>CM057458.1:882301250-883575625 GCA_016271365.2 Neoceratodus forsteri
TTGAGATGATACAGTCTCCCTTTTCTGTAAGTACTGTACAGGTATATAAGTAGCATTGCTATGGCAGCTTTGGAGCTGTGTGTCTTAATGGCACATGCCTAGTGGAATGTACTGTAGATATCACATAGTGCATAAATATATTAAAAACATACTTCTTGTTCCTAAGTGATTCTCAAACACTTTTCATGCCTCTGTCTTGAACTTCATCAGGGACATTTTAATTCCCTGTGTGTACTCCCCAGTGCTCCTCATCTGAATCTTTCAGCTGGGTATTCAGACTTAAAAGTTTGATACATTTGATACGCTTGCAAAGAAAATTTGGCTATAGCTCGATTTTGTCTATTATTTACTTTTTTCATAAATATCTGTTAATCAAGGAGTTATATTGACTTATTGTTAAAATTAAAAATAACAATTGCATGGCACATATTATATACCACGTAAACATACAGTATACTGTATGTGGAAATGGTGCTTAGTACTCTCTGTCACTTGCAACTGCTGTCCCTAAAGGCTGGTTTCTACTGTAGTGCATCTGCACAATCAGCCAAATGTGCTTAATATTTTTTTTTATGTGAATAATAACAATAGAAAAACAAAGACCAGCACTCCACCAACCTCACAAAGGATAAAAACTCAGATGAAGTGCCCCCTGACATGAAACTGGCTGGCAACTAAATTTCCATTACTCTGTTACTGAACTATGAGTGTTAATGCTTTCAGATGTTTTCTACTACTATTAAACTGTTGGACTATATTTATTATGTATACAGTATATCATGTTTTACAAATGTATCTCTGTAGTGAGGTTTTGTAGATTGCTGGTATTTGTGTTTCTAGTAGTTATTTAATTACCAGGCACCTTGCAGACCTATAAGTTGCTTTTCTGCTCATTGTATAAATAACAATAACACTTACATATACACATGCACTAGCAGAGATAAGCCCTAAAATGTATGTGTGAGGGATTTGATTTTTACTGAAGATCTTAGCCCTGCATATGGCAATTCCTGTGTTTATGAATCCATTGAAATTCCTTTTACCATATCAGTTTGAAAATAAAAAATAGCCCATAATATAAAGCTATATAATGTTATATAATATAAACTGTAAAATTACTGATGAGAATCCAGCCTTCTGATTGGCTAGAAACTGTGTAATTACAACACAGGTAAAGAGTGCATCTTGCCATTACTGAGGCAGGTAGCAACAAACAGGATCTACACTCAGGAGTAAAGTTAAGGTTTTATTTATTGCATACTGTACTGCAAAAAATAAAGTGTGTTAGCACAAAAGAATACCCTCCACACCACCTGAGACAGGCATGCAGGGAGAAAAAGTGAGATGTTGTTATGGGGTAAATTTTCAATAACATTTTCAAAATAATGACTTATTACATTCTGTAACAGCCCGCAATCATTGTGGGTAGAATACATTTTTAGAGACCACACCCACATCTTGAGTGCCATTAAACTTTATTCTGCACTGTTTGTTGCATGTGGTAAGTATACATACTGTAGCTATATCTTATTCCCCAGACTTCCATAGCACATTAATATAATTGTTTCATAGTTGAACAGTTTACAGTTGTGCACATTACAGTTGTTTTATAATGTCATAAAGCATAAATAGATAAGAACATATTGTAGTACTACAACCTTTAAAGATCCTCTAACACCGCTTGTAAAACACTGAAAATGTAAGTTTTAGACACAGTTATGTCTAAATATCATACATTTTCTGTAATTCATTCACCTTTATATTTATTACTGAAGACAACTGCATGAAAACAGAATCAATGTTCCAAAGACATTATCTTTTCTGGCTGTGTGTTAACACTTATCATCAAAACTCTTTGTTCATGGCTTCATAATTATCAATATAGCAACCAACTGTGGTGTCATAAACATAATTAGGATGTCAAGTGTAGATAAGCAGCCAGAGCAGATGGGCAGATATCCCATGTTCATGCTGATGTCCTTAGTAATACTGTAAATGAATATGGATAAGAATTGCAGAAAAAAATCAAAATATAAGCCAAATAGTTTGTAAATGTTATGTTCTTTCACATCAGTAACAAGCTGTTTGGGGAACTTTATGCACTTTACACTATAATAATATATTTTAAAGCTATGGCAATAATGTAAGTCATTTAACAGTGTTAAAATGCATGTAGCATCTCTTGCCACAGTGGTTTGTGCACTCTGCAGGATGCATGTAATATTCTAACATTCCACAGCTCCTTCTTAGTTTTACATTTTCATAATATACAATCAATTGAACATGCCTCTGAATCTGTTCATTTATGAGACAGCTTATTCCACAGTTCTATGCCTCATTCCAGGGTATTTTAAGACCTGCACAGGCTATCAGGTGCATACTCCAGCTGCAGTCTTTTGTTTGAAAATGACTAATATTCTCTCTGCCATCCAAACTAGAAATAAACTGTGTAATCCTAACTAGTAAGCTATGTATTCAACCTCCATTTGTTAGGACTAGAATTTAATTTGTCTTGTATTAGGAAAAGCATGGACAAACAGAAATTATTACATTAAAAAGGCAAGGGCAAGCAGAAATGCTTTCACAGGCATGCACACATCTATTTCAGCTTTGGAGTGCATTATTCAGACTCATTACATTGGATAAATATCCATTTCAATCCTTTATGCCATAAAAAAGTATTATAATGTTTTTCTTAAATGTAAATCCTTAACAGAAGACTAAGGAGAAGCTATAGCCAAAGTCAATACATTGTTAAGAACCTTTATAAAAAATTGCAAACATAATGTTATTTGTTAAATTATTTATATAACTATATTTTTAGTTCTAAGACTAATTAAATGTTTGGTGGCTTCTCCAGTACTTACTGTACACTAGAGGTCTGTTTTCTCTGGGAAAGACCTAGTAATATTCAAATAGTGCAAAATGTTTCCACTTCTAAGTATTTTAACCTAAGGAAAATGATATAAAATTGAAACTTTCTACATGTTCTGCTATCAAGTCAATTACTAGTTTATAATAGCCATGCCATTCTCAGCCCAGGGAATTTCCAGTGCAAATTAATGACCAGCTTTATTAATGGCCCTTGGCTGCACCTCAGGCCATCAACTCTCCTAGCCTCTCATTTATCGCTAGGAAATGCACAGTGCCTTAATCATTATTGGTTAACCATTGTATATTACGTTTTCAATTGAAATAAATGTGTGCAACAAGGCAAAGGAAAAGCAGCTTTAGACCAGTTTCAAATCCAAATGCGTTATATGATAAAAGTGCAATGTCACAAGTATAGAGGTACTGCATGAGCTCCATTTTTTATTTTGATGATAAAAATTGTTTCAAAATGTAATAGTTAATAATGTACATTAATTATGTGTTTTCACATTTAAAAATATGGTCTTGAGATGCAGAACAATGCATGAATATTTTTGAGTTGACAGGGCAGTAAATAGATTTGCTTTGAATTAATCTGGAAAGAGTGTCCTCATGATGAGCTGACTATTGTTTTGTTGCCTGTATCTCTAATGCCTAGAAATCACATAATGCACTGAGGAAAGAAAGGAAATCACATTTTGTTATAAAATGTGTAAAGAAAGATCCATTAATTGAAGCAGAGTCAAGTAAGCATGCACATGAAATTGACAAAACTGGAATGAACTGATATATTAGAATGACACGTGACTGAAAATGAACTATAGCTAGAATTCTTGTACTACTGTTGGCATATACTGTATATAGCCTAGTAAACTTCAGTCAAAAATCCAATTCTGGGTGAGGAAGAAGCTGGAATTCTTTGCAGTGCCACCTTGAACTAAGTGGGTCTGTTGTTAAATATGGAAATGTTACTTGATCTCCGTTAAATAAAATGGTTGAATCTTAAAGCATTAATCTTTGGAACATAAATGTCTTCCTCTAGTCTAATAATGGAATCATTCAAATGTACAGTAATTAAAGCCACAGTGCAATGAAGTCAGTCAAACATATTTTACTTTATCAGAAAGAGTTCACTTCTGGCCGGCTCCATGGCATCAAGTGAAGGGGTTCACTCGGTATGCTGCTGACCCGGGATTATGCCCCAAGGCTGGGTACTAGGAGCAGAGTCCAGCAGGAAGGGGATGCACAAGCGTCCATTGGCTGTTTCCCTCCTAGGGGGTTACTAGCTGGGCACCTCAGGGCAGATTGGGTGTGTGCTTAGGGGACGTGTTGCCTTGACACTCCCCCTGCATGCCTCCACCTGAGGATGCCACCCACAAGGATGAGAACTTGGTGGGACAGGGTAGAAAAAATTGAAAAAGGGTGTCTCAGCTGGCTGGATGATGGCTGCTGGACCTTCACCACCACGTTGCCCCTGAACAGCTGGAACTGACCCCAGCTGCACCCAGGGCCAAGAAGGTAAGGCCATGAGGCTCATTCTCTCCAGAAGTAAAGGACCCACCCAATGAAGGGATATGTTGGGTTATTCTGTGGGGCTGCAGTATGGGGCAGCAGTTGGCAGTGGGTGTTGCCTGGGGAAAGTTCCTAGATGGCACAAAGGAGGGGTCAGCCTAGATGCAGGGGAGGAGTAAACAGCTCACTTCCAAAATTACCCATATGGTGGAGATTGGCCACTGACAATTAGTGGTTAGCAACACAGACCATTTAAACAAAAGCTACATCAAAAGTTTCAAATATTTAGTAAAACAAATAAGTGGGAGTTGACTCTCACTACTCCAACAAATTCATCTCAGTTGCACTACTAGAATAAGCCTCGAAAAATCTGTAAAAATATCTGCTAAATTGTTTCTCTTTAAAAAAATGTTTTTCAGACTCTTTTACGAAGATTCAGCTCTCAAATTTAAAATAACTATATACTGTATATATTTTTAACCTAATAAGACTGATTTTGTTCAGGATACAAAGACACAAACCCTACTCCTGCTTTTTTCCTACAACTACAAAAGTGTAGGGTCCCAGTGGAGATCATTCTGCTGCAGCATGTACCATGTGACCATCTTTTTGCTCTTGGACTTGCTCTTTTTTGACAAAGTTTCATGATCACAAGACTACACAAAGTGTTAGCCATGCTGCTACTTTGTAAAGACTATTCAAAAAAAAGAAGCTTTCACTGTGACGACTATGTGAAGCTTTGTGAATGGATGTTGCCCATCCCTAGAACTGGCAGAGTAGTACATCCTCCAGAATTACACTGTGGGACAACAACTCTACCAAGATCATACCTTTCAACCTTATGTCACTTAAATGGAGACACAAACACTCAAAATGAGGGACAGTGAGGGACACTGACTCTAATAAAGAGGGACATATCCGCAAACATAGAGATACAAGCTCAGAGCACTGTGGAAATCATTGTGTTTACATGTAAAAGTACAACTTGTTGCTGCAAACCAATCAACTGTGTGTTTGTCCAAATACTTCTTTTGTAGCTCTGTACAGTGTGACATGGAACCCTTGTAAATTAACTCTGCTTTATGATGTTTCTGAAGATACAATAAATAAATAAATTAAAAAAAAAGTTTATTTTTGAGTTAGCATTTTAAATATTATGAGTTTCGGCTTTAAAGTTTGAATTTACAGCACATTCTCTGTTTGGGCAGCATCTTTTCCATGATGGACAGTTGAGGGACAAAGCAATTTTGAAAGATAAATTAGGGGTGCCCCTCATGATCAGGGACAGGTGTGAAGTATGACCAAAAAGTCAAACCCCCCAGGGATGTTCTATTGCCTGACACTGGTTATATTGCCCGAAGCCAAAGGCTGAGGACACTATGACTATTGCATGTCAATCGAACATGCCCGAGCGGGATCAGATTTTGCAATATTAACCAAGATAATCCTGAAACAATATATGTTTTGTTAAATCTTTTTGGTGAGTCCAGCTGTTGATTTTAAAACAGAAACAATGGTTTACTGGAGTACTGTAGTCTCTCTCTCTCTCTCTCTCCCTCTCCCTCTCTCTCTCTCTCTCTGTAACTGTCTACCTCCAGCATAGAGTAACTTCAAAGTTGTGCTTTGTGACAATTTTGGAATAATACAAAAAATCTAAATGGTTTACTGTGGTCATGTACTGTTTGTATGTGTGTTGTTCCATCTTCAGTGTAATGTTTAGGTTCTACCTCTTGATGACATAGTCCAAGTTAACCATTTACATGACCCACACTCCAACACTCACACGCTTGACTTGACGAGAGCCTAACCACTTTCTTCATTTTAGTGAAACTTTTTATAAAAAACAAAATATTTGCTGGCATTGCTGCAAGCAATAGGTTCAAGTCAGATGCAATTTAAGATAAAAGCATGCCTTTATATGCCAAGCCATCTTGTAAATTGTGACCTGTACACAATACAGATGCAAAACCTGGCACCACACATTGCCAGTAATATAAAGATTAGATTTAGCAGTGTGTGGAACCTGTTCCTTGCTAATGTTGCTGCAACATTTTTTCTCCGTCAACACACTTCTCTAGACTGGTGGAGTGAAACTTGCCCTCTGCAATAATGGTGCTAGCCTGGTACTAAGAATCATCATGGAGATGACAGAAGAGGAGCAATGTCAGTCATTTGCAAAATGGAAATGGACTAATGCTGTGCTATGAAAATGAATACTCAGAGGCAAAAGTTGAAGTATAGCAGTGGTTGGATGGAGTGAGTTCTAAACAAGAAACCCAGTTTTGCACCAGGATTCTTGTTTGGAATTCGCTGCATAAAACCACTGATACACTGCTATTTTTCCAACTGAGTATTTGTTTTCAGAGTGCAGCTTTAGTCATTTTCTGTTCTGTTGAGTGTGGGAGCTGCAACACCAACATTTATGTTACACTGGAATATATATGCATATATGTGTATATGTATTAGTCAGTGTGTGTGTATCACATTTAGAATGTGCAGTTAGGTGGCTCAGTGGTTAGTGTAAAACTTGCTAGTTTACACATTTCTCACTGCCCATAATACCAATATTTTGCAGCCATATTGGCTCTTGCCAAAGTTTGTTTTTAAAGAGGGAAGAACAACCCCTGACAAAGTGCTGCAGCTCAACACTGGACACCAGAGAAAAATAAAAGGCAGTACTTTTGGGACTTCCTTTATTATGAAAACCATACCTACAGCAACTATGCTCAATGCAACAATACTAAAAAATAATGGTTTCTGAGGATCCTTATACCAGTAAACAGTGTGAAATTAGGAGCCATATCAACTGAATCATTACAAATATGTAACCCCCCTGCAAATGGAGGTTCCCTAAAAGTCTTCCTTGAGCTTGCCTAAATGCTCACTGACAGGCTGGTGTCCTGCATTTTAGCAGTTTAAATGTATTGCCAGAGAGTGCCTCTATAGCCTCTGTGTACTGTCTCTTTAAGGGCTGCCTGGATTGCAGTTATAATTAATCTGGGAGGGGGCTAAGTGTTTCCATGCTCGAGTCCCACCCAGGCCACCAAATAATCACTCCATTTTGCCACCGCTATTAGCGCAAAGGGAGCTCTGTTAGAAGATGTACTTGTTTGCTGATCATTTATTAGAATAGTAATAATATTGCAGTTTGTCTAACCTGCCTTCTTTGCAGCATGGACATTTCTGTTTATCTCCACCATCTTGGTCCTGGACTGCTGAGATGGGCCAATCAGTACCTTTGGGGACTCTAAAATGGAGCCTGTCCCCAGGGGCTTTGTGGGAACAAAATTCTGTAGTAATTGTAGTTTGGGGCTTTTGGCACCTAAATGAACCTGGAGGAATCAGCCAACCAAACCTTTTGGATCCTGGGGAAAGTCCCAGACTGCTTGCAGTTTCAGTTCAGTTTGGAGTTGGGAAGTGAAGGAGTAACAACTTGAGATAATCGAGCAGTAATCCTGCATAGATTCGTGAGGGAGAACTGTGAAAGGGCTGAGTTTTGGCCTGCCTGCCTGTCTGCCTGCTGTCCCTGAGGGAGAAATTGAAGTTTAATTGAACTGAATCTGAATTGTGAGGATGATTTAAGCCACAGAACTGTGACCAGGTTTTAACCTGAAGAAAGAAGATTTGTTGAATGTGATTGGCCTGTCAGGATTTCCAGCCACCTTTAAACTCACGGTTTGTGCAGAGACTCTATAATTGTGGTTGGATAGCAATCTGCCTGGTACAGTAGAATTTCTTACATGTAAATGTGCTGTGTGCTGTTAGTGGGTCATGATTTGGTTCCCCACTGTGTGCTGAACTGTGTTCTGCTTGCTGGAGGCTGCATCCAGCTCCAACGGACTAAATTTGTTTGCATCTCCATTTGGCCTAGGCCTTGCCACACTGGCCCAGCCAGACTACCCACTGCATAGAGAAAGCCATTGATGAGAGACCTACCTGGGGATCAGCCCCTTGCTCAATGCCTTGAACAAGAAAGATGCCTCTGTGATTTGTGTGGGCCCTACTTCTCCTGGCACTCTGGCTCAAGAACCTGCAGTCTCGATTTTGCCCTGCCTGTGTCCTGTATTGGGTATCATGAATAAACATCAGGGTAGCTCCCTGCAACAACAGCTAAATCTAAAGTGTTGTCATCTGATTGCTTTGTTGTCATTTCCTTCACGAACTGAGCCCTCCGGCTCTGGATTACAAATAGTGTGTGTTGTGCATGTTGCTTTCTTCCATCACAGGGCCACAACCAGCTGCGAAGCCAGCCTATCCCGGGCAATGGTCCTGTCTAGCCCACCTTTTTCCTACCTGGGTACCCAGAGTGTGTAACTGTCTGATTGATTTAACCTTTAAGCCAATCAACCTGATTACGCCCCTCCCTTTTTCAAGTCCCCTGAATAAATCAGATCTAAGTCTTTTTGCATTTAACCTGACTGTGGTTCCAGTTTGTGCCAAGAGTACTGTACTGTTGCTATTTGCTGTGCATAACCTTGTTATACAGGGGGGGTCCCCAGGGTCAAGCTAGAGGAACCAGCCCTGGTGGTACAGTGGTAGTTATCTAAATGTTTCCTACTTCGAGGTACCACTCAGGCAATTTGTATTGACTGTAATGTAATCCTGCCTCATTCTGCCTCAGTATATCCAGGCATACTTCAGTACTGCGAACCTTTTTTATGACTACCACTGTAAGTGCAAACAGTGTGGGTAATTGCATGGTGAATAAGGGTCATTGTGAAAGTGATTATTGTATATTGTTCAGGCCACTAGAAGGGAAAGAGGGGGATTACAGTGTCCTGGAGGGCTGTGCCCAGGTTAGCTTGACCACTAACAACCATGAACTCCGGGTGGAGGCACCCATTTCAGTACCCAGGCCCCTTAACCTGCTACTAGCCAAGCAGGCAGGGGTAGTAGCCCTTGGGATAGCACCACCTAGGGGTTACATATATCATCTACACCATAAAATTCCATCTGATAAGATATATGTATGTTAGATGGCCTGCCTACTGCAGCAAGGGATTTTGGAACACAAATAGAAGTGTGTGAATAAAAACCTTCTGCCAGTGGAATTTCCATGAAAGTCAGACTTTTGCTTCCATGAAAAGTGTAGAAATCAAATTAACAACTTTTACAGAACTTCTGACTTAAAATGGCTGAATAAGTAAATAAATTGTGGATTATTCTATTAAACTGCAGAGAAAAAGGTCCTCAGAATATATTACTGAACTGCAGAATAATTACATGTATTGTAGAATTATTCATTAAACTGCAGGAAAGAAATTCCTCAGAACTGTCATTCCACAATTCCTGTGTATTATTCCATGTTCAGCCAAAAAATTCCATGGAACAGGACAAAAATCTGCCAAACACATTCGGAAGATTCTGATCTTGCCAGTGGTGGAACTTTGGAAAATTCCACTAAATTTCTGAATTTTCACAAATGTTTCACTTTCGCTCACCTCTAAACACAAAAGATTTGTGGGAAGAGATGAAACTTCATCAACTGAAGTCTGTTTCAATGATGCTGAACATGCACCATCCTTCCAGAGTTTTGGACACTGGAAAAGATTTAGATATGCCTGGGAGGAAGAGATTGGGGTACATGACTATTAAAGATAGCAATGTTCTGGATAATTTAACTGGCATTGTAAACCTGAATAATGGCTTAATCAACTGAATGTCCTTACTGTGCATGAGTCCCAGCCTCAGAATGCATAATTTCAGATTGATCTGCCTCTGTGAATGAATGCCTTCCATGCCCACCTGAAGCCTCATTCCCCCCGATGACATGCTGTGTGCACGAAACCAGTTGGGATTTACTTTGCTCTGCTACAAGTTTTTGTGTGGCTTGGTTTGGCATCTAAATGTTTTATTAAACATGCTTGTATCTATGCCAACTACAGAGTGCTGAGTTTTGCTTCTTATGGATTTCAGTATTTGACTCGAGCACCTGTTTATATGGAGGAGCTGTTTTTGCTGTTTATCATTCCCCTACTACATACTGGACTTCAAGTTAAAGGCAACTTGAAGGGAGACACTGTCCTACATGCTGGGCCTTTGGAGATCTTAGGTCTCAGCTCCGGGCAGCATGGGCAGAGATTGCACGCCTCAAATTTCATATTGAAGAGGAAATACATTATAAGAACCACCACCATTTCAGCATCCAACAGAAAAACCTCGACCGCAGAGGGTAGTTGGTCCAGGAGGTTGCAGGTGGTTAGGAGGAGCAAATCAGGTGCCCCATCACTCTCTGCTCTCAACACATTACCTCCAAAACCATATAAACACTACAAACAGGTATCTGCCTCTATCTCTGAAATCAAATAAAGAGGCAGAAAGACACTGCAAACAGAACACTGCGGCACAGGAGCTTGCACAACAATACTCACCCAAATCAGGAACCAAAACTAAACAAGCACAAAGGAAATCCAAAAACTTCTGATCACAGGAGACTCCATGATTGAGGTTGATACCCATCTCCAACCGAGGGTGATGGTCAGATGTCTCCCAGGTACATCAGCATGGAGAGACACTGACCGCATTGCTAAAATTGTTCACAAAGCAGGAGAAAACATTGATGTCCTAGTACACATAGGGACTAATGATCTCACAGCCAGTCAGTTGTGGAGACCAAGGAACACCTGACTAAGCTGGGTGACAAACTATCATCTATTTCGTCGCATCTCCTTCTCTGAGATCCTGCCAGTCTGAGAGGGAGCAGATGGACTGGAAGGTCAGAGAAGGGAGATAGGGAGCTAAACACGTGGCCTCAAGGACTGGTGCCAGGAAAAGGACACAGATTTGTAGGAACTGGCAACAGTTCTGGGAGGCAAAGTTCTTTAAATTTGATGGACTGCATCTGACTAAAGAGAGTCAGTGCATTGGGGCAGAAGTTTGGCGTCTTTGCAGAATATTTAAACTAGAAAATGGGAGAGGGTGCAGCACCCATCGTCGAATGGGAAGAACACCCCTCCCCTCAGCTAGTGGTCAAACAGGAATTCAGCGTGTTTGCCGCTCAATTTGCATCACCAGGTAAGAAAAAGGTTTGTCTCCCCATACGATGCACAGGGGTAATGCCAAACTCTCACCCAACAACTAACACACCAAAATCTGGCCAATGGAAAATCATGTACACAAATGCTCACAGCCTGGGAAATAAGATCCCAGACCTGCAGGCAATAATGTCAGAGGCTAAACTGGACATAGTAGCAATTAGTGAGATGTGGTTTACCAGTAACCACACTTGGGAGACTTCAGTACCTGGCTATGTATTGTTCAGAAGAGAGACCGAGGTGCAAGGGGAGGAGTGGCCCTGTATGTTAATGAAAATATCAAAGCTACAGAAATTCAGAATACACATAAGGAGCCAGAAGAACTGTGGGTCACGCTGGAAACAGGAAATGGGACAGCCATAAGAACTGGGGTTGTCTACAGGCCCCCAGACCAGAGGGAGGACATAGACACATTACTGTTAGAAGATATACAAAACATGACAGCTAAAGGGGAGGTTCTGATAATGGGAGACTTCAACATGCCAGATTCAGATCGGTCAATACCAGCAGGAACATCTGCCAGAACTAGACTCATAGTGGATTCCCTGCAGGGGGATGGCCTCAAACAACTGGTACAGCAACCCACAAGAGACAGGGCTATCCTAGATCTAGTACTGACTAACAAAGAAGGGATCACAGATCTCCAGGTAGAAGGTCACCTGGGGCCAGTGACCATCACATGGTATGGTTCAATTTGGCTACTACATCTAAATCATCCCATTCAAAGGCAAAAATATGGGACTTCAGAGGAGCTGACTTTGATAAGACGGCCAACAGAGTTAAGCTAGCCCTGGCAAAAGAAACACAGGTGAGGAGGTACAGGCAAAGTGGGCAAGCATTAAGGATACAATACTTGAAGCAACATCCCATTGTGTTAGACAGAAAAGGAAGTGCAAAGAAGAAGGAAACCACTTTGGTTCTCAAATACAGTAGCAGAAAAGGTCAGAGCCAAAGGCTGGCCTTCAGGAAATATAAAGGAACACAGCGGGATGAAGATAGAGAGGCATACCAAACTGCCCTAAGGGAAGCAGGTAAGGCAGTAAGGGCAGGCAAAGTCCCAAACTGAGGAAACACTAGCACCTAACAGTAAAAGAAGGTGACAAGCACTTTCTATAGATACATTAGTGAAAGGAGAAAGTCCAGAGGGGGTATTGCTGTTTAATGGAGAAAAGGGAGCATGTGAGGAGGGGAGGACCTGTAAAGGCATCTATCCTTAAATAGATACTTTGCTCAGTATTTAATGAAGAGAAAGTAGGCAGGGCCCACAGCTCAGCATCATGGACACAGGGGAGGGAGGTGAGCACTACTCCCTTCACAAAAGAAGGGTCCTACAAGAGCTTGCTAAGCTCAGGGTGGATAAGGCAATGGGACCTGATGGCATACATCCCAGGTACTTAAGAGCTAAAGGAGGAACTAGCAGAGCCATTAGCAGAATTGTTTAGTGAGTCTCTGAGCACAGGAGAGGTCCCAGAAGACTGGAGAAGGGCTCATGTGATCCCGCTCCACAAGAGTGGTAGCAGGAGGAGGCGGGGAACTACAGACCAGTCAGTCTTACCTCAGTAGTGGGCAAGATTATGGAGGCACCTTAAGGAAAGGATAGTGCAACACCTGGAATCCATAGGGCACAGGATCCAAGACAGCATGGGTTTACAAAGGAAGGTCCTGTCAAACTAATCTCATAGATTTCTTTGACTGGGTAACCAGAGTGGTGGACCAAAGAGGAGCAGTTGATGTCGCCTACCTTGACTTCAGCAAAACTTTGACACTATTCACATAGAAGATTGATAAATAAGCTAGGTAGGCTCAGGGGTGGGTCAGAAGTTGGTCAACTGGGTGGCAAACTGGTTGACTGGCAGAAAACAGAGAGTGGTGGTAAATGGTATACAGTCAGAAGAGATGCAAGTCACAAGTGGAGTACCTCAGGGATCAGTCCTGGGCCAGTCCTATTCAACATCTTCATTAGTGACCTCGTGAGATGGACTAGAGGGTAAAGCTTGTCTGTTTGCAGATGACACCAAGATCTGCAACAGAGTAGATGATCAGATGGGGTGGGCAGAATGAGAAGAGATCTGGATAAACTAGCAAAATGGTCAGAAGAGTGGCAACTGGGATTTAATGCAAAGAAGTGCAAAATCATGCACATAGGGAAGAGAAACCCTGAAGCCACTTATAGGCTGGGAGGGGAGTTGCTAGCAGTCACAAAGGAAGAAAGAGACTTGGGCATCATCATCACTGATGACCTAAAATCATCCAAGCAGACCTCTAAAGCAGTAGGTAAGGCTAGGGGGTGTTAGGGTGTATTAGTAGGGGTATCACAAGTCGTAAGAGGGAGTAATAATCCCTCTGTACAAGACATTGGTTAGGCCCCATCTGGAGTACTACTGCGTGTATTGGAGGCCACACTCAATAAGGACATAACCAAATTGAGGCAGTCCAGAGAAGGGCAACCAAAATGGTGCAGGGACTGCATCAGAAGACATAAGGGACAGATTAATGGAGCTCAATATGTATACCCCTTGAGCAAAGGAGGGAGAGGTGATATGATCGAGACATTTAAACACCTTAAGGGCATAAACAAGGTGAAAGAGTCTAACATGTTTAAATATAAGAAAAATAGCAGGACAAGAGGACACAGCATGAGATTAGAGGAGGCCGATTAAGGGGAATGTGAGAAATTTTTTCACAGAAAGGGTGGTAGATGCATGGAATAGCTTACCACAAGAAGTGGTTGCTATGAATACAGTGCAGGGCTTCAAACAGGCATGGGATAGGCATAAGGGAGCAATACAAATGACTATGAATAGATAGGTCACTGACAGAGCAAAGGCCGATGGCACATTTATAAGGTAGAAAAAGAAATGGGCAGACTGGATGGGTCTTGCGGTCCTTATCTGCCGTCAACTTCTATGTTTCTATGTTTCTATGGAGCAGCTAACAAGACATGGGGGTTAAGGAGACTGGAAGGTACTTCCACTGTGTTCCCTAATAAGTGGGATCCTATTTTTCTTAAAAAAAACACATACTGCTTGAGATATTGAGCTGAAAAAACAAATTTTGGCCAAAATTAAATCAGACTTGCTGTGACCTGATTCATACCCAACAGACCATGCAATACCTAGTTAGTATGCTAGTTAGAAACTGGAGAAACAGTAAGACATTCTGGGGTAATATTAAAGACCTGTTAGGGAAGGACACCAAAACTCAACCTTTGCTGCTCAGTGTTAATGGTAAAATTACTATGGACCCCCTTACTAAAGTGGACACTTTTAATACGGCCTTCACAGACCTCAGTGCTATCCTTCCACCTGGCTGTCTTCACAGACTACACCAGTGTCACTACCCCAATCACCTAGACCCCACATGTTGCATAATACCCTGCAGTTCTATTTCAAACATATAACTATTTTGGAAGCCTAGAAATATGTTTAAAGGTTTCTTGGTAAAACTTGCCTGAGCAGTGAAAATGGTGGCTCTCACACTGGATAAGATAATAGTCCCCATTACAAAACTCTTTATTAAATCCCTCACCCTGGCTACCATTCCAGACCTCTGGAAAATGGCTCTTGCCATCCCAGTTCACAGAAGTGGGGATCACTATAGTATATCCAACTACTGGACCATTTCCATTCTACCCCCACTATCCAAGGCCTTAAAGAGGATAGTGTCTGATCAATTAACTGATCATATTCAAAAATACAACTTGCAGTGCTCCCAAGAACATGGGTTCTGCAAATGCCATAGCACCACTACTGCCTTGATTGAGTTCTCAAGCCTCATTCATCAGGCTGTAGACAGTGGCCATTTTATGGGGTTATTTGCATAGATCTCACAAAAGCTTTTGACACAGTAAACCACTACATATTGCTGGAAAAACTACTAGCACTTGGACTGTCCCCTGCCTCTGTAGGTTGGTTCAGAGAGTACCTCTCAAGCAGAACTCAATGTGTCAAAATAGGCTTAGCCTTATCCGGTGCCAGGAAGGTCTCTCTAGGGGATCCCCAAGGGTCAATCCTGGGACCCTTGCAGCTTAGCCACTTTTTAAACACCGTAGCAGTTGCTTGTCCATCCAAAATCATACTTTATGCTGATGATGCCTTTGTTGTTAACCAAAGCCCTCAATTAGAGCAACTTATCGAAGATATGCAATACAGTTTCCACCAGCTGGAAGAATGGTTTAACAGACACAAACTATTGCTCAATTACAAAAAAAACACAAGACAATGCAGTTCACCAGCTCACATGCCAAGAACAAAAAACTCAGATGAACATAATTAATATTATGAAAAAGTGTCTTGAACAAGTTCATATGTATAAATACCTAGGGGTGCATCTAGATGATACCCCCTCCTTCACTTATCACATAGACCAGGTAGTCAAAACTCTTAATGCCAAACTAGGCATTCTATACAGACACAGACATTACCTTATACCAACAGCCCTTTGCCATGCTGTCACCAGCTTTATTTTGTCCATCATTGACTATGGGTTGGTAGTATATAGAGCTGCCTCTGATATGGCTCTTAAGTGAATTAAAACTGCTCTCAAAAAAGCATGCTGTCTTGTTCTGGGTGCTGACAAGCTCACCTATACGTGTAAACTGTATGCCCAAACACAATGGCTCAATCTACTAGGGTGGGTAAAGTACCAGGTCTGTCTCCTGGGCAAGAAGGCACTACTTGGCATCTCCCCTCCTACCATCCTCAATATCCTGCAGTTCTCTCAATCCCTGCATTTTACCTGAGGCATGGCATGGAGCTCACGCCTAGCCCCTTTTAGGAGAACCTCACTTGAGCAATGGTCCTTTGCTTATAGTAGCTCAATGAACTCCTTGCTGTACTTGCCAATGTTACAAATATTAACATATTTAAAATGGAGTTAAATGCCAGCTTGCCAACAGTAGTGGCTGTGATTGCTTTCCTGGAACATAACTTGAAATCCACATGTGCACTTGCTATTCCCACTTTCTGGCAAAATTGTACTTTTCCTCCACTACATTGTCACAAAGAAATAAAACAGTATCCTTCTCTCTCTCTCTCCTAACCTCACCTGTCCTCTACTATACTTCATGCAATTTCCCCCTATTCTAACCCACTTCTCCTCCACAAGCTATTGCACCCACATTTCTATAACCCCTGCTCCACCTTGTTTACCTTATGTTTAAGCTAAACACTGGTGACAAGCACACACTTTCTGGGTGCCCACAGAATATTTGAGTATTTCTTTGATGCTGATTCCCCACTGTTTAAGTAATAATATTCTGATTATGTAATTTATAATGGCTGTATATAGAAAGGTTGAAACATAGAAATCAATGGCAGATAAGGACCGCAAGGCTCATCCAGTCTGCCCATTTATTTTTCTACCTTATGAATGTGCCATAGGCCTTTGCTCTGTCAATGGCCTATCTATTCATACTCATCTATATTGCTCTCTTATGCTTATCCCATGTCTGTTTGAAGCCTGCACTGTATTCATATCCACCACTTCCTGAGATAGACTGTTCCATGCATCCACTACCCCTTCTCTGAAAAAAAACTTCCTTACATTACCCCTTAATCGGCCTCCCTCTAATCATATGCTGTGTCCTCTTGTCCTGCTATTTTTCTTATATTGAAACATGTTAGACTCTTTCACCTTGTTTATGCCCTTAAGGTGTTTGAATGTTTCAATTATATCACCTCTCTCCCTCCTTTGCTCTAGGGTATACATATTGAGTTCAGTTAATCTGTCCTCATATGTTTTCTGATGCAGTCCCTGCACTATTTTGGTTGCCCTTCTCTGGACTGCCTCAATTTGGTTAATGTCCTTGTGAAGGTGTGGCCTCCAGTACTGCAGAGTACTCCTGATGAGAGCTAACCAGTGTCTTGTAAAGAGGGATTATTTCCTCCTCTTCCTACTTGTGATACCCTACACACACCCCCAACGCCCTCTAGCCTTACCTACTGCTTTAGAGTTCTGCTTGGATGATTTCAGGTCATCGGTGATGACTACGCCCAAGTCTCTTTCTTCCCTTGTGACTGCCAGCAACTCTCCTCCCAGCCTATAGGTGGCTTTGGGGTTTCTCTTCCCTATGTGCATGATCTTGCACTTCTTTGCGTTAAACCCCAGTTGCCACTCTTCCTGTTGCTGTTGTCTTTGACTACATCTTACTTGTCACTCATTTTTAGTTTATGTTCTTGATGTGGAACCTTTGTAAAAGAGCTGCTAGCTCAAAGGTTGTTTCCGAAGTATAAATAATAAACTAAAATAAAAAGTTAGAGTCTCCAACTCAACCTGTTGTACACCCCTAGCTGTGAATTCACTGTACTGTATTTTCTGAACTGTATGGTTTGCTATCAGATGTACAGGAATACTACTGATGATACTTAGATGCATCTGCCTCCACACTTGATTAGTGGCCATCCATGCAGATTTTTTAACACTGCCTGTCAGATATCAATAACTGTGTGGTCCTTCATTGGATGGCTTTAAATGCTGGGAAAAAAACAGAACTGTTACTTGTGAGGTCAGATTGGCAGATCTCTGAATTAAGATGTAGCCCATTGTCCCCCATTCTTGACAGGATTCTACTGAAGGCTGAAAGGATGGTAGACAGCATAGAAGCAGTCTTGATGAGAGGCTCATTTAAAAAGCAAAGTCAGTTTTTCTAAAATTATAATTCTACTAAATGTCTTTGCTTTTGCCTTGATGACAGAGCAGTTTCAGGTCCTTTGAAGCTAAGCAGATCACAGACTTGGAATACTAGGTTTCCCAAATATAACCTAGTTATCTGTATTGTTGTTTAGACATATATGAGGACCCAATTCGCAGAGTGACTAGTAATGTGCATATTTTGTGCATATCTCAACCATGTTGCACTGTACCACAATGTCTGTCCATGTCAGATGGCAGTCACATTCCATGCTTGCTGCTGTCAGATTCTTGAGTTGACATGGCAGTGGATCCCCATTCTGGATGATGTGGGGGCCATGGAATATGGCCGTACTTCTAGGACATGTGTTTTTCCCAAAATACTGAATTTGTTGGTATGTCTCCAGCCCTCCTTACCATTAGCTGCTCAGAGGGCTGGGGACAAGCAGGGTATAGGCTAGGCAGACCCTTGGAGACAGCTATTGCCAGGCAGAGGGAGGCATGTAGTCACTATTGCAGGGTCTTGCCCCATGTAGCCCATGCCCTCTCTGCCAGCTCTCTGTACCATGAAAATTATGTTATGCATCTTGTGCTAGCAGGACCCTGCTCCTTGTCTGTCCCAACCTGGACACATCATGATTGGCTCAGAATCAGGTGAAAACTGGGTGCACATCCAGGGCTATGGATGAAAAGAGTTCTCCACATGTGTGGAGTTGGACACTCACACACCACCAACCAATGCAAGCAGTGTTCCCTGACTGCATATACCTTTGTGGATCTGATCTCAAGTCATGTCTGTAAATGAGAATTTCTAAACTATGTTACAATCTGTTCCCCCTCACTGCTGGGGAGTCAGTCTGTTGCAAGGAATTTTAGTTAGTTATTTGAAATTTTCAGCACCAGGATTGCCTAATTTAAGTGCATCACCTAGTTTTCAAAAGTGCCCTAGCAGCATTTAAAAGAGCAATAGCAGCAGCACATTTTACATAAATTATTTAGCATATGTATCTATAACTTGACAAGAAGTTATAATTAATACATCATTTACAGAACTCCACAAGCACATTGTACATACTATATATAATTACACAGCATTTAAGGGGGAAAATGGACTTGCCAATAGAAAACATCAGGATGCTGGCAAGATAGGAGGTACCTTCAGTAGTGTTAGGAAGTAACTTGGGTGCCTGCTTTTCACTAAGTAATGTAAAACTATTTGAATCTACAGTAATTTCATGTTGCATGATCCTCCTTGGTGGTATGAAGGTGCAAATGATTTTTCACTTTCCAGCTAAGTGTACTAACTAGACATTAACATGGTTAATACAGTTTATCCAACAAGCCTACTGTTGAATTGACAATGTCAATGATGAGCATTTAAATTCTAATCAGTACTAATCAATGCAGTCAATGACGTTGGTCTAATCACTATCAAGAAAATCACCCCTCCGCATTAGAGCTATCTGTACCGTGGAGCCATGACCTTTATAAGTTATTCCTTTATTCCTTCATGTCATGCTAAATTTAAAAAGGTATCTCCTCAATCCCTTACCCCCAGTCCCAGCTGTCTGTTACCTGTGCTGTTACTTGTGCTGCCACCTCTACTATGTCTCTTGTCCAGTGGCTGCCAAATGAGACATCTCTTTTTTTGAATCTGTGGACCCAGGCAAGCAGAAAATAAATTTTGATGATGCACACTCATGGCGAGGAGAAAAAGTGTGCCTGAGACCTTCTGGTTTTATTTTTAATGTGAGGGCTGCATCCCTGGACTCCCCCACGGGGGGCTTTGCCTACTGCTCTCCCATACTTGGGGATTCTCAGCTCCTGGATGGTGCATGTTGGGTGGGTGAAAAACTTAAAAAATTGAAAGCTACCTGCCAGCAAAAAACAACCTGTGCCATACTGGACCAGAACCCTGCAGCCTGCATCTCCCAGCTGACCACCCTCCCCACTAAGCTAGTGGACCAGCTCGGCAGCTGCCAGCCAAATTCCCTCCCACATACCATCCCTCCCCTACTTCTCCCCCCCCATGTGTGTGCGTGCATACTTCCCATCTTCTTATGTCACCCACCCCAGTGTCCGGTCACCCCCCTGCTAGGCAGCCCTGAACACAGGCACTGTAATTGAGTCACTGTTTTTGTAGGCAGGAGAGGTAGGAGAATGAGTTTAATTCTGTAACTGATTTTTTGTGAGTTTGCTGTTGGTTTGGGAATAGTTCAGATATTTTTTTAACTGACGGACTTTTGCTTAAATCTTTCTTTAACTCTGTAACTGATTTTTTTTATCAATTTGCTGTTGGTTTGGGGGTAGCATACATATCTCTTTAACTCTATAACTGATTTCCTGGAGGACTATTGCTGACTGCCTGGGGAAGGGGATTCTTTGCCCAGAGATTGATCAGCCAATCAGGTTTATTTGGAATTCGGTTTGAATCTCTATTTAAGTCTTTACAGAGTCATTTTGTCTGCTCATTCCACTTGTCGTGCAGAGAAGCAGGAATTTGAGTTTAACTCTGTAACTGATATTTTGTGAGTTTGCTGTTGGTTTGGGAGTAGCTCAAATCTTATTTTAACTGGAGGACTGTTGCTGGCTGCCTGGGGGAGAGGGGTTCTTTTCCCAGAGACAGTTCAGCCAATCAAGTTTGTTTGAAATTCAGTTTGAATCTCTATTTAAGTGCTCACAGAGCCATTTTGTCTGCTCATTCTGCCTGTTGTGGGGAGAGGTAGGAGGGTGAGTTTAACTCGGTAACTGACTTTTTTGTGAGTTTGTTGTTGGTTTAGGAGTAGCTCAAATCCTCTTTTAACTGGAGGACTGTTGCTGCCTGGCTAGATCAGGGGTTTCTTTGCCCAGAAAGAGATAAGCCAATCAAGTTTGTTTGAAATTAAGTTTGGATCTCTATTTAAGTGCTCACAGAGCCATTTTGTCTGCTCATTTTGCCTGTTGCGGTGAGAGGTAGGAGGGTGTGTTTAACTCTGTAACTGATTTTTTGTGAGTTTGTTGTTGGCTTGGGAGTAGCTCAAATCTTTCTTTAACAGGAGGACTGTTGCTTTAATCTTTCTTTAACTCTGTAACTGATTTTTTGTGAGTTTGCTGTTGGTTTCAGAGTAGCATAAATCTCTCTTTACCTTTGTAACTGATTTCCTGAAGGACTGTTGCTGGCTGGCTGGGGAAGGGGTTTCTTTGCCCAGAGATAGATCAGCTAATCAAAGTTGCTTGGAATTCATTTTGAATCTCTATTTAAGTATTTATAGAACCATTTTGTCTGTTCATGCTGCTTGTTGTGGAGAGAGAGAGGTTGGAGGGTGAGTTTAACTGTGTAACTGATTTTTTGTGAGTTTGCTGTTGGTCTGGGAGTAGCTCAAATAGTTATGTAACTGGAGCACTGTTGCTGGCTTACTGGGGGAGGGTTTTCTTTGCCCAAAGACAGATCAGCCAATCAAGTTTGTTTGGAATTCAGTTTAAATCTCTATTTAAGTGCTCACATAGCCATTTTGTCTACTCATTCTTCCTGTTGTGGGGACAGGAAGGAGGGTGAGTTTAACTCTCTAACTGACTTTTTGTAAGTTTGCTGTTGGTTTGTGGGTAGCTCAAATCTATTTTTTAAATAGAGGACTGTTGCTTAAATCTTTCTTTAATTCTATAACTGATTTTTTTTGAGTTTGCTATTGGTTTGAGAGTAGCATAAATCTCTTGTTAACTCTGCAATTGATTTCCTGGAGGACTGTTGCTGGCTGGCTGGGGTAGGGGCTTCTTTGTCTAGAAACAGATCAACTAATCACATTTATTTGGAATCATTTGGAATCTCTATTTAAGTGTTTATAGAACCACTTTGTCTGTTCATGGTGCGTGTTGTGGAGAGAGCTTGGAGGGTAAGTTTAACTCTGTAACTGATTTTTTTTTGTGAGCTTGCTGTTGGTCTGTGAGTAGCCCAAATGTTTCTGTAACTGGAGTACTGTTTCTAGAAATGTCCTCCTATCCATCCCTCCACCAGCCTTTCCTAAATACTGGAAAGTCACTGGGGGTTGGTCTTGGAGGCTGTGAGAGAGGAGCTTGGAGAACTGCAAACTGCCCATATGAATGAACTCTTAAAGCTAATAGTCAGGTGGTGAAAAGTTCAGACACTCAGGCTTTTACTAATTGGATTTTAAAGTTTAAATGTTTTAAAGTTGCAAGTTTGAAAGTCAAACTGACAAGCTTGGGTTAAGGAAGGGTAACTGCATATTTTAAAGTTGAAAGTCTAAAGTTCAGGCTGGTAAGGTCATGTATAAATGTGTTAACTAGAGTTTCTGAGCTAGCAAGTTATGGATAATGGGGTAAAGAAGGACTCAGAAGCAAGCTAGTAGGGTCACATATGGTATTCAGTTATTGCTGTACAGACTGTATGATAAGGAATTGGAGTTATGTTTAAGTTAAGTGCGAATAATAGAGGGATGTAAAATGGGGCATTATAGTGGGAAAGCACTGCATGGTGGAGAGGCATGAAAAAGGATGTGGGAGACATCAGAACAGTGGATGGAATGGCAGGCACCTTAGAGTGAGGGGGTAGGCCCAGGGAGGATAATGGTTGTGGGGCAGCTGTTTGGATGAATATACTATGGAAACTGGGAGGATGTCCAATTTGTTACAGATTGAGGAGACTGGAAGAGGAGGTACGGGGCTCTGAAGGGAGCTGAAGAGAGTGAAGAGGGGAACTGGGGTAGGAGGGACCCAGGAGAGGAGCAGCTGGAAAAGCAGAGGAAGAACAGCATGGATAAATCCCGTGAGGATGTGTGGAGGGTTGGGGGTGAGGAGAGCAGAGGGGCAGTAAATAAGGGAAGGCTCAAGGCAGGGGGAAGGAGTAGATGGGCACCACTGAAGGGTAGCAAGTAATAGGTTTGCAGTGTTGGCATCAGAGGTGGTAGTGGAGGTATCATAGATCATGGGGGGAGGGGAGGAGAAGGGTAATGAAGACCCAGGAGTCAGGCCATAAAGGAAGAAGGGGTAATGGAAGAACAGGGTACAGATGGAGGGAGAGGTGGAAATGGGGAGGAAGATGTAGGAGTCACAAATGGTGTGGATAGAGGAAATAAGGAGCAGGGCAGTGTGGACTCTGGAAATGTGAACAGCAAAAACAGGAGGCGGGGATATGGTACAAGAAGATGGGGTACTAGTGCTGGGGGATTCTATACTGAAAGGGGTCAGATGGGGCAGAAGGGGAGAAAGGCACAGTCATATCTGGGTCAATGTTATTCCGGGATTGACTGAGGACAGGGTGGGTCAGGTACTTCTCAAGTGCACTCAGAAGGGGAGGGAGAAACCTCACATAATGATGCACTTTGGTACAAATTACTTGGTGGGGGAGATGGTAGAGGTGATAAAGGGGAGGTTTGAGGAGTTGGGTAGGCAGTGTCAGGAGGTGGTGGGGTTGGTGGTGTTCTTAAGATACTCCCGGTACCATGTGCGAGTACAGTGAGGGAAAAAAGGATAGAGGCATTCATTGAGTGGCTGAGGGAATGGTACCATACCATAGAATATGGATTAGTGTCAGACCAGGGAAGGACCTGGAGCAATAGTGACCTATACAAAGGGGACAGGCTACATTTGAGCAGGGAAGGAGTACTAAAACAGGGAATAGAGGGGTATATATCAACAAAGGTGAATTTAAACTAGGAGGGGTGAGGTGAGGAGACCTCTGATAGAAAATAGGTTCAGAAAGGGGAGCCTAGTGAACTCACCCCTCCCAGTTATGGATAAAGACAGTGGGGAAGCAGCACAGGGAAGGAGGGATAAATGGAAGGGATAAAGGGGAAGAACAGGGGTAAGAAAGGGGAGGAGATAGGTTGGAGGGTGGTCTCACTGAATGCAAGAAGCCTAAGGAATAGAATAACAGAGTTACAGGCTCCCTTGGTGGTGGAGGGGGTGGACATTGTGGCTATCATGGAAATGTGGGCCACCCAGTACCAGGACTGGGATATGATGATCCTGGGGTTCAGGTTAAACAGAAAAGATAGGGCTAAGGTGAATGGGGGGTGGTGATCTATGTAAGGGAGTGGATAAAGTGCATAAGAGAGGAAGGGGAGGATGGGAGGACAGAAGCACTATGGATGCAGTTCAAATATGCAAAGACTAGGACACTGAGGAAGGGTGTGGTGTACAGGTCATCTGCTCCTGGGATTGACCTGGACATGGAATTAGCTGAACAAATTAGGAAGGTCTGCAGGAAGGGGAACACAGTAGTGGTGGGGGACTTCTACCTACCAGGGGTGAAGTGGAGCACCCCATCCACCATGGGTACAAGGAAGAGTGTCCTGCTAGAAGCATTTCAAGACAGCTTTCCAACACAGCTTGTCCAGGGGCGGACTTAGTTAGAAAGGACTCTGGACCTGGTACTGGGCAATGGGAAAGCTGTAAAAAATCTGGAAGTGGAGGAACCACTGGCTGGGAGTGACCACTATTTGGTGTGGTTCATGCTCAACATAGGGAGGGAAATGGGGCACAGGTACAAGGATGATTGAGTTTAGGGGCAGACTTTAAGAAGATAGAGAAAATTTGGAGTAGGAACCTGGCAGGAATGCAACCACACATGGAGGCAGACCAGAAATGGGACATCATAAAGGAAGAGCTGGTGGAGGCAACAGAGTATTGCAGTAGGAAGAAAAGCAAGAAGGGAAGGGCAAAGAAACCCAGTTGGTTGACACAGGATGTTATGGAAGGGGTGAGAGCCAAGAGGGCAGCATTTCAAAAGTACAGGAAATCGGGGAGGAGTGAAGATAAGGATACATACATGGGGAAGTCAAGGGAGGTTACCAGACTGGTCAGGTTGGCAAAAGCATCCAGGGATCTGAGACTGGTGCAGGGAATCAAAAATGGAGAAAAATACTTCTTCTTCTACTACATCAAAGAAAGAAGAAAAAGCGAGGATCAGCAGGTGAGGATTAGGAAGGATGGGGGATGGAGCAGGCAGAAGCACTGAATGAATATTTCTGCTCTTTATTCTCACAGGAGAAGGTGGAAGATACCTCAGGCGAGGGGGTTGGGTAAGGGGGCGGGGATGACAGATGTAGGGATTACAGAGAGCAGGGTACTGGATGGTTTAAGGGCATTAAGAGTGGGCAAAGCACTCAGACCTGATGGCATTCACCCTAGAGTACTAAGGGAGTTGACAGCAGTCCTGGCAGGGTCATTGGCCAACCTGTTCAATACCTCCCTGCACATGGGAAGTGTACCACAGGACTGGAGAATGGCTCTTGTGGAGCCCATCTACAAAAGTGGCCCAAAGGATGAACAAGGAAATTGTAGGCCAGTGAGCCTCATCGATCGTGGAAAAGCTCATGGAGACCATACTAAAAGAGAGACTAGTGAGCTTCTTGGAAAAAAAACACTCTCCAGGATGGTCAACAGCACAGATTTATAGCAGGCAGATCCTGACCGACAAACCTTGTAAAGAATTATGACTGGGTGACAAGGGAACTGGATAAGGGCCATGCAGTGGATGTCCTGTATTTGGACTTCAGCAATGCCTTTGATTTAGTGCTGCATGGGAGGTTGGGGAAGAAACTGGAATATGTGGGAGTGGTACCAAAAATGATGAAATGGATCACAAACTGGCTAAAGGAAAGGCAGCAAAGGGTGGTGGTGGTGGGGACTCTCATCACAAAGAGTAGAGATGAGCAGAGTACCACAGGGACAGGTACTGGGACCAGTGTTGTTTGGGAATTTTCTTACAGATATCTCACATGGGATCCAGAGTAAAATCAGTCTGTTCATAGATGATACTAAGGTGGGAGCTGTGGTTGATGACACAGAGGGGTGGAAGGGGTTGCAACAGGACCTGACTAAGCTGAAGGAGTGGGCAGAAACATGGCAGTTGACGTCCAATGCCAAGAAGTACAAGGTTCTGCTCTTCAGACCCAGGAACTGGGAGAGGGATTATCACTTGAATGGAGTACAGCTGGGGAACTCCACAGAGGAGAAGGACGTAGGAGTTATCATTATGGGCAGCATGAACAACTCTGCTCAGTTTCATAAGTAAATTCAAGCTGCAGGACCTGCATCCATAATGCTTGCCAGTCCTATTATTTAAAGGTAGTAGTTTTATCTTGACAAAATATATCAAGTCTAGTTTTAAACATGTCCATACTTGTACTCTCAACTACATTTATTGGTAAGTTATTCCAGGCAGTAACCACCCTGAGTGTAAACCAGTGTTTCCTTAAATTTGTATTCCATTGAGGCAGCTCTAATTGCATATTATGTCTTCTAGCACTAGTCCAACCTGGTCTGTAAGATATTCCAAGATCTTCCCTTAATGGTATATCTTTAGATATTCTGAACATCATAGATAAATCGCCCCTTAGTCTTCCATAATGCAAGGTGTACAAATTAAGTTTTTCCAATCTTGCTTCGTATGATACATTTTTCAGTTTGATCACTGACTTAGTTGCCCTGCGCCTCAATTCTTGCTATATCCTCACTTATTTGAGAAGACCACACCTGGACACAATACTCCAGGTGAGGTCTCATTAGGGCGCCATACAATGGCATAAGGACCTTCTCACTTCTGCTGGAAATATGCCTCACAATGCAGTTTAAGTTCTGACTGGCTCTTTTAACCTACTGCTTACAATGTGTACTGAACTTTAGGTCTGTGGTTATTTTTATGACTAGATCCCTCTCTTCACATGTTACTATTAGACTGCTGTTCCCAATATTATATGCATGATTATTATTATGAAGGCCTAGATGCATAATTTTTCATGTAGAAATGTTAAGTTCTAATTTACTAGAATTAGTCCACAAACAGATTTCATTTATAACCTGCTGAAGAGAAAGGGCCTCAGTTGTATTAGTCACAGTTGTACCTAATCTACTGTCATCAGCAAATTTAGAAATCCATATACAGTATTAGGATTGCTAAATTGCAATATAGAAATATAAATATTAAAAAGACAGGGTCCCAGCACTGATCCCTGTGGTGCCCCACTTGTGACTGCCAACCAGTCTGACATCACACCTTTAACCACCACGCTGTGCTTCCTCCCAGTCAGCCATACAGTTAGCCATCTTAAGTTGTTTCTATCTATTCCCACCTAGTCAGTAATTCTATTAATTCCTCATGGGGTAGTGTGCCAAATGCTTTGGTGAAGTCCATGAAAACCACGTCCACCACTTTACCCGTGTCCAATTCAGAATTAACCTTTTCAGAAAAAGATAATAAATTAGTCTGACATGACCTAGATTTAGTGTTGTGCAGGGTCAGACAAGTTATTTACTGCTAAGTAATCTACAATAACATTTTTCAAGATCCCTTCCATAATTTTACCCATTACGGTTGTCAGACTTATGGGTTTGAAATTAGCTGAATCAGACCTAGACCCCTTTTTATGGAGAGGGGCCATTAAAGCATCCCTCCAGTCTTGAGGGACCTCACTCCTATCTAGGGATGTTTGGAATAGGAAGCTGAATAGAACAAGAAGTTCTTGGAAAATTCTGGAGTGAGTATTATCAGGTTCTGGAGACTTATTAATGTCCAGTTTTCTTAGTCTGCTCCTAACCTCCTCTGGTGTAATTGTAATATTCCCTGGGATAGGTGCTAATTTATCATAAATGGGGGTGGGTATCTTCAGAGTTAAAGACTGAACAAAAGTAGTTGTTTTGGATATTCACAGTCTCTTTCTCATTTACCAGTTTTCCGGTGGAGTTTTTAAAAGGTCCTAGCATTGTTGAATTGCTCTTCATACTATTTATATAAGAAAAAAAGGATTTTTTGTTGTCCTTAATCTTAGTTGCCAGGGTAATTTCCTGTTGAGTTTCCCCTTTTATAGATGCCTTAACTAGTTTAGCACATTTTCTATATGCTTGGTAGTTCTTTAGAGTCTTTTCCTTTTTGTACTGTATTTTTTAAATAACCTATCCTTGTTATTAATTAGATGTTTAATATGTTTATTTAATCAGCATGATGCTAATTTTTAGCCACCCATATATTTTGGTTTTATGCTTAGGAATATGTAAGCTAATCAGGTGATTAAGCTTTTCGAGGAGTATATTCCACATACCCTCAGTGTTGTTTCCATTAAGGTCCTTAAACCAGTCCCATGATGCTAGATCTTTCCTAAGTTGGGAGAAGTTTGCTTTTGCTAAGTTTGATTTTGTAACTCCCCCAAAGCTTGAAAGTAAATCAAAATTGGGAGTTATCCCCATCCCATTTAGTTTAAATAAAACCTTAGAATGATCGCTGTTACCCAAGGGTGGGAATCTCTACCCCATTTATTAAGTCCCCAATATTGGTTAATACAAGATCTAGAATATTGTCACCTCTTGTATTATCATGTACCATTTGCTCCAAGCCCAGATACATTTGTTCTATTTTGTTTCCCCCCTTTATTAATTTCTAATCAATATTAGGGAGGTTGAAATCTCCTAGCAATATTAAGCTATCTGCTGGGTTTAAATTATTAAGTAAATCCAAGAAGGCGAGATCCTTGTCCTGTGTAATAGAGGGTGGTCTGTAAAATAGCCCAATTACAATTTTGGGGCCACTTAATGGTATTAGCCTAATCCAAATAGTTTCCAATTTGAGGTCATCATAGGGTAACTGTAAGCTTTTTATGGAATTGTGGACATATATTGCTATGCCTCCAGCTTTCCTGTATGCTCTAGACTTGTAGTATAGGTTATAACCTGGAATAGATTTCTCCCAAGGACCATTGTTATCCCCCCAAGTTCCTGTAATGCAAGCTATATGTATATCATGTGATACCAAGAATTTTTTAAATTCATTGAATTTGTTTGTTAGGCTTCTGGCATTAATGAGCACAGTCCTCCAGTCCTTTACAGTATTGTAATCATTTCCCATGGTTCTATTTGGGATAGTTTCTGGCATGGACTGTCCCCTCTGCACCAGTTTAAATGGAAATCAATAACTTTGTTCAGTTTCCTGCCCAGAAACCTAGATACTGCTAAATTAAGATGAAGACCATCTGGTTTAAATAGAAATTTGTTACAAAAGGTAATGGAACTATCCATAAAACCAAGATTGTTATTTTTACAGAAAGTCCTTAACCAATTGTTGATAGATTTGACTGCCCCATTCTTACAATCAAGGTACCCATGTGTTAGTGGTACACCTAGGGCCCAGATATTCAAAAGGGTTGCACATCACGCAACAGTGTTGCACCATGTGCAACCCACTAATATGCCCCAGCGTGATATTCAAATGGGAGTTGCGCCTGGCGCAAATCCCGATGCACCGGATTGCATCAGTAATGTATGCAGGTGCAGGTAGGGGGGGCATGCCCATGCATACTCTGCACAGCCTGGTATTCAGCCCGGGATGTTCAGAGCCATGCACGCACAACCCCTACCTGTGCCAGCACAAAGTTGATCCAAAAAAAAGGAACAATGGATGGCCACCCACATGTGAGCTTCCACATTGCAGGATGCAACACCGCAGCTGACACCTGTAGGTGGCCACCCGAGCTCCAGCTGCACCTCCGTGGTAGCACCCCCATGCCCGATTGTGGGCATCAGAAAACAAGATTAATCCTAAATCCCTGGTGGTCCAGTAGACCACTGCCCGCCTGATCGTGGGCTTAAGTGTGAATAAAAAGATAACTCCTATATCCCTGGTGATCCAGCTGACCGCTGTCCATCCGATTGTGGGCTTAAGTGTGAATACAAATACTACTCCAATATCCCTGGTGGTCCAGTGGACTGAAATCTGCCCAATTGTGGGCTTAAGTGTGAATATAAATATTACTCCTATATCCCTGGTGGTCCAGTGGACTGAAGTCTGCCAGATCATGGACTTAAGTGAACTAGTACTGACCCCCATATCCCTGGTGGTCAGTGGACCCCTCCCCACCGCCCACTAATCCCCAGCCCCACTCCCCAGGGTGGCAGCACCCCACCCGCCTGCCCGCCCCTGCTGACTGACACCGTCGATGGGCTGTATGCCCATTGGTCCACAGCATGAGCCAATGGGTGTGCAATGTCATGCCGTACTACACATTCCAGATATGTGAATTCATTCACATATCTGGAATGTGTAGTATGCATGGGCTGCATGCCCCTTGGCTCACACTGTGGACCAATAGGCATACAGCCCTACCAACAGTGTCAGTCGGTGGGTGGCGGGGCAGCCGGCAGGTGGTGTGCTGCCAGCCACCACTGACCTGGGGGGGTGGGGTGGTGGGGATCAGTGGGCGAGTGGGAAGGGGGGTCTGCTGGACCACCAAGGATATGAGGGTCAGTATTAGTTCACTTAAGCCTGCGATCGGGCGGACTTCAGTCCACTGGACCACCAGGCATATAGGAATACTATTTATATTCACACCTAAGCCCACGATTGGGTAGATTTTGGTCCACTAGTCCACCAGGGATATAGGAGTAATATTTATATTCACACTTAAGCCCACGATTGGGCAGGTTTTGGTCCACTGGACCACCAGGAAAATTGGAACAATCTTTTTGTTCACACTTAAGCCTGCAATCGGGCGGGCAGCGGTCCACTGGACCACCAGGGATTTAGATTACTCTTCTTTTACTGAAGCCTGTGATTGGGTGGGCAGCGGTCCACTGGAACACCAGGGATTTAGATTACTCTTCTTTTACTGAAGCCCGTGATCGGGTGGGCAGCGGTCCACTGGACCACCAGGGATTTAGATTACTCTTCTTTTACTGAAGCCCACAATCAGGCGGGCAGCAGTCCACTGGACCACCAGGGATTTAGGAAGGCTCTTTTTTTACTGAAGCCTGTGATTGGGCTGTGGGGCACATTGCCATGTTGCAGGGGGCGTCAGTCCCTGATGGCTGCTGCCTGGCAGGGTGCCAGGTGCAAGTCATCAGGGATCAGCGTACCTGCATGCAGATGGAGCCATAATGACATGCAAATGGCCTGATTTACACCTTGCATACATTATGGCCCCATTTGCATGTCAACTTTTGAATATCGCGGTTGCTGCACCTTGCGCAATGGAACGTGCACTAGCGCATCCCCATGCTCCACTCTGGCCACTGGTGCTGGCACAGTGCCACTGTGCAATGTGCATTGTGGGTGGCCAGGGTGCAATATTCAATGATGCTGAGCCATGGCACAGGTCCGTTGAATATCGCCCAGTCCAGCCCCTGCACAGCCAAGTTGAGATGCACCCAGGCTTGCTCCACAGCCTGGTGCAGTTTGAATATCTGAGCCCAAGAATATAATTTCTCCACCGTTTCTTTAATTCTTTTCATTATGTTAGCTGTTTTAGTCTGAAATACATTTGGGCTAGTTTTGTTAACATTATTGGTACCTATATGAACAACAACCAAGGGTTTCTCTGTGTTCTCCATGAGTCTCTCTAATAAATCAGATACATCTCCCACTTTAGCTCTGGATAGGGTACTGACCACAGTGCTGCTCTTCCTACCTTCACATACCACAGAATCCACTCCCCTCATTATAGAATCCCCTATGACCAATATATCCTTGGTCAGGATCTTATTAGTTGATAATGTGCCCTGGTCAATTATAGGGTAAGTCTTGTTGAAAGTACTTAGAGAATTTTGTATAGATCTGTCCTCGAGGTCTACGTGGTCATTTAGGCATTCAAACATATTTTGAAGTGGCAGGATATTCTCATTATAGCTGGTACAGTGTATTTTAGTGGGATATTTTGGATGTTCCCATGATCTGTTATCTGCAGGCTGAGTAGGCTCTCCCCCATACAATTTGGCTGTTCCTGTTCCAGCATGCTCTTATCTATATCAATGGGAATTTGGGCTTCAGCGAATGTGATATCCTGGGCAGCCTCATTTATAAATTTTTCTAAGATAGTCATTTCTTTTTGAGTCTCTAATCTCTGCAATAATATTTCAATTTCCTTCCTTAAATTTGTAATTAAGGTGCAGTTCTCACAGACAAAATCCTTGCAAGCTGGTTCATCCATAAACATTTTAAATTTAATACAAACTCTTTTAGTCTTACTACCTCTCTTTCCCTTATTTTGTGACATCATGACAATTCTATTTGTACTTACTAAAGGTTTTAGCAGATAAACGTGCCCTAGTACTCCATGTACTCAGCGGACAGAGCTGACATGTGCAGACACGCGTGTCTCTGTGCGTGGTGCTGCGCACACCCTGCACATACTCAACCTGCTCGCTGCACGGCTGAGTAATAAGTGTGCTGTCACCCGGAAATGAATTACAAAGGGTCACTGGCTCCTCGCAATAAATGTTACAAATCCAGGAAATTAACAAACTATAACTCACCGTGCGTCACCCACTCATTCGTGGGAAAGGCACACAAGTGAAGTAAAAATGCTCCTATTAGGAGTTTATAACATACAGCAGTGTTTGAAGGTCTTCAGGACATAAAACTACAGCACTCTCTTCCTGATCAAAATGACAGGTCTCCTGGATACACACACAATAAAATGGTTACACTTGCATTTATTATCTAGTGCTACAACACAGGCTATTTCGAGTGCAGGAAGGCAGCATCAAAACCCCAAAAAATGCTGTGGTGTATTGGGAGAAGGATCTCCTCCAGAAGGAGGGAGGTTATCCTGCTCTTGTATAGGTCATTGGTCAAGCCCCACCATGAGTACTGCATGCAGTACTTGTGCTCATTCCTGAAGAAGGACATCAGATTGTTGGAGTGGGTGCAGCAAAGGGCCACAAAGATGATCCAGGGATTGGAGAGCAAGCCCTACTAGGACAGGCTGGGAGAGCAGAATATGTATTCACTGGAGGAGAGGAGGGATAGGGGGGATATGATCAAGACCTTTAAGTATCTGAAGGGGATGAACAAGACCAACATAGAAGGCATTTTTCAGATGAGAAGGGGGAGGGACATGAGAGGGCATGGACTGAGATTGGAGGGGGGAAGATTCAAGAGGGAGATGAGGAGACATTTTTTCATGGATAGAGTGGTGGACAAATGGAACACCTTACCAGATGAGATAGTGGCCTGTAAGACAGTGGGCAGTTTCAACAGGGGTTGGGACAGGGGAAGGGATACTGGGAAGTGAGGTGGGGGGGCACCTGTGAGATGAGGGGCTAGCTGCACACTGGAGTAGTAAGTAAAAAGATTAACAAAATGGGTGATTGCTCAAGAACGCTCTGAAAAACAGATTCACAGACTGGTATGCCAGCGTAATAATGGAGCAGTTATACACTGGCAACTGTGCTACAACAATAAAGGTGGACTTAAAAATAGTCAACATAAAAATAAAGCATGTTCAGTGGCTTATTGGCATCTACAACTAAATAAGCACAAGAAGAGAGGACTGCCTGATATGTTTTCAACTCCCAGGATTTTAGAAACACACTCTGTATATGTAAACGTCCCACTTTAAATGGTAATGAAGTACAGTACTGTGCCACCCACTGATTATTCACACATAAATTATTACTTCTTCTAAACTATAACTTTAATACTGCAACCATGCATTTTTTTTAAATTATGATACAAATACTGTAAATAAAATAATGAGGCTGACATAGTCTCACTGATATTTTATTTCTTTTAATGCATTGTATTTCTTTTACGGGCTGGCAGTGTAACCTAGAGGTTTCAGTAAAGAGCTGTGAATGAGCTTGGTACATCCAGCAGAGCTGGGTTTGATCCTCACAATCTCCACTTGCTGACTGAATGACTCTGAACAAGTTATGTAACTTCCCCAAGACTCCTAGGTCACCCCTGGAAAAAGGCACTAGTGCCTATTGTGCCTTACCAGTTACCAAAGAATGATAAACAAAAAAATCCAGTGACACTGCAATAGCTCTAGTGTACAAACCTCATTAATACTTGATAAATGTCACTGTTAAATAATTTTCATTGTATATTGCTTATCAGTGAATATAGCAAACATGATTTTACTGTGAAAATTTTAAATAGAAACATAGAATTTGATGTCAGATAAGGGCCATTTGGCTCACCTAGTCTGCCCATTTCCCCTACCTAATGGATAAGCTGCATGTCCTAGTTAGCCAACAGCCTACTTCCTCCTACTCCACCCACTAGAATTGCCTTATGTCTGTCCCATGCATTCTTGAATTCCCCCACTGTTTTTGATTATACGATCTCCTCAGGAAGGCTGTTCCATGCATCCACAACCCTCTCTGTGAAGAAATACTTCCTCACATTACCTCTGAGCCATCTCCCCCCTCTATCTTCAAATTGTGCCCCCTTATTCTTGCATATCTCTTTTTCTGAAAGATGCTACCCTCCTGGGCTTTGTTGATTCCCTTGATGTATTTGAAAGTTTCAATCATGCCTCCCCCTTTCCTCGAGGCTATACATTTTAAATGGATGTATAATTTTACAGCATGCAATGGATCTCCTTGTGGCAGTGGTATGGTTTGTCTAAATGCTTATGAGTACAGTAGCTGATATGAATTGGGACTTTTCATATTGGAAATTAATATGGTTCTTATTATATATATATGAATACCATGTTCCTTGTGCTATTTTAAGATACATATGTATATAGTTGCCACCACATGATTTAGATAGGTTTTTGAAATTGTATACAAAGTCCCCATAGTTGTAGTAATATATGATAATTTTATGTGTACAGCTGACATTTTTGTCAGAATTGGCTCTTGTAATAATGTGAATTCTTAGATTATGTTAGGTGACAGTAAGTTAGTTAGAAAAATGGCCCTTGTGCCTTCAGTGTTTTGTTATATACACTTGTATATTTAATATGTTGTTCAATATTTATATGATACAGTAGTAGTGTATTTATGATATGTGTATTTATATAGGTATACTTTATGGTGAATGGTAATATGCACTTGGCACTTTAAATTACCTTATATCACATAAGGGACTTTCTAGTAATAATATGCTAATTGCTTAATTTCAGTATAAATGGTAATGCATTATTTAAATGCTAACACTTTGTGGTGCCAATGTCTTGAAAAAGCATCTGCGTGATGTGAAACGTACGTCGCTTGAATGGTGGGTGCTACACATTATTTAAATAAAATTCAATTTTTTAATGTACCCTAGAGTTGGGCTTGATGGTAGAGATACAGCCACATTTTTTTGTGCATTTGATGTTTCTTTTTTGAAAATAGTAAACTTTATTAAAAATTTTCATAATTCTACAAAACTACAATACATGTTTTACAGCTTTGGTTGGAAGTTCTCAGATCTCATTAAGAGTTCAAGCACTGGTTCCCATGAACATTCAGTGATCAGTTAGTTTTGACATAAATATACACATTTTTGACAACAGTCATGTTGTAGTCCTGACAGGGGGTGAGTATACTAGATCACCATTGTGTTTTCATGCACCCCTTCCCTGGGTCGTCTGTGTCTTGCTCAGATCAGTACCTTGCATTGAGGCAGAATCTACTCTTCATTGTAGCAGTAGGGCTTCTAACCCACTCCATCTGCTAAGGTACTGTTTAGGATTGTTTCTCATGTAACAAATCATCTTTTCTGTTCTGAGTGCCTCCAGAATGGCATTGAGCCATTCATCATAGGTTGACACGTTGTCATCCAGCCAATGTTTTAAGATCAGCTTCTTCACCATTGCCGAGATGAATGTAATGTAGAATCTCCTGTTTCCCATGAGCTTGTCTAGACCTAGGCTCAGAAGGCAAACCCTGGGGGAAAAGGCTTCCTCCAGACCAAGTAAGGGATCTAGGTTGGATTTCACCATCTCCCATACTGTTTTTGCCCTTGGGCAGTCTAATAAAATATGTTTTAGTGTGTCTGTGTTTGTTTGACATTGTGAACATTTGTCAGAGTTTAGTTTCCCCATCTTATGGAGTTTGACCTGTGCTAGGTATTGATTGTGGTTAATGTCGAATTGCATAAGTCTAAGCCCATCGAATTTCAGGTATTTGTAAGTTCCTCTCCAGATAGTGACTGTGGTTGTAGGTGATTCGAGTTCTGGGAATTCTGTCTGCCAGTATGTGCATGCTGTGTTTTTCTGGTCTGTGTTGGCAAGTAGGAGTTCTTTATAAATAAGAGAGACCACATGTCTTTGGGTTGATAAAGGTAGCAGGTGGTCCCATTTGGCGAATGTGTTTGTGTTCCATGGTTTGGGGTTCAGCGATACATGGAGCATGTGTCGTAGTTCAATTCAATTCAATTAATTTTTATTTATATGGTGCCTTTCAAATGTCAAGGCACTACACATAACAATTAAAACAGCTTCAGCATGTCATAACTATTATAAGTAATATAAAATACAGAACAAGTAATAAAATAATATTCCAATTATTCACCAAAGGCCTGAAACTATAAAAAGGTTTTTAGGGACAGTTTAAATCTCTCCATAGTCATGCACTCACATAACTGATGGGGTAGAGAATTCCAAAGGGTAGGGGAAGCATACATGAATGCACAGGCCCCAGAAGATTTTAAACAAACCCTTGGAATCCCTAGCAACCCCTCGGTAGTCGAGCGGAGTGATCACCCAGGGCAGTAAGGGACCAGGAGCTCCTTCAGGTAATCTGGACCCAGTCCTCGTAGGGCTTTATAAGTCAGAAGTCTGACTTTAAAGGTAATTCACCACTGTACTGGCAGCCAGTGCAGTTTGCACAGCACTGGCAAACTATGACAGGAGCGAGGAGCTCCCGTCAGTAGCAAGGCCACTGCATTCTGCACCAGCTGCAAGCATCAAATATCTACCCCCAGAAGCCCTAGGTATATGGCATTGCAGTAGTCCAAGCACGAGGACATAAAGGCATGAACCAGTGTGGGAAGGTCACTTGAAGGAACAAGATGCTTAACTCTGGAGTTATTCCTCAGATAGTAAAAAAGAGGATTTGATGATGGCTGACAGCTGCGAACACAGTGTTAGTCCCTTACCAAAGATTACCCCAAGGTTTCACACCCATTCAGAGGATGGGAGTGGTACACTCTTAAGAAAAAGTCCAGAGGGTGACCCAACCCCCAACCCCCCTATCCGGTGACACAGGTCCACCACCAGTACCTCAGTCTTTTCCAAGTTCAACCTCAACCAGCTCAAACTCATCCACTCCTGGATTTCCATGAGGCAGTTATCACTGCTATGCTGATGATACCCAGCTCTACTTTTCTTTTGCACCTGACCAGTATGGAGCTCCCTCAGTCTTTAACAACTGCCTTGCAGAAATCCAGGATTGGATGGACTCAAGTTGGCTGAAATTGAAGTCAGAAAAGACTGAAGTGCTGGTTGTAGATCCAGTGTGCTGGATGGGGGGCTGGGGGTTGGTTCGCCCTCTGGGTTTTTCCTTGGGGACTTATCACTCCTGACCTCTGAACAGGTACAAAACCTGAAAGTAATTTTTTATGAAGGGTTGACTCTGCCTTCACACGTGTCAGCCATTATCAAGTCCTCTTTTTACCATCTGAGGAATATCTCCAGGATTGAGCATCTTGTTCTGTCTGGTGATGTTCCAACACTGGTCCATGACTTTGTGACCTTGTGCTTGGACTATTGCAACTCCCTCTACCTAGGGCTACCTGGGGTGGAAATCTGCTGCTTGCAGCAAGTGTAGAAAGCTGTGGCTGAGCTTTTGATGGGGACTTCCTGGTCCTGTCATATTTCACCAGTGCTGTGCGGACTGCACTGGCTGTCAGTACAGTGGTGGATCACCTTTAAAGTTGGTCTATTGACTTTTAAAGCCCTACATGGACAGTGCCTGGACTACTTGAAAGAGCTCCTGGTTGCTTACTGCCCTGGGCAATTGCTCTGCTCAGGTTGCCAGAAATGTCTAGGGTGTGTCTGAAATCTTCTGGGGCCCAGGCATTCATGCATGGAGCCCCAGCCCTTTGGAATTCTCTACCCCATCAGTTAGGGGTGTGTACAACTGTGGAGAGATTCAAAGAGGCACTAAAGACATATTTGTAGTACCAGGCATCTGGTGACTGATTCCTTCTTTTAATTGTATCAGCAGTTTTATATTTTAAGATGTTGGAATGTCTGCTATGTTATTTCATATTTTGTTAAGCACCATGGTCTTTGAAAGATACCATAGAAATAAAGAATATTCTTCTTCTTATTATAATACCTACTTACAATGTCTCCGAGGGGCAGCATGTACACTGCAAACAACATGGGGGACAACACTGATACCTGAGGAACCCCACATGATAGCAGAACTGGGTCAGAGGAATAAATCCCCAGCACCACCCTCTGAGTTCTTCCCGTGAGGAAAGATGAAAACCATCTGTGGACCATACCCAACGGGCCACAGATGAACCTCAGGCAATTGAGGAGAACCCCATGGTCCACAGTATCAAATGCTGATGAGAGATCAAGAAGAACCAGTATGGACTGGTTCCTCTGATCTTGAGTCATCAAGAGATCACTGAGCATCTGAACCAGTGCCATCTCAGTGCTATGCCTCTTTCAAAAACTGGACTGAAGAGGCTCATTAATATCATGGATGGAAGGGGAGGGCTGGGATTCTGGTTGGTTTCATTTTCAGTTCAAAGGCAAGATGGGTGAGGAAGGTGTCATTTTCCAGTAAAACACCAAGAGTGTTTAGTTCTATGTTGCCCATAAAGTTGGGTGATAGGAGTGCCCTGTTTATTTTAAAGTTAGGATTTGGAATTGTTGGTTGTGTTAGATCCACTTTTGGGTTAGAACCCAGGAGGTTGTGTAGTTGTTTGGAAGTCAGGTTTGAGATGCCAATGGGTGAGTTCTTTAGGCTGTTGGTTAAGGCTTTGTGTGGTATGCAGGTTAACACTTTCGTGCTAATGTCAGCAGCTTGGCATGTTACGCCTGGGTTATGCCCCCTATCATCTCACATGCACCTCACACTGTATTCCTGGTCTACTGTACTGTAATACTGCTATTTTGCACTTATATATAGATATGGGCACTGATCACATAAGTATGGGTACTAGGAATGTGCTTTGCTGCTAATATATGATTCATTAGACCTCACTAGAATACATTTATCTAGATTATGTTTGTCTTTCATAGATATTCCATATATAATCTACCTAATTACAAATATGATGACTCTGAGGGATCATCAGTGATTATTGTATACTTATATTCTCATATAAGTATATGTAGTGTGTGTATTACACTCAGGCAGATATGCCATGTGTGATAGGGTCCTGTCATCAGTTCTCTTTGTTTAAGCAAGCTGACACAGAGAGAAATCCTTTGTTATGTCTCTATGTTTATACTGTATGTAAGCAAGAAATGCGGCATGTAGTTTAAACCAGTGAGCATTTCTTTTGTCTAAACTATAATGCTAATGGAAGCATATTCTGTCTCATATGATACTCAGTAATTCTGTCTCCTAGGACCAATACATATGGTTTTTCATATTTGTAACTATGAGGTAATCTCTGTTGCTATGCTGTTATCTGCAGTACATAGTTGTCTGCAAACCTATTGTGGCGGCTCTAGACACTACTAATTTGGTTCTAGAAGAATTAATACTCTGGCAGAGAGCTGAAGGATTTGGAGAGAAAAAAAGACCTTAGAGAACCTAAGATCTACAATCCTGGAGATTATGTACATTCTTCTGGCTAGTGGTGAGAAACCCATCTCCCTTGTGATTTTCTTTGTCACATGCTTGGTGTAAGTAGTACAATAAACTTTATTAGTACTCCTTACTTGTTTACGAATGTTTCTTGGCAGACTCCAATTCATAAAAATCTGTATTATTGTTATTTACCCTACACACCAAGAGTGTTTAGATTACATAAATGGTGACCACGAGTGGAGTCAGGATGTTTACCAAGTATCATTTTAATTTCCTCTGTAAATGAAAACAATGGGAGAGAAATCCCCAGTAGCAAGCAATTAAGAAAGTGTCTTATGTTTACATTTTTGGTATGTTGTATGTTCCACAGTGCAGACAAAACAATCTCTTGGCAGATATTCAATCTCTGTGTATAAGTTGTTTTATTTTTGTTTGTTTTTTCTATGTTTTCCTTTGTGGCAACACAGCTGTAAAAGGATCCAAACAGACATAGACTTCTTTCCTGTGGATTCAAATCCTAATGGGTATATACTCATCTAGGAGTCCACATACGCCAAAGGCTGTTTGTGTTCTGTCATTAACTTTGGTTGCAAACAAAGTTTTTGATCCACAGACTGCTAAGGGTTTCTTATCTTATATGACATGTCTAAATATATCAGTAATAAGTTGAGGCTGGATGTCCTAACAAGCCAAACTCTGTATTGTAGTTGGTTTGGTTTTGCTAAAGTAGCAGAATCCGATGGTAGCCCTTTAAGGGATATAATTGCCCATTATGGGGAATTGAAAAATTATACCAGTGATCCTGAAGGATTATTAATTGCAACATTGTTTAATTGTTTTGATGCTGTTCTAAATGAAATATATGTTTTGGAATCTGAATATGTTGCTTGCAAAATGGAGAATGCTGCTTCAAGCAGGAAACTTGTTTGAAATGGACTTCTCATACAGCGAAGATAAATGGACTCCAGTCTCCATCTAGAAAATGAATACCTCATTAATGAGAGAAGCAGCAAAGACCTGCATGCCTTAAGAGATAATGCTGAAAAGACAAAACTTATTAGTAAAAAAGTTTTTCAAACTATTGGTGTTCTGGTTAGTAACACTGATTCCTTACGTTTTGAAAACAAGGAACTTAGAAAGTCTGAAGTAATTACTGAAAGAGTTAACGTGCTGGTATTTCACCACCAGACCTTGACTGAACAGCATGAATCAGTATGTTTTCATTACTGCAGACTTGAAATTAATGTTTTAAATATAAACTGTGACACAACTTCTGTCATTTTGTGGGGTGAGAATATAGCATGCACCAAACAGGAAAGGGATTTTGAGGTTATCATCTCTGATGACCTCAAGGTAGAGAAACAGTGTGACAAGGCAGCAGGTAAAGCAAATAAGATGCTGGGATGCATAGGCAGGGGCATCACCAGCAGGAAAAGGAAGGTCATGATTCCACTATACAAGACACTAGTGAGGCCCCACCTGGAGTACAGTGTACAGTTCTGGAGACCTTACCTATGTAAGGACATAGACAGGGTAGAGAAGGTTCAGAGGAAGGCATCAAAGATGGTACGTGGATTGCATCACAAGTCCTATGAGGACAGGTTGAAGGAATTAAATATGTGCTCCCTGGAGGAGAAGAGAGAGAGAGAGAGAGAGAGGACATGATAGAGACATACAAGTATCTTACAGGGAGGGACAGGGTGCACGAATACACTATTTTTAAGTGAAAAGGTTGTTCCAGGACTAGAGAGCATGGGATGAAGTTGGAGGGAGGATAATTCAGAGGAAATGTGAGGAAGATTTTTTTCACAGAATGGGTGGTGGACAAGTGGAACACCATGCCTGAGGAAGTGGTGGGGGCTGAAACAATCATGGGATTTAAGAATGCATGGGATAGGCATAAAGGAATTCTGGAGGTCAGGGGTAAGGGGCAACAGAGTTCTAGGAAAATATAAACTGAAGTTGCAAACTTAAATGGGGCAGACTAGGTGGGCCATAGGCCCTTACCTGCCGACACTGTCTATGTACAGTATCTATGATAATAGGTATGTTTTACAAGATGGGAATGTCTTGAAATCTGAAAATAATGCACTTTACAGTCTTCTAACTCCTGTGTCTGAGTTAGAATGTAGGAGTAAAAAGTTAGATATGGCAAACTTGTGCCATCAGCCAGATGCATTGACAGGGCATACTAACTTAATGCTCAAAGACCTTTCCTCTACTCATGTTGAAGAATTAGATTTTTTGAACACTCACAGATGTATGGGTCAGTGTTAACAAATATTTATTTGAATCTAGCACTATTCTCTTGTCAATGGCAAGGAACCTTGGATATGTTACCACACACACCAGTATTGCTACATGTTTAAAAACCTATTCCTGCACAATCCAGGAAGCCATGTTTGTGACTCTCACAGTGTCATTGTCACATCTGGCAACTGTCGGGCCTGTAGACGAATGGTGCCTAACCATTGTCTTTTTGTAGTGTTGCCACTTTTGCAATTAGGACAACAAAGAGGGGATTGTTATGCCTGGGTTATGCCCCCTATCATCCCACATACACCTCACACTGTATTATTGGTCTATTGTACTGTAATACTGCTATTTTGCACTAATATATAGATATGGGCACTGATCATCTAAGTATGGATGCTAGGAATGTGCTTTGCTGCTAATATAGGATTCATTATACCTCACCATAATACATTTATCTAGATTATGTTTGTCTTTCATAGATATTCCATATATAATCTATCTAGTTACTGATATGATGATTCTGAGGGATCATCAGTGATTACTATGTACTTACATTCTCATAGGGGCCTGTCATCCGTTCTCTTTGTCTAAGCAAGCTGACAGAGAGAGAAATCCTTTGTTATGTCTCTATGTTTTATACTGTATGTATGCAAGAAATGCTGCATGTAGTTTAAACCAGTCAGCATTTCTTTTGTCTAAGCTATAATGCTAATGGAAGCATATTCTGTCTGATATGATACTCATTAGTAATTTTGACTCCTAAGTCATTCTCCAACCAATACATATGGTTTCTCATATCGCTACTATGAGGTAATCTCTGTTGCTATGTTATCTGTAATATATAGTTGTCTGCAAACCTACTGTAGCTGCTAGACACTACTAGTTCAGCTCTAGAAGAATTAGTACTCTCTGGCAGAGATCCAGAGGATGGGGGGAGAACACAAGACCTTAGAGAACCTAAGATCTACAATCCTGGAAATTATGTATATTCTTCAGGCTTGTGGTGAGAAACCCATCTCCTTTGTGATTTTCTTTGTCACATGCTTGGCGTAAGTAGTATAATAAACTTTATTAGTACTCCTTGCTTGTTTATGAATGTTTCTTGGCAGACTCCAAGACACAAGAATCTGTATTATTATTGTTATTTACCCTACACATCTAGAGTGTTTAGATTACAAGCATATGTCTGTTTCGGTTACCTTCCACAATGGGATGTGTACATTGCTGTGCTGGTCCCTGGGGGCTTGCCACCATAGGAATTGGCTGGCATGGCTTGCTAGGTAATAGAGTTGGAGATCAGGTAGTTGCCAACCTCCCAACTCTTTCCTTGGGTTAGTTTGTGGAACTCTCTGCGCCGGTATTTACCGTTCCACAAAAAGGTGGTTAGGGTGGTTTGGCTCATGTGGAACCAGGTGGTTGGGAAGAAGCAACCTGTCATGGTAATGGGATAGAGTAGTCTGGGTAAAACATTCATTTTAATAACGTTGATCCGGGCCCATAGGGTTAACAGAAGTGCAGACCAGCGTGCCTGGTCGTTTGATTTGTGTACATTTGACATCTAAGTTATCTTTCCTAACTGACCCTTTGTCAAGAGATACTGCTATTCCTATGTAGTTCATGGTGGTCAAACACCAGGTGCCCCCCCCCACTGTGCTGTGTGTGCTTTGTGTCTATGGTGATTGAGGGGCATGATGTTGGTTTTAGATATGTTTCATTTATATCCCCTATCCTTTCAAATTCTCTAAGTATGTTTAGTGTGTGGGGGGGATGGATAAGTCTGGATTATCTAAATGTAGTAGTATGTCATCTGCAAGGTGGAGAGCTTGTATCTGTATTTCCCTACCTGGATGCCTTGTATGGTGTCTTCCTCATTTATTCTCCTAATTAATGGTTCTAGATATAGATTAAACAGGTAGAGTGATAGAGGGCATCCCTGTCGGGTTCCTCTTCTCAGTTCCAGGGTCTGAAAGAGAACTTTTTTACACAGGACTCTTGCTGTGGGTTTTGAGTATAGGAGTCGGATCCATTCGGTGAAAAGGGATGGTAGACCATAGTGGTTTAAGGTTTCAAATAGGAATGGCCAGGATACCCTGTCAAATGCTTTTTCAGTGGAAATTGAGATGAGAGCTGCTGGTGAGTTCTCACCTCTGGCTGTTGCTACATTGAGGTTCAGTTTCATCATTTGGCCTGCTGCTAGCCTTCCCTTCATGAATCCCACCTGGTCTGAGCCTATGAGCATATCCCAGACTTTGCTCAGTCTTGTTGCAAGTATCTTAGAAAGTATTATAAAATCAGTATTGAGGAGGGATATTAGTCTGTAGTTCCCCATCAGTGACAGGTCTTTATGCGGTTTGGGGATTAGCGTTATGTGTGCTTCTTGCAGGAGTGGGTCTAGATCAGAGTTGAATTTGGTTTCATTGCATAGTTTGGTTAGAGATTCTATAATATCAGGTGTCAGAATCTTAAAGAAGTTTGTGGACAAACCATTTGGGCAGGTGGTTTTGTCTATAAGGAGGGTTCCTATAGCTAGTTTCACCTCCTGTGTTGTTATGGGTGTTCCAAGGTCTTTGCTTGATTCACCATCCTGTTTTGGCAGGTCGGCCTGTGACAGAAATATATGGTATTCTTCTAACATTGGGAGTTGGGACTCCAGGGTGTAGAGTTCACTGAAATAGTCCTTGAAGGCCTCAGCTACCTCTCTTGGATTGGTGAGGGTGTTTCCCATTTTGGATCGTATGTTCATAATCATTTTGAGTGCCTCTTGTTGTTTAATGCAGAGCGCTAATAGTTTCACTGCTTTTTCCCCTTGGTCAACATACTTAGTTTTGGCTCTAAAAATGGCAAATTCGACTTCCTCCCTGAGGAGTTAACTGTATTTCAATGAAGCTTTGCTAAGTTGGGAGTGGATGGGGGAAGACTTGTCACTAGTTATCTTTTTCTCCAGGTCCCTGATTTCCTGCAGAAGAATCCTGTAGGCTTCTTCTCTATGCCTTTTTTGTGTTGATGCTAAGCATATGAGTTCCCCCCTCACTGTACATTTGAAGGCTCCCCATATGTTTTTCTGCTCTTGGACAGAGTTGATGTTATGTTCAAAGAAGCATTTGGTAATCTTTCTTATACAGTCTATGGTGGCTAGGTCTTTGAGCAGGTTATTATTTATTATCCAAATGAAATCTCGATCCATGAAGTCCAAAGGAAGAAATGTGAGGATTACCGGCACATGGTCAGATATTACCATGGGGGAGATCTCGCAGGCCTGTGTAGTGTGGAGTGTAGATTTGGAAGTTAAGAAGTAATCTATCCTAGAGTTGGTTTTGTGGGTGGCTGAGTGGAAGGTGTATTCTCTATCTGATGGGTGTAGGACTCTTCACATGTCAATGAGGATAAGTGAGTCCTGTAGTTCTTTGAGGGATCTTTGTGGGGGATAGGCCTGGGCTTCACAGATGGGATCTGTCCATTGTGTTATCCAGCACTAGGTTCCAGTCCCCGGCTAGAATGATAAGTTGTGTTTGCAGTGTTGACAGTATGGTGAGTAGGGCAGTGCAAAACTGTGGTTCATCTGTATTCGGGCTGTATATGTTGGCTAGAGTTATTTTGGTATGTCCCAATTTGCCCTTTAGGATTAAGAACCTCCCTTCTGGGTCTGCTTGTTGTTCTTCAGTTTCAAAGTGGATTGACCTGTGTATCAGTATTGCCACCACTGCTTTCCTGTTGCTGTCTCCTGCTGTGAATACCAGCCCCACCAAGCCTCTTCTCCATAAGTGGGCTTGTTGGGATGTGATGTGTGTTTCTTGTAGAAGGGTTATGTTGGTCTTTATGGATCTTAAGAGTTTAATGATCTGGTATTTTTTTTTCTTTTGTTTGTGCCCCCTTAATGTTCCATGTCGTATAGTGATGGGTGTTAGTCATCATGAGGCAGAGTGTGTGTTTGCATATGTGTGGATTTACCAAAGGATGGAGTTCCTGTACTCATCAGCCATTTTATATAATGTGCTGGTTCTGGTTCAGAGATTTGGAGGGCTCTTCCTGGTCCTCTTGGGGGTTGAGCTTGCCTTGTGGCAGATGTGATCTGAGCAAGCACTTACATGTTGGTATTAGTTGTACAATGAATAGTGTTGTCCATATGAGAACTTTTGTGGTACACATTACTAATCTATAAGAGATAATCAACATAGAGACTAACTATAAAATCTAATAAAATAACTAAAAGCCGTTTGACTGTAGTAGGCTGTATTCCATGGTAGGTCTCATTCCTCCCTGCCCCCTCACCGGATATCCAGCATGGGACCAAGGGAGGGATTGAGGCCCCTTAACATCTGGTCCATAATATGCTCCTATGGCAGTGGGTCTTCTCTATCACCTGTCCATGGTGTGGCCCTAGCCCCACTGTGGGGTAGGTGTGCACCTTGGATTTGGGGTTTGGGGAGAATCGGGTGGTGTATGTTTCAGACTCCTTCCAGATGATTCATGGGGGAGTCTGGTTGGGTAGTTTCTGTAAGTGCTCTCGGTGGGACAGAGCTAGGCTCCCTGCTGGTAGTTCCTTGTTCTGCTGTGGGGGTAGGGAACTGTTTCATGGTGTTGGGGTTTGGCTGATGTGGTGGTAGAGGCCGGTGGAGGGGGTAGTGATGACTGCAGCAGTATCTGGGTGGAAGTACTTTTCTGGGGCCCCCTTTTGGTTCTGGTGGTCCATCCTCTAGCAGTAGCCATGGGATGCTCCCTTAGAGGGTAAAAGGGCTCACTATACACTTACATGGGTGTTTGGCGTGTATAGCCAGAACAGTTGATAAATATGACAGTGGTTGCAGTTGCTCTTGGAGTGATGTGTGTGCATGACAGCCCAGACAGCAGTCACGGTGAGTGCTTTCTTATCCCAGGGTGGTTGTGGGGGTGGGAGGGATGGGGTCACCCATAGGTCTTTATATAATAACTCCTGGGTATTAATCCCCCAAATACAGATCATTTTTACTAATACAACCCAGAAGCATTGGGGATAAGTACTTTACCTGTTGGGGGATTGAAAATGAATATCTCAAGGGTTTCTGTTGTTCTGACCCCCATGGGAGATGGGTTGGTGGATCCCTGATCCTGGTCTGCATTACAAAAATGTGGTTATTCAGTTTGATACTTTTAGGTACATGCCCCCCCACATGCCCACACATATACACGCAAACCCCTACACTCGCACACACACACATGCACACACACACACACACACACACACAGTTTCGCATACACACACACATGCATACACATTCCCATGTTTAGGAGGCAACCCATGTCCTGGCTTTGGTTTAGTGAATTATTTTGCCCTTCTTTATGGCTATTTGATTTATTAGCATTTACCTCATACCTTACTCAGTGCAGTGTTGTCTGAACACAAATGTTTAGGTTCTCTGTTTTTTCCATTTTTGAGTCTAGGTTTGCAGCCCCCATACAGGTTGCACTGTCCAGTTCTGTGCCCAAGTGCTGTGTTTGGTCTTTATGGGCTCTCGGGCTTGTATTTGACTCATGTTCCCAACTAATCAGGCTGTCTAGCATAAGGGTCCTGCTTATGGTGATTGTTGCTTGTCTGATATCTGCAAGGAGAGGCAGGGGAGGTTTCTTAAAGTGTCTTGTCCTGTTTTTACTCTTCTAGTCTCTTCTTTGCCAGTGGGCATTTGGCTTGGGCACCCTGTGGTGTGTTTGGACTGCCACATCTGTATAGGGCTGTGGCTATGAGCTGGAGGCATTCCCTTAGACCTTCCTTGTTTTGGTTGTCTGGCCCAGCTGTAAATCACTGTCCCCTTATTAGTGAGGAGGCAGGGTTAGATTTATTCCTGATTGGAATGGTTGGAATTTACAGATGTGTGTTAATTCTTGTGGGACAAAGAAAGTGTTCACAAAGCGGGAAGAGCAGAGAGTGTCCCACAACAAGAAAGGTCATAAAATGTTCCTGCTATGTTTTGTCTTTTATCTTTCTTTAGTTGCACACACTTTTCACTGATGTTCTGCATCAGTATCTGATTTTATGTCCCTGTGTTGAATGGTTAGTTCCAGAGCAGAGCAGTCTCTTGTTAGAATACCATTTTGGGATTGCTATGTAGTTCTCTCCTGTGGTCTAGAAGGAGTGAGTAGGGGAAAAAGAGGAAAAAACTACTAGGATCTACAGTACCTTCCTCAGAGTTTTGGGTCTGCTAGCCTTTCTCCTAACCCTCTTCAGACTTGGATTGTATTCTTGTGGTTTTGGATCTGGCTGTGGGCCTCTTTAGTTGTGTGTTAAAAATACATTTGTTCCCATAGATGTCATATGGCATCAGAACCATACATTGCTAGATCCAACCCCAAATGGCCTCCAGGAGCAAATGAGTTAAGGTGCAAATACTTTGGGGAACAGTTTTGGTAAGTCTCTTCTGGCTCCTTCTGCATTGGGGAATTCCTAGCTCTTGGTGTCCTTGGTTATCACTAGTCTAGCTGGGTGTAGCATCCTAAAGGGCCTTTTTTCTTGATGGAGCTTTGTTTTGACTCCTTGATATTCTTTTTGCCTGTCTCTCACAGCTGGTGTAACATCACTATATTTGTGTACTCTGCATCCATTCCAGTGCAGAGTGCCTTTGATTAGGGCTTGATTTTGTATGTGCATCTTGTCCTGGAGGTTTGTGCAGTGGGCGATAATTACCCTGGGTTTGTCTCATTGTCTTTGTGCTTGCTTGAAACATCTGTGTGCAAAGTCTAGGGCATAGATAGCACCATTCTGTGAGGGTCCAACAAGATCTTGCAGCAGTCTTTACATAAACCATAGTACAGTACGTTTGATCCTTCTACAGTTTCTGCTATCCCTACAATGACTAAGTTGTTTCTGCGTAGTCTGCTTTCTTGATCCTCCAGTCTGTCTTCCAGTTTCTCCATTTTTTTCTTGATTTCTGAGATTTCTTTGTGCTCTCTGGTCTGTCGGTCTTCCACTGAGCTCACCCTGGCTTCCACATCAAAGACTCCGAAGGTGATGTTCTCCAAAGTTGGTTGAAAGTTTTTAAAATCCTTCGTTATTTCACACATTGCCAATCTCAGTGAGGTCATCTCAAGGAATAATGTATCCATAGTGGTTTGAAAATGGTTAGCTTCTAGGAGGAAAGGAGGGAAGTTTTCAGCTGAGTCATCAGGTTTTGACCATTTACTTGGCTGTCCTACCATTTGCTGAGAGGCTGAGATTTGTAGATCCATTTGTTGAGCCTCTGGTTTTCCCATTCTCTTAGTTCTTTGCACAGTTCATTTCAGTCCATTTTCCCCCCAACATATTCTGCAGTTTGAGTCTTAACTGGCAGACTATTTAATTAGAAAAAGCCACATTTTTGGAGTTTGGACTGCAGAGCTCTAAGACAGGCTGCTACTCAGGGCAAGCACATTACTTGACTTTTTCACATTTGATATTTCAGTAGATACCTTTGGCTCCTCTTTTGGGTTTCTTAGCAACTGTGTTTTTTTTTTTTTGTTTTTTGCTTTTACTTCTCATTGGGGTAATGACAGACAGCTGAAACTGGTGATGACATATAGTAGGCAGAGGCATGACTTCAAGAAAGAGAGAAGGAATGGCAGGACTCAAGGATCATAAAAGTAAGCCACCATTCATCTCACAGTGGAAATCCTACTACTAGAGTAAATGTTATAATTTTACTGTAAATACTACATTATGGCCTTTGGCATTCAGGAGGGAAAAAAGACACTATGGGGAAAATCTCTGAAGATCCATGGCCTTGGCCACTATCTCTCCTGGCAGGGGTAGTTATTAATATGACAGCTCAGCCTTGCTAATTTGGAATTCAATACAGCGGAAGTTTTACAGGGATACTCATTCTGTTCCTCTAACAGGATAACACTGTGGGGCGCCTCAAGTCACTCTGCAGCTAATGAAAGTTCCCCACAAAAAAGAATCACTCCTCAAAGTGTGAAATTAGTGGAGTAGCAATTGCTGAAAGGCTAGCACCCAGCCTCAAGACTGTAAAGGGGCCTAACTTGTGGCAGAGGAGCAGAGACCACTGAAGGAGCACTCTACATTTGGTTTTACACAGTTACATTTCAACATTGGTGGTGTAGATTTCTGTAGCTCCTGAATATAGAAATTGATTGTTTTTCTTGCTAGTGGCACAGCTTGGAGGGAAGGCGGGTGAAGCCATAGGATTGCTACAGCAGTAGCTAGGGGGGAGGGATTGGAGCTTATTGTCCATCTGGAACAAATAACTTAGCCAGGGAGAAGGCTAGCTTAGAGCAGGTTCAGAAAGACTTCAAAGAGTTAGGTAGGTGCCTTGAGAAGGTAGCAGGTTCCGTAACATTCTCGGAGGTGCTGCCAATCCACAGCAGGGGGAGGCTAGGAATCTCCACATTAGAAAATTGAAAGCTTGGTTGGATGGCTGGTGCAGAGAAAAGGATGTTGGCTGGACTCTGGACCCACCTGGAGTGATAGGGGCCTGTACAAGGGTGACAGCCTTCATCCATCCAGGGAGGGGACAGCAGTGCTCAATGAGAGGTTTAAGTGCTTCCTTGGCAGGCATTTAAACTTGCCAGGAGGAGCAGATGAGAGAAGAGAGACTTAAGCAGCCCACCCCCACAGGTCAGTGAAGCCAGAAGGGGAAATAGGGAGGTAAATTTATTGACTGATATACCAGAACTCATTGTAAGGAGTGGGACAGGGGATGGGAGGCAGCAAAAGAAACAAATCAGAGTTGGAAAGAGGAGACAGGAAAGAAAAAGTGGCAAAACAATGTGGACAGGCAGGAAAACAAGTAAAGCCATGTGTACAAATGCATGCAGTCTGGGAAATAAAATCCCAGACCTGGTTGTATTGCAACAGCAGTGTAGAGCAAGGAGGGGGAAGTTGAAACACTGCGGGTCAACTTTAGCCAGACAGTGGCACAACAGTATGCACAGAAGTGATCTACAGGCCTCCAGCATGGGGAGAGGAGGTAGATAGGGCAATAGTCAAGAAAATACCCAGATGGAAGCCAAGGTGGAGGTACTGCTATTGGATGATTTTTATATGCCAGACATGGATTGGACCATCCGGGTGGCTGCCACAGCCAGGAGCAGAGATATCATGAAATCCTTGCAGAGGGCAGGCCTCAGGCAGTTAGTGCTGGAGCCCACCAGGGACAAGGTGATTCTGGATCTTGTAATGACCAATGGAGACAGAATAATGGAAGTTCTGGTGGATGGTCACCTAGCGCCCAGCAACCACCACACAGTGCTGTTTGATATTGGAATATGGTCACACTTGAGCCACAAAGATGTAGGTTCTGGATTTCAGGAAAGCGGACTTTGCTAGGATGGGGCTAGGCATCAAAGAAGCCCTGGAGAGGAAGAAGGTGAGAGAGGGGGTTGAGGAGCAGTGGGCACACCTAAAAGAAGCCACAGTGCAAGTGAAAAATCAGAGTATTAGACTGAAAAACAAAGGCAAGAGGAGGAACAATCCACTATGGTTCTCAAGGGAGGTGGCAGAGAAAGTAAGGGTCAAAAAGTGAACATTCAGAAAATTCAAAGAGATACAGAAGGATGAAGATAGGGCAGTGTACCTAGATAGACAGAGGGAAGTAGGGAAAGCAGTTAGGAGTGCTAAGATGCAAACAGGTGAAATATTAGCACAGACAATAAAGAAAGGGGACAAGTCATTCTATAGATACATTAGTGATAGAAGGAAGGTCAGTGGTGGGATAGTAAGGCTCAGGGGGAGAAAGGGGTGTGTGTAGTGGAAGACATAGAAAAAGTGTCAATACTGAATGAATATTTATGCCCAGTATTCCCTGAAGAGGGAGACAGACAGGGATCACAATTAGATGTCAGATACATAGGGGGAGGGAGGGAGGTAAACACCACTCCAGTTACAGAAGACAGAGCCCAAGAGCAACTCACAAAACTGAATGTGGATAAGGCAATTGTACCAGATGGCATACACCTTAAGATATTAAAGGAACTATGGATGGACCTAGCAACACCACTGGCAGCCCTGTTCAGTGAGTCACTCAATACAGGAGTGGTCCCAGAAAACTACAAAATGGTACATTAGTCCCTATTCACAAGAGTGGAAGCAGGAAGGAAGCAGACCAGTCAGCCTCACCTCAGTAGTGGGCAAGATTAAGGAGGCGCTGCTTAAAATTAATCAATCAATCATCTTTATTTAACCAGATGGAACACCATTGAAAAGAACTCATTTACAAAGTGGGTCTGGAAAGTCCAATGGTGAACAAAAATATCAAGATTGTACAACATCAAGAAGAAGGAAAAACGAAAAAGAAAAGACAAATAAATACAATCAAATATAGGCGGGGTTATTTACAGAATGTATAGTATCTACAATAACCGTGAGTCCAAGACACTGGATAAAAGATGCTTAACGGATAAGCAGACATGTAACTTACAATAACTTTGAGCAATATAATGACAATGGCAAGGAACATCAGTGGTATAGGTGAACTACATAGATAGGGATGTTAGAAGAGGGTATCAAGAAGGAAAGGAAGAGGACCAGAAGGAGGGAAGTGATGAAAGGAAAGACAGAAGGGAGGGTAAAGTGTGGACAGGATATAGGAGGTAAGAGGGGTCAGGTTGAAGGGAGTTATTATGGGGGAACTGCTGAGGGAACCAGGCAATGTGGCCCTTGTAATAGAGAGGGAGTAAGTTTAGGAGTAGCAGTTGCAGGAGTCAGTGAGATGTCATCTTATAAGTGATTTTAAGGAGGGCATTTTAGTTAGGGATGGGAGCATCAGGAATTTCTGCAGGTTTTTCCACAGAGTCAGTATGGAATGGCTTAGTGAGGAGTCCCCAAAGCAGGATCTAAAGCAGAGAACATCTAAGCACAGGAAGAAGTGACTCCTAAGCGAATAGGTTCCAGTGGTATACTGTATGTTTGAAGATTAGAGATGTACAGTGGTAGCTTACCGGAGAGGGCTCTAATGGTCCAGATAGCTGCATTTCTTAGTCTTCTGGTAGCCAAGGACTGCAAGCTCAGCATGGCATGTAGAACACAGTGGTGCATTCTGAAGGATGTGTCAGTGATAAATCTTAGGGGCCCCATTATATAATGCATTAAGATTTACCAGAGCAGAGCAAGGGCCGTACTTGTACAGAATATCTGCATAATCCAGGAGGGGTAGAAATGTGGAGTGCACAAGTCTTAGTTTGGCTTAGTTAAGGAAAGGATTGTGGAACACTTGGAATCCAGCAGAGCTCATGATCTGAGGCAGCATGTTTTCACAGCAGGAAGATCTTGTCAAGCAAACCTGACAGACTTTAGGATTGAGTGACAAAAGAGGGGGATCAGGATGGTGGATATCGCCTACCTCGATGTCAGCAAAGCCTTCGACTTAGTGCCTCGCAGAAGACTAGCTATCAAGTTGGGGAGCCTGGGGGTGGGCCACAAAGTGGAGAACTAAGATAGAAACTGGTTGAGAGACAGGAAGGAGAGGGTGGTGGTAAATGGGAGCCAATCCAAGGAAAGGGGAGTGACTAGTGTGGTGCTTCATGAATCAGTCCTGGCACCAGTCCTTTTTAATGTCTTCATTGGTGACATTGCTGAGTGGCTGGAGGGGAAGGTTTGCCTATTTACAGATGACATCAAGATCTGCAACAGGGTAAACATTCCAGAGGGGTTGAACAAAATGAGGTGAGATCTAGGAATGCTGGAAGAATGGTCCAAAGAATGGTAATTGCAATTTAATGCAAAGAAATGCAAAATCATGCACCAGGGGGTACAGAAACCCTACAGTGAGTTACAGGATTGGGGAGGTTAGTTGTTGACAGTTGACAGCTACCAGGAAAGAAAGAGATTTGGGAATTATCATCTCAGATGACCTAACAATAGCCAAACAGTGAAACAAGGCTGTGAAGTGGGCTAGTGGCATGCTAGAGTGCATAGGAAGAGGTATCACTAGCAGAAGAAGGGAGGTGGTGATGCCACTGTACAAAACACTGGTAAGGCCTAATCTGCAGTAGGGTACAGTTCTGGAGACTACATCAGTGGAAGGACATAGACAGGCTGGACGTGGTTCAGAAAACAGCGACTAAGATGGTGGAGGGCTTGCACCATTACACATATGAGGAGAGATTAAAAGACCTCACTATATATAAACTGGAAGAGAGGCAGGAATGAGGAGATATGATAGAAACCTTCAAGTATCTGAAAGGCATTAACAAAGTGCAAGTAGGTCACATCTTTCAGTATAGGGGATGTAGAAGGACAAGGGGGTACAATATGACATTGGAGGATGACAGGATAAAGGGGAATGAGAAGAAGTTTTTCTTCATGTAACGGGTGGTGGATGCATGGAATAGCCTACCCCAGGAAGTGGTGGGGGCTAGCACAGTGTGGGGTTTCAAACATGCATGGGAAAGGAACAAGGAAATCCTAGAGGTGGAAAGGAGAGGCTTAAGCCATTGACCAAGTTGAGTCAGCGGTCACAATTTGCAGACAGGGAATATGGGCAGACTGGGTGGGCCTAGCGATCCTTATCTTCTGTCAATTACTATGTTACTATGTAATCTTGACTCGAAGCTAAAGAAAGGGGACATGGAATGAAACTACAAGGTGGACCTTAGGGAGTTGCTGGCAGAACAACGTTCAGAGGTACTGCTGATGAGGTCTGCACAGTTAATTGAACACAGGTAGACTTAGGGCTCTGGTAGCTGAAGTCTGAAATGCTACATCATGAGGTGCCATATACCAAAGGTCTGCACAGCCACAGCTTCCTGCAGAGCACTTGACCTTACCACCAGGTTGGACTGCTGGGAGGTGCCAAAAGAAACAAGTGGCTTAGAGTGAAAGACTCTCACCCTAAATAAGGGACTCATCTACAAAATACAGACTTCAAGGAGAGTGAGTGAGTATATCTACCTATAGGGAAAACCCTCTAGGCAAGATTCTGGGACCATGATGATGGCCTGAATAAATGCATTTATAGAGTCTGATGGCATGGAGACAGAAATTGACTGACTGAAGGAGGACTGCTGAAGCAATGTGTGATATGATTGAGAGTGACTGACTGAAAAGGTAATGAAAATTGAACACATATCAGATTAAGATATGATGATCCAACCAACTGACCAGATCAACCTTAAAACTACTAGCGCAAGATTCAGAGAAAAAGAAGATCCAAGAGGTGGCCTTTTAGATGTATTCAGGTGGCAACTGCCTGTATGAGGCCAAGAGAAGTTGAGAACTTGTTTAACTGTTTAAAAAACAAAAGACAAGCTTTACCATTGACCCAGGCACCAAAATCCCCATCATGAGAAAGATGGGGGTGTCAACCACCAGGTAAGCCATGACAATCTCCAGTCCTTGCAGAAAATCATTCCCATGACCCAGAGGATGGAAAACAAAACTGGTCCTACAACCTGTACCCTGACCAGGATGGGGGGAGGGTAGTTGTTGACAGTTACCAGGGAAGAAAGGGATTTGGGGATTATCATCTTGGACGACCTAAAAATATCCAAACAGTGAAACAAGGCTGTGAAGAGGGCTAGTGGTATGCTAGAGTGCATAGGAAGAGGTATCACTAACAGAAGAAGGGAGGCGGTGATGCCACTGTACAAAACACTGGAAAGGCCTCATCTGGAGTAGGGTACAGTTCTGGATACTGCATCAGTGCAAGGATATAGACAGGGTGGAGGCGATTCAGAAAACAGTGACTAAGATGGTGGAGGGCTTGCACCATTACACATATGAGGAGAAATTAAAAGACCTCAATATATATAAACTGGAAGACAGGCAGGAATGAGGAGATATGATAGAAACCTAATCTTAACAGCAATGCATTCAAACAAACTAGCTTCCAGTTTGGAATATGCTATCAGTCCTAAGGCAAATGAAAAACAGATACCCCCCCATGCACACACATATATACATTCCTGTCTCATGAAATGTACCACAGAAAAACTTGGAAGGATTGATGCTTCCAGCACTGGTCTGGAGTCATCCCTCAACTAGGTCTTCTCAATACATACCAAGTCCACTGAAGCATCCATGATAAATACTAGTATTACCAGAGTTGTGTTCCTTATATACCTGGCATTACAAAGCACTGCCTGATGGGGAGGAGCAGGTGATCTGGCCCTGAAGCTACTGTCTCTTTATTCATTGGAGCAGTCTTGGGAAGGATCCAAGACATGGAGAACCCCTAACATGGCTCTGCATATGCCAGGGGTGCCTCTTAGTTGTGATATCCCAATCCTACCCCCTTTTCCTACTCCTCAAAGTCATACCTACACCTATTTCTGTGAGCCTGAAGGACCCCAGATCCTTACAACTGGATATAACCCCTGCTGGTAAAGTACATTGGTGGCCTTTGAAAGTAGGCAGTTGGTGCTGTTGCTCTAAGGATTAGGTACAAAAGGGTGCAGCTCCTAAACACATATTTACTGTACTGTACTGCACTGTATTGAAATGCTCCAAATAAAAAATTAAATTTTACCTTCATTAAAAATATCACCCCTTCCTAATATTCACAGCCCAAAAGATTCCCACAACTTTCACTCACATCCACGCCTTACAAAAGTAACAACATACAGATCTCCAATCACTACAAATAAATATTCAAGCAGTTCAAAGCACAATCTTTTGTCCTTTGTAAACACTTGGCTCTTTTTAAGAACAGTACCCAAACACTATGGGGGGCACAAAGAGATAGCCTCCAATTTCCAGTAGCAATAACAGTAAGTTATTTAAACTAAGTCAGAAAGATAGCGCAATAAGCTCCAGTCAAGAAATATCCAAACCATTTCAAGCAGCAGTTTAAAACGGTACTTACAGCACATTCAGTAGCAGTGAAAGTTAAAGTTTTGTCCTGTCTCAGAGGGTCAATATCAGAAGGTACATTCTTATTAGAATTCCTGTACACTGGTCACCCCCAGGCACAATCCATGGATTATTGGCAGAGGAGGCATCACTGTAAGTTTCACCCACTGCAACATCTGACCTTCAGTCACCAAACTAGAAAAAAGTCACTCAAATAGGGAAATAGATTAGTTGCTGTATTGATTCTTGTAAGAACAGATCTAGATGAAAATGGTTTGATACCTTTTAATTGACCAACGTAGATGTTACAAAAAGAAAGCAATGTCTAAGCTTTCAGACCAACTAAAGCCTTCCTCCTGTTATGTTTTTTTTTCTGTTGCAGCTATCAGCCCAATTAACTGTCAGCCATTGTGTCAGTTAGTGGCCGTATAGACCGGTTTCTGCTGTGATGTATGTCTCTCTTCTTGCTACTCTTCTGTCCCCTAATACATTGTTTTTTGTTTGTTTTTTAGTTTATTTTAGTTCTTTGGGGGACTTTCTGTTTTAATTATAGCCACTGACCCATTTGACTATAAGCGAGTGTGTCCCTTAGCTGCCACTGTACAGACTACTTTCACTTATGTATTTTGAAAGCCTAATTTTGCCTCCATGCCGTGTATGGGGTTGTAAATTTGGTTGTTCTCTCCTACCATGGACAGGGATGGGAGAGTGGTAAAGGTGCACAACATGGAGTCAGAAGATGCAGGACATGTACCGAGACACCACAGATTCTGCTACTGTTTATGGCTATGGTTTTGAATAATGGGAACAGAAGCGACAGCCTGAGTGAGAGCATCACTTGGTAGGAACAGAGAACCAGTGAAAAAACTAAATCGAAGTACTAAATTTGTAGTTTGTTGTCCTGCAGGAAAGGGGGGGTTGGAGGTTAGATATATCACTGTCGTATGCCTGTTGTATGTTGGTGGTGGCACCACTCTCTGCTCTCCCATTGCAGCTGTTGTGGTTCTGTGAGATACTGGCTGAGAAGCTGCATCAGGAGAGTGGTGCCAACCACTGATTTGTCGGTGTACTGTGCTTTGGTTGGCACATGTAAGGCTGATTGGCACAGTTGTGGTTTGATAAGGACACAGTGTCAAGACCTTTTCAGCCAATCAGATTAGAGGAAAATGTCTGCCCATTTTATGATCAGAATTATCACAGGCCTTCGGTCTTCCACCCTATGATGCTAATTCTCCAACCAAATCTTGGAGAGCCCCACAGAAGCATATAATATTATAAATAATATTCAAGAAGAGCCAATCATTCTGGGCAGAGGTTAAGGGAAAATTTAAAGATTTATAGAAGGGCAAGACTACTCTGGAACAGAGGACAGATGAAGTAGAGCAGCAGGTTAGTGCCATTGATAATCAGGCTGAGCAGCTTGAAACAGCTTTACAGGGAGTGAAGGAAGCACAAGACACACAATGGCCAGGCAGGAGAACTCTTAGAACTGGACTAGATGGAAGAATATTAGACAGCATGAGCTTCAGGAAGGGTCTGAGGGGGAACAAACTAGCCATGTTTTTGGACAGTTTCTTTTATACAGCCTTCAAACTCCCCCCAGATCTTGGTACTGATATTGAGTGCACTCACCAAGTGCTGGGGCCTAAGCTTTCGTCTCCTACTGCTTGCCCCTGCTCGGTGAGTGTTCATTTTTTAAATTATGCTATTAAAAATAGATTCTGCAAACCGTCTGGCAAAAGCATGACATGTTTTATGGTCAAAAAAGGAATTATTTTGATAATGGTGATGCTGCTGTTACTTTGAAACAATGCAGAGACTATCTTCCAATCATACAGGCAGTTGGGAAGAAACAAATTAAATTTTGAACCCCATACCCAGCTAGGCTGGTGGTCCAATTTCCAGAGGGACAACACAGCTGTGACACTGAAGGGGAGGCCACTGCTGATCTTCAAATCCTGCAGAATCACTCTTCCAGAGCATTCCAGGCATTAAACGACTGCTGCTTTGCTTCCTTCATGTTGCCAAGAGGCTTTTTTCAGTGAAACAACATAAGCCGATTAAGGCTACCATTGCTGACATTATGAAGCAACTCACTTCCATCCATAGCAATGCTGCAATTACCTGATTCACTTTACAGCACTCCACAAGCAGAAGCATAATTTTGCTAAAACCATAGATGTTTCAAGACCAAAAATGTAAACTATTGGCTACATGTCTGGGGGCCACCTAGGCCCCCAGTAAAGTTTTTAAATTTGGTGCATTTTGGGGGTCTTTTGAAACAGAATTTGCTACCTGTTACTCCCTCCTCATGCCCAGTAAGTTGCACCTAGCACCCACCAGAGTCCCACAGTCCAGTATGTTGCCTGAACCACTCTCCCCATTGCCTAGCCACCTGTTCGAGTGCATGGCCCCCTGCCCTCCCCAAGTGCAGCAATCTGCACCCTAGCTTCCCTCCCTAGAATCCTTAGCCTTCCCCCATCACTTCATCTGTAGCCTTAGAGTCTGTTCTTTTTGTTTCCACTGCAATTCCAAGGCAACCTTGCTTCTGCATTTTTCTGGGGTCATTGCTTATTATTGGTGAGTTCTGATGTAGGAACACACAGTTAGTAATTAAGACTGGAAATGGCAAGTTCCCGCATAAATACTGTAAATGACAATTAGCACCTATAAATAGATATTATGACATTTATTTAATTTAAAAACACATTTTAAACATATTACACTGAATGACAGAAAAAAGTACTAGTCCAATTAGAAATTAATGTTCCCAAATACCAGATTAATGCTTTGTAATATAAATGTCTCAGTTAGTGACACACTCTTCTCAACCATAAGACCAGCAACCTGTGAACATTTTATGTCATACAGACTGTGGGAGCTCTCCAAAGGGACTTTGGGTATACTGGTGCACTGGACAATGGGGAGGAGGGATATCTAGGACTGTTCTGAGGATTATTACTGAGAGTAGAGGGATCTGAATCTGTATTTGTCTTGTATTATTTAATTATATGCATTACCCCACTTTCCCCTTCCAACTTCCTGTTTCCATATTTTCTTCTTTCCCCTACTAAATGTCATCCCTTTTTGCATCGTGAAATTTGTGCCCTACTGAATTTTGTACAGTGCACATTGTTTGGGGATACTTCACACAGTTACTGTTAATGTGCTGCAGGTGGTGTGGGTCACATTATTATTTTCCATGTGGACAGTACCCTGAAGTTGGAAGGCTCATATCAGCTGGATGCACTGTGCTAATAGAATATAAACATACCAAACCCCAGAAATATTTTATAAACACATAAAGGCACTAGCCATACCAGAATATCCACCAGTCTATTTCTGTCCTCAGAGGGAGGGGTTACTGATAGTTAGGATAAACTGAATAGTAGCTCTTTACCAGTTTAAAGTTTATTGTAATTTGGTTATCAAACCATTACAACATTACAGTATCTAAAACATCTACAAGCATAACAATGCACTACATCAGAAAAGCATTTAAATCAGAGAACACTACTATAGCCATTAACAATTCACCAATTACTGGTATGAGGAAACCCATTGTTTTATAACATGAGTTTTACTCTATCTTAAAATTTGTGCTAAAATACATAGCCCTTATATGGTCCTTATATCAGCCTTATTTGAACTCTGCCATAGATACTTAGGTCCAAACCCTTGGGCAGCACTTTCTTAAGCACTATAATCTAGAAGTAAAAAGCAGCAATATGAATTCATTATCTTACTAAAAGGAAATACAACCCAGTTGCTTTTACTTGATAAATGTTAGTTTCAGACTTAATCTTTCCTTATAATAAGGTTACGCTAATAGCCCTGCAGAGTCTACCACATATTCAGAAATTCTAAAAGAGCCCCACAGCACTCCTCAGAGAGAACCAAACCCACAGTCAAACCCAAAACATTTTTGGCTTATAATATCCACAAACATCTGTCAAAAGAAAAACTCTGGCTAAAGTACTTTTGCCTTCCATAAATGCATAGTGTCTTTTTACAGAAATGGAAATATTCAACATTAATCTAAACTTTAAATGTCAGATATTCATTTTGTCTCCTTGTCTTGACCCACAACAACGAATGTGTAATTTGCATAACCACCGGTTTCCAACTTGACTTGAGTCCTTTGAAAACACTTGTCAATATGTAAAGGGTGACGCAACATTAATTAGCCCCTCTAAATGGCAGTTTAGGCCCCTAGTGAATCTACTGAGAGATTTAATTGTGATACTGGAGCCCCCTCCCTGTGTTAAAGAAGCAGTCCCACTCCCATCTCTATCCAGTTGGATAAGAAATCCCATGGGACATAGGGGAGATTTAGTTTGTTGTTTTCAAATAAAGCAAATGGATATAATTCCCAAAAGTATCTGACCGAAGCAATAATAAAAGAAAATATATGAAAATATAAAACAATATGAAACAATAACAACACACATAAATATGCATCTGCAAAGGTACCCATCCATATAGAGACCTTACAATGTCATTTTATGTGCAAAAAATAATTTCAGTAATAGTTAGGGTCGATAGGGCCTAACCATCAATGTGCCCATAGTATGATACATTATCCCATCATATTAGTTTCTATTACTTACTTTCCATAAGTCGTATCATATCAATAAAATATGTATCATTTCTCAATTTATTTACCAGATGCTTAGCAAGTGTTTGCTTTTCATGTAACATTCTTAAGCACAAGACTGGGAATTCAAAAAGTCCATTTGAACAGTTCAAACATAGGATGATTAGATGAAATTGAAGTAAAATTTCTGAAGTATGGTGCTGAGGCTATAACTCCTATAGTAACATAACTCTTCAACTGGAGCTTACAATACTCAACAGTTCCAGAGGTTTGCAAGTTGGGAAAAATCATACCCATTTTCAAAGAAGGGGACAGTACAGTCAGCTCCAACTGTAGGCCGATAGCCTTACTACCAATGCTATCAAAAATATTGGAGACATTTGTGCACTTACAGTTGAGTCAGTATTTAGACAGTAACCAGCTGTTAACAAAGTATCAATATGGGTTTCAAAAAGGTAGATCCATGAACAGCACCCTACTGGACTTCAATAACCTGGTAGAAACATCTTTGAATCTAGGTAGGAGTACAGGGGTGATGTTCATGGACCTTAGCAAGCCATTTGATCTTTTCCAACATAAAATCTTACTGGAAAGACTCGGTGAACTTGGAGTTCAGGAGGGACCCCTTAGGTGGATTAAGTCCTATTTGTCAGATCGAAGACAATGTGTAGTCCTAGGGGAAATGGTTTCAGAGCAAGGGGAAGTTTTTCGAGTGGTCCCACAAGGATCAATTTTAGGTCCCCTTATGTTCAATGTATATGTGAAAATTCTTCCTAGTCATATAAAACATTGTGATATCAAAATGTACGCTGATGATACAGTGCTAGTAGCATCAGCGGATAATTTTGACCAACTGGGTTATAAATTACAAGAGGATGTACAGTTCATAAAATGGAAACATGGTTCAATAGTTCAAGTTTTCTTTTAAATTAAAAAAGACACACTGTATGATTTTCAAAGGAAGTAGAGTTAAAGGAGAACCGAAATTACAAATTAGAGTAGGTGTAAATATTCAGATTAAAAATATCATCACCTATAAATATTGAGGTGTACAGGTGGGTTCTGGATTAACTTATACAGACCACAGTCTTCTACAAGTTAAAAAGGTGAACCAAAGATTGGGGGTGCTAAGAAGAGTGGCAGGAAGTTTATCTTTAGGAACAAGGGAAAAAATGGTTGGACAGTTACTGGTTCCAGTTTTGTAATACGGATCAATATTATATATGCATTCTAATAAAACGTCATTAAACAAAGTAACTCAGACTTATTATAAAATGAGCAAAGTCATAAATGGAATTAGGCATGGGATATCATTGTGACCTATATAGTAAACTAAGTTGGTTAAAACCAAAAGAAAAAAGGGGTTTACATTTGGTATATGCACACTGTTATCAAATACTAAAAGGAAAACCATGGCACTGTCTATTGAATTATATGACAAGTAAACCTAATAATGTATTAAGAATTCAAACCAGATCTCTTAATCAGAAAATTCCAGTGCCCAGATCATACAATAGATTTGGTGACATAACATTACAGAACATTGTTACACATTTTTGGAATACTTTGCCTAATACATTGATAGCCTGCTTAGTTTTACGAAGAAAACATGGGAATATTTGAATCTGAGTTGTACTTGTTTTAAGTAACTGTAATTTGTACTGTCTCTTGTTTTGTACTTTTGTATTAACTGTTTATTCTGTATTACAGGACTTTATTGAAAATGGGACATTGTCCCAACAAATATGACTCCTGTATAAAAATACATTTTTATCAAATCAAATCAAACACTGGTAAAATCATATAGCAAGTGAAATCACTTATGTCTCATGAGAACCTTCAATAGTGTCCCACTGCACCTTAAATGGCCTGATGTTCAGAAAAGATTTAACAGGTATTATACAAAAAAAGGGATATGTTTACTAGATGCTTAGCAAGTCCTTGCTTTCTTAAGCACAAAGTTGGGAATTCAAAGAGTCCATCCCAGTCCGATAATAATTCAATCTCATATAGTGGGTGAGTTCATTTAATAACTCAGAGGCAACTTAGTTGCATCCACCACCACCCCTTTGTAATTAGGTAAAATTGATTTAAGTTTGATGTGGGGCTGATAAACAGCAAATGCCATCATTGTGTAAACCTCCATTTATACATTTGTATATTTGTATTGAATTTTTATCCACTTTACCCCACATCTTCTCAAAGTTCAGGTCACACAAAAAGTGGGCCACAATCTCCTACCTGCTCCACTCTATAGCTGTGGAGTCGGAAATGTTTCTATGATATCAGGCTAATCAACAAAATCTAAAAAAAATGTATTTGTTGCTGGCAAGAACTGATAGTTTCTTTGTCTTATGCCACATCTTGTTATAGTCGGCTGAATGCATCAGCTAGTCCAGAGAAAATCAGCTGCACCTGGACAGTGTTACCTAGGGAGAGATAGAAAAGGAAAAAAAAACAGTCCTCTGATTTCTGGTAGATGATTAAACAAGCCATCTAAGGCCCCCCATAGGCAAATGTGTGTTACCTTGTTTTAACTTAAAAACTGCCTCTCAGCACTAATGGTACTCCAAGCTTCCCCATCATTGGAGGGGTCTCAATGCATTCTCTAAGGTCCCAACTCTTGTATTTGCTATCTCCCTTTGGAATACAATTCAATCATTGTGTTAATTCATAATCCACAGATCCTACAATTAACAGCCCTATAAAATATTCTCTGTCCATGTTTGTCTGGGACATTCCACCAAACTCAAAGAGTATGGGTTTTGCTAGGCTGCTATCAGTCTCATAGTGCTCCAGAGTACTTCCTAATTTTCAGCTGCAAAAACTGCAAACCACACACTGCAAATTGCAGTATCAAGGAGCAAACTGTTAGAAGTTCTATACGTGGTGACTGCACTCAAACAGCAAAGACCACTTTAACCCATCTATTGGAGTGGACAGATATTCAAAAATTTAAACATTGCAATAGTTGTAAGGCTTTCCAAGTTAAAATCTACAATTTATGATTTAGACCTTTAAAATACTGCTTAAATATAGAGGGAAAGTAAGCAATATTAAAACCAACATGCCCAAATGCGGAGCCTCTGAAGTGCATTTGAGGAGTAGAGCAGCAGTGCGGCCACCTTGCTGCTCCACCCCTCCTTGCAATCCCAACCACTTTGAGTCACCATAAGGATAAGAATAAAGTAAATAGCAGCTGTAGGATTGTATAAAACACCTAGCAGATCAGTGTCAATTCTTGCACATATAATTTACTGTTTACATTCTTGTCTACTTTTGTTAAAAAGAGATTAGAGGACATTAAAAAAATTACTCTATTTAGAGATCACAAATAACACAGCATCAGTAATCCTTTTGCTTTCTCCACTCCATGGAGATAATTTTACACAGCATTTATGTTCTGTGTCTACTGTACCTCTAATTGGAAAATAGTAGTGCTGTGGATATGGGCAAAATAAATAGCATGAAAAAGTTGCAGTCTCAGTAACCCATTTAATTTATGCTGGCACTAGCACAACATTTCTGTGTTACAGTTACTTGGCTAATCCATGGTGTGCATCATTTACTTAGGCTAGTGGTTAATTCTGGCATGGTTTGGATTGTCTGGATTAAATTATTGAATATCTGGGTCACACACAAGTCAAATTATTCATTATCTGGGATTGTCTTTGCTAATGCAAAAGCAGATAACTAAGTAAAGTGATCAAAGTCTCTGGTTTATTATTACATTTTATTTACCTAGGATAGCCCAGCTGATATACAATAACTTGTTTTCAGTAAGATCTTTACTTTGTCCATTTTTGCAGCTTGGTGGATTAAAGCATTGAGTGATTAAGGTGATTAAATGACTTGCGTGGGTCCACACAGCATGTAGGTGACCCTGACAGTATCTGAACTTAGGTATCCTGATTTCCATGACCACTCTAGTCACTAGACCACTCTGCCTAATCATTTCTACCAATTGTATTAACATATTTAAAACATACCTATTAAGATAAATCTTTTTTTCTGTTTCTTAAAGGAATCCTTTCAACTTGCCCATTCATCTGTTATGTGGCCAGATTTTACATTCTATTGGAATGTGTGGCACACAAATTATGGCTGCAAAAAATCTCCATTAAACTGTATAATAAAAATGCTACTGTATGCTAAAAAATTTAATTCACATTTTTAACAGCTACATTTGTTTTAAGCTATTTTCAGCCATTTTTTGCAGGGGTCAGAACTGCTGCAACATGGGAAATGCGTATGGCTACTATATTTTTTTTACTTAAACGGGATAAGCCATGGCACCAAATGTCGAGTGAGTTTCACTTCACTGATATAAACATTTTCTAACTACAATTACTGGAGACTGCCAAGACTGGAATTGTCAAAAAAGTAGTGCTTATCAGTAGGTAGCCGTTTAAACAAGTCTAGGTCTGCCTCATAGGTCCAAAGGTCCTCCTCTGTACGGAACTCCTAGTCTCCTCCAAGAAAATGTGCTAGTAGTTTTTATGGTTGGTCCTCTCACCACAAGCCTATTATAGAGGCTTACACATAGCATTTTGTTGTTTTGTTCCCAATACTCCTAACCAAGTAAAGTTCCACCTGGCACAGATAACTTATTCTGAATCTGTTGTACTGTGTGTGTACTGCCATTCTTAGTTAGTCCTCACTGTCAAGTAGCCATGGCTCACACACTAACTCAGGAGATTGATCACCAATTGGAAATGGACCCTGTCACCCACAGGGGCCACTGACAGTGTTGCTTTAGCTACTGCCTACCGTAGAGTGCAACAAATAGTGGCAAAAATCAAATAGCACAGCAACAGCACAAGGGCCCCATTTTGGAATTTGCATAATCAGGGTAAGATGCCCTCAATTATGTGTGGCCTCAGTCAGCTTCACCTTAGGCAGGTGGCATGGTGGACTATCTACAATAGTAGCAACAGACATTGCCAGCTATTTCCAGATATTTCGTGAAATTTCTAAAGAGTTTCTCTCTGCTGCCCCTACTGTGGAAATGGAGAAAGCATGAGATATTTCTGGAAATATCACAGAAATTTCGGGAAATAGCTGCCAGTGTCTGTGGCTGCTACTGTAGCAGTGCCTCTGTCCACTGCAGTCAGAAACAGAGATCAGAAATAAGGACGACACAGAAACAAGGGTTCTGAGGGGGATCAGAACAATCTGCAACAAGTCAGCTTAGCCTTACTGAGTTCAGCATGCAGAGAGTGTGACCAGTGCTGGGCAGTAGAGATTATTTTACAACTTTTAGTCAGGGAAGGCACAGAACTGAGGCTTGTTTCTAAGTGCATGCTGGGAGCACAAGGAAGTTAACTGACTTGCTCATGGTCACACAGTATGCAACCTGTGGCTGTAGTATTCAAACACAGTTCCCCAGGTTTGCAGCTCAGTGCACTTAACCTCTATGCTATACAGCCACCCAGATAACCAGTGCAGGCTGCAGTTGATGCATGCAGTGCAGTCACTCAGCCCAAATAAATGAGCTGTTAGGTTGCAGTGGACTGAATGGCACCAGTGGCAACCATGGACAAATAAACTGACAGGCCTCACCCTCATGATCTCAGACTTGGGCAGGGGAGTTAAGGGTCAAGGTCCAGCACGAGCAGGTGGAAGGAACAACAGTCACTTAGACAATTTAAGCAAAAGACAAGCTTAGCTAACAGCAAACAACAATGAAAGACAAAGAACAAAAAAAAGACAAATAGGATGAAGAGCAGTGTAGCAGCTACAAGGTCATTTTTTTTTTTTACCTGATAGCATCTACTGTAGGACAGATGTTCTCAGACTTTGTCAAGTGAGCATCCCCTAAACTGCAGAAAAAAATTCTAGGCCTCCCCAGGTCTTCCCATATCAGTAGCATATTTTGCAATATATATATATATATATTATGGTAGCACGGTAGTGCTACCATAGTTAGGGTTGAGGAGCCATTTACATGTTAAACCCAAAATTTTGCACATTGATAACTTTGCAACTGTTTAACAGATTTGCCTGAAATTTGGGCCACAGAATTAAGACCCATATGCTTGGATCTGCTAAGACCATTGCCAGTCAGATATACAGCTCTGCGGAGTTATTAAGCGTGATCTTGCGTGCACTGCTACCTTTTTAAAATTCTCACAGTCACGCCTCACGGGTCACACAGTTTATGTAACCTGCCCAAAATCTTCAGGGAACATTCAGCCGGGGTCCCCAATGTGCCTTTCGAAGATTTCATGAAAAAATATTAAACGGTTCAAAAGTTATTCAAAAAACAAGTTTCCATTATAAGTCAATGGGAAAAGTTAACAAAAAGTTTAACACTTTCGCAAATGCACTCTTTACTGTTGCAAATGGCCCTTTTACTGTCACAAATCCACCATTTTGTTTTCAGTTAGTGATCAGAAAAATGCTTGGTATTTAAAATTGAGACCCTCTAGCAACCTAATTCTTTTTGTATTCACCTAGTCGGGCCCTGAGGATGCTAGCCATGTCTTTATTTTGGGGTAAAACACCCCAGAAATGTGTTTTTCAGATTTCTGGAAAAAGTACTTTTGCAAAATAGTGTCACACTCATGAAAGTGTTACAAATTTTTGCGAAAGCTTTCGTAAATCATGACACTACTTTGCGACACTATGCTGAAATAACAATACTTCTTTGGCAGCCCGCTGCAAAAGAATGGTTTAGAGTTTTGGGGTGAAGTTTGGAGGGAATGCAGCCAACATCTCACAGATGTGCCTTTCAGTATTTCACGGAAAAAATATTACATGGTGGCAAAGTAACAGTACTACAAAGTTGACACTTTTTCCCATAGGATAACATTACGGCGTACGATGCATTGCAGCAATTGTTTGGTGCCCTGCTGCAAAATAACAGTTTGGTCTTTTGGGCTGAAACTTGCAGGTAACACAGCCAACATCCCATAAATGTGCCTTTCAGTGGTTTGGTGAAACAATATTACAGGGAGGCAAAGTTATGGCAGCCCAAACTTCTGTTTTTTTCCCCATTGGATAACATTCGCCGCACCTTTCAGGGCCCGTATTTTGAAAACGGTGCAAGATACGGACTTTTTGTCAAAAAACACTTAACCTCCTCATGGGGGCTAAGTACCAAACTAGCCAGGAAAGTGATAATACATATAACTTTTAAATTGTTTTTCTATGTCATACGGTTACTGAGATAGAAGCAATTTACTATTCCAAGTCCTCATTTTTGTGTTCCGAGAGTCATTATTTTGCATACATTCTTTCTACTCACTGTCTTTCTCTATACAGCTTTTGGGGAAAACCAGCCTGTGCACTTACATTATTGTTACCATTACCGTTTCTGCTTGCGGTTCCATACCCATTTCACTTACCTTTCACGTTTACGCCACTAGGTGCGTTACCTTTTGCATTTTCATTTGTGGCTGCTTTTGAGTTGTTTTTAACATTTCCGTCTACAGTACTGTTTCTCTTTCTGTTTCACTTTGCATCACTATGTGCATTACGATTTGTGTTTGTGGGCACAATGTTACTATGTGACAAGACATCATGTGGCGGGGCCCCGTGCTCCCACCGCTTCAGGCCCCGCACTCCCGCCGCTGTATTACATTCATTATTTCTCATTATCATTCTCAAAAAGAAGAGAAATTAGAGGTCTGGCAACCCTAATGCACACCCCAATTTCAGTTGGGGGGGTGGGCTTGAGGGGTGCTAAGGGGATTTCAACCCTAACATCGAATTTCCTCACTTTTGTCACTGTGGAACAACCCTAACTGATGCATTAAACAGAGTTTTTTGCCTCTAAAATATATATATATATATATATATATATATATATCGTGCACACACACATATATATATTCATACGCAACTCTGAAAACAACAACTATGTTTCTTTGCAAAGATGATTTAGCAATATGTCACTGCACATTACAGCATTTATTGAACAATTAAGAATCTGGCTATTTTCTTCACACTATTTATCATCTATTACAATTGAAATGAGACTCACCTCAAATGCAGTATCAATCCATCTTCAGTTGAACGTCTTCAAAAGATTGGACTTATCTGCAGCAAAGTATATTTTTTGTTTCAGATAAACCCCAACCCCACACACCATCATGCTCCCTTTAAACAATTCTAGCCTCATTTGAAGCAAGGTATACCTCACCCTCTACACACACTCACACACCATCAGGCTTTTTAAAAACAATTGTGGTCTCATCTTCAGGAAAGCTTTGGTTTAATTTCAAATCAACCACGCACACACACACACACACACACACACACACACACACACACCATTAGGCTTTTTAAAACAATTTTGAGCTCATCTTCAGCAAAGCATAGGATTCATTTCAAATCCACCTTGACTCCCCCTCAACACACATATACATAAATGCACAACATCCTACTTTTTAAAAACATTCTGGTCTCATCATGCTTTTTAAAAACAAATGGGCTTATTAATCCCCACCCAATACCTCAAGCATAGGACTAGGCTGGGACTATTGTTCTGTGATATTTGGTCACCAGTTAAATCCATGAGGTCTGGGTCCACAATAATCCAATTCATAGTCAGTCAGTAATGTGCATCAAGTTTTTGAAGCAAGCCTGGTAAAGCCAAAAGCAGAATGAAACTGAGATTCGGAAGCAATTCAGAGCCATTGTCTTTGATTGACTGCCTGCATTTGTAATAGGCTAGAGGAACACAGTATATTGCCACCACCCACCCTCCATGTTGGTGTGTTACAAACATACGAACATACGAAATTTGGCAGCAGATAAAGGCCTAGAGGTCTAGCAAGTCTGCTCGAATGTGCGGCTAGCACCCTTTCTTCTGCAGCTGCCCCGCCCTTCCACCCTTCCCCTTCATTAACCCTCCCCCTTATCCTGTCCCATCCCCTTTTGAAGCAGTCCACTGTTCTATTGGATACCACTTCTGCAGGTAACACATTCCACCCAGCCACCACCCTCTCTGTAAAAAAGTGTCTCCTCATCTCCCTACTGAACCTTCCTCCCTCCAGTCTCATATCATGGCCCCTGGTGTCCCTCCCCTCCCTTACTTTAAACAGCCCCTCTGTACCTGTCTTGTTTATTCCTTTCATGTATTTAAAGGTTTCAATCATGTCCCCTTGTCCCTCCTGTCCTCCAGTGAGTACATGTTCAACTCCCTTAACCTCCTCTCGTATGATAAGTCCCCCAGACTCTTGATCATCTTTGTCACCCTGCACTGCACCCCCTCCAGTAACAATGTCCCTCTTCAGATCAGGCTCCAGTACTGCATGCAGTACTCCAGGTGTGATCTAACTAATGACCTATACAGTGGCAGAATCACCTCCTCCCTCCTCATGGATATACCCCTTGCAATACAACCCAGCATTTTGTTGGCCTTTGCAGCTGCCTTCCTACATTGTGCTGAGTTGTTCATTGACCCTGTAATGACCACCCCCCAGATCCTTCTCCTCCTCTGTCTGGGCTAGCTGTACTCCCCCCAGCTGGTAACTCCTCCTTGGGTTCTTCATCCCAGAATGCAGCACCTTGCACTTTTTGGCATTAAACCCCAGTTGCCAAGTGTTTGACCAGGTTTCAAGCTTTGCCAGATCATCCTGCAACCCCTGCAATCCCCTAGGTCATCCACCACCGCTCCTACCTTGGTATCATCAGCAAACAGACTGATCTTATTCTTGATGTCTCATGATATGTCTGCAATGAATATCCCAAACAACACTGGTCCCAACACCGAGCACTGTGGAACACTGCTCATCACTACCCTTGGGTGTGAGAGCTCCCCACCCACCACCACCCTCTGTTGCCTTCCCTGAAGCCAGTTTCCTACCCGTCTCACCAGCTTTGCACCTGCCCCTATGCCAACTAACTTAATTCCCAGCCTTCCATGTGACACCAAGTTGAATTCCTTACTGAAGTCCAGATACAGGACATCCACTGCATGGCCCCTGTCCAGTTGCCTAGGTACCCAGTCATAGAACTCCACCAGGTTGGTTTGGCAGGATCTGCCCCGTATGAAGCATGCTGTCTGCTGTCCTGTAGTACTTTGGCCTCTAGGAGGACCACCAGCCTCTCCTTCAGGATAGTCTCCATTAGCTTACCCACGATGGATGTGAGCCTCACTGGTCTGTAGTTTCCCAGTTCATCCTTGGGGGCACTCTTGTGGAGGGGTTCCACATGAGCCATCCTCCAGTCCTGAGGAATACACCCTGAATGTAGTGAGGCATTAAATAGGTATGCCAAAGGTCCTGCAAGGACCTCTGCCAGCTCCTTCAGTACCCTGGGGTGGATGTCATCTGGGCCTGGCGCCATGTCCACCTTCAGTGCCTTCAAACCCTCCCAATCTCTGCCCTCCATGATTTCCCCATCTGTCACCACTTCCCCCCTATTTCTGCCATTTCTACCCTCTTGGGTGTCACCCCCCCTTCTCTTTAGTAAATTCTGAGCAGAAGTACTAATTTAGTGCTTCTGCCTTATTGCACCCTGCTTCCACCCAACCCCCCTCCTTCCTAATCCTTACTATGTGGTCCTTACAGCTTCCTTTCTCCCTGATATACCTAAGGAAGACCTTCTCCCCCTTCATAATGCCTTGTGCCAGCCTGAGTTCCGTAGATGCTTTGGCTCCCCTTACTGCCCTTATCAGCTCCTTTGATTCTGTCAAGTACTCCTCCCTGTCCTCCCCCTCCCTGTTTTCTTGTACTTCTTAAAGGCAGCTCTTTTTCTCCTTACCTTTTCCATGACCTCCTTGCTCAATCAACTCAGTTTCTTAGCCTTAGCCTTCTTGCTCTGGGCCTTGTAATACGTAGTGGGGAAATAAGGATGGATAGCACTAAAACTAATGGCAAGAAAAAGCATTGAGATTAAAATGAAAATCCCTGGTATTTGCGTGTGCCTTGAAACCCCCTCCCTCCCTACACTCATGCCATACAATGTGTTATCTGCACTAGGGAGGGAGACATGGCTGGGACACAGACGGAGAAATGGCTTAGAAAAAACCTTCAGGTTGAAATGTAAATTGCCTCATTTGCTTGACTTACAACCTTCCGCCTCCTCCCTTTTTACTCATGCTGAACCCCTGTCTACAGATATACAAATAAGTTAAGACTCAGCAACTTTGGCTAATTGTTAAATGCTGTGCAGTTAAGGTGAGGGGGAAGGTTTGCTTCAAAGGAGTTTCACTTACAGCTAACAGTAACTTTTCAGTGGTGGCCAGCATGCAAGCATTTGATGGAGAATGGGATCTTGTCAATGTAGCCAGCTTCAAATGGCACTTGTAATTAATCACTATTCACACCTAACTTCCAACACCTCTGCTGACAGGGAGTGTGATAAAAAAAAAGCAAGTGACTCCAAGAGACAGAATGAACCAGACCTGGTAGCCACACTAATTAGACAGCAGGAATCTGGAGTCACAAACAGACCACAGAGGTCACAGAAAATTCATAGGGGTCACAAATGCAACCTTTGGTGACCCTTAAATGATGCCCCTAACTACAAGTTTTACTTTCATCTGAGCTGTGAGTACTTGGGTTTGCGTTTGGGGGAATGCCACACTGTTAGCTGTGGTGGTGCTTTGGGGGGGTCAAGGGGGTCCCGCAGCGTCCACCCTCTGGGATGTCTCAACACCATTGAGACAGAGATTTTACTCTTGTTTCAGCTGGGCCAAAAGAGAGGTGGGCATAGTCATTTCATCACAGCACTGGGAGCCTTCTCTGGGGTGGCACAGCTAAGTACCTTGGTGGCACCCTGCCCCCAAAGGCTTTTACTACACCAAGCCCATTTCCTCTCTCCACCATCAGTGATGGTGGATACATGCTTCATTGTCCCTGAGGACCAGTTGGGGGGGTCGGTGATGCCTTCACCAACAGGGCACCCCATGGTTTATTAGCAGCACAGATTTGGAATTTTGCATGTTGTGAGGTACTGTATCTTTCCTCCATCTCTTTCTCTCTCTCTTTCTCACTTCCCAGGGTACTCTGGCTCTATATGACAGCAGTGATGTCTGCCTTTATGCTTGAGGCAACCCAGAGTGGCAAACTTAATTTTGCAGTAGTGATTCTATTATGGTTTTCTTTTATTTGAGTTGAGCCATGTGCTGTGATCCTCTCTGCCCAGTGGATCAGTGTCCTGGGACAGTTCCTTTATTGGAAATTTACTTTTAAACCTCACTGATGCTTTGAGTAGACATTAAACTTTAATGATTTCATTAACTGTTTTACATGTTCTGCTGCTTACTCTTTGGGGTTCATTTGTACAGAGAGACCCAACAGAAGTCTCCAGTAGTAGACCCTAGCCTAGAGTGATCAGCTCTACTAGCATGGGACTTGGGATGTTTTATAAATTCTGATGTGTATTTTGATTGTATTTGTTTCTACTGTTGCAGTTTTCTGCCTAACCATTCTATTATACCAGTGTTGGTTATTGGAAGTGCCTCAGGGTTCTTGTGCCCTTAGCCCTGTGTCTACTGCCCTGGATTAGTGCTACTGGTATCCATGATGATTCAGATTTTTAAACAGGTCAGAGTTGCTTGAGCATTATGGGCTACATACTTAGTACTTGGCGTAAGTGGAACTGGGGAACTGATGTGGATTTTCCACTTTTGGCCTACTATGTGTCTACACTATTTCCTTTTTTAGTTGTCCTGACACTTTATCTGCCATCCCCTGGTTTATATTGTCCTTTTACAAATTTTGGGATGTAATAGTCCCACAGAGGGCCCAGATGCATGATATTTCTGGCCTTTCACTCCTCCTTGAAATACATGGTCCTTGGTACTGTGGATTTCCATAACAGATAGGGCAGGCTAGGCTGTCTGAACCTACCTTGGAAGCTCCTGTGTCTCTCGCTCTGTGGCAGTCACTTTGTTTGGATTGATTTTGGGTGGCCCCTAGCATTGGTGCCCCAGTTGGACACCAGGAAGGACCACAAATTGCTTCTTCTTTGATTATTGTTCTACAGTTTGTTTCACAGCTTGGTATGCTATGCAAAAATGTAAACAGCTGATGGGTGAGCAAAGTTATTTAATGACAATAGGGGGATTTTTAATTGTTTGGTGGCTTCAGTGTCTGGCTTTTGTGGGGTTTTCTGGTCCCTTCTGTAGCCATACTGTGTTAGGCCCTATGGGGCTGACAGAGAGGGGGGATGGGCCTGGCCTCCAGGCATCTGGGGTTGAGGCTTCCCATTGCAGGATCTGTTTCACCCAAGGTATTATACATTTCCTAGTTTTGAGATATGGCCAATCTTGAGCTTTCTGCTACTATCTGGACCCTTAATAATAATGGGTTGAATAACCCAGTCAAGCAGTCCAAATTCTTTCAATATAACCATATCCACCCAGTAGATGTCCTGTATGTTCATGAGACAAAGCTCACTCAGCAAGGACATGCTAAATTAGCCTGGGGGCACTATGCAGTCTACTCCTCCTCTAACCAGAAGAGCAAATGTTGGGGCACTGCCATTTATAATCCACATACTATCCCTATTCAGGTTTATCAGGAATACTCAGTCCTTTTGGGGAGGTATGTGCTTCTTAAGGGGTGTCTATATAAACTGGATATCACCCTTGCTTGCATGTAATTCCCACCAAATGCCTGACCTCCAGTGTTTCACATTTTCATTAATAAACTTAAGCAACAATCCATGACAGGGCATGGGTTATGGTGGGATTTGCCTGGTGTAGTTTGGTCATAAGGCTGCAGGCTGAGTGAGTAAACTACACCAGAAGTAAATAAATGCCACCATAATCCACACTGTGGAGTGGATAGTTGCAGTTATACAATGTCCTTCCTTAATTTTTGTAAGAAAAAAAGAAAGACAAATTTGTTTTTTTTTGCATTTGAAATGTTTTTTTTTACTTATTCTTATGCCACAAAAATAATCCATTGCTTACAGCCTCAGTTTTCTCAAGTAATAGGTGTGTCACAGTCTTTCTCCTCTTGACTAAATCACTGTCCAACCTCTCCTCCCATGCCTGCACACTAAATAGGGTACCAAAGTGCATCTATACTTGTGCTTCTATGAGTTTGAATTTTCTAAGTTACTGTATATCCACAAAAGTAATTTCTTGCAAAGTAATACTGTCCTGAGTGCCAGAAACTGAGTGAACTGTTACAATGTGTGCTCTAACATGTTTAATCTGATGTTTGAAATCTGAAGCTGTGACTCTGGGCATGTGCAGTAGCATTGATGGTAATGCATATGCCAGGAGTTCCGACTTTACAAACATAACATTAAACATGTTAGGGTGCTTGTTTTAACAGCACACTGACTTTCTCACACTGAAGACACTGTTACTTTCTAGGCAATTGGTATTGCTGATACAGAAGTCACAACATTTCTACTCATATAAGGACACGTTTAGATGTGCTTTGCTGCCTGTTTTGTGGCGCACTTAGCAGGGAAAGAATAAGGCAGTGGTTTGTTTATATATTGGGTTACACAGAAAGGTTTTTTTTGTTTTCTTCTGATGAGGCATCTGTGGCTACTGAATCTGTATCCGTGGGTTATTTTAGGATTTACCCATGGGTAAAGACCTCCAATAGTCAACCAGATTGTTGTAAAAATGGACCACATTGTATAATATTAGATCTACTCTAGAACTAGCTACTTTCACGGAAAGTAAATTTAGCGTAAACACAAATGCAACCATAATTGCATAAATATATTTTAGTGACAATTACCATATTCACTATAATGGAAAAAATACTAAAAATGCTAGTTAGAGCAAATTTATTTTCACTCTGTCGTCAAGGCACAGGTCAGGAAGTATAGGAAAACCAGAAGTAGTTGTAAAATTAGCTACAAGTGATTTATTATTAGTAGCAGTAAAATAAAAAATAAAATTGCTCAGTATAACTATTTACAAGGGCAGTATAAACAGAGAAAGTCCATCTGGGTTTCTTCTCAATTTGTAGTCTCAGTCTCTGTGATTCTCTTGCAAGAAATTGCAGCTCTTTTTTTAATAAGTCTTTGCAACCTCTGCTTGTTAAGAAAACAGCATGCTTCTCACACAGTGTTCTTGTAAGTTTCAACAAGTGCAGCAAAAAGTACATTGTGACCTAGGACTGACTTCTTGCTTATAGCTTCTCAGAGAGTTTGCAAACTACCTTCTCAGGTTAACCCCTTGAGTTCTAAACAGCTTTTTGCAATCTTTTCAACAGTATAATTATATATATTTCATAGAAACATAGAAACATAGAAGTTGATGGCAGTTAAGGACCACAAGGCCCATCTAGTCTGCCCATTTCTTTTTCTACCTTATGAATGTGCCATAGGCCTTTTCTCTGTCAATGGCCTATCTATTCATGCTCATCTGTATTGCTCCCTTATGCCTATCCCATGTCTGTTTGAAGCCCTGCATTGTATTCTTATCCACCACTTTCTGAGATAGACCATTCCATGAATCCACCACCCTTTCTTTGAAAAAGAACTTCCTCACATTACCCCTTAATTGGCCTCCCTCTAATCTTATGCTGTGTCCTCTTGTCCTGCTAGTTTTTTTATATTGAAACATGTTAGGCTCTTTCACCTTGTTAATGCCCTTAAGGTGTTTGAATGTTTCAATCATATCACGTCTCTCCCTCCTTTGCTCTAGGGTATGCATATTGAGCTCCGTTAATCTGTCCTCATATGTTTTCTGATGCAGTCCCTGCACCATTTTGGTTGCCCTTCTCTGGACTGCCTCCATTTTGTTAATGTCCTTGTGAAGGTGTGGCCTCCAGTACTGCATGCAGTACTCCAGATGGGGCCTAACCAGTGTCTTGTAAAGAGGGATTATTAATCCAGGGCCCTGATTTTTCTGCAGCACATCGGAGCAAAGTTCTGCGGCAGGGTACTCACTTGCCACAGAACATCTGCTGCACTTCACACCAATTTCTGCTGCAAATCTGCGGCACATTTTTACCCTTAATTTTACCCCTTTTTTTTGTTTTTTGCCATAGCCAACATAATGCACACTCATAACACAGTCTTTTTATGGGCTTTTGTCACCAGATTTTCAACATTGCTGGTTAAACTCCACTGCTCATGAACAGTGTCACTGTGATTTTCTTATTCTGTCCTGAACATTAATTTTTCACACTGACCATGCCACTCTGTGTTACATGTGTGAAAACACATTTCGGGTGAGGTGTGAAAAATGACAGTTGTACTGTTCATAAGGAGGTGTGGTAAAATGACAATGCTGAAAATCTGGAGTAAAAATATTAAAACTACTCAAAGTTACTAGCGTATGCAGGAACTGCACAATGCAAGCTCGTAAAACAGACATTTTGGGGATTTTGTTCACCAAATTTTCAACATAGGGTTTTTGGGGGCCTACCTCATGAACTGTGACACTGCCATTTCATTAATCAGCTCCAAAAGGTGGTTCCACACAGTGACCATAAAATCACCTTTCGGGACCAAGTAACAAAACGACAGTGACTGAGTTCATGAGGTCGGGTCCCAAGAACCCCATGTTGAAAATTTGGTGAACAAATTCCACAAATTGTATTATTTTTTTTATTTAGCTTTTGTTAACTGGGTAAGTGCACTAGCCATAAAATGACTATTTTCAGGCACGACCCGGGAGAGTACAGACATGCAGAAACTTAACAGGATAACAAATTATAAGTGCTTTACATACAATGAGTTAGAGAGGATACAATATATCTGAACATACAAAGTAAAGCGCTTTACATACAATGAGTTAAAGTGGATACAATATATCAGAGACAGAGTAGACCATTCATAAGTTCATAGGTACCTATCTATGCAATGAATAGAGAGGACCTTGGACAATAAATTTTCAGGTAGCACATCATATGAACAGAAACAAGGTACACAAAACCAAAAACAGGTAATACAAAAGGAAGAAATAACCAATTAGAGCAGGGGGTGTCATTAAGGAAAAGGTCGGTAAGTGAGGAAGAGGGGAGCAAGCCACGAAATTAGATTATATGAGTGTATGTAAGTATAAGGGAGATGCCTTCAGTGCAAGATTGTATATGGGCAGGGAAAGGGAGCTGGGACAGGCTGAGGCAGTAAGAGGGTTATATAGAGGTGAGGAAATACTATTGTATGGCCAGAGACATCAGTCATTAGGTAGGGTGAAAGCAGGAACAGGTATCAGCAATCAGCAGATTCGAGGGCAGTTTTCTCTTAAAGCATGTGTGGGAGCTAGAAAGTCTAATGTTGAGGGGAAGGGAATTCCACAGCTGTGGAGCTGCATGTTCAAATGCAACAGTTCCTTTCCTCGTGCAGCACCTCGGCAAATTCAGAAAGGATTTGTCAGCTGATCGTAGACCATGGAGTGTGTTCTGAGGAACAAGCATAGCTGCAACACACCTAGGGGTTTGATTTTGAATTATCAAATCAATAAGAGAGCCAAAGTAGTATTTCCTACTAGCTAACGGAGACAGCCAACCAAGATCATTATAAAGCTGACAGTGGTGTTTAAGCCGAGGAGCAGAAGAGGCATAGCGACATATGTTGTTATACGTAATATCCCATCTGAGTAGGTCAGTTTTATGAGCAGCCCCAAATAAGGAAGCCCGATAGGTTAGGGTGGGGAGCAGAATCCTCCTCACAATGGCCATTTTAGCTGATGGCTTGAGCATATAACTAGTCTTATATGCAACACCCAGTTTGGAGTTGACAGCTCTGCAAACAGACTGTACATGAAGATTAAGATCAAGAGATTGATCTAGCAGGATGCCCAGGTACTTGAAAGAGGTCACACATTCCAGTAATTGACCTTCTAAGTCCTGCACCGTCAGTGGTGTTGTGCAAGCCCGGAGCTTTGGGGCCGATCCAAGCAGCATGGCTTTAGTTTTGCTAGTGTTGACAGCCAGTTTGTGGTCATATAGCCAGTTTTGGATATTGCTAAAGTCAGAGGAAAGGGTTGCGTTGATAGTGTCTGTATTAGTAGAACTTGTATAGATGACAAGATCATCAGCATATAGAATAGCATAGCAGGATTTTAGAGCAGCTCCAGTGTTATTTATATAAAGATAGAATAGGAGGGGCCCTAGGAAGAAGCCCTGAGGTACACCAATGTTACAGGTGGTACTGTTCGATAGACAGGAATTAAATTTCACCACTTGAGTTCTATTTGTCAGGTAGCTTTCATACCAGTCAACAACAGAGGAGGAGAAATGCAGGTGTCGAAGCGAGGAGAGAAGCAAAGTGTGATCAACAAGGCCAAAAGCCTTTGTGAGGTCAATAAAGACAGCCCCAGTCAGATTGCTAGTATTCATTTTTGAAGGCATGTCAGTGGTGAATTTAAGGAGTGCAGTCATCGTGCTATGTCCTTTTCTGAAGCCATGTTGTGTATCCGAGAGCAGGCTGTGCTTAAGTAGATAGTCAGTTGTCTGAGTTGCGACAATTTTCTCCAGGATTTTGCTCAGTACTGAGAGTATGGCAATTGGTCTGTAGTTCATGACAACCTTAGGATCCCCTTTTTTAAGTACAGGTGTGATCCGAGCAGCTTTCCAGAGGTCATTGACGACTCCACCTAAAAGTGATAATGTATAAATTTTGGCCAGCGGTATTGCAATAAGGGGAGCTGCAAGTTTCAAGAGGCAGGATTCAAGGGAGTCTGAGCCAGAGCTGGTATGATCAGAGATGGACCTCAGGAGCTTCAGGACTTCCTTTCTGGACACAGCCTTAAAATAGAATGGAGGAGTATAAGGAGGCACATGGGACAACACTTCCAACTTATACAGACTGGTTCCTGATGAGGAGTGGGAGGACACTGCAGTGGGATTGAAGGAAGAGGTATATTGGGAGAGATCAGAGGAATGCAGGTTGAAAGAGTTAGCTATGGTTTGTGAGTCATTGCAACGTACATCATTTATCAGCATATCACCAGGGATAGTTGACTGTGAGGATCCTAGGAAGGATTTGATGTGTGACCAGAATTTTCTGGGATCATTGGCTGAGTTAATCAGTAGATCTTTACAGTACTTACTCTTAGCAGCTCTGACTTGTTTTTTGCATGAATTCCGTAGTGTACGGTAATCATTGAAATCTGTTTGCTGGCCTGATGTTTTGTAGTGCTTCCAGAGTTTATCTCTAAAGTGCAAACTTTTGAGCAAGTCTTTGTTTAGCCATCTTGTTTGTTTACCCCTCACTCTCCGGGTGATCTTTGGGGCATGTTTACATTGAACCGTAAAGAATTTAGTGATGAAGAGGTTAAGAGCATCCTGAGAACAGTGTGATAGATAGATCTCCAACCAATCAATTCTGGAGACATCATACAGAAACACCTCTTGGTCTAGGTGAGCAAAGTTTGTGAGAGTGATGAGACGAGGTGGAGGAGATGGAGGTGCCCCCAAGGACAGGATGCAGAAAGTAGGAGAATGGTCAGTTAAGGCATCAACAAGAGTACCAGTGGCTGAGATGTGTTCGATCCAGTTTACCAGCACCCAATCCAATAGTGTGCCTAGTGGTGATGAAGACAGACTTCTATTTGGCACTGTTACCATCTAATGCAGGTTGTAGCTATGAGTCAGAGATTGAAGAGAACTGAGAGCTGCCCCAAGCCAGTTTAAGTTTAGGTCCCTTAAGATGACAACCTCATTATGATTAAAATTCTGAGAGGTATTTTGCAACAGGTACTCTAGACCCGCAATCCCTCCCGCTGGGGGATTATACGCACAGATAGCATGCAGTTTCTTGGCTCCCAAAGCAAGGGTAGCATGCAAGTATTCACATACCGATTGAGCATCCAGGATAGCGAGAAGAGAGACAGTCAGATTATTTTTGCAGTACAGAGCAACTCCACCACCACGTTTGTTCGATATCCTATCCCTTTGAATAATAGAGTAATTTGGCAGGGAGCAGAGGGAGTCAGTAACCGATGGTTTTAGCCAGGTCTCAGTGAGACAGAGGATATCAGGATTGTACAGTTTGACCCATGTATCCAGTTCCACAAAGTGACACATCAAACTTCTTATATTCAAGTGTGCAATTAACAGCCCATGTTTGGACATACTATGTATGTCATCGTCTGAGAAATAAGCATCTAGTGGCCCAGGATTTGTCTCTATATCCCCAGATAGCAGAATGGCAATGATGACAAGGAACCACAGCCCCACATTTAGAAAAGGATGGGATAATGCAGACTTGTTCCATAGTTTCCTAAACATATAGAGAGAACGGTAGGGGACAATCCGTTTGGAAGAGAAGAAGATTAGTTTGTTGTATCCTTGTATTATAAACAATAAGGTTGGAGAAAGTAAAATCATAGTGCTCAGTCCTAGATTTATTTGAGCCATCCTCATTCCATAAGGATAGTGTAATTTTGTCAAGGCAAAGTATGACAAGAAAAGTTACGAGGGCAACCCCCAGACAGCTGTTGGACATGGTGTGACTGTTGGTACAACATTGGTTCAACTCATGACAGAGGTCATCCAGGTTCACAGCTAAGCAGGGATTGACAAGAGGCTTTAGCTATGCAAGATCTTGCAGGCATGCACTCCCCAGCCCCATTACACTGATAGCCTGAGGCACACCTACTCAAGTACAAGTGCAGGATGTGAAATTCTTTTGTCCTTGTGCCTCCTTTGTTATTTAAAGAGGTTGCTTAAAAGCCCACAAATAGATCCCTTGTTAGCAAGCCAGATGAAAATGTGGATTGAGCAGAGCCCAGAGTCACTGGAGTTTGTCAGACCTAGTTGCTTGATTTCTGTTTTGCTTGAGATAGCTTCCAAAAAGTTGATTTTAAACTGAAAATGCAAATACCTTGTGGTGATGTTTTGCAGAAAATCCAGTCCAGGAGACCTTCACAGATGTAGTGAGCAAGAATGGTGTAGTTACTCCAAGCAGAAGATCTTGTAAATCCCAAAAAACTTAGCTACAGACACAGACAAACACAAACAGCCACCCACACTGTGCTGTGTCCTGTGGCCGAGATATGCACCAAACTTGAAAAAAAAAATATTTATGCCATTATGCAGCTTACCAGCATTTCTTCAGTTTGTGGTTGGCTTTAAATAGCGCAGACGTGTTCCCGGTCCACTGAATATCATTGCATTGGGCTCCAGAGTTAAGTATGAGGTGAGGGGTTGTGGGGAGGTGGAGTACACAGAGGGTGGGTGTGGGTTGGGGCAGGACAAGAGAATCAATGAGGGTCTTTTTTTTCTTTCAGATCTTTTTTTTTTAACTTTTAAAGACAGTGGGGGACTTCTGCCACATTGGGGTGGCTCTCAGCATGGCACCAGGCAGTTTAGGTGGGGCAGTGGAGCTGGCAGGGGATTAGGCACCCCTGTCAGCAAAGGAGATGTTTTCCATGCTGGGGTGGGCTCCCAGCATGGCATATGCAAGTGTGGAGAGGCAGTGGAGCTGACAGGGATTGGGCACCCCTGTCAGTAAAGGAGACTTTTTCCACACTGGGGTGGGCTTCCAGCATGGTATATGCAAGCTTGTTTGGGTGGGTACAGTGGAGCTGACAGGGGATTGGGCACCCTGTCAGCAAAGAAGACTTTTCCCATGCTAGGGTGGGCTCCCAGCATTGCATATGCAAGTTTGTTTGGGTGGGAGGCAGTGGAGCCAATGGGAGATTGGGCACCCCCATCGGCAAAGGAGACTTTTACCATGCTGGGGAGAGCTTTCAGCATGGCATATGCAAGTTTGTTTGGGTGGGGGACAGTGGAACTGACAGGGGATTGGTCACCCTGTCAGCAAAGGAGACTTTTGCAGTGCTGGGGTGGGCTCCCATCATGGCATATGCAAGTTTGGGGGGCAGTGGAGCCGAAGAGGGATTGGGCACCCCTGTTGGCAAAGGACTAAATTAGTTCTAAGGGTGGCCATGAATTCTTCGGGTGGCCACAAATTCTATGGGTAATTCCATGGTTTGTCACAGCCACAGAATCATGGAAAATTCAGGGCCTTGTTTATTACCTCCCTGTTACAACTTGTGATACCCCTACTAATACACCCCAATATCCCCCTAGCCATACCTACTGCTTTAGTGGTCTGCTGGGATGATTTCAGGTCATCTGTGATGATGATGCTCAAGTCTCATGCTTCCCTTGTCACTGCCAGCAATTCCCCTCCCAACCTATAGGTGGCTTCAGGGTTTCTCTTCCCTATAGAATTTGACATAGAATTTGACAGCAGATAAGGACCACTTGGCCCACCTAGTCTGTCCTAGTATGTGCATGGTCTTGCATTTCTTTGTGTTAAACCCCAGTTGTCACTATTCTGACCATTTTGCCAGATTATCCAGATCTCTTCTCATTTTTCCCACCCCATCTGGATCATCTACTGTGTTGCAGATCTTAGTGCCATCTGCAAACAGACAAACCTTACCCTCCAGTCCATCTGCAATGTCACTGATGAAGATATTGAAGGAGACTGGTCTCAGGACTGATCCCTGAGGTACCCCACTTGTGACTTGCATCTCTTCTGACTGAATACTATTTACCCTCATTCTCTGTTTTCTGCCCATCCAACCAGTTTGCCATCCAGTTGACCAACTGCTGACCCACCCCAAGCCTACCCAGCTTGTTAATCATTCTTCTGTGTGGAACAGTATCAAAAGCTTTGCTGAAGTCAAGGTAGGCGGCATCAACTGTTCCCCCTTGGTCCACCACTCTGGTTACCCAAACAAAGAAATCTATGAGATTAGTTTGCAGGACCTTCCTGTTGTAATCCCATGCTGTCTTGGATCCTGTGGTCCTATGTATTTCAGGTGTTGCACTATCCTTTGCTTAAGGAGTACCTCCATAATCTTGCCCACTACTGAGGTAAGACTGACTGGTCTGTAGTTCCCTGCCTCCTCCCTGCTACCAGTCTTGTGGAGAGAGATCACATGATCCCTTCTCCAATCTTCTGGGACCTCTCCTGTGCTCAGTGACTCACTAAACAGTTCTAATAATGGCTCTGCTAGTTCCACCCTTAGCTCCTTTAGTACCCTGGGATATAAGCCATCAGGTGCCATTGCCTTGTCCACCCTGAGCTTATCGAGCTCTTGTAAGACCCTTTCTTTTATGAAGGGACTTGTGCACACCTCCCTCCCCCCTGTGCCCATGGTGCTGAGCTGTGGGCCGCCCTGTCCCACATTCTCCTCAGTAAATACTGAGCAGAAGTATCTATTTAGGATAGATGCTTTTCCTTGGTCCTCCTCCTCACACTCCCCCTTATCCCCTTTGTTCTTGGCAATACCCTCTCTGGACTTTATCCTTTCACTAATGTATCTGTAGAAAGTCTTGTCCCCTTCTTTTACTGTTAGTACTAGTGTTTCCTCAGTTTGGGCCTTTGCCTGCCTTACTGCCTTCCTTGCTTCCCTTAGGGAAGTTTGGAATGCCTCCCTATCTTCTTCCCACTGCATTCCCTTATATTTCCTGAAGGCTAGCCTTTTGGCCCTGACCTTTTCTGCTACTGTTTTTGAGAACCAAAATGGTTTCCTTCCTCTTTTGCACTTCCTTTTCTCTCTAACACAATGGGATGTTGTTTCAAGTATTGAATCCTTAATGCTTGCTCACTTTGCCTATACCCCATCACCTGTATTCCTTCTTGCCAAGGCTAGCTTAACTCTGTTTATATTTTTTTTTTGTTTGTTTTTTTTCAGTTGTTTAACCAGGAGTAGCACACTAAGCTGAAATCTTTTTTACAGGAGCGATCTGGGAGCACAAGGAAGTTAAGTGACTTGCTCAGGGTCACACAGTATGCAAGTTGAGGCTGTGGGATTCAAACCCATGTCTGGTCTTCTGGATGTCACCAGATTTGCAGCTCAGAGCCTTAAACCACTGCATTATACTGCCTCCCATGTTGGCCATCTTATCAAAGTCAGCTCCTCTGAAGTCCCATATTTTTGTCTTGGAATGGGATGATTTAGTTCTAGTGGCCAAATGGAACCATACCATGTGATGGTCACTGGCCCCCAGGTGACCTTCTACCTGGAGAGCTGTGATCCTTTCCCTGTTAGTCAGTACTAGATCTAGGATAGCCCTGTCTCTTGTGGGTTGTTGTGCCAGTTGCTTGAGGCCCTCCCCCTGCAGGGAATCCACCATGTGTCTAGTTCTGGCAGATGTTCCTGCTGGTATTGACCAATCTGTATCTGGCATGTTGAAGTCTCCCATTAACAGAACCTCCCCTTTAGCTGTCATGTTTTGTATATCTTCTAACAGTAATGTGTCTATGTCCTCCCCCTGGTCTGGAGGCCTGTACACAACCTCAGTTCGTATGGCTGTCCCATTTCCTGTTTCCAGGGTGACCTACAGTTCTTCTGGCTCTTTATGTGTATTCTGAATTTCTGTAGCTTTGATATTTTCATTGACATAAAGGGCCACTCCACCACCCCCTTTTTGCACCTCAGTCTCTTCTGAACAGTACATAGCCTAGTACTGAAGTCTCCAAAGTGTGGTTACTGGTGAACCATGTCACGCTAATGGCTATTATGTCCAGTTTAGCCTCTGTCATTGTTAGCTGCAGGTCTGGGATCTTGTTTCCCAGATTGCAAGCATTTGTGTACAAGATTTTCCATTGAACAGATTTCAGAGTGTTAGTTGTTGGGCAAGGTCTGGCATTTCCCCTGTGCATCATATGGGAAGCCAGACCTTTTCCCTTACCTGATGATGCAAATGAATGACAAACATGCTGAACTCCTGTTTGATCACTAGCTGGGGTGGGGTGTTCTTCCCATTCAACGTATCAGGTGCAGCACCCCTCGCCACATTTGCTAGTTTAAATATTCTGCAAAGACGTCAAACTTCTGCCCCAATGCACTGACTCCCTCCTTAGTCAGATGCAGTCCATTGAATTTAAAGAACTTTCATTCCCAAAACTGTTGCCAGTTACCTGCAAATTTGGGTCCTTTTTCCAGGCACCAGTTCTTACGTCCATCAGCCCCCCCCCTCCCAGACTGTCAAGATCTCAGAAAAGGAGATGCCTGATGAAATGTATAGAGTTTGTCACCTAGCCTGGTCATGTGTTCCTTGATCTCCACAACTGACCAGCTGGCGAGATTGTTAGTCCCTATGTGCACCAGGACATTGATGTTTTCTGCTGATGTACCTGGAAGACATCTGATCATTACCCATGGCTGGAGATAGGTATCAACTCCCAGGTTCTATGATCAGAATTGTTTTGGATTTTCTTTTTGCTTTTTTGTTTTGGTTCCTGTTTTGGGTGAGTTTTGCTGTGCTAGTTCCTGTGCTGCAGTATCCTGCTCTGCAGTGTCCTCTGCCCTTTTGTTTGATTTTGGAGTTAGAGGCAGATACCTGTTTGTAGTTTTATATGGTTTGTTGAGGTGATATTTTGGAGAGCTCCGAGTGATGGGGCACATGATTTGCCCCTCCTAACCACCTGCCAACCACCGAGACCAACTACCCATTGCGGTCGAGGTGCTTCTGTTGGATGTTGGGGAAATGGCAGACAGTTCTTATAATATATTTCCTCCTGAATATGCAATTTGAGGCATGCAATCTCTGCTCATGCTGCCTGGAGCTGAGCCCTTAGATCTTCAATGGCCCAGCATGTACGACAGTAAAATTATATACATTTCTAAACAAAGGGATCCCTATATCAGTATATTTCCACATAATGATTCACATATATTTTTATACAAGCAAACATGCAAGGGGGAAGAAAAGACAGAACAGCAAGTGAAGATAGAGACATAGCAAGAGGCAGAGAATTGCCAGTCCATCAGGGTGATGAAGTCCTAGGCCTCATGAGAAGATTTGGTTGTGCAACCACAAAAGAAACAGAAAAGGATATAATAGAACAGATCCTTGCATTTAAACTCTTTCTGCATAACAAATGGGACAGGGCCTTATTCAGTCTTGTCACATACCCCCCCAAGAGGGAACGTGTTTCATAAAAACAGGTTTCTGGGTCTATATTTTTTAAGTTCTTTAGGGGGAAATGGTGTCTTTCAATATGTCCTTTTCCTTTTCCTCTTTCTTCTTTCATATACTAATTTCTCTAGTGCAATATCCCCTTTCAATGTTTCCTCCTCTCTCTACAGATTATATTCTCTGAGTTGGATGGTGAAGGGTTGTGCCATGATCTCATACTTATATTTATTTAGGGACTCAGGTATGGGCCTTTAGGGTCCGTACACTATCAGTTGCATAAGCATTTTGTATTGGTTATAAGGGCTGCTGCGGGTTTGGTGGGAGTGAGGGTTTTTGTTTTTCTTTTTGGATATATTTCTTTTTTCCTTTTGTGTTTTTAGTTAGTTTTATTTTTTGTATATATATATATATATATATATATATATATAACTCTGTGATTGTCCAATCATGATAGAAGGTTGGTTGTGACTTATGTTATTTATGTGTTTCTGTAATTGTCTTTTTAAAATCAAGTTACCTGCAAAAAAAAAAAAAAAAAAACAGGTTTCCAAAACTTTCTAGTAATTCTCATCTAACATAAGCATGTAACCTTTACAGTTCTGTTCATATGCAGTATCCTTTTTTTCCATAACAACAGAACAGCAAATAGTGGTGTTTAAACTTACACATGTGTTTTTTCGGCCTTCAGAATTCTCAATTCCAGATCCATATCTTGACAGAAAATTAGTATTGCTATTCTCTTTCCCAGATTTGTGCATCACTTTAAATTTAAATGGCTGTAGTGCCAGGTACTACTGTGTGATTCTAGAATTGCCATCCTTCATTTGGTTAAGCCAACAGAGAGGACTGTAATCTGCCACAAGTACAAAGTCAGCTCCCAGTAAGTAAAACTTAAGGGACTCAATAGCCCACTTTGCTGCAAGACATTCTTTTTCAATGGTGGAGTACCTTTTCTCTCCGTCATGCAATTTCTTATTTATGTGGAGAATAGGATGTTCTTTCCCATCTACATGTTGACTCAAGACTGCACTTAGGCCTACTGTACCTCTGATGCATATGTTTGTAACAGAAATGTTTTCTCAAAGTCTGGTCTTCTTAAAACAGGGGCTGAAGATAATGCAGCCTTAATGGCTCAAAAAGCATCATCACATTTGTGGGTCCATTTCACATTATTCAGCAAATGTTTCTCTGTGAGTTCAGTGAGGGGAGTAGCTAACTGGGCAAAGTTGTGAACAAATCTCCAATAATAACTGGCCAGCCCTAAAAATGACCTGACATGTTTTTTTTAGTTTTGGGGACAGTGCTGTTAGCTATAGCTTCTATCTAGGAAACCTCTGTCTTGACTTCTCCATTTCCCAAAACATAGCCCAAATATCAGGTTTCCTGCATGCCCTATACACCCTTGGTAGGATTAATTTTCAGACCTACCGTTCTGATCGATTGGATAACTGCTTGTAGATGTTCCAGGTGGCTTTTCCAGTCTGGACTATAGACCACAACAACATCATCCAGGTATGCAGCACAATAACCAATATGACTGGATAAAATTACATCCATGTAATGCTGGAATGTAGTGGGAGCACCATGTAAACCAAATGGCATGGTGGTGAACTGATAGAATCCTATAGGAGTGGCAAATGCAGTTTTGTCTCTGGATTATCAAGCTATGGGGATTTGCCAGTATCCCTTGATTGATATCAAGGGTACTGATATATTTGGCACTTCCCAGTCTGTCCACCAAATCATCTATTCTGGGCATAGGATAACTGTCAAATTCTGACACTTGATTGCTTCCTAAAATCAAGGCATATTCATATACCCCCTGCTTTTTTTGTTACAATCATCATTGGTGATGACCAAGCACTTCTCAACTCTTCTATAATACCTAATTCTTTCATTTTTTATATTTCCTTAATCATGTCAGCTCTTAACCGCTCTGGTAATCTGTATGATTTGTGTCTAATTAGGTGAGCTGTCTTTGTCACTATTACATGCGTGACCCCTTTTGCTCAGCCCGTTACTGTGACAAAAGTACTGTTAAATGTCTTTAGCAAGTTACAGTTTTCTGTGATTTGTTTGAAGGTTAAGGAAATATTCACTTTGACAGCATCAGCAGTTCCAGTTTGTTCCAGTCTATCATAAGCTGCATCAATATCTTCTTTATCAGTTTCTGGTAAAACTAGCAAAACAGATTTTGGTGTTTTTTCAACACATTTCTTGAGGAGGTTAGCATGGTATATCTTAATAGGATTTTTCCTGTCAGGGGTCTCATTCTCATAGTTAACTGTGCCAGTAGATATATAAACCTTATAAGGCCCTATTTTCTGTAGCGGGTAACAGTAGCAAGATCTTTTCACCTGGCTCAAAAACTGTTTCTTTTACCCCATGGTCATAATACATCTTCTGCTGGTTTTGGGCCTATTTCTGATTAGTATGTGCAATTTCAACATATTTTGCCAGCTTCTTTCTCAGGGCACACATCTATCAAGGGCAGGGGCACCAGCGGCACCTTGTCTTTTTTAGTCACTGGGGCTACTTTCTGGCATTCAGCACAAGAACTGCAACAGGTAGCAATATCTTCACGAATTCCAGGCCAGTAAAATCTGTACAGAAATTTGGCAAGGGTGTGATCCCTCCCAAAGTGACCAGACATAGGAGTATCATGTGCTATCTGTAACAACTCAGATTTATACTTTTGTGGTATAACCAATTGTTCTATCTGATTCTGTGTCTGAGGTTTAACCCGAACTCTGAACAGCAACCCATTACATTTTTTAAACATTGGTTCACCCTGTTTTGATTTCACCCCGAGCTGTTTAAAATAACCCTATAGAGAGAAATGTCATTAGCTTGTTCTGACAGAAAATCACAATCAGTGATCAGTTTACTTTCAGCATTTTCGTATTTTAACCCCTTATGTCCATCATTTTTTTTGTTGCCACCGTTTCTTCAGGTATTGTCTTTCTTTCCTGGACTTCCAGACCTTGGAGCTGTGCTCAAACAAGTCTGAATCAAAATCAGCAAAAGGAAAAGAGTTCCCACCATCTGAGATTTTCTTTGCCTGAACTCTTGTCACCACAGCTGCTGAAACATCAGGATTTACTCATTCTTTGATTAACTGAGTAAATCCTGGAAAACCATTTCCAATAGTCACAGGTACAGGTAACTTAGGTACTACCCCCAAATTAATTTGTTGTGATACCCCATTAATGGTGAGAGTCACTTGGCTGGTGGGATAGTATCAAGTGTCCCCATGGATGCAGGTGACACCAATATCTGGTTCTTTTGGACATTGTTTTCCTAGCACTTCAATATGTACTAGGGTCTGTCTGCTTCCCAAATCTATCAGTCCCTTCACAGTCTTCTCTCTCACCTTCACATCTGTTAAGTACTTGCCCCAATTTGCTAAAGACAATTCTGTTCCAGTGTCACTCTTCTTATAGCAATTTCTTGCAATATGACCTGGCTTATTACAGTTATAGCAAATAATATCTTTGGTCACATATTTGTTACCCCCACCAGAGTTCTTATCAGACATGGAGTTTAAATAGGAAAAAGAGTGTCTTACTAGTGCTTGGCTGTTACCTCATTGCTGTGGCATTTGTCTGACCATTTGGTAGTCTTCAGCCAAAGAAACAGTGCTTTCCCCACTTTCTGGTCTGTGTTTCTTTATCCAAAGCTGCACATCTGTAGGCAGGATATTGATGAATTGCTCCATTGCAAATGTGTCGATGATTTGTGGGACTGTTTTGTCCTCTGGTTGGAGCCATTTTATCAGGAGTTCTCTGAGCTGGGTGAATGCTTCTCAAGGATCGTCAACTGAGTTGTACTTCAGAGACTGAAATCTCTGTCTGTAGGTCTCTCCTAAGATGTCGAATCTTTTCAGGATTTTGCTTTTCGCTGGGTCAGTTTTCTGACTGTGCAGTGTCCATATTACTGTAAGCAAGTTTGGCTTTATCCATATGTAAGGTGCCAGTCTGATTGCCCATTGCTGCTTTGGCCACTGACAGGCTGCAGCAACCCTTTTAAAAGTTGTCAGGTATGCTTCGATATCATCAGAGGGACACAACTTTGTAAGTTTAATGTATTTCATGTTGCCTGTGTCCTGTTGCTCATCTGGATCTGTGCCTGATCCTCTGCCTTTGATAGTCTGCAAGGCATCCAGCCACTGCTGCTCCTGTTGCTGTATCTCTTCTCTCCTCTGCTGCTCCAGTTGTTGCATTTATTTTTTTCTCTGTGCTTCTAAACACTGAATTTCTTGTTCTGTCTTCTGCATCTCATCTCTTCTCTGTTTCTGCATCTCTTTTTTATTGTATAGCCCACCATTTGAAAAAGGCAGTCAGGCTTTCAGGTTCTGTCACTGCCTGTTCTTTTTCTATAACTGATGGTAGCTGTACAGTCTCAGCCTGGACTTCTGTCTCTGCTAGTTTGGTTGCCATTCTCCTGGTAACCACTCCTGGGCTCGCTGCTGCAGAATTCAAACCTTTCTTCTATGCCTCCCTGGTCTCAGGTCTAGTACCCACACACAAAACTCCTGGCTTAGAGTTTGCACAGTGAAAATCCCACTTAGGCTGACACCATCTGTCATTGAGACACAGGTCAGGAAGCATAGGAAAATCAGGAGCAGTTGTAAAATTCACTAGTGATTTATTAACAGTAAAATAAAAAAATAAAATTGGTCAGTATAACTATTTACAATGGCAGTATTAACAGAGAAAATCCATCTGGGAGTCTTCTCCATTTCCAATTTCAGTATCTGTGTTTCTCTTGCAAGAAATTGTAGCTTTTTTTTTATAAGTCTTTGCAACCCCCGCTCATTAAGAAAACAGCATGCATCTCACACAGTGTTCTAGTAAGTTTCAACAAGTGCAGCAAAAAGTACATTGTGACCTAGAACTGACCTCTTGCTTACAGCTTCTCAGAGAGTTTGCAAACTAGCTTCTCATGTTAACCCCTTGAGTTCCAAATAGCTTTTTGCAATCATTTCAACAGTATAACTATATACATTTCAACAGTAAAATTATACACATGTCTAAACTAAAGGATCCCAGTATCAGTACATTTCCACATAATGATTCGCATATATTTTTATACCAGCAGATATGCAAGTGGCAAGAAAAGACAGAACAGCTTGTGAATATAGAGAGATAATGAGAGGCAGAGAATTGCAAGACCGTTGGGGTGATCAAGTCCTATGTCTCATAAGAAAATTTGGTTGTGAAACCAGATAAGAGACAGAAAAGGAGAGAATAGACCAGAACCTTGTATTCAAACTCTTTCTGTATAACAAATGGGACAGGGCATTATTCAATCCTGTCACACATGCAAATTGTTGCATCAGCAAAAATAATGAGAATTATTTGACAGTGAAACTTTCAAGTTCTACAGTACTACAGAGCCAACTATTCATGGTGTTGGCTTCAATTTAACTATGTCCCCAGATCTTGAGTCTTCCAACCTCAGTAAACATAGATCAACTACAGCCCTTAAATATTTTCTGACAAATCTTTGACACTTAGGTTTCATTGCTATGTGGCACAGATGTTTTCTGAGCACACAGCTGCATACCCATTATTCTCCCCTGTTCAGGTCTTATTCCAGCTTTGATTATTTTTATGTGTCCTGAAAACTTTTGGGCTAATTCAGGACCTCAGAGCAGAACCTTGTTTTCTAGCAACTCATAATGCCCTGACCCTTAAATTTGATCTAGGTAAATGGCCCAATATGTCCCTATGTGTTTGTACTGCTTAAAGATCAAGAATTTCATAAATATGTTCAGGATTAGATACAGCAGATTGTCACTGACAACACCCTCACACAGGTATCAATTTCCATACACTGTGATATTCGAAAAACGATGTTATGGGGAGACATCATAGGTTTCATAGGTTATATGGAGCGTTTCAAGACCGAAGTCAATATACTCACCATAATTTATGTATATCCACAGATCTTGTTTTTAATCAAATATTGATGTAATTTGGCCTTGAATTCATCCATTGTTCTGCTAGCTATGATTTCGATTGGGAGCTTATTCCAAATTTTAGTTACCCTCACTGTTAACCAGTGCTTTCTTCTAGTAGTATTATACCTTTCCCCTCTTATTTGTATGGGATGGGCTTTAGTATTATACGACTGGTCCCTTAGAACTAGATTTAACTGTTCCCAGAGTGGTGAATCATTAATGCCCTGTATATCATGCACATATCCCCTAAGAGTCTACAAAACTCTAAGGAGTACAAACCCAAAGACAGCAACCTCTGTTTGTAATCATGACCTTGGACCTCCTTAATCCTCTGAGCTGCTATCCCTTGAACCCTCTCCAAGGAACTGATGTCACGTCTGCCCCCAGGTGCCCAGAACTGAACACAGTATTCCATGTTTGGGCATGCCAATGAGGTGTAAAGTGGTAAGAGAACCTCCTTGTTCCTACATTTTATATGTTTATGGATGCAGTATTGTATGCTGCTAGCTGTTTTAATAATCTGATTATAGTGTGACCTAAAACTAAGATTGCTACAGATTTAATGCCAAGATCTCTTTCTTCAGTTACAGCCTTTAATGGTTGGTTACCCAGCCTATACTGGTGCTGCTTATTATTTTTACCCATGTGCATTACATTACATTTGTTGATATTAAAAGATGACCCTTGCTCCTAAGACCAGGCTTCCAATTCTGCTAGGGTGGCTTGCAAAGAGTCTGCATCCTCATTATCTTCGACCACATGGCCAATACAGATGTCATCGGCAAATTTTGAGAGCCATATATGAGGTGGAGAACTCATGGACCCAATGTATATATTAAAAAGACATGGGCTCAATATTCAGCCCTGCGGTACCCCACTAGTCACTTCAGCCCAGCTGGATTACTCTCCCTTGATACAGACCCTCTGTTATCAGCCTGTCAGCCATGACTTAATTCTGTGAGTAATATTATGTTGAATACTCGTCTTAGGTAAGGCATCGATCAATTTATCATGTGGGACTTTATCAAAAGCCTTGGCGAAAGATGACATCCACTGAACTGTCTTCATCCAAGGCTTTATTAACTTTCCCATAAAATTCCAGGAGGTTTGTTTGACATGACCTACCCTTCACAAAACCATGTTGCATATTATTGATGTTACCCGTCAAACACTGAGACTCAATAATGTGTTCCTTTATAATGCCTTCTGACATTTTCCTTAGGATCGAGGTCAGGTTAACTGGTCTATAGTTACCGTCCTCCTGCCTGGAACCCTTTTTATGTATGGGGACAACCACTGCCTGCTTCTATACCTCTGGCACAGTACCTTCATTTAAAGATTTCTAAAAAAGGCAGGTTACAGGGCCTGCAAGTTGTTCAGCCAATTCCTTGATCACCCTTGGAAGCAGATCATCAGGGCCCTGTGCTTTATTCTGATCTAGTAGTTTTATTTCTTTTTCCACTTCAAGCTTATCTAAGGTAATACCAGGTTCAAATAATGGTGTACTGTGCTGGGACATATTTGCTACCGAACCTTGGTTGAACACTGTGGAAAAATAGTTATTGCAATGTTCTGTCATTTCTTGGTTATCAGATATAACTTTTCCATCCTGACTCAGTAGGCAACCAATTTTTTTAGTTGTACTCTATTTTTGTTATTAATATAAGAGTAAAAATACTTATAGTTATAATTAACTTAAGTCGCTAGGTTAAACTCATATTTTCTTTTTGCCAGCACAATACTCTTTTTGGTGATCCTTGGACATTTTTTGTAATTGGCACAACTAGTTTCATCACCACTTGATTTTGCCATCCTGAATATTCTATTGTTTCTTAATTGCCCTTCTGATTGAAGATGGCATCCAAGGGGGAGGGATATATTTACTGCAGTGTACTTATTTATAGTTGGCACATGGATCTGTACCAGGCTCTTTATTTTGGTGTGTAATTTGTCCCACATGCATGGCAGTGTGGCATTTTTAAATTCATTTTCCCATTTCCAATTGGACAAGTCGCTTTTCATACTTTCAAAATTTGCCCTGTCATACCTATAGACTGATGTTTTACTGGTATTATCACCTATTTGTCCCATATAATTAAATTTGACCATTAAATAGTCACTTGAACCCAATGGTGACAAAACAGAACAGTTTTGGATCATGTCATCTTGGTTACTTAGGACCAAATCCAAAATATGATTGCCCCTAATATTACTAGTCACACACTGTTCCAGCTCAGCCAGGTTAAACATTTCTAAATAATCTGACTCAATTGCAGTATTAACTTGAAGAGTATCCCAGTTAATTTTGGGAAGATTTAAATCTCCTAGTAGAATAACATTTTTTGAGATTACCAGGTGTTTGATAAAGTCTGCCAAAAGGGAATCTTCTAGAGGAGTAATTGAAGGTGGTCTGTATACTGATCCTATATCGATCTTGATATTACGTGCAGGGGAAATCCCTACCCACAATACTTCACTACTTGCCCATTTGGAAGTATCCATGCCTTCTGAAATAATACCATCTGCTATATATAGAATCACTCCTCCTTCCCTGGACAGTGTTCTGTCCTTCTTAAATAGGGTGTAACCTGGAATATTTTTGTCCCAAGTGTTCTCTGGTTTCAACCATGTGTCAGTTATGGTGCAGATGTGTATGTCCAGATTGTGCAGGATAAGTTGAAGTTCATCCATTTTATTAGTTAGACTTCTCACATTTAATGAAATGAAGTTTATTATGGGTTGTTTAGACTCTCTATTCTGTAGTTCCACAATTTTTGTGATACCCCATACCCCCCATTTTTCATCTCTTGTGTTTCCCTCAAGAAGAAATACCAACAGGAGTGATATCTTGTCGTAATGCACCAACTTCAGACATATCAGCAGCTTTACACTCCAGGCAACGTGGTTATCATGCAAAGTAGCAAGACAGTCAAACAAGAGCCATAGTTGTTATTGGATGAACCAGTACATCAGGCCTTGCTATTCCCGAAACATTCAGGTTATGAAAGGGGAGATAAGGGTACCAGGTTATTAGCTTGCAGGTTGCATGTATGAAAGATGACAGCTTACATTTTGCAGCTCAGAGATCCTACTTGTGGGCAGCTTATACATGACTCCACTATTATTTTATTTGAAAGTATTATGAAGACCTCTATATGGACCCCCCCCACTGGCTGCAGACATCTTTTCTTACCTTGCATCACTTCACCTCCCATTTCCCATGGAGGACTAAAATGTAGCTCTGACAGCTCTGATCTGGCCTAAGGAATTTGAGTTTGCATTCCAAAATGCAAAAGCACAGAACTGCCTGGGGCTGGATGGCTACAAAGTGGAGTGGCATAAGGTGTTTTCTAAGCTCTTTAACCCTTATCTTAAAGTTTTTCAGTAAATTTCATTAGGTAAATCACCTTCCCATTTGGTCTTATGCCGCTATACCCACATCTTAAAACCTGGGAATGACCCGAGCCTTCCTTCTTCTTATCACCCAATCTCGAATTTGAATGTAGACTACAAGCTCTACATGGTTGTCTAGGCTCATAGACTAGAACACATCTTGCCAACTTTGGTCCATTTCAACTAGCTGGGTTTATTTGACAGAGACAAACAGTGTATAACATCCACAGGATGTTGCTCCTTATGGAATACATCACATAACTCTTTATTCCAGTGGCTATTTTAAGCCTTGACACATAGAAGGCTTTTTTGACAGTGTCCTGGAATTTTCTCTGGGGCACCCTCTCAGCCTTTGGCTTCCCTGAGTCTTTTATTCAGTGTCTTCAAAATCTTTATGCCAAACCTCTGACATGTATTTGAATTAATGGCTATCACTCTTGAGCCATTGTATTCCAGAGGAGAACCTGCCAGGGCTGCCCATTCTCTACATAATTTTTCATGCTGTATACTGAGAATTTAGCAGTAGCTCTTAGGTTACATCCTGAGGTAGAGTGAATCCACTGGGAGGGTGCAGAATACAGGTTCTCTTTATATGTGGATAATGTCCTCCTTTACTTTGCTTAATCCTGAGTGCTCGAGCCCTGCTGCCTAGTCTGTATTGTCTTCATTTGCCTCCATTCTGGAATTTTCCTTCTTCTGTGAAAAAACTGAAGTGTTGTTATTGAATTATTCCACTTCACTTCCCTTAAAGCAATCCCTTACTTTTTGGGGTGGGGTCACTAAATTTAAATATCTAGGTATTGTTATACCTAAAGAGTTGGGTAATCTAGAACTGTTAAATTATGAACCTCTGATGAACGCCTTGATGGATGACCTGACTAGATGAAACCAGTTAACTATTTTGCTTTTCTCCCAGCTTGAAGTGGTCCAAATGAATATTCTCCCTCACCTGCTATACATCTTTCAAACAATCCCCTTGCTTTCCTCCCCATTTTATTTCAATTCATGGAACAAAGTAAGTTTTCATTTCATCTGGTGTGGTTGACTGCCCAGGATCTAAAGTCCCTTCTACAACTTCCTAGTGCCTTATGGGGGCAAATCTACCAAATTTACTCCACTATGCATGGGTTTCTCATCTATGGCTCGAGTATTACTGGTTACATCCCCACCTTCAACCACCATGGAAGAATTAAGCAATAATGCATGACATCGTGTGTGTCATGTTGGGATAACAGCATGCCTCGGTGGGTTGGTCCTGAGGCCCAAGGTCGAGTACATCCAACACCCATCAAGTGACACTATCTCAGCATGACACACATGCTGGAGTGCATCATTTCTATTTTACAGTGGCTCAGTTGTTAATAAAAAAAGAAATTATTTAAAAAGCAGTTATTCATTTTTATTAGATTTGTTGTGTGCATATGTATATATTTTTTACAGAAAAAGTCCAGAATATTTTTCCACCAGTAGGTGGAGCTGATTTCTCAGTGATACTGCTTGCTGAGGTCCCTCTACTTCCTGGTACCCAGTGTGGTTACATTTGCTTCTTGTGCCCCCCCCCCATCTTGCTTGCGGTTCTCTCAGTGCACTTGTTGCTGTGTTTAATTGTCATACCAGGAGATTAAGGTTGTGGTGACAGATTTTGAGGGAGCCTTCCACCCCATCCCCACTGTTGCCAGCCCCTGCCCCATCTCCACCTGCCAGCTGCTGGTGCCACTATTGGATCTCTTGGCCAGAACTCAGAAGGATGTATGGGGTGGTACAAAGTTTTTTTTTGTCTTTGTTTTGTTTAAAAGAAAATAGAGAAAAAGAAAATGAATTGCTGGAGATAGCTCATGCTGCTGTGCTGTGCTGTGAGCCGTGTCTGAGAAGCAGCTCATAACAGCAGGTTGAAGAGAGCTTTGGAATGCTGCTTATGGGACATAGAGCTACGATCCAGCTGTGGTACTAAGGCAAGGTTAAGATCACCTCCAACCAACACCAGGACAGAGGTCAAAGAAAGAGTACTCAAAGCCTGAGCAACCTTGTGGTAGAAGGCTGGAATATCCTCATTTGGCCCATACACATTGCCAAGGATGAGGGGGTTTTCTGGGGTGTCCATAAAGGCCAGCACCCACCTCCCAGATGTGTCCTTTTTAAGTTGGGTAAGATTCCACTTAACAGATTTATGCAGGAGTATAGCCACTCCTCTTTGTGTGCTGGGGGCCAAGGAAGAGAAAACCTATCCCACCCAGTCCCTGGCCAGCATATCATGATCCTGCTTATTTAGTTTAGTTTCCTGCAGGAACACCAGCATAGTCCTTAGCCTCTTAAAATGTGCCAACACCTGTTTATGTTTTATTGGAGTATTTAACCCCCGAACTTTCCAGGTGTACTCTATAAGATCACCTATGATCATGAATCACGGGGGACATGAAAAGAAGGGGAATGTCACCATCAAAAATAGAGGCCAAGGGACCAGCTGGCACCCCATGCAGGCAGTCCTCATTTAACCATCCCTGAGTGAAATGCAGTTGTCTTAGCCATAACAATCCATGCAATTCCCTATATACTGTCTGGTCCCAAAACAATAGATAACTATAATACTGGCAACTGGACAGAATGATATCACAACTATTTACTTCAATAACATCCACAGCATAGAAAAAAACAATAAGAAGAGACACAGTAAGGCCAGCAAACCATTTTCCAAGGCCACCCATGCTTCTCTTATGGGGGGGGATAAAACAGATACACCATCAGCTATAACAGCCACGCCATGTCACAGCCACCTCCCATTAGCTTTTACACTGTGGGAATAATCATGGGGAGTGACACAAATCTCTATGGCAGGGCCTCTCAGGTGATGGCTGTGCTGCTGAGGACATTGCAGGGTGACTGATCGAGGGTTGGGATCCTCCCAGCCCCAGTAGAGACCACTATCCTACAGAGAACAGGGATCAAAATAAACAGCACCCAGAATATCACAGTTGGACCACAGTGGGCTCAGGGAGGGTGAGGAGGGTGGAACAGAGGCACACCCAGTCAATTGTTCCACTCCACAATCCATACACCATTCTGGGGGAGCATAGCTCCCCTATGGGTATACCCGCAGAGAAGACTGATGATAACTGTCACAAGGGAGGCCCACAGAAAGTAGGCAGAGGACACCAAAGAGAAAGGAAGCAGCTCCTGGTGGGGGACTCAATTATTAGGGGTATAGAACTGGGGGGAGATGAGAAAAATGAAGTAAGGTGCCTGCCTGGTGCCATGGCTTGGAGGGACAGGAAGCGCATCCTCAGGGATCACGAGAACAGCTGCAAGGATTCCGAGCTGGATGTAATTGTCCACCTAGGGACAAATGACTTGGCTCATCATGAGATTAGAGCAGTGCAGGAGGACATTGCAGAGCTGGGAGGGACCTAAGACGAGTAGCACACACAGTTTCTCTCAGAGGTGCTGCCTGTCAAAAGCATGGGGGAGGCGAGGGTAATTGGCACCATGCAGTTTAATGAATGGTTGAAAAAATGGTGTGGAGCACAGGGTTTGGCTTCATTGGGGACTGGGGTTCCACCTGAGGACACCAGCCTATACTGGCAGGATGGTCTGCATCTGTCCAGGAAGGAACAAGTCTTTTGAGCAATCGGTTTAAATGCTTCATTGACAAGATTTTAAACTAGTCAAAGGGGGAGGCACTGACAAGCAGCAGGAAAATCCCAGCCTCTCCCTACAAAACAGGGTACTAAATGAGAAAAAGACAGAGGTAGAACGGTCAGTGGGGGATGCTGCACTGGAAGGTAAAGCCATCAAAAAATGGAGAGCAATGAGTACTAATGCCCGTAGTCTGGGTAACAAGCTTCCTGAATTAGTGGCCTTGATGGAGGAAGAACATCTGGATATCGTGGCAGTCACAGAAACATGGTACACACAAAACCATGACTGGGACATAAACATACCAGGATACACTGTGTACAGGAGGGACAGGGAGGGTAAAAGAGGAGGAGGAGTAGTTCTTACATAAGGGAAGGAATAAAAGCAACAGAACAAAAGGTACACAGGAGGAGAAGAAGCACTGTGGGTAAATTTGGAGACAGGCAATGGCACCACAACACGCCAAGGGGTTAGAGCAGACCTCCTTCTCAGGGGAGGAAATGGACAGGAAATGATAGAAAGTATACTTAGAATGGCAGAAAAAGGGAGATATTGCTGATGGGTGATCTGAATATGCCAGATGTTAACTGGAGTGCAGTTGCAGCTGCCACTCGAAGAGTGCAGTTATTCTAGATGCCCTACAGGGGCATGCCTTAGACAACTAGTACTGGAGCCCACTGAGAGGGAGCAATATTAGACTTGATTCTCTCAAATGGAGATGGTGAGAGGATTACAGATGTAGAAGTGGGTAGCCATCTGGGAACTAGCGCCATCGAACAGTATGGTTCACAATAAACACAGCAATAGAGTCAAGCTATACAAAGAAAAAAGTACTGGACTTTAGGAGGGCTGACTTTTCAAAATGGGTGAGTGCCTAAGGAATGCACTAGCAAATGGGCAGGAAGGAGGGTGGAAGAACAATGGGAATAATAAAACTGCCATCACAGAGGTAACGAGCCTTGTGTGAAGCAAATAAACAAAACAAGACGATGTAAGAAACCACTATGGTTCTCAAAGGAAGTGGCAGTGAAGGTTCAAGAGAAAAGAAAGCATTCAGGAAGTACAAGGAATCGAGAAGGAGCAGGCCAGAGAACTGTATCAGTTAAAGCAAAAGGAGGCTGGGAAGGCAGTCAGAACAGCAAAGGCCCAAACCGAGAAAAGATAGCCAACCTCAGTTAAGAAGGGGGATAAAACCTTTATAGGTACATCAGGGAGCCAAGGAAGACCAAGGGAGGATAGTGAGGCTTAATAAAGGGAGGGAGGGTGGGCAGAGGGAGACTGTGAAAAGGCAGAGATACTAAACAAATATTTTTGCTCAGTACTTACAAAGGAAGAGGGGAGGTACATAAAACAAACAGTAGTAACACTCTGGATACAGAAGTTGATACCGCCCATTTACAGAACAAAGGGTTCTGAAAGAACTCTTAAAACTGAAGGTGGACAAAGCAATGGGGCCTGATGGGATTCATCCCAGAATTCTAAAAGAACTAAGGGTAGAACTAGTGACACCACTGACTACCCTTTTTAACAAATCATGGGAGGATGGGGTGGTACCCGAGGACTGGAGGAGGGCAGATGTGATTCCCTTTCACAAAAGTGGGAGCAAGGCAGAAGCAGGAAACTATAGACCTGTTAGTTTAACCTCAGTGATAGGGAAAATGATGGAATCACTTCTAAAGGAAAGAATTGTCGAGTATCTAGAGGCCAGAGGGGCACAGGACCCTAGGCAGCATGGATTCACAGTGGGAAGGTCATGCCAGACGAATCTGATAGATTTCTTTGACTGGGTGACCAAAGTAGTAGATCAGGGAGGGGCTGTGGACATGGCCTACCTAGACTTTAGCAAGGCATTTGACACAGTCCCACACAAAAGATTAATATGCAAGTTAGCCAGCCTGGGAGTGGGTCCCAAGATGACAGCCTGGGTAAAGAATTGGCTGGAGAATAGGGACACAGAGGTAATAGTAAATGGAGTCCACTCAGAAGAAAGGAGGGTTACTAGTTGGGGTACACTGAGAGGGTTCAGTATTAGGATCGGTCCTCTTCAATGTCTTTATAAGCGACATTGCAGAAGGACTGAAGGAAAAGTATGTCTCTTTGCAGATGACACTAAGATCTGCAAACAGAGTTGATGCACAGGGTGGGGTGGAAAGGATGAGAAAGGACTTGGCAAGGTTAGAGGAATGGTCAAATGTATGGCAGCTTAGATTCAATGCTAAGAAGTGCAAGGTAATGCACCTGGGAAACAAAACCCAGGGAAGAGTACACAACGGGGGTGAGATACTAACAACAACAAAATGGAAAGGGACCTGGGGTAGTCATATCAGATGACCTAAAGACGGGCAAGCAATGTGAGAGGGCAGCAAGGGTTGGGGATACTGGGATGCATAGGGAGAGGCATCACCAGTAGAAAACAGGAAGTTATTATCCCTCTGTACAGACAGCTGGTGAGACCCCATCTGGAGTATTGTGTGCAGTTCTGAGACCCAATCTCCGCAAAGACATAGACAGGATGGAAGCTGTCCAGAGGAGGGGCACTAAAATGGTGCAGGGTCTGCACTGGAAGACATATGAAGAGAGACTTAAGGAGCTTAATATGTATAGCCCGAGGAAAGAAGGGAGAGGGGGACATGATAGAAACGTTCAAGTACCTCAAGGAATCAACAAAGTCCAAGAGGGTAGCATCTTTCAAAAAGAGGTGTGCAAGAACAAGAGGCACAATTTGAAAATAGAGGGGGGCGGCTCAGAGGCAATTTAAGGAAGTATTTTTTACAGAGAGGGTTGTGGATGCATGGAACGGCCTTCCGAAGGAGGTTGTGGAGTCAAAATCAGTGGTGGAATTCAAGCATGCATGGGATAGTCATAAGGCAGTTCTGGGGGATGGGGGTAGGAAGAAGTAGGCTGCTGGTTAACTAGGATCTGCAGCTTATCCAGTAGGTAGGGAAATGGGCAGACTGGGTGGGCCAAGCGGTCCTTATCTGCCATCAAATTCTATGTTTCTATGTTTCTATGTTTCTATATCCAGAGTAGGAAGGGTACAAGACAAGCCAGCTGCAGAGGAGCACCTCCGTATATGAGGTAAGGGGTATGGACTTCATGCCCATGAAGAAAGTGGCTTGCAAGGTCTTAATGAAAGACAAGCAGCAGGTCTGCTGATATAATTTCCAGTCATCTAGTATAGCTTCAGCAGACCTAAATTATATACCATTGGAACCTTATATGTCTCTATGATAGCCGCCGCATCATTTCAGCCTGTATGCAATGTTAGGGCACCTTAAGGTTACTTCTACCAGTGATACGAACATCAGAGGTTTAAGTCTGAGCTGGAGAGCTGCCAGAGTCAAGATGGAGTGGCTGCCAGAAATAACACCTATTGCCATTAAACGGTGCAAGAACCAGTGGGCATTTTTTGCCAGGAAAGTTGGATGATCCACCAGACAGAGAGATGGGGAGTTGCTTTAGGAAAACAAGAGCTCTGAAGCACAGCTTGGAGGCCTGCTGCTTCTTGCTCTTCACCACTGAACTATTCACCAATCTGGGTACTTATCTGATGATTCAGTCTCCATCCCCTACTAAGTTCAGAGGCATCAGGGATCCAGCAGCAGAGTCCATGTCAGGTCAAGAATTGCATACAACTGCGGTGTGTGATTCCCTGATTGCCAGAACTGGCACTGTCCCACCTGCAGCCACCACAGCCCAAGATCTCTGTTCTGGCAGAGATTTTCATGGCCTAAGGTAAGCTTGGAATCGTCGTCCCCATCTGATTTCAGGGAGGTGACATCCGGTTCTCACAACAGAGAAGAGCGATTAGGGGAATAGTGACACTGCAAGTCTCCATCATCAAGGTCCATACAATCTTCCCCCTTCTTCCCATCTGCTGGGTGCTGGCGATGCTCATGGCAGCTTGGTGTATGTCACTTCTTGGAGTGCAGGGGAATAGAGGCCTCAAACATTTGGACCTCTGAGCTGGCTGGCATTTGGGATGAGAAGGAGAAACTCACTTTTTGTTCTACTTGGGCTGGTGAATTATGCTGTCTGGCCATAGATCTGCCCAGACCACTAAAGTCATCTGGGTAGGTTCTTTTTAGAAAGCCCATTACGCTTTTCAGTGTTGAGAATAGGAGAGGGTTGCCATTATACATGACTCACATTGTAGCTAGGTACTACACAGAGAAGGAAAGATTATGGTAGTGCAGGATTTTATGAGCCTCCATATAGGCTTTATGCCACTCATTAAGCTCCCTAGAAAAGTCTTGAAAAATTTGTATTCTTTGACTATGCCAGTTGAGAGGACCCTTGTCTCTGGCCAATGCTGTTACAAGATCTTTTTGCCGATAGTCTAAGAAGCAAGCGACGATAGGGCATGGGTGATCACCAGGTTTTGTTGGGGGAGCAAGCGAGAGATGGTCCCACTCTATCTGTAGTACAGTACTGGGTGGAAAATTAACTTGTAGGAAACTGGCTGTATTTTTGTTCAGCACCCTCCAGAAAGCCGATAAATCACCGGTTATTGCAATGGCTGCAGTTCTCCAGATCATCCACTTTATCTTGTAGCAGACAGATTAGGTGAGCCTGCTCTCTCATAGTAGCAGAAATGTTCTGTATGGTGGCATCATGAGCTGTGCGATGTCACTCCATTTTAAAAAGATGGGATTCAATTGCTTGCAGCATTTTGGTGTTTGCGTTAACAGCTAGAGTCATTTGAGACATCTGTGCCAGAAGTTGACTAAACATTTACTCTGTTTTTGTAGAGTCAGCATGAGCCAAAGCAGAAGATGCCATCTTGCAGGCCTGAGATGTTGCAGAGGATACAAAAATGCAGCCAACCTACCCTCCAGGACCAAAATAGGGTAGGTGATCAGAGATATGTCTCACTGCTGTTATATGTAAAGGTAGGGTGTAGAAATATTCCCCAGTTGCCGGATCAAGCAGGATTCTGTCCCACAGTGAGAGGAGCTCAGTACTTAGGCAGCCATTCTGTGCCAGGGCTAAGCCATGCCCCTTCGCGCCAATGGCCTTTGCTGTAACTGCATCCAGTTTGAGTAAGTCAGACACAGTTTTGACAGTTCACCCAATTTATGGCAGCTTGCACCAAATATTTGCCGCAAGCCCTGTGTAAAGGATGCCTCGGACTGACATAAGATAGACCAACAGAAATTTGTTCTAACTTGTGGTAGTCAGCACATGCAATAGAAAATTCTGATTGCCAACTGGGTGACTATTCCGTGCGTCATATGTATGGCTTGCCCAGGGCTTGCAGCATTCACAAATTTTAGACAATCCAGCCTTTGGACTTTTTTTAAGCACTCCCTTTCAGCTGTATGGATATTAAAGTCTGCATTGTTTCCACATTTCATTGAAATCACTTTTCATTTGCTGCCCTGCAATGTAAGGCTGTTTTATAGGCTGTGCATTTGTAAAAGACACAATTAAAGTTTTTAAATTGGTTAGAGTATAACTTTCTGTTTTATCATAAAGTACTGACTATCCTTTCCAACAGTGCTTTGATTTGGGTTCAGATTTAAAGTAGTTTTGCTGCAGAAATTAACCTTATTAAAATCTGCCATGTGCAAAACTGGACCAGTGATTTCTGTGCAGGCACTACAGCATGAAGTGGTCCAGTGCATTACCAATATAGTAGCTAATAGAGATTTTTGATAACAGACAGTACTGTTATTCATTTTGTTTCAGACGAATATAATCTTTTAATGTTTCAATAAGCCTTTTGTATACATGAAGTGAGACAGGTCTGTAATTAGCTGGCTGGATTTAATTTCTATGTTAGTGCTATAATGTGTAGCACTGTAAAATGTAAGACCCCATACCACTACACAATCTATCAAAGTTCAGCTCTGTTTAATTTGATGTTAGCACTATTTTTTATACTAGGAACTGCCACTTTTTCTTTTGTTTAATTGCAATTGAAATCAATAAATGCATTTAAATGTCACCAATCTGTGCCTTGGAATGATGTTTCTGCAGCATGGACCCTTGCTGAAGCTATGTGATGGGGATTTCCAAGTTGGTTGAGTCTGAGCCTGCTATGCTGACCCTTGAATTGCAGGTGTAAGTAGTCAAATGCTGCTCATATCTATTGGAACATATTGCCAGACTGTGTTCCATCTTAGAACTTGCTGATCTGAGGACACTGATGGAGCCTTTCATCTCTTGGCACCTGGACACTGTAATGTGCTCTAGAAGGACTTGCCTTGAGGTCAGATCCATCATCTGCTGGTAGTTTAAAATGCTGAAGCAAGGCTCTTGCCTTCTACTCAGATGTCATCTCTTATTACTCCCTCATTACAAGTCCTGCATTGGCTGCCTATTAGGCAGTGACTCTACTACAAGACCCTTACACTGGCATACAAAGCCCTGATCAGACTGGCCCAACAGTATCTCCACAAGCTCCTGAAAGCCCCCTCCCCACCCACATGTGCCTGGGAGAACTACTTAGTGCACAGATCAGCAGCTTCTTAGTATCCTATCCTCTCAATTGAATACGTTACCAATCTTTCACAATCACTGGTCCTGGCTTTTGGAATGCTGTACTTAAAACTACCCACTTATTCCCTGTGGGCAATAGAGGGTCACATGTTTTCAGGTGAAGTCTGAACTTGAATTATAGGAATGGTTCACTATTTCTGCTAAAAAGCCAGCCTGCTGATTCTGTAGGTTGGAAATGCCTGTTTAATTTTTCTGCTAAGCTTCTAACTATTCTGGGGTGTACCTATGTTTGTGTAAGGATGCAATGCTGTCTGAAACTTTTCAGTGGTGCTGAATTGATGCCTATGCATGAACAAGTGCTGGGTATGTGCAATTCACATGCACCCTGCTCTGTACCCATGGACAGGCACATGGCAGCTGGCATTTAAGATTGCCAGGTGCCTGTCTACAGCCCCACCCCTCCTGGTGTGCAGGATTGTGGGGGAGGTCAGAGGACACAGGTGGGCATCCAATCAGATGCATGACTTGGTCCTGCAGTAGATCCCCTACTCCATGAAGAGCAGGGGATTGTGGGATGGCATAGGTTCAGGATTTGTGCAGTGTTGGCTGAGTGCCCAAATGGCTGCTCCCAGCCCTCCTTGCCTGACCAGAGGGCTGGGGAAGCATGGTGGTGGAGCTATGGGTTCCTGTGGTGCAGGGGGAATACTGTGGGGGATGCTCAGCAGTTACAGCAGGGTCCTTGCCACTGTATCATGCACCCCCCTCACCAGCACGTTGCTCCTTCTTGAATGGTGTGGAGTGTAGGTACACCCCTGACACTCCTTCAGGCCCCGCTGATGTAGCCACAAGACCAGCTGGGCAATTCAGTGCAGAGGGGATGCACACCTCTTCCATGCATGTATGCCATGGGCCAAGGATCATGGTGCGTGGAACCGACTCTTAGGATTGCATACACATTGCAGATCTGCAGCACGTAGGCAATCTGCCCTATAGTGCATAGGCCCCAATATGTGTAAACAAGTGCATATTAGGTACTATCAGTTTTGCTCAGAGAAGGTTTTTAAAACACTAGCGCTCCCTTTTGTTTCCTGTTACAAAATCAATATGTGTTGAAAGATAATGCATTGGGGCAGGGTTCATATCCCATTTTGTTGACGTATGTGAAAATATGTTTATTAAATGTTCCTAGCAGAAAATTAAGCAAATGTCTGTTTAGCCATCTTAATGTCTGATGATGCAAGATATAACATGTTTGCTCTGTAAAATGTACTGTATAGAAATCTGATTATTTCTCAAGTGAGATAAAGGTGTTGCTTAACATTCAACAGTGCAATCAAGAACTATGGTGTTCTGAACATCTCTTGTCATCAAGAGATGAGTTATGTCTAAACAACAATACCATCAAGATGGTAATTTAACATCTAATGCCATCACCATGTCAACTGCAAGCAACAACTTTATCTACAGAAACTCAAAGTTATGGGACACGAGGAGAAAGACAACAACATGTAGAAATCTTTGCCATCTACCACACATCAAAATCAGGATGTTACAAGTTGTTCAGGAACAAGACTCACACCAGCTCTAAACACCTACACTGGCTTGGATCATTAAGGGAAAGAATGCCAGCAAGCATCACTCCACTCCCACTCCACTCACAAGAACTAGGTAAAACAAGTGCTTGTCAATGACTCTAAGCCCTTGCCAAATAAACTCCCTAGCTAATGTTTCATCTTTGGCAAGTGACTAAAAGGGCTGGGAGTTATATTTTGCCTGGGAGGCTGTGGGTTTACTAAGTGGATAATATGTGTGCATGTTTTGCTAACAACTGTATAAACTGTCATCATCTAGACTGGTTATATGCCAAGCTGAAATGGAACCATTGTATTGATAGTATCAGCTAAAGGAACTGTTCCCAGCAAACCCCACACTCTTCCAGAGGAAGGCAAAAGACTGCCAGCAATGTCATGTTTTCTTAACAAGATTGTACTGATACAAATGTACAGTATTTGTAAGAGTGTTGCTTAATTACATGTTAATTGTTTCTATGTCAGCTTTTTCTTTTCAAGTCTTTGGCTTAAAATAATACCTATTGAATGTTATAGTATGGCTTTCTTCTTATTTGCTTGTCCTATGAGTCTCACAACATTGTGGGCTTTATGTTAGGTCCAAACACAGGGATTACAATTTGCTCTTGGGTTAGTGTAAAGTAAATCAGGTTGCCTCCCACACATTTGACTTCCAAGTTTAGGTTTGGGTAACTAAAACTGAGTCATAATACTCACACATTCACAACTGAGAGTTTTAGAAAGTTATTAATCACCTATTTATTTAAATTAACTGTAAGCTTGATATGTCCCTTTTTATTATGGTTATCTGGTGACTGATTGCTGTCTATTTATTTGCTGAATGCTATTTTGTTTACTGTTTGTTAATCCTCATAAATCTATTTTCTTTATTATCTATTATTGTATCTTGACACCATGTGCATTTAAAGGATGTCTTACAAATAACTTTACCTACCTACCTCCTGTACCTGTACTTACTACCTCTCATTGCAGCCTCTGTAACAGTTAATTTTAATAGGTTTCTTAGTAGGTTGCAGCTGAAACTTTTAGAGTTAGGTATGTGTGGTGCCACAGTTTGTTTGTTTTTTGGATGCTGCCTAACAGTCAACTCTCGAATAGCATCTTTACTGTCCTCTGTCTTATTAAGTAACATGTTCTCTTTCACTGGCTTCTTTATTTTTTAGAGTGAGGGATCTCTGGGTCACAGGTCTAATGTATCATCATCATCACTTTAAATTCCATTCACTTTCACAGACTTTAGTCTTGCTGTTTACCCAATTTCATGCTGTCACTCTGCCTCATGGAGCATGTTACATTCATCTTTTCCAACAGTGGATCATCACAAACATTATTACCCTGCAAATGTGGTCTTAGATCAGCTCTGATGTTATCACTTAACAGGCCAGTTATGACTGATTGTAGAAACTAAATCTGGACTAACTCAGAGTTACATTTCAACCATGTATCAGCCTGCTAAGATTTTTATCTCTTTATTTATTTATGCTTTTATTTATTCATTTATTTAAAATATTTGGTCAGACAGGCAAATTGTAATGAAGCTCTTTTCCAAGTGTATCCTATGAATGGGAGACAATAAATGTAAACACAGAAAATAGGGCAATGGAATATATAAGAATTAAATATGGTATAAAAACAGTACAATGTACAGTAGATACAGCACAGTGATGTTATTACCTAAAATTCACTTTTTCAAGTATTACCTGTAAATTATAAGGAATATACTAGGTTGGCATGTACATCTGTTTATATTATGATACAGTGCATCCACCAAGGGTCATATGCTAAGTTGGTTAGCAAACAAGGATTCTAGAAAGTATTACTTTACATTTAAAGGGTGTAGGATGGGGAATAAACTTCCTGGCATGATTTTGGAGGCAAAGAGAATAGCAGAATGTACAAAGGAGTGGGATACATATACAAGTAGCACATCTTCTTGGGACAGACTAGATGAATTGTTCAGCTTTCTGCCCAGCACTTTTCTATGTTTTTATATAATGGGCTACACTGATTTCAAACCAGTAACCAAAGGCAGATATGAATGTTGGGCCTAAACATTATATAACTACTACATTAAGAATCAGCACACACACAAAAAAAATACAACAAGAAAGGCTCAGAGGGGTGTACAGAGTGATTGAAGTAAGTGATAGTGGAACACAATCTGACAACCAAAAGCAGACTGTATCAGAGAGAGGGAAGTGGTGGATATCAGGACTGAGGAAGAAAAATAGAAGAGAAAGGAAAGATTAAGAGGTTATAGAGTGAAGCAAACATTAGTATCCTAGTCTTGAAGTAAGTGCTTCAAGGAATAGGAGGACATTAGGCCTGAAATATGGAAGATTTTAAGAGAAAGCCCCCTGGCCAACAGAAGCCTTAACAGAAATAGGAAGAAAGAATGAGTTGTGACTTCTGATGAAGCATTATACAGTAGCAGGAAGGGAGTGATTGGATAAGTTGTCAATTGAGGTAGCAGGGAAGGGAGCCAAACCAGACTTTGGCTATGCTGGATGCACAGTGGGAGATTCAGTGGCCCTCCAGGGATTGGGGAGATAAAGTAAGGTATGTGAAGAGCATTAATGCAAATGAGGTGGATACTTAAAAGAGAAATTACTGAGACAAATGAACAGATGGTCTAGTCTTGCCAGGGTGGATTTAGAGGCAGCACTATACACCACATCACCATAGTCAAACACCAAGAGTAACATTTGAACAATGATCTCCTATTGTGTGGGGATGGGAATAAGATTTGATCTGGTAAAGTGACCATGCACAGGGATTAGATTATTGTGGGCAGTATCCATGTGGCTGAAAAAGTTTAAATGACTATCCAAGCAGACCCCCAGATAATATAAGGAGGAAATTCCTCCAGTGGAGTATCATCATGAGAACTTCTTCCAGTGAAGCATCAACTTGGGTTATAAAGACTGGACTGGACTAGAATTTGGGAAGTTGCTACCTGGTTCAGAAGGTCATGTATACCATTTTCTTGGCATTTAGGGAGAGTTGGTTAGTGCAGAACAAGTACTGGATGTTATCAAAGTCACTCTGGAGCCTTGCTCTCAGCTTAGGAGTGGAGGGACTTTGAGTATAGAACACTGTTTCATTAGTTTACATATGGATGTTTGCAGAGAAATGTGCTGAGGGGACGTCATTTAGAAAGATCCAAAATAAGCGAAGATGCACAAGTTACATGTGATCATGACTACAGAGCAAATAGACATAGTAGCAATAGCGAAACAATGGCTATTTGGGAAAATTAAGCTAATACAAAAAACATTTAGCATTGTTACTGTTCATATGATTTAGAGCTAATATTTTGAGTTTTGCCATGCCTTAGCAAAAGTCTTCTGATTAAGGAAATCCTGCAGAAGCATGCTAAGGGACTTGGACTAGAATCTTCTTCAGGATGTCTAACGGGCATTGGGACTTGGAGAAGGAAAGGTTTACAGACATGCAGAAACATGCCAGTGTGAAGAATGAGAGCATTAATGTAAAATGAGGTTATTCTCAAAAAACATACAAATGTCAGATGCTGAAACAACAGACATTCCACTCATTCAATTGAAGGATGTATCTCAAAGAGCAGATAACCTCCATAACTTAAAGGGGCCCAAATTTAGATCTTGAAATGTTTTTATCACTGAACGCCACAACAGTCAATGAGACTGCTATCAAGATTTTGGCAAAATTTTGCTGAAGAGGTTTTAAATTGTTGACAAGTGTAAAAAGCTGTTAATCATAGGACTGATGAATAATTCATAAAGGGGGATTGGTCAAGAGGTCTTAAACCTTTGATTTGATGTGTTTACGCAACCAGATGAGATATGAGATAATGCTTGTGTAACTTGATTTACTTTGTGGCTTTCTGCCTCTCTATCCATGGGATATACCACCCTGTAGGGGTATGATGCAAGGAACCCTAGAGGAGGGTTCCCCCTACAGGTGCCATGGAAATGATTGCATCTGCTAAAGACAGGTTAGGAAGAAGCCCACAGGTAAGAGAGAAGAGCCGCTGGAGGAGGAGGGGGTGGATGGTGGGCAATGAAAAAGAATCCTTACAGAGTCCAGGATGAGTGACCTTTTAAGCCTGATGGGGGAGTGATGTTGTTGCTCAACCCATTGAACCTTGGGCTTAAAGCTCTCTCATTCAATGTGCTTACAAAACCAGATGAGATACGAGATGATGCTTGTGTAACTTGATTTACTTTGTGGCTTTCCGCCTCTCTATCATGGAATATACTACCCTGTAGGGGTACGACACAAGGAACCCTAGAGGACAGTTCTCCCTAAAGATGCCATGGGAATGATTGCATTGGCTAAAGGTAGGTTAGGAAGAAGCCCAAAAAGATTACCTAAAGGTGTCGAGCATCAAAGAGGTGAGGATGATGAATGAATGTATAAATTCTGAGAAGATGATAAGGGCTGACTTTTTAATGAGAGAGGGGAAAACTGGAGCCACCATCCAACTCCATCCAACAGCGGAACCTAACTAATTAACTTAAGAAACATTAACTCTAACTAGTACTATGACCACTGGCACAGAGGAGAGGAAAAAAAACCCTTGAGGAGGAAATCTCTGGGGATCCAAGGCCTAGGTTGCCTTCCCTCCAGGCTGACATTTGATTTGAGAATGTTTGTCACTAAAGAAAAGGATTCGTTAAGGAGAAGGATATGAGTAGGGAAGATGATGACGGGATAGGGGAAAAACCCCAAAAGAAAGCACAGATCAAAGAAGGAACATGAGACAATGACAAAGACTGATGATGATGATGATCACCACAGGAGAGCTGCATGTCAATGAGGTAGCATAAGACCCAATGAGAGGTAAGCCTGATTGAGTGATGTGAGTGGGTAGATGCAGAGGCCAATAAGGCAGGCTATTGACTGATGTGAGTAAGTAGACTCTGAGGCCAATGAGGCATGCAAACATGGATGACAGCGATATGCTTGATAGAGCAACATGACTAAGTAGACTCCTTGAAAGGTGGTAGATTCAGAAATGAATAGAGCAGTGTGAATAAGTAGGCTCCTCAAAAGGAGGTAGATTTGGAAATGAACTTGAAAAGTGACTTGAACTATTGTGGAGAGCCTCTAGCCAGCCCACAGCGAAGGGCGACAGACAAGAAAGCTTGGCACTTGACTGGAGATACAGTAGAATTAGGGTCAGGATGAGAGATGGAAGCATGAGGAGAGATGGAAGACAGGACTGGAGCAATTCCTTGATGGCTGAAGATGGATGGATGATGATGGAGTGAAGCTGTGATTGGAGTAAATCCTTGATGGCAGGTATGAAATAATAAGTGGTGAATGAGGACCAGTGTCATGAACCTGATACGTGCAGCAGGAGGGCTGTGGGTTGATGAGATGGCATATGATTAATGATAGGTAGCCAGATACAGGATTTGGGAAACTGCAAAAGAAGGTATTGGACAAGGAAGAAGGGAGAGAACCCACTAGAGGGAGAAATGAAGGAAGGGGCTAGGAGAGGCAGATTGAACAAGCCAGCGTATGAGTCATGATTGGCATTCCCAAAATAAATACTGATGACAGGCCAGACGGAGTTAGTCAAGGCATACCAAGAGAGCGAGCAAAAGAGGAGTAGGCCGTGGTGAGGTATCATGGACCCGAGAGGGCCTGCAGTGGTTTGAGAAGTACAGGATGAGAACTGCAGTAAATTGATTCAGATGAGGAGGGCAGGGCCAGATGGAGGCAGCTAGAGACGGTCAAGCTTGAGTGAGCGATGGGAGCAGGTAGACACTGGAAGCAAACCAAAATGGAGGAGGCGATGAGCAGGGTGCCTTTCAACACATACTGTGTAAATGGTCTTTGCTAGCTCAAGTTGAGGACGACATATGATCAGAGGAATGGCAGGATAGGGAGTGAGGGCAGGATAGGGAAACCAAGAAGCATAGGATAAGGAATGGAGGTAGAACAATAGGGAAGGGTGAACAATAGGGAAGGGCCAAAAGAAAGCACGGTTCGGGATTGAAACCGGAGCAAAGACACCCTCCCTATGTCATGACTGGCAGAGGCCCCAAGAGATGCACAAGGCAAACTAGGGAGATTGTGACAATTCAGTGAGCAAGGGAAACAAGGGATTTGAGAGATCGATTGATTGACTGAAGAGATAGCCAAAGTAGCACGCTGAGCCAAAGGCCCAAATGCAGGTGCAGCCCAGAGCAGCAAACACATGGCCACAAGAGGACAAACACAGCAAAAGGGAGATATTACTGGCAATGGAGAAAAAGCAGTTAAAAATATATATAGCACAAAACACAATGGAAGGAAAATCATGTATCACTGCAGGAGACAGTCAGTAGCAATGACATACAGACAGAGCAAGTAAATACCGAGTCCGACTGAAAGGTCAAAATGCACAGGAGTACAGGCAGCACCAATAGGAAACAGGAAGAGCAGGTGATGAGGGAAAGCAAAACAAGAAGGCATGCTGACCCCTGAAAGCTACTCCAGAAAAAAATTACCAGAGGTTGCACAATGTCCCAGGCATTAGACAGGGTAAAGCATAATGACAGGTGCACCACACTATGGTGGTATGGTATGCCGGAGGTCTACAGGATCAGCAATGGTTACCACAGTGGTCTGAGTCTGTAATGCAGGAACAAGAATGCATCCCACAGGCTGAGCGGCAGTGATCCCCATCATCCCGAAGTGCGAGAGTCCACTCCCATGTTGCAGTGGCACACAAGAAAATAGCGACGAATGAGGTACAGGGCAGGGGGAAGAAAAACAGAGACAACAGGGGAAATGGACACTGGAGGGAAGGAGGGAGAAGCGAGAATGTGGGGAGGGCAGGTGGAGTGGAGGAAACTGAGGCAGAATGTGTGAAGGAGGCAGTGAGGGAGCAATGAAGGCAACATGTTCACATTTGATGGTGTCCACTGCTGTAATCTGAGCTATCCCACTATGTATGTTATGTCTCTATGACTTCAGTGTAAGTATGTGCCTTATTTGCATCAATGTGGACTCTGTATGTTCTTTTGTTCTCCTGTACCCTCCCGGGTCGTACCTGACAATAGGCATATGTTTTGTCTAGTGTACTTACCTGGTTAACAAAAGGTAAATAAATAAATAAAGGAACAGGAGCAGTTCTACAGAAGCAGTGGGAAGCACGCAATGGGGAGAGTGATAGGAGCGCTCGAAAGTGCCAATGGGGCAAACAGAAGGAAGCAACTGTAGACACAGGAAGAGAGAATAGGCACAGACAAATGTTCGGGGATGAGGAGAGGCAGCTGGAGGCATTGCAAAACAAGGCTGAATCCAGCAAGGTCGAGGAGAGCAGCATCTGCAACTGCAATGAAAAAGAATCCTTACAGAGTCCAGGATGAGTGACCTTTTAAGCCTGATGGGGGAGTAACATTGCTGATCCACCCATTGAACCTCAGGCTTAAAACCCTCCCATTAAAGGACCTATTGAATAACGCATATAGGGAGGCTTGGCTCACCACTTGAAAAAGTTGAACACACATGCTTTCTGAGGCATTTTGTTTGTAGAGGTAGATAAGGCAAAGGAGACTGGACACTTGTCTTTTGTTATCTGCCTTGGACACAGCTCCTCTTCTGCCTTGGATGGGAAAAATAATCTCTGTTTTTTTTATTTATACATGGACTGAAAAAGGCCTCCAAAATCTCTTCTTAAGACAGTATAACAGTGCTGTGGAGAGAACAAACAGGACTTTTAGACATTGCCATACACCAGCAATAGCCTGTAGCCCTAGAATTTTGAACTTTCACTAAGATCCTGAAAGAACTTGAATTGATACCTGATCCAAACTAACAAGTCAATGCTACCTGAAGGACAATGCTCTATGGAGGGGAGCCAGCACTGGACCAGTGACATCAGAATGTACCAGCACAAAGACCTTCTGCTTGCCTGCCATGACTGCTGATATAAAGGTTTCATGCCAGCTAACAAATGTAAGTATTTATTTAATGATATATTTGCAAAAAGATATGTCCTATAATCAGCATAATGCGGGTGAGTTCAGACCTGATTTTCAATGCAATCTGATGCTATGCATGGTAGAATAGCATATTTTTATTTATTAATATATTTTATTTATTTCAATTTCACAATTACAACCTTTGAGCCAAGATGGCTCTTTTACAAAGGCTCCATGTCAAGGAATAAAAATGACACAATACGTATCAAAAACAGAGAACAAATGGTACAGGAGTTTGACTGATAGTCAGTTATGATTACTTGCAGGACAAATTTGTTAACTGAGTTCAAAGCCAATTTTGATACAAGCAGGAAATGTAATATATATATACAGGTTAAACAATATCCAGTCATTTATCAGTAGAACAATATAGACCTGTTACCAAGTGCAGATTAAATGTTACTAAGTGCCTTGAGTAGGGATGTAGCAGCCAGTGGTGGCTTTGTCAAAGATGAGAATGTATAGGTTGGAATGAGTTGGGAGGAAGTCGAGGTATGGGTAGAGGGGGTAAGAGTATTAACCAGGACAGGCATTGCCCATAGGATTGAGTGAGGGTAAGGAGAGATAGTAGTGGGGCTAGCAGAGAGTGGCAAGTTATGGTCTGACAAGAGAGAAGTGTGGGAGGGTGGCAACCAGTAGGTGGTTGAAACAGTGGACATGAGGGTTGGAGGGGCTGTGGGGAGGAGGAGAAGAGGAGGAGGGTTGGGTAGGTGGGGCAACCAGAGGCATGGGAAGAGGCATTCCTCCCTAAGATTTACAGTCACAGTGGTTGGTTCCAGCCATGAGGATATGAAGGTCTTTCTTATAGGGGCCTATTTTTTAATGTTCTAAAAGGGTGGTGGGCAGGTCATTCATTCATTGTGGGCCATGGTATGAGAGGGACGGCTGGGCAAATGAGGTTCTTTTAAATGGAACATGTAATATACCCTTTACTGTGTTTCTGGTATTTTTGTAGTTCAAGTTCCGCTGGAATAGGGTAGCGGTTGAGTCAGGTGTTAGTCCTAGGAGGGCTTTTTTTCCAATTAAGCATGCTTGGTACTTAGTCCTCAGGTGTAGGGGGAGCCACCCAGTCAATGAATACAAGTTACAGGTATGAGTGAGGTGATCAGCTCCTAAAACAAGCTGACAGACTTTATTGAGAATTAGTATTATGTGGCTTAGTGCTGTCTTGGTGACGGCACTATAAATGATTAGTCCATAGTCAATTATTAATAGTATGGAGCTTCGAGTGACAAGGTTGAGGGCCTCAGGTGTCATGGCTTTTCTGTGGTGGTAGAGGCTCCATAGTCTGATGTTTTCTAATTTTACTACATGTTCTATATGAGTGGTAAAAAAGAGGGCATCATCTAAGTGGTTGCCAAGATATTTTAAGTTAGACACCTTTTCTATGACTTCTCCTTTGTGGCTTTGGATGATCAGTGATTCGGCACTCTCTTTGGAGAGCTGAATGGAGACATGAATAGATTTAGGGGTTTTTTGTAGTTTAAGAGTAGCCTGTTGAGCAAGAACCAGGTTTCAAGTTTGGAAATGCTATCTTGGAGAGCTGCAGTGATTTCAGGCAGGTGGAACCCAGGGACTGAGACCACTGCATCATATGTGTAAAGCAGCATCTTAGCAGGGCATGTGCTAGGAAGTGCATTCATAAAGAGGATGAAGAGTAAGGGCCCAAGTATAGATCCTTTGGGGACCCCCAGTGTAACACTTCATGGCTCTGAGGAGATTCTATTTATCCTAACTCATCGATTCCTTTGTGAGAGGTAGCTTGAGACTCAAGTAACTGTGTCAGAGGACAGGCCGAGTCGAGAGGTCATAAAGCAAGATCTGGTGATTGACAGTGTCAAATGCTTTGGTTAGGTCAATAAATATGGACTCCACCATCATTCCAGAGTCAAGGGCATCATAAAGGTCGGAGGTAAAGTCAGTGAGTGCAGTGACAGTACTATGGGATTTTTGGAATCCATGTTGTTGTGGGCAGAGTACATTGTATTTATTGAGATATTCTGTGATTTGGTCTGATACCATTCTCTCTAAGGCTTTTGAGAGGAGTGGTAAGATGGAGATTGGCCAGTAGTTACCCAAGCTTGTTTTGTCATCATTTTTAAAGACTGGGGTAAATAGGGCAGTTTTCCATTTATCTGGAAATATGCCAGTCCTGAGGAATGTATTAAATAATTTAGTGAGAGGGGTAGCCAGTTTCTCAAGAGCAAGAGAGAGCAGGTTCATGTCAACTGAATCACTGCCCATTCTAGTTTTGCCTAGGACCCTTCTGACTTATTTAATGGTTTCGGAGTGGGTGATCAACTTGAAGTAAAAGAGAGGTCGATTAGAGTTGGGGGTGTGGGGAGGGATGGAGATGGGAGGCTTCCTAGTAAAATTGGGTCAAGGTAATTCAAGGGTAGAATGGAGCTTAGGTCCATAAAGGCTTGATTAAAGGCATTTGCAATTTCTTTAGGATGTTGTAGTGGGCCAGAAGCGGTCACAATTAAGTCTGGCATAGCCCTAGGTTCCTTCCCAGTGAGAGTTTTAATGTTCCTCCAGAAATCTCTTCCATTCCCCCAACTTTTTCCTAATTGCTCTCTGTAATATGTGGCCTTGGCATTCCTGATTAATCTGGTGCATTTATTCCTTGCAGCCTTGTAAGTGATGTAGTCTGACTGTTTACTAGTTGCTCTTGCTTTGTACCAGAGATTGTCCCTACCTTTCATTAGTTTGATGAGGGGGCCGCTGAGTCAGGGATTGTTAGACCCTTTGATTATGGAGGGTTTTTACTGGGGTGAATAGATCATATGCCTTATTAATAATATGATAAAGTGCCCAAGGGCCTTGTTAGTGTCATCACAGTTATCGGGGGGGTGTCCAATCCATGTGTTTCAGGTACGCTTTGAAGAGGTGCCATTGACATTTTCTCAGGGAATGGTTTTTGGCAAGCTTGAGGGGGTCTTTAGGGACCTTATTTGTCCAGGAGTAGATTACAGGAGAATGGTCCCTCAGGGAGTCTTGGAGGACACTGTTGCTTTTTATGTGCTCAGGTGCTGTAGCTAGGAGCCAGTCTATAAGAGTGTTAAGATAATAATAAGGGTATCAGAGGATGAGGATTGGAGTCACTGTGGCTTAAGGAGATGTTAGAAGGGGGAAGGCACAATAATAGAGTACTCTATAGTTTGTCTTACCAGTTGTCTGATGGAGACAATGGTATAGAAAATGAAATCAGGAAGGCATCAAGCCAGGTAAGAATTTAACTGTGGGACACATCAACCTCCCAGACACTGCTTGGAACACACAAAAGGCAAGGAACGTAAAAGAACTGATGTGTATAGATGTTTTGTAAGACCTTTTTTTCAACAAATGAATGTGTGAAGCAACCAGGGGGAAAGCAATGTTAGGCCTCCTAATATCCGACCAAGACATTTTCAGATATATCATGATGAAGGAATAGGAGGGAGATACCACAACACTGTTAAGCTGAACATTATACAGGACTCACAACAAATTAATTTCAGCACTGTGACCCTAATTTTAGAAAAACTGACTTTGAAAATGCAACAGAAGTAATCAAAGATCATCTAGAGAACATTTACAGGCTTGAAGGAGTCAGAACTAAAGTGGGCAGCAATAAAAAGGGGCAGTACTAGAAACAGTCCAAAAGAGCATTATTATTTTTCAATAAGAAACAAAGCATAGGGGCTGACCCGGTGGTGCTGAGGGTTGAGGTGCTCGACACCACACCTTGCACCATGCCAGTGACCCGGGTTTGGGTACGAGCTTGGGTCACCGGGGGAAGGAGGATTGAGCATCCCAATGGATGCTCTCCTCCTTCAGGGGTGGGATACCAGGGGTGCTCTGTGCACCCGATGTCCCTGAGAGTCGGTAGGAGTACCAATTCTCAGGGCAATGGTGGCTCCATGGTGCTGGAGCCAGGGAGAGGGGGATGCTGTTATGCACTTGGCAGGTGTAGTGGCTAAGCATGTAACCTGCTCAAGCCAACATTGTAAGGTGGATGGATGAGAACCACAACAGAAAAATAGAAAAACAACTCTCTGCGGTCATAGATGACGACTGCACCACATCATCCAGTCATGGATCTACGGGCAGACCCCACTGTGCAGATGCTCCATGGAGGAAGAGGAGAAAAGGTAGGAGTTGCAGGGGGCACTCTAGGGGCAGACCCTGCATCTCCGGCATGGGGACATGAGTGGCCTGAAGGAGTGGAACAAAGAGGACAGATTAGGAGAGGGATAAAAAGAAAGTAAATAAAAAAAAAGAAACAAAGCATAGGAAATCAACAAAGTTAGACATACAAGTGAAGCATGCAATTTGCAAAAAAAAGAAACCTGTCAGATGCTACAAAGGGGAGCCAAATAAAGCCAATAGGGAGGTGTATATAAAAAAAACTAGAGAAAAGCCTACAGCTTACCAAAAGAGAAATGACCACAGAGCTATATAGAGCAGAAGGGGTAAACCTTTATTAAAAATATAAACTCGAAATTTGTAAGTATTTTGACTGCTACCACATGCAAGGATGTATGCTGGCATATGCAAGGCATGTGCAACTTTTTTTTTCTAAGAATTATATGCAAGTAATATGTAAGGATTGTGACACTTTAATTGCATGAAACACTTATGCAATAAACATTTATTTCCAATTTCATAAGATACAAGAAAAATTGGGCGAGGGTTACTGCACTACAGCGCCAATAATGATTTTACATGTTCCTGATGTGGGGTTAGTACTACCATCCTACAGGCCCCAGAGGAGGGCATACAACCTACTGAGCCACTGACACTGTGCTGATAAATTGTCTTGCAAAAAAGTATGTCAACAGACATGCAAGCAATAATTGTGATCAATTCTTATACATTTCTTTCATGTTAAAAAGAAATGTCTTCATTCTGCTCCCAGTATTTTTTATTTGAATGAACAGTACCACTCACGCAACTCTTACAGTGGTATCCACATCAGTATTTACATACACCTGAAGTCATAATACTTTACTCTATTTGTGGCATCACAGTCATCACCATGGCAGATTATGATGTAGCTATAGATGGATGTGAACTCAAACTGGAAATAAGAAATAAAGGGAAAATAACCAGTAAGGCTTTAAGCCCCTGTATTCATACAAATGTCATTAGTAATGAGAGAAAGAAGTAATATAAGTAGTATACATGTAATATAAGCTGAATTGTACCTAAATTGTGCCTTATTTAAGTTTTTACTGAGGTGTCTGGATCCTTTTACTGTTCAGATTGTACCCAAAGATTTGTACCAGCACTGTGAAGACATACATTCTTACCTTTATGTAAACTGAGTAGAGCAATCTTCCTTGCACAGTTCTTTCAAGTTGTCCTTGTGCACAGTGAAGCTTGTCAAGATACAACACAGTGTCACAGATTCCTGCATGACAAAAGGGATTAACTGCCATTGAAGTACATTGATTCATGCATTATCTCTGTGGCAAAATTATGTAGTGTTTCATTTCATCCTGGCACTCTCCACTGTTCTATAAATTTTATCAGTACTTGCATGTTTCTTGACTAGTGTAAGCACAGGATTATTTTCTACCATGCATTTTGCAAATATGTAATATAGAAATCATTTTAAACTTTACTAACAACTAGCTCATCTCCTCCATTGGTTTGCAGGATAATAACTTTATTAGAGGAACAGGAGACAATGCTAACACTCCCCATACAGCAGTCAAATGTTTCCATGTTCAGCCAGCACTTTCTCAAGACCGGATATCACTGGCAAGTGCCTTTACATAAATATACAACATTTAAAGTAATAGTGCATTTAAGTACAAGAGGCTGCAGTGATAAATGCAAAACAGCATATCCAAATGAATATTTAAATAATGTGACATTCACTGAAGTACACAGTTCATAGACACATTTAAAAGCAATATACAGTTAAATGTGTTTAATGAGGAGAGCACAGTGGGCAGTACTTTGCTTCAATTAAGTGGGTGTCTCATCAAAACGGAGTTCACAATTTCTAGTAAACAGAAGATCCAGACATGTACTAGAGTTATGGCCTTTTACTATAACATTTTTGTTATTGTTTTTTACATGATTGTGTGACATTAATAGAGACACAGTGATATAGCAATGCATAAATATAAACTAAAAATAGAAAATAGAAACTTGTGAGTGCATAGAGTCAGAGTTAAGTTAAATAAGATCATTACATTTACTTTAAAGTGCATGATGCCTCTACTTGTAGTAGCCTGTGATCTGCTTTTGCTTCAATTCATGAATGATGGTTACCTTTACCTGTGATTCAATTTCAAGCAGCTTCTCCCATGTGCAAACCTGTCCCCTCTGCTGATATCACCACATTGTTGTGAATGGGAATGACAGCACCTCTACTGTACAGATCTCATAGGATCCCTCTACCTCACTGTCTGCTGTGTCAGTTTGCTAATTTTCAGTTTTGTTTTCCCCCAGGTTTCTTTTCACTGCTATGAGAATCTCTTCAAATGACAGCTCCCCCTCCATAAGCTCATTGTCATCCATGGCAACCAATGCTTGGAACTCCTTGTCATTAAGGAAGGAGGGGCAGGGTACAACAGCAAGTTCATCGAGCATGAGGAGCACACCGCCACTAAACCCAGCTTTCTGGAAGCAGTTCTGAATGGTGGTCTGCTTGCCTGACCCCCAAGCTCTTTGAAGCATGTAACTTGCATTAAGGAGTTTACATTACAGGCTATTTCTGCAGCATGGGCAGCCTCACTCTCATCAATGTTTTTTTTATGATTTGTCCTGCAACTGGTGACTTACAGTGTCCGTTTAAATTTTTAAGAACCCCCATGTCCATCAGTTGTGTGGCAATCGTCGTGTTGATGGAAATATTTTTATTTATTTTTATTTAGTTTTTGTTGACCAGGTAAGGTCACTAGACAAAGTCTGCCTATTTTCAGACACAACCCGGGAGAGGGGGATGCATATGAATGCCAACTGACCTTGAACGAGATTAAGCTGTTAGTGGCATTTTCAGTGAATGAATGAAAATTTGGCTAGGGCACTGGGAAAATTCCCCTACTCTTTTTGAGAAGTGCTATAGGATCTTGAACATTCACCTGAACTACCACCAGAACAGGGAGATGGGACCTCAGTTTAATGTCTCATCCAAAAGATGGCACCTCAGGAGTTCAGCACCCCCCCCCCATGCTGCACAACAGTATCATTATAGGAACTTAACCAAAGTGTCTGGTGTGGGGATAGAACCCACAGTTTTCTGATCTTCTGGTTTCAGAGGCAAGTGTGCTACCTGCTGAACCACTGACACTGAACAAGAATAATGTAGCACTGTTGCTGTTTCAGAGCATGGCTGTGAGCACCACAATTATCCATAAACAAGAGGATTTTTCATCTGCATTGTTTCAGTTCTTGTTCCCATGACAGCAACCAATCCTGAAAATGTGAGACTGTCATCCAAGTGTTTGCACTGCTTGTGTATGTCACAGGTAGGATTCTCAGGTCTTTTGGAATGTATCTTGGGCACTTACTTTTTCCAATAACTAGCATGTGATTTTTCTCCATGCCACCCTGATTAGCACAGCAAAGGATAGAAATCAAATCATTTACCATCTTCCCTTGATCAGGGTTCTTGGTCTTGGGGGGCATGCCCACAATCTGAGTAACCTCTGCAGAACAGACCCATCTCATTGGCATTGAAAATGTCTTCAGCCAGTAGTTGGCAATAACTGTGTGAAGAACAGCTCGGACCCAGGACTCTGCTGCTGCTGAATCAGAATATTGTTGTTTGCTGGGCACATTCTTTAATGCAATATGGTGCCACAACTTCCATCTGGACAGTCAGCCACTGGTGGGATTGAAACTGGCATGCCCCTGTTGAGATCCAAGTTCCTGGGCTTTTTTTTTAAGCATTGGTCCCAAGTTCCTGGCTCCCTTCAATGTTGCTTGCTGGAACCATATCATCAGAGCATCCGCTACGTCACTATCTTTTCCCACATGATTACATTTTTTCTGAGGGCTTGCCTTAGATCTTCATTCAGCCATTCAGTCAGAATCTGCTCATGATTGTAACTGATCTTACTGATTTGACTTTTAGAGATGCTGAACTGGGAGTCAACATAGGGCAAAGAGGCTTTCTTCTCAATATCCTCAATAATTTTAATGCAAAGAGGGGAAGTTCAATTCATATGAATGCCATGTTGGGAGCTACAATAAGAGGGAGAAGAACAGGGTATGTGACTTTGATTTGCTCCAGGATAGTCACATTGGTTAATTAGATAGCCAACAACTGTCAATTAGCAGTTCCTTGGAATTGACCAATAAACAGTAAGTAAGTGCTAATGAGCAGTAAATGGAAGATATTGTGTGAGTAATCAGAAAGCATCATCCCAGTGAAACAGCATTCAATAAAATAAGCATATCAAATAAACAAAAAAAAATCCATAGGAAAAGTTTGCTGAAAAATCAGTTCCCATGAATTAGACCATTAATCCAAACATTCTACCAAACTGCATTCTGATAAATGATATGTACTGTATGAGATATGCAGCAGAATCATACTGTAACTGGCATATGGATGGGAGTTGGGAGAGGGGGCAGCTAGGAAAATGGAACAGAACAAAGAGTATATGATAATTCTTACTAATTAAAACTGGAACTCATCTTAAAGTTATCATTTATAATTATATTTACAATATCAATTTTGTGTAGCCAGTTGCTAACCGATGGGTACATACATACATACTAAGAGTGCAGGTGCAGACTCCCTGGATCCCTATTTCCTGAAAATTGCTTCACATGTCTTATCTGCCCCCCTCACTCATCTCTTCAATCTTTCCCTAACTACTGGATCCATTCCCTCTACTTGGAAAACAGCTCAAGTAGTTCCACTACTCAAATCTGGTGATACTAGGGATCTCAACAATTACAGGCCTATCTCCATCCTACCAGTACTATCCAAGATGCTTGAAAAACTAGTAAACTCTCAATTAAGGGACTATCTGGATAACAACAACCTCCTAAATTCAGCACAATCTGGATTTAGATCAAGGCATAGCACCATTATTGCCTTAGCAAAAGTAACCAACGATTGGCAGACTGCCTTGGATAAGAAAAACTGTACATGTGCTGTGTTCCTGGATTTGAGTAAAGCGTTTGACACAGTGGATCATGACTTATTAATCTCCTCCCTTAGCTCATTAGGCCTGGATTCCCTATCACTCAATTGGTTTAAGGACTACCTTTCAAATAGGTCACAACTGGTAAAAAATGGAAATTACCTATCCAACTCAAAACCACTGCTAGGTGTACCACAAGGCTCTATTCTTGGCCCCATCCTCTTTGCCATTTATATTAATAATATTGATGCCAACCTCACTCAATCTAACATTCATCTGTTTGCTGATGATACTGTATTATATGTCAGCAATCCCTCACCTTCTAAAGCCTGTGAACTGTTACAATCCGAATTCTCCATCCTGCAGCACAATCTACTTGATAAAAAACTACTTCTAAATGCCAAAAAAACAAAAGCTATGTTCTTTGCCACAAAGAGTTGCTCCACCACTACCCCATCACCCACCACCCTACAATTATCCACCTTACTTGGAGAGAAACTGGAATTTGTTGATAACTTCAAATACTGTACCTTGGAGTCTGGATTGATAACAGGCTTGTCTATTCTGTCCATATTGAAGAGCTACTAAAAAATCTGAGACAAAGGCTTGGTCTATTTTTTAGAATAAAACATTACCTAAACAGTGATTCCAAAAAAAGGTTAATTCAAGCTTCATTCCTATCCTCATTGGATTATGCTGACTTTCTCTGTGGCCATTGTTCACGTCCACCTCTTACATAAACTGGCCACTTCTGTGTCACAGGTCCATCAGATTTATTACTGACCTTCCTCCAGTACCCATCATTGCTCCCTTTATATGGCAGTCAACTGGACATCACTACAACACAGAAGAAATAGGAATGCTGCTATCTGGATATTCAAAGTGTTAACAGGCAAATTACCCACCTATATCACTGATTGCTTTACCCAAATTACTACTAGGCCATACACTTTAAGGATCAGTAATCTCATCATATTAAAGGTCCCCAATGCCTGCACCCGGTTTGGGAGGGCTGCTATCAGCTACACCTTAGCAGTTGCATGGAACTCTCTCCAAAAGTCCATGAAGCTAGATAGCCTATTACCTCTGGCATCTTTCAAAGATTGTTCTCCCGCCTTTTTCCAGAGCTCTGCAATTGCTTTTGTAAAGCCTAATCCCTCACCCTACCTGACCCACCTTCCATTTTCGGTCCATTATATTAAATCAATTTCTATTTTCAAATCACCTATTATATTCTTATAAAAGCTAGTTAGGCCTATAATTTATATCTTATGCCTGCTATACCCTTTGTCCCCTTTTCTTACAGGTTAAATGGTTTTACTGTACATTGTATATATGTAAATTGTTGTATATTATCATTTCATGTCATTGTATTGCTGTTTATGCTATTTCTTGTCTATGTAATAATACTTGTATTCTCATTTTATGACCACTCAGGTCCATCTTGTAAATGAGCTTTGCTCAATGATGTTCGCCTGAATAAATAAAGATTTTGATTGATTGATTGATTGATTGACATTGCAGCATATCATGTCCATGAATTTACAAAAATGGGGCTAGCTAAAAATGCTCATTCAGCACAGGGGGTAATTGAATTCCATTTAAACTGCCAAAATGATTCACTTCTCAGTAGTATTTTTGTTCAAATCCCCCCAAATGTTCCATATACTCTATTGTCTGAAAAATAAAAGTACATTCATTGCCTAATCTTTTAATATGTTGTGATAAAGCACTTGGTCCCTCCTTTTTCTGAATACTACACATATTCTTACTAATGCACTCCTTACATTTCTGTTTTGTTTCCCTACATAAAATGCTTGACAGGAATCACATAAGGCAAGCAGACAATATTCATAGTCTTGCATGTGGCAACATCTCTTACTACAGGCCAGGTTTAATGCTTCTACAAAAAATTACAGTTACCACATCCATGATTGCCATTTGGTAAACAATTATTTGTCACCCTCTCTGACTCATTCCCCAATGCAGTCTATGCACAAGGTAGTCCCTTAAATTGTCACCTGTGCTAAAAAGTTCACATGAATAAATTCTTCCACTGGGATATTTTCAGTCACATGATGTGGGTGACAACTCATATAGTGTAGTAAAGAGTTTTAGTCTGTCTGCTTGCGGCAAAGAGTTACTTCCAAATCACCAGTAGTTTTTTTTTTTTTTGATAACCAATCAAGGAAACTAACTGATTCCAAATCCCATGTGTCTGCAAATTTATGGGGTTTTTTTTGGTTAATATACCAAAACACATATTTAATTCCTCTGTGTTCCTTTACAAATAAAAAAAAGTTATTTATGAAACACTTAGATAAATCTGTAGATGAATCAGTTTTGTAAAAAAATGGAGTCAGAGATGGAAACACAAACTTATTTTCCTAATTTGACAAATAGGTACTTGTATAACTAGGGGCTTGTGCCACCTCCATTATGGTCCCTTTTGTTTGCAGATACATACTATCGAGAAAGAGTAAACAATTACTTTTCAGCACTTGTCTGTGATAGCTAGTAGAAATTCTATGAAGCTTTCTGAACATTATGTTTTATTTATACAGTTGCTCATGGTATCCCATCATATGGGCAACTGAAATTGAGCAACGCAGATATGAGTGACTCAATGTCAGTGTCCGTTATGTGAGCTACCCTGAAATGGTAGCAAAAGATGAAGAGCGAGGGTATAGGGTAGTGAGAGAAAAAGAGTGACAATGTACGAGGGTGACCTGAAGGGGAGGGATAAGGAAGACAGTATGTAGGAGGTAGTATGGTGTGGTGTTGTGAAGCTGGCTGTGTGGTGTGGTGGTGAGGGTGGCTGGTTACAGTGTGGTAGGTGCATGGTTCAGAGCTGGGGAGGAGTAGTTTTTTTTGTATTTTGTTCGTGGGAGTTTTTTCTTCTATGAGTGTCTCCCCCTCCCCAACATGATCCCCCCCCCCGAGTTGACAATCTAAAGTAAGGGGAAGTGCAGGGATAAAAGCACCCAGGAGGGGGGCTGCACTGAGTGCAGACCCTGCATAAATATACTTGCTGTTTTTTGCCCAATTTGTTGTCCTTGTCGCTGAGAGTGTACATCACCGTTTTGATTTTTGACAATGTACACTCTCTCTAATGGCAATTGCTGTTCAGTGATCACCATTATGACATGGAACAATTGCTCACTTAATGTTTCCAAGCCATCTTGATGGGTGATGTTAGTGTACAGGGCTTGAACATCCACTGCAACACGTTGCCAGTCTGGTTGCCCACAACCATCTCTCAAAATGTTCAAAACATTGGTGGTATCCCTTATATACAAACAGGCATTACTGGCCAATTGCTTAATGTAGTTAACCACAAATTGAGCTAAAGACTTTGTCAAGGATCAGACAATAGCAACTATGGGCCCTGCTGGAGGATACCATACATTTTTCTGGATCTTAGGAAGGCCATACATGGCCACTCGTGCACAGTTTGACTTTCAGAAATTCATAATTCTCACACACACACACACACACTTACACACACATATATGCATTATGTATCAGAGCATCATCTAATAACTCATAAATTTCTGGCTTAAAGGTTTCTGTTGGAACATTTCTAAATTACTTACTACTTACTTACTTATGTACTAGAGTAAAAATGAGAATCAGAAAATTGGTTTAACATTTCATTTTTATACTTATATTTTCCTCAAATGACAATAGCCCCCATTATCTGCCAGATTTATAGTGATTTATTGGCTTTTTTTATCTTTCAATAGATTGTTTCTCTTCAGGAGTGCAAATGGAGTATCTTGTTAGTTATTTGATTTAAGCAATTCCTCCAAGTCCTTTTTCAGGCCTTTTGAAACACTGTCACAACAGTTTCTGGGGGTGAGGTTAAGGTGAATTTGTCTATGAGGTCAATTCCTTTGTTAGCAGTACTTTGCATATTTATGTATGATAATTACACAAACATGTCTGATTGGCTGTTGACAATATTGATATTGATGTCCAAGTCAGCTTGATTTATTGCTGGACAACCAATGATTTTGTGATAGAAAAAATACTGTAAGATATAACTTGTCTGTGGATTTATGTAAATCCCCAATAGTTTCAAAACAGTATATCTGTTTATCTTGTATCCCTCTTCCAGCAGCTGGCTTCTCTATATTGTACCTGGCCAGATCTAACAAAGTGTGAAGTCACAAAGTGATCTGAATCTCCCTGCAGTTCAACTTTCTATAAAGCAGTGCAGTAGCTATCAAATTCTTGAACAACTACTGGGCATCACCCATCAGGTTGCCCCCTTACTAGAGTCCTTAATTAAGCAATAAGGCATGGCAGGGTGTACGTTATGGTAAGAAAAGGGTCTGCTTTGTGTGGGCTGAAGCACAAGGCAAAGTTGAGCGCTTATACTACAGGAGAAGGGCCATTACCTCCCTGTCATGCACCCTCTGGAGTAACTTATTGCAGTAATGAAATAGGTATGTTGTACTAAATTGGGCATTCCCCCCATGACTGCCAAGGTCCTACTCCTTCAGGCTCTCATGCTGGACCTTCCCCCATCCACCCAGGTGGCATCAGCTTTGCCGCTTAATGCCTATCAGACCCAAAAGTCTGACCCATCAGACAGGCCTGTTGATTCTGACTGATCCCTGACAGGGGGCATAACCTTGGACATTGGCAGCAGGGGCAGGAATGGTCTATGCTGTGTGACCTGGGGTGGTGTAAGGAAGCCTACCTGATGCCATCATCCAGGGCTGTGGCAGCCATTTTGTGGGTTTTCCTGGTCCTACCCACCCCCTCCTTTATTGACTGCATATTCTCACAGCTAGCCTAAGGGGGAGTGTCTAATGGCGTGCACCCACACCATCATTGACACTACCACTAGCCATCACCAGGAGCCATCAATGAGCTACAGTTTCCCTCCCTCCTTGGAAGAGATCATCCATGAGACGCTCTTGAGCCCTCCCTAGTAGCCTCCCCTCCTGATGTCCCAGGCTCAGGTCATGAACTTGTATCACCAGCATGAAAGAGCAATCCTCCATCACTTGGAACCATGGAGCTGGCAGATTTCTTTTTAAATTTGAATTATTACATCTTGAAGAAGAAAATTTTACAAAATGTAAAGTAAGTTCACCAAGACAAAATAGTCCAGTTTGGACATGATAGCTTTTCAGAGTAGGTGGCATTAATGCTACATAAAAGCAGAAGTTTAGTAATAGCAAATGTAGGGAAGGCAGTGACATGAGACCCTAGCATAGGGTCATGCTACGTTTGTTGTCTGATTTCAGGAGGCTGCTGGTTGGGTTGGGGCTCTAATGTAGCATTGGGCATTGGTGGAGACTAACCGGCATTATCCATTGTTTTTTAGTGGTAGTTACAAATGATGCAGTGATGGGTACTTTGAAAAACTTCCAGAGCACTGAGAATGCTAGTCTATTTACAAAAAAAGAGTTTGTGGTTTGTCTATCTCTGGTGTGGTTTGCAAGACAGAACTATTTTGGGGTCACGGTCAGGGTGATTCAATTCAAAAGAAGGAGTTAAAAAGAAAATTGAACAGCAGAGGTTTTCAGATTGGAAGAATTTGACAGACTGGAGCTGACACAACTTTTGAATTTAGGATAAGGTATGGCCCCGCCTGCCTCTGTGGGGTGACAAGCCATGTTTGACAAGGGTGTTTTCACCCATAACTAAGAGTGTATGGGGTTGTTTACTGTGCTAAATCCCAATTACCAGAAGTTACTCTCAATCTAGCTATTGTGCTGGGATTAGGGCACAGCTGAAAGCACCAATCAGCCAATCAGGAACCAGCCTTCTGTCTACGTATTTCATATTTTGCAATACTGCTCTATTTAACATTTGGTTAAGGGTTGCAAGGTAAGAACCCGGCCTGCCCTATTCCCCCATTTATAATATTTTTGTCTAGTATGCCACTATCTACCCTCAGTAACCTCTTCAAAACAAGATTTTATTTTTCTAAGATTGTAGTTTTCACTGTATGAGGCTGCACAACTCAACAGCTTGCTATCGATCATATCCTGCTTCTACAGCCATGTGTTACGAAATAAGCATAACGAATGAGGACAGAAAAAAAAATATTACTGGCACCACCCCAACTCCCACGGACTGACCACTCAATAAAAAGTAACTAGAATGAAAAGAGGGGCAACAGTATTGTTATACATAGATCAGATTCAGTACAGTACACACAATTAGGACATGCCGACAGCACAGTGTAACATGCAGCAGAGCAGATACTGTATGTACAGTACTAACAAAATATGAGTAGGGATGCAGCCTAGGGGCAAATCATTAGTTAATAATACAAATATACATAAAAGTGAATTGTGTTAGTTTTTTTTTTAATTGTTAAATTGCAATAACTTGTGAAGAACTGGATGAATAGCTGTCAATTAATATTAATGCAGGCAGATGCTGACAGCTCTGAGCAATCATGATTTCTTGAACAGCAAACACAGGATATAAAGCACAAGAAAAGAATTTTAAGTTAATTCATAACGAAAATATTAGTGACTTGTCAATAAATAGGACTGAAGAAGTCTTCAGACAATGCAGACAGCACAGATTCAGTTTTCCTTCTGAACGAATGGGCTGTCAGAACTCCTTCTGATAAGAGGATTAGGAGTGCTTGTCACTTCTGGTTTGGTGGCCAGCACAGCACAATGGCAAACAGTAGGTCTTAGTCCACTTAAGAAAAGGTAAATGATAAAACTACAAAATGGAAAATTAGGGTCTCCTTGCGCTTCTTCTACATACAGCATCCTTGAATGGCAGGTAGGCTCAAAATGTTCAGCTCTGCTACCTCTGGAGTCCCTCTTTAAACCAAGCTCACTCACCAGTCTAAAAAACAACATGTCCATTCTGTCTTCCATATCTCTCCTGCCCCTTCTGTCCAGTTTCTCTGATATGGTTGAGTTGAAATCTCTTTCTTTTATATTTACTGTAAAACTAGAAATTTTCTCTGTCAAATAATTTTCAACATTTTTGCTGAAGCATTCATTTGCAAAAAAATAAATTTACACTAATTAGCCTTATTAATGCTTTTGCATTATACGGAATGTGATGCTAATGACTTAGTGCTAAATAAAATTTATGCAATCATGGTTGAATTCGTGCTTGAGCTGAAATTAGTTTGTGTGAAATTATCTAGTGTTACAATACGTCATGGAGAAATAATTGTGTCCATAAAGTCTTTATGGGGACATAAATGTTGAGCAGTGTACATTCAGCAGCAGTGTCTTTTAAGGCAGAAATTGATGTTGTATTATATTATGCTTTTATATACAATGTGAGCTCCAAAGAGAGTTATGGTTTTCTGAAAGTTGAAAACCCTCTACATGCGGCTATGTGTGGCCTTCATAAGATCCATAAGAACTTATGGGATCTTTCAGCATGTCCCATAGTTGCTAGTAACAGATCCTTGACAGAGTCTTTAGTTCAGTTCATGCAGAAATACACAAAGCAGTTAGATGGCAATGTCCACTCATATATAAATGTACCACCAATGTTTTGAACATTTTGAATGATGATTGTGTACAACCAGACTGATGTCTTGTGACAGTTGATATCCACTCCCTGTACAGTAACATGCCCATTAACATGGTTTGGAAGCACTGAGTGAGCAGCTTTATGAAAAAAACATAATATGCACCAAGATTCATGGAAAGTCTAGTAGCCATCACAAAGAAGGTACTGAAATGTAATTGTTTTCTCTTTCTGAATCATATGTACATCCAAACAAAAGGGACTGCAGTGCAGGTAGTAATAACCCCCAGTTATGCAAATATCTACTTGTCCACTTGGGAAAATAAGTTTGTGTTTTCAGATCTGAATCCTTTGCTTTTTATTAGTAAATGTTTATTCAGACTTAACAAACAAGAAATACAGCACACATTCATACTTTTCAGACAGCACTGTCGAAATCAACATTCAGTTGTGGGTACTAAGCAGGGGAGGTAGAACTCCCTGTGGAAAGAACACTGGGTACTGGCTTTCACAATAGTACCTTAGGCTGCAAAGAAAACAATTTCTGTCACAGGATGATGTCCCAGATACAACAGCAAGCCAATTAAAGGCATGCTTTAAACAATCTAGGGCACAAAAGAAGGGTCAATAATCATCATATAGTGCATCCATCCTTGCCAGTGGTGCTAAATTGAGCAAGGTAGCCCTGGATGGAAGCTATAAGGTATTCTATAGTGTAGATTGGCATTACTATTTCTCACCAAATGTTCTATGGGGGGGTTGTCTCTTCCCTTCAGAGCCAAGTAATGGCCTTTCTTGCAGCTATAATATAAAGTTTTGCCAATACATGGTTACACAGCTGGCATCCCAATGGAGGAATCAAAAGAAGCACCATTGAAACTGAGATCAGAACCTCCAGGAGATGCAATACACCAAATTGTTTGGCTAGATCTTGCTAGAATGCCTGAAGTGCAGGACAAAACCAGAAAATATGAGAATGGGTAGCCATGGCCTGCTCACAGCTGCAATAACATCTGCCATATTCAGGAGGCAAGAACTGTGCCAGGAGCAATGGGGTACAGAAAACCACATGCTGACATTTCCAAGTGAACTACTTCCACTTCTTTCAGTGCTGGAAGAATCTGGCATATCCAGGTTGTGTATGAAATGTCCTTGTCCAGTTCCATATTCCATGTTGCCAGAACAGTTTTAGTAGGGTTCCCAAGGAGGTCCTGCAACCCCTCATACAAAATTGCCTATCAAGTGGTCCCACATTGTGCCTTGTAGTGCATCAGTAAGAAGACTAAGAAGCAAGGGGGCAAAGTCTGGGAATGTATAACTCTTCTCTGATTTATTCAGTAAGTATGTATGGATCTATAGGTAGCTGAAATGTTCCTTCCTGGCGAGTTCAAATTTATTTTGCAAGTGCTCAAATGAGATTACTCCCCAAGTATCCAAAAATTGGAATATATAGAAAATACCCAGATGCCTCCAGTGAGAAAAAGTGTGGTCATTTTGGGAGGAAAGAAACTCAGAATCCAATGCTAACATTCTGCAGAAGTAAAAATAAACTAAACACAGCTGTTGTAGATTTTGCAGATAGAACAAAACCGAGAAAGTTGTGCCAAAAACAGGTGGCAAAATCTGTTAGATGTGGGCATTTGGTGGGAGAAGAAAAGAGAAACTGGCCTATATCATTTACATCATTAAGAAGAAATGCCAGGGGGATCACGTGATGTAGCAGGCCTGAGAAGACGTTTCCCCGTTCTCTCCTGCCCACCGCCATTTTTTTTACAGAATTTTCTGAGTTTAATTACATCGAGAGCCTGTCTGAAGTCTTTATCTAGTGTGGGAAGTGCCTGAGAAGTGATCTTGGTGTGATCAGCGAAGAATGGAGGCTGAAATGAAGAAGCCCCAGCCCAAACACACACCCCCAGTCACCCCTGAGAAGGCCCCTAAAAAGCCCCGAGCTGGTATCACAGGTACGGCACAGGCAACAGCACACTCCTGCCCGGAGCAAGAGCCATTAATGCTGGCTGGTTTCCTGGCTGAATTTCAGCCATTCAAAGAGGAGCTTAGAAATCTCACCTCGTAATTTAAAGCCCTTTCACAGGCTATCGAAGACATATCACTGAGAACATCAGATGCGGAGGCTAGAATTTCCTCATTGGAATGGAAGGTAGACAAGCAGAATCCTGAAGTGGCTATGCTTAGGCAAAAAATTACCAAGATGGAGCAAAAGCTTGAGGACCTTCAAGGTCGAAGCCGTAGAGATAACGCTGTTATTATTGGGTTACCTGAGATGGAGGAAGGATAAGATGCTGTGTGTTTATTCAAAAATTCATTGAGAAGATTATAGGGCCTTTTCCTTATGGCCCCCACTATATTATAGAGTGAGCCCACAGAGCTGTCTGAGCTAAGCCTCCGACGGGGGTCCCTCCTAGGCCGTTGATCTTTCGCTTTCTCAATTATCTCGAAAAACAGCATTTCTTTGCTAAATTGAAGACCATTCAAGATCTTCAGTGGGAAGGAGCGAGAATTAGAGTCACTCAGGACCTACCATTGTCAGTTAGACAGTGTAGAGCGGCTTATCATTCGGTGGTTAAGAAGCTCCTGGCAGCTGGTCTTAAATTTAGAATACTGTATCCCTCCAAGTTGTAGGTGCAGATATCTGGGCAGTGGCATTCATATGAGGATCCTGACTCAGCATCGGATGGACTAAAAAAAGAAATGCCAGATCTCTTTAAAGATTCCTAAACACCACGGGGTTACCCATGGGGACTATTCGGGAAGTTCGAGATGTATTGGACTACATGGACATATTGTTTATATTGCTTACTGGTCCAGAACTGACATTTACTGTTTATTTTTCTATTTTGGGTTTGCAAGGGGAATGTAGCTGTACCTTATAGTTTCAGATAATTAAGCACATTTCGTATTTATGGGGAGACCGGTAAGCGGTGCAGTTGGGATACCTTCGGTTAGAGGTATTAGGGGGTGATGCCTAGGATTGCTCAGGGGCACTACTTTGGGAACCATGGAAGTCCTTTTGGTTCAAGGAGGCATGGTTCGTGTGAGCTTCCTGTAATAGAGGTCCGGTGTGTGGGAGCCATATTATAGGATGAGCCGGTGCTTGCATTTTGCTCTTGTGAGATGGGAGCACTGCTTTGTCTCTCCCTTTGCTCTCTGTGATTGGTGAGCAAGAGCTCTTTTTCAGTCATTGGTCTTGGTGAGGGGAGATCAGGTGGCCGGCTTGTGATGGTTGCTGAGATATTTGGGGGTATTTCAAGGATCATAAACGTCATATTGGACTTTACCGGCTCTTCTGGCTTTTTATGGCTTTATGAGGAGATACAGGGTTAGTGTTAGGGGAAAACGGAGTTGTGGCACTTGCGATTGATGGCCACTAGACGGGAACATCACCCTGGTATTCTTCCAACTGGTTGCTGGACTGTTGGAATTTCTACTAGGAGGGATGTTTTTGCAAGGCAGAGTTAGTGGTAGCTGGGATACTTATCGAGGCAGTTGCACGGTGATTGCCTTAGGAGGGAGCAGGCCTTTCCCTAACACATTTCTACTGAGGTTGGACAGGAGCAGTATCGATTTTCAGGATTGTGGAAATTCCGGTTCACCACCGGGAGCTTCTCGACTTTTAGTACTCCCTAGCTTTGTTAGTACTATTCCCCCTCTCTTTTTCTTTTTTTTTTCCTCACGCCCTTTCGTGTTTGTTCCAGATGAAGAAACGCATTGTTGGTTGTATATGGGGGTGGCGAAATGTGTTTTTTCTGGCTTTGGAGTCTTGAGAGGAGGTAATGCAGGGACGGTTTTCTGTACTATGATATACTGTTCAAGGAAAGTTATATACTACCAAAAGCTGTAGAATATGGGACAGGACTTATGATAGGCATTTGACTGTCACCCACCATTGTTAAAAAGGATTTTTCACAGATAGTTTGGTTGTTAGTGTGGTACATAAATGCACCGAACCTCTCTTGTCCCTTTATGCTCTCATTTGTGGGGGTTATGAGGCAGTTCTGGATGGGGGTGGGTGGGGGAGTGGTTCTTGGAGGAGTGCTGCTTAGCGATGAGCAGGAATAATGGGGGATAGGAGGGTTGGGGTGGTAGGTTGGTTTTTTGGGGTTCTGTGTTTGTTGCTTAGCTTAAGGGTTTTTGGGGGAGCTGGAGGTGAGGGGGGTGGGGCTTTTAGGATTGTTTGGGGGGCATAGTCCACTGCAGGCTGGTTGAGATTTGTGGCTATAGTAGTCTGTGATTTTAGGTGTTGTTCTTATTTATTGATATGGTATAATGGCTAAGGAGCTTTGTTTTTCAACATGGAATGTTAAAGGGGCCTGTAAAAAAACTAAACAATATAAGATACTGAAGCACTTAGATATTCTATGTGCCAATATTGTTTTTATTCAAGAATCTCATTTACTTGACTCTGAAGCCATTCAGATGAGATGGATGCAGATTGGACAGGTCTTCTCAGCCCAAGGAACTTCTAATAGCTCTGGGGTTTGAATTCTTATTAACAGGGGAATTCCCTTTCAGGCTGCCCAGGAAATCAAAGACCCCTATGGTAGATTTATCCTGGTTAAGGGCACGTTATATTCCATAGATGTTGTTTTAGGAAGCATTTATGGCCCTAACAAAGATTACCTTTTTTTTTTTTTTTATGAGACTTCTCAATAATATTCTCTCATTGTTGCCCTCCACAATAATTTTAGGGGGGGACTGGAACTTAGTGATGGATTCTGGTAAAGACCGCACTAGCTCTCTCTTGGGTCCCCTTTCCCTGGCACAACGGGTGATACATGAGCTGTCAGACAGGCTGGGACTATGTAATATATGGAGGGTGTTACACCCTGTGAACAGGGAATATACTTTTTTGTCCCCTGTTCACAGGTCCTCATCCCACATTGATTACCTCCTATTGTCTCAGGTTTTGTTACAGGGTGTGATAAGCTCTACCATCCAGTCAGGCCCACCTTCTCATCACTCTGTTGAGCTCTGCAAGTTGTCCCTTACTTCCTTGCCTAAGTGTCAGACTAGGTGGAAATTGAATGGCCAACTGCTTAAGGACCCCAAGAGCAGAGACCGAATTAGGGAACATATTACACAATTTTTTGACCTGAATGCTACACAGGATACTAGGCCGGATGTGTTATGGTGTGCCTTTAAAGCATATCTCCGGGGCATTCCAATTGGGATGGCTGTGGCAGGGAAAAGGAGGTGGGAAGCGAAGCAGAGGGAGGTGTTAACCCGGATTAGATTATTGGAGGTTAATTTACAATCCAGTCCATCTGATGAGATTAAACAAGAACTGGCAAAGCTGTGGGACTCCTATTTAACCATGCTTAATGAGAGAGTGGAATTTGCTATCCTATGTACCAAAGCCTCTTATATAGGACACAGGGAAAAAACGGGTAAACTCTTGGCCCAGAGAATTAAACAATTAGAGTCTGCCTGCTTCATTCCCCAGATCCACTCTAGATCCGATGTAGCTCTTAAATCCAACCCTCATGAGATTGCTTTGGAGTTTGTCAGTTATTATGAATATCTTTATGGTGAAATGCCTGACCCTTCTTCTGCCTCTACTCTCTCCTCTTATCTTGCGGAAGCCCATTTACCCTGTCTTTTGGAGTCTCAATGTAGGGCACTGGTAGCTCCTATCATGGAACTGGAGGTCCTGGAAGTGATAAAGGGTCTGCCTTTAGATAAATCACCTGGATTAGATGGTTTTACTGCCAATTTTTACAAGTGTTTTAAAGAACAAATTATCCCCCATCTCCTTTCTCTTTTTCATTATATCCTATCAGGTGTACAAACTGACCCTTCTCTATTCAAGGTGCTCATTGTGCTTCTTCCAAAAGCGGGCAAAGATTTGGAATGTGTCGAGAGTTATAGACCCATTTCACTGTTGAACCAGGATATAAAATTGTTAACAAAAATATTGGTGCAGAGGCTCAGTCTGGTCCTCTCCAACCTAACTGGATTACACCAGGTGGGCTTTATGAAAGGTAGATTTTCCACAGATCATCTCCGCACTCTGTCACATGTCATCTCAGTGTCCAGGGATGCCACTTTTCCAGTAGCATTGGTCTCTCTGGACGCCGAGAAGGCTTTCGACAAAGTCAATTGGAGTTTTTTACTTCAAACATTAAACTCCTTTGGATTTCCCCAACAATTCCAATCTTGGATAAGGGCCCTTTATCCAAATCCGACTGCCAGGATTTCGGGGAATGAGGTAATTTCCAAGACCTTTGCCTTACACTCCCGAACCAGGCAGGGTTGTCCTCTCTCTCCTTTACTTTTTAATCTCTACCTTGAAGCATTAATCCGTAAGATTATTTTATCTCCGAAGGTTCAGGGGATTACTATTCTTGGGATTGAGTTTAAAGTTGCTGCCTATGCGGATGACTTGCTTTTATACCTTTCTTATCCAGAGTCATCTATCCCGGCCATGTTGGACATTATTGAGCAATTCAGTCAACTATCGAATTATAAATTAAATGTAGGGAAATTGATTGTTTTTTCTTTAAACCACAAAGTTTTCAAGAACAATATTACTACCCTAGGCTTAGCCTGGTCCAAAGATTCCTTGAGATATTTGGACATTGTGTTAATGAGGGACCTGCAGAGCATAGTTAAGTACAATCTGGAGGTGTTGGTGTCCACTGTGGCCTTAGACTTGGCCAGATGGTCGGCTCTGCCTATTTCTCTCTGGGGAAGAGTTAATTTGGTTAAAATGAACATTCTTCCATGCTTATTTTATCCTCTTCAGCTACTCAATATTTGTTTGCCGAATGGATGGTTTAAAAAAGCCCAGAGTTTGTTAGGTAATTTTATATGGTCCAAAAAGAAGCCGAGGCTAGACTTTTATAAGCTAGCAGTGCCCAAGTCTAAAGGCGGTTTATGGCTTCCATATATATGTATGTACTACTGGGTCTGTTGTGTGGCCAAATATCTAAGGTGGTTAGACCCAAATCCCTCTGCTTATCTTCCCGCTTGGCTTAAAATAGAGCTGGAAAGGATTTGTTTGGCAAATATGTCCCCCTCAGCATTATTATTCCTTAATGCCACTTCTATTCCAAAGGAACTAAAAGATACCACAATTGGAACCTCTATTAAGATTCATGCGCAGTAGTGTAGATTTCTAAAATATAAAAACTGGTTGGATGTGGAGCAATCGATTTGGAATTCTCCTGCCTTTAAAATAGATAATAAAATGTTATCCCCTAGATGGTTACCTAGATTGGGGGATGGCAGGCTATCTTCATTTCTTAAGGAGGATGGTACCTGATTATCTGCTGAACATATAGTGGTGAAATGCAGCCTTAAGTGAAATGATCATTTTAGGGTACTTCAGCTTAGGCACCTCCTCAATAAAAAGTTTGGAGGGGCCATCCCTCTATCTTTTAAATTTGCTTTCCTGTCAGATTTGGGCCTGCTTGCTAATACCCCCCAGAGAATTTCTAAAATATACAATATTTTGTACGATTGGCATTTTCAGGATCCTTTTGGTCCTACACAGCTCTGGTCGGATCTTTTTGTGCACTGGGATAGAGACTGGACGGCTATTTGGAATAACTGTCATCATTTTGTAACACAAGATAGGCTATGACTAATGCAGTTTTATATTCTCCACAAGCTTTATCATTATCCTCAGAAATTGGTCAAATGGGGAATAGTCCCCTCCAATATATGCACTAGGTGTGCCCAAGCAGAGGGTTCCTTAATTAACATTTTTTGGATTGTCCCAAGATATTACCTCTCTGGAAGGCTATAAAGGACAAGGTTGATCCATTCCTTGGGCTGAGGGACCTGTTCACCCCAGAGGTTTGCATCTTTGGGGATTATTCCCAGATTTCTGTCAAACAGCGTATGTTTCATATTGCACTGATTTCTATGTCAGTTAAAAAAATGGTCCTTAAGTATTGGAAGAGTACTGAGCTTATCTCTTATTCTGAATGGCTAAATGAGCTTTTATTTAATCTCTGAGTGGAGAAGACTATTTCGAGTATTAATAACAGTAAATCCAAATGTGAACGGATTTGGGCCGTGCTACATATGTTATATGCTATTTAATATTTTATTTAATTTTTAGACTACCAGCTATTATGGATTATTATGCCTCAGGACTGTGTGGGTGAGTGGGATTGTGTCCAGGGTGGCGGGGGTGGGGACGGGTCAAGTAACCTGCTCTGTTATATGTTTAAATGTACTGCATGTCTTGGCCCTGTCCAGTGTATTTCTTAAACTTTCAATAAATTTTAAATAAAAAAAAGAAGAAATTCAACTGTTTCCAGGATGGGTTCATTTGTAGATGGAGCCATATGCATGCCGTAGTTTAATTAAGCAAATGTGGAAGGTTGACCCATCCCTGCTAAGCAGATAATTGTAGTACAGAAAAGTGGAGTCTCAGATGAAGTTCCCAAATAAACTGAGAAATTGTTTTATTCCAGAAAGTGAAATAGCATTGGGATGGATAAAAAGGAAGGGTTTGTAGTAAGTACAAAATGCAAGGGAGGACTTTCATTTGAGCAGTCTCTATTTTTGAAAAAATATGAAAGGATGAGATGGCTCCAGTGGGAAAGATCTTCCATTAGTATCATTCAAAGGTTTTCATAGTTAAGGATTTCCAAATTATCCAGGTCCTTTGGAATATAGATAGCAAGATACAAAAACTTGGTACCTCTCCATTTTAAGTGGAGACACTGTCTATGGACAGCCAGCATAGCCCAGTGGTCTGCATACAAGTCTCTGATCCAGGAGGTCTGGGTTTGAATCTTGGAGCTGGCAGTATAGCCTAGAGGTTAGAGTAATGAACTGTGAATGTACTTGGTACATCAGCCTCCACTTCCATACTGTATGTTTCAGAGCAAGTTACTTACTCCCCCTTCCCCAGTGCTCCAGGGTTGCTCCTGGAAACAGGCACTTGTGCCTAGTGAGCCTAACCCAGTTACCAAAGATTTTTAAAAAGGGTCAAGGAAGGATGAAAGCTCAAGAGCAGAAACTCTGTCATTCAAATATCTAAAGTTAAACCAGCTGATGCAAAACTGATCAAGGAGAACCCATGCAGCTGGGACTGAGACCTCTGGGTTTAGGAGAGAAAGGAGGAAGTCATTCATGCATAGTGGCAGTTTGTACTCAGACCCTTCATGGGGAATGCCCTCCACCTCTGAATGGTATCAGAGAGAAGTTGCCAGCTGCTCAATATAGAAAGTAAACATGACAGAAGAAAGTGGGCAATCATGATGGGCACCACAGTGAAGAGAAATTGCTGAGACCAGTGCTCCATTAACATAAGCTATGGGAACACTACAAATGTTTTGGAGCAAAGAAAGGAAGAAATCTGAAAAACCCAAGGCTGACAGGGTGTCTCAGAGGAAACCCCAGAGCACCCTGTCAAGTACCCTTTCAGCATCCAAGCTTAAAAAACATGGGGATTGATTGGTTTGAAACATATTCCTGCAATGTGAGAATTCTATGAATGTTATCCATACTTTGTTGTTGACAGATAAACCTGGCCTGGTCAGAATGTATTACGGTACGAATAAGCCAGTCTAGGTTGTGTGCTCATACCACTATAATAAATTGTAATCCACAATGAGGATGGATATTGGGTGACAACATGAGGGGTTAATTGGGTACTTGTTTGGTTTAAGTACTGCCAGCAGGATAGCAAAGCACCAAGAAGGAGAAGGGGAGTGTTCCTCTACTATTGCCAAGAATGCGCTGTGTATATGGGGTATTAAATGGCCAGAAATTGTTTTGTACTACTCAACTGAGTAGCCATAAGGGCCTGAGCACTTCTGTGTTTTTGCTGCCTTCAAGACTGCTAGTAATTCTTTTTGATCTATACGGGTGACAAGAAGTGTCTATTGGGAATCAGAAAGAGTAGGCAAGGAGTATCTAGAAATAAAAGCAGAAATAGCACCTGGAACAGCTGCAAAGGATTCTTTGTAGAGGTTCCGATAGTAATCTGAAAGGAACAATTGTATTTTACCAGAAACGTGAGTAGAGAAGCCTGTGGCTGGCTCTCAAAGGCTGAGGACAAAGGCTTTCCTATGATGTGTCTGAACACATCTATAGGTAGTACACAAGCCCTTCTGACCCCTTCCCCCTTCATAATGGGCCTGGTGATATAATGTGGGTCCTGCTGGACATTTTTTTATCCAGTAGTTTCTGGAGCTCCTGTTTCACTAGTTTAATCTGATCTGCTATTTTCTAGTCACCCTTAGAAAACAACTGCTGAAAAGTGCTGAGTTGCTCATGAAAGGAATCATATTTGTTCTCCTGCCTCTGTCATCCCCTCGAAGGGCCATTTTCAAAGTGTCCCACAAAAGAGGAGCCTTCACTGCATCTATTGTATTTTCCAAGAGAATCTGGCAAATTTGATCTTGTATCAAAGTTTGAGATGAGATGTCCTTAAGGGGAGAAGTGTTAAGTCTCTAAAATGATGACTTCCTTTCTTTGCCCCGTTGCAATTAAGGAGGAGAGAGTCATGGTCAGAAGGAATCTGAATGGACTAGGTAACAACCCAAATGGTAGAAAAATGCCCACAAGAGATGAAGAAATAATCCAGATGGGCATAGCTGTTATGCTGAGGGGGGATTGGGAGTGTACGATCCCATAGGAAAAACCTCTGCCATATGAAAATAAATCCAAGTTGGACTAAATTCGTGTGTAGATATTTTTGCCCTAAAGACACACAATATCAAGATGGATTTGCTGTGCCTAAATCAGTTGACACAGTGATGTTAAAATCACCTCCCAAAATATATTGGCCCTGTATGAGGCCCAGAACTTTACCAAGAAGTTGTCAAAAGTCCAATGTCGATGAACTGGGAGAAAAGTAAACATTGGCCAGGGTGACATCTGTGTTATAAAAAGTGCCTTGCAGAAGATCATAGTGACCATGAGGGTCCACATATTCTCAGAAGAGAGAAAAAGATGTGGTGGCTGGGATAAGTATGGCTAGGAGTGTAGTCAGGCATTTGAGATTTGTACACCAACCTGCCAGTGCCACACTGCCACCCCTTCCCCCACTGTTGTTCATGCCTGTACCCCTAGGACTCAAGTCCAAGGTTCCTGGCTTCAATCAGATGATTCCCACGCTAGACCTGCTGTCTTCGCTGCTTGTGTGGTGCTCAGCTCCTGCTGCCCACTGGTAAATGCCACTGACTGCACCAGGAGTCCAAGACTATGGCAGAAATTTCTTCTCTCTTCCCCCACAGGTAGGCAGAGTCACTCTACGTGCCACTCCACATGAAGTCTTTGTTCTTTTAGCTGGCTCTGAGTCTGTCCTTCTGTCTGCTGCTCCTCAGTTCTTCTACTTCTTCTGGCACTTCCAGTACAATTGAGCTAATAGTATGTCTTCTAACTTTGCTGGGGCATTTAAGCTCACCGCCCCAGACTTGCCACACCCCCTATCAGATGCTGCAGCCAATCACTATGCAGGCAGACCTAATTGAGACCTTCAGCTTCAGCATCTTTGGTCCATTCTGTCACTACCCCCCCAAAACAAAACTGAAAGAAAGTAAAAAGCCTGCAAAGCCAAACAAAGGAATTTAAATGTAATGGACTAGAGAGGGCAGAGGAATGCTGGCCAGTGTGTTTGCTACCCCCTGCTACTAAGCTTGGTATGCCATGGCTTACTTGGAGTATCAGTAGCTACACCCTTGAGTATGGCAGCACTGTGCCTCTTACTAGTATAACAAATGGAAGAACAGACTAATTATCCTCCAGCACAATTTTTGATGCTCCATTTAGGTAAGATGCATTTTCTGAAGATAGATAATGTCCACCGCCTGCTGGTGTAACATCTGAAAAAATGTTTCCATATACCCTGGTTATTAAGGCCATTGATGATATGGAAAAACAATGTTAACTAGAATTGTATTCATAAAATTACTTTCAAGGTTGCAGCACATACTGATTGCATAGCCAGCAATCTCCTAATACAGGCTATCCAGAAGGGCCAGAGGGTTCCCCGACCTAGATCCCATATCAAAAGACCTAACACAGCAGAGCTACTGTACTGAATTAGGAGGCACCTCCTTCCCCGTTACAGGTCCTAAAACCATGTACTCCCTCCAACAACCAGACCAGCTGTTGAAATATCCAGTTTAAAGTATGGGTGAGTCTCATAGGTTTCAAATTTTTATCAAACCAGTAAAACTCAATAATATGACTGAAACCATGTCCCATGAGGATGATATCCTCAACAGGTTGGTAACCAGTTTCCCAGGGGGCAACAAAAACTCCCAGAAAAGTGGGAGAACAATACATTTTGTACAATACTGCTTCCAAAGGAAGGGTGGGATTATGTACCCACCCTAATTTCCATGAGTATCTATGGACAAGTAACATTCAAGCTGGATGGAAAGCCAGGCAACTGAGAGTCCTCGGCCTCCAAGGGAATCACGCTTTCTTAGCAAATTGATAATTCTAAAAATGTTTAATAATGTTTGGTTATAGAATATGGTTATGTGGGTGCTATGTGATACTGAGGCATTAGTGATTTGTTTAGAATGCAAAATAGTTTTTATTTACCAGAAAAGACTCAAAAAAGTGTATGGAAAAAAGCTATGTTTGTTTGTGTGTTTGTTTTTAAATGATTCATGCTGTCTTACTAGTAGAAAGAAGCCTCATGAAGTTAGGTATACATTAGGTGCAGACTGGTATAGAGGTCAAGAATGTGAGTTTAGGCAGTGATGATGAAACTGTTTCCACTGTACTGTAGTCTTTTAGTTGCTAAGATCTGATAAGCAGTGCCTTGTTACAGCCAAGGACTTAATGCTTGGACTAAAAAACCCTCAACTTTCTGTAATGCTGTGCATATATTTTTGTTTATTTCTAAAAAACTAAAAGTGCTGCAGATGTGGAAACAGCACTACCTGATGGATATGTTTTCATCTGATGAAAATAAGAAAAGTCAATATGCAAATGGAGTTATCTACAGAAATGTCCCATGCTAACAGTTTAAAGTTTAAACATTCATGTTTAGTTTCTTTTTAATTCTCTTGTAATTAAACATTCAAATATACATCCTTTATGTGTTTATATGATTGCAGAAATGAGTTATATTCCCTAGAAATTCTGCTATGACTGTTTGGAAGTCTTGGGACGTGTCTGAAGTTTATGGCTGTTATGCTTCAGTAGTCACAGACAAAGAAAGCTTCTATGCAGAAGAGTTTCTGTCACTTCTGACCTTTTTCTAAGGGTTTATTAGAAATAAAAAGTACTTAATTTTAAATATCAGGAGGAGAGGATTAAGAAAGTATACTTTTTATAAAGATATTTGTTTGGAAACCGTGTTTATGGTTTATCATGTAAACTATTGGCTTTGGAGAAATAAGACTTATATAAAGTATGCAAAGTGACTTACAGAATACAAAGACCCATATGATGACACATGTAACTGGTTGCCTCCAGCTAGTAGAGTGGAAAATAACTTTGGTTTTATGTTTTGTTTTTTAATGGGCATTGTACCAGAGAAAGGTGTTACCAAGAAGAGGAATTGACCATTCCCCTTCTTATTTGCAATGTCCAATCAGAGCTGGTAAAGCAGAATATGTGATTAGTGGTGGGCAAGTGAGCCCAATCTGCTCTGCAAAAGCAGTTCATGAGTAAAGATGGTGCTGAATTACTCTGCAACGTGAAGCAGAGTAATTCGCATTATGATGGGTAACTCAAAATCTATTGAAAACAATGACTTTGCATTACTTCACCTTCCCAGACCACTACTCCACCATCTGGGCATCCACCAAGGCGAAGTGCATTGAAAACAATGTATTTCTCCACACTTCGCCATGTGTTTAAGCTCCAAAGGTGAATTTTGCATTGATTTATGGGATTTCAGGTCACATGAGCTCTATATTGATCTGCACAGCCTCAGTTTGGGGTAGTGTGTGTAGGAAGCTGTAGAAGACAGTGTGCTTTGAGAGCTGTCTGTGATTCAAACCTTCTAAACGCTGTTAAAAAAGCCTTTATGAGTAATTTTTTTTGATCAGACTTCAGTTCATCGATTGTAGGAAACCCTCCTGGGCTCATATCATAGAGCATTTTTGTTTGTGTGTGGATTTTGGATGTTAATGTACAACATTGAGTGTGTGTAGTAAAACACAGTGAAAGTGTGCTTTGGGGAAGGGGCATATCTGTGGTGTAGGTAGATTTAAGTTGGAGAAATAGGGAGTTATTTGTTTTTTGGTTATATTTTTGTTATACAGCTGACTGTGTTAATGTACACACAGTAATATTGTCACTGATTGTTGAAATTTTCTTGCTGATTGTGTATTGTGTGGATCTGGTGCAGTAGTTCATAATTTCAGGTTGTTTACGATACGTGGCATATTACTTAACTTTTCAATTTGCTACACATTACTCATTGTGGACAAATTGCGTGTGTGTGTGGTGCTGCATGACATCAAATAATACACCTTTAATTGTGCCACAGTGTAATTGCAGGAGCAGCAGTGTGAACCTGCTATCCACTGCAGTTGCGTGATTTTGTACTGCCATTGTGGTATCTGTTCTTTGTTTTGTTGCTTGTACTGCCATGAAAATCTGCAGTTAGAGCTACCCTCCACCCCATCAGAAAAAGGAATTGTTTTCTAGATTGGATTGTTTGTGACCTCAGCACCACTGGTTAGTTAAGGTGTTTTCACTTGTGAATTTGCATCTCTATCTGTTGCTGAAGCCACAGTTATTTTTTTTTGGCTTCACATCCAGCATCCTCCCACGCAGAGTGAACATTCCAAAATCTAAATTTGTTTAGAATATTGTTGTTGATCCCCCAAAATGCCTGCAAAGAGATGCAAGCAAAACTGGTTCTCGCCATGGCACTGCTGCCAGTGGTAAGATAGTCTGTGGGCGTGGTAGTATGTAGACGCAGAAGTGCATTGCTGATGTGAGGAAAGATATTTCTCCTGCAATGTTTTTTACTGCCCAATCAGTAGCTTCACTTATACTTGGAGGGGGATGATGTTGCCCCAGCCGGTGGTGTTAGTGCAGTTGCTGGTGGTGATAGTGTGAGTATTGCTGCCTCAAGTTCGACTTATGACCAGTGTACCTTGTCTAAAAATACGGTGGAGTGTGAAGCAGTGCAAGTGAGTGGCAGTGTAGATGACGTCATATTTTCCAGTATCATCCCAGTAACTGAACCTGAGGATTCTGATAATCATGTCAACGATAGCATACCACGTGACATTACTTCCACCGTGGTTCATGTCACAGATTTTCCATGCAGTGATTCAGTGTGGTGAAAAATATCAGGTGATGTTGATGATGATGATGAATGTGATGATGATGATGATGTTGCTGTGGTTGCAACATGCAGTCCACATGCCAGCATCAAAGCAGAAGATGTGGGTGTGGGTGATGTTGATGAATATGATGATGATGTAATTGACCCCAGTTGGGAACCGGAGAAAAAGAAAGTCAAGGTGGCTGTGTCTGGGTCTGTTTTCTTTAACTGCCCCCCTGTAAAAACTTGTGATTTACCAGTTTCAGTTGATGGTGATGATGATGATGATGACCCAGTAATAATGATAGGTAGTCATGGTGGTGAGTTGCAGTCTAGGTGTGAACTCCCAGAAAAATCACATAGCACAGCTCCCACTTCAGTGCTTAAAAGAACGGAGTTCAATAAGCAGCATCACAGACATGTTAAAAGTAGAGCATCACAATCCCTTGTTTGGGATTTTTTTATTCAAGATGCAAATGATGAGTCAGTTTCAATGTGACAGGTTTGCCATGTGCGTGTGAGTCGAGTTAAAAAGGGGAGCCATCTGGGCACAGAAGGACAGCATACACATCTTAAGAATAAGCACATGGCACTATGGACCCAGCAAAAGATGGCAGCTAATACCACAGTGGAGCATTCAACCTCATCATCAACCATTACAAGCATGTTATCCCCTTCCATGAGTGTTACAAACATATGAAATTTGCCAGCAGATAAAGGCCTAGAGGTCTATCAAATCTGCTCGAATGTGCAGCTAGCACCCCTTATTCTGCAACTGCCCCACCCTTCCACCCTTCCCCTTCATTAATCCTCCCCCTTGTCCTGTCCTATCCACTTTGAAACAGTCCACTGTTCTACTGGATGCCACTTCTGCAGGTAACACATTCCAGCCAGCCACCACCCTCTCTGTAAAAAAGTGTCTCCTCATCTCCCTCCTGAACCTTCCTCCCTCCAGTCTCATATCATGGCCCCTGGTGTCCCTCCCCTCATTTACTTTGAACAGCCCCTCTGTACCTGTCTTGTTTATTCCTTTCATGTACTTAAAGGTTTCAATCATGTCCCCCCATCCCTCCTCTCCTCCAGTGAGTACATGTTCAACTCCCTCAACCTCCTCTTGTATGATAAGTCCCCCAGCCCCTTGATCATCTTTGTTGTCCTGCACTGCACCCCCTCCAGTAACTTAATGTCCCTCTTCAGATACGGGTGCCAGTACTGCATGCAGTACTCCAGGTGCGATCTAACTAATGACCTATACAGTGGCAGAATCACCTCCTCCCTCCTCGAGTATATACCCACGTGCAATACAACCCAGCATTTTGTTGGCCTTTGCAGCTGCCTTCCTACATTGTGCCGAGTTGTTCATTGACCCTGTAATGAGCACCCACAGATTCTTATCCTCCTCCGTCTGGGCTAGCTGCACTCCCCCCAGCTGGTAACTCCTCCTTGGGTTCTTCATCCCAAAATGTAGCACCTTGAACTTTTTGGCATTAAACCCCAGTTGCCAGGTGTCTGACAGGTTTCAAGCTTTACCAGATCATTCTGCAACACCTGCCATCCCCTTAGGTCATCCACCACTGCTCCTACCTTGGTATCATCAGCAAACAGACTGATCTTGCTCTTGATGTCCCATGATATGTCTGCAATGAATATCCCAAACAACACTAGTCCCAACACTGAGCCCTGTGGAACACCACTTATCACTTTGCTTGGGTGCGAGAGCTCCCCACCCACCACCACCCTCTGTTGCCTTCCCTGAAGCCAGTTTCCTACCAATCTCACCAGCTTTGCACCTGTCCTTGTGCCTACTAACTTACTTCCCAGCCTTCCATGCGGCACGAGTCAAATGCCTTACTGAAGTCCAGATACAGGACATCCACTGCATGGCCCTGTCCAGTTGCCTAGTTACCCAGTCATAGGAACTCCACCAGGTTGGTTTGGCAGGATCTGCCATGTGAAGCCATGTTGTCTGCTGTCCTGTAGTCCTTTGGCCTCTAGGAGGCCACCAGCCTCCCTCCTTCAGGATAGTCTCCATTAGCTTACCCACGATGGATGTGAGGCTCACTGGTCTGTAGTTTTTCCAGTTCATCCTTGGGGCCACTCTTGTGGAAGGGCACCACATGAGCCATCCTCTCAGTCCTGAGGTACACACCCGAATGTAGTGAGGCATTAAATAGGTCTGCCAAAGGTCCTGCAAGGACCTCTGCTAGCTCTTTCAGTACCCTGGGGTGGATGCCATCTGGGCCTGGTGTCTTGTCCACCCTCAGTGCCTTCAAACCCTCCCAAACTCTGCCCTCCATGATTTCCCCATCTGTCACCCCTTCCCCCCTGTTTCTGCCATTTCTCCCCCCCTTGGGTGTCACCTCCCTCTTCTCTTTAGTAAATACTGAGCAGAAGTACTCATTTAGTGCTTCTGCCTTATCGCACCCTGCTTCCACCCAACCCCCTTCCTTCCTAATCCTTACTATATGGTCCTTACAGCTCCTTTTCTCCCTGATGTACCTAAAGAAGTCCTTCTCCCCCTTCTTAATGCCTTGTGCCAGCCTGAGTTCCATAGATGCTTTGGCTCCCCTTACTGCCCTTGTCACCTCCTTCAATTCTGTCAAGTACTCCTCCTCCCTGTCCTCCCCCTCATTGTTTTCTTGTACTTTCTAAAGGCAGCTATTTTCCTCCTTATCTTTTCCATGACCTCCTTTCTCAACCAGCTTGGTTTCTTAGCCCTAACCTTCTTGTTCTGTGCCTTGCAGCAGGTTTTGGTTGCCTCCACTATCCCCAGCTTTATGAGCTCCCACCTCTGGTTAGTGTCCATACTAGATTGAATTCTGGCCAGGTACCCTTTTACCACTTTCCCATCTCCCAAAGTTGGCCCTCCTGAAGTCCAACACTCTTGTGCCAGATTCCACTCCTTCCTTGCCCATATCCAATGTAAGCCATAATGAGTGGTGGTCACTCCCTAACAGTGGTTCCTCCACTGTAAGTTCTCTCACAAAGTCCCCATTTTCCAGCACAAAGTCAAGGGTATTCTCTAACCTGGTTGGTTCACTGACCATTTGCAGCAGGAAGCTGTCCTGAAAGGCATCCAGCAGTACCTGCTCCCTTCTGTTCCTAGTTGTTGGGGTACTCCGGTCCACTCCTGGCATGTTTAAGTCCCCCACAATCACCACACTACCCTTCTCACAGGTCCTCCTGATCTGTCCCGCTAGTTCCCTGTCTAACTCCTCCATCTGAGATGGTGGCCTGTACCCATTCCCATTCTAAGAATCCTATTCTTGGAATCCTGGTTTGCATCCAAAGTGACTCCTTACTACCCTCCTCCCTTCCTCCCTACACACTTCAGTCCTTCCTTCACATAGATGCCCATCCCTCCTTTCCCAATCACCCTGTCCCTACAAAATAACCTGTACCCTGGCACAGACAGGTCCCAGTCATTGTATAGGGTGGCCCATGTTTCTGTGATGGCTGCAATGTCCACCTCTCCCTCTGCCATGAGCACCTGTAACCCTGCAGTTTTCCTCCCAAGGCTCCTAGCATTAAGGGTAACCACCTTCCACCCTTCCCCCATCCTACCCTCCTTTACCAGCATCACCAATAGTACCTGTTAAGTCTAGTAGGAAATTAAATGTGTGCAATAGTGAGGATATAAGAGCAGAGGGTTACTACAGGCATGATGAGGTGGAGAAGCATAATGATTTTTAAATATTGTCCAGTGCTGGTGAGAGTAGCAGTTTTGGTGGTGGTGGTGGTGAATGCAGTATATCTATTGCAAGTGGTACATCAACCCCGGATGGCAAATCTGGCAAAATAACTGCATTTCTGGATTTGTCATCATCACCTGAGCAACCGTCTTCATCAAACCTCCACACTCCACCCCCTGTCGTCCACAGAGCAGAACCATTTGTCATCACACCCCGTGTAAAACATTTAAGTCAGCCCACATTACAGAGTGTTTTTGCACATAAGCTGAAGTACTCACCCAATCATACAGTGTCACGTGAACTTAATGCTGCTGTAGCTGAAATGTTGGCAATTGATCTTTTGCCCTTCTCCTTTGTGGAGAATTCTGGGTTCTGGTGGTTTGCTGCACGTGCCTGCCCAAAATGGAAAGTCCCATCAAGGACATATTTTTTGACCTGTGCTGTCTCCAAGTTGTTCCAAACTGTGTCTGACTCAGTAAGACATGCCCTTCAACATTCCTCCTCCCCATTCATCCATTTAAGTATGGATGTGTGGACAAGTGCAAAACAGTGGGGAGTTCATATTTGTGTATAAGTGCACACTGGGAGCAGGTGCTGGGGGTTGTTTGTTATGTTGGTAGTGTGAATAATCAGTGCAGTAAGGTGGAGTGCCATCATAGCAATCTTCCAGGAATTCAACAGCATGCAACAATTGCTATGTGCAATGTGACCTGTTCACACATGGGTGAAAACATGTTGTACATGGTACTGACTGAAATTGACAAGTGGCTTTATCCCATGTCCCTTAGAGCTGGGTTCATAGCAAGTGACAATGGGTCAAATGTGGTGAAATGCATCACGAATGGTGGCTTTTTTTCATTTTCCATGCATGGCCCATTGTTTAAATCTTGTAGTGCAGGAGTTTCTGCAGCACCCTGATGTAAGGAAAATGCTGACAGTTGCACTCTGTATCTGCTCTCACTTTTCACGATCTGCAAATGCCAGTGAGCAACTTCAGCAGTTGCAGATGTGAAACAGCCTCCCTCAGCACCTCTTGAAGCTGGAAGTTGTCACCCAGTGGAACTCCACTTTATACTTGGCAGAGAGGTTGTATGAACAATACAAAGCCATCTCAGAATATATTTTGTTTTTTCAAATTCAAAGTTTATTAGTGATTTTCAAAGAAATACAGTACCAGATTCATGCATTACATAAAGTATCAGAAATACAGCAACAAACTGACATACAATTAAAAGATCTGACCCCCACCACCCGTTCCCTTCCCTCCCTCCTCCCTCCTCCATCCTTCCCAAAGCACAAAAGAACTTTACCTGAAAAAGTTGATTACTATTTCCAGAAAATCAGGCCATCATGTAAGATTACATAGTATATAGAGCATATAAGGGTCCCCAAACTTTGTTAAATTTCCTTGAGTTATTATGGAGACTTGCAATGACCTTCTCCATCCTCAGATTGGCAAGAAATTCCTGTAGCCATTCTGTGTATGACACAACTTCTTTATCTTTCCAATGTTTAAGGACAAGCTTCTTAGCCGACATTACTATCAGAGTTATGTGATACTTACGGTTGCATACTGTTATCACAGAAAGGTTGCCCAGAAGACAGATGTCAGGTGTAAACAAGTCATTGAGACCTAACAAGGGATTTGCCATCTGCTTGATGAGGTTCCGTAAAGGAGACACTTTAGGACATTCCCCAAAAAGATGTAGTAGAGACCCTTCTTCCTGGTAGCACTGTGTGCAACTAGCAGAGGTAAGTAGGCCACTTCTAGCAAGCTTTTGTGGGGAATAGTATAGGTTATGTAGTATGTTATATTGCATCAGACAAAGCCTATCCTGGGTTATATATCTATGACAGTTATACCACAGAGCTGACCAGTCTATGTCTAGGTCCAGAAAACTGGAAGCCCAGTATCCCGTGGGGCCTAGATAGTTTGGATACGTCTGGTCATGTAGTGTCGTGTAGATTTTAGACACAGCTTGGGGAAAACCAATGAAGGGTATCAGGTCTGAATAGTAGGAAATTTTCTAGGGTTGTTGGAAAGAGGTCCCAAATGTTTTCTCTAGCATATGTCTTACCTGAAAAACTTTAAATATCTGGGACTGTGGGATTTTTGCTTTACTCATTATTTCAGGGGAGGTAAGCCAGGTCCCATCCTGATTATACATAAATGAAGTGAGCAGTTACCTAATTGAGGAAGCCAAGATGGTGGAAGAACACTGCCTCCTATCTTAAAGTTAGGGTTCTCTTTCAGGGGTTGGCTTAAGTCTTGGGTGTTGGCATATTTGAGAAACTTACATAGCTGTAAGTGTGCTTTAAGGAAAGTATATATTGGAGAGCCACATAAAGACGTAGGAAGACACTTAAGATTTGTATGAAGAAGGGCTGCAGGGGAGGGCCCTTGGAACCTGATAGAAGCTAGCTCAATTTTGAGCCAGATGGGCCTATATGGGGGGGGGGTTGAGTCATTGTGGGGGAAAGTCATTGAAGGTATTTGTTAGCTTGGCTGGCCCAATAGTAAAGCTTTACATGGGGGACCCTTAAACCTCCTTTGACCTTAGGAGCAGTTAGCTTATGGAAAGCCAACCAAGGCTTCTTACCAGCCCAAATAAAATCAGTAAAGATACTATGAACTTTTTTAAACCATGAGAGAGGTAGCCAAAGATTTAAAAGGTTAAGTGGATAGAAGAGACGAGGAAAGGCATTCATTTTTACAAGGTTAATTTTGCACCAGAAAGTAATAGGAAGTAGAAACTGTCTTTTGAAATCTTGTTTCAAAAGGTGAAGTAGAGCATCTATATTATCTTTCTGCATTTTAATTGGGCTTCTTGATATTACTATACCCAGATACTTCAAATAACTAGCTTCCCAGAAAAAAACAACATCTACTATTGCACTCCATAACACTTTGTGATTGAGAGGAAGTACTATTGATTTATTGAGATTCAATTTGTAGTTAGAAAAGGCACTGTATTCCTTAATGATTCTGAGAACTTAAGGAATAGAAGTATCAGGGTGAGATAACTGGAGTAAAAGGTCATCTGCATAAGCAGATACCTTTATTTCTTGATCTAGAATAGTTATTCCTTGAACTAGCCGACAATGGATTATTTTGCATATCAAAGGTTCTAAATATAAATTAAAAAGAAATGGAGATAAAGGACAGCCCTGTCTCATACCAGATTGTGAAGGGAACAGAGCTGAGATGGAGCCATTGGCAGAGACACGGGCGGTAGGGGATTGATATATCGCTTGTATCCATTTCTGGAATTCCAAAGGGAAATCGAATACTTGAAGGGTTTTGTACAGGAAGTTCCAGTTAACCCTGTCAAATGCTTTCTCTGCATCCAGAGACACCAGAACAGATGAATAATGTGCATCTCTAGATGCCAAGAACACTTGGGCCAAAGTCCGTAAATGGTCAGCAGATGATCTACCGTTCATGAATCCTACTTGCTCAGGGCCAGTAAGGTCTGGAAGAACTATACTAATACAGTCTTCTATTACTTTAGTCAAGATCTTAAGATCCTGATTGAGGAGGGAGATGGGTCTATAACAGGTAACCAAATCCATTCTTTTACCTGTTTTGGGTAGGAGAACAATTAAAGATTCAAATAAAGAGTTGGCTGATTTTACCCCCAAAAGTATATGTTGATATAGAGGTTGTAATAATGGGATTAGTTGATCTACAAAAACCTTATAAATATTGGGGGAGAAGCCATCTGGTCCTGGGGTTTTATCCACAGGGAGGGCGGTGATAACTTCCCTCAACTCAGTTTCTGAGATTGGTGAAATTAGGAAGTTTTTTTGAGCCTCTGAGAGACAGGGCAGAGAAGAAGTATCAAGATAATCAACTAGTTATTTTTCTGAAGGAGGGTTTGGCATAGGCCTGTATAAAACAGCATAATATTTCCTAAATTCAGTGGTGATATCATCTGGGGATGTTTTAAGCAGCTCGGATTCTGCTGAACGAATAGCTGGGATGAATCTAGCAGACTCCTGCTGTTTGATTCTCAGGGCTAGTAATTTGCCTGCTTTTTCCCCTCGGTCGGTATAGCATGCTTTAGCCTTCAGCATAGCAAACCCTGCCTTCTCTCTCAGACGCTCCAAATATACTTTTTTCAACTTAATTAAATCCTGTCTAACCTGTTCAGGGGAATAGGGAGATAAGTTAGCTTCTAATACCCTGATTTTAGAAAGGGTTAATAGTAATTGCTCTTCTCTCTGCTTCTTTCAGTGTGATGCTATACTGTTCAGAAGGCCCCAAAGATAAGCTTTTAGAGCACACCACTCTTTGTCAGGTTTCCCTGTGGAGTTATGATTAGCAGAGATAAATTGAGTAATATGGTCAGAAATAAGGGTAGTTATATCTGGGTCTTTGAGTAACTGGTTGTTTAATTTCCATCTTCTCCCTTGTTTAGGAAGAGAGAAGAAGGAAAGAGTGCAAGAGACCAAAGTGTGATCTGAAGGTGGACCAGAATGTATGGAAGAATCGAGTACACCTAGGAGAAGAGATTGGGAAATAAGAATGTAATCAATGCGGGAGGAAGCTCCATGAACTAGGGACATAAATGTAAAACATTTACCAGTGGTGTGTAGAACCCTTCAAACATTGCATAGTCCTATTTGGTCTACCAGGTCTCTTAATGCCTGTTGGGCCAGAGAAAGACCTTTCTGGGATATACCAGAACAATCCAAACTAGGATCAAAAGTTAAATTAAGGTCTCCCCCTAAAATAATGGGGTGAGCATGGAAGGGGGATAGCGTATTAATTAAAATTGTAAACAACCCAGGGGAGTCAATATTTGGACCATAAATACTGCCCAATAATATCTCTGTTGTATGTAGTGTGCCTTTAACACATAAGAATCTTCCCAGTGGATCTCCAATTGTTTGGATAGGTGAGAAGGATACTGATCTTGTTCTCAAAATCATTACCCCACAGCTCTGTGCGCTGCCTCCTGCTGAAAATACCTGTCCCACCTGTTGCCTTCTTAACTTTAAGGCTTCATAGTTAAGTAGGTGTGAATCCTGGATAAAAATTACGTCCGCCCTCAGTAGCCCCAGTGTTTTAGAATTTTTTATTGCTTAAGTTTACTCCTGACTCCCTCAACATTCCAAGTTGCAAATGCTAAGTTCCTAGCCATAGCCACAAATACAATGTAACTCTGTGATAGGCCCTATTGGGAGAGTCTTACTATAAATTTGCTGCTCATAAATTATGTTCTTTTGTGCTGCCCTCCCCCTCCTAACCATACTTCTTTAATTTTTTCCAATAAATCCCACAAAATATATTCTTAAACATATTCCCCCCATGAACAGCTACCCAAATCCCTCACCCCAGCCCCAACACTTTGCTCTTCTTGTAGCAGTGCTCCCTAACACAGTTCTCCACTCTCTCCTCCCCGACATTCTTTAAAATCCAGTTTAAACAAACATGCCATAGATAAAACATACCAAAAAACATTAACTTGTATAGATACCCCAAAATTAAAATGAGGTACAATATCCTTTATATTAACCTGTGGATGTGCTTCACAAAATGCATGGTAGTAATGCTTGTAAACAGTAAATATTTTTTCTATTATATAATCAGGGTGTAGAAAAGTAAAATACTGAAATAAACTCTTCCCCCCAAACAAAAGCCTACAATAACCAGTATAGTGATCTGGAAAGTAAAAGTCCAAAAAAAAATATGCCATAGATAGGACATTCAAAAAACCTTAACTTTATAGTTACACTAAGCTTCAGAACAAAAGAAAGCAAGTAGATTCTTTGAAATTAACAAGGCAAAATATCCCTCATATTAATCTGGAGAGATGCTGCATAAAAGGCACGGTAGTACTTATAGTCAGTAAATATTTTACAGTTTTATAGTCGAGGAATTGAAAAATAAAATACAGAAATAAACTCTGTCTCCAAACAAAAGCCTACAATAACCAATGTAGTGATCTGGAAATTAAAAGTCTAATGCACAAGCCTTCTATTCTGGTGCATAATACCAATTAAAAAGTTGAGACTTGGGAACCTGAGTCATGACAGGTCCCTGTAAGAAAACTGACCTCTAATTCTTAATTCTACACCAGCAGGTCATCACAGTGTTTAGGAATATACAGCCACAGGATCAGGAATCTGCTGTGGATCACGAGACCCCTCTAGTGGGTATAAACTGCTGATGCCTGCAAATCTCAGTCTTAGCTAGTAAAAGCGGAAGCATATCTGAGGTGGATCACCAGAGTCGGCTTAGAAAATGATTAAGTAAGCACGTGTGGTCTATATTTATATTAAACAAAAGTTTTACAGAAAGAAAACACCAGCATTGTTTAGTTTTTATTATTAACCCCACTAGATATTGCTTGGGGATACAGTTACCCCAGCTCTCTAGATCATAGAACAGCCAAAAGGGGAATTACTCTGTTAATCCAGGATAATGTAAATGTCAATCATAATTAGTAAAAGCTGAAACATAATTGAGATTCTCGTCAGAGTTGGCTTAGAGAATAATTAAATACATGCTTGTGGTCTACCCTCATATTAACTAAAGAGTTTACCAAAAGAAATTGCCAACAGTGTTTAGTCTTAATTATTGTTCCCCTTAGGTACTGGCAAGAATACAGTTACCTCAGTCCGTGAAATCACTGAAAAGCCAAAGCGAAAGTTGCACAATTAATCCTGGATGATGCACTTTATCTCTACATCCAAGAAGATCCCACACATACTGAAGTTAGCTAGCATTTCAGATTAATTCCACACAGCCTATCCTTAACGGTACCAATCTTCAATCTGATAAGATCGCAGTCATGATTTCACAGTGCAGTTCATGGATCTTGAAAGAGATCAGGGAAAGCTGAACTGAGTCCTGCCTTTGCTTGATCGAGATCTTCATAAGTAGCCCAGCTGCCAGATTCCAGGGCTTGCAATCTTGCCGGGTAGATCATCCAGAATTTGATATTGGCTGCAATGAGTTTTGTTATGAGGGGTTGGAAACTGTCTCTTCTCTGCCACACAGTAGTTAGTAAATCTTGAGCGACCCTGATCCTGGCTCCCACCCAATTCAAATCCTGAGTCTCCTTCTTTTTGGTTAGGAAATATTGCCTCTCCAGGAAACTTAAAAAGCAGATGATAAGTGGACATGGTGGAGAGCTGGGCTGAGGCATTGGGCAAAGTGCCCGGTGCGCCCTCTCTGTTATATATTTAGATCCGTAAGGTGTAAGTCCAGCAATTTTCTCCATGAATTTCTGTATGAAGAGTACTGTGTCCGAACCTTCCTCTTTTTCAGGGAGGCCAATAAGGACCGCATTGTTCCACCTACTGTGGCCCTCAAGGTCCTCCACTTTAGATTCAAGTTTAATCATTTTTTGTCTAATGGCTGGGAGTTCTGAATCTGTCTTGTCCGCCCATTTCTCTACTGAATAGATGCGTGCTTCACTGTCTGCAGTGCACAGGGCAATATCTTCCATTGCTTGCAAAAGTGAATGTAATTCAGTGGTCATACTGTGGAGTTCCTCTTTAAAAGCTTTGAACTCCTCCAGAAAATGAGTGAGTGTCAATGGTTGTTGGTCCAGATCAGCGACGGAGGATAGCTCAAGAGGACCTGAGGCTTTAGATTTTTTAGCGGCCTTCTCAGACGTACTGGGAGGAGTATGACGAGGTGGCGTTTTCTTCATTTCAACTTCCATTAGTTGAAACTTCACTAGAATACTTTTGTAACTTGTTCTAGAAGTCAGTATATATTGATAAAGGCATTAAGCATGTAAAAGATCGTCAGTTATATGGAGAAATTCGGAAAGAGTGATTGGGGAGGAATGGAAGTGCTGCTGCTAGGCGCTCTGCATCACTGGAAGTCCCTTCCCATCTCAGAATATCTTGTGATGCACACTAGACATGACAGTTCTGGGCCCTCCATGTCTATGATTACTGAACAATGGTGCCTCATGGACTCTTTAATAACAATTTTGCATCTTTTTGAACATGCTACACAGGCAGTGAGTGGTGAGTCTGCCTCCATTAGCCAATCAATTCCACTGCTGCGGGTGCTGAGGCAGACATTGCTGAATTTACAGTATGGCCTTGATGTTGCAGGAGACAGTGCTAGCAGTATGATGCTGAAACACATGCTGACATTATTTGACCAGAATCATCACATTTTGAGCAGTCAGTGTAGTGACAACTTTGCCATAGCAACAATGCCAGACCCATGATACAAACGTGGAATTGCTTCAGTACTGGAGGGAAGGCCTGAACAGGTAAAAAATTTCAGCGGGCAACTGGTGCACTTGGTTCATGGGGCTCAGAAGTCATAGAAACATAGAAACATAGAATTTGATGGCAGATAAGGACCGCTTGGCCCACCCAGTCTGCCCATTTCCCTACCTGATGGATAAGCTGCAGATCCTAGTTAACCAGCAGCCTACTTCTTCCTACCCCACCCCTAGAATTGCCTTATGACTGTCCCATGCATGCTTGAATTCCACCACTGTTTTTGACTCCACAACCTCCTCTGGAAGGCTGTTCCATACATCCACAACCTCTCTGTGAAAAATACTTTCTTAAATTACCTCTGAGCCACCCCTTCTATCTTCAAATTGTGCCCCTTGTTCTTGCACACCTCTTTTTGAAAGATGCTACCTCTTGGACTTTGTTGATTCCCTTGAGGTACTTGAAGTTTCTATCATGTCCCCCTCTCCCTCCTTTCCTCGAGGCTATACATATTAAGCTCCTTAAGTCTCTCTTCATATGTCTTCCAGTGCAGACCCTGCACCATTTTAGTGCCCTCCTCTGGACAGCTTCCATCCTGTCTATGTCTTTGGAGGAGATTGGGTCTCCAAGAACTGCCGCAGTACCCAGATGTGGTCTCACCAGCTGTCTGTACAGAGGGATAATAACTTCTTGTTTTCTACTGGTGATGCCTCTCCTATGCATCCCAGTATCCCCAACCCTCCTTGCTGCCCCTCTCACATTGCTTGCCCACCTTTAGGTCATCTGATATGACTACCCCAGGTCCTTTCCATTTTTGTTGTTGTTAGTGTCTCACCCCCATTGTGTACCTCTTCCCTGGGTTTTTGTTTCCCAGGCATTATGCACTTCTTAGCATTGAATCTAAGCTGCCATACATTTGACCATTCCTCTAACCTTGCCAAGTCCTTCTCATCCTTTCCACCCCACTCCTGTACATCAACTCTGTTGCAGATCTTTATGTCATCTGCAAAGAGACATACTTTCCTTCCAGTCCCTCTGCAATGTCGTATAAAGACATTGAAGAGGACCGGTCCTAATACTGAACCCTGCGGTACCCCACTGCTAACCCCCCTTTTTTCAGAGTGGACTCCATTTACTATTACTCTCTGTGTCCTATTCTCCAGCCAATTCTTTACCCAGGCTGTCATCTTGGGACCCACTCCCAGGCTGGCTAACTTGTATATTAATCTTTTGTGTGGGACTGTGTCAAATGCCTTGCTAAAGTCTAGGTGCCAAGGTCAGCAAACCTCAGCAGCGTAATCCAGCTGAAGTTGTATCTGGAGGACCATCAAGCATATCCTGTAAGGTGAAGGGGACTGCAGTTCTAGGTAGTCTGTCATCCAAAGCAGTTGGCATCAACCCGCTTTGGGAGGCTTTGTCCCAAGTGAGAATTTGTGAAATAAATTACTCCGGAGAACAGGATGATGCATCAACCACTGGACTTAGTGCGGCACAGAGAATGGTTGAGTAATATTTGTCTGAAAACAGGAAACTGTCAATAACTGATGATCCTCTTTTGTACTGGAGTGGAAAGTTCAGTGAATGGCCAGAGCTGACTGCAGTGGCACTGAAGTACCTCACATGCCCACCCTCCACTTTAAGTGTCAAGAGAGTATTCAGCTCAGCAGGTGCAATAGTCAGGGATCGTCGGACAAACCTCTCTCCTGCAAATGTTAGTTTGCTAACATTCATAAAAATGAATGAGAGGCACATACCGGCATAGACTGCAACCTCAGTATTCAAACCCCGGCCTAGTCATAGTGGTTTTGGTGATGTAGAAATGGACCATCCTGGTGGCACTGGCAGTAGCAGCATGAAATGGCCCACCATTGATGTAGATGATGACATAACAGAGAAAGAATTTCCCAGTGGTCAGACTTCAGACATAGATGACTGTGAGGGTAGCTTTCTTTATGAGGATAATGATGTGGTTAATGTAAGCAGGTTTTACTGAAGTTGTTAAAAGGCAGTGTGCCCCCTTGGAGTCAAACTATCACTACCAGGACCGATGTAAGCTACTGCCACCACAGAGAATGAGTTTTTTCACCCCCCCTGGACTACCACAACTGGGACAGATGTTAGCCACTGCCACCACAAAGAATGAGTTTGTCAGCCCCCCCAGACCACCACCACCAGGACTGATGTTAGCCACTGCCACCACAGAGAATGAGTTTGGCTGCCCCCAGACCATCACCACCAGGACTGATGTTAGCCACTGCCACCAGAGAGCATGAGTTTGTCTGCCCCTGGACCACCACCACCACCAGGACTGATGTTAGCCACTGCCACCACAGAGAATGAGTTTGTCCACCTGCCCAGACCACCACCACTGAGACTGATGTTAGCCACTGCCACCACCACCAGATGCAGGAAGATGTCACAGGGAATGTCATCATGTGCCACAACTATCACCACCAGCACCCACCACCAGTGTCATTCAGACAATATTTCCCCATTACTTTCACTATGCCAAGGCAGAGGGAGTCGAACAGAAGACCACATCCATCAGCCACATGCACAAAGCTTCTTAACATTAAAACTATAAAGTTAGTATGTGTACTAATGTTTTTTATGCTATTTAAATTCCTTTATGTTTTGCTTTCTGTAGCTTTTCTGAGCTGCAATGGTCAAACACATACAATAAGCTTATTTTGTTTTTTTACAAGTTAACAAAAAAACTCTCCTTCGCTGAAAGTTGGTATGAATGGTACTGCAGCTGTACCATACACAGGAACTTATGGAATATACATTTCAAATCCATATTGATAAGTATCAAGATTTTATTTCATCTGTTCAATTTTTTTTTTAAAGTCTGCAGCAAATGTGACTGAGTACGATTCATAAACTAGGTGACAAGAGTATATCACCAAAACTATTTCTGCAAGACATCATGTACTGTATCCTGAACTTGCAGCTATGCAGCCATGACAGTGTTGAAAACGTTGCACACAGGTTGTGTTAATTGACAAGATGTGATTTTGAAATGTAATTTGACTTGAGATTGAGAACCAGAGATAATCAAGTTGTAAGAAGTCATTCATTTCTTTTTTTAGGAAACTTCCAGATGCTTTATTGTGTCATAGTTGCCTTATCCAAAGAAGTTCTTCAACATCAGCCCTCTCCCGGGCTGGTGCAGACATGCAATACACAGAAGTCATTTCAATCAATGACCATGACCATCATTAACAGCCAGACTTAAGAAGGATACACATGAAATCTGTGATGAAGTAACCAAATAAGAAACCATTAATGAGACAAACCTGCAAACATGCTTCCCCCGCCCCCCCAAAATACTTACCTTCATTGGCTTGAGAGTTATCCATTTCAAATTTCTATGCAAAAAGTTCTCATCAAGCACTGGAATGTACACACCAACAGTATCTGTGACATGTGATACAAAAAAATTCAATGAGTGCATGTCTATATATGTCAACCCCACACCTACTGTACAAAATACATATATATATATATATATATATATATATATATATATATATATATATATATATATATATATATATATATCAACTCACCAAGGCTACTATTAGTTTACAGACAAGGGCACCCTTCCATCTGGTTGAGATGACCACATTGCATTTTCGGGAATCGCAGCACACATTGGACCAGTAACAGTTTGCTCATGGTTGTCATTTCTGAGGGGACTTTGCATGTAGTGTAATGCTCCCATTTTACTTCGCTACCACTTGTCAATTTTATGCACACAAGAGATAAGCATTTTGGGCATGCAGAATAAATCTGGGAACTCTGTGTGAGCACTGCACGCATGACAGAGTGCGCCATTAATTCTGGGGGTCTTTGCACATGGTGTAACGCTCCCATTTCACTTTGTTACCACTTGTCAATTTGATGCACACAAGACAGATGCATTGTGTGTGTTGTGATTGTGAGCACATGATGTTATACTTAAATTATAAATTAAAGCAGCATTGCAAGAATGTGGTAACAATTTTGACCTGTTCTTTTTTGTGCTATTTTACATTTCCAGCCACTAGTTACCTCCGAGTCATGACTTGAATGACACCCTTCTTTTCACAATTTCTGACTGCGTTACTACTTTTTCTCATGTCTGAAAAAAAGGAGCACGCCTTTCAATATTGTTCTGACCAGGTTTTTAGCACTATTTGCAGCTGGTTTTCAATAAATATTGTTCTGTGAGGTCATAAAACACTGCCTGTTGCATAACTGTTAATTTTACAACAGAAGTGATATATAACAACTGATGGAGAAAAGCAGGGGAAAATACTGACAAAGACCTGGTACATACAATATTAAAAGGAGTGATCCTGTTATTATTTCAGACATGAAAAAAAAGTATTAAAGCAGACTCAAATACTGGAAATTATAGTATCATACAAGTCAGGATGTAAGTAAAGTGACAATGTAAATTAGCACTAAAAAGTATAGGTCAAAATTGTCAACAGATTATTGCACTGCTGCTTTACAGAGATTCACCAAGTTACATAGTTATTATGGTGTTGCCCCCAATATGTGGGTGCCTTACATCCTGGGGAATCTTTCTTGCTCCACATGTCCTTACATAGTGCAATACATTTCTGTCAAAAACGCCCATCATTTCATTAAAGTGTGTCACGCCATGGAGGAATCCCCGTTCTGAAAAGCCACCCAAATTTGGCCCCCTGCTCTCAGCAACATTAGGATGTGATGCCAGGGACAGCATGGGGATGTGCTCCATTATAGTGAATGTCTGGCAGCTTTCCAAATGTTTCTTCATGTTATAATGGTTAGTTTGTGGTGAAACGTAGACACATTTCCTCTAACAAGGCTCTTATTTCTGGAAACGTGCCCACACATTTCACCACAAACTGACCATTATAACATAAAGAAACATTAGGAAAGCTGCCAGACATTCACTATAATGGAGCACATCCCCATGATCTTCCTGGCATCACATCCTAATGTGCTGAGAGTGGGGACAGAATTTGGGTGGCTTTTCAGAATGAGAATTACTCTGTGACATTACACACTTTAATGAAATGATGGGCATTTTTGAGAGAAATGTATTGCATTATGTAAGGACATGTGGAGCAAGAAAGATTGCCCTGGAAGTAAGGCACCCCTATATCGGTTGCAATGCTGTAAGTTGGTGAATCTCTTCAATGTCTATTTCACAAATGAAATATTTATGGATCCTCAGTAATGTTTACTTTGTGTCAGGACTCATGAATTGGATTTGAAGTGTTTCACAAAAAGAATGACTGAGCAGTGCAAGTATGTTGTGCTAAACTGCATGTGTACTGTCAGTGTTTTTTCCTGTGTGTGCATACATTGTCCAGCTTCATGCAAACACATATATGGTGTGACTTCTTGCAGTATCTCAAGAATAAAGATAATAAAGAATAAATGACATATATTTTATTGGTACAATCAGCACCAGCGGAGTAAGTGATATAGTATTTTTTCAGTGGTATCAGGTCACTGTGCACCTTAGTCACTCACACTGCACACATGACTTTGCAGAGATCATAGCACAAAAAACACATGCTCTCCTAAAAGTTATAGTATGTGTGCAGTATGTGACTAAGGTGCACTCTGCCCAGGCACCTCTGAAATAGTATCGTATCACTTAGTCCACTGATGAGGATGGTGACAATAAAATATATGTTATTCTGCTCGCTATTTTTTATACCATAAACACTGCAACAAGTCAGCAATATATGTTTGCAAGAAGCTGCACAATGTCTGATGTCACACACACACACACACACACACACACACACACACACAGAGGAAACAACACTCACTGCACACATGCAATTTAGCACATCATACTTGCACTGCTCATACCAACTTTTCCACAAGCACTCCACAACAGAAAGTCAACATTACTGAGGCACTGCATTATAACAAAAGGGCAAGTGTCTACTATTAAACAAAAAAAAATCACAAAATACTACAGCACAGCAGTGGGAGGGGTGTCCCAAAAAATCCCTTAATGGGGATTATATGATGTTCCAGCAGCAGGTGGAGCATTGACAGTATCTGCAGCTGCTGTTGCTGGATCTGATCCACCTGCTGCTGCACAGTGCCCACCCTCTTGTCACTTTCCTCAAGGGCCACCCACACCAGTGCAATGTCTGCCTGCATTGCAGGCACTGTGGTGGCGTCCACTGCAGCAGGAAAGCCAGGTAGTGGTGGTGGTGAGGGTAGTGCTGGTGGCTGTGGTGGTGGTGGAGCAGCTGCTGCTATTGCCTTCCTCCTGCTGTGGCGGTGAGGCACACCTCCAGCACCCTCTGCCACTGCCACAGAAGGGCCAGCAAATGGATGCCTGGCCTCTTTGATGACAGCATGCCACCCCACCTTGTGGCGATTTGCCATGTGTGTGCACACTGGCCACCAGTCCCCAAATGTGTTCCCAGGGGGCCATGGTGCACCTGCACACCACACAAATGGCAAACCACAATGGTGCTGTCCCCCACCACACATTTAAAAAACTGCCACACTGGGGAGCTGTGGGGAGGGACCAAATATACTTCTGAAAGCACCATCATTCACCTGGGGCTCCACTTGCAGCTGTGGAGGTGGTGGAGGGGGTGTTGTTGGAGCCCCTGCAGCTGCTACTGGTGGTGGTGGTAGTGGTGTACTCAATGGATGTGCCACCACTGGTGGCACTGCTGCTGCTGCTTCCAGAGGGGGAAACACAACACCAAACAGTCAGGAGCAGTCTAATGACACCCAACCACCCCCACGTGTGTGTACTCCTTTCCTCTGCTCATGTCCATGGGCCACAGACTCTCCTCCTGGGTCCATTGTGCACAAGTCCCTCAGACTGTGACTGACACCTCACAATATTCCTTCACACGCACTCACAGTCTCACACATGCACACACACACACAAAACAAAACTTATAAAAAAATCAGTAGCAAAAAAGAACTGAAAAAATACACTATAAAAAAACTAAAGATTTAGCTTTTAAAAAAGCTGTTTTTTTTGTCAAATCGCAAGATACCAACTACCAAGTAACAAACTCTCCTCTCTCTACACCCAAAAGGCTTCCTCCTTCTACCACTGCAAAGGAGAAAGTGAAACTAACTGCTTTTCTGACTCATTTCCTTGCTGCCTGGCTAAAGCATGTGCCTTACAGTATTGTAAGCCATGTGATGTGTGGGGGGCTGCTTATATTGTTGTCATTTCACCTTACATCATGTTAAGGTAGAATGACAATGCAAAGTCAGAATGGGAAGGTGAAGTGAGCACTTTGCAGTGCTCACTTCATGTAGCATTATGATGACAGGAAGTGACCACTTCGCAACCACTTTGCCGGCAGATTTTAAATTCACTGCATCTCTATACGTGATGTCATAATACTGGAAATGTGATCTGCATATAAATATTGATTAGTATGACATTTTTGGAGATTCCACTCAGATTAGTTGCTATCAGGCTCTACATCTGAGGTTGCTGTATCCAAGCTGAAGATATCCTTCCAACAGAAGCTCGAGCCTGTCCTGTACTGAAAGCTGTTGTATCTGGGTGTACCAGATGCTTGACACACCAGTGTGAAGAAGAGATGCCATGTTTTCTAGCAAGAAACCAGCACCATTAGCGTGACATCAATAGCAGGGCAAACAAACTCTGGTCAGAGCCAACACGGCTGCTATATTGCTTTAAGAGTACCAGAGGGGAGCTGAAAGGGGCCCATTCAGTAGCAGAAATGTAAGAATTACTTATTAATTTACATAAAAATACATTGTGCTCTGTCTGATCTTTAGTCCTACCACCAAAACTTTCACACATCCCTGATGACATACGGCATCAATCCACAGTGTACATGCATTCATTACTTACAGAGTCTGCAAAAATATTCTCCTTAGCAGTAAAATACCCTCCTTATTTCTACATTATAACTGAAGTTGGGAAAGTGAAGCCCATTTAAAACTGAGTGTTCTATCCATTGAAATTTTATGCTTCAAAATTCATGCTCTTACTGCCCATGACCAGAGTCACAGCTTGAATTTTGAAGCACAAATTTACAATGGCTAGAGTACTCAGTTTTAAATGGGCTTATTTTCCCAATGTCAACAAATAATGTAGAAACAAGGAAGGTGTTTTACTGCTGAGAAGAGAAATGTTTTCAGACTCGTTTGTGAATAAGTGTACACTGCGAATCAGTGCCTTATCTCATCAGGGACACGTGGATGTTTCAGCCAGCGGGACTAAATATTGGACTAACTAATGAATGAAGAGGGCAGACATCTGGGTCAGCAGCAAGAAAATAGTGTGGTAGAGGGGAGAGAGGCAGTACTGAATGGAGGCAGTGTAGTGATTGTGCAAGTAATGAAGTAAAATATTTCAACTTCACAATTTTGTACTTCATTCAGAATCTGGTCACTTGCTTCCAGAGCCCCCTTTCTCTGATACATATTAGCAAGACATCAGCATAGCTGTCACTATGCAGCCATAAAAAATGTAATGTCCAGAAATTCAAATGGAGGGGCATTTTATGTAATTGAGTTTTGCTGATGTCAGCTGCATTGTAATTTTAGCTGGAAATCATAAAAATACTTTTAAGCAGTATATTACAAACCAGCAGGTAAAGAGCTCTGTTGTAAATACTCATCTAGTCCCCAAAAATAATACTACCTCCTCAAACTGCCTCCAAAGTTGAATTCCATCTTTTGTGATACAAGCACCTACATATTATTCAAATGTGACAACACTGCTACTTAGAAAGCAACCTACCTATGCCTTTTCTTTACCATAACACCAGTTGAGCAGTGTTTGTAATTACACTAGTTGAGAAGGCAAGGCCATTAAGCTGCAGTCTAGTTTGGTGCTTACATAGTAACTGACTTTTTTTGCCATGACCAACCATGATTCTCCATACTGCAGGGTTTACCCATTGGAATTAAGCCACCACTTGGGGCCTTGTTCTGCTGCAACTCTTTCAGTTACATTCAGTACAGCTAATGGTACTTGCAACCATCTTCCATCAACCTACACTGCTACTCTGAATCAAAAAGGAGATGTTACCTCCCACTTGAAGCAGAACAGTTTCTGAGGGGCTGCTTGTAGTGTGCTGCTTCTAACCCTTGCTGGTTGATTGTCTCTCCACAAGTCTTTACTTCAGGTTATTTCATATTACCTTCATCACTATTGTACTACACCCGGACCTGCTTTCAACTGAATACTAGAACAAAGTTGCTCCTATTTTTTCAAGCTCTGTATGCTTATATACTGCCTGTAACCAGACTCTTTGTTCAAGTCCAGCCTGTAGCGGACTTAAATGTATTGTAGCACTAATTCTCTTCTGTAACTTCTATGTACTTCTCAGTACCCCAGTCGTGCCTGGAAATGAGCCTTGTCTCAGCACGCCTTTCCCGGTGAACAAATTTTAAATAAAAAATAAAAATAAAAATGTGCTGTGTACTGTATAGCTAGATTGCCAGGATTTGATTTTTATTTTTCCCCAATTTTGATGGCTAACATTGAGTTTTATTTTCAATACCTGTTCACTATTTTGATTGATTGCAATTAATACAGTAATATTACATGAAATCTTAGGTTTGTATGATTTTATTTTGAGTAGTATCAACTAGCGACTGGCATATATTCACAACATATATTTCCTAGAGGGAGTCTTCAACTGCCTGAGTTGTGGTGTGCAGAAGGGAACAACTGAAAGTCAATGAGATGCTAGATTGGGGGAATGCTTTGAGTGCCTAAGCTGTGTTGGGAGGAGCTTAAATTGCCCAAATAAAAGCAAGTAAAAAGGGAATACAACCATTTACAGCTGACCGAGTTGGGAGCCCCAGTGAGATACCAGTGGTACAGTAGGAAAGCTGCTTTACTTGCCTTCTTTGTGGTGAGAAGAAGGGACAGGAAAGTTGCAGCATTCAATACTGTTACTGATTCATTGCAATTAAAAAAAGAAATACCTGACCAGGAGCCTCTATGATGTGGCAGAGTTGGGGTGAAAGGTTTCAATTGCCTTAGTGGTGCCAGACAGAAGGGCTTGTGAGGCTGCAGCATCCAATACTGCTGGCAATTTATTGCAATCTTTTTTTTTAAATGACCTGACTAGGAAACCCACTGAAATGTCAATGTGGAAGGTGAAGCTTTGAAAAAAAATCGATCAGTATTAATTAAATATTTTTTCCATTGGTTTCACGAATTCCTCTGAAATCAACATATATTGATTTTTACTGATTTTAATGTAATCCTGGCAAGCCTATGTATAACCCAGGACAGCTACCAAAAATGTTGCTCTCCTGTGCAAACATCTGAAGAGCACTCCATATCTGAATGGCCCTTGGGACTGTAGGGACTCACAAGCTAGTTGGTTCATTCCCATGGAGGGGGAATTATCTATGAATAGTGAGATTGCTACAGCCTGGAGAATTCAGTGGAATTTTGTGTATTGGAAAAAGGTAAAAGGACATTCCAAAACTCAGGGACCAAACAAAAAGGGAAATGACTTAGCATATGCTCTGGTTAAGGAGCATGCTTTAACTGGAGAAGTATGGAATGTTATTCCTACTGTAAAAGTTAATGTAAATGTGGTTACCTGTCAACAAGAATGACAGGAGAAAATAAATGGTGTTACTCTAATATAGTGATAAGCCTAATTTTGACTTGGTAAAAAGGCAAAAGAATGATTAAAAAAAGAAGGAAAATGTTATAGTTTTGTTGAGAACACCAATAAAAATATGGGGCTTGATTTTCAAAGAGTGATGCAGGGCTTGCATTAAGCACTGCATCAAATCTATTATTTGGTGTAGTTGCACCAACTCATTTGATGCAACTGCATCCGATTTTAGTACATCAGTTGCAGTTGCAATAGTTTCTAAAATTTACAGCAGCTTGTGCCAAATATTTGGCTCAAGTCCTATAAAAAGGGCCCCCTAAATACTGCAAGTTAGACCAGGGAAAAGTTGGTCTAACATGCAGAATTTGGCCCTTAGGACTGAAAACCCTGATCACCGGCCAGGGAAATGCCACAAGCCAAGTGTGCCAAATAATCTGTACCAGGAGCTTTCAGCATTCTCAAGGCTTTGAATATCAAGCCCATGACTTCTGAAAGTGACCTACAAATGGACTTTGAACAGAAAACCATGTAAGACAAAAAAGGTAAATTCTAATTATGGAACAGTCTGCGGGTAAAAATTAGCAAAAAGTCACAAAGGCCCAGATGGGTAGCTCCATTAAGTCATAGGGAATTATATTACAACATGCTCATGATGAACCACCTGTAGGGCATGGTTGGACAGAAGAACTTATGAAATGTTAAAAGAAGTGATCTACTGGCCTTACATGTATAGTGATGTCACAGATTAGGTAAAATGGTGTATAACCTGTCATAAATTTCAGCATTCATTAACAAGACAAAGAGCACCACTGAAGGTAAAAGGAATTGCAATGCCCTGGTCTGATGGCCAAATTTACAGGATTGGTCCTCTTCTGAGGTCTTCAAGGTGTAACAAATATATTTTAATGGTTACTTGTTTATTTACAAAATGGGTTGAATGTCTTCCTGCTCCAAATGATATAGATGAAACTACAGCTTTATTCTTAATAAGCCATGTGTTTAGTCACTGGGGATTACCAATGAGAGAGGACTCAGACAGAAGTACCCATTTTGCAGACAAAGTTATAGGAAACATGTGGAAAATGCTAGGAGTTCAAAGAAAGTTACATGCTTCCCATCATCCAGATCATCAGGACAGGTGGAAAGTGTCAGTAAAATAATTGTGTATTTACTAAAAAATGTATTAGTTCATCAGGAAAAGATTGAGATGTAAAATTGTCCTTTGTATTAATGACTATACATGCTACTCCAAGTAAGTCTACATGCATAGCAGTTTTTTGAAATGATGACAGGAAGACAAATGGTATCACCTTTGCATCCCATGTATGCAACAGGAAATGTAAATTTGTCACATGATGCTACAACACATGAATATGTAACTCATTTAAGAAAACACTTGTAAGAAACCTTTTCATTTGCTGAAAGGAATTTGGAGAAAAGTGTTCAAAGTTCTAAGTCGCATTATGACAGAAGAGCTAATCTGCAAGAATATCAAATTGAGACAAGTGGCCACATTTTCAAGGACCCCAGGATTTGCCACTGGTGTAAGTGAGTCTTCACTTGCAGAGCCTCAGTTTTTCTGCATGCACCGGATTTTCAAAGAAGGAGCCATATTACGACCATCAACACAGTGTATGGCAGCATGTGGCCATTGTTTAGCACAGCTGTGCCAAAATGTTATGCCTGGTTGGACTAGGCATAACATCCTATGCAGCTATGCTTACTGAACATGCAGAGCACAGGCTGATAGTAGGACTGTCTGCAATGCAGAGATCTGTTCTGCACTGACAAACTGTGGCATAGGACGTACTCCCTAGGCCCATTGAAAATCAGGCCCAAGGCATTTTATTTTAACTACAGCAGAAACACTGCTAAAGATAAAAGGTCCCATCCAAGATGACCCTTTTTACTCAGAGAAACAATTTCACCTGTAGTATACTAAACTGAGGTCATGAAAAAGAACACTAGTGAAGTGATGCTTAAGTGTGTTCATATGAATCAGTTGAGACCATACCATAAATGTAAACAAGTCTGGTATATCTTAAGTGACAATGAAAATTATGAACAACAGTGGCACTGTGAATTTCTAGTTATGATACTGATATTTGTAATTAATGAACAAAAAATAATAAGTTGTACCACTTTGGAAATTTCTTTGATAACTTTGATGTGCCAAAGACATTTGTTTAAATCGTAAAATGAAAAGTGTACATAGTTATAATCATATCTAATTAGATATTTGCTTAGTTGTTTTTTTCCTATGTAAAGCTGTACATCTCTGATGATGTCATAAGTTTACAAGTAGGATGATGTTAGTTTTCTGTTATGTTATACAATTCAATTGGCTCAATGAGGTGGAGCACCTAACCACACCCCCGCTCATACCATAAAAGGCCACTCCTGCTGTCTGCTCCCATGATCATTTTTCCACTGTGACTGGAGGCTCTGTTGCTTGCTGCTCACCCTTGCTTCATTCCTTTGTTTGTGTTTCCATTCCTGTTTCTGTTTTCTCTGGCCTCCGGTCTCCCCCTTCACTTCTTTCTGTCTCCCCTGCTGATCTTTTTCAGTGTTCTCCTTGTGCTGTTGCTGCCACTGCTGCTGCAGTCATTGTGTTTAAGGCCAGTGGCTTGCGTGCTCCTCTCCCTTCTGTCTCTTTGTTCCCTCCCCAGGTCCCTCCGCCCCTTCCACCATCCCCATGGTTACTCCTTTCTGCATCTCTTCTGTCTGCTACTGACTGCAGCCACTTTCCCTGCCCTCCTTCTCTGCCCCGTGACTTTCCCCATCTCCTGCCTGTCTCATGTTGCTCCCTCTTCTGTTTGTGCCTTTCCTGGCTTGGACCGATGTCCTGCTTCCGTGATCCCTTCTTTCCTCTCCGTCAGGTGCTCGACCTCATTTTTGCCAGGCCGTGGATTCTTTGGGTTGCTGCTTATTAGCCTGCATCCTCAGTTTCTGCTTTACTCTGCTGCTTTCACCTGTGCTCTGGCAGGTGCACTTTCTCGACTCTGCCATTCTGTTCCTACGGGGATCCTGTCTGCGCTGGGGATGTTGTGTTGGCACCCGGATTTGTTATCTTCTGCTGTGTCCCTTCTGGCCTCCACTGTGCTATTTGGGGTTTTCTTGCCTTACCTCTGCATGTTATTACTACTAATTGCTGTGATCCTGGTCCTACATGCAGGACCAGAATTAATTTATGATTTTAAATCGCTCCAAGGTAGGTCAGCCCAGATTTCAGCTGCACTCAGTATTTTGGCTGCCAGTAATTGCTGTTTGGTGTCCTGGTGCCTAGTTTGAGGCTTCCCTGTTTTTCCCATGGTTGAAGACTGCAATGTCGTAGCCTGCATTGTGGCTACATGCAGCGGTAGCAGCTTTATAATTCTCATATATTTAATCAGAGCTGGCTCTGCCAGCCTTCTACTGCTGCACTGCATAGCCCTCCTACTACTGTGCAATGCAACCTATGACAATACCAGCAATTGTACACATACTAGCCTTCATGGCATTATTACAAGCAGCGTTTTCAGTCTATTTGCTCTTGGACATCACTTCTTCACATACCAGCTTCACAGCTTCCTCCTACCTAACCATCGGCTGCAGGCTTCCCCCATCCGTTACCCTCTCTCCCACTTATAAAAGTTCAATTCAGTCCCTAAATTTAGCTTCTTAATGGACCTGGTTGGCATGCATTCCTGTGGTTACAAATTGCTAACTGCCTTATCTAGACCCATGTCAGAGTCCCCATTGCTCAGCCCGACCTATGGAAAAGTATAATCATTGTGATCGAACAGTCAAGAATGACCCATGTGTTGATCCCATTCTACATCTTGACTTTATTTTCTCTCCACTTTGGAGAAATGCCAACTGTGTTCATTACTTCCATAGCTTAGGGCTAGCCTGTAGCCGACAGTATCATTCTGCACCCACAAAGTCCACATCTTGAGCATGCAAAACTCAGAGTGGGGTCCTTCTCATCTGGCCCATAGTGGGAAAGTCTTGTCAGTGGCTCATCAGGTTGCACACTCACCTCTGAGGCCAGAAGATCAAAAGGTAGTGGGTTCTATCCCCACTTCAGGCACTTGGGTTAAATCCCAATTCTGATACTGTAGTGCAGCATGAGGGGGTGCAGCACTTCAGAGGTGACGTTTTTTAGATGAGACATTAAACTGAGGTCCCATCTGCCTATTCTGGTGGTAATTCAGGTGTATTTTAAAGATCCCATGGTATTTCTCGAAAAGAATAGGGAAATTTTTTATTCAAATCTGAAAAATGTATGATACAATACATAATATACATAATGAAAAAATGAAAAGGAAGGAAAAAAATCATATAATCCTTTAAAATAAATACCTATTCTTGCATACAATCTCCTATATATAAGGCAAATATAAATCTATGTTAATATCCTATAATCAAAATGAAATGATTAAAGCAAAATAAGTATTACATCATACAACAGCAAAACCCCCAACCCCCACAATGTTATGGGAACTCACAAATTGTTGTTATTTTTAATCATGGGTACATGGACATGGGACCATTACAAGATCCCCGTTTCCTATAATAAAAGAAAAATCAAGACATTTGGGCATATTACATCAAACATCTGTTTCCCTCCCCCTATAATACGATGACCATTTTTTTTACTCAAGTTACTCACTTATCAAAAGGAATATGTCTTAACCCAATGAAAGCCACATAACTTATACAAAACCTCAGATAGTGTGTTTTCACACTTTAAAATAAAAAAAAACAGGAAAAAACTGCTTTATAATCAAAAAGCAAAAAGTGGAAGCTGAAATTACTTAAAATGAAAACTGCCTGCCTGGCAGACTTAAACATATAGATCACCATAACCTTTTTATCAATAGTGTTATCATAAGGAATATTTTCTTAATTTATTTTATTCAAAAATCCTAAATATATGACATTCTGTTCTCTCATAACAGGATCTTGATTAGTCAATAACTTTATTATCTTGTATTGAGCCATAAAATATTTCTCCATAATCTCTCAAATTTGTTTTTAGTCAGTATCTTCCTCTCTCTTTCTCTCAAATTTATAATTTCTGTTTCTATAATAGTAAATAATTGTGCAGGGGTTATGTCCATTTGTTGTAATGTGAATAGGCATCTATATTGCCAAATATAATACTGTAACCACCCCAGAACCATATGCATTGTACTTTGGTCATAGGAATGCCACCTATAAGGGTGAATATTCTTAAATAATATTTGTGGGTTAAGAAAAAGCAAAGACCAATTTTTTTTTCCATTTTCCATGTAATATAGTCCAAAAGGGTTATATATGGGGACATTGAAAGTATAAATGTTCCATCGTTTCAGTAATTCTGTTGCAGGTCTCATTTCTAATACACATTCTTTCTGTGAGTTCTTTGTTTCTAGTTTTCCTTCACATTGAGTTTATTATGAGCACATAACCACTGTACATCTGACATTTTCTCTGGAAGCCTTGCATTCAACAACACTGTATTCACTTTACTTCTTGTGTCTCCATGCAATAATATCTAGGGGCCTCTAAGTATCTCTCAGCCATTATGTTCCCATAGAACACCTTTCTAGTATCTCTACATACAGTAGGGACTGTTTAGTAACTTTCCAAAATTGTATTTTGCCAAAACATTTCAATAAGTATGTAGGTAAACCCCTTGATGATCTTTATTTGGGTATAGGGAGATCTATCCCCCATTCATTACACAATTTATGTATTCTGTCCAGTACCCATGGTGCTCACAAAGCACACATAGATGGAAGCCTCCAGTTTTAATGATGGTGGAAAAATCATACTTATGTAGAGAAACATTGGAATCAAAATGTTTTGATCATAAAAATACATTTTTTCTTGGACATGCTCCTCCTAATCTATAAATTCACCTTATTTTGTGCATTGTGTAATATCATTTCCCAGGTGAAATGTACCATGACCTCATACCCAAAATATATCCGTAATAAATGTTTCAATTTTCTCTCCTAACCAGAATCCCCATTATAACATCCTTATCCTGTCCCATGTTTCCTACTGGAAGACATCTGCTTTTGCTAAAATTAATTTCTGACCCAGTGCTTGTCGAGAATACTTTAAGCACCTCTTCTGCCACTTTACAAGATGCAACATCTGCCAGTATCAGACACATATCATTTGCATAAGTGATTGATTTAATTTCTTGGTCCTTAGAGGAAAAGAATAACCCTACAATGTGTTCTGCTTTGTTTAAATAGTGTAATAATGGATCAATGGTTAAAATATATAACAATGGATTAAGGAGGTACTCCTGCCTTACTTCTTATTTAACTACACATTTCTTTCCCACCCAGCCGTTTATGTGTGGCTCAACCGTTGATTTTTTATAATAAGTTTTAATCCACTCAATAAATATTCCTGGAAATCCATACACTTCCAGTCATTTTCACAGGTAGGCATGAGAAATTTTATCAAATGCCTTGTTCTGATGAAGACTAACCAAAAATCCCATGATTTCATCTAAATTCCCTCTATACATAATTTCTCTTAGACATATCAGATCATCCAAAATGTTCCTATCAGGGATGCCGCAGAACTGAGAAGGTTGGATTATTAGGTCCAAAACCCTGGTTAATAATTTTCCCAACAATTTCATCAATATCTTACAATCAGTATTAAGGAGTGTCATAGGTCTCCGGTTTGTGAGGATAGACTTATCTCCTGTTTTATATAATAAAATAAGCAGCCCATGGTGCATACTGTAGGGGCATTGCCCAGTACTCAGGCAGTAATTGTACATTCCAACTAATTCCTTTCCTAGGACATAAAACACATATTCATATAGTTCATTGGGTAAGCCATCCTTACTGGGGCTACCCCAACTTTTAACCTTTTAATAACAAGTTCTAGTTATTCCTTAGAAATTGGATCCACTAGTGCTTTTTTTGATTTCTGGAGGTAATTGTGGCACTTTACAAGATTTTAATCATTTGTCCATTAACTCCTCTTGTAGCTGAGGGTCCTGTACCATGACTTTCTATTTCTGACATCATCCCAGTTTGAGTATCCAAAATTGTGCCATTGGCTATTATCACCTGATTCAAAATGTTCTTCTCCATAAAGGAAGCACAACAGTTGAAGGGGTTAGTATGCCCATGTGTCCTTTGTGTCCCAAAATGCTGTTCTTTATCCAAGGGCTATCCTAGATCTAGTACTGACTAACAAAGAAGGGATCACAGATCTCCAGGTAGAAGGTCACCTGGGGGCCAGTGACCATCACATGGTATGGTTCAATTTGGCTACTACATCTAAATCATCCCATTCCAAGGCAAAAATATGGGACTTCAGAGGAGCTGACTTTGATAAGATGGCCAACAGAGTTAAGCTAGCCTTGGCAAAAAGAAACACAGGTGAGGGGGTACAGGCAAAGTGGGCAAGCATTAAGGATGCAATACTTGAAGCAACATCCCATTGTGTTAGACAGAAAAGGAAGTGCAAAAGAAGAAGGAAACCACTTTGGTTCTCAAATACAGTAGCAGAAAAGGTCAGAGCCAAAAGGCTGGCCTTCAGGAAATATAAGGGAACACAGCGGGATGAAGATAGGGAGGCATACCAAACTGCCCTAAGGGAAGCAGGTAAGGCAGTAAGGCAGGCAAAGTCCCAAACTGAGGAAACACTAGCACAAACAGTAAAGAAGGTGACAAGACTTTCTATAGATACATTAGTGAAAGGAGAAAGTCCAGAGGGGGTATTGCTAAGCTTAATGGAGAAAAGGGAGCATGTGAGGAGGAGGACCCTGTAAAGGCATCTATCCTAAATAGATACTTTTTCTCAGTATTTACTGAAGAGAAGGTAGGGCAGGGCCCACAGCTCAGCATCATGGACACAGCGGGGAGGGAGGTGAGCACTACTCCCTTCACAAAAGAAAGGGTCCTACAAGAGCTTGCTAAGCTCAGGGTGGATAAGGCAATGGGACCTGATGGCATACATCCCAGGGTACTTAAGGAGCTAAAGGAGGAACTAGCTGAGCCATTAGCAGAATTGTTTAGTGAGTCTCTGAGCACAGGAGAGTCCCAGAAGACTGGAGAAGGGCTCATGTGATCCCGGCTCCACAAGAGTGGTAGCAGGAGGAGGCGGGGAACTACAGACCAGTCAGTCTTACCTCAGTAGTGGGCAAGATTATGGAGGCACTCCTAAGGAAAGGATAGTGCAACACCTGGAATCCATAGGGCACAGGATCCAAGACAGCATGGGTTTACAAAGGAAGGTCCTGTCAAACTAATCTCATAGATTTCTTTGACTGGGTAACCAGAGTGGTGGACCAAGGGGAGCAGTTGATGTCGCCTACCTTGACTTCAGCAAAGCTTTTGACACTGTTCCACATAGAAGATTGATAAATAAACTGGGTAGGCTCGGGGTGGGTCAAGTTGGTCAACTGGGTGGCAAACTGGTTGACTGGCAGAAAACAGAGTGGTGGTAAATGGTATACAGTCAGAAGAGATGCAAGTCACAGTGGGTACCTCAGGATCAGTCCTGGGGCCAGTCCTATTCAACATCTTCATTAGTGACCTTGCAGATGGAGTAGAGGGTAAGGCTTGTCTGTTTGCAGATGACACCAAGATCTGCAACAGAGTAGATGATCCAGATGGGGTGGGCAGAATGAGAAGAGATCTGGATAAACTAGCAGAATGGTCAGAAGAGTGGCAACTGGGATTTAATGCAAAGAAGTGCAAAATCATGCACATAGGGAGAGAAACCCTGAAGCCACTTACAGGCTGGGAGGGAGTTGCTAGCAGTCACAAAGGAAGAAAGAGACTTGGGCATCATCATCACTGATGACCTAAAATCATCAAGCAGACCTCTAAAGCAGTAGGTAAGGCTAGGGGGTGTTAGGGTGTATTAGCAGGGTATCACAAGTCATAAGAGGAGGTAATAATCCCTCTGTACAAGACATTGGTTAGGCCCCATCTGGAGTACTGCGTGCAGTATTGGAGGCCACACCTTCACAAGGACATTAACCAAATTGAGGCAGTCCAGAGAAGGGCAACAAAATGGTGCAGGGACTGCATCAGAAGACATATGAGGACAGATTAACGGAGCTCAATATGTATACCCTTGAGCAAAGGAGGAGAGAGGTGATATGATCGAGGCATTCAAACACCTTAAGGGCATAAACAAGGTGAAAGAGTCTAACATGTTTAAATATAAGAAAATAGCAGGACAAGAGGACACAGCATGAGATTAGAGGGAGGCCGATTAAGGGGGAATGTGAGGAAATTCTTTTTCACAGAAAGGGTGGTAGATGCATGGAATGGCTTACCACAAGAAGTGGTGGCTATGAATACAGTGCAGGGCTTCAAACAGGCATGGGATGGGCATAAGGGAGCAATACAAATGACTATGAATAGATATGTCACTGACAGAGCAAAGGCTGATGGCACATTTATAAGGTAGAAAAAGAAATGGGCAGACTGGATGGGCCTTGCGGTCCTTATCTGCCGTCAACTTCTATGCTTCTTCTATGTTTCAAGGATTTCATCCAATCATACTGAATGATGTTCATTTCATCAATAACTTGCTTAATTTGTCTCTAGATTCACCTGGGAATCCCTTTGTATAGTTGTCAGGGTGTATAATTCTTGTTGTAGTCCTAAATAATGTTTATTTTTTGCATTTCCATTTATTCCTCCAATCGTTTAAAAAAATGTTTTGATATAATCCTTACTTTCCTCCCACCAGACGTCTAAATCCTCATATAGAAAAAACACTGATTTCCTAGCATCTAAAATATGGTTTAAACCTATTCTGACTTCCAGAATATCTAGCAGGCTCAAATTAAGCCTTCAGTACCCTGGACCCCTCTGTGTTTTTTTGAAGTTAGATATTACACTGGTCAAAAGGCCATGATCTGAGGATTCACCCGCATCACTTTTGCTTCTTGTATTGGAAGCATGTCAGAAAAAAAAAACAGTAATCGATTCTTGTTGATAAGTATCCTCTAAATTATGTATGTGGTGCTTTAGGATATTTTGCCCCAAAAACATCAATCAGAGCAGTTTGAAATATTAAATTATTTAAAGTCACAGAATCTTTATATATTATAGTTGTTGTGAGCCCCCTATTGCATCTTTTCTGGCAACAATTAAAATCACCTCCAAATAAAATGTGTTTTGACCTAAATAGATATGGTTTTATTAATTTTAGCATATGTACCCTATCAGCCTTAGCCTGGGGGGCATAAGCATTTATTAACCAAAAATCAGATTTCCCCAATTTAATATCTAACAGGAGCACTCTCCCTGTGAGAACATCTACCTTGTGAAAAAGTTGAATGGGCAGATCAGTGAAACAGATTCCAGCCCCACTGCATACATCCTCCTCCACTGATCAGAAACTTGGGCCCCATATCCATGCCTTACTTGCTGTCTCTATCTCATATGAGGAGTGAAGTCTGTTATCTTGTAAATACACAATATCAAATTTATTCCTAGCAAACATCTCATATGTAACCAGCCTCTTCCATTCCAATTGTACACTATTTGCATTCAAAGAAGCAACAGTTAAAGTAAAATCAAAGGAATACATATAATACAATTAGAGGTGTCATGAATTTTCTTTTTCTTTACACTCGCCCTGGCACCTATTCGTCATTTGACACTTTTGTTTTCAGACCCAACTGTAGCTTCATGTTCAGAAGCCCTGTCAGTGAATGTGCCATCAGAGTCATCCTCCATCTTAGACTCCCTCCATTGTAGCATGGTAAATTTATTCTGTATCTCTAAAGGCACTGTTTGTTGCTTCAGGGGAGCTGATTTATGTTTTGCATTCCCCCTCCTTGTTTTAATTGGCTGGAATTCAGGTTCAACATCAACTAGAAGGGGGGCATGGGGTCCCCTGTTACTTTCACACCCTCCTGCATGTCTGTCAGAGGGGTGTGTGTTAGATCCATGATCTGTTGGAGGTTGCTCCCTTTCTTCTGACTCTGGGGCTGAGCCATTGTGTCCCTTTGCTGGGAATAAGAGTTTCTTATTTCTTTTCCAGCTTTATGAATATAATTGTCTTCCACTCCAAACTCTACATCATCACTGTTGTGAGCCAACCATGGGCAGTCTGTGATTGTGTGGCCCTCATCATCCCAAAAGTTACATTTAGGCTTCCTAATGCAATGGCATCCTGAATGACTCAACTCCCAGCAGAAGGCACATTTTAAAATTTCACAATTATTGCCAATGTGGCATGGGGAACCACACTTACAGCATCTTCTGGGTTGCCAAGGGTAGAAAATGAAACCGTTATCCCTCCTTATATCGAACCTGTTAATGAGATGTTCCACATCACTCACAGTTTGTTTCAGCATTATTTTAAACTTCAACCCACCATTCCAAAATCCTTCGGTTCCATAATTGGGTCAGGAGTTCCTTGGATATTGTGCCATTGTTAGAACTAATAAATAATGTTTGAAATATTTACCTCCTCATTTAAAAAAATACAGTTATAACACAGCAATCTTGTTTGGGTAGGGGAATGATCTGGAAAGGGGTCTGCAGAGGGTTGGTTTTCAGATTGGTGTGTTTCTCTAGAAGCTTTCAAGTAATTCTGAAGTGTGAAAACTAATGTCAAATGTTGACTCCCTTGAGCGTGGATCAATGCATAAATGTCAGAGGCTGTAAAACCCAAGTATTGCTTAATCAGAATTTTTCCTACAAAAAAAAATTCTGGGGGGGGGTTCCATGCCCCCAAGTATCATAGCCAGATGGTGTTACTCCATTTTGCCTAGTCTATAGGTTTGTGAAACAAACTAGCATATGTTGGCTGTTCTGGATTTCTAGGCGGGGGGCCACTTTGTCCAAAGGTTGCCCACCCTTTTGCCCTCGGGGAACCTGAAGCTTCCTCTCCCTCTTGAATGGATATATCTGTAGGCATGGGATTGGAATTATTACTTGAAATAGATTGTGGGACTATTTCTGGGGTGGCATCATAAAATATTTCTCCCTGACTGTCTAAAGGGGGAGAATGAAATTGTACCTGCATTGGAGCTCATCGTAGCATTATACATGTCCAGTTGTACAGCATTTGGCTCTGTAACCTGTGGCTGTGGATGAGAAGATTAGGGAATCAGGATCCTTGGATCAGGGATCGACTTGCCTGACTCAGTCAGCATCCAACCTGCCTCCTGCAAGGCCCTCTCAGGCGACCAATCTCCTGAAATAGAATAGTCCATTTGCTGTTCCTGCAGCTGTATCTTACCTCCTGCTGCTGGAGTAGAAGGTGAGTCAGTGCTGAACACAAACAATTTTGTGGGACCTGCTAGTGACGTCTCCGCTGGAGAGGAAGATGCACATTTGTGTTTTTTCTCCTCTTCTTTAGATTTCTTTTTTTTATGTAGACAACTGCTGCTTGATTGCTTTGAGCTGTGCCTGCAGAACAGCTGATGAAACTTCTAGTGCAGCAGTTCCTGTAGCATACTGTTAGGGAGTTCCAAACCCTGGACCATCTGGTAAATTAGTAGACTGGGTAAGAGGTACGTTTATTACTTCAGAGCCTTTTTCTGCATCTTTGTCACTGGTATGTACATTACCTTTGTAGACACTGTCTCCAACAACATTTCCCTTACTGCCATGGTTTCCTCAGTCATCCATATTTCTTCATCCCCAGAGCAGTTCAGTCTGGGAGTTGGGAACCAAACCCCTGGCCTCTGCATGATGTCCTCCTCCTCCTTTGACTCCATACTCAGGACTGAACTCAAAGTATGGCATGTGACACCCCATAATGAAGATTAGGGGAATCTCCCTAGTGTGTGGGCCAAATTTCCCCCATTCACTAAAAATATATGACCAAAAGCTTAAAATCTGGTTAGGTTTCACTTGCCATCCATCTGTATCCCCTTCCCCCAGGACGAGGCTGAAAATAGGCAAAACATTGTCTAGTCCTCCTTCCCAGTCAACAAAAACTAAATAAAATATATATCTTCATTCCGGGTGGACCTTCAGTCACCAACGTATCAGTGACACCTCTAGATGTAGAAATTATGACTTCAGTAGCAAGGGGTGGGACTCACCAGGGGGGCCCCTTTAGCTGAAAGAGTAAGTTATTCTCCCTATGACTGCCTCTGGTTCAACCAGTTTGTTCTTAGAGCAGTTGGCCAACTGAGTGCCTTGGTGGTTGTTACTCTGCTCCTCCCACCTTGGAGGTGGTACTGTGCACAGTGTACCTTGTGCTTCAGAGATCACTCATAACCCTTCACAACATTCCCATTAGAGGGATAGAGTGAGAGTATTCCCCTAAAGTGGAAAATCCACTCCTGGATTGGCCTTTTAAATTGCAATAGCAAAGTCATCACTAAAATAAACATCCTGAAGCCTGGAGAAAAGGCCAGCTAGGCATTTGATCCACAGAGGTTTCCTCCTCAAAGGAGGTTGTTCCTCTCCTCCATGCCAATGGTCATAATACCAAGATAGGTGTAGTAATACTCCCTAGGTTATGTAGCCAGGTTTCTGCTGTTGGATGGAGACGAATGGTGGTCCCATAGCTGTTCCCTCTCTCCTTAAGAAGTCATGCTTCTGTGCCTTACATTCAGACCTATGAATAGGTCACTATTCATCTGTTGTCTTCTGCTACTCTACTCAAGCTCTTGACCATATTACCTCTACTGACGTACATGCAGGTCTTCAATTCAGATAAGTGTTTGTCACCTTAACTGCACTGCTCAACACTCTTTTGCGGCTCTTTCCTAAGGTACCTTTAGCCAAGGGTATCATTCCCATGGCACCTCTAGGGGTGGAACCCTCCTCTACAGTTCCTTGCTTTCATACCCCCTCAGGTTGGTATATCCTATGGATAAAGAGGTGAACAGCCAAAGATTATATAAGATGCACAAGCATAACACTATACCAAGTTGAGGAGGCCCATTGAATTGGAAGGCTATGCCTGTGGTTCAGTGGGGCAGAGTAACTAACCACAGCCCTACTTGGGCCACAAAAGGTCACTCATCCTACCTGTTCCCATGATCATTTTCCTGTAGTGCCACCATCCTCCCCTCCTCCTCCAGCAGTTCATCTCTCTCTCTCTCTCTCTCTCTCTCTCTCTCTCTCTCTCCTGGGCTCCTTCCTAAGGTACCTTTAACCAAGGGAATCATTCCTGCAGCACCTCTAGGGGTGGTGGAACCCCCCTCTAGGTTTCCTTACATTCATACCCCTACAGGGTGGTATATCCCATGAATAGAGAGGCAAACTGCCAAAGATTACAGTATGTAAGTTGCACAAGCATAACACAATACCAAGTTACGTAGACCCATTGAATATTTATCCTACTCACATGACCTCATGTGATATTTAACCTGCTCACTCATATAATAGGGTTGACATTTTGAATTAAAAAATATGTATTATTTAAGAATACATTTTTTAATTCCAAAGGGGAAAATGTCATAGAAAATTGGTAATTATAAAAATATGTTGTAATGTTTGGTTATAGATTATGGTTATTTGGGTGTTAAGTAATACTGGGACATTGGTGATTTGTTTAGAACTCCAAATAGTTTTTATTTACCAGATTGGACCCATATTATCAAGTATGGAAACAAAGCTGTGTTTTTTTAGATGCTTCACAGTGTTTTTCCAGCAGAAAGATGCCTCATGTACTTAAGTATCCATTAGGTGAAGACTGGTACAGAGGTCAAAACTGCAACTTTACATAGGTTTGATGAAACTGTACTCTAGTAGCTGCTAAGTTTGAAAAGCAGTGTCTTGTTACAGCCAAGGGCTTCATGCTTGGACTTACAAAACAATTACTCAATGTTCTGTAATGCTGCACATATATTTGAGTTTATTTCTAAAAAAAGCTAAAAATGCTGTAGACGTGGAAGAGCACTGTCTGATGGCATATGTTTTTTATCTGATGATAAGCAAATGCTTATATGGAAAGTCAATACAAAAGAAATTATCTTGAGAAATATCCTGTGTCAACAGTTTAAAATGTTAAATATTCATGATAAGTTTCATTTTAATTCTCATTTATTATTTATTTGAAAATTGATGACTGGGAAAGGCATACTGAGCCAAAGCTCATTTCCAAGTGTGACCAGGGGGAGGGGAGCAAAGGATAAGAAAACAATGCAGAGCTTAGACAAAAATACAGTGTTACAAAAAGTGCAGAGTCATAGAAAACAAAGACCATAGAACATCCATAGAGTTCTAACAGATAAAAACTGGCAGTTAAGCAGTACTCCAGGTGTAAAGGGACTGTTAAGGGGTGGGGAAACAGGAGCAAGGGGGAAAGGGAAGGATTCTCAGTTGATATGTCATAAACAATCATATATACAGTATTTCTTTCATGCGTTTATATGATTACAGAAATGGGTTATATTGCTTAGAAATTCTGCTATAACTTAAGTCTTGGGACATGTCTGAAGTTTATGGCTCTACCTTCAGTTGTCACAGACAAGGAACTCTTGTACTCAGAAAAGGATCTGTCACTTCTAACCTATTTCTTAGGATTTGTTTGAAATAAAATGTACCTCATTTTAAAAGTCAGGAGGAGAGGATTAAGAAGGTGTAATGTTCTACAAATATATTTGTTTGGAAACTGCATTTATGACATGTCCTGCAAACTATAGGCTTTGGAGAAATAAGACTTATTGTACATAAAATGTGCAAAGTGACTTGCTGAATACAAAGATCTACATACTGACACATGTATCTGGTTTTCTCCAGATAGTAGAATGTAAAATAACTTAGATTTTTTTTTTAAATGAGCATTTTATGAGAGAGAGGTGTTACCAAAAAGAGGAATTTACCATTCATCTCCTCATTTGCAATATCCAATCAGGTTTGGCAAACCAGAATATGTGATGCCTTAATTCTGGAAATGTGATCTGCATGTAAATGCTGGCCAGTGTGAAATTTGTTTAGAATCTGCTCAGATTAGCTGCTATCATGATCTACATCTGAGGTTGCTGTATCCAAGCTGAAGAGGTTCTTCCAACAGAAGCTTGTGCCTCCCCTATACTAAACGCTGTTGTATCTGAGTGTTACCAAAGGCTTAAGATACTACTGTGAGGAAGAGATGCTGTATCTTCCAGCAAGAAGCCAACACAACCAGAGTGATATCATTAGCAAAGCAAAGAAGCAGATTCACTTTTATTTTTGCATTATGAAGAAAACACCACATTTTGCACAAACACCAATTATGAAAGGGATGTTTTATATAGGGGACTCTTCTAGCATAAAGATATATATTTACATATGTATACATTAATTGCAAAACAACTCCATTAATGCATCAGTTGGGGTTCATATTACAGTGACAAAATATGGAAATTTGGTGTTAGGGTTCCTGACTCTAACACCCCATCCCACCCCACATAAAACCTAGCACCCCCACCCCACTCACTGTATGTGAAGGGTGCCTTGGGGTCAGTGTCCCTAATGCTCACCCCATTTCATTTATAAGGCAGATAAGATTGTACAGTATAGAAGAATGAGATGAGCACTAGGGTTGACAACCCCAAGGCACACCCCTACACCTGTTGATGTGTGGATGGTAGATGTGGAGTGGGGTAGTAGGGTTGTGTGGGGGTGGTATGGGTTGTAAGGGTAGGGAAGCCTAACACCAAATGTCCATACTTTTGTTGCTGTAATATGAACTCTAATTGATGCATTAAAGAATTTTTTTTCAATGAATTTCCTTACTTTTTGTGAAAGTATCACTATAGCCATAGTTGTTTATGGAAGGGCAGGGCCCTCCCGTATATCCATAAGTGTCAATATATTGTAATTAACATTCATCTCTCTGCTAGAGAACAGGGCCCTTTGGGCCCTGCACTCCCATGCTCTGTGATTTTCCTTATTTTAATGTGGGAGTGCAAGGTCCATTGGACCCTGTGCACCCATCCCTATGTAGATGTGTGTGAAAATTATCACCATAGGCATCTAATTACCCCAGGACATGCTATTGGTACAGAAAATTTTTAAATCACTGCCAAAACATAATTCTGCACAACTGTGATGCTATTCTGCACCACAGGTGTGAATACTCATATTGGGTCGGAGTTGAAATAAGTACAATTGTGACATACATGAGGTGGAGAAATAAGATGGCTATGTTTTAAATCTGGGGTCAAAATATTGAACATTTCCATAGTTATGAGAAGACATACTGAAATTGCAATGAATGGTCATAATTTTGTCATTTTTCCATATTTTAAAACCAAATGTTTAACATAGTCTTCTTATTACCCCACCTAATAAACCCCACAGGTGAAAATATCTTAATCCATGGCAAAATGCCTTTCCACACCACAGGTGAGGAAACACATTTCAGGCAGGATGTGAGAAATGATAGCTGTGAAGTTCATGAGGTGATGTGAAAAAATGGCTATGTTGAAAATTTGGAATGAAAATATAAAAAATTGCCAAAGGTATGCGCATGCATAGAACATTTTCAAGCACTTTGTAACTCAGATGTTTTTTGGTATTTTTCCACCACAGTTTTCAACATGAGTTTTTTGGCACCACGCCTAATGAACACTGGCATTGTCATTTTGTTACTTGGTCCCAAAAGATGATTTTGGCAGCGGCTGCAAAATTACCTTACAGGTCCTAGTAATAAAACGGCAGTGACAGTGTTCATGAGGTGGGGTTCCAAAAGGCCCATTTTTAAAATTTTGTGCAAAAAAAGCTAAAAATGGTGAAGATATCACTATAACTTAAAAACAACATTGACAGCTATTATATGACACTTACCTTGATTCCTCAGTTCGCGGTTCAGCTTTGAAGAGCGCAGATGAGTCCTGGTTCACAGAAGATGACAGAGGATAATCTCCAGTGGTACATATAGAGCAAGTGGGGTGTGGGGTGGTGGGTGCTCAGTGGGAGGGTCAGATGGGGGAGGGGACGGGTTAGACGGCAAGGGACCTTTTTCTTTATTTTAGGATTTTCACAAAAAAAAAAGATGCCTGGGACTGTTTTCTTTTTTTTTTACAGGAACACGTGAAACCATATTTTGGGGCACTGGGGGTTGGCTTTCTGGTGTCCCACAGTACTGGGGGGTAGGACATAACTGGGGACACTGGGAATGGTCTTCCCAATGTCCCACACTGTCTGGGTGGTTAGTGCCGACACAGGGATTGGGCACCCACTATTGGCAATTCTTACAAATAAATATTTTGGGACACTGGGAGTGGGCTACCCAGTGTCCCACTCTACTGCTGACATGGGGATTGGGCACCCCGATGTTGGCAAAAACATTTTTTATATAAAACATGCCAACAGGTGTTTACCTAAACAGTGGTCGAGGAATTGGATGCTGACATTGCTTTGTCAAAAAAATGTCCAGAAAAAGTTTTTTTGTGTCTTTTTCAGGGGACAATGTTTTTTTTCTTTCCTGAAGTAGTGTCTCAAATTGTGGCAGTTTTCGTGAAAGTAGTGCCACAATTTGCAGCAGTACTGTCACAAATTTGTGATACTACAAATGCCCATTTAAAATAAACATATTTCTAGGTACTATTTTTACAAAGTAACCCCAGAATCATGTTCTTTTGGCCCCAATTAGATAAACACAACTGTTGGCATTTACCAAGGGCAGTATTTTTTGAATTATTTCATTTTTTCTGTGTCACTAACTGAAAACAATATGGCAGAAGCATGAAACTACTTTCCCATTTGCAAAAGCAAAGAGTGCTTTCACTAAAGCAAAAAAACACCAGCTACCCTAAGATGGTCTATCTGGGTTATGTTGTGGTGAACCCAATTAAAACAAAAAATAAGTTAAATAACAAAGAACCTCTGTACCCAAGCATTGAGGCAATGGTTACCCCAAAGGGCATTGGCCGGGAAGCAAAGTTTCAAAGAAATACAAAATCACACATGCCCCCATAATGCAAAGCATCATGGATTGCATATATTCTGTGGTGATTTGCATATGCAGTTCATGATGCTTTGCATTATGGGGGCATGTGTGACTTTGTATTTCTTTGAAACTTGGCTTCCGGGCCAATGCTCTTTGGGGTAACCATTGCCTCAGTGCTTGCGCACCGAAGTTCTTTGTCTTTTAACTTGTTTTTTGTTTTAATTGTGTTCACCACAACATAACCCAGATAGACCATCTTAGGGTAGCTGGTTCATTTCACTGGGGTGTCAAACAGGTGAGACATACTGATGAGTCCTGGTAGGATGAAACATGTGTCTATGTCCTCTGTTGGCACCCTTTGCAAACTGTGTGAGAGGCCTTTCAGGACCATGCATTTTTGCTTAAAGTTGAGCCAACATAATATTCTGTGATGATTTGCATATGCAGTCCATGATGCTTTGCATTATGGGGGCATATGTGATTTTGTATTTCTTTCACACACACTTTACTGCTTTAAAGTCTGCAATTTTATCAAATACATAAATCTTTCTTGTTATAAATTGTTAGAGGGGTTTTTAGCCTCATCATCCAGCTGAATTATGATCAAGCCAGACCACCACAACAAGGTGACCACCTCCATTGGTCAGGAAAAAGCATCACATTTTACTTTGCCATTCTGAGCTAAGGTCCCCCTGCTTTCTGTATGTCTTCTGGGTAGACCACTGTCTGGCTTTATTGCTCATGTTGTGTGCTCTGGTCAGTAAGAGGCTCACAAGTGATTACTGGAGAGCTCACCAATTAGAAGGCCACAGTTCTACTGTATTCAATTCAGTATAACGGGTTTGGCCTTGTTGTGGGGGTCAGGCTTGATCATAATTCAGCTGGATGATGAGACTAAGAATCCCTCTAACAATTTATAACACATAAGAATATTGGAGTTATTTGAGAAAAATGCAGGCTTTAAAGCAGGAAAGGGGGATGGCACTGGTATCTTAACTACAGGTTTTTGTTTGGTCACACACCAGGTACTTCTCCACAAATTTGATTAAGATGCATTGTGAATGTGGTGGGTTGAGCTTGCCAAACCCTTTATACTGAATTGAATGCAGGAGAATTGTGGCCTTCTTCTAACTGGTGAGCTTCCAAGTAATCACTTGTGAGCCTCTTATTGGCCAGAGTGCACAACATAAGCAATAAAACAAGAGAGTGGTTTCCCCACAAGACAGAGAGAAAGCAGGGGGCCTCAGCTTAGAACGGCAAAATAAAATGTGATGCTTTTTCCCTGACTGATGGAGGTGATCACCTTGTTGTGGTGGTCAGGCTTAATTATAATTCAGCTGGATGATGAGACTCAGAACCCCTCTAAAAAATTATAACAAGTAAGAATATTGGAGTTATTTAAAAAAAAAATTGCAGGCTTTAAAGCAGCAAAGTGGGGGGAGGAGCATTGGTACCTTAACTACAAGCTTGCTAAACCCCAGTTTTTGCACTTTAATAACTCTGCAACTGTTCAATGAATTTGCATAACATTTTTAATGCACATTCTTGTGTGATAGATCTCTGGATGTGCCAAGTTTTGGTCTGGTCAGATGTGTAGATTCTACATTCTGGATAGTGACAAAAGTACATTTTTGGGAGTGTTTTCCCTTTGGTTTGCTGGGTTTTCTGTCAAGAGGCATAATGCCAAGATGGTTTGGAATTTTGTCTTGAAATTCTCTGGGTAGAAAGGAACTGGCACACACATATGCCTTTTGCTTATTTGGTGAAAAAAATATTAATCCATTTCAATGTTATTTAATTTTGAAAACTTGTTCTGAGCAAGCTCTGTCAAAACTTCAAAGTAGCTGTATGAAACAAAAAAATAATCTTTCTTTCATTTTGATGTCATCCTTTTTCAAGAGGGGAAAATTATTTTTCATTTGCCACCATCTTGTTTTCCATTTTCCCCTACAAATTCAAATTTCAAAAGCCACAAAAATGACATTCTGAACAACAATCAACACATGTATCTTGCTTATCGGGACCCTGTTAGCTGGATTCTGCACTTAACTGTTGGAGAAATGCCCTTGAAATGTTATTTTTTTTAAGATTATAAATCTTTTTTTGTGACTCAGTATACGAATTCTTTTTTCATATTATGAGTCACGAAAAAAGATTTATAATCTTACAGAGCTAGTGTTGCCAGGTGATATTATTTAGTTACAGTCCCATTTTTCTGATGTTTTAAAGGCAGTTATGTATCATGTTGTCAGGAGGTCAAAACCTCACTTTCAGGTTCTTGGCAATATTGGGAATGCAAGTAATCACAGACACGTTGCATAAGAGTAATACATGTATTTATTACTACCAAAAAGGATAAAATCACAGTTGCCCTAAGCAGTCCTTACAAATACAAACCGGGAGCCAGTGCTAAATGTTCCCTATACCTCAAGGTTTCTTTGCGTCTCTTGGGATCTCCGAGGTACAAGACTAGTGTATCACATTATATACCTATGATAATTACTATGGTTACTGTAAGATAGAAACATTTCTAGTTACAGAGATGAGCCTATTGGCTAAATTAGAGGAGGCTTCATTGTCCAAGATAACATTATATAATTGTGTAGTAGTCATCAGTTTGTGAAACAAAAGAGTTCTTATACAGAAGCTTACATAACTCAGTGTAGTAGTACAAATCACCAAAAGGTGGCAATGCCAACTTACATATCATAATTATTCCAAGGACACAGGTGTTTTGGCATCTTACAAGTAAGAAATACACAGAAAATATATAGAAGTATATATGCATTAGCAAGCAAAGTGTATTACTACAATATGCATACACATCCTGCCATCTACTCTTGTATGGTAGATGCCCTTAGCCCTATATGTTAGTATATAACATATGCCTAAGCACTAGCTGTCTGCGGTGTACCTCTGAGGGTACCAATTAGGGTGCAGAGACCTCATGTAACATCCTCCCCCTTGTTGCCTCCAAGGGCAACACAGGCAAATCTAGGGAAAGGTCAGGGAGCAGTGGTCATTTATAAACCTGACGCATGAGCTTTGTAAAGGAACTTGAGCTGCTCACAGTGTTGGCGCAGTGTGTGCCATATGCAGCATAGCATGATAATCAAAACAAATATCAAAAATGCTTGTATAATAACAAAACCTTTAAAAGTAATTTCTAACCAAGTGATAGTCAATGCATCATTCATGTCAACAACATTAATCAACGAAAAAATAGCTTCATTGGCCTTGGTCATATTACTGCTGATGTGGATGAGGTGTATGTCTTTCCTATCTAAAAGTGATTTTAATGTAAGTGTAAGTGGGTCTATGTGTACATTAAAATATGGTAAGTATTCAGAAAGTGTGAACAAATAATCGGGGTTACAATCAATGATATCTGCATCCATAAGGGGTATGGGGGTAATAACAGTATGTCCAATGACAGTTTTTTGGTGAGGAACAAAACAAAAATTTGGGTTATCAATAACACATATCACAGATCCATAAGTATAGCTTTTAAAGTTAGTTACCACACAGTACTCTCTATCAGAATTGTACTAAGAGTGAACAGTAGGGAGTCTCCACTTTTGCAACTGAACAGGGCAAGTGTAGGTCGTCTTCGAAATCCATGTTGACAGGCGATGAACCTCCTCGCAATATAATTGGTAGAGCTTATCTGGAGCCAAAGTAGAATCCAAGAAATCCGTGCCATTCTTGGTGATGTCATCATCCATGGTGAATGTCCAATCAATGCTATCTGGAGAATAACCACAAACAGGTTGAATAACATCAAATACATCACATCGGCACAAGTAAATGTATTGCTTCTTCGCACAGCACTCCATCTGCGGAGCCACCCAGGTGCCCAGGAAAGGATGGAAAACCAGTAGAGGTGATAGATCCAGGCATTCTCTATAGATGTCTTTGTCCAAGTGCCCAATGGAATGTACCAGTGCAAGCTTGCTGAACAAGGCTGCAGTGTGATCAAAACATGGCAAAGAAACAGTAAAAGAAACAAACATAGTATCTCTTATGGAACATTTCTTAGCAGTGAAACAAGGACCAGTGTCAGGGTGTCTGGTCACAAACCCCAGGTTTCTAGCTGTAGAAAGAGGAATGGTTAGAGACTGTTGCATTCACATAGCAATACAGCTAGGGGTTTTAAATCTTGGACAATACCATTTGGAGATGTGTCTGTCATGTATGATATCAGGGATTCTTCCAGATTCTAGATCACGGAAGAGATTGTTGATGGCAGTGATAATGTATGAGCCATAGGCAGAGCACAGGATTTCTCTAGCAATGTATTGTTTATCTGCTTCTCTGTTGTTCTGTGCAATGAGTGCATTAATCTTGTCTTTAGAGTCTGTAAATGCCTTAGCAATGTCGTTCATGTTGTATACAGTGTATCTTTCTTCCTGACTAAGGCCATCCACACCATGCAATAATGGGGGTAGTATATTGTTAATCAAACCTGTGGAAAACTTGGCAGAATGAGATTTGACAGCAGCAATGTCTGCTTTATTCCAACTAGATACGGCCATACCAAAAAGGCCTGTGAAGTACCTGTTGCACCTGTGACATCAGAACTGTCAACTTCACATGTGTTACGTTTATGACTTTGATCATCAGGATTGGGTTTTCTCCTGAAGTTGCCTCTATGTTCAGTAGAATGGACCCCGACAATAGGGTCTTGACTACGAATCTGAAATGCAGCTAAACTATCAAGCAAAAATAAACTATAAAATGCTGAAGTATTAGTATTGTGACACATACCAAATTCTTTCATATTCCAGTAAGTAAGGTTAAACAAAACAGGTATATGCATAAATTGTAAGTTATTGATTAATGACCCAGGCAGGGCAGTGGCTGTTAGACCACTATGGGGACCAGGGGTGTGCTTTGGACATTCCAAAAGCTGTCTATCAGTGGGTGGTAATATAGAGAGATACATGGCAGCAGAAGCCATGTGGTGTACAGCACAACATTTCCTAGCAGACTACTTAGACAAAGAATTACAGTACAAAGGATCAATTAAGGCAGTAATATTGTACAAACTAGAATGTCTAAGAGCAGTTTGTAGAAGGGACAGAGAACCATTTGGGGATAATTTAGCATTGGGCCAACCCTGGAAAGTTCCTTTGGAGAGTTTGGCCAAAGGGAGAATTTTCCCTTGCGATGTGGTTTGCCACCCAATTTGTAGGGAAGATTTATCAGGAGCAACAACTGTGGCAGTGAGGTAAGCATCAGAACCTTCCTGGACAGTAATCAGATTATCAGTTATATTGATGGATACTCCCTCTGAAGGAGATGCTGCATGATCAAGGTGTGGTAGGAGGTTCTGTACCATGCCTTGGATGCAGGGGGGATAACTCCTGAGATGAGGAGATAATGGAACAAGATAACCATCTTGTCAGTGTATCTGAAAAGCAAAATCAAACATTAGTAAGTTAGTACTATTCCACCCAATGGGGTGAGGAAAAGTAATTAAGCTCCTTTATACAGTTTCAGTTGGTTTGCATGTAACCATTTGTCAGTCAGTTTATTATTATGCAGGAGTCTAAGTTGATAGACTGCCAGACTGAGCTTATTGACGATGGGGTATGGCCTTCCCACTTATTAGAGAAGGAGTGGGTGGGATGTGCAAATCGGAGTACCATTACCTGATCTCCAACCTGACAATCCACTTCTTGTGTGTGTTTGTCAAACTGTATTTTGGATTGTTGCTGGGCCTTGCCCATGCAGTTGACAGCATACAAATGTGTATATATGAGGTCTTTTCTGAGTTTTTCCACATATTGATCTACAGACACACGGTCTGCAGTGGGGGTGTGCAGATCAAACAACAGGTGTTTGGGTAATCTCATCTGTCTTCCAGTCATTAGCTCAAAGGGTGTGAGCTCGGTGGTGGCTGAGGGTGTGCCCCTAATTGCCATAAGGAGTAACGGCAGTAGGGAATCTCAGGTTTTGGGATTGTCCTCAATGAATTTGGAAAGCATTTGCTTAATCCATCTGTTGGCTGTTTCTACTTGACCTGAAGATTGGGGGTGGTAGGGTATGTGAAACTTTTGTTGAACTCCCAGGAGTTCAAGGGATTCTTTCATCAACTCACCTGTAAAACTGGTTCCTTTGTCAGAGTCTACCTTACGAGGTCGGCCCCACCTGGAGAAAATCTGTTCCACCAGGATTTTGACAGTGGTTTTAGCAGTGCATGTCTTAGTGGGGAAAGCTTCAACCCACTTAGAGAAGAGGAAGTTACCACAAGAGCATACTTGTTATTTCTGCTGGTATTGGTCAGGGGGCCAATAAAATCAATCTGTATGGCATGCCAAGGGCCAGAGTGTCATTGTGGTAAAGGTTTGACATTTCGCTTGGTAGGGATGGGGTTGTTTTGCGCACAAACAAGGCAATTATCTATGTACTGTTTAACATCTTTGGTGACACTAGGCCACCAGGCGGTGGTCTTAAGCCTTTGGAGGGTATTTTCCACTATCTGGTGTCCACCAGTGGGCATGTCATGCACTTGGTGCAATAATTCAGACCTGAGGTGTCTGGTGACCACCCACAACTTGGTGGTGGAATCATCTGGTTGATACCAGATGAGTTTGTCATCTGGTGACAAGTGTAACTTACCTTCATGCCTCCAGTAGGGGTTATGTGTGGGAAGTTTCTCTTCAGTACTTTTGTCAAGGAATCTGAACACTTCTTTGAGTTCAGTATCAACATGTTGGGCTGCTGAGAGGTCCAAGGGGGAAAAGGGTTCAGTTTCTTTCCTGAGTGCTGCTATATGCACGGCCGCATTGGCCTCTGGATGGTCCACCATCCAGGTGTCCCACCCTCAGGCCCCTTCCTTGGCAAGGGTGTCTGCTGTGTCATTGAAGGCATGATAGGGGTCATGGTGAGAGTGAGCTTTGACTTTGTGTACATAGACTTTGTGTGCAAATTTTTGTGCAAGTGAATGTATGTATATTACCAATTCCTTGTACTTCACTGGGCTTCCATAAGATGAGAGGAAGGAGTTCTTATGCCAGAAAGGAAGGCATTCTGTAAGAGAACAGTAAACCCAATTAGAGTCTGTAAAACTGATGGTATCCTCAGTCCCATGCTGGATGAACTCAAGGGCACAGGCCACATCTGCCATCTCTGCATACTGTGATGATGCTACACTGCAATGTTTAGATATTTTAACAGTGTTCCCATAAGGGTAAATTACTAGACAACCCATCCCTACAATTTGTTCTCCCTGATAGTAAGATGCTGAACCATCAGTAAAGATGCAACAAAAAGAGGTGTTATCAAGTATTTATGGCATGGCAGGGAGGAAAGGACCTGGATCTGGAAGATCAGGGGATTGCAGTGTACAGTCATGGGGTTCTCCTTGGAAAAGGAGTCCATGAGCCAGCATAAATGGAATTTTTGTTGGGTGTACCTGTATGTCTCTATCCTGGAGAAGTGACCAATGTGTCAGCCTAGTGTTAAAGACTGACCCATCCTCCATTCTATCTGAGAGCAAAAAGGTAGTTGGTGTGTGGTTGGTGTTGATGATCAGTGGAGAGTAGCCAATGATATACAGCCCAGTAGGTAGTCAGAAGGTTCCTTTCACAAAGGCTGTACTTCTGTTCCACTGGGGTCAAGAGCTGTGATGCATATGCAATAGGTCTCAGGGAGCCATGAACCTTCTGGGCCAGTACTGTTGTCATGGCAATGTCAGAGGTGGCACATTCCAGATGGAATGGTAGTGCTGGATTGGGGTTGACCAGAGCTGGGGCAGAGGCCAAGGCCTGCTTCAGTGATGTCACAGTCTGGGTATGTATAGGACCCCAAGTCCATGGGATGTCCTTTTTCAGTAGTTCATATAGCGGAGCAGCTTTCTGAGCAAAATCACAAATAAAATCTCTCGAATAGTTTACCATACTTTTAAACCTTCAAAGAGTTGTCAAGCTGGTGGGCAATGGCAAGTCTTGCAATCCCTGTATCTTCTTCCAGGTAGGGCTTTGACCTTGGTCAGTTATTTTTAGATCCAGAAAGAGTACTTCTTTCTGACATAATTGTGCTTTTGCTGGATTGCATTTCAGGCCTGCTCTCTGAATGAGAGTCATTAGTTCATCCAAGAGATCTAGGTGTTGTTCCTGTGTGGCAGTTGCCAGCAACAGGTCATCCACATACTGCAAGAGACATTGGGGAGTAGAGAAACCCTCAAGGGTGTCCATCATATGCAGATGGAACAGGGATGGGCTATTATGGAATCCCTGTGGTGAGCAAGTACACGTGTACTGTCTTCCTTCAAAGGTGAAGGCAAACTTGTATTGACTCTTGGGGGCCAATGGTAATGACCAAAAACCATTGGAGATATCCAGGGCACTGAACCATTTCAGGTCAGGGGTCAAAGGTCGTAGCACATCGGGTGCTGATGCCACAGTTGGGGAACAACTGGGGGTGACCTGATTCAGTTTCCTGTAGTCAATAGTAAGTCTCCAGGTACCTGTGGGTTTTTTCATGGGCCACACTGGGGAGTTAGCAGTAGAAATGCAGGTTCTGAGTACTCCTTGCTTGAGAAGTGACTTGATTGTTTCTCTGAGAGAATGCAAGGCCTCAGTTGAAAAAGGGCACTGCCTTTGCCTCTCATGTGCTGGGCCTGGCACTTTGACGACAGTGTGCATTCTGCCACAGTCATGTTTGTTGATTGCAAATGCTTCCAAATGTCGCTGCAAAGTGGGGAGAAGCTTTGGGAAAGCTCATGATCCTTGAACAAATCTTTGACGTCATATTCTTTGTTGTTAGTAGAAATTGTTGCCACAACGTGTGAATCAGGGATCAAAATGGTGTGGTATTGACCCTGAATCTGTTTCAGCAGCATATTAGCTAGATCTACCACACAGCCATGTGGTGCAAGGAAATCAATCCCTATGATACTAGGGTGATCATGCAGTACCATCAGTTGGAAGGTGTGTGAGGCCTTTAAATGACCTTATTCTACTGGCAAGGGTAGAGACCGGTATGCAGGTAACCTAGTAGCATCTATTCCTGATATGTTGGTCCTCCATCCGGTGGACCAAGGAGATGTATCTGGGTGTTCATCATGTAATATAGATACAGCCGCACCTGTATCTAGCAAGACTACACATAGGTGGCCCCGACCTCGGCCTCAGTGCAGGGCCTTCCATTTGTATGCAAGACCAGCTTATTTACAATCTGAACTGGGGCCTGTAATTGTCAATCTGTACTACTGGGAGCATGGAGAAATTGGGCCTGGCTTCTTTGAATCACTTCACCATGCTGCACTGATGCTATATAGGGAGGAGCTTCCAGGTTCAGGCCTGTATGAGCCTGAGGGCCTGCACTTCCATTGTCACCATGGCCCATTGGGGTATGGGTCACCGGTTGCACAGCTGCAAGGGCCTGAGTGGGAACAGTGTCCACCACACAGCGCATTTGTCCCAGGAGCTCTTGTAATTTCTGATTTTCCTTGGCTATCTCCCTATATGAAAGGCCTGTTCTTTGTTGTTGTGGTTTACCCTTGTTCTTATGCTTTTTATTCTTATGCCAATTTGGGTTCCCACCCTATTGTTGCTGCTGTTGTGGTTGTTGTTGATGTTGGGCCTGTTGGTGTTGGGTCTGCCCTTCCACAGTATAGTGCGTAGTGGCCTCCAAAATAGGCTCCACGGCGGCTACTTTCTTGGAACTGGAGCCCAGATCACAGATGTAGCTTTTGTAAACCTCTCTCAGTTTTCTGAAGCATGTCGGTAAACCTGTCCATATTGGGGTAGGTGGTTGGCTCTACCTTTTCTCGTTCTGCAGGAATCATGTTCCTAAGGAACAGGGTCTTATACTCAATAAGATCTGCATCTGCAGCTTCTTGTGCCAGGTGCTTTCCTGCTTGGTAGGCCATCCAAAGTCTCTGGTGTTAAGTTGCTGGACTTTCCTTTGCATTCTGTTTTACAGAGTATGCAAGCATCACTTCTACTACACCTGGGCTGTGAGCAGAAATGAGCTCAGCTGCAACCTCATCAAAGGTGGCGTTCCCATCCTGGCGGATGGCATCGGGGAGTTTGGCCCACAAACTAGGATCGATGGTTTGGTGTAGTATCTGGACCTGGTATTTTACAGCAAGGCTAATCATCTCACATTTAGAACACACCTTTTCTAAGTGACAGCTGAGGTTGTCGTACGGGTTCATCCGACCAGTACTGTCAGCTATTTGTTGAACAGAGTATGTCATTTGTAGGGGATTATTGGGTTGATCAGGCAGAGGTAGATTGTCTTGGGCACCGTCCAGGGTGGTCTGAGCTGCAGCCTCAGCCACAGTATGAACAATTCCATCCTGAGTGCCAACCTCTTGTAGAAGCTGCCTTATCTGGGTTTTAATGGCCTGTTTACCTCTCACAGGAAGAGTACCTTACCTAGTACAGTTTCAATCATCATTTCTATCTCTTGCCTGTCTTCCACATTAATAACGGCTATTGGTGGTGCAGTCGGGACCAGGCCTGGGCCTGCCCCCCCCATCATGGAGGCCGCCATGTTGGCATCTTCCATGACGGTCATCACAACGTCAATGATGTATAACATGGTGTGGGTGAAGTGGGGACCCAGCATGTTGTGGATGGCTGGGTGGTGTTTCTGGGCCATACTAGGGGTATGACTGGGTGTTGTACTGAGAGATGTCGTCATTTGATACCTCCCCTTCAGATGATGTGTGTAAGGCAGGGGCTACGCCTCTCATCTCCTTAACATGTCCAGCCAGTACCTCCTGCTGATGGTGCAGTTTCACCATCTTAGTTTTACATTCAGCATGACTCACAGTTGCAACATCCATATCACCAAATACCACCAACAGCTTAATCTGGTTCAAGGTCAGTTGGCATATATCTGTATCCCCCTCCTCTGGGTCATGCCTAAAAATAGGCAAGATTTGTCTAGTGTGCTTACCTGGTCAACAAAAACTAAATAAAAATAAATAAATAAACCTCATCCTGCATTTCCTTCTGCAACACTCTATATGCAGCGCTCCATTTGCGATTGTCCCTAGTAGCCACTTCTAAGTCATTACGTACCTGGTTTATCCTGTCCTGTAGCTCTCCCATCTCCTCGCTCAACTGTGCATTCGTTGTACTTAACAAGTCATTCATATGCAATGCCTGTCCCTTATCCTGTCTCAAACTTTTACACTCCTGCCTCAACATACAAAGTTCCTGTTCTGCAGCTTGAGCTGAATGATACAAAAGTGAATCCTTTTAATTCCGTAGAGTCTGAAGTTCAGACTCCAAATTCTGCTGCAGTCTAACACATTCAGTCTCCTGCAAACCCATCTGTTGCTTAAGAGATGAAATTTGCAGATCAAGGGTTCGAAACCTCACTTCAGAGGCTTCCAGAGCAGCATAGAGTGTTGCAACCATCAGCCCTTTAGCTTGACACTTATTTGTTGATTGTCTCATCTCTGTGTACTGGGTTGAAATCCCCAGTATAGGGTTTTCAGATTGACTTGCATCCCGCACGAAGTCAGCCCATCCTCCATGGGAGGCAAGGAAGTTCGAGACATCGAGTCTCAGTTCTGCACAGATATTTGATATGGTGGCCATTGTGTGGGAGGGAATGAAAAATCAAACTGTGAAAAAGGCGCCGTGCTATGTATCGATCCACAGCAGGAGCACTTTATACACAGTCGGGCTACTGTAAAAGTTGTAGGCTTACATTTCAAAGCTGTAATACAGTGAGTCAAGTCGGCATCAACCACACCTGAAAAGAAGACAGCCAGACTTTGTAAGTGACTACAAACTGGTTTTAAAATGGGAGAGATGATATGGGAATGCACACCTACTGTCCCCGTGGGAAAGGGAAAAGTTATAGCAACTAGTGAAAACTTACAAACACCAAATATCACCTGCACATGGTCGCCAATTGTCAGGAGGTCTAAACCTCACTTTCAAGTTCTTGGCAATATTGGGAATCCAAGTAATCACAGACACGTTGCATAAGAGTAATACATGTATTTATTACTACCAAAAAGGATGAAATCACAGTTGCCCTAAGCGGTTCTTACCAATACAAACCGGGAGCCAGTGCTAAGCATTTCCTATACCTCAAGGTTTCTTTGTGTCTCTTGGGATTTCCGAGGTACAAGACTAGTGTATCACATTATATACCTATGATAATTACTATGGTTACTGTAAGATAGAAACATTTCTAGTTACAGAGATGAGCCCTATTGGCTAAATTAGAGGAGACTCCATGGTCCAAGATAACATTATACAATGTTGTAGTAGTCATTAGTTTGTGAAACAAAAGAGTTCTTATACAGAATCTTACATAACTCAGTGTAGTAGTACAAATCACCAAGAGGTGGCAAAGCCAACTTACATATCATAATTATTCCAAGGACACAGGTGTCTTGGCATCTTACAAGTAAGAAATACACAGAAAATATATAGAAGTATATATGTATTAGCAAGCAAAGTGTATTACAACAATATGCGTACATATCCTGACATCTACTCTTGTATGGTAGATGCTCTTAGCCCTATATGTTAGTATATAACATATGCCTAAGCACTAGCTGTCTGCGGTGTACCTCTGAGGGTACCAATTAGGGTGCAAGGACCTCATGTACAATGTTGTGTGCTGTTTTCATAGTTGTGGCATTTACAATATTTATTTTTTTATATGTTTATTCTCTGTGGCATATTTCTTACTGCCATTTGTTAGGGAGCAGCATGAGGCATGTCTGTGACAAGCTAGTAGGAAGCTGTCAATCAAATGTGCATTCTACTGACAGGACTGGTGTTAGACATATGCTGAATCTGCAACTATTTCTCCTGTCAGTTAAACAAAACCAGATTCAGTTGTTTTCTTAGTTCTCTCTCTCTCTCTCTCTCCCTATCTTACACTATCTTACTCACTGCTTGAATTGATAACTGCATGAATTAAATGTATTTATTCATTTATTTCTAGGATTACAAACACCTTTGAACTGGAGGTTCTTTTACAAAGGTTCCATGTCAACAGAATAAAGTTAGTTGACATAATACAGATGAAATAACATACGACACAGTGGGAAGAAAAAAAAATGGCATTACAGTAACATTATAAGTAGTGTATCATATAAAGCACAAGCTTGAGAAATCAAAACAATTAAAACAGCAGACAGTGAAGTGACTTTGTCAGCAGAATTGTGTGGAGAGAAAGATCATAAGAGGGAAGTTGACAGACATGTGCTGTGGGGAAAAGAGCAGAGGGTAGAAGGGTCAGGATAAGAGGAGGATGGGCATAAGTCCAAAATAGGTTGTTCAGAGAAAACTAAGGGTTTGGGGGAGAGGTAGTGGTGGGGGTTAAAGGAACAAGGAGGGAATAGGTGGAAATTAATACAAGTACTGAGGTAGGAGCATGATTGGGGGAGAATGAGGAGTTGTGGGGGATGGGGGAAGAAGAGGGCCTAAGGGGGAATATTGGTAGGAAGAGGAGAAGGATAGCTTAGAGTAGGCAGTCGTAATTATTAAGTGCAGTGAGGTGCTGGCAAAGTTTGTACATAAAGGGGCCCAGCTTTGATTTGACATTGATGTCTGAGGGAAGGCCTTTGAGTCAGGTAGGAGCACTAGACATAAATGTTCACTGAGCCTGGGAGGTGTGGCAGAAAAGGACACGATAGATCTGTTTGAATGAACTATGAGTACTGCAAGGGTTGGAGCAGTTTAAGAAGATGCTGGGTGGCTGGGGGTGTTAAGCGCAGGCATATCTTTTTTGTAAGCAGGCAGGGTTGGTAGGTGACCCTACCCTTAAGCTACAACCAGTTGGTCTGTTCATATTGGTCACATGTGTGGATGTGCTTATGGGTCCCAGATACCAGTCAGCAGGCCTTGTTAAGTACAACGGTAATTCTTTTGAGGGTAGAATCAGAGGCAGCTCCATACGTAATGAGCCTATAGTCAATGCTTTTTATTTTTTATTTATTTCAGCCTCAGATTACAACCTTTGAGTTAAAAGTTCATTTACAGAGGTTCCACATCAGAAACAGACAGTCAAAACAAACACATTATACATAAAATAAAGGTGGTGATAACAGGAGCACAAACTTTTACTCATGAAAACAAGGATGATAGGATTAAGCAGGTGACTGCTATCTGGAGGGCTTCAGGTATCAAGCAACGCTTGCTTGTGCCTGTATAAAATCCTGATCCTTGAAATTATCACCTTAGAAATAAGGTTGACATGTGATGTACGACAGTGAGCTGTCTAGGATTATTCTGAGATATTTAAATTCATGAACCTTTTAAGTGGCAAATTCTAGTTATTAAAAATTGTTAGAAGGACATATTTTTGTCTATTGTGTGGGCTATCAAAAGCATGCCCTTCATTTTCTTGAAGTTCATTGACAAGATGTGTTGAGTAAACCTGGCCTCTACCATGTTGATGTTAATCTGTAGGTCCCTTGTGAGTGGGAGGGTGTTAGGCTGACTTGAGAATAGGACGGAGAATAGAAAAAAAGATTGCAGCAATAGTAACACTCAAAATGCTTCTGTACTAATACTGTAAAACTCCATTATCATGTCCGTGTCAATATGTACTGCATGTATTGTGTGTGTGTGTGTGTTGGGGGGGTTGACAATAGGAGTCACTCTCTCACTCACACATGCACAAACACTTTCCACAAGGATCTTAGAAAGATCAGCTGTAGCACATTCAGTCAAGTGTCATTCAATGATGCAAAAATATTCAGAAACAACAGGAGAGGTAAAAGTTAAAACACTATGCACAGTATGCAATGTCTAATACACTCCAAATTTAGAAAATGAGATGACAGGTATGGTTCAGAATCCATGGGAACAAGTGTTGAAACAAAGGCACAATGATACTGGAGCATTGAACCACTTGCAGTGAATCTTCATTATTATAAAGGTCTCAAGAATGTTGAAATCGGATTGGCTATCGGCATTCTGAGAGCCTTATGTTATTCTCTTCATTAAAATACTTGAAGAGCCTAATTACTTGAGTATTTATTTAAAGCATCAAGGTCCTACTTACATTTGTTGCATTCTATGTCTGTAACTGATGGCAACAATTAGAGCAAGGCTGACAGTGCCAGGAATCACTTTCCTATATTTGAAAGAAAGGACAGATTAAACACTGAACTGTTACTTTTTCCTGTTTTTATGGTTGAACTGTGCTAGATGATGGGATACAGCATTTACTAAACTAAACTCTTTTATAGGACACTCCTTTGAAGTACTATTACCAGCGGGGCTAAAGAAACAGACTTTTGAATTTCAATTTTGAGTAAAAGAGTCACAGCACAGCTGAGTAGAATGAGCCCCCCAACACACACACACATACCAAGCAGACTCACAGCCAATGAACATATTTGTTTTCCTCATGTAAACCTTTGGCGTTGGGACTATTTTATGTCAAGGGTTAATAATAACTAAAATAAATACTGTGTGTTATTAGAAAATGGCAAGAAAAACTGAACCCCATTATAATAATAACAATAAACTACTCCAAGGGGTTATGTTAATGCTCAAGTTAATCACCCCCCTGGGGGTAATATGGCACTTGGCTGTACCTCGTGCCACATTAGATACCAGTTTGGTGATTAACTAGAACATTCACATAACCCCTAGTCATACCTTATTGCTTAATTCCCCCTCACTCCCCAGTCACTCACTGAGTCACACACACACACACACACACACACACACACAATCATAAAATGTATTACTAACAAATTCAAGCATGAATAAAAACTTCATATTGTATGCCAGCTGTCATGCCAAGTAATGCTGTCCCTGAATCTGTTGTATTTTTAACCTTTCCAGACACAGAGATATTTAGGTAGATTTATGTTTCACAGCAAGCAATGTGTAATTCACTAGAAGTTCAGAAAATTAATAACATATACCAGCATTAGAAAGTAGGGTCTGCAGTAAAACCTGATGAATGTGCCATCTATGTAGAACTCAGCATCAGATGACTAAAAGAGAAACCAAATAGCCTGACATGTTAATGAAGGCTAAACTAGCAATTGTATCCTACAATTAAAATAGCAAAATCACTCCTGAGTGTAGAATAAATCATGAGGTCTGATTAGATAGACATAAATTAGTATAGTTTTGATTGGCATACTGCAGCCATCAATCTGTAATGGCACTGTACATCATAACACAATAATGCAGTATTCACATTTATTGGTTTCCTTTCCTGTATTTTTTCTCTATGCAATCAGTGATGCTAGTTGAGAATAACAGATAAAGTATCAAAATGAAAGCTACAGAGAGATGGATACAGGGCTAGCTCTCTTTTTTTTCACATGCTGTCAACATTACAAACTGAGAGGCTTAAAGAGAGACAGAAGTAGATACCAGGAGATGCACAGTGAGCGGTTGTTACAGCTTATTTCCGTCAGTTTCAGTCTGGAAGAAAGAAACTTGAAAACTGCAGTTATTCCAAAATTGTTTGTGTGTCCAGTGTAAATATAATGTGTCCTGATCCAAATAAAGAAATATTGTCAGATAAACTCATACCCATCTATGTAATGAAATGTCATTGTGATCAGATTTCAGTTGATACACTCGAGTGGTGTAACCTCCCTCTCTGCTTGTCATGCTGTCATAAACAGAAAGGGTCTATAATAAAGAAAAAATTCTCTCATTTTTTTAACTGTAAAAAACAAAACAGTCCCTTGCCAATCTGACCCCAACCCAACTCCCGCTCAGCACCCAATACTCCAGATCCCCCGAGTATACCCCCCCCACACACACACCCTCATTCACCTGAAAAGGTTGCAGGGTGAAGATCCACTCTCCGATGGAACACACATCTTGCTGCTGGAACCACCAACTGCAATATGAGAAACTAACGTAATTGCAGTTCAATGTATTTTAATGGGGTTTTCAACTTTGGTGCAAAACTTAGCCATTTTTTACATATTTTGACCCCAAATTTTCAACATGGCCTTTCTGACACCATGCCACATGAAAAATTTGAGTGGAATTATGCAAATCTGTCCCAAAAGGTGATTTCACAGTTGCTTGGCAAAATCACATTTTGGGTGGATTTGAACTTTTTCACCACACTTGTTTAAGAGGTACAGTCATAAGAAGTCTATGTTGAAAATTTGGAGTCAGAATATGTAAAAATGCCAAAGTTATGTGCATCCATTGAAATTTTGCTATCCTTGCTCATAACTTTTGTCATTTTAAATATTTAGACCCCAAATTTTCAACATAGCCATTTTTAACAGCACATCATGAATGTGACGGCTGTAATTTTTTTAAATCTTCTCCAAACTGTCTTTCTTCCCTATTGCATGGAATGGCATTTTGGTGGTGTAGACCCACATTTTGGCAGGAAATAGAAAATGTTCATTACCAGGTACATGAGGTGGGGTAATAAGATGTCTATGTTGACAATTTGGTTGCTGTTGTCCTACATATGGAAGCAGAGGGTCCTCCTGGCCTTTCACTTCCACAGCAACATACACATACACATCTATGGAGGAGTGGCAGAGCAGGACCCTCCAAGCCCTGTGCTCCCACAAGAAAATAAAGATATGATTACAGTATCTCAAATTGTATGGATGTATGGGAGAGATGGGACCTCTCCATTCCCTGCACTCCTACAGGCAATAAGGATACTATTACACTCTCTCAAAAAGTAAGGAAATTATTTGAAAAAAATATTGTTAATGCACTAGTTAGGGTTGAACCGACAAAAGTAGGGAAATGTGGCATTAGGGTTTCAAACCTTAACACCCCACCCCCACCCTCCAGCCACCAACAGGAAAAACCATTACAGTTTCACCTCTCCTGTGTCTTCACAAAACAGGCATCGGGTGTCCCTTGGGATTGTCATCCCTAATGCTCTCCACATCCTCATATACTCTATACATCTCAGCTTATTTAATGATGGATTGGGATGACTGTTAGTGTTGACAATGCAAAGAGACACCCTATGCCTGATTGGTGAAAATGCAGGAGAGGTGAAACCATAATGGTTTTTCCTGTTGGTGCCTGGAGGGTGGGAGTGGATTGTTAGGGTTGTAAACCCTAATGCCACATGTCCCTACTTTTATCAGTTTATCCCTAACTAGTGCATTAACAATGTTTTTTTGCAAATAATATATTTGTGCATGTATGCAGAAATAATGCCACTATTTTGGAAAGTTTGCTAAGACACTAGATGCAGTGCCTGGTTACTTTTTTTTTTTTTTGAAAGTTTTACTGTGTTGTAGTTATTCTGTCTTGTGCAATGTTTAGAACACTTGACATATCTATACAGTAGTTTTACTAGTTTTTACTAGTTTTATATTATACAGAAATAAGAAAGTCTATTTTTATTTAATTTGGGGGTCACCTCATGCCATGTTAAAGTAAAATATTATAACACCCTTTATATGCAGTAGGTTGTGAAGGAAAATTTGAGCCATTTTCCATTGGTTTGCATGATCCATGAAGAAAGGGGAAAAGTCTGAACTTTAGCTAAAAGGAAATAATACAATAACTGATATTACAGCTTATTGTTCTGATAACATTATACCCCAGGGGAAGGAAATGCAGGGACAAACATGCCCCAGCAACAATAGGGAGGTAGCAACATCATGAGGAACAGTGTCAATCCACAGTTGGCATCCCTCTCCACACCTGGCAGTGGAGAAGTGGTAAAAACTCAGAGTGAAGTGGACCACAGGGAATCAGAGCAAACATTTGAGACCAGACTCTGGGTCCTAACTGAAAAAATGTAGACTAAAATGGAGGAGGAGTGGACCCATGTCCTGGGGAGCCAGAGAATAATTGAGGCAGGGGGGCATGGAAAGAAATATCTGAAGCGGTAGGATTACAGTCCTAGACAACATGGGAGTCAGAGGGCACATCAATGACTCCTAGGTCACATGTTATGCATGGTCTCCATCACCACTGCTGAGTAAACACCTGCCAGGGATAGTAAATAATAGCCCCCATTATAAACTCACCCTTAACCCATTATCCCTGATCCTCGTCAATGAATCCAGTACAATATTATGCATTTCGAAACAAAAAAAAAGGCAGTGTACAATAACTGTGCTCCTATATAAACACCAGGCACAGCAATAACCTCCTTAAAGGCCTGGGGGAGAAAAAAGAAAGAAAGTAAGAGTTCAGACTGTGAGTAAGAACTCTTGTAGTCTCTTAAAGAAAGTGGAACAGTCAAAATAATATCTGTCAGCCAGAGAGAAAAAAGAAAATAAGTATTCAGACAGTATATAGTAAACTTTCTCAGTCCCTTATGTAAAGCAGCACTGTCAAAATAATCTGTCCCTCTTCCTACCAGGGTGTTACTATTTGTGCCACCAAAGAAAGTTTTTAATACTGTCATATTATGAAAGCCAGCCAAAATCCAGATGAGGTGAAAAAGCAAACTGTGCAAGAAAATGTCAGAGTAAATATCCTGGGACAGTTAACCAGGAGGAGAAATGGGGGCCTAAAAAGTAAAAAAATTAAACATAATGCCCCATAAATGGGAATGTATTCTGAGGTACCCATGGTCACAGACAAGGGAGACTCGAGGATCGTAACCCACTCCTAGGCTTAGATAAGGTGGATGTACTGTATGTCAACCTCAACCTGAGTTTATCAAGAGGAAGAAAACCAATTGCTGCAGTGTGGAGACAAGTGGGTAGAGAGAGGAGCACACCTGGCTTCCTAGGTGTTACTGTCTTGGGGAACCAGCAATAACAGCTGTGGGCTGTATTATCAAGTCAAGATCTGCTTAGGCAGTTTTAAACAAAAACAGGCCAGGGAAGTCAGGTCACAGGAACTGCCACCCCCCCCTCCATACCACGAGACCCAGGTACAATTAGGTCCCCCTAGCAGCCCACCTCATAGTGATGTTACAACAAAAAAAGATATGAGCTACAAGAGGCCTCAAGTGGGAGACCGAGTGTGTTGCAATTTCTTCAGATGGGTAAGAATTTCTGCCAGTGCTTTCTGTTTGTCATCTCCTCCGCTCTGTGTCCTGTGCTGTCTGCCATCTCAGAGGTAATGGAGTTGAGTCTTTCTTTCTGCTGGAAGCCTCTTCAGAAGGTAAAATCCCCCATGCACTCAGGTCCTCCCAAGCTGCTGCAGAATGATATAGCTGTTGCTGGTTTGGAAGTAAACCAGAATGCTGGCCAGGTATGGGGTCTTAAATTTCAACTGTTTTTGTTTTCACAAAGACAGGAAGGGTAAATCATCTCGATGAGGCTTCACGGTAGCCACTGCATAGTCATTGTCAAAATAGATTTTAGAATGTCCATAGAAGACATTTTTTTTCACCACGCTTTCTGCAATAAAAGCTCTTTGACTGTGTAGCTCATAAAATGAACAATTACTAAGCATGGGTGGGAATATTGGGAAGTGAGTTTCAAGCCGAGTGCCCTTTGAGTGCATTCATTATTGAATTTAGTCAGCTTTGTGGTCCAATGTAGTTCAAAAAAAGCTTTTCAGGAACTCCAAAAAGTTACTTGCATCTAAGTTCTCAGGTAAGTCATAGAGCCACAGGTTTTTGCACCACACTCTGTTCTCTGGATCTTCATAGTTGGCCATGATTTAAGCCTGATTGTGCAGTATGGTTTGAAACTGAAACTGTGTCGTCAAGCAGTGGACTCAGACATTCATGGCTACAGCTTGTCATTCTACTATGTTGATACATTCTTCAAGGACTGCAGCTTCCCTCTCCATATCCCTGACAGAATCTTTAAACTCTGTTCTGGAGGCTTGCAACTCCTTAAAAATAGTGTCCGACTTTACTTTTTTGCCAGGAGTTCACTTACATTTTGATGGGGAAGGTTCAAACCACTCCATCCTGGAGGCCTAAGACAGCTCAGAGTCTGGGAGCTCTGGGCAGGATCTGGCTAGAGATGTTGCAAAATAAAATTGTGCCAGCAAAATTGCTGCTAAATCAGCAATTTTGCCACATGAAATATTTTGCAATAGTCGTGGATTTCTTGAAATATTTTGGGGGTGTGAAATGTGAAATCTGCCAGCAAATTGCAACATTTCACATTTCATGGCAAACAGTTGCCATTTCCAGACAAAATATCACCATTTTTGAGTGAAATTTTGCAATTTTGGGCAACACTTTGCATTTCGAACCTACAAAATATTTTGCAAAATGCACGAATTTCACAAAATATGTTGTGTAATGAAATTTGTCAGTTTTGCACAACACTAGATATGCCTGCATCTTCATTCTGGACCATCTTTTTCCCTGTTTCAGCTTCACCATACTCTACTTAACCCTCCTCACAGGTAATGCCAGTGTTTTTACTGCAGTTTGATTGGCAAAAGCAGGTTTTTATACAGGGAGGCAGAAGGAGCCGAAAAACTAGTCAACCATCTTCCTTATGACGTCACTCAGAAGTCCCTGAATTCATTTTTTGACAAAATTAATTATTACTGTACAAGCCTTTCACAGATGACTTGATTATACTGTAGTTTAGAAAGCAAATAGAGGAATTAAATGTTTGTTCGGTATCTTGAAAATATGAACAAAAGCCTCAAATTGCAGTCACTGGTGACTTCACCCTGGTCCGTTTAGTTGATTTGGATATCAAGAAAATAAAAAACATAGTGGTGATTTGGAAACAACTCTTTTCCACAAGGAGACAGACCAAAACTCTTTTGTACACTATACAAGTTGTGACCTGCATTATGGGACCTATGCACACAACAGCACAAAGGGCTATGTTTTGTGTATTCATGGAGCATAGGCTTTCCTATGTTGGTTAGCCATGTATCTGGGGTCCCACCGGGAGTGGCCAGGGGATTTCCTCATACTTTGTGCCATTCACTAAGGTGTGAAAGGCTGGATAAGGGGGGGGGCACGGGCTACATGAGCCGAGGCCTTGTTGTAGCTGCTGCATGCTCCCTGCAAACAGCACCCACCAGTTAAGATGGGCGAAGCAGCCCCAATTCATGGAGTAAAGACGAATTCATGGAGTGCTCTGCAATGAGAAGTGGAGTACTTCGCTTTGTAATGGGTAATGCGAAATCCATTGAAAACAATTACTTTGCGTTACTCCTCCTTCCCAAACCACTACTCCACCAATTCTTAAGGAGAAGTACATTGAAAACAATGTACTTCGCCTCACTTCCCCTTGTTTTTAAGCTCCAAAGGAGAATTTTGCAGTAGTTCATGGGATTTCAGGTTACATGGGCTCTAGATTGTTGTGCACAGCCTCACTTTGGGGTAGTGTGTGTAGGAAGTTGTAGGAGATAATCTGCTTTGAGAGCTCTCTGTGATTCAAACCGTCTAAAAACTGTTAAAAAAGCCTTTTTGAGTCATTTTTTTTCTGCTGAAACTTTAGTTCATTGATAATAGGAAATCCTCCTGTGCTCATATCATCGAGCGTTTATTGTTTGTGGGTGGATTTTGAATGTTAATGTATAACATTCAGTCTGTGTACTGAGAGACAGTGGAAGTGTGCTTTGGGGGAGGGGCGTAGCTGTGGTGTAGGTAGATTAACTTGGAGAAAAAGACAGTGCATTCTGTTTTGTTGATATTTTTCTTGTATAACTGTGTTAATGTACACACAGTAATATTTTCAAGAATTCTTGCCTTTTTTTGCTGATTGTTGTGATGCAGCAGTGCATAATTTTAGTTTGTTTAAAATATGTGGTTATATTACTGAAGTTTTCAATTTGCTATGCATTACTTAGTGTGTGTGTGAGTATGTGTATGATGTGTGTCATCAAATCAGACACCTTTTATTGTGCCACATAATAATTTCAGCAATGTGAACCTGCTATCCACTGCAGCTGTGTGATTTTTGTACTTCTTTGTGGTATCTTTACTTGTACTAGTACTAGTGACTGTTACTGCAGCAGTGCAGTACACTGCCTCCCCCACCCCAACCAGCAAAGGTAATTTTTTCCTGATTTGAATTTCTGATGATGAGCACTGGTTAGGTGTTGTGCCGTTGCATCCGCATCTCTTTAGTGCGCAGTGCAATCTTAATCTGTTTGTGCATTTGCATCTCTTTAGGGCCCAGTCTCCATCTGTAACTCATGTCACAGTTGTTTCTTTGGCTTCCCTTCAGAATACTGGTCAGGTGTGGTGCATAATTCTGCATGAACATTGTACTCATTAATATGCGTTTGTAAGTTAGGACCATCATCATGAGTTACTCATGATACAAATCACGTTCTTCATCATCACGGTCACAAATGGCAGTATAGCACAGTGGTTTAAGGCTATGAGCTGCAAATCTGGTGACATTCAGCAGACCAGACCTGGGTTTGAATCCCACAGCTTCCACTTACATACTGTGTGACCCTAAGCAAGTCACTTAACTTCCCTGTGCTCCCAGGTCATGCCTGTAAAAAAAAGCTTTCAGCTTAGTGTGCTAATCCTGGTTAAATACAAGTTAAAAAAAAAAAATGTAGTCATAATTCATGAATTACAACATTAATTTTTTTACTAGTTACTTGGATGTATTGTAAGCATGTTTTGTAGTATCTTTTCAGGCTTCACCACTCCACCATTGTACTCATTAATAAGTGTTTTTAAGTCAGGGAGTTTTGTGCTACAGCTCATCTGGAAGTACAGCCATAGGCATTCGCGTTCCTTCCCTTACAGCATGTGAGTTACAGTACTGTTAGTAGTGATGGGCGAAGTGGCCCCAATTTGTTTTGTGAAGTGATTCACTGAGTAACATGGAATCTGTGGAGAACTCCACAATGTGAAATGGAGTATTTTGCTTCATAATGAGGAAAGCGAAGTCCATTGAAACCAATAACTTTGCGTTATTTAGCCTTCCCCAAACCACTTCTCCACCAATTTTAAGGTGAAGTACATTGAACTCAAAGTAATTCACCTCACTTCACCCTGTAATTGAGCTCCAAATGAAATTCTGCAGTTATTCATGGGATTGCAGGTTACATGGGCTCTAGATTGTTCAGCACAGCCTCAGTTCTGGCCTGGGTAGTGTGTGTGCAGTGGTAGCTGGAGACAGTTTGCTTTCAGAGGTCTGTAATTCAAAACCTCTAAAAGCTGTTTAAAATGCCTTTTTGAGTAATATTTTTTGCTCAAAATTTAGTACATCGATTGTAGGAAACCCTGCTGTTCTCATATCATCAAGTGTTTATTGTTGTGTGTGGATTTTGAATGTTAATTTAGAACAGTCTGTGTACTGTGAAGTGTGCTTTGGGGGTGGGGTGTATCTGTGGCTTAGGTAGATTTTTTATTTATTTATTTATATAGAGTCTAGGATTACAAGTACCTTTGAGCCAAGGCTCTTTTACAAAGGTTCCACATCAATTAAGGTGCAAAACACACATTACATAGAGTTGAGTAACAATGCAGTAATGGTGCACAGACATTTTTAAGCAGCTGAAATATATTACATTGAGGGAAACTGAGTACCAGGGGGCAGTGTAGCCAGAGGTAACTGAGGCTTGGAATGGACACAAAAAGACTGGTGCAGCTGTGGGCATTTGTCAGGCCTCAAAAAAGTGCTTGGGGTGGAGGGGAAAAACAGGAGGGGAGGGGAGGGTAGGCTGTAGGAGGAGGAAGAGAAGGGGTAGGAGTAGAAGTGCTAAGAGGTAGATCAGATTATGAGGTACAGTCACAGGAGCTAGAGGCAGCTAGGTGGAGATGAAGGTTAGCTTTGAATGGGCCTAGCTTTTGCAGAGAGGAGATGTCTTTATTGAGTCCATTAATCCAGCTAGGAGCTTGGTACACAAAGGATCTTTGGCCCTGTGTGGTGCGGCACCAAGAAATACACAGCATTTGATATTCTGAAGCCCTGGTGAGGCAGGGATTGTGTGCTATATGCAGAAGACTTTGGACTCCGGGGGGAGCAAGATGTAGCATAATTTTCTTAGCCATTAGACAAGTTTGGTAATTGATATGGTTTGATAACTGGAGCCACCCTGTTTGGGCATAGAGGTCACACGTATGGGTGAGTCGGTGGGATCCTGTGATGAGTCGGCAGGCTTTGTTTAGGGCCAAGGATAAGTGCTTGAGGGCAGTGCCAGTTCAGAGCCATAAATAATCAGACCATAGTCAATTAGAGAGACCACTGAGCTCTGTACTGCTATTCTTAAGGCACCCGAGGTAAGGCATTTCCTGTGCCTGTAGAGGAGACCAATGCACGTGTTTGCAGCTTTGGCGATGCTATCTATGTGGGTGCTGTAGGATAGGTTGCTGTCTATGATGATCCACATATATTTAAAGGAGTGAACCTGTTCGAGGACAGCATCAAGGCAGTTTGCAATACTAAGGGGGTGAAGCCTTTGTTTGTTGTGGGAGCCACAGAAAAGCATTGACTTGGTTTTCTTACAGTTGAGAACCAGCTTTTGACTACTAAACCATGTTTCAATGGTGGTGAAACCCTTCTGAAGCTTGTTTTGGAGTAGGCGGGGGTCCTGTTGGGTGGTATGAATGACAGCATCATCAGCATAGGGTAGGATTTATTCTGGAAAGGATTGTGGAAGATTGTTCAAAAACAGGCTGAAGAGGAGTGGCCTAAGAATGGATCCCTGGGGGAATCCTGAGTGTACTGGTCTAGCATCTGAGAGGATATCAGCAATTTTCACTCTTTGGGAACGGTTTTCCAGGTAGCTCTCAAACCGAGTTGTAGACTAAGGGGAGAGCCCAGCTTTTAGCAGTTCTGTGAGGAGTATTCAATGATGGACGGTGTCAAAAGCCTTGGTCAGGTCTATGAAGACTAAACCAGTGAGGTAATTATTGTTCAGAGAGTTGTGAATTGCTCCTGTGAATTCAAGGAGGGCAGATGTGGTACTGTGGCCTTTTTTGAAGCCATGTTGTTGTTTACAAAGGATGTTGTACTTGTCCAGATATTCCATTAGCTGGTAAGATACCAGACATTCAATGGCTTTGGGGGGGGTAGTATGAATATAGGCCTATAATTTCCATGAAGGGCCTTGTCCCCATGCTTGTGGACTGGTGTCACAGTGGCAGATTCCCATCTGTCAGGGAACAGGCCAAGGGTGAGGGAGAGGTTTAAAATCCAGGTTAGAGGAGATAGCACTTCATCAAGAGTAAGGGACAGCAGTTTGAGTTCAAGTGAGTCACCACTTATTCTAGATCCAGCAATAGCTTTACAGACATATCTATGGACTTCATGTGTCCTGACTGCTCTGAAGTAAAAAGGGGGTGACTTGAGGAAGGGGCAGGGGGTTGGGGGAGGGTGCAGGAGAGAGGTCTTCATTAAAGAAGTCTGGAGGAAGAACACTACTGAGGTCAGTGAATGCGTTATTGAACATGTTAGCTATAGTGGAAGGGTCAAGAGTTATAGTCCCATCTACGTCCAACATTGAGGGTGATGTTTTGGGCACTATTCCTGTAACTTCCTTGAGATTATTCCAAAAGGACTTCCCCTTTCTCCAGGTGTTTGTGAGGGCATCTTTGTAATAGTTACTTTTCTTCAGGCGTATTTCTTTGGTGCAGTCATTTCAGGCACATTTGTAGTTTTGTATATCTACTTGCCTACCAGTGGCCCGAGCCTGAAACCAGAGGTGGTCCCTAGGTTTCAGCAATGTAAGGAGATCAGCAGTGAGCCATGGATTGCTAAGGCCTTTTACTTTCCTCTTTTTGAAGGGCAGCGTAAATGTCACAGGCAGCTTTGAAGGAGTTGATGAAGAAGTCAAGCACAGAGTTGACATCTGATGCATGGAAGATAGGTGACCAGTCTTGTTGTCTCAGGATTAATTTGAGGTGCTTCAGTTGACCATGTGGAAGGATTCTGCTGTTTATTAGTTTGGGTGGTGGTGGGCTGAATTTGTTAGACCATTCACTTGCGACTAGGGAGTGGTCACTTAGCATATCTGGGAGAACGGGGACTTTTGAGATGCGGGATAGGTGGCTGGTCAGTATCCAGTCTAGGACGGTGCTTGTCCCAGTCTTATAGTTGAGTCTAGTGGGGGAGATGACCAGTTGAGTGAGGTTGGCAGCTGAGGTGTCATCCTTGTAGCCACCTGTATCTGAACCAAACCAATTTATGTTAAAATCACCCATTAGGATTATCTCAGTGCCTGGTGGTTGGGAACGGACAAGGTCAAGGACAGAGTTAAGACCATTACCTTGATCCTTGGGAGGGATGTAGACAGCAGCAATAGTCAGGGCCTTGTTGTGAACCCCGAGAAGAATTCTGATGGACAGTATCTGGGCGGTAGAGACTGAGGCGAGGGGTTGACCACAGTGCCCCAGGAGAGAGTCTTTGAGGTAAACAGCACATCCACAGCCTTTTTTAGTAGTCCTGTCAATTCTGAATATGTTATATCCTGGTCGGGTAATTGCACTGTTGGGTATTTTTGGAGTGAGCCAGGTTTCGACAATCACAAGAACATCAGGGTTGTGTTGGATTAACTTGGAGAAAAAGGCAGCCTTTCTGTTTTGGTTATATTTTTCTTGTATAACTGTGTTAATGTATGCACAGTAATACTTTCAGTAATTTTTGACATTTTTTTTGCTGATCATTGTGGTGCAGCAGTGTACAATTAGTCTGTTTAAAACATTTGGTTATATTACTAAAGGTTTTCAATTTGCTACGCATTACTTGAGTGTGCGTGTGAGTGTGTATGTGATGCATGCCATTAAATCAGACACCTTTTATTGTGTTACAGAGTAATTGCAGCAGTGTGAACCTGCTATCCACTGCACCTGCATGAATTGTTTTATACTACTTTGCTGTATCTTTACTGGTAGTGGATTGTTACTGCTGTGCACTCATTCCCTAACTGGCAAAATCTATTCCTTTCCAGATTTGGATTTGTGACTTGTGAGCACTGGTTAGGTGTTGTTGTGCCTTTTTGTATGCATCTCTTGAGTGTGCAGCGCAATCTTAATCTGTCTGTGCATTTGCATGGCACCATTAATGCTGGGAGACTGCATTTCTTGTTACGCTTTCGTTTCACTTCATCAGCACTGGGGAATTTTCTGGACACAGGATAGTAGTATTTTGGGGATGCACATTAATTCTGGTGACTCTGTGTGTGACCTGCTCACTGCACACTTGACTGAGTGAGCCATTAATTCTGGGAGACTTTGCATTTCTTGTTACACTCTCATTTCACTTCATCAGCACTGGGGAGTTTTCTGGACACAAGACAGTAGCACTTTGGGGATGCACATTCATTCTGGTGACTGTGTGGGTGGGAGGCTGCCAGTATTGTTGTTACTCCACCTTACTTCGTGTTTAAGGCACAGTGACAATCAGTAATAATAGCAAAGGTGAAGTGAGCTTTTCCTGTGGGGCATCTGCTTAGCTTAGTAGCCAACGCTAAGTGAACGCTTGATTCTCTACTCACGGCAGATTTTAAATTTCTGCATCTCACCCACTAGTCATGGCAGGAGTAACCCCCACAGCCTATACTGCCCAGCCTCCAGTCAGGCAGAGAGGGCCAGGGGCAGGCATTGGGGCACTTGCCCTAAACATTTTAACTTTTGGGACTTGCGATGTCCCACAAGCCCCTACTCCATGCTGAGCAAAAGATCCACTCTGGGATCTGGATGGTCATCTGATTGGATGCCCACCTGTGTTCCCCAGTCACCAACACACACCAATGCACTGTGGGGGTGGTGTGGTGGACAAGCAGCTTGTGGGGGGCAGTGGTCATGAATGTCTTGCCCTGTGCACCTGTCTGCGATTGCAGATGTGCGCAGGCCAGGTATGTGCCTCTCACACATAGCTGGGAAGGGGTGAGACTTAACACTATGGCTGAGGAATGAGACCTTGGATTTATCATCAGTGATTCACTAAAGCAATTGAGTCAGTGCAACAAGACATATAGCAAGTAAAGTAGGATTCTGGAATGTATCTGGAGGGATATTGTTAGTAGATAGGGAGAGGTAATACTTCCCCTTTATAGATCCTTGGTGAGGACACACCTGGAGTATTGTGCCAAGTTCTGGAGTCCTCACCTCAAAAAGGATAGGGATAGGGTGGAGATGGTGCAGTGCAGTGTAACAAAAATGTTTCAGGGCCAACAAGGCAGGTCCTATGACAAATGTCTCAAGCAACTGAACAGGTACTTGCTGGAGACCAGAAGAGAGAGGGTAGATATGATAGAGACCTTTAAGTTCCTAAAAGAAATTATGAAGGTGAACTGCAGGGTACTATTTAGCTTAAATACTAGGTCTTGGTTATGGGGACGTGAGTAGAAACTAACAGTAGGGAGGTTCTGGAAGGACTGAGGAAGTACTACTTTACAGAAAGGATGATGAAGCTATGGAACAGTCTGCCAGATGAGGTGGTGGATGCAAAAATCATTGGTGGTTTCAAGCATGGTTGGGACAGAATGAAAGGTATAGTGGTTGCTCAGGGTGGCAGAATCAAGGAGAAGACGGGGGGAGGACATGGAGGTCTAGGACCCTGAAGGGACAGTAAGTCTCAAGGCTAAGTGGGGAACTTGGGCAGATTGGATGGCCTGTTGGCCTTTTTCTGCCATCATTGCCTATGTTTCTAATTTTATAACTTCTTCCCCACATGCATAACTGATACACCCAATACTAGAGCATAAATAGCACATATTGAGCACAGAAAAGGCACTGTAATCAGTAACTCAGAATTTACCAAAAATGATTTTCAGGACAAGTAGCAATTTAAGGGATACACTTGTTCATAGTCTGCAGTGGAGGAATTGATCACAAAGATCAGAAAATAATTGTTTACCAAATGACAATCATAGATGACATAATTGTAATTTCTGTAGAAAAACTAATTCTGGTCCTGGATTTAGAATTCAGTTACTGGATAAAAATACATAAGATACTGTCATGAAGCACTATGAATGTGGTCTACTTAGCAACATATGGTTCCTGGGAAGCATTTTATTTAAGGAAAACAGATCAGAAATTTAAAGAGTGCATTAGAGAGCATCTATGTAGTATTCAGAAACAGGATGGAGTAAGTGCCTTATAACAACATATTGCAATATTAGGCAGAGACATGTTTATAATTACTGGTGACCCCCTTTAACACACGGAGCAGAACCACATTTTAAATGCTGTAATAACTGGTAGAACTTTTTAAAAGTATTTATCTGGTTGATCCTGCCCTTACATTTAAAAAAAAATCGTTGTCTGGTTGATCCCTGTGCTGCTGCATTTCGAGCACGATATCATGAGACAGCCAGAGTTTTCAAGAACGGCAGTGGCTATTTGGCACGGTTCCACAGTAAAAAAAACAAAAGAGACACATGCTATAAAATCTTGGAGGAAAGACAGAGTGTGTGTGTGTGTGTGTGTGTGTGTGTGTGTGTCAGTGTAGTGTGAGGGTGGGGGACTGAGCAGCAGCAGCAGCAGCAAGAATAAGCAGCATAGCTGTTTCAATAATATACTTTGGCATTGTCTCCCTTGCACCACTTGAGCATTTGTGGTGAGGCCCATGTTTGTAAATTCATGGATATGACATTCTGCTATAAATTACCCATTTTTTAGCAACTAGATACATGAAATTGATATTGTGAGGGTAATTATAAATGATAAATTATTACAGTAGGTTCCAGTTTGAATTTGCAAGAATTGTTTCTCTTTTCTCCATCTCATTTCCCTGCAGCTCCCCTCCCATTCATATTCCTGTGACGATTCTGTTGTGTATCTTGTATAGTGTTTTTAAATATGTTCATGAACTGGGTACTTCTGTGAATGCCACATTATTTAAATATTTGTTGGAATATGCTGTTTTGCACTTATCACTGCAGTCTCTTGCACTTAAATTTACTATCATTTTAAATGTTGTATATTTATGTAAAGATACTTGCCACTGATCTCAGGTCTTGAGAAAGTGCTGGTTGAGTGCAGAAATGGTTGACCACTCTGTAGTGAGTGTCAGAGCCAACTGCTATTTCTCTAATAAAGTGTATTATCCTGCAACCCAATGGTGGAGTTTTTTGGGACTGGCAACTGAGGAGCTGAGCTGGTTGTGAATAAAATAATTTGAATATTGTGCTTGTGCCCCATAGACTTTTACCTTAGCCACCTGTGTGCAGACATTTTAAACTTGCAGATTTTCTATGTATTTATTTTATTTATTGAAAATGCTTCACCATGAGAAGTACACTGAGCAAAGCTATGCTCGTCTCATGGTGCTACCTGGGGGGTGGGGTACATGGAAGGAGTAATCATAGTACAAACAATGGTTGAGATTAGTCAAGCAAAACAATCTCAACCATTGTTTGTACTATGATTACTCCTCCCATTCTGACTAATGTTAAAGCTTAAATTGTAATCTTGTTTAACCACCCCACCTGCAATGTGTGAGACATCTGTTCGATAATACCTGGGTACAGTCACAATCTGTAAGGCCTTCTGGTGAATGGCACCTGGACATAATTGTTATTAGAGATAATACAAAACTGGTGCAGTGCCTCCACCTATGGGGATCCCCACAAGAAATTAATGCAACCCCCACCCTCAGGACAGGAAACTTTTATGATTTTACACAACCTTAGCTTATGTATGCAAACACAACACAATATGCAAAACACAATAAATTGCAATTTAAACACAAAGACCTGGATATTCAGACTGCACCAGGCTGTAGCGCAAGCTAGGGCACAGCGCAACTTGGCTGCGCAGGGGTGTTAACAGGGCAATATTGAATGGAGCTGCGCCATGGCACAGCATCGTTGAATATCGCACCCTGGCCACCCACAGTGTGCATGGCTCAGTGGTACTGTGCCAGCGCAAGTGGCCAGATTGGAGCAGGGAGATGTGCTAGTGCAAGTTCTGTTGTGCTATGCGCAACAACTGCGATATTCAAAAGTGCACATGCAAATGGGCCCATTTGCATGTCATTATGGACCAATTTGCATCCAGGTGTGCTGATCCCCGGCAACTTGCGCATGGCTCCCTGCCAGGCAGCAGCCATCGGGGACCGACGCCCCCTGCACAGTGCGGCAATGTGTCCCACTGCCCAATCGCAGGCTTATGTATAAATAAAAACATATCCTATATCCCTGGTGGACCAGTGGACCTCTCGCAGCCCAATCGCAGGCTTAAGTATAAAAAAATATTGTGTCCTATATCCCTGGTGGTCCAGTGGACCACTCGCAGCCCGACCGTGGGCATTTGTATAAAAAATATAAGTCCAATGTCCCTGGTGATCCAGCGGTATCCCCTCCCCACCGCCTAAAGCCCCACCTTCACTCCCCCCAGTCAGCGGTGATGGCAGCACCACCGCCTGCTGCCCGCCAACCGCTGACTGATACCATAGGTAGGTGTATGCCCATTGGTCCACAGCGTGAGCCAATGGGTGTGCAGCCATACCGTACTACACAGTCCAGATATGTGAATGGATTCATTCACTTATCTGGGAATGTGTCAGTATCGTCACCGAGCTGCATGCTTACATTGACTCACTGTGGACCAATGAGGCATACAGCCCTCATGGTATAAATGGTGGCGGCGGCAGGGTGGCAGGCGGTTGAGGCTACCACCCACCACTGACCAGGGGGGGAGCGGGGTGGTGGGGCTCAGTGGGCGGGTGGGGAGGAGGCGAGGGAGTAGCTACCTCTACGCCTGACACGCCATGGCGTGTTGCAGAGATCGGCGGGGGTAGCAGAGTGTGCTAGTCTCCCCTAGCATTCTTTTGTTGTTTTTTTTTTTTTCCCGTGGGCTTTCCGGCCGGGCTGATCTTCCTCAAGTATGGTTGGGGGGGCCGGGTTCTTCTTTGTTAGTGATGCGCAAGCTAGTAGCCCGCCCTATCGGACCTGATTGAGAAATGTCTTGCTAGTTCTCTCAAGACATGTCAATCAGGTCAGCTTCAAGAAAAGAAGCGTGGCAGTGGACAGGTCACAGTCAGGCGGGCCCTTTAAATGCTGTGAAAAAAATGTAGATAAGTCTGTTCTTCGGGACTCATGTTTCTTGTCGACTTGCTAGTCCAGAGCGCGTTGTGCCAGAGAGGAGCCAGCAGATTTTGGGATTCGGATCGGGAGTTGGAGTCAGGACTACTGGAAGAGCTGCAAGCCTGCTAGTGGACTGTGTTAGAGCCGAGCGTCAGAGTCGCTGCGCTGCCTGCCACTAAGAATGGCAGTAGTTGCACAGTTTCGCACTGGCACTGTGGAGAGAAGAGACAGAGTGAAGAGCCGAGTGAGGACTAGCTTGAGGCACTGAGGGGCTGGCTGACTCACTGTTGGATAGGCGTCGTGTCCCGTGTTGAGGATTTACTGCTGCACACTGTCTCAGACCGGCAAAGTTGTCCACTACAGGATCATCGCAGGCTGACAGAGGTAAGAACCGACATTCATAGGTTAATTTTCTGCGACTGCATTCAGTTCCATTTATTGGTCAAAACAATATCAAATGATGCAGAACAGGGTCACTGACATCTGCCTTATTTATGTCCATCATTTAAGAATTATATAATCAAACTTGGGTAAGAGGAAGGCTAGGTGCTGGGGGTAGTGTGCCATGGAATTTCTCAAAGGTGTGTGTCAGTCAAGGCTGCCTTTTAGCCCCAACATTGTTTAATACTTGTATTGATAATGTTACAATGGCCATTGTGTCTGTTATTTCTGATTCACCTAGGACTTGCTCTACAAAGGTACCTGTTTTGGTGTATGCTGATGCTCATGTGTTTTTTATTCCACTATCACAGGGTAGCAACAAAATTAGAATGTCTGTTAACTGAATCAGTAAAATTGTCTCTCTCTGTAATTGTGAAAAAAAAAAAATAATTGTATAAGTTCACCGGCTGGGGAAAGAGGGGGTGGATAGATAGGGTAAGACTAGCAAAGAAAACATCGAGTTATCATTAGTAACAGTCAAAAGTATAACTCACAGTGCAGCATGTCATATGGGAAGGCTAAAAGAATGCATTACTAGTCAGCAATAATCAAAATGTCATTTTAGATACAGATTTTTTTAAAACAAGTTCATAAAATTGATTGCTTAACTATGCTGCGCCATGATAAATTTAGTTCTCTGTTTGACGACACTGACATAATTTACATAATTCAGTTATTAAGATGTAAATGATACCTTACAATTTTATTTGTACAATTTTTAATCATCAACACAATCACAATCTGGTGGGATTTGAACCTTGTTATACAGACTAGCAGCATAAATGCAATATGCCAGAATTAAGTCCATGGTGGATGCAACCGTAGACTGTGTGTAACATGGTGGGTTTGTCTATGAGGAGAGGGGATGGGGGGGTCAGAAATGGGTTGTGATGACAGCTGGGTTGTGCGGCTGGAGTGGAGGTCGGCAGCTGCAATGGGAAGCCACGATCGGCGAGGTACATTGTTGCCTGGGTGGAGTGTGGTTGTTTGGTTTGGTGACATGAGGTGTGCACACAAGTCTGACTGGCTCCTTTAGATCTGCTAACATCCATCCAGGTTTGAAAATGTGGTTCTACCTTATGTAACAACTACGTGCACACTGGTATGCTTTTGAAATTACAAACCGCTAAATGTAAGACGTATGGCTTTAAATATCCAGCCCATAATTATTTTTGAAATGTTTTATCAAATAATAAACTGACTTTAGCTAAGGGATCTGTTTTCAGAAAACGTACAGTGAATAGATTAGCCTCATCCACACCACTCTTGTCTCATTTTCCATGTACTCCAGTTCATATGGAAGACATTGCTACATTGCATGTTGGACATATAACAAAAAAATATTAAACGGCTTTCATATTGCTTTGACTTACTAACACATAAATGACAGAACAAATACAAGACAAATTTTCATTGTGAGTCCTCAGCTGTTGTGCTGTTGGGCCAAGAAAGAAGTCAGTTACATTTGTGCATGAACTGTTTCAGTGTTGTGTAAACTAATGCTGTTTTTTTCTGACACTGTTGTCACTTGTTGTTTAGGTTTTCCATTTTTAATTTGTACTACTGCAGTTTGTTTTACATTAAATATTGTAGTTTTACAATAGCAGTGGAGAAACTGTCATTTCTGAGTTGGGGGGTTGCTATCTGATTTCCCACAAAAGGCCCCTTCACTAAATCAGCCTTGCAACTTTGCCAACCCCTGTTGAAACAATCCTGTGTACTGTTTTTTTTTTTGTTTTATTAATAACTATCTGATCAAGATGCCCAAATGTTGGTTGCAGCAACACAGCTGGGAGAACATACTAACATACTATTTACCAGCTGATTAGGCCTTATGGTCTATTGAGTCTGCTCAAACCTCAGATCCCTAGTTGGGTGCCGAGGCCCTCCCACCACCTTGTGTTCCAGAAACCCCTATCATCCATCCCCACCCCCCTTGGACAGGCCATCATCTGATACATCCACTTTCTGTGTCTGTCCCACCCTCTCTTGAAGCCCTCCACTGTGGCTCTCTGAACCAGTTCACCAGGCAGTGCATTCCAAGGGTCCACCACCCTCTCAGTGAAAAACCTCCTCCTCTTTTCCTCCCTCACCCCTCCACCTTCCAACTTCAAACCATGCCCTCTGGTGATACCTCCCTGCTTTAGTCTAAAGATCCCCTCCATGTTTACTCTATTTATTCCCTTTAGGTACTTGAAGGCCTCAGTCATGTCCCCCCGTCTCTCCTCTCCTCCAATGAAAACAGGCAGAGCTCCTCAAGTCTGTCCTTATATGTCAAATCCCCTAGTCCTCGTATCATCTTAGTTGCCCTCCTCTGTACCCTCTCCAGGAGCTGTATGTCCCTCTTCAAGTGTGGTCTCCAGTACTGTACACAGTACTCAAGGTGTGGTCTAACCAGTCCATTGTACAGTGGCAGAATCACTTCCTTGCTCTTAGAGGTGATCCCCCTTACGATGCATCCCAACATCCTGTTAGCCTTGCTAGCCGCTCTCCTGCACTGCTCAGAGTTATTCATACATGCATCCACCATGACCCCTAGGTGTTTTTCCCCTATTGAGGCTTCCAGCGCCTCCCCTCCCAAAGTGTACCTGTGTTTAGGGTTTCCCCGCCCAAGATGTAACACCTTGCACTTGGTGATATTGAAATTTAATTTCCATGTGTGAGCCCAGATTTCCAGGGTGTCCAGGTCCCCTTGCAGGGCCAACCTCCCCTCTTCTCCCTCAACTACTGCTCCCATTTTGGAGTCATCAGTGAAGAGACTCATTTCATACCCTATACCCTCCCTGATGTCCAATATGTATGTATTAAACAGGATCGGACCCAGAACCGAGCCCTGCGGTACCGCACTACCGACCTATCTAGGATTCAAGAGCTCCCCACCGACCACTACTCTTTGGGTGCGTCCAGCTAGCCAGTTTTTAATCCATCTGACCATCAAAGGGCCTACTCCCAACCCCACCAGTTTCTCCACCAGACCATTGTGGGGGACAGAGTTAAACGCCTTGCTGAAGTCCAAGAATAATACATCCACAGGCTTTCCCCTGTTCAGTTCTGATGTTACCCATTCATAGAACTCCACAAGATTGGTTTGACATGATCTACCTGGCACAAACCCATGTTGCTGACTATCCAGACCTCCCACCTCCTCCAAGTACACCCCCAATCATTCCTTTAGTATACTCTCCATTAATTTTCCCACCACTAAGATCAAACTGATTGGTCTATAGTTACCTGGTACTTCCCTCAACCCCCCCTTTATGGATTGGCACCACATGTGCCTCTCGTCAATCCCTAGGTACCCTTCCTGTCTCAAGTGACCTGTTGAAGAGCTCCACCAGGGGTGTAGCCAGTATGTCTGCCAATTCCCATAGTACTTTCTAATGAATGCCATCCGGCCCAGGAGATTTGTCTTTCTTTAGGGCCTTGAGGGCTAGCCACACCCTTTTGGCGGAGATAACATGATCCATCCCCTCCACCTTACTGACCTTTTTATCCTTATCCTGATGTGACACCCCTGGGGTACCTCTCCCTCCCTCTTGCTCCATTTCTGTTGCTCCCCAGATCCCACTCACTGCTGCTTCTATCCCCATCATGCCTTGCTTTGTAGATATCCTATCCCCCTCCCTAGTGAACACAGAGGCAAAGTACTCATTAAATACCTCTGTCTGGTCCCTCGCCTCTTCCACCCACCCTCCTTCTGATCTCAATCTGCTGAGATGGCCCTTAGTTTTTCTCCACTCCCCAATGGACTGGTAGGACCCCTTTTCTCCTCCATGTATCCCCTGTGCCAGCCCCTGCTCTTTACTAGACTTTGCCCCCCTCACCATCCAGGTGACTTTTCTAGATGTAAGATGGTACATTTCCTTATCCCTATCCCCCCTTGTTGTTTTATATTTTTTGTAGGCCGCCGTCTTTTCTCTGACTGCTACCTGAACCTCACTGGACCACCAGCATGGTTTATGTGACCATGCTCCCTTACGTTTCACCTTAGCGCAGGTCCTGACTGCATCACAAAGACCCGGTTTTATGACCTCCCATCTCCTTTCCACATTTGTCATTGCTGTGATCCCCTTCAAGTGATCCTTGAGAATATTTCCCATGCCCACAAAGCCTGCCCCACTGAAGTCCACTGCCAGTGTCCTAGATCTCCCTCCCCCATGCTTGTTTGAAACCAGACAGTATTGTGGTTGCTCCCAGTCAAGGGATCCTCTACAACCAAGTCCCTTACCAGATCCCCATCTGCCAGAACCACGTCCAGGACATGCCCCTCCCTTGTGGGCTCCATCACATGCTGTGTTAAGAACACATCCTGGAAGCCATCCAGCAGCTTCTGCTCCTTGGCCACCTTAGAGGACATGGTTCCCCAGTTTGTATCTGGCATATTAAGGTCCCTCATCAACACCACTCCTTCCCCTTTTGGTCCACACTGGGCAATGACGTTGTCCAGCAAACCATCCTCCAGAACATCACCCATCCCGGGGGGCCTATATACTACACCAAGCTTGACCTTATCTCCTGCTGGGGACTGTAAGGTGATCCTTAAGGCCTCCACGTTTCCCTCTGCCTCTTCTACCCTAGCAATTTCTACATCATCACTAATGAACATAGCCAGTCCACCCCCTCTGCCCTCCTTTCTATCCTTCCTAAGCGTAGTGTACCCCCACACGTTTAGGTCCCAGTCATGGTTTTTGTTGGCCCACATCTTCGTGACTGCCACCACATCCACCCCCCCGAACAGCATGGCCTGGAACTCTGGCAACTTGTTTCCCAAGCTTCTGACATTTACTAACACCACCCCCATCCCTTATCCCTGATCCCCTTTGTCGAACCCCACCCAGGTTCCTTATACTTCCATCCTCCCTCTGCTCCTCCTGAAACCTCCACCCCCAGTCTGTTTTCCCCCTCCCCACCTTGGGTTTGAAGGCTACTCCCCTCATCTGGAGGAGAGGGCTTCTGGTCAGCCCTTCCTTTATCCCTTTCCCTCCTCACAAGTTTAAACCCCACCTTTCTTGAATGTAGTCAGCCATCCCCTGTTTAAGAACTTCCTTCCCTAATGGGGCAAGATGAAGCCTGTCCTTGGCATACAGTCCCTTATCCTCCCAAACTCCTTTCCAGTTCCCTAACACCCCCAACCCACTCTCTTCACCCCACTTTCTGAGCCAGTCATTAACCTCTGTGATCTTCATTTTTTTCTCCACTGAGGCCTTTGGTACTGGCAATATCTCCGAAAAGGAAATGTTGCATCCATTATCCCGACAGACTCTGGCAAGTTCTTGGAACCTTGCTTGGATTTCCAAAACGCTATTTCCTTCTAGATCGTTGGTTCCCAAATGCACCAGGAAATCCGGTTTCCCTCCACAATCCCTAACCAGTTCAGTACACCATGAACTTTGCTCTGTGCACTGTCAGCCCAGAGATACTCACTACCTTCACCTGGCCATGGCATCCACCCCCCTGTCCCTCCCACTGGATACCCCTAATTATCGAGTCTCCCAATAACGGAACCTTAACACCGCCATCATCCTTATGGTTACCTCCACTATGCACCCTCAGCCCCCATCCCCCCTTTATTCATGATCTCAATTTCATGGGAGTCTTCCTACCTTATTAGAGACCCCCTTGTCACCCTCCCCTTTCTGCCTACCTCATTATTTTGCATTTTTTTCTCTTAGACTATTTTTTGGATTCGACAAGCAGTGCTAATGTGTTTCAACCGAGGGATGTGAAATCGTAGAAAGGTTTTGATTTATTTCTGTTTTTACATTCATACTGCTGGCTGCACCAACTCTAGGATCTTAACTGCTCAGAGATGAGCTTCATTTTTATGTTTGCTTGCATGTTTGTGCATGAAACATTGTGTCGCCATATGGGTTTTCGTAGGTGTGGCACCCCCACTTCCGATGCCCTGATCCTTTTTGCAGGTGCAATTGCACTGCACCAATGAATGTCTGAGCTGTCTATGACAGCAGTTCAGATGCAGTGGCATAGAGTTGAAAGAGAAAGACTGCTACAATCAGCGCTGATTGTAGCTGTCAAACTGTACACCACTGCATCTCCCGCTGGCATGATGCACCCCCCCATTTGATGTGTGCCAGATTTTCAACATTGGCATTTTTCACACCGCCTTATGAACAGTACAGCTGTTATTTTTCTCATCCTGGCTGAAATGTGTTTCTGCACTTCCGGCACAGAATAGAGCAGTCGCTGTGGGAAATTAGTGTTCCGGGCAGATTAAGAAAATCACAGTAACACTGTTCATGAGCAGAGGTTCCAGAATGCCTATATTGCAAATCTGGTTTAAAAAATTCCCAAAATAATTGTTACGGGTGTGAGTTACGCAGTTTCTATGCACAGGGAAAGGAGGGGGCAGGATCAACCAGATACAATTTGAAATAACTTAGACGCGAGTAAGTTATTTTTTCACTTTCTACTGCATTTACTAATCGGGCCCCACTTTGTGCAATGACAGTATGAACTATAAGGAAACACAGAAATGCACAGGTTTCTTTTATTAAAACTCTTTATTATGGCATGGAATGCATTACTTCCTGTTAGCTTATGATGGGGGGGGTAGAGAGTAACCATAGCAACTTCTTTATGCCAGGAGGTCTCTTTCCGGAATGTTTATCTCGCAGACCACAAACTAATCTTCTCTTCTGTAGAGACCTACAAGAGATTGTAGAGATCATTAATTTGTCACCTGGTACAACCTGAGTGTATAGAGAATCTGGCTGAGCAAAGGTGTAGAACCAGTTTGTTCACCAAGAGGGGTTCCGATTCACACAGTCCTCACACACTAAACTGGAGAGGCTTGGGGAATCTGAACCCCTCTTTGTGAATGCACAGGGTTCTGCACCTTGGCTCAGCCAGTATTTGGTTAGTGCATGTTGGAACATTGTAAAAACAAAATAGCAGTGTGCTTGGTGGTTCGTTCAGGAATGTGAAGCTCACCAACTGTAGTTGTATGTACCCATTGGCAGCTCCGTCTTGATGGGTAATGACTATTTGGCCAATAGTCATGCCAGAATCTGACAACCTAAGTTAATTGATACATGGCTATTACTGGAATACTGGCCATTGGCTGTTACATGGTTTAATCAGTATCTCTATTTGTATCATACTGCAGTGACACTATAAAATGGTAGGGGCAGTTGCCCAGCATCTGAGTCAACAGAGAAGCATATGTTTTTGCAGGTTAAGTTGTATATTTGCTCTTTAGTGTCTTTTTGTAGTTGAATCTGTAATCGGGTAACATTTCTGATGTGCTGGAATTTTAATATGAAGTGATACTTATGTCATGTAACACTTGGTGCACATAGGGCCTCTGCAAACAGAAAGCGGATGCTGCCTGGGCAACCGATTGAAACAGAGTATGAAATTACTGTAGCTATATTTATTTTAACTGCATTATCAGCAGTATGTTGCCTAGCATCTGAGTAAGTCTGGAGCCCACTGTGTGTGAAGGATTTGTTTTCCTGAATGCTATTTTGTTTGTAAGCGTGTACCCTGCTTCCATCCCAGTTTCGTGGGCTCTTTACTGTTTGGCAGGGATGTAAAAAGAACACTAGATAAATGTAACTTGTTAAGCACAGTGAATCTGATGCTGGGCAACCACAGTGATTATCTTTGTAGCAATGTACAGTAAATGTTGCCTTGATAGCTGCCATCAGCACAATCAATGTGTCCAAATACTCTTGCATTATGCATTCAACTTCTGTGAGGTAACTGATCTTGCATTATTTTCACTAACATGATTGTCGGCTAAACCTTTGTCTCTGTGTACATCCTATGAGCTAACTTACACTGTCCTGTAAAGAGCCACTTCAAAAAATCCTGTAAATGACATTGTGGGAGTCTGTTTTCTGTCTCAATCTCTAGTGCTGGACCTCTGACGTGATGCCTGTGTGTGCTTGCAAGTGTCAGATACCATGCTTGCAAGTGATTTTTTTTTTGTGGCAATTTTGTGTAACATAGTTCAGAGGGATGTTGTATGAGGAACAGTTATTCTTCTGCATGCTACCTGGTTCCACAATTTGACAAGTGGGGCAGCCTTGCTGGTGATAGGGTGTTGGTGGATTCTGGGAATTGTGTGATTTACCCTTGGGCCTAGACAGTTTGGTATTGCTACATTGAAGCAGTATAATTTATGATAATTCAGTTGCACGCAATCCCACAGGCTGTCAAATGAGATGTCTTTTGTTTTGTTTTTTTCAATTGAGGAGTGGCAGCCGTGACAGGTAATCAGCGTGGTTACTCAGGACAGGTGCCAGCAGCATTAACACTGCAAGTTACTGAAAGCAAGTTGCAGCGTTTGATTCATGGGCAGAGGCAGAAGCATCAGTGGTTTTCAGGTGACTGCTACATATTCCGATTTTTATTTTTAAGACTTTTTGACTGCACCAACTGCTGCATTAAGGTAAGGTATCTGATTATATTTAATTTGCCTCCTCATGCCCCTCCATTCCCTTATTCCCATGTCTTACTTTCATATTGCACCCTCTGTCACTTGTAGTAGTGCAGGGGTAAACTGTTTTTACTGTTTCCAGAATGGAGGCAGAAAAAAGAAAACAGCCATCTGGAGCACAGGTGCAAAAGCAAAGAGGGCCAGAATGGAGGAAATGGCACAAATGTCAAAGCTGATACAGTCCTTCCTCACTCGTCCTTCATCTAGCTCTGGGTAAGAAATTCCACTATAAGACACAGAGTGCACAGCATTTTGATAGGTAAACAGCTTGGCTAACTGCAGAACTTTGTTTGCAGGGTCATAACACAGAACTACAGCCTGGAATTGGTGTGGAGGAGATGTGCACATCCAATAACAATGCATGCGCGATTGCACAAGAACAGGTCGCTGCCGAAGTTCTAGAATACACAGCCTCACATGGTGGTCTCCTGGAAGCCGATGTCCACTCCCAGGTAGTGGAGCCCATGGAAGATCTGCAGGAAGTGAGTTCTACTCCCAGTTACTGTAGACCGTGGAAGAAGCAACTACTGTTGAAGCAGTCCCAATTCCAAGCATTTCCTGGGAACCAGATGTGCATCCACCAAATACTGATGACATCGGCTGTATGAAGCAATCCCATCTCACAGATGCTCAGAGGAAGGAAATTCTTGAACATCAGTGGCAACCACCTCCAGGATTTCAGTTTCCCAGTTGTCTGATGGGTCCAGATGGTCCAAGCCAGCGTAACAGGCATTTCAACGGTCATGTGTTGCATGACTTCAAATTTACTAGATATTCAAAGGTATTGGATGGCGTGTTCTGTGGTCAGTGCTTCGTGTTCAACAGTTCCAGCACTAGCACCATTCTGGCATCTGCATCAATGAGGGACTGGTCAAATACAAAGAAAACTGTGGAGAGGCATAGCAAGTCTAAGGACCATGGAAATGCTGTCATGAGAGCAGATGGGTTTCTCTCTGTGCTGGGAAGATGAAAATGGCAAGCCACTCTCTGGTGGAGCGCAACAACAAGGTGGCAGAGAATACTCTTCACTTTCTATGCAGAATCATCAAGATCATTCTCTATTGTGGGAGACACAATGTTGCTCTTCGGGGTAAGTATGATGATACCGGAAATTTCCATGGTTTGTTGCAATTCACCACAGAAATAGATTCTGATCTTCAAGAACACCTACAAGCAGCTCCAAGGAATGCACTGTACACGTCCCCACAAATTCAGAATGAACTAATTCAATTGATGGGTCAGGAAATACAGCAGAAAATACTAAGCAATGTAAGGGAGGCAAAATGGTTCAGCTTGATAGCGGATGGAACAACAGATGTGTCAACCAAGGAACAGATTTCTTTATCGGTTCGCTATGTACATCGAGATCTTTCAGGCACAATTGAACTTTGTGAAGATTTCATCGAGTTCACTGAAGGTATGGATACATCTGGCCATGGTTCAGCAGAACTCTTCTTCTAGCATTTAAAGGCTTGGGGCATCGACAAAAAACTAATGCTTGGCCAAGGGTACGACAAGGGGAGTAACATGAGTGGAAAATTCAATGGGGTGCAAGCACACATCACAGCGGTTGTCCCTGAAGCAGTGTATACAGTTTGCAAGGCTCATGGCCTCAACACAGCTATAGTGCATTCATGTTCCTTGAGACAAGTTTCCAATATGTTTGATACCACAAAAAAGATTATCTCTACACTCAAGTCGTCCTACAAGCGCAGTAACATCTTTGAGGCAGAACTCAAAGAATTCAACAATTTGTCATCTGACTATGATCATGAACCAGCAGATCAGGCTTACACTATTCCTGCAGCTGGAAAAATCAGGTGGATGAGGCAGGCAGATTCTCTATCAAGGTTAAAAGCAAAATTTTTGGTAGTAGCAAGTACGCTTGAGAAAATTGCAGAGTTTGACAGTGAAGGGAGCATATTGCTGCTCTGCATCCAGCGATTCAACTTCCTTGTGACTCTTCATTCAGTTGATTATGTTTTGTCCCAAACAAATCCTCTTCATCTGTATCTGCAGCATGTCAACACTGATCTCCTACAAGCAATACAGGAGGCCTCCAACCTTGTGCAAGTGTCAAAGAAAATGTGGGGCAGGTCAGAAAGCCACTTTGCAGAACTGTATCAGAGTATCCTGACTCTAGCGGAGGCTGCATTCATTCAGGAGGAGGTACCTCGCATATGTGGTAGGCAAACACAGAGAAGCAACATCAGTGCTGCAAGCCCTCAAGACTACTTCAGAGTCAACATTTTAATTCCTTTCCTAGACCATGTCATTTCAGAATTGTAGGATTAACTTATAGAGTGCCAGCCACGGTTCCTTGGGCAGTATCTTCTACCACGCAAACTTCATTTGCTACAGGAGGACTAAATAGCAGCAGTGTACAGTGCCTACAAGACTGACTTGGGCATCCTGAAGGAGCTTAAGGTGGAGCTGGAAAGATGGAAAGAAAAGTGAGCCGATGTTCCTGTGGCAGACCTTCCAGAGACGATTCTTGTGACATTACAGGATGTGAATGCAGATCTCTACCCGAATGTTAATGCAGTATTATCAGTCTTGGCAACAATGCCAGTCAGTGTGGCAAGTGCAGAGAGATCCTTCAGTGCCTTGAGGAGGCTGAAGACCTGGCTCAGAAACAGCATGGGGGAACAACGCCTGACAGGTCTCGCTCTCTTACATATACACAGAGACATGGAAATTGATGTGGAACAGGTGCTCAAAGACCTTGACCCATGCCAGGACAGACGCTTCTCAAATAATCCAATAGGATGACTTTGAACACTTACTGCATGGTATGGGGCTATTGGGCTATTTGGTGTGAATGCTTTTGGTTAAGGTAACAAAGCCAGTGCATCATCTAGCTTACCCAGATCCTCCATATAACAGTGAGCGCAATGTTACTGTTACCTGACAAATTGTGTAGTGTTCATGTAACGGAACACTGCTGTGGGTATGTGGCCACTTGCAGTGGTGGGCTTTGGATACTTTGGGTGTGAGTGGGCAGAAGCATATGAATATGTGGCTGTGAGCTCAGCTCTTCATGTGTAACAACAGAGCTGTGGGTGACAGCTGAGCTCTCAGCCACACATTGATGCTCTTCTGTTCACTCACACCCAAAGCATCCAAAACCCACCACTGTAAGTGGCTACATATCCACAGCAGTGTAACAAGTACAATATGTATATGTATATGTATATGTATATGTATATGTATATGTATATGTATATGTATATGTATATGTATGTGGCCACTTGCAGTGCCTGAATGTGTGGCTCAGGGCTCAACTGTTACTTGCACTACTTGTAACACTGCTGTGGGTATGTGGCCACTTGCAGTGGTGGGTTTTGGATGCTTTGGGTGTGAGTGGGAAGAAGAGCAAGAATGTGTGGCTGAGAGTTCAGCTGTTACTTGCATGACTTGTAACACTGCTGTGGGTATGTGGCCGCTTGCAGTGGTGGGTTTGGGATACTTTGGGTGTGAGTGGGCAGAAGAGCATGAATGTGTGGCTGAGGGCTCGGCTGTTACTTGCACTACTTGTAACACTGCTGTGGGTATGTGGCCACTTGCAGTGGTGGGTTTGGGATACTTTGGGTGTGAGTGGGCAGAAGTGCATGAATGTGTGGCTGAGAGTTCAGCTGTTACTTGCACTACTTGTAACACTGCTGTGGGTATGTGGCCACTTGCAGTGGTGGGTTTGGGATACTTTGGGTGTGAGTGGGCAGAAGAGCATGAATGTGTGGCTGAGGGCTCGGCTGTTACTTGCACTACTTGTAACACTGCTGTGGGTATGTGGCCACTTGCAGTGGTAGGTTTGGGATACTTTGGGTGTGAGTGGGCAGAAGTGCATGAATATGTGTCTGAGGGCTCGGCTGTTACTTGCACTACTTGTAACACTGCTGTGGGTATGTGGCCACTTGCAGTGGTGGATTTTGGATACTTTGGGTGTGAGTGGGCAGAAGTGCACGACTGTTGTTGTAAGCTCTGCAACTGTCTTGGATTTTGCATGTAGTCGGTTTGGAACCTGAGCAGGTACACACACAATGCTGTGCCTGGAATGAGGCTTTTTTGGTATCGATGGTTTCAGTTAATGTAACTAAACAAATTGGAACACCAGCCAAAGCACCATCTAGCTTACCACAACCCTCTTTGTAATGTGGACAGACTCTGTTGTTAGGGTAAGTACTTATCTGCAGTGGGTGTAACTCTGCTCCACTGTGGGTATGTTTTTCAGTGGTTGATTTTGGTATGCATGTTGTGTGGACTGGGTGACTATTTGGATCTTGCTTACATCTAAACTGGTAATGGTAATGAACCTTTTGGGTTCTCTGACTTGGGGTTTTTGAGTGGCTGGTGTGGGGAGCTTGGATGCGGGCCTTCTGTGTTAGTGGATAGTGAGTGGATAGTGTAATATTAAGACACTAGTGTGAATGGACCTCTGTGGGACTGGCTACTTTGATAGGGCAGAGGCTTGTCGCAGAGCAACATTGTAACTAAGCCAATCTGGTACAGAGGCTTGTCACAATGCAACATTGTAACTAAAAGCTAGTCTGGTGGCTGGCTAGTGTGAATAGACCTCTGTGGGACTGGCTACCTTGATGTGGTACAGAGGCTTGTCACAATGCAACATTGTAACTTGGCCAATCTGGTACAGAGGCCTGTCACAATGCAGTATTGTAACCAAAAGCCAGTCTGTTAGTCTGACACCTGTTGGTAGTGGAATGGTGGTGTGCTGGCTTACAACACAGAAAATTATACTAGCGTCTGAGAAGGGACATGGATGGTGGGGGAGGGGTAGCTCACCCTAAAAGGGGTTGGGTAGCAGTGATGAGTCTACTTGGTGTGCAGCTCAGAAATTCCTGGCTACACCCCTGGGAAGAGGGTACTGCTGGACCACCAGGGATATTGGACTTACTTTTTCTTATACAAATGCCTGTGATTGGGCTGCGAGAGGTCCACTGGACCACCAGAGAGCTTGGAATTCCTATTTTATATGTATGCCCACGATCGGGCTGCGAGCGGTCCACTGGACCACCAGGGATATAGGACATGATTTACTTTTAACTTATGCCCATGATTGAGCTGACAGCGGCCCACTGGACCACCAGGGAGATTGGAATTCCTATTTTATACTTATGCCCGCGATCGGGCTGCGAGCAGTCCACTGGACCACCAGGGATATAGGACATGATTTACTTTTAACATATGCCCACGATTGGGCTGACAGCAGTCCACTGGACTACCAGGAAGATAGGATGTGATTTACTTTTAACATATACCTGTGATCGGGCTGACAGTGGTCCACTGGACCACCAGGGAGATATGATGTGATTTACTTTTAACATATGCCCATGATTGGGCTGACAGCAGTCCACTGGACCACCAGTGAGATAGGACATTCTTAATTTAAACAGATGCCCACGATCGGGCATGGGGGGGCGCTGCCACAGACATGCAGCTGGAGCTCGGGTGGCCACTCACAGGTGGCAGCTGCCGTGTTGCGTCCCTCAATATGGCTGCTCATCTGTGGGTGGCCAGCTGTTGTTCCTTTTTTTGGCTCACCTGTGTGCAGCCCAAGTAGGGGTTGCACATGTATGAACTCAGCACATCCCGGGCTGAATATCGGGATGTGCAGAGTATGCATGGGCAAGTCTCCCTACCTGTGCCGCATACATTACTGATGCACTCCGGTGCATTGGCATTTGTGCCAGGCACAATCCCCATTTGAATGTCGTGCTGGGGTGCATCACTGGGTTGCGCATGGTGCAACACTGTTGCGCCATGTGCAACCCTTTTGAATATCTGGACCTTAATCTATAATGAATACTGGCTATCATTCTTTCAGTACAGAGATTAACAAAGAGTTCCTACAACCATTCATTATATGAGATTGAAGATTGATTCAACCAGTGATGAAGAAACACCTTTTTAACAGAACATAAAATAACAGCAATAGCATATCTCTGTTCCTTCACTGGAATGCCACTATAATCCCCCACCAAGCATGCTTCCAGGGTAAGATCTTCCTCAGTACCTAATAGAGGGTCAGACTTTGCTTTAATTAAATCCCACAAAGGAGCTACTTTGGGAAATTCCCAAAAAATGTGAAGTAAAGTACCCTCGGTCTGCCCACAGAGTGTACACACTGGAGAGTGCAGCCGACCCATTTTGAGCAAGTTTATAAGGAGTAAAGTAAAGGTTATTCAAAATGTAAAATTGTATGATCAGTAATCTGTTCTGAGAAATATAAACATATAAATTGGTCCATATTTTAGTCCAGTAAAAAGCCTGCTGAGAGAAGGCTGCAGTCTAGTATGAAGATTCACCAGTTAAATGTGCAAATATTCTAGAAAACAGGAGTGAGTACAATTTAGAAACAATGTATGATTGTGATGTGGTATCAATTGCAGATTGCAGGAATTCAGTATAATTGGTATTTCCTATCACTGAGCCAACGTGCTACAGGAGACTGTGCCTAAGTTGATATACTTTAAATATTCCTTTACCCTCAACATGAAGAGACAACTTAATGGACTGATAGGACATCAAACCTTCATTATGGGGCAAATCACATACCATTACCCCACCCAATTGGGATAGCCAAGCTTAATCTATCACCATGACACATATCTTAATATTGGGGTTTCTACAAATGGGTTGAGCAACATCATGGACAGTTTATAATGCATAGCTAAACAGAGCTGTAAGTCAACCCAAACTGAGGTCCCAATAACATTCTCTCTCACCATCTTTGGAAGAGATTTCAAAGGGGGAAAACAAAATGGCTGATGGAGAAAGGCAGGCACTATTGAGCAGCTCTCTCTCGATCTGGAGCCGAATAGGGGAATAGAGAGATGCATCATCAACTGTTGACACAGTGAGCCACTTTAAGTACTTACTAGTGTGGCTGGCAAAATAGTACACTAAAAGGTTTGGGAGACAGAGTCAACCAGATTGCTTGAGTGTAGCTAGACATGGTATGCCCACCTTGGCATTTTGCCCAGCCAAATAAAATCCAATACCATTTTGAGAACTTGCTTACACCAAGAGGAGGGGAGCCACATGTCAAGCAAATTAATCAGGTAAAAAATACAGGGGAGAACATTCATTTTTATAATACTGATTCTACCCCAAAGAGTTAAATGCAATCCTCTCCATTGCATTAAATCTTGCTGTAGAGTTCCTAACAAATTATCTAGATTACGTTTTTGACTTGGGATAGGTCCTTTGACAAATAATTTCCTAGATGTTTAATTTTTTTAGATTCCCAAGTTAATCTTTGACAGGAAATATGAAATTTAAACACCCTAAGGTTAAGGGGCATAACTACAGATTTGTCTAGATTAAGTTTATAATTAAAAAGCAAATTACATTTTGCAATGATGGTTAAAGCATCCAGAATTGACACTTTGGAGTTAACTAGATGTGGCAAAATGTTGTCTGCATAAGCTGAAAGTTTGAGATTCCAGGAACCCAACTGCACACTGCCCACATGCATCCTGATTACTTTTGAGTTTCAAAAGTAAGGGCTCTAAATACAAATTAAATAAAAAAGGCAATAAGGGACAACCTTGTTGTGCTAGAATACAATGAAAAGGTAGGGGAAAATATACCATTGCAGTAAATTTTGGCATTTGGACACAAATAGATAACTTCAATCCATCGAAGAAAAGAGAGAGGGAATCCAAAGGCTTCTAATGTTGTAAACAAAAACACCCAGCTCACGCTATCAAAAGCTTTCTCCATGTCCAGGGAAACCAGAACAACAGGTAAATTGGAATCCCTGGATGTGGAGAAAATATGTAAGAGTTTATGCATATGGTCAATAGAAGATTTGTCTGACACAAAGCCAATTTGTTCTCAGTTTATGAGTTTGATCCAGACCGCACTGATCCTCAAAGCCAAAATTTTGGACAGGATTTTAACATCATAGTTCAGTAGGGAAATTGGACGATACCTAAAGATTGAATCTGGTAATTTCCCAGGTTTAAGAAGCAATGCAATTAAAGCTTCTAGGAGAGTGTGATCCGAGATACTGACTCATATAAATAAATATATAAAGAAACAAATGATGCAAAAGAGGAGCAAGTTCTCTAGCAAAAGTTTTATAAAAGTTGGAGGTGGCCAGTGATCAGGGCCAGGAGCTTTATCCAGAGCCAAGGAGCTTATAGCTGCCAAAATTTCATGCTCTGAAATAGGCGCAGAAAGTGAAGCATTGTGAGCATCAGATAGAGAGGGGAGAGATATATCCACCAGCTATTCTTGAATAGCAGCTGTAGAAGTAGGATCTTGCATGGATCATATAAAGAAGTATAATATGTGACAAATTCCAAGGCAATGTCCCTCGGCAACACTTTAATAGTATTGTCCTGCTCTGATTTGATTGAAGAGATGATCTGAGAAGCCTCTTGCTTTTGTAAACACAAACCCAAGCAATGTCCAGCCTTCTCACCTTGGTCTATGTAGATCAAGTGGGTTTTATAGATGGCATATTTGGCCATTTCATGTAACAGTTTAGCATATCTATCTCAAAGCACTTCTCGAAGCACTTCTGAGTGAATCTGAAGAGGACAAGTTCAAACTTTTTTCCAGTTGCCTAATATATTGTAAAATGACAGTGGCCTACCTCTCCCTACTCTGCTTCCTCTTAGATGTAGTCAGATAAAATCTCCTCTTATAAACCATTTGAAAGAGCTCCATTCCATATCCTCCCGAGCTACTGAATTTTCATTATGGGATACGAAAACTTCTATTTGCTTCTTAATTCTATTTATAATAAACCGATCCTTGAGGTGCTAGTTGTTAAGTTTCCAGGAAGTATATTTTTGGTCCTGGAGTGCCAATGTGAATTTGATCCACACCAGTGAATGGTCAGACAAACCTCTAGGGTCAGTCTCACAACCCAACACCCCTTTTAGGAGACTTTGACTAATTAAGATATAATCAATCCAGGACTGAGTCCCATGGGCAGTAGGATAGAATGTGAAGTCTTTCACATTCAGGTGAAGGATGGCCGGCGTTGCACAGTCCCACAGAATCCATCAAATCCCAAAGTGATCACTGGGCTGGAGAGAGACCTGCAGAATGTTTATCTGTTCTGTCCAGGTCCTGGGTAAAGGAAAGATTCCAGTCCCCTCCAGTAACTAAGGGAAGCCTTACAAATGTGGCCAACACCGACGCCAGATCCATGAACAAGACTGGATTGTCACTATTAGGGCTATAAACACATCCTAAAAGGACTTCAGTTTGGTCTAAAATCCCTTTAACCAAGATAAATCTCCCTTGAGGGTCTGCAATACCCTGTAATTCCTGAAAATTGGTACCCTTAAAAATCAAAATTGCAATCCTCCAGCCAGCCCAGTGGCATGGAGTGCTGAGGCAGGACTGCCTTGCCTCCTGCCACACTGGTGACACATGTTCGCGTTGTGAGCCAGTCACCGAGGATCGGCTGGGAAGGAAGAGGATTGAGCATCTGGAGGACAGCTGTTCTCTTCTAGGGCAGGGTGGGACTGGAGACCGGTGCTTGCCTGGTCCTTAGTGGGGGCTGGAGGCTGGCACACCGGCTCCATAGATAGGGGCGGAGACAGAGTAGACACCTGGCGTGTCGCATGTGGACGCACATGCAGCTCAGCCATTGGTGTCACTGCACACTACGTCGTGCACTTGGGGATGGGAAGAAAACCAGAGGCAGAAAAATCCCACAGACCAGCGAGATGATGCTGGCCCTCCACAAGTGCCACACACAGCCAGCTGGCACCTCAAAAGTGAGTACCAGTGGACACCAGAGTGATGGGGCTGGGATGGCTGGTGGAAAGGGACTGTCAGCAAAGGGAAGATAAAGAAATTAACTAAAAAAAATATGGCAATCTCCCTTTTGTTAGTACTAGTACTAGTACTAGCCACAAACACTTGGGCTACTGATTGGTGATGAAATAGAAGACCTTTTGATGTAGGCAGGTAAGTCTCCTGTAAAAAAGCAATATTGCAGCTTATACAGTGGCATCCCCCAGGATGAAATGCACTTTTAACGCACTCCGCAGTATGCTGCAGCAGACCTACTGAATAAAGCAATGCAATTTCAATGGCAATTAGTCCCCTTTGTCATGCAGAAAACTGTAGCATTCACTTCATCCTGGCAGTGTCACATTTTCCTGAATAACAAAGGGGACTAATTATCATTGAAATTACATTGCATTATTCAGCAGGTCTTCTGCAGCATTCTGCAGAGTGCTGCAAAATTCTGCAGAACTGCATTTCATCCTGGGGGACAGCACTGTACCTTTCAAATGTTTAATACGTCAGTAACGTTTAACCATGGAATGGGCTCCCTTCACATTCCAAGAAACACATTTATAAGAATTGACCATTAAAGCAGATTGACCAAAAATAACCTGTGATATTCCCTACACAGTCATTCAGAGCAAACCCTTGAAACCTTTTAACTCCACCACTCTCAAAACTCCCATCCTGTCCTATCCCTCCCACCCTGTGCACTACAAAACCCAAAAAGGAGTTGCATGACTTACCCATCCCCATCCCCACACTCAGCACCTGGTGCATGATTGGCCTCAAGGCTTCTGAACTATACCCTCCAGTTTCCCCTCTCCCACCCCTCCAACTAACAAAGCTATACTGTCCTCTATAACCTACAGAAGAAAAAACACCACAACAGGGATATTCTCAACAATCTTAACCTGGTCTATTAAAATATAAATGGTTAAGTATTAGTATAAGTGTAACATTTGCATTTTACCCTTAAAACACAACTATGTTATTTAGAAAAGAAAGGAAAAACAGCTCCCTCCTAATTCTGAGGTTGCCCAGTAATTAAACAAGTATGAACTATTAAGTGCCCCACTTTATCCATCCATATAGATAAGTAAACAAAGTAAATAGGGGAATCAATCCTGTTCCCCACATGGGAGAGTTACTTCTTTAAATAACCTAGAGTAAACCCCCGAAAAAGGGCGGGAGGGGCATGTATGTCTGTTCAATATTACCATACCAAAATAAAATATAAACAAAAACAAAATGGGGGAGGAGGTAATGCTATATCAACTCAGTTGTTGCTCTACATGCAGTTGCAGGTCCCAGAACATATAATATCTATCATTACAGACAATAATCTGCAGGGCGCATAGGCCATATGAAGTACCTAAAAAGTAATCAGCTGAGTTTGCATAAAGACTTCTTTCTTCAAAGAAGAAGCAAGCATCGAAGAAGAATCTTGGATCAGAGCTGTCTTGCTGTGAAGGGACCTAAATCGCATCTCAGACCAGGAATCAGTAGACTATATACTGGCTAACTGGAGTTCTGAATGAGAAGCCACCGATCATCTGCCGTCCATCCACAGTTACCTTTAAAGACAGACAGGAAAGGCATGCTACCTATAAGACAAAGAGATTGCTTAAGTGATTGGCTATGCCAGTCTTCTTTTGTGGAAAGGAATTGTGACTCATATGCTTCCTCCAAGGAAGATAATATGAACTTATGCTGAATTTCTTGATTGCAGGGAGAGCCCAGAGAAATTAAAATATGCTATTAACCTCAAAAACCAAACAGAACACACATCATCCAGCAAGGTGCCTGGTCCAGCTAAAGAGTTCATCTCTCATAGAGAGTCATTCTTCACCATGAAGCCCTAGTGTAGGATCCTCGATCGATTCAGGATTATTGATTGAAGTAGGTTCCTGCTTCATAAAAGCTGCAGCAATGAGATCCATGTCGCAAAACAGAAGAGTGCAACCCAAAATTAAAGAAGTACTGGGGGCCACCACACTATTGGGAAGACAAGACATATATCTCAATTCCAGCTCTGTCCCACCAGGGAATGCTAAACAAAAAAGAGATCACTCGGGCCAAAATGGTGAACCCTCGCTGGCAGGTTCAGCCACCATCGCAATTCAATGAAAGATCCTGGTGCAATTTAGAAATCTGACTCGACAGAGAATGCCAGCATCTGAACAGTCCCAAGTGAGTAATGGGTCAGAAAAGGAATGACCTCTTAAACCAACGATACCCATTGTCCAGAAGGGCATTTTAGTTTCCTTCCCAGATGTAATCCACTAGAAATGTAGACACCATACACATCATCCTAAATCAGTAAGAAATTCTGCATCGATGCAACTTTTTAGTTTGGAGAGCTTTCTCAGGGAGAATACACATTTAGACAGTCTGGGCCCGATTCCAAAAGGCATGGCCCAACTCACGAACGTATACGAGTTGCATCATGCAGTGCTACAATGGGGATCCTGCACCATATTCCAGGACAAGCAGGGTCCCCGGCACTTACACCCATGACTTGCGGCAGCCACAGGATAGCGCCACACGCATGGCACACCGGGCCTAGGTGCCACAGTTCACGGCACACATTCTACTGTCCCCTCAGTGCCCGCCCACCTTGGAACACCACCACAAGCACCAGCGTGAATGGGGGAGCTGGACAGGCAGCACTGTCATTTGGGGGGGCAATTCGAAAAACAGACCCCGGGGATCCCTGACGTTCAGGCTGTGCAGGACATGTATATGCTGTGCAAGGCACAGGGAGTACTGCTGGGACATTGCCGCAGCACTACAGAGTAAGCATCTGTCAACTGGAATGGGTGGATGCCCCATGGACCATCTCCCTGCAGGTCTAACTCCGCTGAGCCAATGCGGCTCTTGGAATGGCATTCGTGGGTTATGGCAGGCACCATTTTGAAATAGGGCACAGTTGCTGCTGTAATCCACCCTTGCGCCATGCCACTATGGGTTGCGGGTGTAGTGGGTGGCGTAACCCATGCCTGGTGCAACCCGCATTCGGCATGGTGCAAGGCAACTTTTAGAATTCCAACTGGCATTATGCCTGGCGTACGTTGCTAGTTGTGTCATCGGGTTCGGCATAACTCAACTTGTGCAAGGTGCAAGCCTTTTGGAATTGTGCCCCCTGAATGAGCTGTTAATAATGAGGCAAAACTATAGGAGTATAGTAAACCATACCCTTTTCTTTAGTTCAGAAGGTGGCAAAACTCAAGTATGAGAACCATACCATGTTATAATATTGAAACATGCAGAGGCTGGTATAACCAGAATGTCTCTCGGAATATATCCGGTTAGGAACAAATAGGTCAGTACTCTTTGAATAGGTCAGGAAGGGTCTTTTATTTCTGATATGGTTCTATCTGCCGAGTCCCAACATTTCCAAGCATTGCCAATTGAAACTTGCAGTCTTGTCAGATAAAGCATTTTAAAATGGATTCAGCAGCGATCAGTTTTGTAACCAGTGGGTGATAAGCTGCCCTCTTTTGCTGGATGGAGCTCAGTAACTCTTGTGTTATTTTCAGGCATGTACCCTCCCAGGTAACCTCCCTCAGATCACGGGTTTTTTGCAAAAGATGTTGTTTACCCAAATAGTTAAGAAACTTGAGTATAAAGGGTCATGGTGGAAATCCCTCAGGCAGCATTGGCTAAAGAGGGCAGTGGGCCCATTCAATGATATATGAGGGGCCATTGGGAGATGGGCCAGCCAATTTAGTACACAGTTTCTGTGCAAACAGTATTGGAGCAGTGCCCTTGGCTTGTTTAGGGAGACCAAAAATCAGAATATTGCTTCTGTGACATCTACCCTCTAAATCTCCCATTTTCAGTTCCATACAAGTAATCTTTAGTTTGAGGATATTTAGTTTGGGTTCCAGTCTATCCCTCCAAGCTTCAATAGAATATGCTCAAACTTCCACATCTCTAACACATCTTCCAAGATCGTTCCAATCCGATCGCAAAGATTTGATTTCTTTAGCCAGTTCTTGAAGGGTTTCTTTAAAGGGGGTAAATTCAAGCAGAAAACATTCCCCTGATAGAGGTGCAGCTCCCAGAGTTGCAGTAGCAGAGCAGCCTACCCCAGCTGCTTGGGCCTTGGAGCATTTACTGGATTTGTCTGGTGTGGCCGGTGGAGTATGTTTGGGAGGTGCCAATCTCATTTCTGCATCCATTTTAGGAAAGATCTGCCACCAGTTTAGTCACAGAAGAAAACTCTGAAAGAAGGCTAGAAATTCAGGTCAAATAGTATAATGAAGTTTATGGGCCCGATTCTCAAAGGTTTACGCCAGGCATAACTTGACTTGCGCCAAAATAAATGGCGCAAGTAGCAAGTTATGCCAGCAGTTGCAACATACGGTATTCCAGAAAGCGCTTGCACCAAAGTGGACCTACGCCACCAGTTAGACCATAAACCCCCTGTGACATGACGCTGGGGGGTTTACAGCAGCAGATGCTCCCTATTCTGGAAGGGCAGCCTCCAGCTCCCCTAATTTGCTATTCTACAACTACCCCCGGAGGACATCCGTCAAAGTACAGTTAAGTGTACTTTGCTTCCACTGGGGGTTGTGTTAATGTGCCACCAGCCCGGATCCCCCAGTATATGCAACCCCCCAGCCCCATCCCCAAATCAGTAGAAAAAGCCCCACAGGGCTATCGAACCCCCACCCTCACTTCCCCAATAATGTGAAAATAAAAGCCATGCAGGGCTATGGGACCCCAGCCTGACCCCCAGTACTGATTAAAAATGCCCAGCAGGCAATTGGACCCCCCTAGTCCCAATCACCATGTAGAGTTAACAGCCCTGCAAGGCTGATCTTGCCAACCCCTCAAGTCCTGATCCCCGATCCCCGAACCCAAGTCCTTGTGGTACTGTAAAAAGTAAAAATGATAATTATATCCCCGTTATCCCTGGTAGTCTAGTGGCCCACATCCCCCACCCAGCAGTGCCAGATCACCCCGGTCCTCCCCACCCATCCCTAGCCAGCGACTGGCACAGCCCACCTCTCACCACCACAGCCAGCCACTGACTGAGCTCTGTATAAGTGCATACTACTGTAAATAGTATGTGCTCTATGAAGGAACTATCATTCATTGAGTGCATACTATTTATAGTAGTACGCGCTCATATGGAGCTCAGTGGGCAGCTGGCTATGGTGGTGAGAGGTGAGCTATGCCAGTCACTGGCTGGGGATGAGTAAGGGGGAGCAGGGTGGTCCGCCACTGTTGGGTGTGGGGGCCACTAGGCTACCAAGGATAACGAAGATATGATTATCAATTTTACTTTTTACAGTAACGCAAGGACTTGGGTTTGGGGATCAGGGTGGGGGGGTGAGATCAGCCCTGCAGGGCTGTTAACTATACAAGGTGATCAGGACTGGGTGGGGTCCCATAGCCCTGTGGAGCTTTTATTTATGCATTATTGGGAAACTGGGGGCAGGGGGGTTCCGATAGCCGTGCAGGGCTTTTATAATCACTATTGAGGGATTGGGGGCTGGGGGCTTTTCAGGCTTGGGGACAGGGGCTGAATGGGTAATTGTGCATGTCAGTGTGAATCTTGTAGGCTTGCAGCCAACTGTTCAGGTATGCCTTCTGTTTGTTGTACCTGTACGGCTGGCGCAAGTCACAGGACTTAGCCGCAGGGACCCTACCCCTTACAGAATCAGTCCAACTGCAAGACTTACATGTCACAACTTGCGACATGCATAGGGGTGCTTCTAAAATCAGGCCCTATATATTTAATCAGCTTTGGGTTGTAGGAGCACAATCCCAAAAGAGAAGCGGTTACTCAAGCCTGAGCATCACATGACTCCCACGATTCTTTAAACAGCTTTCTTCAAACCTTTTGGCTGACCATTCACTTTTCTCACAGGTTTTTCCTCTTGTGTCTCCCAGACAAATCTCTCTATTGCACATATCTCTCCCTTGCACAGAAATCCAGGGATCAAATATGAGTGGCTAGCATCTCATGCATTACCTTTTTGCAAAATCCCAGGCTCTCAGTGGCTGTCAATTCAAGGGGGGAAAACATGCATAGAAAATCCTGAGCCAGTTTGTTGTTTAGCAGTTTTGCAGAGCTGAGCTAGCTTCCAAATTGATGTCAGTTTCACAGGGACAGAATGTACTGAAACCTGAGCTAGTCTGCTGTTGGTTGGACTTGCAAAGCTAAACACAGAGGGTTTGATTTTCAAAGAGTGATGCAGGGCTTGTGTCAAGCCCTACATCAAACCCATTTTTTGGCACAACTGCACCAAACTCCTTTGACACAACTGCACTCGAATTTAGTACATCAGGAGCAGTTGTGACAGTTTCCTCAGTTTATGGCAGCTGGCACCAAACATTTGGCACAAGCCCATAAAAAAGGTTTCCCAAATGGCACAACTTAGACCAGGGAAAAGCTGGTCTAACTTGTGGCATTTGGTGCTTGGGACTAAAAGTTCTGATTGCCAGCCAGGAGAATGCTGCAAGCTCCGTGTACCAAACAATCAGCACACCAGGGTCTTGCAGCATTCTTGAGGCTTTGAAAATTGAGCCACTAAAGGGCATTGCTCTCCTCTTGGCTCCCACATGGCCCATAGATTAGACCCACAAAATCCATTAGTAGATATCACTGTCTCAGCCATTTGAGGAGATTGTGAAAAATTCTTGATCTCCCACTCATACTCCACACTCATTCACCTCCAGAACCTTTCCTCACTTCCAGTACTGTATTTGACAAATGAAATGGAGATCTGACAATCCCTATGTTCTCCAAAACAGTGGCTACTAGCCTGTACCAGCTCTCACCAACCCATCTCCTCAGTACAATGGCAGGAATTTAGTTGGACGTGCCGAGTCCAATTTTTCTTCAACCCTATGCAGCAGGTGCATCTCAATACATCCTCAAACACACACTGTTAGAGACTATGTGGGGAGGAGCAGGTGGAACACTACCATATTTTCTGGTCATGCCCCCATTTAACTCTCTTTTTGGTTGGATCTGCTCTGCAACAGATTATTGACCCACAAATGCAGCTGACTGAACATTTATATTTATTTATACTGTTCCCAAAAGGGATGAAACACACAGCTGTCAGATATCTTTTGGGTAGTCTTCTCCTAATGAAAAAGAAATGTATCACTAAATGTTGGCTCACAGGGGTTATCCCCACTATTGATGAATGGATAATACTGGTGAACTTGAGCTACAACATGGAAATGCTAACTTATACCATTTGACAGCAAGAGGAGAAGGGGTGCATTGGTGTTCTAGATGGTTGTGGTTTATCATGGCCAGGGATACCACCTTTGTCTTCTGACCTGGTTGAGCCTTTGTCCACTTTTTTGCCTCCAAGGGTTCAGGCCTGCACACTGCCTCCTCATTGTACCATATCTGGACAGTCCTACGTAATACACATTCTTCTTCTGAATATGTCTATGATTTGCATTATTACCCTCTATTCTTGCAGTGTATTGTTACGTATGTTATGTTTTATTTTTGATGAAAACTCAATAAAATATGATTATAAAAAAAAATCCAGCCCCTGGAACACCCAACATTCTCAGCCAGGCTGTGTGTCCATTGAACCCCTTTGCAGTAGTCCTAGGGCTAGAGAAATTACAAACATGGTTGCTTTTGCAGTTGTAACAGCCCATTGACTTACCTTTGGCTGTTATGGGGCCTTTGACCTCCTCATAGCAATCACCTTCGAGGGGGCCAGCCTGGGTTAGGATAGGAAGGTGTAGAGTGGAGCAGTGCCTCCACCTGAGAAAGTGGTAGGGAATACCTGTAGGAAAATAGCAGGTTATCACCCTCCAGGAAAATATATTAGCTGCCCCCAAACAGTTCCCCACACACTCTGACAATATCCGCCTTCTTTACAGAAACGCTGTATAGCAGCAATGAGCATGAACAACAACAGTATTTTATTGTAAGGAAAGGGAAAAGGTGGGGAGGATAAAACAGCAACAACAATAACAACTAGCTAACACTTCTGCCCTAAATGGTCCCCACCTCCCACCTGTGGGTGCACCCATCTTCAGGCCCAGATTAATAAGTATGCACATGACGCCATGACGTAGGGCCCTGAGGTTCAGGAAGGGCCCCCAGTCTGCAGTGTCACTTGTCAAGTGTTTTTTTTTTACGTCCCACGAGTCACGACTCCCACTCATCCGTAATAAAAACGTTTTTGTTTTTCCTTTCTTCCACCACCTCCCGATACATTCTGCATTGTCGAGGCTGGCTGCAGTCAGCACTTTCTGTAACCCCCCGGGTTGCCTCCCCCATCACCCCCTGTACTGCCCGCGGATGCTCAGCAAGCGACTGGAGCCTCTCTTGCTCGGCACCCTCCTCTGCTTAGTGACAGTATAGACTAAGTGATGGCCCAATCACCGTCCGACTTGTGGAGCAAGGAGGTGTGGCCAAGTGTGAGGGGCTTGAGTGGGAATTTAGGAGGAGACTCGTGGCAGCAGTGACTAGTGGGTGGTTTGGGAGTTGAGTCGTCAGTGGGTCAGTGAGGGAGAGCCGGAGAGCAGCAGTTAGAGCCGGGGCAAGGTGAGGGCTGCAGTGTGGTCGCTGGCCATCTGATCACTGATTTGTGATCATCTGTGGCTGCGTGCAGTGTACAGTGCACCTTTACTGTGCAGTAGATCGAGAGACAAGGAAGAACTCATCTCAGGAGCCAGGAGGAGTCCTGTCATCACGCTGGTGAGAGGCAGAGCTGTAGGCTAGCTCTAGCTGCACTGTTTTTTGCTTGTCGACCGTCTGTTCTGTTGGTCACACTGTGGGACTCATCACGTCATTCATCAGTCCTTTTCCTCCAGTCCAGAGTTACTGAGCTCTTTCTCGGACAGAGCGGGAACCCGTACCGCGTGTCTTTTTTTTTCTATCTTCACACAGTATGGTGTGGAGTCATCTCATTGAGCTAGCTAGGCCTCTCTTTATTGGGCCTGCTGCTGCTGTGGGTGACAGACAGAGACAGCACGGCCTGAGCCCAGTTGTCATCAGTCTAGCCTGCTGCTGTGACAGAATAAGAGAGAGAGCAGGCTGCAGGAGGAGGAGTTGATGACAAGGTATGCAAAAAAAATTTCATTTAAATGACTGTCTGGGGCGGGCATCTGCTGGGCTGAGCTGGCACAAATAATTCTGGCAGCCAGCCAGGAATGGCAAATAGGTATACTGTATGGCCCTCTGCCCTAGTGTTCCACCACACACCCAGTTGTTGTCTGTGATAGATAGTGTGGGAGGGAGTGTGTGTTGGAGTGTGTGTCCATCCACCGAGGTGCAGTATAAGAAAGTTGGGTCAGGTTTGATTTTAACAACTGGAAGGGGGGGTTGGGTTCATGATACTGGAGTCAGGGATGGCTGGCAGAGGGGATGTTGTTGGAGCTGTGGTACTGCCGGAAGGTTAAAGTAGCAGACACTTGACAGAAGGAGTAAAGGACAGAGTTGGGGTTGTGATAATTAAGCAATATACCATGAGAGGGTGTTGGTGATGCCAGGATTTACTCACGCCCTGGGGTGTTGTTTGGCCACGACGGGCATCCAAGTGGCCATACCCCCAGGGCATGGGTAACTCCTGGCATCCTGCTGATCTCAATGGCATACTGCGATTATACAATGGACATCTGTATATTTTGTGTGTGAAAAATTAACAAAAATAAAAAGCTGATTTAAATGTTTTATTAGTTTTTATTAGATTTGTTGTTACACTTGGTAAAATAGTGCTTTGTTGGTAGGTATGCCCATGTGCAGTGGTGTCAGCAAGCGGGCGAGGAGATAACCCTTAATGGTTACAGTTTGGGGAAACCGAGGCTTGAGGAAACCGCAGGTGTGAGACCAGTCATGTCATGTAAGCTGTAGTGCATGATTAAAGGGAGCAAAAATAAAGTGAGGTAATTTTGTTGTGGGTTGTTTTCTACAGTGTGGCTGACAAACTGTAAAAGCAGGTTCTTGAAAGTAAAAGAGAGCACCCAGGGAAAGAGCAAGTTTTTTTTTCAAAAGCCAGAAAAAAAAAAAATTTCCTGTGACTAGAGTTGAATTCATAGCTGAATTACATTTTTGGAAACTTGCAGTATTTTTCATATTGTTTACTCGGACATCAACATCGTGGCTTTGTGGAGGTTTAGCCCTGCAACTGTTTGAGTTTTGGCCGGGTTTGTGTTCCTAATGGTCGCAGTGATTTCAGGGGGGCCCTTGATGTGGCTTACTGGTGACTGGCACCTCTTCCCATGGGGTGATTGTAGCTTTTACAAGGGGAAGAGGAGTGCCAGATAACCAATGAAATTACAGGGTTTGTGTCTGATTTTACCGCCCATTGTATAATGGGGGAGCATCCCTGTGTCTGAAGGTGGGGGGGGACAATGGCATGATGGATCTAGAATCCATTCTGAGTATAAATTAATGTGTTACTACCTCACGCTAGTTTGCATTTAACAGTTTGGCTTCTCAGCCAGAACATCTACTTTTTTATTGCATGCTTGTTCTTGGATATATGTTGCACAATGTTTTTTTTTGCTTTACTGTCTTATATACTGATTCTTTGCTTGCAGCATACTGTTCCCTGTAACCCCATCCACCTTCCAGATGCACCTAGCAACGCGTCATGCTGCTAGCCTGCTACACCCTTTTTATTTGTTATCATTCTGCACAGTATATTCTGCATATCTGTTTACTTTTATTTCTGTCTACTTACTGCTGATTGTTACTGACATTTTCTAGTTTGTCTCTTGTCCCCCCCTTGCCCAGGGCACACCTGGGAATCAGCTGTTCAGCTCAGTGTACCTTTTACTAATCAATGCATTATTTGGATTTTTTGCTCCAAAGGCAACTCTTGTAAAGGTGACTGGCAAGGATTAATGTTAGCAGGGCAGGTGACCCCTAAAAAAAAGAAAAACACTTGCCTGGCCAGGTCTCCCAAATTTGTGGCAACATAATTAAAAACTCTGTTTCCTCATCTTGTAATTTTTTCTGCTGAGTTTCAGAAAATGTAGAAGCGAATATGTCTCCCCCCACCGTGGATCAGAACCCAATTAAGCAGCACAGTGCATTGGTGCTAAACGGCTAAATAATCACAATGATGCCACCACAGCTGTAACTAAGACAGCAGTAGGCAGACAATAATTTTAATGGCTTCGGCAAGGATTTGAATTTTTAAAATTATGTTTACAGCAACTTTGATCAAAAGGTGCTGTAATCATAATTTTAAAGATTAATTTCCATGCCAAGGCCATAAAAAATGATAAAATAATGTCCACACATTGCTGTCTTAGTTACGGCAGTGCTTTAATCCACCCTAATGTTAGTGTCCCTGAATTTGCCCCTTATTTATGCATTAATTATTCTTTTCATATTTGTGTCTCACCCATCCTTGCTAAGCTTGTTGATCACCATGCTTCAGGGGGGGTAGGGTGGCTGTAATGCAGTTGCCCACTCCTGCCATTACAGTTATATGGATATAGAGTTTTCTGTAGTTTTAAGGTGTTTGCTACCAGATGAATGACTGAGTATAAGCTTGGAAACAAAAGGTGGGACCTCATCTGGAGTAACCAGTTTGCCTGTATGGCTTCAGAAGGGCACACGGAACCTATTTCCTTTCCATTCAGTTACATTGCCTAATGCCTGAGAAAAGTGTTAACCCCGTATGTTAGTTATTTTTGCTCCAGTTTACTGTTTACAACAGGATGGTGGGTTTTAGAAGTCATCAGCCTGTATGTGCTCTTTGTGGTCGTGTATACCACAGTTAATCCTGTGAAATATGGGAAATGTCCAGTACTTGGTTAATTTTCCAGTTGGAACAAGTGTGTTCTTCAGTGTGTGTGTGTTTTTTTTAATCCTATGCTAAATGGGGACTCAGGAATGTCTGTACAGATTGTACCTCAGTAATCCGCATTACTAGTATGTTTTGCCCCATGGAGGTCCATCTTTGCTTTGTGGTTATTCCTACTCTGTTACATGAATAAGGTGTCAGCATGGCTCATTTGGTAGCACAACATCCACCTCTGGACCAGAAGGTCGTGGGTTTTCATCCCACAGCGGGATTGAACTTGCACCTAAAATGCTGGCATACGACTGCAGTATTGTGGGGGTGCTGTACTGCTGGGGTGTGCCATCCTTCGGATGAGACATTAAACTGAGGTCCCTTCTGCCCATCCTGGTGTTGTCCTGGTGGGTGTCCAGGTGGAAGCAAAAGAACCAAGTGCACTCTTCGCAAAGAGTAGGGGACATTCCCAGTGTCCTGGCCAACATTCCCCTTCCCATAAATGGTTCATGCAATCATCCAGGCTGTGTGTGGGTGTTGATGTGTGATATGGCTGCCACTACACATTCAGTCTCCAGGCTTCCTTACTCCTGGGATGTACTTCCTGATGCTGATCCACAGGCAGGAATCAGACCTCTGCAGCAGGGGACATCCAGCCTTCCACTTCCTGTTCTCCTCAGTTTACTTCCTGCCTCCAGTCTGGCAGGTACTCTGCAAACAATGTTGTGTCCTCTTGGCAGAGCTGAAGACAGCAGACTGTAAGTCCATCAATTTCTTTTATTTCGGGCATTGTAGCTGTTTCTCAGTGCTCCTGCATGGGCCCCAGTCTCAGCCTTGCAAGCTGTACAGACTGGCCCAATTTCAACGTGGCAGTACAGGAGGAGAGCGCTACTTGGAGCAGAGCGCTACTTGGAGCAGAGCACTACTTGGAGCAGAGCACTACTAGGAGTAGACGACAGAGGTCATGAATCAAAGAGCAGGCGTCTCTCCCAGGAACAGACCTAGTGTACAGGGGGCAATAAACACCATAGCACCAGAGCATTTTCTTTTCTCTTATACCCCTGGACAAGGGCTGTCCCTGGGTGTTTTCCATCGATGGCAGCACCCCCCAGCTACAAGAGAGCGTGGCCTTAGAGGCCTTAGAGACCTAGCAGTCCACAGTCTAATCTGTGGCCCCAGTCCTACATTTAACACAGGGCACCTGCTTTGGACACTGTATGCTTCACACCAGTCCTCATCTGAAGAGGAAGAGTTGTCTTCACATCCTTATGGTCTCAATGAAGATCTCTGGGCACTAATAACAGAGAGTGTCACATAGAGCGTTCCCCAGACTCCCTAGGCTACAATTCATCTCCCCTAGGAAAAGGGGAACTAGGGTGCTCATCATCATCACCATCATCAGGCTCGGGAGACTCTGACCTGGAGTGTCTAATCTTTTTCATAACCCAGATTTTAGTTGGGTTTTTCCTTGGATCTCCCCGGGGCTCCATCCCAGCCAATACAGGCTTTCACCTGGCAGCTGCTGCCAAACCTGGCCACAGCCTCCCTTTCCTTTCAGGCATAGAGGGCTTGCGATAGGAGGGATGGCAAGGCCCAGATCACACCTACCCTCATTATGCCCCTGGGTGGTCCAGTATTGCCCAGAACCACCCACCCTGGAGGGTATTATTGCTTGCATATAAACATGCTTTTCACAACACTCAAAAGTGAAAAAAAAAGAGTCTCTTTATAAGTGCAGTATGGCACTCAGGTATGTGTAGACCATATTGTAGCGCACAGCCAGCAACTGCAGTCACTCAGCTGTTTGCCTTGTGCCTTAATATGCTATGCCTCTGGCTGTGCTGTCAAATATGGTTTATGCACCCCCCATTTCTACCTTATTGCTTAGATGTAACTGAGGATAGTTACAGTAGTAGTTTGTCTATGAATCTGAATTGCAATTGCAGGATATGTTCTGTATTTCTTTATATTTACTACCACCAGCTTAATCTGGTTCCAGGTCAGTTGGCATTAATCTGTGTTGGGGATGGCTGTGAATGGGGGGGCACTGTGAAAAAATGGGGGTGGTAGGTTAGCTGATGCCTTTCAAAAACATCTGTTGTGGCCACAGAGGATGACAGGCACACCATACCAGCTTTTGTGCAATGCAGAAGGAAAGGAGTCATCGTAATCAGGAGTATACGGGGATGGGGATGTTACATTTTGATTCAGAGTATTACTTAGTTCCCCTTACAATAATTTATTGTTTCTCACCATTTTTGTATGCAGGCTGGTTCTCAAGCAACATGTCTATGTGAAAATATATTAGCGGTGCTGAAAAGAGAAAACGCCAACAGCTACGGGATGAGGCAAACCAAGCTATTGTGGATAGAACACCAAAGTTGGAAACTTTCTTTAGTAATGCACCAGTGAGGATAGCGAGTAATAAGGACAACTCAGCTGCACACTGTGAGCAACTATCTATCCCTTCTTTTGACACAGAACGGGCATCTTCTTTAGGACCCGATTCACAGCAGCCATCTCCTGCCACCTCTGGTATCGTTCACCAGGTCTTCATGCCTTCACAGGCTGCCACACAGGTCAATTGTGGTTCCTGATGTACTGCAGCGTCAAGTCCCGCCACCTCTGGTATCGTCCACCAGGTCTTTGCTCCAAGTCCCACCACCTCTGGTATCGTTCACCAGGTCTTCCCGCCTTCACAGGCTTCCACACAGGTCAATTCTGGTTGTGGGTCTGGCTATAGTGCTGCAGCTAAAACACTGAAAACGTCTTCTGATCCTGGTTTGTGGGGCAGTTTATCAAAGGAGGACATTGAATATTGGGTTTCAAATGGCCATTCTTCTTGTCAGAACCATCAGGGACCCTTCGAACAATCCCAGCGAATCATTTCAAACAGAGTACGATACTTCTCCAAGAATCTCTTCCGTGGAAAGAAAGCGAATGGTGAACGCTACAACTGTGAATGGCTTTTATACTCTCCTGCAGCTCGGAACATTTACTGTTTTTGCTGCAAGTTATTGTCCACAAGCTCCTCACAGTTTGCCACTGATGGATTCAGTGACTGGAGTAATGCGATCAAGCTAATAAAATGGCATGAGAACAGTGGCGAGCACCAGACAGCAATGCTTGCCTGGCTAAAGAGAGCTTCTACCAGGGGTGCATAGATGCTGAACTGCAGAAACAGCAGGAAAGTGAGAAGAACTACTGGTGATCGGTGCTCCTTAGAGTTGTTGGTGATCAAATTTCTAGCTGGCGAGGACTGGCATTCAGAGGAGCTGACGAGCTAATAGACTCACAACACAATGGAAACTTTCTTGCCATGCTTGAAGTAATAGCAAAGTTTGATCCATTTCTTGCCGCCCATAGCTCATGTTATGGCAATTCTGGCAGAGGAAATCCAAACTATTTATCATCTACAATTTGTGATGAACTTATAGAACTAATGGGAACTGACGTTCTGACAGCTGTGTGCAATGAGGTTCGAGCTGCTAAATATTTCTCTATTTCTGTTGATTCAACCCCAGATGTGAGTCACATGGACCAATTAACTTTTGTTCGATTTGTCAATGAAACTGGAGAGCCCAAGGAGCGTTTTTTGAAATTTGTGCCTATACACAGCCACACTGGTGAAAAGTTGTGGGATAATGTGTTGGGTACTCTGAAAGAGCTGGGCCACAGTGTTGAAGACTGTAGAGGTCAAAGTTACGATAATGCGGCCAACATGTCTGGACAGTATGCGGGCCTGCAGGCATGACTAAAAGAGATCAACTCGCTTGCTGACTATGTACTGTGTGCAGCACATTCATTGAATCTAGTTGGTACTGCAAGTCTCAACTGTTGCATAGAAGCAGTTAAATTCTTCAGCACAGTACAGCAGATATATGCTTTTGCAGCTGGTTCCACAAGGTGGTGGAAATCTCTGACAGAAGGTTTGACTCCCAACAAGAATGGGAGAATCCTGACACTCAAGACCCTATCATCCACACGATGGCATTGTCATGCAGAGTCTGTCAGGGCTCTATCTTTGAACTATCGCAACTTCTACAGCATACTGATGAATCTGGCAGATGATGAACAGGAACCAGCAGAAATGAGACTCACTTGCAAGTCACTGGCCAATGCATTACGATGACTGGAAACAGTGTTCATGTGTGAAATGTGGAACAGAATTCTGAAAGATTCCAGAAATGCAATACCCTTCTCCAAAGTACAAGAGTAGATTTGACAGCTGTTGCTGCTGTGTTCTTGTCTCTAGAGGATTTCACTAATCAGTTGAGAGATCAATTTGAAGATATTGAAAGGGCAGCAAAAAACAATGCCAGATGTGTCCCAGGCCTATTCAAGTGAGTGTACCAGAATCAAACGACCAAATCGCCATGCTGATGATTCAGCTACATCTCACGTCATCCTTACAGGCTCCCAAGGCTTTCGGGTGGAGTCATTCCTTGTGATAGTCAACCAGGTGCGTGCTTCATTACAGCAGCATCGCACAGCTTACCAACAAGTGTCTGATGATTTTGCATTTGTGCGTGCTATTGTTGATGATGCAACACAGCTCCGTATCGACGCATCATTAGCAAATATGCAAAAGATATTGATGCAAACTGTGTGGATGAATTTCTGCATTTTATTGACTTCATATTGCATGTCAATACTGAGTGAAGTGCACAAGAGATTATGAAATATATGTGGTGAAATGATCTGGTGGAATCTACCTTTCCTAATGTAGCAGTCGCTCTCAGATTATTCCTAACTCTGCCAGTAGCAGTCTGTGAAGGAGAACGTTCCTTTTCAAAACTGGCCTTGATAAAGAACTGTCTGAGATCAACAATGACACAGGACAAGCTGAATTCACTTGCCATACTTTCTATTGAGAGTGATGTGACAAGGGCACTCAGTTTTGAGGCTATAATCAACACTTTCTCTACTCAGAAATCATGCAGGAAGCAGTTCTAACTACTCGTTTGAGTGTGCCTTGGGTTGGACTGAAGCCATACTTTTCCTCTTTCTACTTCTTGTAACTTTTCTATTATTCATCTGCCACATGGGTAGAAATAGTGAAGTCATTTCTAAGATGCATATTTACACCATTTGGTATTTTTCTTCTACAGTCAACAAGAATTGATATTTGATTACATGTCTTCCACATGTCTGCTTGGAACTTTGAAGCTAATATGCTATGTGAAATTATATTTAATGCTCTCTCTACTCTAGGGATTCTTGTGACTGTCTGTCCACCCACTCCCACACATACACACTGCTCTGTCTAGACCCTGGATGGTATATAGCCTCTAGGGCTTCCATCCTGTGTATCCCACCACTGATCTACCCCCTGGCACTGGGTGGTGTATGCCTTCTAGCTATGGCTGGGATGCTTGTCCAGTCCCTGTCTCATCCCTACTGAACTGTTCTGCTGCCCTGAGCTGTGCATGCATGAACATGTCTTTACATGTCCATACCTGTCCATTTCAACCCAACTGCACTTTTCTGGTGGTGCATGACCTGCTGTGAAGAATTCCATTATGTCCATTGACCCAGTGGTCTGTGACTCTCCTTGGGGGTGTGTACCCATACAGGTTTCTATCCCACTGGTCTGTATTGTGTGATGTATGCCCTTTGGGGTTCCCTGTGTCAATCATTCTCCATGGGTCTGCCTGTGAATAATATACAGTTATTTGGAACTTGCATTATTTGGAACATGCATGATATACATCATCATGTGGTGTTCTGTTCTATTCTACAGTCACAAAGAAATTATATTTTACTACAGATATCTTCCACATGTCTGCCTCAGATGGTGAAGCTACAGTAGTACTACATTTCACTTCTGTGTGCACAGTTTTATAATCCTCTATATCCTGAGAAATAGATTTATTTCTAAGATGCATATTTGCACCATTTGGTGTGCTGTTCTACCGTCACAAAAAATGATATTTGAGAGATACATGTTCTACCACAAGTCTGCCTCAGACTGTGAAGGTCTAATAGTATTGCATTTCACTTCTGTGTGCACTGTTCCATATTCTTCTACATCGTGGGGAATGGAGTTATTTCTAAAACATATTTGTACCATTTGGTGTTCTGTTCTACAGTCACAAAGAAATTATATTTGATTACACGTCTTCCACATGTCTGCCTCAGACTGTGAAGGTCTAGTAGTGTTGCATTTCACTTTAGTGTGCACTGTTTCATATTCTTCTACATCATGGGGAATATAGTTATTTCTAAGATGCATATTTACACCATTTGGTATTTTTCTTCTATAGTCAACAATAATTGATATTTGATTATATGTCTTCCACATGTCTGCCTGGAACTTTGAAGCTAATATGCTATGTGAAATTATATTTAATGATCTCTGTACTCTAGGGATTCTTGTGACTGTCTGTCCACCCACTCCCACACATACACACTGCTCTGCCCTGACCCTGGATGGTATATAGCCTCTAGGGCTTCCATCCTGTGTATCTCACCACTGATCTGATTTCTGGTGGTGCATGCCCTGCTGTGTAGGAATTCCATCCTGTCCATTGACCCAGTGGTCTGCGACTGTCCTTGGGGGTGCGTACCCATGCAGGTTTCTATCCAACTGGTCTGCTTTGTGTGATGTATGCCCTTTGGGGTTCCCTGTGTCAATCATTCTCCACTGGTCTGCCTGTGAATAATATTATACAGTTATTTGGCACTTGCATTATTTGGAACATGCATAATATACATCATCAGTTGGTGTTCTGTATTCCCACAGAATGGATACTTCATTATTTTTCTACTGCATGCTTCTATTAATTCAAGCATGTAAAGAATTTTACCTTTGTTTGATGAGCATATTAAACTAGGCATCTCCAATTAAGCAATATGACTGTACCAGGGGTTATGTTAATGGCCTGTTAAATCACCCTATAGGAGAGTAATCTGGCGCGAGGTGTAGGTGAGTGCTACATGGCCCCTGACCATTACCATAACCCCTGGAAGTGCCTTATTGCTATTATAATAAAATAAATGTATTTTTTTTTAAATATTGTTAAACCTTGCTCAGCATATGTTTGGGCTTTTCATGTATGTTAATCAAAGATTAACATAGGGTGGCTGATAGAATGTTTACAACCAATCAGAAAGCTGTATTTCTCAGACCATTTTTATAATAGGCTGTTATACATACCTGCTGCTTGAACTAAAGCTAATTGTATTACTGGCACTTGTATGTACTGCTTATATCTAGCTGCAGAATTTCATATTCTTTTTTTAAACAAAAAATATTGAATGATGCCCACTGCATGCAAAAGTAAAAACAGTGAGTGCATATATACAGAACTAAAATATAACGCTTCAGTCCAAGCATTCATGTAAAACAAATGTTGGTATTTTTTTTTTATTTCCACGATGTAATACATCATTTGTTGTGTTCGTATTACCACAAGCAATATCTTTCAAAAATAAAGAAGGGTATTGTCACATGTGAGTTAATTTGCAATTTTATTGTCAGAGCTTTGAATTGTATTGTTTAAAATGGCATGTGACCTGTCAAGTCATGTGGCATAACACATAGCATTAGTGTAAATGACATCCTGCTTGAGTACTCTGGTTGTTGTATCCTTGCTGGCACAGCGCTGAGGAAAAGTGTGATGTTCACATTTAGGGACCCCCGAGCCACAAAATATTACTTGTGAGTAGGGCCCCCACATCCATTAATCTGGGCCTGCCCATCTTGCCCTTGGCAGCTGCCCAGATAGAGTCTATAGTCTTTTTGGTGGGTACCTCACCACATCACAGAAGTCATTAAGGGGCTCTTTCATTGGGGCCCAAATTTTAAATTCACAATCTTAACTCTAACTTCCAGGCCTGGGCGCAATTTTCTGGCAGAGTCCTGCCAAGGACTAGACCCTCTTATTTCTGAATAGTTAACCGGTTAACTAAATAAAGACTCCCCAAAGCCATAGCCTGGGGTACTTGCAATTCAGTTCAAAGGGAGTTTTGCCGAGACTTGTTTCACAGTATCATGCTGGTATCAGGGATGGTTGTTGTAGCACAGCAGTAATTGGCTGAAGAAATGATGAAAGCTGGTCTTCACTTGCCAGGCCTTTTAAATCTTCACCTCTGAGGCCTTTGTATGCAGTGTTAACCTGGCAGGCCTCTTGACATCTTCTTCTCAGGTGTCTCCTCTTCAGTCTGAGTACAGAGGAGGCCAGTGGTTCCCCAGACTGATGGCTGGCACACAATTTTATCAGCTGCAGTAAAGGAGCTGGGCTTGCACAGACTCTAACCCCAGCTTAGACAGTTACTACACCTTGCAGAAAAGCAGTTTCTACTGCACTTACTTAGGGCTGTGCAACCCCTTAAAAGTTCTATCTTGTGAACTTTCTGAGTAGAACCCAAAAAAGTTCTACCTGGTTCTACCGGTAGAACCCAGTAGAATCAGGTTCTACCATTTATAATCAAGTTCTACTAAGTAAAACTAGGTTCTACCAAATAAAACTAGTTCTACTATGTAAAAAAATAAGTTCTACTAAGTAAAACCAAGTTCTAAATGGTATAACAAAGTTCTATAATATATAACGCAAAAAAAAAAACTTAAGTTCACATGGTTCTGCTTAATTAAGAAGTCCACAGAAGTATTGTTTTTTGTTTGGGAAAGTACATGTAGTACTAAGAATGGTATAAATACAATTAAGTATTGCAAAGCTTTGGTGCATAGGATTCTGTCTCGGTGCTCGAAAGCTTTGCAAAACTTACCATTCTTAAAGTTAGAATCTTAGTATTACATGTATATTCCCAAACATGCAAAATAAAATATGTGGATTTTTTTTATAGTTAAGTAGAACCAGGTGGAATGGGCTTACTGCTTATACATTATAGAACCACCTGGTTACCCAGCAGATGCTTAAAAATGCTAGTGTTGAAACAGATTTAACAAGTGGTAAAGGTCAGGGATGATATATGACTTGTATATTATCCCTGACAACTTTATCTTTTTAAATCTGGTTACAGGCAGCTCAAAGGGTTAACCCCCTGAGCTACACCCTGTTACAATAATTTTAAATCTTCCCCCACTGTTAGACTCAGGTACTAATAGAGCCCAGTTCAAAATAACTGGCGCCCGTGGTACCTATAGCTTCAGCTGCTTTAGTACCAAATAAGCACATGAACAGAAGTTTACAGTACAAAATGTATTTAATCCACACAATGCGGTAAAGCAAAATGCCACACTGCCCCGGCATTTCTGTACCTTACCTTCCTCAGTGCCCCCCCCCGAGAAAAGCATGGTGCCGACGAGCTGGGGCAGTGTGGCGTTTTGCTTTACCAGATTGTGTGGATTAAATTATGTTTGTACTTTAAATTTTGTCTCTGTAGTTATTAGTTTGGGGCTTTCTGTTATTCTGAGTAACTAGTGTCGATGTTAGTAATACATTACCCACCACACTCTCCTGCTTTGATCCCTATACCTCCCATAGGTAACTATGTAAATACTGTATTACTTTATTTGTCCCACACTCCCAAACATCTGCCCCTTCCTCATCTTTACTCAGAATAATTGAAAAACCCATAACAGTATACCATCTGCAAATTGTGTTAATTTATGATGCCAGGTCACGTGCATGATTTGGTGTCTAACAATGGAGGGTGAATAGTATTTGTAAAAGGGAGTGTTCCAGGGGGTTTGGAGGGCTTGGAGATTCGGATGGGGGCTAGGGTAAGATCAGTGATTTTTTTTTTATTGTCATGATAGTCAGTTAGTGCAGTATGTGGGAACAGCATTTTGTAAAATCTATTTTTTTATTTTCATTTTACAGGTTATAATGAAAACAGTTTCTATATGGTGAATGGTTCCTTCAGATCAAAATATTGGATGTCATTGGGCACAACATTGAAACTGGGAATGTATTGTAAAGTTGACATTTTACAGCAACAAAAACATTTTTTAAATTGAATTCCCATCTGGAATTGAACCAGAAGAACAGTTATTTATTATTTATTTATTTTATTAATGTTTTTGTTTGTTAACAGCCAGTAATAAGTATTCATTGATTGTGTATTTTGTAATAAAAATCCAGTAAAACAAGTGGATGAAGACAGAGCTGTGTGACAATGTGTAGTCATTTCTGGTTATTTTAGTTGAACTGCCATATGCAGTGGTCCTTCAGTTTCTGGTGCTAGTCAGATTGGGCCATAGTGGCACATGAGGACCAGCAGTGGATGTTTGTTTCTGAAATTAATGGAACTCCAGGATGAGGAGGAGATGGGGGACACACACACCAGTGAAGGAAAGACAGCTGGAAAGGCTAGTGGCTACTAGTGGCAACAAAATCCTTCACCATCATCGTCGTCATCATCAGCGTGGCATGATGCCATCTGTGTGCTGTCACCCTGCATAAATTTGGGACAGTATATGTTTTTGAACTGAGGCAGGTTAATTTTTAAAAAAGTGAACCTGTCTACATTCTTCATGGAAAGACATGTTCTTTTGTCATTGACTATTGCCCCAGCAGCACTAAAAATTCTCTCTGAATATGTGCCGGCAGGTGGGCAACTGAGGTATTCAATTGCGATCTCAGTTAAAGAAGGCCATATCAATTTTTTCTGTTGCCAAAAAAAAGCAATGGTTCATCACCTGCAGTGAGATGTACAGTCTCCTCCATATAATCCTTAACCATTTTTGCAGCAGGGACTTCTGGTACCACTATTGCTGCCTGAGCCTTTCCAGCTGTCTTTATTACACCAAAGTCTGACAGCACGTCCCACAATGGTTTGTCCTCTTGTGGTGTAGCAGCAGTTCTGGTTTGCATTTGATGAGCCAAAACATAAGTAGTGGTGGCAGCAGCAACAGCAGATTGTGCTCCCTCCCTTTCCACCAGATTTTGGTCAGAATTTGAATGTTGCCAAAAGGGCACTGATGATGTACTACTTTTCTGAACTATACACGCTGACACTTTCTCAATTAACAGTTCACGATAGTGTTCCAGGTCTTTAAAGTCATGTGGTTTGAAGAATGTCTCAATTGTATCTTTAAACCAAGGGTCCAGACGTGTGGCCAAAAGGTAATGTTCTGCTTTGCACATATTTACAATGTGCTCATCAGCCAGGAAGGTTTGTATCATTTTTCCAACAAGTGATGCAGCATTAATGTCATCATTGTCAAAGAACTGTGACTCAAGAAGCTGCAGTCTCATCCTGATAAGTGAAATTAAGGGTAGGATCTGACTTAGTCCGGCACCATCAGAGCTCGCCACTCGGGTAGCCTCCTCAAAGGGTTTAAGGATACAACAAAGATTCTCCATCAGATGCCACTGATTGGGGCTGATATTCACATCTCCTTTCCCAGTGCCATGTTGGACTGCATACTGATGGATGGCTTTCTGTTGTTCAAGCATTCTCTGCATCATATAGTAAGTGGAATTCCACTGGGTTGGAACTTCCTGTATCATCTGGTGGAGAGGGAGGCTGTTTATAATCTGAATCTGCTGCAACAACTTTTGGGCTTTCACAGAATGGCTAAAGTGAGTGCACACAGTACGGGTAGCTGCAGTCAAGTTCTGCACATTTCGGTCCTCACTGATGAAGTCTTTTACCACCAAGTTAGTAGTGTGTGCAATGCATGGTACGTGTGTAAACTTACCAAGTCTTACTGCTTTCACAATATTTGAAGCATTGTCAGACACTATAAACCCTGGTTGCAAGGACTTTGGAGTCAGCCACTTAGTAAACTTTTCTTCGAGGCCCTTCAGAAGATGTTCCGCTTTGTGATCTTTTTCAAAACCATAAATACATAAAGCTGCCTGCCTTCAAACTGTGAAAGTCTCTTGCTTCTTGCTGCTGCCACCAGTGCCACCACATGATGATGATGATGAGGAGAAGGAGGAGGCTGAGGGAGAAAAGTTTACTCAGTGGCCAGTCACAGCCATATAGTCAGTTGTCTGACCACTGGTCCACATATCTGTCATGACATGAACCTTTTTGCCCACTGAACTTTCAGAGCATCAGACACACCTTTCTGAACAGCATCATACAAATCTGCAATGGCAACACTGGAGAAATAGGTCCAGCTGGGGACCTGATACTTTGGCACAGCGATTTCCATGAGTGCTTTAGAACCTGGGTTAGCCACAAATAAGAATGGGAGCAAGTCAGTGGCTATCATCTCCCCAATTGCCTTTGTCAATCGCCTTGCCTCAGGCCTGTTGGGCTTATAGTTCTGTGACCGCTCAAAGCAGTCTTTCAAAGAAATTTGATGCCTGCTATGTTTGCTGCTATCACCTGATTTTCTGGGCTGCTTCCCTTGACCTTTACCACCATGAGTGGTGGATGTTGTGGCCATGGATGGTATATGACTCTGGTTGGGCTGTGGTGGTGGAGTCAGAGGGGTAAAGAAATGAGAAATAGAGGATGCTGTGCTTTGACTGGAAGGAAGACTTTCATCATCCTCCACCTCCACATGAGTTACTTCATCCTCTTGGTAAACATCCATTACCTCATCCTCCTCAGCTGAGTGCAGAAGTGCAACAACGTTTGTGTGCTCCTTTTGTGCTTTTTCATACTGATAAATGTGAGACTTGTTCATATGTCCGTTGATGTTCCAGGTCGAGTACCCACTTTACCACGACTTAATTTTGTTTCACATAATTTGCAAACCACATGGCTGCCAGATGATTTATCTTGTGTGAAAAAATCCCACACAATGTATTTCACAGATTTTCTTGCACTGCTGCTTATAGGGAGGATAGGTTCATTACTACCACTGCCACCACCACCACAGCCACTACTATTTCCATTACCTCTTTGAGGTCTTTCCATGCCCATCTGCACATAATTTTGAAGATGCACAACCTCTCTGACTGGTTGAACTGCATCTCTTTCTTCCCCTCTTGAAGCCTGTCTATCTTCTGTCCTCTGTTGTTCCTCTGCATGTGTGGGTGTCTGACTCTCCAAGTTATGCCCCACTATCATTAATGTTTTTTAGCACCACAGCCATCCTTCTGAGAACCTGTTTTTGTTCTTTTTCTGCCTCTGTATTCCTCCTCTTCATCCCACTCCCCAGAGCTATTGCTACTTGACATACTGACTGCTGCCTTATCTACTACAAACTTAGAATCTGTTCCAATGATTTCCCCCTCACTCTCATCAGTCTTCTCCTCCTCATAATCATTATCCATCACTCTGCTTACTAAAACTGGCTATCTCACTATTATGGCCCTTGTGCTCATCCTCTGAGTACCATGATGGGTTACTCCTGCAATGTCCTGAATTTTCTGTACTGTTGTTATTGTTGCCTGGATTGCCTGAGAAGTGCTGCTATTTTTTTTACCACTCATGGCTGCATCGAGTCAAGTACTTTAAGTAGTAAGGCACAGGGATATTTTCTCCCTAACAGGTAAATACAGCATTGCTTGCTGTGTCGAGTCAAGTACTTTAAGTAGTAAGGCACAGGGATATTTTCTCCCTAACAGATAAATACAGCATTGCTTGCTGCGTCGAGTCCAGTACTTTAAGTGGAAGGACACAGATATTTTTATTTTCTCCCTAACAGGTAAATACAGCACTGCTTGCTGCGTTGAGCCAAGTACTTTAAGTAGTAAGGCACAGGGATATTTTCTCCCTAACAGGTAAATAACAGCACTGCTTGCTGCGTCAAGTCAAGTACTTTAAGTAGTAAGGCACAGGGATATTTTCTCCCTAATAGGTAAATAACAGCACTGCTTGCTGCATCGAGTCAAGTACTTTAAGTGGTAAGACACAGGGATATTTTCTCCCTAACAGATAAATACAGCATTGCTTGCTGCGTCGAGTCCAGTACTTTAAGTGGAAGGACACAGATATTTTTATTTTCTCCCCAACAGGTAAATACAGCACTGCTTGCTGCGTCGAGCCAAGTACTTTAAGTAGTAAGGCACAGGGATATTTTCTCCCTAACAGGTAAATAACAGCACTGCTTGCTGCGTCAAGTCAAGTACTTTAAGTAGTAAGGCACAGGGATATTTTCTCCCTAATAGGTAAATAACAGCACTGCTTGCTGCATCGAGTCAAGTACTTTAAGTGGTAAGACACAGGGATATTTTCTCCCTAACAGGTAAATAACAGCACTGCTTGTTGCGTCGAGTCAAGTACTTTAAGTGGTAAGACACAGGGATATTTTTTTCCCTAACCAGTAAATACAGCACTGCTTGCTGCATCGAGTCAAGTACTTTAAGCGGTAAGACACAGAGATATTTTCTCCCTAACTAAATAACAGCATTGCTTGCTGCGTCGAGTCAAGTACTTTAAGTAGTAAGACACAGGGATATTTTCTCCTAACCAGTAGATTACAGCACTTCTTGCTGTGTCAAGACAAGTACTTTAAGTCATAAGACACAGGAATATTTTCTCCTAACAGGTAAATACAGCACTGCTTGCTGCGTTGAGTCAAGTTCTTTAAGTAGTAAGGCACAGGGATATTTTCTCCCTAACAAGGAAATACAGCACTGCTTGCTGCGTTGAGTCAAGTACTTTAAGTGGCAAGACACAGGGATATTTTTATTTTCTCCGTAACAGGTAAATACAGCACTGCTTGCTACATCGAGTCAAGTACTTTAAATAGTAAGGCACAGGGATATTTTTCCCTAACAGTTAAATGCAGCACTGCTTGCTGCATTGAGTCAAGTACTTTAAGTAGTAAGGCACAGGGATATTTTCACCCTAACAGGTAAATACAGCACTGCTTGCTTCGTCGAGTCAAGTACTTTAAGTGGTAAGACACAGGGATATTTTCTCCCTAACTAGTAGATAACAGCACTGCTTGCTGCGCCAAGTCAAGTACTTTAAGTGGTAGACACAGGGATATTTTTTCTCAATAACCAGTAAATACAGCACTGCTTGCTGCATCGAGTCAAGTACTTTAAGTGGTAAGACACAGGGATATTTTCTCCCTAACTAGTAGATAACAGCACTGCTTGCTGCGCCAAGTCAAGTACTTTAAGTGGTAAGACACAGGGATATTTTTTCTCTAACCAGTAAATACAGCACTGCTTGCTGCATTGAGTCAAGTACTTTATGCTGTAGACACACATTTATTTCTCCTAACTGAGATAACAGCACTGCTTGCCATGTCGAGTCAAGTACTTTAGTGGTAAGACACAGGGATATTTTCTCCCTAACAGATAAATACAGCACTGCTTGCTGCGTCGAGTCAAGTACTTTAAGTGGTTAGACACAGGGATATTTTTCTCCCTAACCAGTAAATACTGCACTACTTGCTGCATTGAGTCAAGTACTTTAAGTAGTAAGACACAGGGATATTTTCTCCCTAACAGGTAAATACAGCACTGCTTGCTGCGTTGAGTCAAGTTCTTTAAGTAGTAAGGCACAGGGATATTTTCTCCCTAACAGGTAAATAACAGCACTGCTTGCTGCGTCAAGTCAAGTACTTTAAGTAGCAAGGCAAAGGGATATTTTCTCCCTAACAGGTAAATACAGAATTGCTTGCTGCGTCGAGTCAAGTACTTTAAGTGGTAAGACACAGGGATATTTTTATTTTCTCCCTAACAAGTAAATACAGCACTGCTTGCTACGTCGAGTCAAGTACTTTAAGTAGTAAGGCACAAGGATATTTTTTCCCTAACAGTTAAATGCAGCACTGCTTGCTGCATTGAGTCAAGTACTTTAAGTAATAAGGCACAGGGATATTTTCTCCCTAACAGGTAAATACAGCACTGCTTGCTGCGTCGAGTCAAGTACTTTAAGTAGTAAGGCACAGGGATATTTTCTCCCTAATAGGTAAATAACAGCACTGCTTGCTGCATCGAGTCAAGTACTTTAAGTGGTAAGACACAGGGATATTTTATCCCTAACTGGTAAATAACAGCACTGCTTGTTGCGTCGAGTCAAGTACTTTAAGTGGTAAGACACAGGGATATTTTTTTTTCCCTAACCAGTAAATACAGCACTGCTTGCTGCATCGAGTCAAGTACTTTAAGTGGTAAGACACAGAGATATTTTCTCCCTAACTAAATAACAGCATTGCTTGCTGCGTCGAGTCAAGAACTTTAAGTAGTAAGACACAGGATATTTTCTCCTAACCAGTAGATTACAGCACTTCTTGCTGTGTCAAGACAAGTACTTTAAGTCATAAGACACAGGAATATTTTCTCCTAACAGGTAAATACAGCACTGCTTGCAGCGTTGAGTCAAGTACTTTAAGTAGTAAGGCACAGGGATATTTTCTCCTAACAGGTAAATACAGCACTGCTTGCTGCGTCAAGTCAAGTACTTTAAGTAGCAAGGCAAAGGACATTTTCTCCCTAACAGGTAAATACAGCACTGCTTGCTGCGTCGAGTCAAGTACTTTAAGTAGTAAGGCACAGGGATATTTTCATTTTCTCCCTAACAGGTAAATACAGCACTGCTTGCTACGTCGAGTCAAGTACTTTAAGTAGTAAGGCACAGGGATATTTTTTCCCTAACAGTTAAATGCAGCACTGCTTGCTGCGTTGAGTCAAGTACTTTAAGTAGTAAGGCACAGGGATATTTTCTCCTAACAGGTAAATACAGCACTGCTTGCTGTGTCGAGTCAAATACTTTAAGTGGTAAGACACAGGGATATTTTCTCCCTAACAGGTAAATACAGCACTGCTTGCTGCATTGAGTCAAGTACTTTAAGTAGTAAGGCACAGGGATATTTTCTCCCTAACAGGGAAATACAGCTATTCTTGCTGCGTTGAGTCAAGTACTTTAAGTGGCAAGACACAGGGATATTTTTATTTTCTCCCTAACAGGTAAATACAGCACTGCTTGCTACATCGAGTCAAGTACTTTAAATAGTAAGGCACAGGGATATTTTCTCCCTAACAGTTAAATGCAGCACTGCTTGCTGCATTGAGTCAAGTACTTTAAGTAGTAAGACACAGGGATATTTTCTCCCTAACAGATAAATACAGCATTGCTTGCTGCGTCGAGGTCAGTACACTAAGTGGAAGGACACAGATATTTTATTTTCTCCCCAACAGGTAAATACAGCACTGCTTGCTGCGTCGAGCCAAGTACTTTAAGTAGTAAGGCACAGGGATATTTTCTCCCTAACAGGTAAATAACAGCACTGCTTGCTGCGTCAAGTCAAGTACTTTAAGTAGTAAGGCACAGGGATATTTTCTCCCTAATAGGTAAATAACAGCACTGCTTGCTGCATCGAGTCAAGTACTTTAAGTGGTAAGACACAGGGATATTTTCTCCCTAACAGGTAAATATACAGCACTGCTTGCTGCGTCGAGTCAAGTACTTTAAGTGGTAAGACACAGGGATATTTTTTCCCTAACCAGTAAATACAGCACTGCTTGCTGCATCGAGTCAAGTACTTAAGCGGTAGAACACAGAGATATTTTCCCTAACTAAATAACAGCATTGCTTGCTGCGTCCGAGTCAAGTACTTTAAGTAGTAAGACACAGGGATATTTTCTCCCTAACCAGTAGATTACAGCACTTCTTGCTGTGTCAAGACAAGTACTTTAAGTCATAAGACACAGGAATATTTTCTCCCTAACAGGTAAATACAGCACTGCTTGCTGCGTTGAGTCAAGTTCTTTAAGTAGTAAGGCACAGGGATATTTTCTCCCTAACAAGGAAATACAGCACTGCTTGCTGCGTTGAGTCAAGTACTTTAAGTGGCAAGACACAGGGATATTTTTATTTTCTCCGTAACAGGTAAATACAGCACTGCTTGCTACATCGAGTCAAGTACTTTAAATAGTAAGGCACAGGGATATTTTTTCCCTAACAGTTAAATGCAGCACTGCTTGCTGCATTGAGTCAAGTACTTTAAGTAGTAAGGCACAGGGATATTTTCACCCTAACAGGTAAATACAGCACTGCTTGCTTCGTCGAGTCAAGTACTTTAAGTGGTAAGACACAGGGATATTTTCTCCCTAACTAGTAGATAACAGCACTGCTTGCTGCGCCAAGTCAAGTACTTTAAGTGGTAAGACACAGGGATATTTTTTTCTCAATAACCAGTAAATACAGCACTGCTTGCTGCATCGAGTCAAGTACTTTAAGTGGTAAGACACAGGGATATTTTCTCCCTAACTAGTAGATAACAGCACTGCTTGCTGCGCCAAGTCAAGTACTTTAAGTGGTAAGACACAGGGATATTTTTTTCTCCCTAACCAGTAAATACAGCACTGCTTGCTGCATTGAGTCAAGTACTTTAAGCGGTAAGACACACATTTATTTTCTCCCTAACTAGATAACAGCACTGCTTGCCATGTCGAGTCAAGTACTTTAAGTGGTAAGACACAGGGATATTTTCTCCCTAACAGATAAATACAGCACTGCTTGCTGCGTCGAGTCAAGTACTTTAAGTGGTTAGACACAGGGATATTTTTTCTCCCTAACCAGTAAATACTGCACTACTTGCTGCATTGAGTCAAGTACTTTAAGTAGTAAGACACAGGGATATTTTCTCCCTAACAGGTAAATACAGCACTGCTTGCTGCGTTGAGTCAAGTTCTTTAAGTAGTAAGGCACAGGGATATTTTCTCCCTAACAGGTAAATAGCACTGCTTGCAAGCGTCAAGTCAAGTACTTTAAGTAGCAAGACAAGGGATATTTTCTCTAACAGGTAAATACAGAATTGCTTGCTGCGTCGAGTCAAGTACTTTAAGTGGTAAGACACAGGGATATTTTTATTTTCTCCCTAACAAGTAAATACAGCACTGCTTGCTACGTCGAGTCAAGTACTTTAAGTAGTAAGGCACAAGGATATTTTTTCCCTAACAGTTAAATGCAGCACTGCTTGCTGCATTGAGTCAAGTACTTTAAGTAATAAGGCACAGGGATATTTTCTCCCTAACAGGTAAATACAGCATTGCTTGCTGCGTCGAGTCAAGTACTTTAAGTAGTAAGGCACAGGGATATTTTCTCCCTAATAGGTAAAAACAGCACTGCTTGCTGCATCGAGTCAAGTACTTTAAGTGGTAAGACACAGGGATATTTTATCCCTAACTGGTAGATAACAGCACTGCTTGTTGCGTCGAGTCAAGTACTTTAAGTGGTAAGACACAGGGATATTTTTTTCCCTAACCAGTAAATACAGCACTGCTTGCTGCATCGAGTCAAGTACTTTAAGTGGTAAGACACAGAGATATTTTCTCCCTAACTAAATAACAGCATTGCTTGCTGCGTCGAGTCAAGAACTTTAAGTAGTAAGACACAGGGATATTTTCTCCCTAACCAGTAGATTACAGCACTTCTTGCTGTGTCAAGACAAGTACTTTAAGTCATAAGACACAGGAATATTTTCTCCCTAACAGGTAAATACAGCACTGCTTGCAGCGTTGAGTCAAGTTCTTTAAGTAGTAAGGCACAGGGATATTTTCTCCCTAACAGGTAAATAACAGCACTGCTTGCTGCGTCAAGTCAAGTACTTTAAGTAGCAAGGCAAAAGGACATTTTCTCCCTAACAGGTAAATACAGCACTGCTTGCTGCGTCGAGTCAAGTACTTTAAGTAGTAAGGCACAGGGATATTTTCATTTTCTCCCTAACAGGTAAATACAGCACTGCTTGCTACGTCGAGTCAAGTACTTTAAGTAGTAAGGCACAGGGATATTTTTTCCCTAACAGTTAAATGCAGCACTGCTTGCTGCGTTGAGTCAAGTACTTTAAGTAGTAAGGCACAGGGATATTTTCTCCCTAACAGGTAAATACAGCATTGCTTGCTGTGTCGAGTCAAGTACTTTAAGTCATAAGACACAGGAATATTTTCTCCCTAACAGGTAAATACAGCACTGCTTGCTGCATTGAGTCAAGTTCTTTAAGTAGTAAGGCACAGGGATATTTTCTCCCTAACAGGTAAATACAGCACTGCTTGCTGCGTTGAGTCAAGTACTTTAAGTGGCAAGACACAGGGATATTTTTATTTTCTCCCTAACAGGTAAATACAGCACTGCTTGCTACATCGAGTCAAGTACTTTAAATAGTAAGGCACAGGGATATTTTCTCCCTAACAGTTAAATGCAGCACTGCTTGCTGCATTGAGTCAAGTACTTTAAGTAGTAAGGCACAGGGATATTTTCACCCTAACAGGTAAATACAGCACTGCTTGCTTCGTCGAGTCAAGTACTTTAAGTGGTAAGACACAGGGATATTTTCTCCCTAACTAGTAGATAACAGCACTGCTTGCTGCGCCAAGTCAAGTACTTTAAGTGGTAAGACACAGGGATATTTTTTTCTCCCTAACCAGTAAATACAGCACTGCTTGCTGCATCGAGTCAAGTACTTTAAGTGGTAAGACACAGGGATATTTTCTCCCTAACTAGTAGATAACAGCACTGCTTGCTGCGCCAAGTCAAGTACTTTAAGTGGTAAGACACAGGGATATTTTCTCCCTAACCAGTAAATACAGCACTGCTTGCTGCATTGAGTCAAGTACTTTAAGCGGTAAGACACACATATATTTTCTCCCTAACTAGATAACAGCACTGCTTGCCATGTCGAGTCAAGTACTTTAAGTGGTAAGACACAGGGATATTTTCTCCCTAACAGATAAATACAGCACTGCTTGCTGCGTCGAGTCAAGTACTTTAAGTGGTAAGACACAGGGATATTTTTTCTCCCTAACCAGTAAATACTGCACTGCTTGCTGCATTGAGTCAAGTACTTTAAGTAGTAAGACACAGGGATATTTTCTCCCTAACAGGTAAATACAGCACTGCTTGCTGCGTTGAGTCAAGTTCTTTAGTAGTCAAGGCACAGGATATTTCTCCTAACAGGTAAATAACAGCACTGCTTGCTGCGTCAAGTCAAGTACTTTAAGTAGCAAGGCAAAGGGATATTTTCTCCCTAACAGGTAAATACAGCATTGCTTGCTGCGTCGAGTCAAGTACTTTAAGTGGTAAGACACAGGGATATTTTTATTTTCTCCCTAACAGGTAAATACAGCACTGCTTGCTACGTCGAGTCAAGTACTTTAAGTAGTAAGGCACAAGGATATTTTTTCCCTAACAGTTAAAGGCAGCACTGCTTGCTGCATTGAGTCAAGTACTTTAAGTAATAAGGCACAGGGATATTTTCTCCCTAACAGGTAAATACAGCATTGCTTGCTGCATCGAGTCAAGTACTTTAAGTAGTAAGGCACAGGGATATTTTCTCCCTAATAGGTAAATAACAGCACTGCTTGCTGCATCGAGTCAAGTACTTTAAGTGGTAAGACACAGGGATATTTTTATCCCTAACTGGTAATAACAGCACTGCTTGTTGCGTCGAGTCAAGTACTTTAAGTGGTAAGACACAGGGATATTTTTTTCCTAACCAGTAAATACAGCACTGCTTGCTGCATCGAGTCAAGTACTTTAAGTGGTAAGACACAGGGATATTTTCTCCCTAACATAGATTACAGCACTTCTTGCTGTGTCAAGACAAATGCTAAGTCATAAGACACAGGAATATTTTCTCCCTAACCAGTAGATTACAGCACTTCTTGCTGTGTCAAGACAAGTACTTTAAGTCATAAGACACAGGAATATTTTCTCCCTAACAGGTAAATACAGCACTGCTTGCTGCGTTGAGTCAAGTTCTTTAAGTAGTAAGGCACAGGGATATTTTCTCCCTAACAGGTAAATAACAGCACTGCTTGCTGCGTCGAGTCAAGTACTTTAAGTGGTAAGACACAGGGATATTTTTTTTTCCTAACCAGTAAATACAGCACTGCTTGCTGCATCGAGTCAAGTGCTTTAAGCAGTAAGACACAGAGATATTTTCTCCCTAACTAGATAACAGCACTGCTTGCTGTGTCGAGTCAAGTACTTTAAGTGGTATGACACAGGGATATTTTCTCCCTAACAGATAAATACAGCACTGCTTGCTGCATCGAGTCAGGTACTTTAAGCAGTAAGACACAGAGATATTTTCTCCCTAACTAGATAACAGCACTGTTGGCTGCATCAAGTCAAGTACTTTAAGTGGTAAGACACAGGGATATTTTTTCTCCCTAACAGGTAAATACAGCACTGCTTGCTGCGTCGAGTCAAGTACTTTAAGTAGTAAGGCACAGGTATATTTTCTCCCTAACAGGTAAATACAGCACTGCTTGCTGCGTCGAGTCAAGTGCTTTAAGTGGTAAGACATAGCGATATTTTCTCCCTTACTAGTAGATAACAGCACTGCTTGCTGCGTCAAGTCAAGTGCTTTAAGTGGTAAGACACAGGGATATTTTTTTCTCCCTAACCAGTAAATACAGCACTGCTTGCTGCATCGAGTCAAGTACTTTAAGTAGTAAGACACAGGGATATTTTCTCCCTAACTAGTAGATTACAGCACTTCTTGCTGTGTCAAGACAAGTACTTTAAGTCATAAGACACAGGGATGTTTTCTCCCTAACTAGTAGATAACAGCACTGTTGGCTGCATCAAGTCAAGTACTTTAAGTGGTAAGACACAGGGATATTTTCTCCCTAACAGATAAATACAGCACTGCTTGCTGCGTCGAGTCAAGTACTTTAAGTGGTAAGACACAGGGATATTTTCTTGCTAACTAGTAGATAACAGCACTGCTGGCTGCGTCAGGTCAAGTACTTTAAGTGGTAAGATATTTTCTTCCTAACAGGTAAAAAAAAAATAACAGCCTGCCTGCCTAAAAACTAAATATTGTTAATTTTTTTTTAATCTGCACAAAGAAAAAACAGCTTGCCTACCTAATGCCAAAAAATTAAATAAATCTGGCAAATGGCACCAACAGAGGAGCTGAGCACTATATCTTACACCTCCTCCCCACCACACACACACACACACACACACACACACTCTGCTTTGCCTTGCTGTGTAGTGTGTTAGCACTCTTATAGTAGAAAAAAGACACACACACAAAAAAACTACTTCCTTGTAAGAACTGCTGGAGTTAAAACTTTTAGTTCTGAACTTCTGAATCACCATCACACAAACTGGTTTGGACAGAGCACCTGCCCTTCACTACAGTAGACATGCAGGTCCCGAGCCCCAGCTGGATTTTTCCCTTCCGCACTCCATGTGCTCTTTCCAGTTTCCATGTAGTAATGAAAAAATAAATAAAATGCCTTTGGAGAGAAAGAAGAAGCAAGTACTGTGTTTTTTTTTGCTTCACAATATCAGACACAGGCCATCCGATTGAAACAGCAGACAGTCGTACTGGCTCTTCTTCACACTGCTGCATGCTGTCTTCTGTTCTCTTCTACATGAGTCGCACACTAACTGCCGCTGAGGACTTAAGCTGTGAGACTTACCCAGCCAGCCATATGACTACTGTTCTGTCATAGCCAACAGTAGGAGTTGTCTCTTCAAACAGCCTTTCAGCAGCCAATCACCCACACCCTTACAAATGTTCCAGGTAGTAACTTGGGAAGGAATAAGGCTGACGAAGGGGGCGGAGGTGATGCTGCTGAGGCTGACTCAGGGGGGCTGCTGACTTAACACACATTTGGACTTGGAGGAGTCACATGATGGTGGAAATATGCGAACTTTGGTTCGCCTGGTTCACCCCTGCAATGCCCATTATAATCTTTTATGGATTCTGCACGGGTGAACCAGACGAACCAAGCAAACCAAAGTTCGCACATTTCATTCATATGTTTGCACATGGATGAACTAGTGCGAACATTGGGGGTTCGACCATTTAAACAGAATGGTCGAACTGAACTTGCAGCCCTACACTTACTCCACCAAAGGGGGACACAGCTTACAGGTCCCTTGCAATTCAGCTGTGGACACTGTGGGTGTAGCTTGTGACCTTAACAGTCTCTGCTTTCCAATTTCCTAACTCCGCTGCTCCTTCTGCACTGCAGGATAGTTGCTCCCTCCGTCTGGCAGCAATTCTTCAAAATTTTTCACTCTAGCTGTGGAGACTAACTCTCTTGTCACAGCTGCTGGTTCAAAGCTCAGCAGCTACTTCCAAATTCTCAGCAGCAACGTCCAAATCTTCAATAGCAAATTCACTCAGCTGTAGGTTCAAGTATCACCTTGGGAATCTCTCACATAGTCTGATTCCTTTCCCAGGAGCTATTAGCTTCTCCAGGTGTTCTGTAGCTTGTGCAATACAGGGGCCAGATGAGGCCTTTGGGCAAACAGATTTCAAAGAACGAACTGTAATCAGCCCAGGTTGAGAGGGGTGCAGGTAAGGGAAGCCAGCCCACAGTAAACAATGTAATGATGCCCCCAGACAAAGGGTTTCTTATTTAAAGCACGGGGGCATTGTGTCAGTGGTGATGTCAGTAGAGACACTATTAAAGCACTTTAATTGAAACTTTGGTGTTGTGTGACTGAGTGCTTGGAGTGCAGGTTCCTTAGATTACTTTGGGCACACAGACAGGCTTTAGGGCTAGCAAGCAGTCTCTCTTCCCTCTCTACACTTTGGCTGATCACTCCAGATTTCCCCTTTGGGGGGCAAACATACCCTTTTACCAGTTTTACAGCAGTCCCTTCTGATTGGCTGCTACAGCTGTCCCACTGAACAAATTAATATTCATTTGCCTCACTTGACTCCTCCTATTGGCTACTCTTTGGGTGCCAAGAAATTGCCCCTGTTCTTCTCCCAACAGTCCATTTACAGTCCCATAAGTCATCTAGCAGATCCTTGCCTCCTGATTGGCTGTAGCAGGGGCCAAAGGTGGACAAAATGGCTGTGGAACACAGTAGCCCCAGAACAAGTCCTCAGTTTCAAAGTCCCTTGCAGCCGCACTTTATGTTTTGGACACTTATTTCCCCCAATGATCAATAGTAAACCCTCTGCCCTTTAACCCACATGCAGAGTTTAATATTTTCATTCAACTCTTCGCCTGTCTCTGCTGCTGAAACTCTTAGTCCCCAGGCAGCAGGCAAGCTCATTAATATTCATCAGCCCCTCATGAATTATTCTGGTTGATCCCCAAAGGCGCATTGGCACTCTTTAATTAAACACATTTGGGGCTTCTGAACCCCCTCCCTCATATCTCCAGATCCCAATTTACCAATCCAGGGGGTCAGGACAGGAGCATGGTAGGAGCATTTGAGGTGCTGCAAAAGCATCAACAAAAAGAAGATGTGCTACTGTGTATGCACGGACCACAAGCTCGCACATTCATGCAGCGGTTGAGCAGTGATTGCATGGCTTTGCTCCTCCAGCCCCAAAGTGACAAGGAAACATAGACGGGCCAGATGGAGACACAGGCACACTACTGGACAAGGGCCAGGCAGCAGTGAGTAAAATGGGGGAGTGGGAAAATTGGAGCAAGCCAGGTAAGGCCAGAATGGGGGGCTTACATAGTTATTCACTTTATCTTCTATTTTAACATTTCCATCCCAAGGTGTGGTATCTTGCCATCAGAATCAGTACATCACAGTCCTGGCTACCATCTGGTGGGAATGGAGTGTGAATTGGTGGCAGGGGAGTTCTTCTGAGTGTCCCCAACATTTGTGCTCATGGGGTGGAAGCAGTTCTGCACTCTGTGCAGCTTTGAGAGCTGCTTGAAGCTGAGCAACCTCACTATTGTGGGCCACCCAATCCTGAAGTTAGTCCAGGCACTGACTGAATGAAGAGAGGTGGTAGTGCACTGGCTACAGCAAGAAGATTGCTGAACAATCCTGCAGAACAAATGACAGTGTCCAGTCCAGCCCCAGGTCCCAAAGCTTCTGTCTGGACCAGAACCCAGGGTGAAGGAGCGGTGCAGAGGAAGGCAGAAGCAGTGCTCTGTAGTGGGCACTGCTTCTGCCTTCCTCTGCGCCACTCCTTCACCCCAAAAATCATGCTCTGTAGTGACCACTGCTTCCGAGGTGAAGGAGCAGTGCAGAGGAAGGCGGGAGCAGTGCGCTGTAGAGAGACAATAGTAAGCCCCCTTTTAGGATGGCGTACCTGCAAAAATCTAGTTGTACTTGCAGTAAAACTGCATGTATACCATGCAACAGAAATGGCAGCTTGTGAATCTGGTAAAAATCTTGCACTGTCATGCGAAGAAATTACAGTAATTGTGACACTAAATTATCTTGTGTTATTCTAAAAAATCATGCAAGACCAGTCATAAAACTTTAATTTTTAGATTAAGGGAAGGAAAATGATAAGATTTTCTTTAGATACTGTACATTGTGGAGAAAATTAGTGATAGCATGGAAAGGATGAAAAAAAAGATGAAGAACGTACGGAAGAAGATGGGGGTAAAGTGGACATTTTTAATAAGTACTTTAGTTCTGTGTTTTTCGTGGTACATGTATCTACAGGTCCAATTCAGGACATTAGGATAACATTTGAGGTACAACTATTAAAAAGTTAGAGATGGGACAAATGTTTGAAGAGAGTATTAAATGGTTTGCAGGATTTAAAGTCAAACAAGTCCCTGGGGCCCGACAGGATGCACACAGTGGAGCTGAGGGGAGAGAAAGCTAGGCCCTGGGACCACAGTTGACAGACCTAGTTAATGAATTACTAGCAAACAGTGGGTTGCCAATGGGCAGAAGGATGGTGAATGGTGTTCCCCTACACAAGAGTGGGGATAGGGAAACTATGAAATAATATAAGCCAGTAAGCCTGACATCTACAGTAGGCAAAACCTTGACTAATTTTTTTTTCAGTTCGGTGAAACAAATTGCTGATGGAGACCCCAGCAGTTGACATGCTGTGCCAGAATTTCAGTAATGCCTTTGATTCAGTGCTGCACATGCAACAAGCATTTGTTAATGTTGAATGTTTGCTTGCTTGTATTGGGCAGGCAGTTGGGTCTGGAGAGGAAAGACACTGATCTTGGCTCATGGCAGAAGAAGAGAGCCACGGAGGTGGATGTCTTTCCCAGGTTACATCCACACACAGAACTATGTTGATGTCACTATACCATGTACTTACATGTATAGTGGTATTCAATGCCATTACTGCACCTTCATCAGTTCTGATACAAAGGAAGCTGTGTTTTTCTTAGCGGTGGCAGCTTGCCTAACAAGCCAAAGAAATCCATGGAAAGTCTAGCTGCTGATGTGCAGGTGTTGGTGTCATGTGCCTGAAACTGTGTTGCTTATTCTGTTCTTCTGGTTTAGTTGCTTATTCAAAACTTAACAACACAAAATAAAAGTAAGAAAAACCCACATTGCAATTGTGAAGTTCAGTATTACTTATTTTTAGTAAGGTGGTTTGCTTCAAAAACATGCTGTCATCTCTAAAGTGAGATGAAAAAAATGCAGCTGGGTGTGAAGATCTGTACTGAATTTTTAAGTATGTGATATTTGTACTGTGTCTCTGTTCTTTGTGTGGAATGCAGCAACTGAGGCACTAGCCTGCATTTGCAGCCTTGTGGATTTATAGATACATAGAACATAACAACAGAAAAAGGTCTGTTGGCCCATCCAGTCTGCCCACCCTACCTAACTACTCTGCTGTTGCCCTGGTGGCCATGTTTCACATTTTTTTCTGCCCCCAGACCCTGTTTACTATTCATGCACGCTGTACTCCCTGGCCCCACCTCCCTCTTTCATGCCACTCATACACACATACACACACACACACACACACACACACTTTCTGTACTCCCCCAATCCCACACCCATCCCTATGATCCCCAAAACAAAAATGGTCCATAGGTACAGTATCAGTTGGGTAAGGAAAGTTGGTGGGGGGGAGCAGAAGGGGACAACCCACAAGCACAATAGGTCAGGAGGTAAGGTAGTATATTTTGGGCAGACTTAATTAACCATCGGTCTTCTTTCTGCTGACAAATTCTATATATCTATGCACTCTCCAAACCTACTTTCTTAGCACTCCCAGATCCCCCCACATACACACCACACTCCCTATCTCCTTTCCAGGTCCCCAGTCAAACACTTCTTGCACTCCGCGGCCCCACCTCCCTTGCACACTTCTCAGATCCAAGGACCTGTGAAAGGGTCTTGATCACACAACCAGAAGTGCAGTGTCCCTCCTTACACTCCCCAGTCCCAACCTCTTCCTCATGTCCTGGTCCCCCTCATACAGTCTTTAGTTCCCCCGACTCCAACCCCTCAAGACCTGAGTGACTGTTCATACAGTTCCATACACCTGAGCCCCACCTCCTTCCCTCATGCCATACTCACACACATGCATACACACACACACACACACACACACACACACACACACACACACACACACATACACTCACACAATGTACTCCTGAGTCCCACATCCATCCCTAGGATCCCATGTCACATGGTCCCTGACTGCACCTCTTTCCCACAGGTCTTGGGTTCATCCCACTCACACAGCATTCCTCTACCCCATCTTCTTGCCACAGGACCCCTCACATACACTGTACTGGGCTGCCACATCTCCCTCATGTCCCTCCCCATCACACACTCCTTGATCCCCTAACCTGCCACTATCCCGCAAGTCCCAGCCCACCCACCTCCCTCCATCCCTCCTCCTCCCTTCCTCACTACCTCAAGTCCCCATCTCATATATTCCATATTTTCAGACCCCACCTCTCTCCAATTGATCCCAAGTTCCCGATCACACACCTAATAGGTCTCAAGTTCCTGATCACACATGCCACACTCCCCTGTCCACTCTCCTTGCCACAGGTTCTGGGTCCCCCTCACACCTTATTTCCCTGCCCAGTCTACATCACACAGGTGCCTCTATCACACATGTCATATATGTCCCTGCCCAGTCTCCTTCCCAGAGGTGTCTGGATCTCTGTCACACACTCCAAATATTTCCCTATCCCTTTAGATCTCCATCTTCCTTCACACACTTTTACCAGATTCTGTTAGCAACTACTGTATGACATTTTGTGTCAGAAATGTCCAGCACCCTCCCTACTCCCCCAGTGCATCTGGTCTATGTACCTCCAATCACTGAACAGAGATGCTCTACTGAGCAACCTAACTGCAATTGAATGGTCCCCCATTCCCTCTGCCCCAGACATAGATGTGGCACTCTCCCTCTTCCATTTGATACTTACTTCTGTCTGTGACAAGCCAGCCTCCAATCAAGAAGTCCAAGGTTGTCTTCCCACCTTCACTTAATCACATATGATCTGACTGATTTGTGCAAGATCCATGATCAAGTCTGGGTGTGGTACAAATTATTCCACTCCTTCTCTAACCTCCTGTCTTACAGAGCACTTGGAAACAATTGCACAAAGGCTGTCAGTACTGCCAAATCCCTCTGTTTCAAGGTCAACATCCAGAACAATCTTAACTCTCCAGCAAAATTCTGGAAGGTAATTCCCTCCCTTTTTAATCCCCCAGCCAAGTCTGCTCCCCCATGGTAAATGGTTAGCCAGTCTCTGACCCTGCCTCTATTGCTGCTCATTTCAGTGTGTTTTTCACTACATATGCTCTCGCATCTCCCCCTGGCTCCTCTCCTCTCCACCAGCTCCACCATCCTCTCTACTCCCCTCTCCCCCTGCTTGGGGTTTTATTTCCCCCATCTCTACCCAGGAAACCCTGCTTGCTTTTTCTTCACTCGACCTGTACTAATCTAGCCCTCTTGACCTTGATCCCAAACTTCTCCATCTCTCAGCTCCTGCTATCACTTCCCCCCTCACTCACCTCCTCAACTTCTCCATCACCCACTTTACTGTCAGTCAGTTTTGGAGAACTGAAAAGTTCTCCCCCCACACAAAGGCAGCAATCTCTCCAACCCTGGCAACTTCCATTCTATCTCCCACCTCCCCTGTCTTGCTATGTGGCAAAAGAAGCTAGCCTTCTACAGGCTTGCTGACTTTCTCCACTCTTCCAGTTTCCTTTCCCCTTCCAATCTGGTTTTTGGAAGCACAACTCCACTCACTTGTCTTTGTAAAGAGTCACTGACTCCATCCTCTCTGGGATGGGTGGGGGCAGATCACAATAGTCATTTTTATCAGTCTGTCCAAAGCCTTCAAAGAACAATCCCATCCTCCCAGACAAATTTTCTGCTTGTCTCTTAGGCCCTGCTGTTGACTGGTTCCATTCCTAACTCTCAGGCCATCAGCAGTCAGAGAGATAGGTGGTATCCTGCCCCTCCACTCCCAATCCAGGATAGGGTCCCACAGACCCCCTCTTTTACGTTTTTTTCAATGATGTCCCCTCTGTTTGTGGCAACTTGAATGGTCACATATATGCAAATTACACACTTCTCTATACCTCAGGCCCCTCAAATGTGGCTGAGGAAGTCTCGCTCCAGCAAGACTTTCACAGTCTGCTGTGCTGGTTCCAGTCCAACCAACTCAGGGTTAACACTGAAGAACAGTGCTATTTATAGATACATAGAACATAACAACAGAAAAAGGTCTGTTGGCCCATCCAGTCTGCCCACCCTACCTAACTACTCTGCTGTTGCCCTGGTGGCCATGCTTCCCATTTTTTTCTGCCCCCAGACCCTGTTTACTATTCATGCATGCTGTATGGCACTAGCCAGAAAGTGGTGAGGCTTGCCCCCCCTCTCCCCATATACACCTTTACCGCACTGGATGGTTCCCTCTTGAAATATTCCCCTCCTTCAAGTATCTTGGTGTGTGTCTTGACAGTCAGCTTGACTTCCATTCCAAATCTCTACTCCAAGCTTTGTACCCTGTACCATAACCAAGACTGACTATCTCCTCAGGTCCACAATGTGCTGGTTACCAAAATGGTGTTCCCAGTATAAAACAATGCAGATGTGGTCTAAGTACAACCCTCTCCTCTTCTTTTAGCAGACTGCTTGTCCTCTGTAATGCCAGCTTTCATTTTGCTACCAGCTACCCCCCCGCACTCACCATTGTTCCTTCTACTCCTCCCTCTACATCCTCCTCTTTCCCTGCCAATGCCAGTCTCACTGTGCATCCCTCATCTCCAAAACCTTGTTTGGGCTGCTACCCTCCTACCTAGCAACACTCATCTCACCCATTCCCTCTGCCTCATACTCCCTCCACTTCAGGGATCCTCACACCGTCTCCCTCCCAACCCTCACTCCTCTTCTGGGCACTTAGTCTTCTCCTATTACATACTCTCCCTCTTTCACCTGCTCCCTCCTTAATCTATCTCTTACCCTCCCACACTTCCCTTAGACACCAGCTTAAACTTTTGACCTCCTCTCCTGCTCCTGTTAGCCCCTACCTGACCTGCCCTTGGTCCCCTCTCCTCCCCAGCTATGGCCCCCTTCTGGGGTTGGTTTATGATTCAAGTTCTGTGGGACTGAATTATTCAACCTGCTGTTACCAGTTGCACTGGACTGTGGTGCTACTCATAGCTCCAACTTCTGCCTTCCTTTACTGTTATCTGCACTGTTTGCACCTTATTTTTGTCAATTGCTTCTATACTACTGTATTTGAGTTAGCTGCAAAATTCAACCACACAATGGTGAGAATCCTGGACTTCAGAAGGGCAGATTTTATAAAGATGGGTGAATGCCTCAGGAATGACCTGGCAGAGAAGATGGGGGGGGGTGGAAGAACAGTGGAACAAACTAAAAGAAGGCATAGTGAAGGCAATAAACCACCACATCAAGCAGGTAAGCAAAAGCAAAAGGAAGAGGAAACCACTATGGTTCTCGACAGAGGTAGCAGAAAAGGGAACGGCTAAAAGAGTAGAATTCAGAAGGAATAAGGAGACCCTGAGAGAGGCAGATAGGGAAGTGTATCATGGAAAACAAAAGCAGTAAGGATTACAAAGGTGCAAACTGAAGAAAGACTAACTAAGGCAGTATCAAGGGGACACAATATTTTTAGGTATGTTGTGAAAAAAGAAAGATAAAAGGAGGGATTGTAAGGTTAAACAGGTGTGTATGGAGGGGGGAGAGAAAAGGCAGATATCTTGAACAAATACTTCTGCTCAATGTTTACAGTGGAAGGGGAAGGAGAGGGACCCCAAAAAAGCACCAGGAGCTTGGATGGGAGAGAAATGGTCACTAGCCCTTTTTCTGAGGACAGAGTATGGGAAAACGTGTTAACCTGAAGGTGGACAAAACTATGGGGCCAGAGGGGATGCATCCAAGGGTGCTGAGGGAGCCCAGGGAGGTATTTGCTGTACCTCTGACTGACCTATTTAATAAATCACCCGATACTGGAGTAGTCCCGGAGTACTAGAGAAGGGCAGATGTAGTCCCTCTTCACAAAAGTGATAGGAGGGAAGAGGTGGGCAATTACAGGACTGTCAGCCTGACATCAGTGGTGGATAAGGTAATGGAAACATTGTTAAAAGAATGGATTGTAGGATGTTTTGAATCCAACAGGTTGCAGGATCTGAGGCAGCATGGATTCACAGGGGTAAGATCATGCCAAAAAAACCTGATAGATTTCTTTGACTGAGTGACCAAGGAGTTGGATCAGGGAGGGGCGGTGGGCATGGCCTACCTGGATTTCATCAAGGCTTTCACCACCATTCCACATAGGAAACTGGCAAACAATTTGGGCAGCTTGGTGGTGGCCATAAGGTGGTAACCTGGGTAAGATACTGGTAAGGAGATAGAGTGATGGTAAGTAGAGTTCGCTCTGAGGAAGAGAAGGTGACAAGTTGGGTACCTCAGGGTTCAGTGCTGGGGCTGGTCTCCTTCAATGTCTTTATAAGTGACATAGCAGAGGATCTGGAAGGAAAAGTCTGCCTTTTTGCATATGACACCAAGCTTTGCAACAGAGTGGACACTCTGTGGGAGGTGGAAAGGAAGGCAAAATTCTGAAAAAACTGAAGGAGTGGGCAAGGGAATGGCAGCTGGGTTTTAATTCAGAAAAGTGCAAAATAATGCACTTGGGCCACAGAACCCCGGGCAAAGTAAAAAACTGGTGGAGTGATACTGAAAATGACCCAGAAGGAAAGAGACCTGGGGTTGCTCGAAGGTGGCCAGGCAGTGTGACAAGGCAGTCAGGAGTGCTATTAGGATACTGGGGTGCATAGGAAGGGGTATCAACAGCAGAAAGAGAGAAGTGGTGTTGCCCCATATAGATCACTTGTAAGATCCCATCCTGAGTACTTCATCCATTTCTGGAGACCACATCTAAGGAAGGATATAGACAGAGTGGAGGTGGTCTGGAAGAGGCCTACCAAGTATCAAAAGCTCTATGAGGAGAGGTTAAAGGAGCTCAATATGTACACCCTGGAGAAAAGCAGAAAGAAAGGGGATATAATAGATACCTTTAAATATCTTGTGGGGGTTAATAAGGTACAGGAAGAGAGTATTTTTCAAACAAAGATGCTCTAGAACAAAGGGATATGATATGTAGCTGAAGGGAGGTAGAGTCAGGAAACGTGAAGAAGTACTTCTTCACAGAAAGGGTGGTGGATTCCTAGAACAGCCTTCCAGAAGAGGTAGTGGGGGTGAAAACTGTGGTGGTGTTCCAAAATGCTTGGGATAGGCACAAAGTATTTATTTATTTATTTGAATTTTGATGGCTGGATAGGCCTACTGAGACAACAGTTGTCCCTTTTTCAGGGATGACCCCGGGGGAACATGCGCATTTCATAAATAATTCATAGCAATAAAGAGGTAAGGACATTTAAAATTCTTGTAAATAGAAATATTGTCTAAAAGATACACATATTAAGCATGTGGTTTCACAAGCACACAGAGCATCATGTAATGAAACATACTAAGGATTGTTAAGTAAATGGACTAGTTATGATGTATATACATATTTGCAAACTAGCAAACAAGTGAGGTCATAAGAGGAGAAGTCTTAGAAATGGTTAAGGACTGCCATCTATTAGAACTAGAGGATGGGAGAGGAAGGTGGGTAGGGAGAGAGGACCAGAGATGATAGAAGACACTGAAGAGAACTGTAGGGGTAAGGGGAGGGGGTGGCAACAGCACTGTAGATCAAGTAGGGTCTGCAGCAAAAATGAAGGTTAAGAAAAATGGACAGACTGGGTGGGCCAAACGGTCCATATCTGCTGTCAGATTTTAGGTTTCTATGTTTCACTGCACCTCCATTCCCTTTCCCCAGGTCGCACCTGGAAATGATTGTGTCTTTCCCTGTACCAATTTTCAAATAAATAAATACAATTACTTAACAATATTGGCCTAGCATTGCAGCATGAATTACGTAAGCCATTTTTCTTAATTATTTAAAATTTGGTCGGAAAAAACTTAAGGAGGCCTGTGGCCAATGGAAACTCCTCCATCTATCACTCCTTGGCAAAGTCGCTGCCATAAAAATGGTTATGGCCCCTAAGGTAATTCATTGCCTAGCTCAGTTAGCACTCTCTACTCCAACAGCCTGGTCTGCTAAACTAGACTCCCTGGTTGGTGACTTCATCTGGGAAAGTAAACCCCTTTTCTTCAATAGGGTTAAGCTAAGGGTTATTTGGAAACAAGAGTTGGGGCCTCCCTTGATTCTATGCTTACTACATGGCCTTTAGGAGTGTCCAGATGCTGCAGTCCCCTTCCCCCCTTCCTGCAACAAATCTCCTGCTATGTTCTCCATAGAATGGTATATGGGACAAGTGTCAAACCCAGATGGAAGTCTTCTAGCCCTACCCCCATCCCCAACGCAGGGATAAAGGGCCCACCATTACACCTACTTTTAAGGCATGGAAAATGTTAAGAGTCATGGCTACAGGGTCGCCTTCTCTTAAGGTCTATGCTACCTCTTTGATTAAACCCTCTGTTGCATAGAAACAGGAACAGAGATAATAATGGCAGAAAAAGACCACTGGTCCATCCTGTCTGCCCATAAACCCTAACAAACCCAGGACCTATTGTTCTTACAGGGTTCTAACTTAAACTATCCACACCCATGCTCCCCCCCCCCACCACTCTCACCCTGATCAATCACTAAGCCCTTCACTCTGTCCCAGCTGTGTTTGAAACCATTGATAGATTTGGTGCCCACCGCATCAGCTGACAGATTGTTTCACAGCTTCACCACCCTTTTGGTAAAGTAAAACTTTCTCACATCTCTCGTGAAGCTCCTTCCATCAATTTCTACTTGTGCCCCTGTGTTCTTGTTCTGCTACTTATGCTAAATAGTTTCTCACAGTTTACTTTGTTCATTCCTTTCAAGAACATGAAGTTCTCTAATATATCCCCCACTCCTGGCCTGCAGTGTTCACATGTTCAGTGCCTTGAGCAAATCCCCATAAGATCTGCCCTGCTTGCCCTGAATCATTGTGGTCACCCTACGTTGCACCATATCCAGGCTGTTCTTAACTTTCCTTAAGTGAGGACTCCAGAACTGGGCACAGTACTCAAGGTGGGGCCTCACTAGTGATGTATATAGAGAGATAGTAATACCTCTTTCCTTCTGCTGTCAATACCCCTTGCTATACATCCTAGTATCCTGTTTGCTTTACTGTAAGTCTTGTTACCTTGGTTTGATTCTTTTAGGGAGTCACTATTGAGGACCCTATGTCTCTTTCCTCAGAGGTCATGCACAGCTTTATCCCACCCCATTCAGTATTCTGTTCTCTGGTTCTTCTTGCTGATGTATATCACCTTGCACTTTCTGACATTGAATTTCAACTGCCAAACCTTTGGCCACCTCTATAACTTTTGCAAGTCTTTCTGTGTCTCCATAACCCCTCCTAGCTGTCTACCCTGAAACAGAGCTCAGTGTCATCTGCAGAGACACATCTTGTCCTTGATTCCTTCTCCCATGTCTCTAATGAACATATTGAAAAGGACTGGACCCAGGACCAATCCTTGTGGCACCTCACTGGTGAGCTCCCTCTCTTCTAATTTGACTCTGTTAACCACAACTCTGCTGTCTCCCTTCCAACCACCTTCTAACCCATCTAACTGTGACTTTCACTGTACCCAGATCCTTCAGCTTCTTCAGCAAACTTCTGAGCGGCACAGAGTTGAAAGCCTTGCTGAAATCAAAGTAGAGTAAATCCACAGCATGGCCCTTATCCACTTCCCTCATTACCCAGTCAAAGAAAACTATGAGGTTTGTATGACAATTTCTTCCTTCCATTACTATCCTGGAGTACAGTGCTCTCCGGGTAGTTTACAAGGTCCTCTTTGACTAACGTCTCCATCAGTTTCCCCACAGTAGAGGTAAGACTGACAGGTCTGAAGTTACCTGGTTGTTCCTTGTCCCCACCAATATGGAGTGGGACTATGTCTGCTACCCTCCAGTGTTTTGGAACTACCCCTGTCTGAATTGAGCTATTGAATAGACCCAGCAAGGCTTCGGTTAGCTCTGTTGCCAATTCCTTGAACACCCTTGGATGCATCCTGTCTGATTCCAGGGCCTTATCTATCTTAAAGGCTGCTAGCCTTTTCCAAATGCTTTCACCAGTAAATAATTGCTGCCTCATCTCAGGGATCTCCCTTGCAGCTGCCTTAATACCACTCTCTTTTTTTTTTTGCTCTGACCTGATCTTCATTGGCCGGTCACCTGTACCGTGCCTCCATGCAGAGCACCCCCCCAGCCTCCTACCCCCAAGCACCCCTGGATTACCACCCAGAGGCAGAGCCACTGGCTTCCCATCAAATTTCCAGCAGTACTAGAGGAGGAGTGTTTCCCCATACCCCGGATTACCACCCCCCAGGGTGTGGCCGCCAGCTTCCGGGCACTGTTACAGCAGGTCTGTGCAAGAGAGGACCCGATCCGTGATGCAAGACTGGTGCTGATGTCATTCATCAGCAGACATATTTTCTATTACTGGACCCCTGGGCGGGGATGTGCAATGACATCCAGTGTCCACCCCCCCCAAGGTTATGGTGCTGGCCATAGTGGTACCCCCAGCCTCAGCCAGGGGTCCACAAACTGACGGACACTCTGCTCCCCTCCCTTCCCCCCGGAGAGGAGATCAGTTCCTGGGACACTTGATCCTTCTCCTCCATGGCCGGCCATCTAACTCCTGATTTAATACCATTCTCTGAAAGATGCCCTCTGTCTTACCTTGTAAATACAGAGCAAACATAGTCATTAAGAATGGCTGCTTTCTGCCCATCCTCCTCAATTACCCAAACAAAGGGAAACATCATCACTGCCACCATGCCAGCCACATGTGCCACACTTGTACTACTCTTACTGTTCTTTTGATAGTCATTTGATCAATGCCCACCATTGGTATAAGTTCTGGAAACAGCAACAGCCTCACTCAGAGCAGCTGTGCTTCTCGTACCTACCTCAGCAATGCCAGCCATGGGTATAATTTTTGAAAGCAGCAGCAGGTTTGCTGAGAGCAGCTACACCTCTTGTACCTGCCACTGCAATGCCCCATATGGGTATAATGGCTCAAGACACTTAACAAAGAGTTTAATAGTCCATAAAAACAGTCTTTCACATAATTGTTGTTATGGCCAGGGTCGGGTTATCAAGCAGCAGAATGGGTCAGGTAGCAGCTATCCAACCTGATCCAACTACTCATTTTTCATCCAGGTATTTTTAGGGTACTTTTGGCATGCCCCCAGGTAGTCTTGGGGGTTGGGTATTTTAGTATTCACCCATCCCTACCCACTGCTTCCCTGATATTTCAAGAGAACCATGTTGGTCTCTTGTACATTTTTCTTGTGATTACCATTCTTGTACAAGACTTTGTTGCCTCAAGAGTGGCCCCTTGATTGCACCCATCTTTCTTCCACATCCCTGATGCTGTCCACTCTGACAAAATTCTCCATGACCAGCTCCCTCATCTGGTTGAAGTCGACCTTTCTGAAATCTAGTACTTCAGCCTTTGATGAGGGTTTACTTGTCCCAAGGGCCAGGTCGGACCATATAGAGTTATGGTCACTGGACCATACTGGCTCCTCTACCCTCACTTTTCCTACCACTTCTGAGTTGGTGAGCACTACATCGAGAATGGCAGCCAGCCTCGTGGGTTCCTTGACAAGATGCACAGACAGGCAGTCTTGCAATGTATCCAGTAGGGCATATCTTCTGGAGCTCCTGGCCACTGGAATGACCCAATCAATATCTGTCAGGTTTAGATTTCCCACCATCACCACCTTCCCCTTTGCATACCCACCTTTCTAGTTCAGCCCCTAGCTCCTTATCTCTCTCATTCCTCTGTCCTGGAGGTGTATGGATCACAATCATTCGTACTTTCTTGCCTGAGGGTGCCATGGGCTGAAACCACACATTTCTGTTTACCCATTACCTCCCCTGAGGTTTCCATTCTCCACTGCATTTATGCCCTATCTGACATATGGGGCTATGCCTCCTCCTTTATCTTTTCCTCTATGCTGACTAGAGAAGGTGCACCCTGGGACTATCAAGTCCCAGTTGTTATTATCTGTGGCTCAAGTTTCTGCGGCAGCTACTAGATCCATCTCAATGTCTGCCATCATTGCCTGGAGCTTACCAATTTTATTTCCCAGGCTCCTAGCATAAAAGCTGACCCCTTTCCATCTTTCTCCCCTGATCCCCTCTTGCTTTTTTCTATTCCTTCTCCCTTAATCTTCCCCAGTCTACTTATTTTTTTCAAGCTGAATGTAGGCTTTGTCAGCCCTCCCTCATTGGTCTCTTCCCTTAACTTAATTTGCATTTCTCCTGCATCGAACTGCAACTTGGATTTGGATCGAAGACTCACTCCTGAAGCGATCGGCCCAGCCTGTGTGTGTGGATCACACTCGGATCTAAAGGTCTGTGCAGTAAAGCTGTTAATTTGCAACCAGACTGAATCCAAACTGTTCACAGAAATAGTGGTTGATTTAAATGTGCTGAATGTGTTTCGTGAGTCGTAATTTGGTTCCCCATGATCAAATCTGTTACATCAACCGGAGGCTTCACCAGCAGAAGATCACGAACTTTGCCAGAACTGTTCACCCTGCCTGGGTCCTGCCATTTTGGCATAGGCTGCTACTGCTGCACCATGGACCATTTCAGCAAGAGACCGGCTTGAGGATTTGGCCTGCTGCACAACACCCTTGCACAGGTTTCGAACATCTGAAGGTGTGTTGTGTCTGCCCAGCTTTCCTCTGTCCCTCGATCATCGCATGAGGTCTACATATTGCCAGTCCTGCACTGAATTTCTGGTAGCATGAGTACAATCAGGGTAGCACCCTGCAAAAAGGGTTTAAATAATCTGTGGTACCATCTAATTGTTTCACTTTTTTCTTGGGTTTATGAAGGACTGAGCCAACTGGCTTGGATTACAAATAATTGGATTGTTTGCATGTTTAATTGCCTTTTCTTCTATCAAGGATCCCAACATCAGCTGCAACACCAGCCACCCCTGGGCAACGCTTCAGGCTAGCCTGCATAAGATTCTGGGTACCCAGGGTTGTTGAACTGTATAACTGGGACTTAAAGTGCATGCCAGAAAAACCTGATTTGAATCAGATTACTAATCATTTGGCTAGATTCACACTCCTCCCTTGTTCATTGCTCCCAAATAAACCTGATTGTTTTTCACGTTTATTTATTTATTTGCTTTTGTTAACCAGGTAAGCACACTAGACAGCCAAGTGCCCATTTTCAGGTGCGACCCGGGAGAGTTACAGGTAAAAATTCATACAGGAACAGTTGAGGAATCGAGAAAACACATAGGGAATAACAGGCATTACAAGGCTAGCTCACCTGGCTAGTGTGCATATTATTAGCTGGGTTGCAGTATCAAGGTTGTACTGTTGCACTGCTAACATTATTTTCAAGGGGGTCTCCAAGGCAGTTGCTGCAAGTCCATCCCTAGTGGTAAGTGTTAAGGTTGTGAGCATATTGTTACCGCTGCCTATTGATTGTGAATTTACCACTGTGGTATGTCTCAGGCCACTAGGATGGTTGGTGAGTGGTTATAGCTTCCCAAAGAGCTATACCAGAGCAGATAAGCAACACCAATACCATTTCTCTGGGTGGAGGCACCTCGTTACTGAACTCAGGCCCCTCAACCTGTGTATAGCCATACAGGCAGGGGTAGTAGCCCTTAGAATAGTGCCACCTAGGGGTTACATATGTATTTATTTTAAATTTTGGCAATGAAGAAAGGCACTCTGAGCTAAAGCTGATTTCCAGGTGTGACCTGGGGATACAGTACAGTAAAATTATACATACATGGAGGTGTAACATATTAGGTACATACAAAAGTTAAGAAAACATATAGAGCAAGCCTTGGTTTGATTACTTGACACCATCAAAAAGGGGGCTACATATTAAGACAAAACATTTTAAGTGCAGTAATGGCAGTAACTAGTGGATACAGATTGTCATACTTAGTCATTTTTACCTTGGAGGCTGAGATCTGGGACTGGGGACCTCTTGGGATGAAGAAAACACTGTAGGGGTCACATTGGTAAGGAGAAGGGGAGCTAAGGGAGTGGGGAGGGACAGAGCACAGGAGGAGGAGGAGAGGCATGTGTAAGGTGGAGCTGGAAGGAGGCACACACTTTTTTTTTTAAAGAGAAGTAGGTGGCAGAGTTTTGATGCTTGGGGTGAATTTATTCCATGGGAAAGGCAGGTGGTAGGAGAAGGCATATTGGCCCACAGTTGAGTGGGGATGAGGGACAGAGAAGGAGCGGGGATCCCAGGAGCATAGAAAGTACAACAGGGGGATCCAGGGGTAAGGCAGGAGGAGAGGTAAGAAGGAAGGAGCCCAAGCCAGAATTTGGCAATGAATGATAATGAGTGGACATGCCTCCTATGCAAGAGAGGTGTGATGGAGAGGGCCAAGTACAGGGAGTTGTGGTGCATACGGGGAGTACAGTCAGTGACATATCTACAGAAAGAGTTTGGTATGGTATCCAGTTTAGAGAATACATACATACTTTCTTGGACGAATCCTAGAAACTATTAAATGGAGAGGCAATTGGTTATATACATTGCAAGTTATAGGAGTGCAACATTTCACAATTTAATTATTTGTTAAATTGAGAGAACATTTTCAAAATATTTGGATGTTTATACTGCCACTGCTATTGCAGGTATACACTCAAAATTTGGCATGTATACCAAAATAAGTATGTCCTGGAATTGTATTAAGCTGGATAATTGTGGTTCAGTAGGCTAAAATGTATTGTGGATACTTCAGAAATTACTAATGGGCACAATTTTTCAAAATTCATGGAAATTTAATGAGTAATGCCATTTGAATTCCACTTGTAGGATTAACTTTCACAAAGTACCTATCACCACTGAATCACATTACAGGCACTAGCAACATTGTCTTGCAATACTCCATCAACATTCCTCAACAGTGATGCCCAGCATCATGCTCCATTATTACTGAAGATATCCAGATACCTCTTTCACAATGGCATAAGTCAAAATTAATTGTAAGGCTTGGTGTCACTTGGTACCACTGTTTTCAAATAGTACAAATATACATTGTTATCTACAGCGCTGTTAAAGAGTCAGCAGGTGGGATCGTACAGAAGCAATGCTGCATGTGCGTGTGCTTCCACAAGTCATTAAGTCAATGAGTTCTAGTGGTTATCTGACATATTGCAATACTTTGGAATAGTGCACAGTGATGTCCATGACTATTCTTCATGGTTCACATCACTCAAGATAGTTAACTGACACTTGGTTAAACTACACCTTTACTATGGGGCATCCTATGAATGTTACTTTATTGCCACTTTATCCAACCTTTATGTTCCTCTACAATGACAACTTAAGTGTATGACTGAGAAAAATGTATGGATATGACTTAGGCAAAAGTGTCACAACATTCTACAATTCCATACAAGCTCATGAAATTCAACTTCATTTATTGATGTTATTTTGGAATCTTTGGCTGCTTATAACTTGGCCAGCCATTGAGCAAGAGGTCAGAGACTGGACACACACTTTCTTCTTTTTCCATATTGTTTTTCTTCTGTCTTGGAAGCTCACCTCTCAGGGGTATACCCTTTTCACAGGGATATACAAAGATCAGGCTGAACACAGCTATCAATCAGTTGGCTACCAGTTTGTTCTCCAATATTTTTCCTTCCCATCTCCTCTGGTATGGGTGGTATGTCTGTCAGCTTCACAAAGTCAGACCATCCCCTGCAGCAGAAGCAAGCTCCCTGGCCCAGTCACAGGGGTCACTGTGTTGGTGGAAAATGATGCCAACCCTCCCCAACCAAGATGTTCTGCCAGGTGGCAGATGTTCCGGCCATTACTTGCCTCCTGACATGACTTCCAGGGCTCACTTAGTATGGCAGCATGATGCTTTGCTGCTGGGCCATGGGGTGGCCTCAGAGTTTAATATTTAGGATCAACGAACCTAACAAAACTGTTGATATTCTGTTCTCTAGTTTGAAAGCTATAGGGATTTAAAATGATGCAGTTTATACAGATGCAAAATGTAATTTAAAAATGCCCAAATGGTTGGAGGCTTATAACTCAGACTCATTTAAAGACAGAGATCTGAAGCTTGGTATACATCCATATAGCCCTTGGGAAAGTCACTGTACCATATATGTTGCAATCTAGACAAATACTTTGTAAATTAAATGGAAATAACTAAAATCTGAATTTTGGCAACATTTCACAAAATCTTCATGGAAATTTTGTGAAATTTCACAAAAACAAAATTGTAATTTTGACAGAATTCCAGTGGCAGGAGATACATTTCTCCCAGCCATAGGAGGTAAAGGAGAACAGTTTAAAAAACAAACTTGTTCATAAAGTCCAGAAAAAAGCCAGCCACATGAAGACAAGTGTGAGAATTCGCAGAAGTAGAACAACATCATTTTTAGATATGGCTTTTTAAGCCATTAATTAAAGGAATAATGCATGACAGGGTGGGTGTGATGCTGGGATAACGTCCCACCTCAGATGAATGGGCATGAGGCTACAGGAAAAGTGCATGCAACACCCGAGAAGGGACATTATCCCAGCACAACACCCACCCTGGAGTGCATTATTCCTATTATACAATGGCACATTAAAAAGGAAAAAAAGAAAAATATTAAAACCTTCATTCTAGCTACATTTTTCTGTAACTTTTTGAAGGTGTAGAAATACTTACAGAAAAAATAATGCTGCTTATTTATTTTGTTCAATAGGTGGAGCTGCTGTGTTGACTGTGACTCTGCTTTCCACCCCATCTTCCTCAGTGTACACTTGGACTCTGCCCCCCCTTCTGTATTTCATAGGGAAGGGATGTTATCTTCAGCTGCTTTTGTTCTCCTGGTACAAAAGATATGCCAACTGTACTGGGAGAATGTCAGTTAGGATCAGAAGCAATGTTAACAGCGCTCGGGCCATTCCATGATCCTGTTTTCTTCACTGGGAAAAGAGGAAGAAATAATGGGCATATTGAGAAAATAACTGAAGCAACATTTCAAAAAGGTGAGTAACTGATATTTTTGGTTCTATGTCATAACAGTGATATAAAAATGGCGCCAACCATATGAGCGACTGCACATCGCTGAAAACTGAAAATGGTGATGTACAGCATAGTGCCTGTAATACAAATGAACCACCACTCAATTCACCAATAAAACACAATACAAGCTTATATTTTACATGGGGGGCTATGCCCCCCACACCCTCCTTTGCAGATAACATTGTCCCCACACACCCTAAACTTTTAATAATCAACTCCAGGGAGAGTTGACACTGGGGAAGAGGGAAAAACTCAGGAAGATGGCTACATTCAGCAAGGGATGTCAGCAGGGAAAGAACATTGGGGGGGCAACCTATAAGCAGTGGTACACACAGTCAGAATGGTGAAGAATAGGACACAAAATAAAATATATAAAAACAATCATGATATTTCAACACACACACAAAAAAAAGAAAAACATACAGCATGCCAATGCCCAGTCCTGAACCCAGATCAACCGACACAAAGGTGGTGACCTTACCCACCACACCAGACAGCCAGCTGCCAGCTGACTCATGAAAAATCCTACACATCCTTCACCAACTTTACTCAAAAGGTACATGCTCAAATACAATGTGCTATTAATAGTACATTGCTATCTACAGCACATTGCCATATCTCCTTTCGCTGTGTTGGTGTCGCTCAAAAGTACATCGCTCAAAAGCACTTGTTATCTTAATGGGTTAACATATTTTTCACTTTTGGTGAAAAGCCACATGCTCAGCTGTCAGACCCACTCATTTGTGTTACTTTTTTTTGTCAGTTTGAAAGTTGAGCAGTTAGCTGCCTGCATCACCTCACTCGTTATTCCGAGTGCAATTGTGCTAGTGGTTGTCCCGGTAGAGTTGTTTTGTGTTTTATTTATTTTTAGTTATTGTAAGTATTGGAATTACAAACCTTTGAGTCAGAGACTCCTTTGCAAAGGCTCCACATCTGAGAAGTGCAAGACAGTTAAGGGTGCATACATACAATAAGGAGGATCCAAATAATACAGTGTACTCACAAACAATAACTTATTGACACACACAGTGAGACAGTAGGTACAGATTAAACAAATAGTACATTCTACACAAGTATTTAGGCAAAATCAGACCATGCAAGACCAGTACAAAACTGTCATAACTATAGCTTTCAACAATATGCCAAATTTAAGGGTAGAATGAGGACGTGTGGGTAGGTGTGGGATGCAGGGAGGGATGGGTGGGGCTGATGCAGTCAGAGAAGACCTTGTTAAAACCTGTACAGGAGGGGGGTGGGCTAGAAGTAGTCACTTTGACTAGAGGAAAGAGGTGCTCCCTGAGATTTGCTTTAAAGAGCCAAGTTTCACTTCAGATGAAATTCAGGCTGGAAGGGCATTCAACCAGAGTTTTGTACCTGGAGTGAAAAACTAAAGAGCAGTTATGAAAAACAAGAGAACAGAATTACATGCCCTCAGTGTGTTTATGTTTGGTGGGGATTCCGAGCAGAGCAGGCAGCATTGAAGCTAATCGTAGGGGCAGCTGTAGAGTGATTTTTTTTTTACATTTACTGAGGTCATAAGTGTATTGGGACTAGAGTTGGGATGAAATGCTGTAATAACATCCCGTGTCCAGCCCCAGATGGACCAATCAGAAGCTAGCATTCTTTCTTGCCTTTGTGTAATCTCCCATATAAAAATGGGCATTAACAAGGGAGGTATGCAATCTCAGTCAATATATCTCTGCCTCCAAGTTACACCAATAGCATATAAGTTGAGCAATTAAAACTGATAATATTTGAGTCAGCTTATCAGTGCAGTGGTAGTGCCACCACTCACAATGCCAGTGACCTGGGATCAGGAACAAGCATGGGTCATCAGAGGCTAGGCAGAAAGGGAAACTGTTAACCAGGAAAGGAACACTAAGCTGAAGCTTGTTTCCAGGCACCACCTGAGAGCACAAGGAAGTTAAGTGACTTGCTCAGAGTCATTAAGTATGCAAGTGGGGGCTGTGGGATTCAAACCCAGTGTCTCCAGGATTGCAGCTCAGAGCCCTAAGCCACAGTGCTATACTGCCTTCTAAGGAAGGAAGTCCAGAAGAGAGGAGGACTGATCATTCCAGTGGATACTCTTCTCCTTGGGGAAGGGACGGTCAATGTTCTTGCTGCTATGCTGCCACCTGGGTAACCACAGGTAGCAGTGTAGCTGAGGGCACCTGGGAAGGAGATGCAGGCTGGGAGCTGCAGCAATTTGCATGATCTACATAGATACACACCTAGGTTCTCCTAGCGTTCATGCATCTCTAGGGGAAAACTAAGATAATGGCCTCCGCTGAGCATAATAAGCCCACCACTCCATCTGCAGGCCCTGCACTTTCACCCAAGGCACTTCTTTGCACAAGCACTGACTTGAGTTGCCTTGAGGGATCTGGAGCCCTTCCAGATCTGATGATAGAGCCCCACCATGGGGGGGTTAAGCCATTGCAGTATATGAAATGGAGTGGGTAAGTTCAAGAAAAGGCAGGTGTTAGGGCTGGCGTTAGAGACAAGGGCAAACTTAGCAGGTTGGAGGAAGGGGATGTATAAAGAGAAAGTTTAAAAAGATAGGAATGTTCAGCAGTGAAACTTGACCTTCTCAATCTAATAAGAAAAAGTTGAAAACTTACTATTACTTGGCAGTGCAGCGATTCATAACATAAAAGTTAATATACTGTATAGGCATTAAACTAACTGAAAATCAAGTCTCTGCATCAGTCCTTCTCACAGACAGCAAATTCAACCTGGAGATGTGTACATCACTGCTCTGGCACCTTATGGTTGATGCCATCTTAGACTATAGATATATACTGTAGGTTGAAGAGGTAAGAAACTATTTTTAAACAATAAACATGTACCAGAATTGGGGTCCGCTCCAAAAGATTATAATGTACAGTACATATTTAGTAATCAGTTAGCACTTTACAGAACACCTGTAACCCAGTCCAAAAGTTAACTCTTGAAAAACAATTACCAGCTTGTAACCTAACAAGCAGTGTTAAATTCAGTCGCAGTCTTCTGACTCTTCTTATAGCTGGTTCCGAGCAGTTCCGCTAGAGAATTCGGCTGCCATCTTCTCCACCTGCTCTTTTGCTTCTTGTTCATTGAACTGGAAGTTTTTTTTTCCATACGTCATCCAGAGTTTTGCAGGTGCCATCAAAGAATGAGCTACCCCGATCCTCCAGAGCTGCTTGCACTAGCGATGGGTGGCAAAAGACCAGTCCAAGAATATTTTAATATCCTGGCCTTCCAATTGCAGTGGGTAGTTAACTCTAGCCCATTTAAGCAGAAACTCTGAACTCTATGGAACCGCTGTTATCAAGAGTATGGAGTGACTGGCCTTCCGATTGTCTTGTGCCCTCTAGAAATTAGCTTGATGAGCCGCCTTCAGGGTTTCAGGATCCAGAATCATGTCCTCTCTCATTGCTGTCTGGAACCACTGCTGCAGAAGCACAAGTTGGCCACCCCGCTCATTTCCTTCTTGAAGACCTACTATCCAGAGCTTCATGGCCCAGTTGGCATTCTCTAAAGTCTCAAGGTGTGCATGCACATCATTTGTATTCATGGTCATTTTGGTAAAAGTCACCTGGGTCCTTTGTAATCTCTCATCAGCCTCAGTGACTGTTTTCACAGCCCTTTCTATTTTAGCATGGCGGAACACTTTGGCTACATTGGGGACTGGTGGCTAATATGGGAGGATATGGGCCTCTATGGAAGAGCTGGCCTGCATGTTTCCTGGAAGGGTACCACAATCCTTAGCAGGAGGTTACATAGAAACATAGAATTTGATGGCAGATAAGGACTGCTTGGAACACCTAATCTGCCCATTTTCCCTACCTATTTCATATACTGCAGATCCTAAATGATCTGTGGATTACCCTCTCTTTCCTATCGCTAGAGTTTGTTTTTTTTATGTCTGTCCCATGTGTTTTTGAATTCATGGGTGTGGCAATGTTGAGAACCAGGACTAAACGCTATGGTGCTAAATAAGTAGACTCACCCAGCTATACTGAGACATTGTCTTCTTTGTGTGAGTATGATTCAGCACTACAATAAATGGAAACTCACTTACATCTGCTGAGTTTGGCTGCTTACTATTGCTACTGGTGCTAAGGTACTGTGCATTTCTGACTCTGTTTTTGAATTCCTCTATTGTTTGTGCTCCTACAACCACTGCCAGGAGGCTGTTCCATGGATCCACCGCCCTTTCTGTGACAAAATACTTTCTCACGTTACCCCTAATTGTACCCCCCTCTATTTTCATATCATGGCCCCTTGTTCCTGAACATCTTTTTATTTTGAAAGATGCCACACTCTTGTAACTTATTTGCACCCTGGAGGTATTTGAAGTCTCTATCACCCAGGAATATTTTCATTTTCATTTCATTTATTTTTTTTAACCAGGAGGTGGACTGAGCACAGCCCTTTTTCAGCAATGCCTGGCACTGACCAAAAGACAGAAATTACAACCAAATATATAAACGTAAAATTACATACAGTACAATGACTTCACATACAATTACACACAGTTCCATTGTTTAAAAATGAATACAACTGTTTCCTAAAGTGCATTAAATGATGTGCTTCCTTTGTCAAGTGAGTGTAATCACAATGGTAAGGGTGCATACCAAGAGAAAGCCTTCCTGGTCTGCAGCTTAATACATATTGAGATCGTCCAGTCTCCCCTCATATGACTTTTGGTGCAGCTCCTACACCATTTTTGTTGCCATTCTCTGAACCACTTCTATTCTGTCTATGTACTTACAGAGATGCGGACTCCAGAACTGGACACAGTACTACAGATGAGGTCTCACCAATATTCTATATAGTGGCATCGCCATCCCCTTTTTCTGCTGGAGATACCTCTCACTAGGCACCCCAGAATTACACTGGATCTCCTTACAACCTTCTCACATTATTTGGTAACCTTTAGATCATCAGATATGATTACTCCCAGGTCCCTTTCCTGTTTGGTGGCCATCAGTACCTCTCCCCCCATAATGTACTCCTCCCCCGCATTTCTTTTTTTTATACATATAGATATTTTTTTTTTTTTAGTATTTTGTTCATTTTCTCCCCAATCCCAGCCCCCTACCTTGGACACATGCGCATATGGAGACATCGCATGCCATGTCTCAAACTACCCTTCCACTTGTGTCACCCCCATGCTGTGCTGACTATTGGACCTCCACCCAGTGGTAGTGGGACTATGGGGGGGCGAAAACCACCCCAGAAGAGGAGCGCTGCCTTCTAGCCACTCAATCCTGCTCTGACCCTCCCCCCCGGTGCTGGCATCCTGATAAATGAGTCCGTTTCCCTAACCCAGGTCACCGGCATGGCATGAGGTAAGGCATCCAGTGCCTCAGCCCTCAACACTACCAGATGGCATTCCCCCACATTTCTGTGCCCCAAGTGCTTGATCTTACACTTCTTTGCATTGAGTCTTGGCTGCCCCACCCTTGACCACTCCTCAAGCTTGCTTAGATCCCTTCTCATTTTCTCTGCCCCTCCTGGAGTATCAACCCTGTTACAGATCTTCATGTCATCTGCAAAGAGACATACCTTCCCTTCCAGCCCCACTGTAAAGTCGCTTATAAAGACATGAAAGAGGACTGGTCCAAGCACTGATCCCTGTGGGACCCCGTTGATCACACCCTTCTCTTTGGATTAAACTCTGTTCACCACCACCCTATGCACCCTATTGCTCTGCCAATTTTTGACCAAATTTACCACCTTGGGACCCATTCCCAGGATGCCCAGCTTGTTTATTATCCTCCTATGTGGGACTATATCAAAGGTCTTGCTGAAATCCAGGTTGGTCACATTCCACCTTCCTAGTCACCCTGTCAAAGAAATTTATCAGATTTTGTTTGACAAGAACTTCCCACTGTGAATCCATGCTGTCTCGGATGCTGTGCTCTGTTAGATTTGAGATACCTCACAAGCCTTTCATTTAGCGGTGATTCCATTAGTTTCCCCACCACTGAGGTAAGGCTAACTGACCTGTAATTGCCAATCTCCTTCCTGCTCCCATTTTTGTGGAGAGGGACTACATTGGCCCTTCTCCAGTCCTTTTGGCACCATACTTGTTTCCAGTGAACTGTTGAACAGGGCTATCAGTGGTGCTGCCAGCACCTCACTGAGTTCTCTTAATACTCTGGGATGCATCCCGTCCGGCCCCATTGCCTTGTTCATTTTCAGATTAACGAGTTCCTTGAAGGCTCTTTCCTCCTTAATGGACTGGTGTCCTCCTCCCTCCATCCCAGTGGTGCTTCCATCACCAAAGTTTGGTCCCTCTCCTTCCCCTTATTCTGTGAATAATTAACAAAAATACCTATTCAGGATTTCTGCTTTTACTGGGTCTCCTGCACACTTCCCTCCTTCCCTTTTTAGTCTCACAATCCCACCCATAGTCTTTTTTCTTTCACTAAAGTACCTGAAAAAGTTCTTGTCCCCTTTTGTTATGCCTGAGCTATTTTTTATTCTGTTTACACCTTTGCACGCTCAACTGCTTTTCCTGCTTCCCTCTGCTTTTCCAGATACAGTTCCCTGTCTTCTTCCCTCTGTGTTTTTTTGTACCTCCTGAATGCCACCCTTTTCGCTCTTATGTTCTCAGCCACTTCCTTTGAGAATCATGGTGTTGTTTTTCTTTCTCTTTGTTTTGCTTGCTTGCATAATACAATGGCTTGTTGCCTCCACTATGGCTCCCTTAAGATTCTCCCATTGTTTTTTAATTTTTTATTTATTTGGAAAATGTTTCACCAGGAAAGACAACATGAGCTATAAACAGCTCATTTCCAGAAGCATCCTGGGTGGGATGAGTACAAGAATTGGGAGAACAGACAAACACCTAGAAATAACACAGTAATGCAAGTACAAATACTCAAACAAAACAGTGTAGTACAATTACAGAGCAGAAATAATCTAGACCAATTGACCAGGGTAAACAAAACAATGTTTGGATATAACACACACTGCAACAACCCAAGAGGATGTGATCCAGTAGGATAAAGGTTAGAGGATGGATAACACATTTGAAGTGCTGGAAGTAGTAAGCTGAGCACATGATTTGAAGTATTATTGTATAACCAAGGGATGGCAGTTATAACACAAGTGGGGAAGTGGACAGGTGAGGGGTAGAAGGTGGGGGATGGAGGAGGGAGAAAGAGGGACCGCGAAGATCTAACCCCTTCTGGATGCTGAGAGCCCTGCAAGGGGGACAGGACCAGGCAGAAAGGGAGAGGGGAGAGAAAGGGAATGGGGAGGTAGAGAAGAGAGGGTTGGAGGCACAGGAAGGGAAGAGAGGGATAGGGTAGTAGGGAGGTGGGCGGGCAATGGATGTGAGAGTGGGGGGAAGGGAGAGGGAGAAAATGAGAGAGAGAAAGCCAATCTATACCCCTTCAGGATGCAGAGAACCCTGCAAGGGGTCAGGAATTAGAAAGTGGGGGGAAAGGAAGAAGGGTAGAAGAGAGGGAGCAAGGATCTATACCCATTCAGGATGACAGAGAATCCTATAAGGGGGACAGGACCAGGCAGAAAAGGAGAAGAGAAAGAAGGGGGTAGGGAGGAGGAGTGGAATTTGGTTGGTGACTGGAGGGGAGGAGAGGGATAAGGAATAGGGAGGCTGAAGAAAATAGGGGTAAACTAGGAAAGGAAAAAGGGAGATCATCAGTTGGGGTGAGGGGTAGTGGGGGGAAGGACAACAGTAGAGTGTCAAAATAGCACAGTAGGTTGTGAATGGTAGTAGAGAGTCAAAATGGCACAGTAGGTTGTGGTAGGGGGCGGGAGGAGTGGGTATAATAGATGGTAGCATTTGAGGAAGTAATCACAGGAATGGTTCAGTTAGAAGACAGGAGGTAACTCAGGTATGGAGGAGTAGGGGATAGTGCTCAAGGGTACCAAGGGTTGTGAAGGGGGCTAGTAACAAGTACAATTAGGAGAACAGAAGTAAAGTAGAGCTAAAGGATAATGTACCAGGGTTGGGAGGGTTGAAGGGGGGCTAAGAACAAATGCAGTTAGTTGAATAGAAATTATGAAGGGCTATGGAGATTGAAAATGGGGAAGAGGAAAGTCTGATAGGAGGTGGCAGTGAGTTCCAAAGCTTTGGGCAGCGGTAGGAGAAAGCTTAATGGCCTATGGAGGTAGAGTGACCAGGAATAGCTAGAGTGAGTGTGCGAGTGGATCTGAGAGGGCGTGAGGAGGGAGGTTCAGCAGAGAGTAATGAGGAGAGGTAAAAGGGGAGAATCCCAAACTGGAATTTAGAAGTGAACTTGGTGCAGTGAGAGAGACGCCTGCACACAAGGGAAGGGACAGTTAGAGAATGATACAAGGTACAGTGATGTGTGCAGGAGGGGGAGTCAAGAGCAAAGTGACAGAAAGCATTGAAGAGAGTATCCAACCTGGTCAAGGAAGACTTAGGAGTAGCACTGCAGACTACGTTGCAATAGTCAAAAATAGGGAGTACCATTTTCTGAACAAGATCACACCTAATTGGTAGTGGTAAGGAACTACAGTTCCTGTAAAGGGCGTCGAGCTTGGGACGCAGTTTTTTCAGGGTGGCATTGATATGTACAGAAAAGTTAAGGTGTTGGTCAAGCCAGACAACCAGGTATTTGAAAGAGGTAGTGTCCTCTAGTGTTGTCCCATCAAGGCTGTGGAAGAAGGGAAGGGATGGCAGCCTAGAGAGTCTCTGCCTAGTGCCAAAGGTCATGGAGACTGTCTTCTTGGCGTCGAGGAAGAATTGATGCAAGCTTAGCCAGCGCTGAACATTATTAAAGTCAAGCTGTAGTCTGGAAGTCACATCGGAGAGAGATTGGCCAGAGGTGAACAAGACCGTGTCGTCAGCATACATATGGATAGAGGATGAAAAGCATACTGATGGTAAGTCATTTAGAAAAACAGAATAAGAGTCGGCCAAGTACAGATCCTTGAGGCACACCAGTTGAAATGGGTCGTGGAGGGGACATAGAGTCAGCTATTTTAACAGACTGGGTTCTACCTACCAGGTAGGCTCTGAACCAGTTGCTGGCAGGCAGAGACAAGCCAGCTGATGAGAGAGTTTTGAGGAGGAGGGAGTGGGAGACTGTGACGAAAGCCTTGGCAAGGTCGACAAAGATAGCAGAAGTAATGTGACATCTATCCATGGCAGAATGGATAGAGTCAGTGAGTCTAGGTAGGGAAGTGGTTGTGGACTGATTCTTCCGAAAACCAGATTGGAAGGGAGTGAAGAAGGAGGAGTTGTCGTAAAAGGAGGAGAGTTGAGAGAGAACAAGGCTTTCCTGAAGTTTAGCCAGGGTGGGTAGAAGCGAGATGGGGCTGTAATTCTCAGGAGATAAGATGAGATCACCTCCCTTTGGTAGGGGGTGAACTGTAGCATGTTTTCAAGCTACAGGGATAGTCACAGTGTGGAAAGACAGGTTGAGGAGATCAGTGAGAGGAAGGGAAATAGCAGGAGCAGAGAGGTATAGCAGCTTAGGGTCAAGGCCATCGGGGGAGCTGCCTTTAGTTGGGTTGATAGAGAGCGGTGCCTTTAAGGCATCATTGGGAGAGATGGGTGAAAAGGCAAATATCTGCTAATTGGTGATGTTGGGAGGAATCAGGAGGAAAGAAAGAGGTAGTAGGGTGGGTTGGGAGGGAGGCTAACAGGGTGGAAGCACAGGAAGTAAAGTAGGAATTGAATTCCGCCACTACTGTAGGATGATCAGCAATGAGTTGGTTGTTTATTTTGAGCAGTGAGGATGGGAGTTTAGTTTAGAGAGAGAAAAGTGAGTGAGCCACTTTCCAAAACTTTGATGGGTTGTTTATGTTAATATTAAAGGTGGACTGGAAATATTCCACTTTGGCCAGGCGGATGGCTTTGGTACAGGCATTTTGAAGTGTCCGGTAGTTTGCATAGTCACAAGGGAGTTTGGAGGATTTGTGGGTTCTCCATACTTTATCACACACTTGTTGACAGGCCAGGAGTTTAGGGGTTACCGAGGGGAGGTGAATACCTCGCACTCTAACTTGCTTCTGGGGAGCATGTTTGTTCCAGACGTTGACGAAATTATCTTTGAAATAAGCCAGGACGTGATTAATAGTTTTGGCTGAGGAACTAGGGGCCCAGTCAAAGTGAGTTAAGTCATGATGTAGAGGGGCACGGTCTAATGTTTTGTAAGAGCGGATCATTATTAGTTTGTGGGGTGCCTTAGGTCTGTGCACTTTCCTAACTATGTAGATCACATGATGATCGCTAACAGCATCTGGCAGTAGGTTCGGCTGGATTACCCTATGAGGATGGGAGGAGAGAGCCCAGTCTATGAGAGTGTGGTTATGGGATTTGTGGTTTAGGCAAATAGGTTCTGTGATTAATTGGGACAGTTAAGGGCAGCTGTTTCAGTATGAGTCTTAGCAAGGGTGGGTGACAACCAGTTCAGGTTTAGATCCCCTTACAGGTAGAGCTCACCTGAGGAGGTAATAATAATAATAATAATCATTTTATTTAATATAGCGCCTTTCAGATCATCAAGACGCTGCACAAATACTGTACAAATAAACACAATTAAACAATAAATAAGAATAAAATCATTGAAAATTAGGAAATGCTTTGACCCAAAGAAAGGTCTTCAGTGTCTGCTTAAAACTCCCAACCGTCCTGCACTCCTGTAGCTGATGAGGTAGAGAATTCCAGAGGAATGGGGCAGCAAACATAATAGCCAAAGCCCCAGATGACTTCAATCTAACCCTCGGAATCTCTAACAACCCCTCATCAGTTGAGCAGAGTTCTCACACAGGGGTGTAAGGAATCAGAAATTCTTTCAGGTAGTCAGGATCCAGTCTGTGTAGGGCCTTGTAGGTTAACAAACCTACCTTAAAAGTGATCCGCCACTGAAATGGCAACCAGTGCAGATCGCGCAACACTGGGATTATATGAGATCTTCTTGATGCCCCAGTCAATAAACATGCAGCCACATTCTGCACTAGCTGCAAGCAGTGGATATCAACCCCAGGAAGCCCTAGGTAGAGGGAGTTACAGTAGTCAAGGCGCAAGGTCACAAAGGCGTGGACCAAAACTGGCAAGGATCCCAATAGTGGTGATTAAATCAGTAGCTACAGAGTGGTATAGACCAGGAAAGGGTAGAGATAGTCTAATGATGAGGGCTTCATAGGCATTGGGGTCAGTGGTAGATAGAAGAGTAGTGGTTTGGAGATAGGAAGAGTAAATAGCTATGCCCCAACCCCTACCAGTGCAGTCCTGGTGGGTAAGGGCATATCCAGGAATAGTGATAGAAGCATCAGGGATTTTGTTTGTTAGCCAGGTTTCTGATGCAATGAGGATGTCTGGATTGAGGGATCCTACAAGTGGGAGTAGCAGGTCAAGTTTAGGGAGAAGACTGTGAATGTAAAGGTGGAGTATTTTTAGGCTACAAGGGAGTGAAACTGGTGTTGGAGTAGAGGCTGAGGAGGGAGGAGTGCAGGGGGTAGGTGCTTTACTGAGTGTTGGACTCAGGTTGGGATTTATGTCTCCTGCCAAGAGGAGTAAGAGAGAGATAATGATGAAATTCAGCCTAGTACTCTTGAACCAAGGTCTGTTAGATGGTTTAGGGGAGTGAAGTTAATAACTGAAGGTGGAGAGCTGAAATTCAAGGATGCACAATAAAGTGAAGGAGTAAGCTAAAGACATGAGTGGGGTGGAAGGCCGTGTAGAGAAATGGGTCCAGGTATGATAAAAAGGCATTGGAGCAGCCACTTGACTGAAGCAGGGGGGTTAACAGGGCAGTAGGGTTTGTAAGGGAATTGTGGTGGGGGAGTGGAAGTATTTAGCAATTGAAGAGACAGAAGAGAGACCAGGGTGAAAAGTAAGAGGAAGAGGCGCAGGGGAGAGATACAGAAAGAGATCATGTTTCCTGGTTGAGAATGGCTTAAAAAGGGGAAGGGGTCTGGGTCACAGAGGTGCTGAGCTGAGGGGAAAAACAAGGAGGGCATAGACAGGATAATCTGGGGGCTTTGTCACAGGCATAGAGAGGAGGAAGAAAGCTGAGGCAGGAAGGGTCAGCACTGACCTCCACAGGGAGGTAAGTGATCTGCACTAAGTAAGCAGACTACAATGGTACAATTGTTCCTCCTCTTTTCTCCTACCCTGCCAGTGATTTCCTAAGACATTCCCCCATCTTTGCAAAGTCGGCCCGCCTAAAATCCAGGACCCTTGCTGTTGTGTGGTTTGACTCTTCTGCTGATCTCACATTGAACACCGTATTGTGACTGCTTGATCCCAGATGTCTCCCCACTTTTACATCTGTAATTCTGTCACCATTGGTGAGTACCAGGTTAAATGCTTGCTAATGAAACATTTAAACCTCTCACTAAAGATCCTGGTTTTCCCCTTGGATAGATGCAGGCCATTACCCCTGTACAGGCCTGCATCCCTCCAGTTAGAACACCAGCCCCAATGAAGCCAAATCCCTCTGCTCCGCAACAGTGCTTCACCCATGTATTGAATTTCTGGGTGCAGAGTACCCTGTTCTCCCCATTGCCCCCAACAGGTAACACTTCTGAAAAGGTTACAGCATGCCCCACTTGTCTAAGACCCCTCCCCAACTCCCTGAACGACTCCTGCACTACCCTAGTATCACCACTTGCCTGGTCATTCGTCCCCAGGTGGACAATGATGTCTAGCTCACCCTCCCATCCTACTGCCCCAGCGATCCTTAGGATGCACTGTCCATCCCTCCAAGCCATGGCGCCGGGTAGGCACTTGACCTCCCTCACTCCCTTCCCTCCCCTCCTGGTCCCGTCTACACCCCTGATGATAGACTCCCCCACCAGGAGTTGCTTTCTCCTCCTCCAGGGTCCTCTTCCTCCCCCCATCCAGTCTCCACTATGGAAGAAACTCACATCCTCCTTGATAACCACTGTGGGTGCCTCTCTGGGACAGTCCCACACTGTCAGAGCAGCAAAGGAGTTACAGTATGGAGTGGAACTGTAGGAGGGGCGTGACTCTTCCCCACCACCCTCAACCATTCTTGAGCCCACAATTGTCCAGCCACTCCTCTTCCTTGGCAATTGTTGAGGCAAAGGAAACATAGAAACATAGACTTTGACCGCAGATAAGGACCACTTGGCCCATCTAGTCTGCCCATTTCCCTACCTACAGGATAGGCCGCAGATCCTATTTAACCAACAGCCTATTTCTTCCTACCCCCACACAAGAATTGCTTTATGTCTGTCCCATGCATTCTTGAATTCTCCCACAGTTTTAGACCCCACAACCTCCTCAGGAAGGCTGTTCCATGCATCCACTACCCTCTCTGTGAAATAATACTTCCTCACATTGCCCCTGAATCGCCCCCCCATCTTTAAATAGTGTCCCCTTGTTCTTGCACATCTCTTTTTCTGAAAGATGCTACCCTCTTGGACATTGTTGATTCCACTGAGGTACTTTAAAGTTTCTATCATGTCCCCTCTCTCCCTTCTTTCCTCAAGGGTATACATATTAAGCTCCTTTAGTCTCTCCTCATACGGCTTCTTTTGCAGACCCTGCACCATTTTAGTTGCCCTCCTCTGGACTGCCTCTATCCTGTCTATGTCCTTGTAGAGATGGGGTCTCCAGAACTGGACACAGTACTCCAGATGGGGTCTCACCAACTGTCTGTACAGAGGGATAACAACTTCCTGTTTTCTGCTGCTGATGCCTCTCCCTATGCATCCCAGTATACCCCCAGCCCTCCCTACTGCCTTCTCACATTGCTTGCTAACCTTAAGGTCATCTGATATGATTACCCCAAGGTCCCTTTCCTTTTGTTGTTGTTACTACCTCCCCCATTGTGTATTCTTCCCTGGGCTCTTGTTTCCCAGGTGCATTATTTGCACTTCTTTGCATTGAATCTAGCTGCCATACTTCTGACCATTCCTCCAGCCTTGCAAGTCCCTTCTCATCCTTTCCACCTCATTGTGTATCAACCCTGTTGCAGATCTTTGTGTCATCTGCAAAGAGGCATGCTTTTCCTTCCAGTCCCTCTGCAATGTCAGTTATGAAGACATTAAAAAGGACTGGACCCAATACTGAACCCTCGGTTTCACTAGTAACCCCTCTTTCTTCAGAGTGGACTCCATTTACAATTACCCTCTGTGTCCTGTTGTCCAGCCAATGTTTTACCCAGGCTACCACCCTGGGACCCACTCCTAGGCTGGTTAATTTGACTATTAATCTTTTGTGTGGGACTGTGTCAAATGCCTTGCTAAAGTCTAGGTAGGCCATGTCCACAGCCCCTCCCTGGTCTACTACTTTGGTCACCCAGTCAAAGAAATCTATTAGATTCGTCTGTCATGACCTTCTCACTGTGAACCCATGCTGCCTTGGGTCCTGTGCTCCACTGGCCTCTAGGTGCTCAACTATTCTTTCCTTCAGAAGTGACTCCATCACTTTCCCTACCACAGAGGTCAGACTGACAGGTCTGTAGTTTCCTGCCTCTGTCTTGGTCCCAGTTTTATGAAGGGGAATCACATCCACCTTCCTCCAGTCCTCGGGTACCACACCATCCTCCCATGATTTATTAAAAAGAGTAGCCAGTGGTTTCACTAGTTCCCCCCTTAATTCTTTTAGAATTCTGGGGTGAATTCCATCAGGCCCCATTGCTTTGTCCACCTTCAGTTTTAGAAGTTCTTGCAGAACCCTTTCTTCTGTGAAAGGACTGGGATTGACCCCCCTATCAAGAGTGCTTCTGTTAATTGGATTAGGCACTTCCCCCTCCTCTTTTGTGAATATTGAGCAGAAATATTCATTCAGTATCCCCGCTTTTTCACTGTGCCCCTCTGTCCACCCACCGTTCATTCTATTCAGCCTCACTATCCCTCCCTTTGTCTTTCTACACTTGCTGATGTACCTATAAAAGGTTTTATCCCCCTTCTTAACAGAGTTAGCTATATTTTCCTCAGTTTGGGCCTTTGCTATTCTGACTTCCCTCCCTGCTTTCTTCTGCCTTAACTAGTACAGCTCTCTTTCCTGCTCCTTCTGTGTTTCCTTATACTTCCGGAATGCTATCTTTTTCTTCCTGACTTTCACAGCCACCTCTTTTGAGAACCATAGTGGCTTTTTCTTTCATTTTGATTTGTTTATTTGCTTCACACAAAGGCTTGTTGCCTCTGTGATGGCAGTTTTGATGATTCCCCATTGTTGCTCCACACCTCCTTCTAGCCTGTTTGCTAGTGCTTTTCTGAGGCACTCTCCATCTTGCCAAAGTCAGCCCTCCTGAAGTCCAGTACCCTCACTTTTGTATGGCTTGACTCTGTAGCTGAGTTTAACGTGAACCACACTGTTTGATGGTCACTTGTTCCCAGATGGCAACCCACTTCTAGATCTGAGATCCTCTCACTGCCCCTGTTTGAGAGTACGAGGTCTAAGATTGCTCCCTCATGAGTGGGTTCTGAAACTAGCTGTCTGAGGTCTGCCACCTTGCGGCATCAAGAATGGCCCTGCTCTTGGATGTGGCTGCAGCAAATGTGCTCCAGTTAACATCTGGCATATTCAGGTCTCCCATCAACAGTATCTCCCATTCTCTGCCATTCTAAGAATGCCTTCTATCATATCATTGTCTATTCCTTCCCCCTGACATGGGGTCTGTACCTAACCCTGTGTGGATTGTGGTGCCTTTCCAGTCTCCAAGGTGACCCACAGTGCCTCCTCTCCTCCCTGTTTACTCTTTTGTTCAGTTGCTTTTATCCCTTCCTTTACATAGAGAGCTACTCCTCCCCCTCTTCTCCCCTGCCTGTCTCTCCTGTAGGTTACATACCCTGGTATGTTAAAATCCCAGTCATGGTTCTCTGTGTACCATGTTTCTGTGACTGCTACGATATCCAGGCATCCCTCTTCCATCAAGGCCACCAGCTCAGGGAGCTTGTTGCCCAGACTACGGGCATTGGTACCTTTACCCTCCATTTCCTGATGGCCTTACTCCTTTTTGCCCCATCCCTGTCCTTCTTGCCTTTGTCACTTTCTCCATTTACCCCTGCCCTTCTCCCTATCAACACCTCTATGTTGGTGTTTACCGCACTTACTACCGTGATTTTTTTTGGAGGAGACTAGGATTTCCCTGCTCCTTTCCAGTGCCTCCCCCCTTGGCTAGTTTAAATTCTTGCCAATGAAGCATTTAAACCTATCACCTAGGATCCTGGTTCCCCTCCTGGACTGATGCAACCCATCATGCCAGTATAGGCTTGCATCGCTCCAGGTGGACCCCCAGTCCCCAATGAAGCCAAATCTCTGAGCTCCACACCAGTTTTTCAACCACTGATTGAATCCCATGGTGTGGAACACCCTAGCCTCTCCTACGCCATAGATGGGCAGCACCTTTGAGAAGGTTACTGTGCGTGCTACTTGTCTAAGGCCCCTCCTCATTTCCACAAACTCTTCCTGCACTTCTCTAATCCCTTTCTTAGCCAGGTCACTTGTCCCTAGGTGGACAATGACATCCAGCTCCCTTCCCTGTGCAGCTGCTCCGGCAATCCTGAGGTTTCACTCCCTGTCCCTCCATGCCATGGTACCAGGCAGGCACCTTACCTCCCTCTCCCTTCCCTCTCCCCTTCCTCCCCCAGTTCTAGCTTCCTAACAATGGAGTACCCCACCAGGAGTTGTTTCCTTCCCCTGCGGGGTCCCCTGTCACCCTCCTGTGGGTCTTCTTTGTGGAGGTTCCCAGCATCCTCCTTGGTCTCCACTGAGGGTGCCTCCATAGAGGAACCACACTTTGCCAGAATGGCATAGGAATTGTAGAGACGTACAACTGGAGGGATGTGCCTCTGTTCCACCACCCTCACCCTCCCTGAGCCCACTGTAGTCCAACCGCTCCTTTTTCTTGGCAACCTCTGAGGCAATGGCAGTGGCACTGGTGGTCCCTGGATGGAAGAGGAGGTCCCACAAATCCTGGCCAACTCAGCCTGGAGATGAGCAACCTCCTTCCTCAGCCCAGAGAGGTGCCTGCAGATGGGACAACACCGCTTCCTCCAGAACGTCTCCCAGAAGACTGCTGCTCCACAGCCACTGCACTGCACCACTCCCATCATGTCTTATTTCTGGCCCCTTAACTGTTTGCAATCCTTACTCTTTCCTCTGTTTTTTTTCTCTCTCTCCTTACTTTCTACCTGTGTACCCTTTAAGCTCCTGATTGTCCTGTTCTGAGACAAGAATATCCTATATTTCTCAGTAGACCCCTTATTTGCTCAGAGGCAGCCCTCCAGCAGCTAGAGGGGGCTGGAGAGCTATTCTTGCCCTTCTAGGATGGTGGGTCTTTGGTGGCTCTGTGATCACTCACTTCCTGCTCCCAAACAGGAAGTTCCTGTTATCAGTCAAATTCTGTGCCTATAAAAGTAGAACTAGCTTTGGGTGGCAGGGAGGAGGGGAGGGAAGGAGGGCAATATAGTCCCAGTAGAGAAGTCCAGTCACACAGCAGTCCTTTCTCCTGGTGTCTTCTGCCAAGCTACTAGCAGAATGTTTCTAAGGCAGTCTTTAAGTGTAGCTTCCTTCTAGCTAAGCCACTCCCCCAACTTACTAGATCTTTCTACAATGGAGACAGACTTGGTGGTTCCTGGGCAGGGGAGAAGGTCCCCTGAATCTCAGCCAACTCAGCCTGGAGACAAGCAAACTCCACCCTCAACCCAGAGAGGTGCCTGCAGATGGGACAGCACCACAGCCTCCAGAAAGTCTTCCTGAAGACTGCCACACTACAGCTGCCCCACATCCGCTGCACTGCACCATCCCATCATGTCTATAAGTGTCCTTCCTGCTTTAGGGATTGTTTCTCTCTCTCTCTCTCTCTCTTCCCTTCTCTACTTTCCTTCAGTAGAGAAACATCCTTGCTTAGTTGCCTTTGTGCCCTGTTGCTGTTTCAATGTATTCCAGTGAACTCTCCCTTCCTACTTCCAAAGAGAGTATCTAATTGCTGTAAATCACCCCAAGGGAGCCAGTAAAAGTGGAGCTAGCCCCAGGTGGAATGATGGAGATGCGGGAGGCAGGGCAGTAGTGTGTGTGTGTGTGTGTGTGTGTGTGTGTGTGTGTGTGTGTGTGTGTGTGTCTGTGTCCCCTTTTCCCTCTCACGTCCCTTTGCTGCTACTAGCCAAACACCCTATAGTAACTTTTAGAAGGCACTGAGCCTCTCTCAGCTCCACCCTGCCCTCCAATTAAACACCTGATTCACAGGGCTTCCTGAATCTACTCACCCCAAGATTAAATTCCTTACATAGTTCCCCCCACACCACCTGTTAGAATTTAAAACCCAAGTTTCAAGGTAACCCAGTCACTGCCTACTAAGTTTTAAAGTACCCCAACCACTGCCTAAAGATCTTTTCTCCTCAGTTACCCTGCTATTTTCAAAAGGAAGAGAAGTATAAGTAAATATTAATATACCTTTAAGTTAAAGCTAGGTGCTTTCACTCCACTCTTTCAGCAAACTCTGGTCTTCCACCAGGTTTAAATGATACTTGGATGAGCATTTAATTTAGTGGGGGTGGATGCTGCAAATCCAAGGGAGGCATCAATGCATCCCCAGATGATGAAGCAGCAGGGAAGGAGAGCTCGAGGGGAGTAAGCTCTCCTGGGACAGGAGCGCAAGAAGACAGCGGTGGGAACAAGGTAGATGACAAGGGAGTTTAAATCAGGAAAGTAAGAAGAAAGAAGTAGAGGAGATGAGTAACAGAGAAGGCAGTAAGGGAAGAGTTGGGGCAGTGTGAGCTTCAAGGAACAGTACAAGCAGGAAGAGTGGGAAGTAGGGAAGCAGTCTGGAAGGGAGTAAGGCATGGAGAACCATGTATACCAATGCAAGGAGTCTGAGAAATACTATTCCTGACCTGGCGGCCATCATGGTAGAGGTTAGAGGGTAGCCTGGATTTGATGAACATATTGGAGTTGTGGTGCACTGAAAGCCACAACTGGGATATGGTTATTCCATGCTACTCTCTGTTCAGGAGAGACAGGGAATGGAGGAGGAGAGGAGTGTACTATATATAAGGGGGGATCAAGGCCACAAATGTACAGGGGCACCCAGAGGAAAAAGAAGGGTTTGAGGTGCTGTGGGTCATCCTGGAGACAGGTACTGGGGCTGCTACCCATACAGGGTTGGAAAATAGATCTCCAGCACAGGGAGAGGAGTTGGATAAGGCACTTGGGGAAATCAAGATGGCAAGTAAGGGGAAGGTTCTGCTAGTTGGCACTTTAATCTTCCAGATGTGGATTGAAATCTGCCAACTGCAGCTTCAGCAAGGAGCAGGCCATCCTTAACTCCCTACAAGGGGCTTTTCTCAACCAGTTAGTCAAGGAACTCTCTAGGAATGGGGCAGTGCCAGACCATGTGCTTACAATCTGGGACAGCACTGCAGACATCACAGTGAGCATTCCCCTAGGTGCCAGTGAACACTGTAAGGTGTGGTTTAACATTAAGACTGGAATAGATGAAAACCACAAAAGGATGAGGGTCCTGGATCATAGGAGTGTGGATTTTAAAGAAATGGGAAACTGCATCAGAAACTGCCTTATGGGGGAATGCAATGGAGGGGTAGAGGCACAGGGGGGAAAATAAGTGATGGCATAATTAAGGCAACCGACCTTTCCATGAAGAAAGTGAGTAAAAATAGAAGAAAAAAGAGACCATTATGTATCTTTTGGAAGGTGGCTAAGGTGAGGAGGGGAAAAAAGGGTGGAGGTACTGAATAAGAAATACAGAAGGAGGCAGACAGTTGTACCAAGTAAAACAGAGGGAAGCAGGAAAGGCAGTGAGAGGAGAAAAGTTGCAGACAGAGGAAAGAATAGTCAAGGGGGAAGCTAAAGAGGATAACACTTTGTTCAGGTAGATTAATGAGAAGAGGAAGGCAAGCGGACTGGTAGTGAAGATAAGGAGGGCAGCAGGGGTGGGTATCACTGAAGAGGATCAAGAAAAAGCAGACATCTTGACCAGTTACTTCTGCTCAGTCTTCATAGTAGGGGTGGGGGTGGACCACAGAGAACAGCAAAAATAAAGGGAAGGGGGATTCAAGTTCATTTTCAGAGGAAAGAGTCCTGAAGGAACTTGCAGCTTTGAAAGCAGACAAGGCTATAGGACTGGATGGGATACACACAAGGGAACTGACTGCTTTTTTCAACAGCTTTCCATAAACATGCATGGTTCTTGAGGACTAGAGAAAAGCAGATGAGGTACTTCTATGAAAAAGCGAGAGCAAGTAGGAAGCTAGCAACTATAGGCTGGTCAGTCCCACCTCAGTGGTGCAAAACAGCGATCGCTATTATGGCGATTGTATGTCGCTGAAAAGCAAATCAGCGATATACACTTGCCGGCGGCCCGACATCCAGAAAAACAAAATGTGGTTTGGGGGGGCTGTGCCCCTGCACCCCTCCACATTCTCCTGATTTAAGATTCTCAGCTCCAGAGGGTTAATGTCAGGAAGGGGACACAGTCCAGATTTCAAAAAAACATTAAGTCATGCAGCCGCAGGCAGCGGCACAATTTTCATACTGCTGGTCTCCAGCCCCGAACCCAGTACCTGCTAAGCCAGAGCTAGCCACCCACACCACCACACCACATGGCTAGCTCAGTGGGAGCAGGCACACCAGTTCCCTAAAGCCCCCTCCCTGTCCCTCCCCTTCCCCTCACTATTCCCTCCTTCCGGGTTGCCCTTCCCTACACTCGCTTTCGCATAGTGTTGCTTCCCTTGCAGGGTAGCCCATAATGATAGTGCTGAAAATGAGCTGCTATTTTTGTAGTCACTTATTTTCAGTCGCTATCATCACTGAATACCCTGATGGTTATTCTGTGCTTACACCACCCCAGAGCTCTAGATATCTACCACTCTTCTGCCACATATTCCATCACCAGCCACCTTGATTCCTAGTTAGTCTTCTCTATTGCCACCTCTATGGTGCAGACTTCCACCATTGCCCCCCTGTATCTATCTGATCACACCCCTATGCTGATGGTCATAGAGTGGGGACCTGTTACCCATAAACCCACTTTGTGGCAACTAGATCCCTTCTTGCTCCAAGATAAGGAGTTCTCCCATGGTTCAGAAGAGAAGTGTCCTTTTTTACAACAAACAATACTGGCAACACCTCAAAATCCACATTCTGGAAGGCCTTTATGGCTTTACTACATTTGAAGACTATGGCTTTTGCTGTGGCTTGCCATGATAGATCAGAGCAGGAGCAATGGGATCTTGATGATCAGTTGCAAGACAAGGAAAAGTAACTTAAATATTGCCCCCACACACACACACAGATTTGACACCATCCCTGTTGAGGGACTTAAATGCTCTCCATATCCAGGAAAGCAGAACTGGATGTCTTGCACCTCTGGCATTGGTACTGGGATGTAGGGAGAAGGCCAGGCAGCTGCTCTCATACAGGGTACATAAACAGCAGGCTGATAGGCACATTCTTGGGCTGAAAGTCTCTAGTGGTGTTGTGCACACACAGTCTCAGAAGATCAATGGCATCATGTGTTCCTTTTATGAATGACTACACTTCCCATGGTCCTTTGGACAGAACCAAACTGGAGGATGTTCCCTCTCTGTCAGCACAGCAGAAGGAGGCTTTGGTGGCACCTCTCCTTATCTAAGAAATCCAGTCCATGATTGCCTCTTATTCATCACAAAGTCCCTAGACATGACAGTATTCCGATTGATATATACCAACTGATCCCCACCCTGGTTTCCCACACCATACAGGCTGTCTTTCAAAGATCCCATGTCACAGTCTCCCTTACCCCCATGATACGGGAAGTGGTCATTATGGTATTCCCTAAGGAAGGTAAGGATCATACTCTTCCTAGGAGTTATGACCCATTTAACTCATCAACTCAGATACGAAGATTCTGACAAAGGCTCTTTCCACCCTTTGGGAGCTCCTTCTCCCTCAACTCATTCACTCCTTGCAGGTAGGTTTTGTTAAAGGCTATTTGTGCTCTGACCAACACAGGGCCCTTTTCACCTTGCTGTCACTGGTTGGCTCCATCCCCACTCAAGCTGCAGTGGTTGCCATCAATTTTGAAAATGCGTTTGATCTGGTGGAGTGAGGATACCTCGCTTTGGACTTCAGCTCAGAGCTGGATCCAGGCTCTTTATGCTCAGTCATCTGCCTGTGTCTTTGTTAACTCGGTCCTTTTCTCCTTCATTTCCTTAATACAGAGGCAACAGTCAGGGTTGCCCTCTCTCCCCCATGTTATTTGTTTTGTCTATGGAGTCATTTGCCCTTGCCCTGCAGATGCACCTCTCAGTTGCAGGACATTCAGGTTAGGAACCTGGACTACTGGATGCTACTATATGTAAATGATTGCTTGTTACTCCTTTGAGATGCCTGGATTGGGTCCCTGTCTTAATAGACACCCTGTGAGCTTTCCATGCCATTTGTGGTCTTCGCTCCACCTCCATCAAGACTGAACTCTTGTCTCTCAATGCCTGTTGTATATCACTTTATGTCACGCTCGGCAGACTGCAGTGGTCCCCTACATGCATCAATTACCTGAGTATCAAGGTCTGCTCAGACCTGGAGGTGGTGGTATCGGACAATCTTACTGCCCTGCTTAAAAAGCTGCAGGATAACTGCAATCATTGGTTCTTGTTTCACCTGTCCCTAGCAGGAAAGATAGTAACAGTCAAGATGATTCTGGCCCTCAAGTTGCTTCACTGCTTCTGTCATTTGCCTTGGAAGTTCCAAACCTTTGGTTCTCAAAATTAGAAGCCCCACTTGGTAAGTTTCTCTGGGATGGCAAGCTCCCTCGTTACAGCATAGCTAAGTTGTGAGCCCACGGATGCAGTTATGGCTGGGGGTTACCCTGATGTTACTCCTACTATGTGGCATTCAGGTGTGCACAAACTCTTTCCTGGCTGCTCATTCTCTCTCAAGTTGCTGCCTCACTTTGGGTTGCAATTGATCAGCACTGTCTATGACCAAGCTGGCCTCCCTATGGCCCATTTGTTTTCCTCCCTGCCTAGTTTTGGCAAGGAGGGGCCCACTGTGTTGTCCTCTCTGCATGCCTGGAAGATGCTTGAGTCCTGGGTTCAATTCTCCCTCATGCCCAAGGCCTACCTTCCCCTCAGGAATAACCCTTTGATTAAGGTCAGGGATGTTGTGCTCACTGGGACACTTGGGCACTTCATAAGCACAGATTGACACTAGGTCCTGGGTATCCATGGGCAGATGAGATGGACCCTTGGCTCCTTTTGCCTCCACTTTCTATATTTCTGTAGTGTGAGATGTGTTGCCAACATATGAAGCCCAACAGGGTGCTGTGCTCACTGGAACACTTGGGCACTTCATGAGCACAGATTGACACTAGGTCCTGGGTATCCATGGGCAGATGAGATGGACCCTTGGTCTCCTTTTTCCTCCATTTTCTATGTTTCTGCAGTGTGAGAAGTGTTGCCAACATATGAAGCCCAACACTGCTCATTTGGACCTTTCTGAGAACCTTGTGGCCCACATTGGTCTGCCCCAGCATGACGTTTAGAGGCATCTACAGCTCTGGTGTTCCATTTAAAGCTGCCTCCAGTAGCTCTCTTTCCATATTCCTAGCCCCCCCTCCCGCCTTACTGTCTTGTTTGAATGCACTCAGAGACAGACCTGATCTGATTTACTGGGGTATCATCCAGGCTGCCGCAGTCCCTTCTGAGGGTGCCAGACACAAATCGCCTCAAGCTCTTGCTTTGGATATTTCAGAACCTAATTGGTCCTACCTGTGGTCCCTCACTCACTGGGCATGTCCAGACTCCAGGAGCCTCCTAATTCAGAACAAGCTCATGCATATGCATTACTGCACTCTGGCTAAACTGAAATCGCTTAGTGTCATGAGTCCTGATCTTTGCTGGCATTGTCAGTTTCCAGCGGCAGTTCTTCTCCTCATTGTGTGGAATTGTTCTAGGCTCAGTTCTTTTGAGATCCAAGTACACAATTGTTATAGGAACATTCTGGAGTTCCCACTTGTCTTTTTCTCTCATTTTATATCTCTTGGGTCTTCTCCCCACTGCCCAACACATTTCTGAATGCCAGCTACAATGGCTTCTGAAGGTGAATTTTGAAGCCAAGACATTAATGCTTTGGTGGTGAAGAGTTCCTGATGTTCCAGTTGTTGCTTAGTGCCTTGCTTCCGTTAGACACTTGGCCACCCTAGATTGGATGTCCCATTTTACCAGAAAATCTCTTTCTGCCTACAAGGCTTCTTGGGCCCCTTTTTGTCCTTGGTGTATTCCAGGCAGGACCCCCTGTTAGTGGCCCTGATTCAGGTTATGATAACTAATGCCTGACTGATGCTATGAAATGTGTCTGCTAATTGCTCTGCTATGCTATGTTGGTGGTAACACAGTTTAATGTACTCGGCACCTGTTGTTCTTGTGTGCCATTATGTATTGAGCTACTGTACATGCCTGATATCAGTTTGTCATTATATGTTCTACCTGTAACCTGATTTCTGGAATGTCTTTGTAAATTCTATTCTGTGTTGTATTTGTTGTGAAATCTTTTACTGTGCAGTGGTAACTGCAAAAAAAAAAAAAAACTATGGTCAGAGCCAATTTGGCTGTGGAGAGATTTTGGAATGCTTTCACCTATTATTTCTAATGAATTTGCACAATGCATATCTGCTGAGTGGCAATTTCAATGTGGTCTTCCTTTGACACATTTTTACAATGTGTTTTCCTAGAACATGCCTCCTGATTGCTATATATTTAGGCTGGATATTTCACAGAAGAAATGGCATTTTATTTTCGGGTGATGAAGCACTAGCAGTAGGGCACTGGAATGTGTTTTACATAGGTACAAGATGTGTGCGGGCGATAACGCCCAGTGGCCATGCACCTCAGGCACTCATATGTAGACTCATCTTCTCGGTGCCATTGCACTACTCAGTGTGGGTGAAAGGTGATGCCGTACTCACTCATACAGGTCCCAGAACAGGCATGTTGCAGCTGACCTCCCATTTGTTTGTACAATTGAGGAACCACAAATGCACTATCCATAGTCTGGAGCATACACTAGAAATGCCATTGCAGGATACCACACCCCATGGCACCGAGGATTCATCAGCAGTCCAGAGAGTGACATGTTACACAGGGGAACAGGGAAGAGTGTATGACAGCAGGAAGATATAGCATCAACAAGGCATGCATTAGAGGTATGTCAATTCTCTCTTACGATTTGCCAGGGACATACACACAGCTGCATACACTGGTGGATCCACAGCTTGTGTAGTTCCCCAGTGTATGGTATAGCCACTTGGGTCATTCTGGAGTGAAGGTCCCCAGCCCGGGTCCAGTGCAGTCAGCGGCTGGCTGTGACAGGGCATGAAGGGCAGTGCCAATCTCCCTAACAGCTCAGGTATGGGGGGAGCGGGGTCATCTATGTACCAATGCAGTGGGTGGGAGTCCTCTATGCTATGGATATGGACTGTGGTTTCCTCTGATGTGAATGGGTCCAATGGGCCCTACACTGTGGAGCTCTTCAGGAATTGAGTTGCATCGATCGGGGATTGGAGGGGGTACTTTTTGTCCACCAGGGCTGCCAAGCTGCTGTGCACCTAGGTGCACTTCCGCAGCCAACCGGAGGGTGGCTGGCCAGCTTAAGCCAGCTATTCATGGCCTAGCTGTGGGCTGCACTGCTCTGGGCTGCGAGGGGTGAACTTCCCACTGAGTATGTCGCATCGCGGCATATGTATGGGAATACACCCTCGACTTGCATGGCATAATATTTGTGTGCATCCTGGCCCATTCTCTTGCGGCAGGTGCATCCCACACATTTGAATAACCCACTGTGGTGCATTGTTGGAGTTGCGCAGCATATCTCCCTTTTCCATCAGGATGCACTGCACATCTCTTTTGAATATGGGGGCCCTGGACTAGGATACCCTGAAGAAATACATTATCAAAATGGGAAAATCACGACCCCACTGAAAAAAATATATTGCATCTAATCTGGGACATCCTGAGTAAATACAGAGCAGAAATGTGTAAATGAAGATCCCTATGACAATGAGATGTAGCATCACCCCTGCGAGATCCAGGATATAAAATATAGGATAAGAAATATTTAAAGGAAATCTACTCTAAACTGAACTTCGCTGTGGTCACTGACATAAACAAACAGTTTCTTTATTGTAACAATCACACAGGAGCCTGGCATGCATATTTTATGGGACACATACAAACAGAGATGAGAAATTAAGTGCCTCAGCTGGGACTTGAACCCAGGCTGCCCAGAAAACCATTCTGATTGCACTAACTAGCTGTGCCACTGAGACAACTGGAACCTGGGCCATCCTCTAGCACATTACTCTTTCTCAAATGCACAACCCAATGGCAACACAAATATTAATTTGAAACAATCACACAGGAGTGTGGTGTGCATATTTTATGGAACACATACAAACAGAGGTGAGAAAGAATAAGTGCCTCAGCTGGGACTTGAACCCAGGCTGCCCAGAATATCGTTGTGATTGTGCTAACCAACTGCACTACTGAGACAGCTGAAACATGGGCCATCCTCAAGCACATTACTCTTTCTCAAATGCACAACCCAATGGCAACACAAATATTTACTTGTAACAATCACACAGGAGTGTAGCGTACATATTTTATGGATCACATACAAACAGAGGTGAGAAAGAATAAGTCCCTCAGCTAGGACTTGAACCCAGACCACCTGGCAGTATTGTGGCCATGAGGATGATGTGTGTGTGGGTACGTGTGTGTGTGTGTGAGTGTGTGTGTATGTATACAAAATATAAGATAAGAAATATTTAAAGGAAATCTACTCTAAACTGAACTTCACTGAGTTCACTGACATAAACAGGTATTTGTATAACATACTAACATACTAAAATGCCAGCAGAATAGGCCTAATGGTCTCTTGAGTCTGCTCGAATTTCAGCACCCTCAATGAGGGCTGATTTTGGTGTCACCCCTCCCCCTTGGGTTATACCGTCCCTAGTCCCAGATGTTCCACCTGTATTGGGCCTGGTCAGATTTACCCTCCCCCTGTACGTGTCCAATCCCCTCTTAAACCTGTCCACAGTCTCTGCCTCTACCAGCTCCCTGGGCAGTGCATTCCATGGCTCCACCACCCTTTCAGTGAAATAACATCTTCTCCTCTCCCCTCTGAGTCTGCCCCCTTCCAACTTACACCCGTGACCTCTTGTTGCCCCACCCTCCTTCCTTTGGAGCACTCTGACTGGGCTCCTTTATTGATCCCTTTCATGTACTTAAAGACCTCTATCATGTCCCCCTGTCTCTCCTCTCCTCCAGGGTGTACATGTCGAGCTTCTTGAGCGTCTCCTCATAGTTCATCTCCCCCAGGCCCCAGATTATTTTGGTTGCCCTCCTTTGGACCCTCTCTAGGAGTGTAATGTCACTCTTTAAATGTGGTCTCCAAAACTGTACACAATACTTGAAGGGTGGCCTAACCAAGCACTTGTACAGTGGAAGGATCACTTCTGCCTTTCTGGAGGTAATCCCCCTGGCAATGCATCCCAGCATCCTATTTGCCCTTGTCACTGCCCTCCTACAGGTCTCTGAGTTGTTCATTTTGACATCTACCACTACCCCCAGGTCCATCTCACCCTCCGTGACTTGAATCATGTCTCCTAACAGGGTATACCCCAGGCCCGGATTTCTGACTCCCAGGTGCAGAACCTTGCACATCCCCACATTAAATTTTAATTCCATTTTCCCGACCACCTTTCCAAAGCCTCCAGGTCCTCCTGCAAGGCCACCCTCCCCCTCCTTCCCATCCACCACTGCACCCAGCTTTGAGTGGTCTGCAAAGAGACTCATCTCAGTCCTGATCCCCCTCCTGATGTCTGAGATATAGGCATTGAACAGGAGTGGCCCCAGCACTGACCCCTGGGGAACCCCACTAGTAACTCACCTTGGGGATGAGGTTAACCCTTCAACCACCACCCTCTGAGTATGCTCAGAGCCAATTTCCTAACCATCTTAACAAGTGTCTCCCTACCCCCATTTCCTTCAGCTTAGCCAGCAGGCCACTGTGGGGTACTGAATCAAACACCTTGCTAAAGTCCAGAAAGAGGACATCCACTGGCCTACCCTGGTCCAGGGCCCTTGTCACCCAGTCATAGAACTCAACAAGGTTTGTCTGACATGATCTTCCCATGACAAAGCCATGCTGCCTATCGTCCAAGTACCCAGTTTGCACCAGTAACCCCCCCTAGCCTTTCCTTGACAATACCCTCCATCACTTTGCTGACCACTGATGTCAGGCTAACAGGCCTGTAATTTCCCACCTTCTCTCTTGATCGACCCTTGTGGATTGGCATGACATGGGCTACCCTCTAGTTTTGGGGCACCCACCCAGTCCTCAGAGAGAAGTTGAAAAGATATTAGAATGCAATACTTATTTTGAATGTTGGTGCCATGAGGATGGTGTGCATAGAGAGAGTGTGTGTGTGTGTGTGTGTGTGTGTGTGTGTTGCTGTAGCACAATATATTTTTTACCCAAAAGCATAGTAAAATATGGCTTCTTATTGCTATATATTTTGTCTAAGCAGTTCACTGAAGACCTGGCATATGTCTGAGACTGCTCATCAGATAGTGTCTGTAGAGGTTAAAAAAACAGTGTAAATCATAGATTTGCTGGGGAAAGGGTGACATTTATGAGGTATGAATCTTTCTTGAAAGACAATACATTCCCAAGTTAAACTAGCATCAAGAAGTTGCATAAATGCTTCGTATTTTAATGTGCAAATCTCCAGTTTCATAGGCAACCAATATTTAACAAATATTTAACCAGCTGTTTCAGTTTCCTAATGGCATCTGATACATAGCTTACAGTTATGTCTCCGGCATTCTTAACAGAAAGAAGGTAATATTTTATTTCAGTTGGCATGGAAGGATACATTGAAATGTCCAACACATTTGTCCCACGAAATTCCATTTTCAAGCTACAGATAGCAAAATGGCTGTAGGCTCCACCTACAGCCATAAAAAGAGGGAAAAGCAGCATGGATTCATTGGGGGAGGTCATACCAGATGTATCTGATTGATTTTTTTAACTAGGCTTCAAGTAGGTAACCAGGGAACTAGATCAGGGGAAGGACATGGACATAGCCTATCAGGACATCAGGAAAACCTTTAACACTGTGCTACAAAGGAGACAGATAAAGAAATTGTGCAGCCTAGGTGTGGGATCCAAAGTGGTGAACTAGGTTAGAAACTGGTTAATGGATATTAGACAGAGGGTGGTGATTAACAGCACTCACTCTAATTATGGGAGAGTGACCAGTGGGATGCTGTTCATAAGTGACATTGCAGAAGAAATGGAAGGGAAGGTATTCCTCTGCAAAAATAACACCAAAATCCCTAATAGGGTGGACACTCAGGAGGGGGTGGAGAAAATATGTAGAGATCTTGGAAAACTCAAGGTGTGGTCAAGAGCATGGCAACTGGGGTTCAATGCCAAACAGTGCAAAATCATGTTCATAGGGCATATGGACCCAGAAGTTGAGTACATGATAGTGGTACTGACAGTTAAAAAGCAGGAAAGAGACCTTGGGATTATCATATCTCATTACCTCACAGTGGCAGAGCAGTGTGTCAAAGCAATGGGTTGAACCAGATGGTTGCTGACATGCATAGGGAGAGGTATCTCCAGCAGGAGTAAGAAAGTGCTGTTGCCACTACATCGCTCACTGGTGAGACCCTACCTGGAGTACTGTGTCCAATTCTGAAGGCTGCACCTCAGAAATGACATAAACATGGTGGAAGTAGTCCAGAGGAGGGCAGCTAAAATGGTGCAGGGGTTGTACCAAAAGCCCTAAGAGGAGAGACTGAGGGATGTACACCCCAGAAGAGAGGAGAGGAGAGTGAGAGAGGAGATGATAAAGACCTGCAAGTACCACACCACTGTACTAAACCATCAAGTGCATTGCCCTCATACCTATAGCTTCATCTTGGATAAAAGGGGAGGGGAAGGGGGAGGGGTGGGAGTTTGGCATGACAACCCCAATAGCACATTTCTAAACTTTGTGTGCATTGGCTTGAAAACAGTATTAACCTATTCCCAACTCAGAAGATTTGAGTTTTGTATGATAGGAACAGTATTCTGCATTAACATATTTTTTCAGTGAAGATAGAGAAAGAGATAGATAGATAGATAGATAGATAGATAGATAGATAGATAGATAGATAGATAGATAGATAGATAGGTAGACAGACAAATAAACAGACAGACAGCCAGATGTAAATATAATCATTATGATTGCTCACTGCATGCTTTCATGCATCTCTGACCAGTAGCTCATGGGCTTTAACTTAGTACTAAATCTCATAAATCAAATACGATAGTTGCAGCAAATGGTATTTCTCCAGCAAGATTACACAACATATGGGTGATCTTATTGGTACAATGCCATTTATTGTACCTGGAAAGAAAGATTGAAATAAAATATTTTATTGGCTAATATACATGGGTCATTGGATATTATAAGACAGCTCCTTTTAGTCATATAAGGATATTCTGATTATCGTATCTGTTTGCCAAGAGGTACAGTAAGTGATTTGATTAGATTCCTTATCTGACTGTTTAACTTCCTGAACCCTATTATTTCATCTCGCCTCTATTTATATATTTAACATCATTAACAAGCAGCTATTTAATATCTTACTAGTTCAACTTATATATTTTCTATTACTGTGTGGGTACTGTATCTTTTTATGCATGCACCCTTTTGTAGAAATTATTTAAAATGTATATTTTCACATAGAGTATTAGGCACAAATTATACTGTTGTCAGGTAGGGGGTTATTTAGCAGGAAGAAAGACAATGCTTCTTTACTCCTGTTTCCACTTTTCACTGTTCTATTTTGTTTTACAATGCATGTATTAGTTTTTTAATGCCTGTAGCTCATTAATACTACTTTTTTTATTTGAATCTCCTAAAACCTTAACCCTGTTTTCATTTTTATATTTATTATTTTCAGATGAACAGTCCCACACATGCCACAAGGAGCAAAACATATGAGATTCCTGACCAAGCTAGCTAAGATTAAATTAACATTGAACGCCTCTTTATTACAAGGTCAGGGGAATACTTAATAAAGAAGAAGCTGATACAGGAATAAGCCATTGCATCCACTGGATCTATATAGACCTTAGTGGCACAAATGATACAAAATAAGGGAGATGGCTTAACAGGTTGGATGGGTCTCATAACACAAACTGCTAGAGTAGAAAATCAGCATAAACTAGAAACAAAGTGAAAAACATTCAGAAGCATAGAAATATAGCAGTAATTAAGTATAATGCAACATTATAGGCAAATTTCCTCATAACATAACATGCCATACATGTAAACCCCCAGTCTGTTTGGAGCACAGCTGAGTGCATCATTCTGACTGCAGTAGGGTATGCCCAAAGTCATAAGGAGTACAGCAGGTGCATTGCCAATCAACAACAGAGATCTAGACCCACACCAGGTACTTATAACAGTATCCAGAATTGACACTGCAAAGTAGTATGATGGGGTGTAGCACTGTTGAGGTACAGTACTGTCCTTCTGATGAGAAACTATAGGGCTGAGGGCCCTGTGCTGGGAGACCTCAAAGAGAGGAAAGAAGAGCGCAACTATCCTATTCTAAATAACATACAGTATATTATTTAATACTTAAAGTGGCAGTGTGGATGGGAAGGTTGAGGTACAGGAAGTTATTTTTATTGTTTAGTTTCAAAGGCTGCTTACTTTGTAGTAGAGGTGAGCATAGACCAAATGGGCACAGCAGGTGGGATTTTATAAAGATGCTCAGAGGCAGGAAGTGAAGGGGAGCACTTCCTGACTATAAGGCACTAGGAAGGCTATAAGAGCACTTTAAATGAGTGTAGCGATTCATGTGTAGTGACTGTGAAATTTACAGTGTTAAGCACCATTAGAATCAAAGAAGGACTTAGAGGAGGAAGAAGGTCAGTGGCAGGCCATTCTGCTTGAGTAAGGGGTTAAAACAGCACCAGGAGAGGGAAGTGAGTTGAGAGAAGTGCATTGCAGTCCACATCCATTCAAATCAATAACATATGTTAGCAACATGTTTTTTTGGGGGGAGGGGGCAGGAGGAAGCGAGGGAGAGATTGTCAGCTTTCTGAGTTGGGGTGCCGTGATCTTGCAAAGGCTGCTCTGGATGCATAGAAGATGCCCAGTGTGTATGAGGAATGGGACCTCTGTTGATGAGGTCACTACCCTTATGGGCAATATGAGGTTCCTGAGGAGGATCTCAGGGTCGGGTGCAATGGGGGTTGCAGAGCCATTCCACTGAGGACCCCCAGTTAATGCAAGTGGATAGACTGTGGTGGGGTGGATGGGGTGGGAAACATATAATTTATTTATTTATTTCAATCTAGGATTACAATACCTTTGAGCCGAGGCTCTTTTACAAAGGTTCCAGATCAGCGTGTGCAACAGTCATCATTTTTAGTTACAAACATATAGTCATTGACTTACAGACATGTAATAACCAGTACAAAGACTTGAGCTATGTGCAAGACAATGGGAAGGGGGGTGGGGAAGTGAGGGTAGGAGATCGAGGGGAAGGAGGTGCAGGGGGTAAAGGGGAGTACGGGAGGTGGTTGGGGCGGGGGCAGGAGTGGAGATACGGGGGGGGAGGTGGGCGAGGGGGGGAGACAGTGCAGCCAGGGGGCCTTGTTGAGGGAAAATGACAGGTAAGGTGCTAGGGGTACAAAGACTGATTGTAAGTGCTGGTTGCTAGGGCATTTGCAGCTGGAACAGTGGAAATGTTAAGATGGGTTTTGGATCTTTGGCTTTGGATGTATCTTCTGTGCATCCAGAGCAGTCTTTGCAAGATCACAGCACCCCAACTCAGAAAGCTGACAATCTCTCCCTCCCTTCCTCCTGCCCCCCCCACTAAATTTGACAGCAGATACAGACTGCTTTGGCTTACCAAGTCTGCCCAATTTTCTCTATCTACAGTATCACCATAAATGCTACTCGATCCCTGGCTTTCTCCCATTTGCCCCATCCTTTCAACAAAGATTTCCTTATGCCTGTCACATGCATTATTGAACCCCAACACTGTTTTAACCCCTGCTACCTCTGCCAGAAGGCACTTCCAAGAATCCACCACTCTTCCTGTGAAGAAGTACTTCTTCACATCTCTCCTGAATCTACCTCCTCCAGCTTCATTGCATGTCTTCTTGTTCTTTATCACCTTTTTTTCTGAAAAATACTTCCCTCCTGTAGCTTACTCACCAATGTGAGGTATTTAAAGGCCTCTATCATGTCCCCCCCCCTTCCAGGGTGTACATACTGAGATCCTTTAGTCTCTCCTCATAGGGCTTTTGATGCAGACCCTGCACCATTTTAATTGCCCTCCTCTGCACTGCCTCCACTTGATTCACCCACGTCATAGCGACAAACATGTTGCAGATGCCGATTGTGATGTCAGCAACATGCCACCTAGCATTACAGTGCCAGGCATTATGTTTCCTGGGCATTACTTCACCAAAGCATCCTCCCAAGAAACAGTTTTTTCAGGGGGCATCACCCTCGGAGGGGGTAGAAACTGTATGGGGGTGAAGAATAACAGGAGTGAAGATTGGTTTAAAATCAAGATTGCCCCTTTCACTGTCACCCTTGTTGTGGCACTGTAATTACAGTGACAACATTCAGTCATCATCCTAACAGTATACCCTTCCACTCTATGTCCTTCCAGAGATGTGGGGCTGGATTTTCAAACCTCAGATATGGTCTCTAGCCCCTGATGCACTGAACATATGGCACACGGGGCTTGCAGCATTCTCCTGGCCGGTGATCAGGAGTTTCTATCTTATGCACCACGTGCCGCAGATTAGACTAACTCTTTGTGGTCTAGCTTGCAGCAATTGTGAGGGCCAGTTTTACCAAGCTTGTGCCAGATAGTTGGCGCAAGCTGATGTAAATTGTGGAAAATGTTGCAACTGTACCCGAGATTGTAGAATCAGGTGCAGTTGCAGAGAAGGGGTTCAGTGCACCACCAGAACCTAAGTGTTGTGGCATAAGATTTGATGCAAGTCCTGTGACATGATTTGAGAATCCAGCCCCTGGTCTCCAGAAATGGACACAGTACCATAGGTGGAGTCTTATCAGTGATCCATACAGAGGCAACACCTATGTAAAGTTCAAACTCAGTGCAGTTATAATGTAGCAAAATTAATTAAATAACCACATTATTTAGTCTGGCCTTATCAATCCTAACTTCTTATTTTTTACATTAGCAACTGGTGTGTTGCATCTTGGCATTTCAGCTGTTGCCACCACCCAACCACATCCTGACGTCAGAATGTATGTGTCATGTCTGACATCACTGCATGGCATTGGGTTGTTCTCATAAGAGTGCTATGACAATGGATAAATGCAGTCTAAGAACCGCCTCCTGTTAGTTCCAAACTTAGTATGATTATAATATAGCCAAATGAATTAAATACCTAAATTCTTTAGTCATGACTTATCTATACAAACTTGTAATTTTTAACATTGACAACTGGTGTGGTTGGAGGTCAACAGAAGAATTCATCAGGTCACAGACTTGGGATTGTACTGGGCCAGCCCACTGGTGCTGCAGTAGCACTATCACTCACCATGCTAGGGTCCCAGGATTGGTAGTGATCTCAGATTGCTGGGGGCTGGCTGGAGTGGGAAAGGCTGAGCATCCGATGGACTGCTCTCCTCTCCTGGGTAAGGGTGGTGTGCTGTTCCAAGCAAATGACTGCCACCAGGTAAAGGCCTGGTGGTAGTGTGAGCCCACAGGACAGCACAGGAAGGGAGGGAAGTGTGGAACTTCTGTGACAAGTCCGCTTGCCTCCACACACACACACATCTTGGCATATGCTCCCTAGCATGAGGAACAGGGAGAAAATGGGAAAATGTAGGGTCTTGCACTTTGTAAAGTCCTGCTCATGTCTCGGTGGTCCGCTCGACCGCTCTGGTGCCAGGTGCATCTGAATGTGTCTCAGGGGGAGGATGGCCTTCAATTTCCCGCCTTGACACCAAGGGGAAACCACATGAGATTGTGGCCTTGGACCGGAGGAGGCTAGGGACAGCCACTGAGCAAAGACAGAGCTGATAGGCACCCAAGCTTGCTACCAGAGGATAAAAACCATTGTGGCTAAAAAAGGTAAGTTTAGATTTTTTTTTTTGCCTTACTTCACTGCAGTGCTGTTTTAAGTAACTAATGGAACATGATAGGGATGTGTTATGCCCCATTAACATGCCAAGTGGTTGGAGTAAACTTCTGAAGCCTTTGGCACCACAAGGAATGTATGTGTATAGCATATACTTATGAGTGTCCTACTACACTTACAGAATAATTTCTTTTGTGAAAAAAATAAAACTGAGTTGTGTTTAATGGGTTTTTCAATGTGGCCCATAAGATGTGAGTGGAAAAAATACTACTGTTTTTTTTTTAAATTGAATTAGTATTAAGGCAAGGCAAGTTCTTGCATAAATGTACCCAACTAGGGATCTGAGGTTCGAGCAGGCTCGATAGACCGTAAGGCCTAATCTGCTGGCAATTAGTGTGTTAGTATAAATAATGACTACAATGAATAATCTGTGAGGTCACTTCTTTCCATCTTCCTTTTGAGCCTGCAATCTTTACTGGATGGAAGAAAGGAGTAGCAACCAGATAGTTTCTAATCTTTTTGCATTTACAGTAGTTTATGTAAAGAAAAGCTTCAGGTTGGTTGTTTTTCTGTGTCATGTAGACTGCTGGGCCATTTCAGAAGGCTTTGGTTCCTTGGGTACAAAATTAAACAGATGGTAAGGCTCAGCTTCAGTACATGGCACTCTGGGAGTTCCTCTGATATGTTACAATAAAGCAAATTGTGTTATATGGTACAAACAAGAATTTCTGTGTAAGAGACAGCAATGTAGGGGTTTCATTAAGATGTATTTGTGCATACTACAAGTGTTTGAATGTTTAGCTAGCCTTTTTTCTCTCAGGCATAGAGGCAATGGTTTTGTTTTATTGCAAGAACTGCAGTACAGTATTTTCAGTATCTGACTATTGCCTGTAATTTTAAAATGAAATTTACTGTAGCTGAATTTCTATCTCGGGGTGAGGGTGGATGATTTGTAATGTGGTTGTGTTTGATTTTCATAATGAACTTTTGACCAGTGAAGTTAGTGTTATTTGGTTAGAAATTTGCCCCAATCATATTTGCAATGCCATCTGTAGATTTGTTTTGGCCTGCCCTCCCCCTACCCACCACTGCACTATGTATAAGGATCTAGATTGGGCACTCCCTCTTCTAAGGCAATCTATCCATATTGCTTTGCTAGGTGCCAAATACTGTTCTAGGAAGGGGTATATCATGATTTGTTCACCCCTTTTTCCTGTTCTTCTTACTCCTTATGGTCCAAGAATGGAAAATGACTTCAAATTTCTTGGTGTAGACTGCAGGTCAAGCCTCTATCAGGTAGAGACTTCCCCATTTATGGAATAGCTACACTATTCTCATACTAACATAACTAGCCTCCAGTCTGTGAAGCCTAAGCCCAAAGATTACTCCAAGGCCCCCTTGACCTGCCCAATTTTCCTAGAAGCATTACATAATTCCATTCCAGGGGTTCCAATATTAGAGCCAGCCTAGTTTCAGTTGTCTTGTTTCCTTCTTCAACCATTTCTGAGATGGGTCTTCCTCAAGTGCCGGTATGACTTATGATGTGTTTTTGCACCCTCCAAGACCTATTTCTACATTTGTACCTGTGACTTCTATCTATACTGACATTGTACATCATTTATACTGAAATATTGCACCCTCCTGGGCCTGAAGTTAATTTGTACTTGATAATTTGTATATACATTTGAATTTGTACATCACTTTTTCTGTAACTACTGTACTGTATTTCCTTGATTTTTTCCCATCCCCCCCCCCACACACACACACCGATCACAAGTAGAAATGAGTCCGTATGGACTCTGTTTGTTTACCTGGTAAAATAAGCTACAAATAAATATTTTATTAACCTTTAACAAACCCCCATTTAACAAGGTTTCAACCAGTGAGGAGCCAAAGCTAGTCAGACCCTGTTCTATAGGACATAATAATAGTATCCTTCATTCCACAAACTATCTCATGTTCACCTTTATCATACTCTATTGCTAGCTTTGATGATGGTGCATCAGAGAGATTATGGAAACATGTTTCTTCTGCCATCTTCTGTTGTGTTCACACGGTGGATCTGTTTTATAAATAGATTTGCTCAAAACTTGTCTTGACTCTAAAAAAAGATATGGATATGCTAGTATCCTCTTATACTTGTGTGGACTCCTTGTACATACCATTCAATAGCATTTTAAACAAATTCTGGTCAGAGCTAATATGGCTGAAAATGATGTTCAGGACGATACAAATTATTATTGAAATATTTACTTTTACAGTATCACTGCAGTTTTAATAGGATGATAACCAAAGAAGGGGATTGTTTTTATAGATACCGTACACATCAAAGTAAAGAAGTCTTGCCTGTGGGCTTCCAAGTTCCCACAGAATGGTGAACTGATAGTTATTGAAGAAGGGGGGGGGAGAACGATCAAAGCAACATTTCACAGAATGCCAAACTGATAAGCACAGGAGAAATGCTGGATTTCAAGGAAATTCATTTTCATGTGCAATACATCAAGCTTTGTATATAGATCTGACAGCATGATATGCCATTTCTCTGGTGCTTATCAGTTTAGCATTCTTTGAGATGTTGCTTCGATTGTGCTTCCCACCTTTCTGTGGTGACTATCAGTTCACCATTCTGTGGGATCTTGGAAGCCCACATGCAAGACTTCTTTACTTTGAGGTGCAAGGTATCTATAAAAACAATGTCCTTGTTTAGTTATCACCCTACAAAGACTGCAGTGATACTGTAAAAGTATATATTGCCACAATAATAATAACAATAATTCCCCTGCCTTGTTTAACTGAAGCCCTGATTGCCTGGGCTATTGACTCATCTAAAGGTTGTCCCATGTGGCTGGTCCATTTTTTGTCCCAGCTCAAGGACTGAAGTGTGGGCCAGCACCAGAAGGAGTATGGCGCTGTAATCCAACCCAAGAAATGGTGCCAACTATAGCAATGATTAACTGCAAACATCAGTGGGGCAGCTCTTACTTTCTTTGTTGTCCAGACCCTGAAAAGCATAACCCATGAAGAACAGAACCCCTTTTTTTAGATTATTTACTTAGGATACTCCAACTAAGATGCAACTTTAGTTTTCTAGGCTACTTCTGCTGCTAGGTAGATGTGCCATTAAGAGGGCCCCACGCTGCTACACTATTTTCTTGCTAACCTCACTGCCTGCTTGAAACTCAGGTACTTTTATTATTAACAACAGGTATTTTCAACTTTATAGGCTGCTTTCTTATTCAAATTATGACATTCATTAAAAGACACTGTGGCAACCAGTATATTTCTTATTTAAACTACTTGAACTTTTAAATATTATGTTCTCCAGAACTTACTTGCTGCATAGAACAGGTTGTATACATTAAACAAGGCTCATATTTAAAAGCACAAGTTCCCCCTCCAAATTCTCAGGTAATACATTGCAAATGGTTTGTGGCCTCATACACAAAGACATTGCTAAAAAAACTGTCAAACAGAAAAGCTAGTCTATTTTCAAAGGGAAAAGACAGTTGTTAAGAATGGCTGATGATACCACAGTTTTATGGCATGCATCTGTTTATGTTTACAACCCGACTTCAGGATCATAGGCACTTCACTTCCAATGAACGAGCATAAAACAATAAAATATTCAAAGGCTTTTAAAACCTCAAATTTTTTACATCCTGAATGGATCAGAGACTAGAAAATTCTTGACTTTTGACAGTAAGGTCTTAATTGCTGGCTAGGTTTCCCATAGAATGCTGAATTGTCTTAAAAATGCATTCAGTAATAGCCAAATATTTCTGGGATGAGAATGCTCCACTAGTACACTCACAGCTTAGCCACAAGGATTTCACAGGAAATGACTCTGAGATAAAAAAATAAATAACGCAGATCATAAACTATATTAGGCATGTAAAACTTATGTTCCTTTTCAAATCTTTGTAACAATATTCTCTGTACTAGTACTGGTCATTGGTACACTACATATGTTGGACAATGCAATACCTTTTATTAGACAATCATAAGCATTGTATATGAATTTTATATTGATGTTAGCACATGCACCTGGTGAATGGACATGCTTGTCCTGAAAACTATGCGCATCCATATAGTATTATCTGTTAGTTTATTACTCGGATGTTCACTCTTCCAAGAGTTGTACTAGGTATCATGTAACATGAGCGAGTATTATTGAGTGTCTCAATTTGAGCCACTCAATAATACTGCTCATAATGACCGTGTATGGGAAAGAACACTGCCTAGTAAATTACAGTGAGTGTAGCAGTGAGCTGCACTCACTGGAACAAGATATTACAACTGGTTTGGACAAGCCCTGCCAAGCTGGTCATTTGGTGTAGTGGCTAGAGTCACCACCACTAGAACAGATGGATCCGGATTCAGGTCTGGTTACAGGATAAAATATTTTATGATGTGTTGTTTTTTTTATTCCTCTAAGTCCTCTCCCTCTGGAGTTAATAATCTTTAGATAGGGAGGTGTGTGTGTTGGGGGGGAGGTTTGCCTTGCATAAAAACAATATGTTTTGTGTGCACCAGAGGAAAAGTTAGCGAGCGTCACTGTTTGCGGTGGTTGCTGTGATTCTGCTCACCCTTGTGACATTGGGAGCTTTTCTACTTGCGATTTGTGATCGGTGATATAGAGGAATTGTGCTTATCACATAACACCTTTGTACTGCACTGGAAGCTGTATGGCAACTATAGAACAATTATCGCTACCCAGGCTGGAAGGTGACATTTATTAGTTTTCTTAATCTTGCAGGGGAACGTCTAACAAATTCACTTCTGGGAAAGAAATGTGTTTCCAATTGCAAATGTATAAAATTGGCATCATTTGCTTTCTTTATTTCACTGTGTTCAAAACACACAGCCATAGTTTAATTCGGAGATATAAAAAAGGTTTTTGTTTTACTTTATTTTTTTTTGCCTTTTATCACTTTTTCAGACAGAGGTAAAGCTAGGTAACTCTGACTTTAATGTATTTGCATTGAAATCCACAATTTCAAATTTCAGTATACTCTGTGGATATATTTAGCCTTCACCAGGTCTGACCCTAATATTCCAAATGAAAACAGTTATTAAACATAATAAGTTACAAGAAAAAAGACTACTGCGTACAGTATATACAATGACTGATGCCACAGTAGACATTTCTGTGCACTTTTTAGGCCAGCAAGCTGAAAAATATCTGAAAGTGTCATTCAAGTAACAATTATATAAACCATTAGTTCTATAGAATTTTACAAAATGGATACATAATTTGTGCACAAAGACCTGTTGCAAATTTCATGCAAATTATTTTTGGAAGCAAAATTTGAATACCATAAAAAAATGTCAGGACAACTAACAATGGGTTTTTCCTTTTCTTTATATCCCCTATAATGTGAATATCACATTTAACCTGGACACATGCATGGCCCAGATATTCAAAAGGGTTTTTGCACCATGTGCAACCCACTGATGCTCCCCAGCATGATATTCAAAAGGGAAAAGTGCGGGGCACAAATCCCGATGCGCTGGAGTGTATCAGTAATGTATGCAGGCACAGGTAGGGGGGGGCATGCCCATGCATAACCTGCACAGCCTGATATTCAGCCCTGGATGTGCAGACCCATGCATGCGCAACCCCTACCTGCGCCAGCACAAAGTTACGTCAAAAAAAAAAGGAACAACTGATGGCCACCCACAGGTGAGCTGCCACATTGCAGGGTGCAACACGGCAGCTGCCACACTGTGGGTAGCCTGAGTTCCGGCTGCACCTGGTGGTGCCCCCCATGCTTTCGATTGTGGGCATCTGTAAAGATAAATTAATTCCCCAACATCCTGGTGGTCAGTGGACGCTATCCTGCTTGTCCGCGGGCATTTGTTTCAAAAGATCCCCATCCAATATCCCTGGTGGTCCAGTGGACCAGCTATCTGCCCGATTGCAGGCATTTGTTTCAAAAAAGATCCCCATCCAATATCCCTGGTGGTCCAGTGGACAAGCTATCTGCCCGATTACAGACATTTGTAAAAACAACTAATTCCAATATCCCTGGTGGTCTAGTGGTACTCCTCCACCCGCCCACTGAGCCCAACCGCCCCGCTCCCCCCCAGTCAGCCAGCGGGTGGCAGCACCCCACCTGCCTCCACCGCCGCCCTCAACTGACACCTCAGTAGGGCTGCATGCCCATTTGTTCAGACGTGAGCAAAGGCTTGCAGCCCCTACCACATTCCAGTATATTCATAACTGGAATGTGAATGCAGTAGGGCTGCACCCATTGGCTCACGCTGGAACCAATGGGCATGCAGCCCATTGAGGTGTCAGTTGCGGGCGGCGGGCGGCAGGCGGTGGGGTGCCCACCCACTGGCTGACTGGGGGAGCGGGCGGTGGGCGTAGGGCGGTGGGGGTACCACTAGACCATCAGGGATATTGGAATTAGTTGTTTTTACAAATGCCTGTGATCGGGCAGATAGCTGGTCCACTGGACCACCAGGGATATTGGATGGGGATCTTTTTTGAAATAAATGCCCACAATTGGACAAATAGCTGGTCCACTGGACTACCAAGGATATTGGATGGGGATCTTTTTTGAAACAAATGCCCGTGATCGGGCAGATAGCTGGTCCACTGCACCACCAGGGATATTGGATGGGGATCTTTTTTGAAACAAATGCCTGTGATCGGGCAGATTGCAGTCCACTGAACAACCAGGGATATTGGAATTAGTTTTTTATTTACAAATGCCCGCAATTGGGCAGATAGCGGTCCACTGGACCACCAGGGATATTGGATGGGGTTCTCTGTTTTACAGATGCCCGTGATCAGGCACATAGTGGTCCACTGTACCACCAGGGATATGGGATAGAGTTTTCATTTTGTACAAATGCCCATGATCGGGCTGCAGGGGGTGCCGGTCCCTGACGGCTGCTGCCTGGCAGGGTGCCAGGCGCAAGTCATCGGGGATCGGCTCACCTGCATGCAAATGGGCCCATAATGACATGCAAGTGGCCCCATGAGTGTCTTGCATACATTATGGCCCCATTTGCATGTCAGCTTTTGAATATCGCTGGTGCTGTGCATGGCACAATGGAACTTGCACTAGCGCATCTCCATGCTCCACTCTGGCCACTTGCACTGGTGCAGTGCCACTGCACCATGCACACTGGGGGTGGCCAGGGTGTGATATTCAAAGCTGCTGAGCCATGGCACAGCTCCGTTGAATATCGCCCAGTCCACACCCCTGTGCAGCCAAGTTGAGCTGCGCCCAAGCTTGCACCACAGCCTGGCGCAGTTTGAATATCTGGACCATGGTATATGTGACAAATTACTGATAAACTCTTATTTACTCCCAGAGACTTTTTAATAGGTTTTATTTGAACCCTGTTCAGGAACTAACATTAGTGTACCTTTTTTTATTGAAAAGAGACAAGGATATTTACTTTGTTTCCCTATGTGTGTATTATGCTGCAATAAACATTTCACACAGACTGTTTTTAGATCTTACACAGTAACTGCAGGTCAACAGCAGAACTGTACAGAATAATATCTACCAGAAACAGGATCATCAGATCTGGCTACATCTCTCAATCTCCTATGTAGCAAATCAAGACAGAGATGAAAAGATCATAAACAAATTAACAAAATCTAACAAAATTGGAATATCAGTTCAAGAAGACTGTTTATAATGAGGGTCTATGTGAAACACTATTTTCTGAAAGAGAACAAGACAATGTTAATGTCTGGTACTATGTTATGCTTCAAATCTTTACTTTTCAGTGACAAAATGATACATTTAGAAAGGCCAAGGGGAATTTATGAAGCAAAATCAGGGAAAACCCTGAACATCAGAGACATTTGAGAAGTAATGGTTTGTCATCACACCTTTCTGTGCAGCAATGGTTGCCAAGGACTGGGAAAGCTGTGGGGTCTGAACCTGTAAACAAATATTCTTGCAGGATGTATTTTATGAAGTGTCCAATATATTTGAGGAGGTATATTGTGCTAGATAGCTAGATAGGTACATAGACAGACAGACAGACAGATAGATAGATAGATAGATAGATAGATAGATAGATAGATAGATAGATAGATACTTGATTTGTATAGTGCCCCATTCTAGGGACTCAGAGTGCTTCACATTCACGTTTAAAAATCAATATACAAACACATTATTTGATGAAGTTAACGACCAACAACTGGTTGGTAATTTATTACCTACCCTATTACCAGAGCCACTGGAAAATTGAGGGCGCAATTTTTCCGCAATTTCCGCAATTTTCACCCTTCTCCGCACAAAATCCGCAATTTCTTGCAATTTTTTACATTTATGGAATTTTTGACTGAAATTGTATAAAAATATTTAAATTCTTAAGGAAATCTACTCAGATATGGTACACAGACTTGGATTTGACCAAAACAGTACAGTGTGAGGTGAGAAGGGGTCAAATGTGACTGCTTTCATGTGATTCACTTCCTTGCTTTGGTTTCAGAATCCTCTGGTCATGCATATGTAGACTTGAACACTTAAAATCTGTGTTAAAGCAGACTATCAGAGAACTTTTTGCTGACACAGAGACTGAAACAATAGTTGTGAGAAGAGGTGCAAAGTGCCCCATTCACCTAAATGAAGCCTTGACCACAATGCTTGTTTTTGCATGGAAGGGTAGATTTTCCTTGTATAAATACTTTCAATCTAAAAGGATTTTGATTCAAATGTGTCAAGAGTTTGGATGGCCCTGCTGATTATAAACTTGAATGTGCTTCTGAGGGGGTTGGTGACAGTGATTCCTTACATGTCAGTCTGCCACAACTGTATACTCACATACAAAGCCTACAAAAAGCAAACATTTCTGAAAACATGCTGAATAGGTTAAGTATAGTTAAACAGTTACTTTCAAATAGACAAAATAATTGCAACCCAAGTAAAATCACTGCAAACCTAGTAGAACAAACGTACAATGTATTAAAAACTATTGTATGATATAATGAAAAGCTATTGGTATGATTTGATAGTTTTATCATGTGATTTTAAAATGTACTTACAGTGCTGATTAAAAACAGTAATCATTTTAACAAAATAAATATTTTTCTTGCTAGACCTTTATTAGGCACCCTGGTTATCTGTTTATTTTTTTCTTGCACCAAAGCAAGTAGTTTAAACAGGCTTCATTATTTAACATCTAGAAACTGGCAAAATATGTTGTTTCAGGATATATTCAGTACAGATTAACTGTAAATTACTGAATAAAATCTAGTTAGCACTGCATGACTTAGATGTCTTGATTTTTAGAAGATATGCCACATAACGATTAGTTTACAGTGCATTTCAAAAACACACATCTTTCTTCATATTAAACACATTTACAAGTGGCAATACATTTATCTAACAATTTATGTGATCAATACATGCTGCAGCAAACAATAAAATATTTATTAGGGGGCAGTGGGTATGTATAGTGAACCCCCGCAATTTTCCAGCAATTTTTGCAAGAAAATCCCCGCATTTTTGGGTAACATTTTCCTCAATTTTCCAGTGGCCCTGCCTATTACCTCCTATACCTTTGTCTACTGCAAGTGAAGTCTCAAATAAAAAAGTGCTAGGGAGGAAGATGTAAATGAGGATGTTAATGACACTGCATGGTATAAAGTTCAAAATTCTAGGGGAATTAAAAAAGGAAGAAAGGCTGAACATCATGCTATTCGTTTATCAAACAGATTTGATTGTCTCCAACCCTTGCAATGTCAGCCACCTGATGTAAATAACACACCTCCCAGTTTAATTGGTGACAACAACCCATACGATTTATCTTGAACAAGTAATGTCATTCCTTCACAATCAATTTCATCTGTTTATGATAAAACTTTGATTGCTTTTTTAATGGATACCACTCCTTGTAATCCTGATACTCATAATCATAATTGCAGTGTCTCCCCTTCTAACCCCCCCAAGACAGATTCTGGTTATTGGTGACTCTATGATTAAACATCTGGATAGATCCATTTGTAATCCAGATAAAGTTAATAGAACAAATACAAGTTTCAGTGGTGCTAAGATCACTGATGTTTCTAGTATGTTAGATAATATCATGAACAACTGTGGCAGTAATACTATAGTTGTTATGCACGTGGGTGTAAATAATATTCTCCATGACTCTATTCAGGATATTAAGTCTGCCTTTGTGGGGTTAACTAATAAATTGGTGGACATTGGTTGTCAAATTTGCATGTCTGAAATACTCCCTGTGCCTTGTTACTCTACTCATCTTAACCATAAAATTAAGATCATTAATAATTAGCTTCACCAAATGGTGTCTTCAACAAGAAATTAATTGCATCACCCATTGGGAAAATTTTGATGGCAGAATTGAATTGTTCAGTAGGGATGGACTGCATTTAAGTTGAAGAGGAAATGCTGTTTTGAGTAATCCCTTTTTGTCACTGATTAATAATTATTTAAACTAGACTATGGGGGGCAGTCAAGCAGCCATCATCCCATGATAATAAATGTGGCACTTCCTTATTGAATAAAAATATACAATTTTTAAGTTTCAATGCCAGAGGTTTAACTGAAAAAAATGGATGAACTTCAATTAAAACTTTACATTATAATGTTGACATTATTTCCATTTGTGAAACATGGGGAGATGATAATGCCTTTTGGAAACGTTGTTTGATTGACTATAAGTCATATATATTTAATAGACCAAACAGAAGGGGGGGGGTGTAGCTTTATTTTTCAAAAATAGTTTGAATACTGTTGACATATCTAATCATATAAAAACCCATAATACATTTAATGAGACTATTTGGGTTAAACTGCATTTAACTCAGGATGATTTTATCATAATTGGTAGTTGCTACCATCCTCCCAATTCACCAGTTAATGTATTAGAAGCAATTCTAATAGAATTTGAGCAGGCAAGAGAGAGCGGACAGGTAATAATTATTGGTGACTTTAATCTTGGTAATATCGATTGGCTTAATTCCACCACCACAAGTGGTAAGGGAATTAAGTTTCTTTCCACTTGTCTCTAGCTGAATCTAATACAGCATGTTACTAAACCCACTAGGGCAGATAATATTTTGGATCTTGTAATCAGTAGTGATTCTGTACCTATTATCAACTTAAGTATTTTGGACCCAATTGCTGGAAGTGACCATAACACCATTCTGTTTGCTATTGACAAGATGTATGCCTCTGAGAATAATAGAACTAATATTTACCTTTATAATAAAGCAGATTTAGAGTCTGTTGGTAGTGTTATGAATGAGATCGATTGGAAGCTCATTCTATCTAATTTAAGTTATGAAAATTGTTGGTCTGCATTTAAATCAACTATTTCTAATATTAAGAGATACATATATTCCTTTCAAATTTAAAGTTCAAAACAATAAACGGTCACCAAAATGGTTTAATGTATCTATAAAAAAGTTAATAAAATCAAAAAGGAAAAAATATAATAGTTATTTAAAGCATAAATCTAGCACTACTTGGGAGGCTTATAAACAGATACAGATCAAATGCAAACTTGCTATTAAGAGGGCAAAATCAACATGGGAATATAAGCTTGCTAATTCCACTAATAAAAACAATACTAAAGATTGTTACTCATATATTAATTCCTTAAAAAAACCTGTTTGCCAAGTTGGCCCCATTATACAACATAATGACACTGTGTATGATCCAAAAATGATGGCTAATATATTCAATACAGAATTTTGTAAAACATTTACAATTTCTGACAATCTTCTTGTTAGCCCTAATAATAGTAATGATTCTGTTATAACATTTGATGAAAACAAATATACGACAAATTGATTTCTTTAAAAGGTAAATATTGCTCCGGTCCTGATAATCTGGCTGGACATTTATAGTTCTTGTTAGCCTAATATATTGCATCACAATTAAAAATTATATTTGAAAGGTTTTTATTAGAAAACTATGTTCCAGATGATTGGAAAAAGCTAATGTTATACCAATTCATAAGAAGGGATTAAAAAATAATTGGGGGAATTACCGTCCTATTAGTTTGACCTCCACAGTTCTGGAGAGTCTTATTAAAGATATTATTACACCAACTTTGGATGTCCATGACACTAAACAGCATGGATTTAAGCAGGGCAGAAGTTGCCTTACCAATTTGTTATCCTTTTATGAAAACATTAGCGTACTTCTGGACCATAATATCCCATGTGATGTTATTTATATCGATTTCAGCAGAGCATTTGACATCATGCCACATATGGCACTTATTTCCAAATTATGTAATATTAAACTCAACTGTTATATTACTAATTGGATTAGTAATTGGTTGCATGATAGGACACAGTGTGTCATCATTGATGGATTTAGTACTGAAATGGGCTATGTGCCTAGTGGGGTCCCAAAGGGCTCTGTGCTGGGCCCTTGTCTTTTCCGGACATTTATTGCTGACATGACTGATGAAGGTCAGGCCATCTCTATCAAATATGCCGATGATGTTAAAATTGGTGGTCCTTGTTTAGATACCACACAATCTATCATTATTCAAAACAACCTGGATATTATTACATCTTGGGTAGATAAGTGGGGTATGAAGCTGAATTTGGATAAGTGTAAAGTCATGCATCTGGGCCCTAATAACCTAAATTATACATACCAACTATATAGAACTAACCTTGTTAGTTCCCTTGATGAAAAAGATTTGGGTATTAGTATGTTTAATGACATGTCCTATAATAAGCACATTCATGACATTATTAAGAAGTCCAATATGGTAATATGGTCTATTTTACATAATATTAGATCACATAAATCTGAGGTTCTTGTCCCCCTGTATAGATCCTATGTCAGGCCTCATTTGGAGTATGCTGCTCAGCTGTGGTCTCCATATAACAAATTTATTGGTAATTCACTGGAGAATGTTCAAAGACGATTTACAAAGAAAATATCTGGTCTAAAAAACGATTTGTGTAATGATCGCTCACAGACCTTAAATTAAATGTCTTTATCCACTCGTCATCTCAGAGGTGATTTGCTTCTTCTTTTTGACATAATTCAGTATCCTGTTCTTATGACTGAATTAAATTTACAGTTCAAAGACCATTCACATAATGTCAGCGGCCATCCCTTACAATTAATAAGGAATCCATTTAGACATAAAAGTCAACAATATTTTTTTACATTAAGAGCTGAGGGTCCTTGGAATAATTTGAATATTAATGTTATTATTAGTGAGAACAAGAAATCTTTTAAATACAGGCTTGATCAATTAATTTGCACTGGATTTGTTTTTTCATATTATCCTTTGGCTTAGTATAAGAGTCTATGGGCTAACACCCTCTTGCTCTTTCCATAACCTTAGTATGAACCGTAGTATGAACATAACAAACCAATTAAAAAAATTAATCAAATCAGTTCAGGTGGAGGTAATCAACAACATAGTAAAACTCACTATCTATAACTTAAAAACAACAAAATCATACTAATGTAATTATAAATCAAACACCTGATTAATTAAAAAGTCTTTCGGCCCTTTTTAAAGGTTTCCACCGAGAGTGCCTCCTGAAGATGGTTAGGCAGTGAGTTCCACAGCGTAGGTGTGGCAACAGAAAATGCATGATCACCTGAATGCCGCAACCTAGCCCTGGGAACTCCTAGGAGGCAATCCTCTGTGGAACAGAGAGCCAGGGACAGCCGATGGGTCACAAGGAGATTTTGCAGACAGACTGGCCCCCCTTCATGCAGGGCCTTATAGGTCAGAAGTCTGACCTTGAAGACAATCTTTCACCTGTCTGGCAGCCAGTGCAGTTCACAGAGGACAAGTGTAATATGGTCACATTTTCACACACCTGTCAGTTATCTTGCCACCACATTCTGCACCAGCTGCAGCCAGTGGAGACTGCCTCTAGATAGCCCTAGATACTGGGTGTTGCAGTAGTCCAACTTGAGCGAGATGAAAGCATGTACCAGCATGGTCAGATCCTCAGGTGGTATCAGGGCATGGATCCTGGTGATATTCCTCAGATGGTAAAATCCACTTTTGATGATGACCAACACCTGAGCCTCGGGTGTCAGGCAATTGTCAAGAGTCACACCCAGGCCCTTCTTCTGTGTGGATGAGTTAAGTAAGACCCCACTCAGTACTAAGCCGGGGGGGGTCTCCCAATCTCCCATCCCCACACCAACGTTCTGGATTCACCACTAGCACCTTGGTCTTGTTGGGGTTGAATCATAGCCAGTTTTGAGTCGTCCGAGTCTGAATCTTTTCTAGGTAGTTGTTAAATAGAGAGGCCACCATCTGGTTTGCAAGAGCACAGGACAAGTATATCTGGGTATCATCAGCATAGCAATGAAAACCCAGCCCATACCACCTGATAATGTCTCCCAATGGCAGCATGTACACTGTGAACTACAAGGGTGACAAGACTAAATTCTATGGAACTCCATAGAGCAGAAGCTTTGGGTTAGATGAGGCTAACCCCATCATCACACTCTGCACTCGGCCTGTCAGAAATAACCAGAACCAGTTGATGAAACTACTGGACAGGCCACACCAGTGCCACAGTTGGTCAAGCAGCACCTCATGGTCCATGGTGTCAAATGCCGCCATGAAGTCCAGGAGGACTAAGATTGTATGCTCTATCCTGTCCCTCACGATCAGGAGATCATTAAGTACCTTCACCAGGGTGGTCTCCGTACTATGCCCACCTCATGTTAGTATCCCCTATGCTTTCAGCCCTCCAGGATACTATTTCAGCAATATTTCCAGCATCATTTATCAGCTGTGGCTGCAAAGGCTGAGAGCTGCTTGTAGCAAATGGTCTCAAGTTTGGAAGTTATTAAATGGCAGAAAGTCCTCCACCACCTTCAGCCATTTAATAACTTCCAAACTCCAAGTGAATCCCCCCCACACCAATTTACTTCTCTGCTTACTTGTGGTTTCCACATGGATGGTGTGTAGGCTACACTTTTCCAATTATTGCTGCCTTAAGGGATTTGTGTTTCACCCTCACTTTTATTTAGTTAAAGCAGTAAAATCAGCCTTAAAGACCCCGTGACATCACTGGGAAAACTTTAGAAATAATGTAGTTCTACTTATATTTTTATGTTGGCTTGTGCATGCGCAGCCAACATATTGTGGTAGTAGCAGATTAGGGGACACGGTCATTGTTGGGCAAATGCAGGGCATGCATCAGTAGGTGCATCCCTCATTCCCCAATAAGTCTGCATGCTGGTGTCACACCATGCATACATAATGTGTCGAGCACATCTAAGGAAAGGTCCACTGCAATGCGAGCAAAGCTCATCATATGCAGTGGACCTCCTGATGTCCTTTCCCTGGTGGGAAAAAAAAAGTAACATGGTGGCACACTGCCTGCCTTAATGCTGACTTTGGGGGTGACCAAGCCCCCTGTCAGCATGCCCTGCCTCAATGTATGTGCCGATGGGGGGCTCACTCCCCATCAGCATAATGCATACCCCATTTGTTATGTGCCGAGGGGGTGCCCAATCCGCCTCAGCTCTTGCCCCCCACTTTCGTTGTGTGCCGATGGGCATGCCCAATCCCCTGTCGGCTACAGCATCCCCCTAAAACACTTAGGTGGCACACTGGAAGCCCACCCCAGTGTGTCAAATCCCTAAAAAATAAAAACCATCCCTTGATATTTTTTTTTTGTAACCTGTAAAAAAGAAAACAGTTCCTTGATCTCCCTGACCCCTCAGCAACCCGCCCACCTAAACTGCCTCCCCACCCCCCTCACCCCATACTTACTTCCGGAGCCCGCGAATGATCTTCGTGGACCGGGAACATCGTCTGCACTTCAAACCCAACCGCAAAACCTGAAGAAATACCAGTAAGCTGTATAATGGCATAAATAGGGGTTTTCAACTTTGGTGCATATCTCGGACATTTTTTGGAATTTGTGCACCAAATTTTCAACATGGGGTTATTGGGACCCTCATCATGAATTCAGTCACTGCCATGGCATTATTCGGTCATGAAAGGTGATTTTATGGTCACTGCGCAGAATCACCTTTTGGGACCAAGTAACGAAACGACAGTGCCACTGTTCATGAGGGGGGTTCTCAAAAAGCCTATGTTGCAAATTTGGTGAAAAATTCCCCAAAATGGCTGTTTTATGAGCGTATGTTGCGCTGTTTTTACGCACGCTGGTAACTTTGTGAATTTGTAATATTTTCACTCCAGATTTTCAAAATTGTCATTTTTCTACACCTCCTGATGAACAGTACAGCTATCATTTTACATATCCTGGCCAAAATGTGTTTTTGCACATCCCACACAGAATAGCGTGGTCACTGTGCAAAATCAGTTTTTGGGACAGTTTGAGGAAATGACGGAGACACTGTTCATGAGCAGAGGTCCTAAAATGCCTGTGTTGAACATTTGGTGCTGAAAGTCCATAAAATGACTGTTTTACAAGCGTGCAATGCACAGTTTCCACACACCCTTGAAACTTCGCAAATTTGCAATATTTCCATGCCAGATTTTCAACACTGGCATTTTTTCACTCCTCCTTATGAACAGTACAGCTGTCATTTTTCACATCCTGCCCAAAATGTGTTTCTGCACCTGTGGCACACAATGGCATGGTTACTGTGGGAAATCAACTTTTGGGACAGATTAACAAAATCACAGTGCCACTATTCATGAGGGGAGGTCCCGAAATGCCTACGTTAAAAATGTGGCTAACAAACTCCCAAAAATAATTGGGTTATGGATGTGTGTTGTGCAGTTTCTATGCATGCTCATGACTTCACCAATTTTTCATATTTTCACTCCAGATTTTCAACGTTGCCATTTTTTTATGCCTCTTCATGAACAATACAGTTGTCATTTTCCACATCCTGCCCAAAATGTGTTTTCGTCCCTGTGTCACCAAATGGCATAGCCACTGTGCAAAACTACCTTTTAGCTAACAAATGGATTGTGCAGCTTTTCATGAGGTGGGCTCACAAAAAGCCCATGTTGAAAATTTGGAGTGAAAATACCAACACACACCTACGGTGTTAGGGTTTCCAACTGTAGCACCCCACCCTGTAGAGACTGACAGGCATCAGGGGTGTAACTTGGGATCATCAGCTGTAATGCTCACACCATTCCACCCCAACCCCCACCCTGCAGCCAGTAACAGGCATTGTGGTGTGCCTTGCTCTGTTCAGCCACAAAGTTCACCCCTTTCTTCTATACTGCACCCTCCTCAGCATATTTCCTCATGGAATGGGGTAAGTATAATGCCCAAAGACCCCAAAGCACACCATGACACTTGTCAGTGTCTACAGGGTAGGATGAGGTACAATGGCATGAGCATTATAGCTGATGACCCAAAGGCATACCCCAATGCCTGTCAGTCTCTACAGGGTGGGGGTGGGGTTGGCGTCACTTCAATACTTCACTGCCATTCCTATTATGCATCTCTAACTCCGGCACTACCAATGCCAATGTCAGTGAGACAACATCCGGTATTGACAAATGCTTGTTTTTATTTCTGGCACATATTTCCCTTATTCTCTGCTACTAAGGAATGCTTATGGGAACAGGGCAGTTGTACCTTGGATTTCATCTGCTTCTCCTGCTTGTCTACCAGTGAAGTTACAATCTCCTGCCTGTCACATAATAGTCATGCACCACAAACAGTTGCAATTCATAAACAGAGGATTAAGACATCACATGTAGGCAGACAGCTGGAACTCATGAAGCCTGAGGGATGAGGGTCTTATTTTCAAGCAGTTATCCTTAGTAATAAAAAAAGAGAGCGAGATAAATATGGAAAATAAGTCTAATATGTACAGGATTGTGTGTAATTATGTTTATCAGTGTTTCCACAGATGTCAAAGACTCTTTAAAAGGCAAGTCTCAATTAAGAATGATATACTTCATTCGATGTAAACTGTTTTCAGGGGTTGGAAGGCTAACTTGGTTAATATTAAATAAGACAACAACAACTAAAGTGAAAATCCATTCTTGCCATGTATGCTTTCCTTTTATAATTAGTTTCATAGTTGCACTCAGTTTGATAAAATGAGATTAAAATCTTTCTCTGAAATCTGGTGGAGTTTTTTTTTTTTGCAGTTAATACTTTTTATTGAGTTTCTTTGTGGTTAATAAGTTTTATTGATTTGACTTATTAAAACGATACAAACATTAAAACAATCGGATACATTGCAAAGATCTTACAGACTGTTACATATGTCTGTAGAAGCAGAGAATGGAATATGCTGGCCAAATAGTAACAAACTGAATATACTAGCTAGGTAAGCAGTAGGGTAATACTCTGTGCCTGGATGTACAACACCTATCCAGCTGGAGATTAACTTTTAAAGTATTAGCAGTTGGTGCATTGCATTATGGCTAACTTGTACAAACATATCTTACCTGGCCCCATCCTGCTAGTGTCTGCAGTATTTGACAAAACATCAAAAATTATGGGAGGTCAAGGGCTGCTGTCCTCTACTTTAAGCATACAAAATACAAGAGATCACACACTCAAAGCAAACAGGTCTTCATTGTCAGCGAAGATACTATCCTTTACTGATATTATATCATGTCATCCATAGAGCAGGGTCCCCTATAACTCAGTAACAATCTCTCCAGCACTTGCCCCCAAATGCACCATGAGAGGAGACCATTATAGTAGCATAGTTGTACCCATTTAGCCGATTCCCTCCCTAGGTTTCAGAAACAGAAGGAAGGGAGTCCAGAGGGCAGTATATTTAAAGAGGATATTGGTCACAGTATGTGATATTCTGGCCCAGTTGGCAATTTGAGCCATGGAGGTAAGTACCTCCCCCAGGGAGGGGATTATCTGGGACTGCCATTTACACAGTAGGAGTCTTTTAACCTGCATACTGAGTGTCAGAAGTAGTTTCAACTTGGAGAGACGAAGGTGAGGGGCCGGGGTCCAGAGTCCTAATAACAGCAACTCAGGGGACTGAGGCACAGGCTTCCTAAGTATTTTGGACCCCATCTCACAAGTAGCCTGCCATAGGGGCTGGATCAGCCTGCAGGACCAAAGTATTTGGAACAGGTCACCTAGGAGTCCCTGACACTTCCAACACAGGTCAGACTGAGCCAGTTTTGCCTTGGCGAGGACTACAGGAGTCCTGTACCAGGAGTGAATTATCTTGTTCTGTATTAATTGACTACTGGTGTTAGGATATGCCCCGTGAGCTAGTTTTAGACAAGACTTCCACTCCTGGTTCGTAATAGGGGCATGCAGTGCTTTCTCCCATTTATGCTTGGATTCTTCTGCTTGGGATGGGATGGTGTTCCGAATGGCCACATATATCCGGCTTGACTGTCCTCTTTCTAGGGCCAGCTATGACTCTACCTGGGAGATTTGTTGCTCTTGGTGCTGCTTATGCCTGTACATAAGGATGGCTCTTCTTATTTGAAGGAATTGCCAGAAGTCTTTGGGAGAGATCCCATAAGAGCTCTGCAGGCCCTCAAAGGAATTAAGTGTGTCTGTACCAGGAATGAGCATATCTCGAAGCAATGAGATACCACCATGTTCCCATGAGGGCCATGCAATTGGTTGTTTATTGATAGTAATCTCATTATTGCCCCATAGTGGGGTAAGTCTTAGGGGAGATAGGGAGGCACCCAACTTCTTATGCACCTTAACCCAATATTCCAGTGAGGGGCCTATAGTAGGATGAGAGCAAGTGCCCTTAGGAGGATGGTTAAATAACAATAGTACCAAGTAAGTACACTGACATACCTCTTTCTCCATATCTAGCAACTGGGGAGCGTTGTGTTAAGGGAAAAGGTACCATTTTAATGTCTGAGCCAGCTGAAAGACCCATTTATACCCCTCTAACCACAGAAGACCCCAGCCCCCTTCTGACCAATGAGATCTGAGCTTATTTCTACTGTACTTAGGTTTCTTACCCTCCCACAAAAAGGATCCCAGCAGGGAGTCTAACTTAGTAAACCAATAATGAGGTATTTTCAAAGTAATGTGGGAGAGAAGATACATAATTTTTGGTGCTGTGACCATTTTAATTGCAGATATTTTACCTACAAGTGACAGTCGAAGAGATTTCCATCTGTCCAGTTCTGTATGAATGGACACAAAAAGTGGTTTCATATTCAGGTCTCAGATTTTATGCAGATTAGGAAAGATAGTAATGCCCAAGTAGGTAATCCCCTCCAGGGCCCATTGAAGCTCATGCTGAGTAACCATTTGAGAGGTACACTTAGAGTTTAAAGGTAGGACCTCCATCTTGGCCTGGTTAATTCTGAGCCCTGAAAATGTAGAGAAATCTGACAAGGTGGACAGTAGGGGAGGGAGGGAGGTGTTGATATTGGCTACAGGAAGCAACAGGTCATCCGCATACATAAAAGTAAGGTATGCCCTTGTTCCCACCTGGACCCCGGAAATTAGAGGATTTTGCCTAATAGCGGCTGCCAGGGGTTCTACTGCCAATACAAAAAGTAATTAAGTATGTAAAATTTTATTTTTATCAAGCACCCTTCCCAAGCTCAGGGCACTTTTACAATAATTCAGATCACTTAAAAACACATTTCAGAACAATAAATCAAACAATCATACAATATACTTACTTATTATGTTCTGGCAAATGCTAGGGCAAAAAGGAAAGTCTTTAGTAGTTTTTTAAAACTTTCAACAGTTAGGAATTCTCGTATCTGACAAGGTAGAGAATTCCACAGGTTTGATGCCATATAGGCAAAAGATCTACCTCCAGACATCTTTAGATGTACCCTGGGAATCTTGAGCAATCCCTCGTCAGAGGAGTGAACAGAATGGGCAGGACAGTAAGGCACCAAGAGCTCTTTCAGGTAGTGAGGTCCCAAATCATGTAGGGCCTTAAAGATCAATAATGCGACCTTGAAGGTGATCCGCCACTGTATTGGCAGACAGTGCAGATCACGCAGCACAGGTGTCATATGGCTAGATCTTGAAACTCCAATCGACAACCTGGCCGTCACGTTCTGCACAAGCTGCAAGCAGTGGATATCCACCCCTGGTAGCCCTAGATAGAGGGCTTTGCAGTAATCAAAACGGCTGGTGACAAAGGCATGGACCAAGATGGGAAGATCTTCCCGTGGAACCAAGTGTTTTACCCGGGCAATGTTCCTCAGATGAAAAAAGGCAGATGTGACTACGGCCGACACCTGCATCTTCATAGTCAGGCTTTCGTAATCACGCCTGTTGTTACGTGAAAGTTGGCCAGAGGCAAGAAGCATGGCCCCCTAGATATAAACCCGAGGGTTTCCCAGTCCAAGACCCTGTTGTCCCTCCAGGGTTCACAACCAACACCTCAGTTTTCCCTGAATTCAACCTAAGCTAACTAGCACTCATCCAATCCTGAATCTCCAGGAGGCAGTTATTATACATCATGATGGACTCAGACTGCTTATCAGGCATAAAAGACAGGTAGAGCTGAGAATCATCAGCATAACAATGAAAACTCAGCCCATACTGTCTTATAATGTCCCTCAATGGAAGCATATACACCACAAATAACATAGGGGACAGCACCGACCCCTGCGGTACCCCACAGGGCAGCCAATGAGGGGCTGAGGTGTAAATTCCAGATACCACTCTCTGAGATCTGCCCTCCAGAAAAGATCGAAACCAGCTGTGGACTGCTTCCCTCAGACCACAGAAAAACCACAGGCGGTCGAGCAATACCCCATGATCCACGGTGTCAAATGCTGCTGAGAGACCCAGGAGAACCAAGATGGAACGGGTCCTCTGATCTCTTGCCATCAGGAGATCATTCAATACCTGAACAAGAGCCATCTCTGTACTATGCCTTTTCCTGAACCCGGACTGGAGAGGGTCATAGATATTGTGGTTGGACAAATGATCCTTCAGTTGCAGAGCGACCACCTTCTCAATAACCTTCCCTACAAAGAGAAGGTTAGAGTCTATAATTTGCTGGGCAGTTGAGGTCAAGAGAGGGCTTTTTCAATAGGGGGCGTACTACCATCTCCTTTAAGGGATCCGGAAAGATCCCTCTCTCTAATGACACCACCACTATCCCAGTCAGGACTGGGCCAATAACATCTACACACCCCACCACCAGGTGAGTAGGGCCTGGATCCAACTTACAGTAGGTAGGTCACAGAGTCTGGATGATCCTCACTATATCTATTACTGCTGGTAGTCTAAAGGTAGACCAGTACAACTGGGCATTAGTACTACCCAATTGATCAGTGCAATGTCCAATAGAAGGACACTGGCGGATCTCATCTCTGATAGTGGATATCTTGTCAGCAAAGAATTCTTCAAACTCCTCACACTGTACCTGTGATAATGCACTACCAGTCTGGAGACAGATTGGATTGCACAGTCTGTCCACAGTCCGGAAGAGCTGGGATGGTCTATTCCTTGCTGCAGCAATTTCCCTGGACAGAAACTCTGCCTTCTTATGGGAAATTGCTGATTGTTAGAATTTATAATGTTCTAACAATTCAAGTCTATCCACTTCCAGTTGAGTTTTCCGCCAGTGTCTTTCCAATCTTCATCCCGTTCCTCTTCCACTCAAGGACCTCCCCATCAAACTAGGGAGCCCCTAAGTGAAGAGTCCGTGGATGAACACGAATTGGAGCAATGGCATCCAGGGCCTCAGTAATTTCCCTATTAGAGGCTAAGACCAAAGGCCCTGGATCCATGCTATCCCTTGGAAAATCTGAGAAGTCCAGCTCCATCAGTAGGCCTTCTGAGGTAACCCCTCTTAAAGGGTGGGACTGTACTAACTCCCTAGGGGCAGGCTTATTTCGGGGGGCCACAAATCTAAACCTCAGGGCGTGATGGTCAGACCATCCAACTGGCTCCACCTTCACATCAGATACCTCCATCCCCAGATGGAACACCAAGTCCAATGTATGCTCCCCCTCATGGGTTGCAGAGGTAATTACCCATGGCAGGCCCCATGAATCCATAAATTAGAGGAGATTTTGACCAAATAGCGATAGTTCATCATTGACCCAGGCATTGAAATCCCCCAGGATTAACCATCTGGGAGATTCCAGTACCATATCGGCGATGAAGTCCGCAAAGTGGGGAAAGTGGGCAGCCCTGATGGATACCCCTACCCAGTATGAATGGGGGAGATAGCATCGTATTGGTGAGTATCTGTGCAGCTGGGGATGAATATATTGCCCCAATCCAGGCCCAAAACCCTGCCCCCCAAGCCCATAGTGCAAAGTACTTGTTGGACATAGTCCCACTCCAGGGAATCAAAGGCCTTTTCGAAATCTATTGCAATGGCAGCAGCAGGGAAAGATAATGTTTGGGCCTTATGGATTAAATTTACCAATGATCTAATATGGTCTGCGCTAAAGTGGCCCTTAACAAAGCCTGCTTGGGATGGGTGGATCAAACTGGGAAGGAGAGGATTAAATCTATTAGCTAGTATCTTAGCTAGCACCTTGCTATCAGCATTCAATTATGAAATAGGGCCATAGCTGGACACTTTAAGAGGGTCTTTACTTTTTTTTTGGTATGATAGTAATAATCGCTTCCCTAAGGGATGAAGGGAGAGACCCTGTTTGCAATGACTCAGTAAATATTTGTTGCAATATCAGAGAGATTATGGGTTGCAACAGCTGCCACACTTCAATAGGGAAACTGTCCCCTCCTGGGGCCTTTCCCTTTTTAAGGGACAGGATGGTGTCTGCCACCTCCTGGGTTGAAATTGGGGCATCTAGGACATTAGCCTGGGCTTCTAAGATTTTGGGGAGATGTAGGGACTCCAGAAATGGGCAGACCCCCAAGGGGTCTGGGGCTCTGGAGGATTTATATAACGAGGAGTAAAAAAACATCATTATTTGATTAATACCTTGCGCCAAGGTCTGGGTCCTACCCCCTGCATCCTCTAAAGTTGCTATATGCCTTTTGGCTTGCTGCTTTTTCAGATGGTATGCCAGCACCTTACCCCCCTTTTCTCCCCTTCCCAATATTTATGCTTGAGTCTAATGATCAAAATCTCTGCCTTCCTAGAGACCAGCTCATTCACTTGCATCTTCAGAGAGGTGACCTTGTGACCTGCCTCTGACCTAAGAGAAGGGATGTGAAGGGCCTTAAAAGCAAGCTCCACTTCTCAGAGTTGTTATTCAAGCCCCCTCAAATGTTGTTCCTCTCCTCTTTCGGCACCGGCTCGCATACCCTATTATCACCCCTCTTAGAGTAGCTTTGAATGCCTCCCATGTGGTACCCGCAGAGGTATCTGCTATGAGGTTATGCCAAAAAAATTCTGTTGCTTCCTTTTGAAGCTAAGGGGGAAAGTCTGGGTCATGAAGTAGCAATGGGTCCAGCATCCATGCCGGAGACTTAGGCAGAGGGGGGCCCCCTTGTGAAGGCAAGATGCACAGGGGCATGATCCGAGATAACTAAGGGATGAATAAGGGTATTAACAGTGTTACTAGTAATAGTAGGAGAGGTGAGCCAGAAGTCTATTCTACTAAGAGAACTATGTACTGGGGAATGAAAGGTGTAGTCCCACTGGGAGGGGTGAAATATTCTCCAGATGTCCGTAAGAGCCAAATCTTGTTGCAATTGAGCCACTGCCATTACAGCCCTGGAGTGTGGCTCAGTATTGGAAGGGTCTCTATCCAGGAAAGGGTCCAGAGTAAGATTAAAATCACCCCCTAATAAAATGGGAGTGTCTTCCAGAGCTATGGATCCCAGCACCTGGGCCAACTTGTGAAAGGAGGGCGAGTCCTCATCCGGAGTGTATACATTACCCAGGATCAGAGGTGCCTTCCCCAGTATCCATGAGTACCACCACCCATCTACCCTCAGGGTCTCTCGCTCATCTCTGCAATTTTCATTGTGGTTGCTTGTGAAGCAGAATCACCACCCCTCTTTTTCTAGAGGAGGCCGAGGCAAGAATAGCCTGACCAACCCACTCCCTCTTCAGTCTCTCAGGATCCCCCCCAGCAAGTTTGGTCTCCTGCAGGAAGATGACCCTCGTTCCCAGTCTCTTAAGGTGGCCCAAAACTTGATTCCTCTTGTTTGGGGTGTTAAGCCCTCTGACGTTCTATGTCAGACAAGTGATATCACCTGTTAGTAATAAGGAGAAAATATTTATTTAAGAGATATATCAAGAACAACCAGCAGATAGGGGGTGAGGACAGCCCAACCAGAAGAGGCAAATTTCTGTAGTGCACAACCAGATATGGAGAGAGTGGGTAAAGCCCATATACCCTGCCCCTACTAGATGACCTTATACTAACCAATAACGAAACATCTGTGTGTGTCTCTTGTGAAACAAACATACATAAATACATTAGCAAACTATATACATTGTGCACATCGTGCCATGCAATTTCGGGATATAGAGGCATCTCTTTGGCCGCAGAGCCCTGCTGTAGGCCAGCCCCTATTCCCAGGGTGTTATCAAGTAGTATCCATCCTTCCTTAGCACTACAGTGAGTGCAGGGGGGGGAGGTTCCACCCCGAGAGAATCAAGCAACTCAATAAGAAGGTTGGACCACGTGGCTCATTGCAACCCCAGAGGGTTGAGAGAGTTGCTCCAGTGGTGTAGCTCAGAAGATGGGGTAGTTAAAGTGGGACTACACAATGCTTCTAATGAGGTAGGGGTTTGCAGGAAAGAAAGTGGGGGAGAACTGCCCACTATTTTGGCGAGCCTAGGGTTATTGCTGATGGGTGCCAACATGTTCTCACAACAAAAATCTTGGTGAGGTCAGGCTCATCACACCTATGAAGAGTGTACTGTAAGCCACTTAATGTGGGGCCTTGGAGATCTCCCCTTGATAGAAAAAAAAAACAGAGGGGCACAGGCCTGTGCTATTCACCACTTAGGACCTCACGTAAAACACATCCTGGCTACCCATTCAGCACAACAGTTTACGCATGCCAACAAATACTTTCATATTATATGACACAGCTTCCAGGTGGACCTCACCCCCCCAAACACACACACAATTAAGCGAGGTAGAACCCACAGTAGTTCTGCTGTTTAATCAGATGGTACAAAAAAGGCCTCCTTTGCCATCTAGATGTGTCTGGACCTTTGATCAGGATGTCAACTGACAGCTTGTTGGTAGACCTCATTGATTCCCTCCCGGTATAGGAGTGAGGCATCTTCTCTGCCATATGGCAGTGCAAGTCGGGGGTCAAGGTTGGGGTGAAAAGGGGCTCGAAAGTTCCCTTACATGGGTAACACGGAAAAAGGGTAGCAGATGGGTCAGCCAAGGAGATTGTCCACTGACGATCAATTTAGACACCCCAAACTTGCCCCATACCTACAACTCCCCAGGGGATTAAAAGAACAGGAATAGAAGGAGACTAGAAGGATGACTACTTACCTGACCACGCCGATGGGTTTTCTCTGATTGATTGCCCTGGAGATGTAGAGCACTCAGAATGGTCCACACTGAAGATGAAATCTCTGCTGGTAGAGAAGGCCTCTGTCATAGCCTTTGGTGGACACTGCCCTCCGCTATCTGTAGCTCCGTTCTGCAGCTGGTGAGAAGTTGCTGACGGGGACAGGTAGCTGAGCTGCAACATAGTAGTAGGCCTGCCTTCCACAGTCAAATCCATGATGCCTGGGTGTTGATCTGGAGAGCTGAGGCATATAGCTTCATATTTATTAGTGGTGTGGTAGGCCTATAACGGATCTGGAGCAACAGTGTCCATGCTTGTGGCCTCCTCTATGACGTCTTGCCCTCTCTCCGAAGGATGCTTCTGGCAGCCGTGTTTCTTTGAGGATTGCCTCTTTCAGTGTGCTTTTGGGGGAAATTCCCAGTGTTGATCCCTGAGGTCTTGCCAAACTTCAGGCCTGCTCACTGATAGAGAGGAGCAGCAATCCAACCCATCGGTAGCAGTTTTGGCCGAAGGGGCTTCCTGGGTAGTGGTGGTGAACTCTTGTGGCCAGTTGCACCGTAAAAAATCCATGAGTGCATCAGGAGATTCAAAACTGTTCAGGACCCCATTATGCATAACCTGCATCGTGGCTGGGTAATGCAAGGAAAAGGACAGTCCAATACTGTGCATTTTATGTCTTGCCTCAGAGTATGCTCGGCGTTTGTTCGACAGATCCTTAGAGAAGTCCTGAAAGATGTGGGTTCTATTTGATCTCCACACTACATGCTGTAACTCACTAGCTCTAGCTATGACCGTTTCTTTGTCCCTAAAATCAATAAATTGGGCTGTGATAGGCCGTGGTCTGTCCTGGGCCTGAGACATGGGGCCTAACACACGGTGTGCGCGTTCTACCTTGAGCGGTATCAATGGGTCCAACTTCAGCATTTCAGCGATGGCTAATTGTAGAAATCCCTCTGTATCTTTGCCTTCTACACACTCGGGGAAGTCTAGGAAGTCAAGATTATTATGGTGACCTCGATTTTCAAGGTCATCCATCTTACTGTGCAGCATCTGTATGGTCCGTTGTTGCCCTTGAGTCCTGAACATGCCCCACCATCACTGAGACCCGCTGTTCGGTATGCAGCATCTCGGCTTCTAAATTTTGAACCATTTGGATGTTTCGATTAGTTGCCACAGTGACTTGTGCCATCTGGGCCATAAGTTGGCCGAACATCGCCTCAACTGACAGTTGCTCCCAGGTTGTGGGAAGCGGACTTCAGCCATATTTTCAGGCCTACATCGTCTAGGATGCTTTTCAGTAAAATAGTGATTTCCACACAGCAAATGAAGGCTTTTTGTATCAATGAAGCTAAATTAGTGTAGCTTGAGTATTACCCCACAAGTTACAGTAGAGTGATGATATAATACCAGCTGGTAGAAAAAGGATTTTGATGGATATTTCCCTCTGGGTTGTGGAGCTGAATTTTAAGCTGCCATCCTATTTAGTGCCCCTAGTGGCCCTTTTTATTGAGTTTCAAACAAAAAGAACACAAGCAAATGAGCATTATTCCAATGAGATATGAACACTGGACAAAACACAGGTCAAGAGAGTAATGCATTAATACATGGGTACATACCAGATTTAGGTAAATTGACATCATAAGTAAGTAGGAGTGACACCTCTTAGATCTGGCAATCTACGACCAGTCCAGGCAAAACATATCATGTAGCTTTTCTCGCAGACAGATCCTGTGGTGCATTCTCTTTACCTGCATGCAATGGCTAAGGACCATAAAGAACCAGACCAATAACAATATCCTATAGGCACTTAATGTCTCAAGTAAAAAAGGTGATACAGAGTATAAACAAGCTAAGACCCATAAACCAGTCAGCCACAAGGATACACTAACAAGATTAGCAGACATCAAAGGGGGTCAGTTTTCAGCCTATCACAGTTCTGGGTTTCAGATAAGCAAGAAAGGGGACCCAGCAGGTATGGTATTTAGGAAGGGTGTTAGTAACTACACAGGATAAGTGATCTAAGGCAGCAATCTTAGAGAATGTGTTGAATAATTCTGACAAAGTATGTACCGCTGTGTTTCTCCAGTGGCACAAGATAAGTCTCTTTGCTTGAAGACTAAGAAGGGCAAGCCAGCACGTTTGGTGAAAATTTATCCACAGATGTTAGATTGAAGGCCCAATATCCAAAAGACAGGGTTGGGAGCTAATTTAGAGCCAATGACTTAAGTAGCAAGGCCGTAGACTGATGCCCAGAAAGGCTTGATTAGTTGGCACTGCCAATAGATATGGTACAGGTCCCCCAACACTGTTTGGCATCTCTAGCATAGATTATTATCCATAAGTTTAAGTTTAAAGAGCATGTCCAGAGTCCCATACCAGTGTTGGAGGATTTTATTTTGAATGAGCTTACTTTTTGCATCTAGATATATGGCATGTGCCTGTTTCTAGCAGGTTTTCCACTGAGCATCCATAATGGGTGAGTTCAAGGTTTTCTCCCATTTTGTTTCAGATTTGTAGACCGGAAGGGGAGTTTATGTTGTAGTTTATCATATGTCATACTGGCTTGTCCTTTGAGGCATGTGACCCACCTGTTTAGGGTCACGGAGTGGCCCTTATTCCCCGTACTATGCTTCAAATGTGCAATCATGGAGCTACACAACTGTAAATATTTCCAAAAGTTTGACCTGCCTAGCCCCAGCTCCTGATCCAGTTCCTGAAAGGATTTCAGGCCTGTTCCATCTGCAGCCAACACATCCTCAAAAATAGCAACACCTTTCTCCTCCCACTGGAGTCAGTGTAAGGATTTGTTTCCTGTCTGGAGATGCTCATTCCCCCATAGAAGTGCATAAGATAAAGGGTGCAGGTTTACCTTCAGCTTGTTATGAACTTTGTTCCAAATTTGAACTGTAGAAGCTAAGGGGGATTGTTGACCTAAACCCCTAGGCAACGGATTATAGATTAGAAGGGGTAGGGTGTTTACTTGAGCTGTTGATAATTCCATTGGCAGCCACTGGGAGGAGTCCAGAGTGATAGTGAGGAACCATTTCATCATCTGGGCAGTGGAATATGCCTACTTATATCCTTCCAGCCATGACAGGCCCCAGCTCCCTAATTTCCAGTGGGATCTCAATTTATTCCTACTATACTGGGGTTTGCATCCATCCCAGATAAACTTACCAAAAGTACTGTCTATAGTCTTGAACCATGTAGTTGGTAGATGTAATGGAATATGTGAAATAGCATATAGAAGTTTGGGCACCAAAATAATTTTAATGGCAGAGATTTTCCTGTAAGTGTAAGATGTAGGGCCTGCCACCTCTTATGTTCAGTTTTTAGCTCAGTCACAAGATGTTTCAGGTTTAAGTCCCATATTTTGGTCGGATCAGGGGACAAAGGCTTCTGGGGACCAGTGAAGACCATATAATACCACATGGGCTGGTATGCAGGACGGATTTAAGGGGAGTACTTCCATCTTTGAACAATTCATTTTTAAACCAGAGTATTTTGTGAAATCTGCCAATATGGCAAGTAAAGCCAGGAGTGATGTCTCTACATCTGCTATCGAGACTAGGAGGTTGTCAGCATACATGAAAGTAGCATAGGAAATAGTTACAATTGTGATCCCCTGTACAAGAGGATGTTGCCATAGGGCTGCTGCCAAGGGTTCCACCACAAGAACAAACAGAAGGGGGGACAATGGGCAGCCCTGCCTGATACCCCTACCCAAAGGGAGGGACTCAAACAGGAATGAATTAGTCAGCACCCTTGCCATGGGGCGATGGTATAAGGCTGTGATCCAGACCCTAAATTGTTCCCCAAATCCTAGATGTTGAAGTACCTGCTGCAGGTAGTTCCACTCCAGAGAGTCAAAGGCTTTTTAAAAGTTTATGGCCACAGCTGCTGCTGGAGTGGGACTAGCTTTAGCATGATATAGTACGTTAAGCATGGACCATATACGGTCTACTATATTGCCCAGGCACAAAGCCCTCCTGTGAGGGGTGTATAAGGGAAGGGAGAAAGGGGTTAAGTCTAGCAGCTAACATTTTGGCAAATAGTTTGCTGTCCAAGTTTATAAGAGAAACTGGGCAGTAGCTAGAGGGGAGTGTGGAGTCTTTCCCTTTTTTAGGGAAGTCAGTTATGATGGCCTCCTGGACAAAAGAGGGGAAGGAGCCATCAGTTAGGGCAGAACTGTACATGGAACTAAGTAGTGGAGCTATTTGAAGGGAGACAAGTTGCCACATTTCAGGGGGAAATCCATCTCCTCTAGGTGTGTTCCCCACATTCAGGCCTTTTAGATAGTTTTCACTTCTGCAGGAGTTATAGGAGCTTCCTATGTGGCCAACTTCTGGGGAGTGAGCTGGGGAAGTGTGAGCGAGGTGAGGAAGTTCTGCACACCCTGTTTATACATGGACCTGGAGGAGGTGTAGAGGTCTTTGTAACTGTCCCATCATTTTATTTACCAGAAGTGGCTCAGTATGGGTCTTCCTCTTATGATCTTGCAAACTCTGGATGTGACTTTCAGCTTGCTGTTTCCGTAACCTGTGGAGACTGTTTAGGTTCAGTTTCTAGCCCTTTCAATTGTTCCTCCAGGGACTTAAGAAGTTGCTCCCTATGCCTTCTTCGCCTGGTTGCAAACCCCATGATAGCTCCCCATAGAGTGACCTTAAGGGCTTCCCACGTTGTACCTGGAGACGTGTCCGATATTGAATTCTTCCTAAGAAAGTGTGTCACCTCAATATTCAGCCATAGCTGGAACTCAGGGTCCCTTAAGAGTAGCGGGTCCAGTCTCCAGGTGGAATTAGAGGGGGTTTTAGGTCTCTAGAGGATATGCAGGTGAACCAGTGAGTGGTCTGAGATGTCCATTGGAAGGATCACTGCTTCGATGGAACTTTGAGTGATGTCAGCAAAGACCAACCAGTAGTCAGTTCTGCTATGGGTGCTATGTACAGAGGAGAAAAAGGTATAGTCTCTTTCTGGGGGGTGATGAACTCAACAAATATCTTAAAGCCCCACATCTGTCATAAGTTGGGTCAGGGAAAGCCTGGCTCTGGGGTGATGATCTGGACTTGTGGAGCTTTGATCAACTTGTGGGGCCAGAAAAAGGATAAAATCACCCCTAAGATAATCAGGGTAGATGGCTGTGCTAACATAGAAACATAGAATTTGATGGCAGATAAGGACTGCTTTGCCCACCTAGTCCCCCCATTTCCCTACCTAATGGATAAGCTGCAGATCCTAGTTAACCAACAGCCTACTTCCTTCTACACCCCACTAGAATTGCCGTATGTCTGTCCCATGGATTCTTGAATTTATCCTCTGTTTTTGATTCCACTACCTCCTCAGAAAGGCTGTTCCATGTATCCACAACCCTCTCTGTGAAACAATACTTCCTCACATTACCTCTGAGCCATGCCCCCATCTTCAAATTGTGCCCCCTTGTTCTTGCACACCTCTTTTTCTGAAAGATGCTACCCTCTTGGACTTTGTTGATTACCTTGAGGTACCTGAAATTTCTATCATGTCCCCCCTCTCCATCCTTTCCTCAAGGGTATACATATTAAGCTCTTTTAATCTCTCTTCGTATGTCTTCTGGTGCAGACCCTGCACCATTCTAGTTGCCCTCCTCTGGTCAGCCTCTATCCTGTCTATGTCCTTGCTGAGATGGTGTCTCCAGAACTACATGCAGTACTCCAGATGGTGTCTCACCAACTGTCTGTACAGAGGGATAACAACTTCCTGTTTTCTACTGGTGATGCCTCTCCCTATGTATCCCAGTATCCCGCCAACCCTCCTTACTGCCTTCTCACATTGCTTTCCCACTTTTAGGTCATCTGATATGACTACTCCCAGGTCCCTTTCCATTTTTGTTGTTGTTAGTATCTCACCCCCCATTGTGTACTCTTCCCCTGGGTTTCTGTTTCCCAGGTCCGTTACTTTGCACTTTTTTGCGATGAATCTAAGCTGCCATACATTTGACCATTCCTCCAACCTTGCTAGGGATCCTAATGCTTGTGCCACCTCATGGAACACCTCTGGGGAATCTTTATTCAGCCCATAAACATTACCCAAAATCAGTGATCCCTCTGGGATCTCCATCAGAGCCAACACCCACCTTCCCTGAGAATCATGCTTGGTCTGTAATGCAGACCATTTGAGGATCTTATGTAGGAAAATGGCTAACCCACGCTTTTTCATGGTGGGGAGGAGAAAAAGACCTGCCCCACCAATTCCTGGCCAACTTATTAAGTTCTTGCTTAGTTAATTTTGTTTCTTGCAGGAATGCCAGACCAGACAGCAGCCTCTTTAAGTGTGACAACACCTGTTTGTGCTTTACCAGGGTGTTAAGGCCCCATACATTCCAGGTGTGGGCATGTAAGTCACCCACGGTTGCAGAAAGGGCATTTCAACTGAATGAAGGGCACACAGAAAGATAAGTAAGAGGCTATGATCTGGTCTGGCAAAACCCGCACTACAGCACCACCTGAGAATATAACACTAACTAACATTCTCTCACTTTTAACATCAAATTTCAACATTTGCCTTGAGGTCTGATCCTGAACTGTCTCACTTGCTCTAAAAGTGCAACTGGCTCTAAATAACAACAAAACAATTAACCTATTTACAAACACCGTCAAAACCAAACATTCTGAGGAGCTTGGAGGTAGAAGGCCAGTGGAAGATCCACCGAGGCTGCCTCCATCTCCCATGGGGGATAAAGCATTGGCCACATGGTCCTGTGAAGTGTGACCCATCAAACCTTCCGTGTATACCTCATGGACAATGGAAATTAAGAAAAGAGCTTACTACAGTGATCGGGTTCAACTTAGGATGGGTAGAGTAAGCAGAAATTACCGGCCTCAGTCATCCGAGGACAGGTGTAGAAAAGAAAAAGTGGGCCAAAACTTACCCTGCTGGAATGCCCATCAGCTGAGTCTCACCCAAGGGAGGTTCCCCTTGGGGAGGTCATGAGTTAGAGATCATAGTGAGAAGATCAAATGAAGAGCAGGTAGCATCCACATACGTTGCCCCTTTGTAGCTTACAGGTAGAGAGGGGCCCTTAGACAATGCTACAAGTTCTGCTCTATAGGCAGGGCAAGTAAAGGGTAGTTCTCTTCTATGGGGTAAGGAGCCATTGGGGAAGGTGAGGGACATCAAGGGGTGGGGTTAGGGCCAGGGGCCTGGTGCTCCTGATATGCTACTTTAGGAATAATTGCAACCAGAAACTATGGTAGAATATAAAATACAACATAATAGAAATTAAAGTAGGAGAAAAGGGATAGTTATACACCCCGTTTCCCAACCAGTCCCTCAATTATTCAGTTCGAAAGTCTGCATAGTCCATAATTTCTCATGGTCCCTTGCAGGCTTTAGCCTGTATATCAGAAGAAAGCAATCTTATGCTGAGCCAAACCTTAAAACTTAGTCCCACACCAGCTGAGTCCCAAATCGGGAGGAATCAGTAAACTGAGGTTGCAGCAAATGGAGCCAGCTGATAACCACAGGGTAGCATGGGGAGGTACTGGAAAATATATCCCATGGACACCCTGTCAATCAATCAATCAATCAATCAATCAATCAATCACTTTATTTAACCAGGCATAAACACCATTGAGCAAGCTCATTTTCAATATGGTCCTGGGCAATCCTGTCACTGGTATCACCTGAGATCTCATTCCCCCCTCCCCACCCTAGACTCCCCACCTCCAAGTCCCAAAAGTAAAGGCAAGAACACTTAGCTGCCTGCTGTTCAGGTCTGATCTGTATTATGGCTACATCTGGCACTCTCTGTAGGCTGAGATCTAGACTCGAAGACAATCTGCTTCGGACTAAGAGAGGCATTGGTATGGTGTTGATCTGATGCAGTCAAAAGGTGTATCGCCACCACTTCAGCCCAGGATTTACCTGTTTGCGAAGGGCTATACAGCCACACTTCTTCTCGATGGTCTGCATCTACTTCTATTGGCACAGGAACCTCGGGCAAGGATTGCTGGAGCACCGCATAGTGGTTCAGAGCGTAGAAGGCCTGCAGGTGGATCTGTCTCTCACAGCAAGGTCAGCACCATTCTCTGGACTGGATGATCTCACCCTGTCTGCTGGGTGTTGCCTTCTGGTGTGTCTATAGGAGGGATGGTGCTTTTTGGAGCGAGGAGGAAGGAAGACTTCAAGAACTTGAACATCTGTAGTGGTCGCTGGCTGTGAGATGTGGAAACTGCTGTCCTCCAAGCTCCCATTCGAAGGTGAGTGCCCTGCCCCACCCAGATTAGTAGGTCCCCAGAATTCAGCAGGATAAATTTTTCTTAAAAAATCCATTAGGTTATCATGCATAGCAAAGAGGCTAGGTGATCCGTTGTGAAACACCCGCATAGTCGCGGGATATATGAACATACGAACATACAAAATTTGCCAGCAAATAAAGGCCTAGAGGTCTATCAAGTCTGCTCAAATGTGCAGCTAGCATATCAGAAAGAGAAAGACATGTTTTGCTTGTGCATCACTCTGTAAGCATTGGAGTAAGCTTTTCTTCTCTCTGAAAGTTCTTTTGAGTAGTCTTGGAATATTTGCACATGGTGTCCCTTCCATATTAGCTCCCCCAAGTTTCTGGCAGCTGCAGAAACAGACTCTTTTGGTGAAAATCTAGGAATCGTGCCATTAGGGACCGTGGTCATTCTCTGGGCTAAGGAGGGGGGAGCTGCTGGAGGTCCACAGATAAACTGATTTCAGATAGGAACCTCACTACAAATGTTAAATTCTGAGTGCAGAACAGTTTCTCCAAGGTTTAGGTGACCTCCAAATTCAGGTCATACTCAAATGCAGGATGTCATAGGATATGTTTCCAAAGTTTGTGAAGCTATATACAATTATGCTGCTATACTGGATCAAGGCTTGGCCATGCCCCCATCTGGTGGAGTTTTAAAATATAAGCAGACACAATAAGAATTTCTTCAGTGTAGTGTATTTGTTTACCTTCATGCTTTATTACTGAGGGCATTTATATGAACGAGGATCTCTGCACCCCAGATAACATCTCATCCCCATGATTTTGCCTGTTGAACTCATACTCCACTATTTGTGAACTCATAGTACTATTCACATCAAAATTATAATGCCACAAACAGAGAAACATGTGTATGGGATGGCATGAGAAGGAGATAAAGTAGTGGTGGGGTAGGGGACTCAAAGATAACATGTTCATTCAATAGTTTTTAATAAACATGGATGCAACATAAATATGTAAATTTAATTTAACAAGTAGAATTGTTTGGAATATTATATTTTAAAACATTAAAATGTTTCCCTAGGGACTGGAAACATGTATGAAAATAGTCCAATGTGTTAGGGGTAGGGGTGTGTGGATGGGTTTACAGTAACAAATCAGTGATCAAAAATATTTATTTATGGATATTATTTTTACACGTTAACTTTCTTTTACTAAACCATACTAGACAGGTGAGCAAGTGAAGTATTTACTGGTGTTCAGGTTGGCTTAATTCTTAAACTGTGTAATGGTACTTCATACACCTCAAGCGAAAAGTAGAATGAAGTATGTGCAAGGGGGCTTTTAAAATGCGAATATGAATCAGGTAGCCTTCCCTAGCCTAGCTGATGGGTTAGTTAGGACTTCTAGTAAGTTTTTTATAGGCACCAATCATTTTTCACAAACACATTTACCTCTTCTGCAATATGAAAAATTCATATTTCTGGTCTGATGCTGATGAATGTAATATGCACCTTAGCTCCAAGCACAGCTTGACTCTGAATCCTGCAATATAATGTTTCAGTCACCCTTGGGATGGCTATTTTGAAAAAAAAAACACATCCCCACTGTCAGGGTCCTTAACATTTTAACGTTAATTTTATTTAACCAACTGATGACCTTCTTCTTCTATTCGCAGACTGCCCCTCCGGTTCCTGTTCTGTTGATTGCCCTACTGATTCCTGCCTAGCTGAGTCATGTGGCTCTCTTCTCTTCTCTTCTCTTCTCTTCTCTTCTCTTCTCTTCTCTTCTCTTCTCTTCTCTTCTCTTCTCTTCTCTTCTCTTCTCTTCTCCTTGTGTCCTTCTTCTGGGGTTCAAATCCTGGCTATTCTTGGACTGTATCTGGGTAACTGTGATTAGCAGAATTATTGTAATTAGGTATAGGGAATGCTCTGTTCTTACAAAATCAAAAACTAAAAAAAAACTTTGTTTTGGTTTTTTTGTTTGTTTGTTAGTTTTGGCATGTGAACTCTGTGCCCTGGCATGACTCATAGCTCTTTCCCCTTCATGCTGACCAAAGTGAAAGTCAGAGTGGAGCAAGAAAATAGTGCAGTGGTGGAGGGGGGCTGAGAGAAAAGAAAAGTACTGTGGTCTACTTAATGGAGACAGCGAAGTGCTTCAAGTAGTGGAGTGATTGTGCTTCAACTCCAAAATGTTGTGCTTCATTCAGAATCTGGTGAGCTCCGTTTTCTCTCTGTATAATAGCAAGATGTCATGCATAACTCTGCCATACAGCCATAAAAATGGGTTGGGATAATCCTTGCTTCTGATTTATCAGTGGTACTCCAAAGCCATACAATATATTTATTGTAGTAGTAGTATCATTTTATTAATTTAGAGCACTCTTCCACTGCCCAGAGCACTTTTACAACATGGAAGTACATTATATTACAGTGAGATGGTAATAAGTAGACAGACCACAAGATTTTTAATAAAGATCAGAGGCAAAGCCCTCAGTCCATCTGACCAGAGGCATTTGCCATCAGATGGATTTTCTGCAAATGTTTAAAGGAGGCCAGAGAATGAGCTGACTAAATGTCTCAACATCCACTGGCAAATGAAAAGTCCTGGAACCAGCCTCACCAAATGCCTAGCATGCTATTGCATACTGTATGAATTCTCATAAAAAAACAGTATTTTTTTTCTCACGCATCCTTTCAGTTTAACCCGTCATCACTCCCATGCCATTTCTCATTTAGTTTTTCTATCAGGCTCTTTATCTGTCATAATCAAACATACACAGTATCATTTCTGACATGGGAATAAAGTATCCTCAGAGCACCAAACACTTTTCTGGGGCCCCAGTTCAGTGCCCACTATCAATCCTGTTCTATATCCTACTCACTCTGTCACATTTTCTGTCTCCACTCACTAATTCCATGAGTCGCTTTCCATCTCCAGTTCACTCTCTATTACTTTGGCTCCTGTCCTCTATGTATACTATATGCCAGCGTGATTTTTCATCAAAGCCACTCTCCAAAACCATAACTTCTGCTCCATCTCATGCTCTCTTTTTCTTACTTTGTCACTCTCTCTCATTTAGCCATAGGAACACCTTGTGTCTTTCCTGTTGATCACTATAGATGAAGTTAATTTTACCTTTTAGGTATATCAGTGGGAGTTTTTTGTAATTGAATTTATGTACAATATTTTGATATGCATCAATTGTTTATTAATGCACTGCACTGTGTTTGGCTTTCAGTGTCGGGTATTGTAGGGTTGTTTTCTGGATGTGTTTATATTTTGTATTCTAATTTACAGTACTGTGCAGTATTTGTATATTTCTCAATTATTTCTTAATGCCCTGTGCTTGGTTTTGATTGAAGTGTTGTTTTCTGCATGTGTTTATCTTTTTTATTCTGATTTACAGTACTGTCACTTTAACTGTATTATTTAAACGTGTACCTGTAGGTGGTACTTCAGCATAACAAAGTGCCTGTCTTTGCACAAAACTTTGGTGGTGTGTGGTACAGGCTGCTCAAGCTGCATTTTTTTATTCTGTACCTGCGTGTACTGATAATTTTTTTTTTTATCTTGACCATCACTTGCTTTTCTTCTAGGTAGACATCTGCATGGCTACTCTTGTTTCGTGTTCCAATCACTAAGTCTACTACATTTGAGAGTGATAATCATCATGCATGCATGGCAAAATACAGTCAGCACAAAAAAAATGGTAGCAGTCAAGGCTGTATCACACGATATCCCACAGCTTTTCCAGCAACCCCTGGTATGTAAACATTTGGCACAGGGAATATTTATCCAAACACTTGTGAGTTTCAAAATTTGTTTAGCCTTTCTGTCATTCTTTTTTTTAATTACTACTAAAAATGAACCTTCTTAACAAAATAGAATACTCCAAGAGGTTTGTTTTGGTGGGTGCCAGGCATAACTCTACCCCTGGGCATGGGGATGCCCCTGCACAACTCACACCCTGTTATGACATATTGCTTACATAGTTTATGTTTATAATATCTGGAAGAGGATTGAAATCTGGAATACTGTTTTTTAATGACAGGAATAATATGAGCTCTCAGCCCCAAATAAGCATGGGACATATTTCTTCTGCCTGTTCAGCCTGTACCAATATTTCAAGGCACTAGCAGCACACAGTTACAGTGCTCTATGTATGAGTTATGGTGTCTGAGAGAATGTACACTGCAATTATGTCATCTGAATTATGTTTGCCTCCTTTCTGGCTGGAGTTACTCAGTTAACCAACTTTTAGAGACACTTGAAGCTCTCTTGTTAATTATATTTATTCATGGAGAAGAGTCATAATCAATTTTTGCATGAACATTCATGTCCACAGATTTCTATTGACAGAGAGCAATTCCAATGTGATGACTAAAGGGCATGTTGCTGACTGGGAGTTCCTCTGACATAAAATAGAACAACAGAGCAAAGGGTGTTATACAAACAAAAATTTAATTTGGCTAAAATGTTGGGTCCATCAAACTGGAACTACAACACTCTGCCTGATGAGGCAGTGGCAGCACACCACACTGCCATGCAGAGGTCCCAGGTTTGCATCCAGCCTTGGGTGCTCCCTCTAGTGGTAACTGAAACTCAAGCAGTATTACAGGGGTAAGTGTTGATCTTCAGAGGAGGGCTTGGTCTAATCCTAACTAAGCCTCTACCAGCAGTCAAACAATAGAGAGTTGATGATGTGATGTGGAGATACTCAAACTGTTCAGTTATGCTAACAATGGGACATACAGTGGTAGCCAGAGATATCACCCAGTAAATTGTTACATATATTCAGACATAATCTTAAGAATGTTTACTGTAATTAATGGGGATTTCATTGAAATATCTTGATACATCTAGATATACAAGGATGTAGCCTTGGCTTTCACTGTAGACATGAGGCTTAGCAAACCAAATAGGAAAGGGGTAGTGGGAGGTTGCATGGGCCCAAAAGTTTGCCATAATGAATGACAGACAGTACCTTCCTGAAAGGGACTCTTAAACCATAGCTACTGCTGTGACACGCATCACCATAGGCATAAATGCTGACTGGTTGTGCATACTGCATATGGAAGGGGGAACCATGAAACAGATGCTTCTGAGATAGAAGTCAGTTGATAACAAACAAATTGTGCTACAAAAACAGTCTAATCACTTTCTTTATAATCTACTTTTTCTGTTCCCAAAGATATGCCTGAAAGATTGCTGTCCTCAGAGCCAATGTGACATTCCATAGCTACTCTTGCTGATAACAAAGACTGTTCCCACTGGCAAATGTGTTTTTCGCACAAAAAAAATTATCTTGCTTATTTTACAGGGGTTTGGGGGACTCTTAAAGAGAAGGAAAGGCCTGCAACATTACCCATTTCTATTTCTGTAAGCATCTCTCTGATTTTGTTTTCTCTCTCCTTGCTTTTTAAAACCAGCTTTGTAAGTAACCCCCCCAGACACCATTGCACCATTATAGGTGCTTCAACCATTGAAATCATCAGCTGAATTCAGTCAATTTCTTCTAACGCTGCTACTGCTAGTTGCATGGACTGCTTTATTAATGAAAACTGAGCAGCTCCTGACTGTGCTCACTTTTTCTCAAAGCACAGTATCATCATATACAAGTAGCAGTATCAGCATTAATAGCCTTTAGCTGGTGGCCTGCCAGCACAGTGGTAGTGCTACCACTTGCAGCATCGATGGCTTGAGTTCAGCAGAAAACTCAGAGCACTGGAGGGCCAGCCAGATGAAGGAGGAGAAGAATGAGCATCCGATGGACTACTCTCCTCCTCCTCCTCCTCCTCCTCCAGGGAGGAATGGTCTTTGAACCCCTGAAATATTCTGACCCTAGAGGTGAGTTGAGTTGGATGAGCCTGGGACAGATATGGCAGCAGGGATTGATGGAAGTGATGGATGTCAGCACATCAAGCATGGGAGTGTACCTGAAGTGGCAGGATGTCATTGCACAGCCACTCAAGCAGGATTAGAATTAATAACAGCAAAACACCTTAGTCTCCCTGCAGCATGACACTACGACAAGTCTCCACCACCTTTGAGTGATGTCCTGAACAGCCTGTCAAGGAACTCAACTGTATCTTGGTCTACTTTTCTAGCACCTGGGGGAAACCTTGCCATGGGGAGGAAGCCATGGGTCACCTCTTTTTGCAGAAGGTCTTGAGGTAATGCCAGTTGGAAGAATGGAGAGCATTCCACTGGGCAGACAGGGGGTATATCCCCACAGAGAGATGCAGTGTATAAATTGAGTTAACAAAACAAGACAAATAACCCCTAGCTGAATACAACTGATAACACCACTGATTGTAGCATCTTGAATAATTTACTAATCTTAACTGTTGTTGAATTATGTATTATAATGTCTAGTTTGTATTGCTGTTTTTAATGCATGCCTCAGAATTGTAGAACACCAATGAAAATGAGCTTTGGACATTGATCTACAGAGTTTATAAGTGAGTTCTGAAAATTGTCTAACCTCATTGATCAAAACATGTCACATGGCCATTGATTGTTTACTGACAACAGCACACCTCACCTTAGCTACATATATTTAAACAAATAAAGGGGCATTTTATAAGTGCCTAACAACAGCCTCAGGCATGCATTATTCTCTTGTAACCACACACCCTGCCATGTGTTATTGCTTACAAATGAAAATGAATATAATGGCACACTAGGGGGTTCATGCAGAGCAGCTTTTAAAGACGAGGGATGCAAAAGCACAAAAAAGCATATACTGTACATAAAGAGATTAGGAGGGAAGCAAAAAGAAACTGGGAATGTTGAAATATTTGCTTTCTTCTTTTAGGCCCTGTATACACTTGTGAGAATGGTTTGAAAATCATTTTATATACCAGTCTAAGTCTTACAATGCTAGAGCATTCATATTGTATGAAACCATGTTTAAATACATGGTTCTTAAACCCTTTTTCAATCCACACTGGATGCTTTTTTGGGATTGTGAATCTTACTATGCCTACAACTGTGCTATGACACAGATGGCTCTGTATCACAGGAGCTCAAGTGATTCCAATACCAAGACCAGTAACTGTATGTAAACAGCATCCATGTATTGATAGAGATACAGTATCTTGAAAAGAAAAAGTATGTTGCAGAATAAGAGAAAAGGCTGACTTGGCAGTAGGAGGTGGAGAGAAGATCAGCAATGACTGATTGGTCTGATATTACTGTACATAGTTTTATTTAACTTTTAACTTCTCTGCCCACTAATGCTTTTACCTGACTGGCCCTATCTCTACACACAGTGCTTGCACTGCCTGTACTAAATCCATTTACTTGTTTCCACTTAACAGGGCATGTTTAGTACTCACAAAGGCTAATGTAAGTTTGATGTGTTGCATTGTGGTATTGTGGAGGTTCACAACAAGGAGCTAAGCACCCAGCAGTGTGTCCACTCTCATAAGTCAAGACATGCATAGCTTCAACCATTTTTAAAATCAGACAAAAGACTAAGTGCCAAGTAAGGTTTTAGCACGGTATTTAAAAACAGTTTAAATCATGCGAGAATGTGACCACAAACTGTGCTAGTGGTTCTTATACCATTTTAATTTGCTTAAAGTGGTTTAAGAAGCCTACTGTGTACAGGGTCACTCAGTTTAAAAGACATGTCAAACATTACTTGCAGCACTAATCAAACTCTCTTATCCATCAGGGTAGAACACAGATATGCGTGCTTGTCTTCTGTATCAATCTTTAATGAAGCAATACAGTGTAAACTAAAGATATCTGGTGCTCAGTACTTTCACAGAAATGATCAAAGGAAAGAGTCTTCTGATAATCATTGAGCCACACTGGAGGTCTGTGCCTAACAAATACAGTACGTAAAACACCTTACTGTAGCTAAATTCTGGAGTGTAGTACGTAGCATGGAAGGACAAAAAAATCTCACCCCCCCATTACAATAGAATCCCAAGGAAATATAATAACAGACAGGCAACTAATCTTAGAAAATGTAGTACTCATTTTCCTATGATTGGCCTGGCTTTTGATACATCTCCAGCTGTGCAATATTCTATTCCAAAATCAGTGAGTGTAGACATGGAGCCCTTTTCTTCTGAACTGTTTTCCTTCAAGCCCGTAACTTTCAAGCAGGTCAAGGAGCTATTACTATAATTAGACACTAAGAAAAGTGCAGGCAATGATGACCTAGATCCCCTATTTCTAAAAATTGGCTATTACTATCTAATGGCAGCAATAACTCTCCTTTTTAACCTCTCTCTGTCTAGTAATGAATTACCTACAACTTGTGAAAGAGCATATGTCATTCCTCTCTTCAAATCAGTTGACCCAAGTATCTTAAGCAATTACAGTCCCATATCTATTATCCCAATTCTGGCTAAGCTTCTTCAACAGGCTGGTCAGCTCCCAAATCAGGAATCATCTGGAGCAATTTAATATCATAAACACAAAGCAATCTGGGTTTAGACCTAAACATAGTACAGTTTCTGTACTAGCTAAAGTATCCAATGACTGACTAACAGCCCTAGACCACAAGCACTCTACTGATATGATATTTCTTGACCTCAACAAAGCATTCGATACAGTAGATCATAACATCCTAATAAATAAGTTAACAGGGGTCAAGTTGGAAGATTCTGTGCTCTCCTAATGTTCAAATTATCTTAAAGGTAGGCAACAACAAATTAAAGTAAACAGAGAATTATCTTCTCTAATGCCATTAACAAGAGGTGTACCTCAAAGATTGATATTAGGCCCCTTGTTAGTTATGATTTATATAAATGATATCAGCAGAAATATCAATACGGCTAAACTCCATTCCTTTGCTGATGACACTGTACTTTATATCTCACATCCTAGTCTGTACTGACCTACAAGCAGATTTTAACTTATTGCAGATGAATCTATTTTAGTCTAAACTGTTACTCAATGCTAAAAAGACCAAAGTGATGTTTTTCCTGCCCTCCACCTCAGTATTCTGTGCAATTTCTGCACCTGCCCTCACTACCTTTGTTAGGGGAATCATGAGAGGTGGTTGATGAATTACCTTAATTAGGCATTCGGCTAGACAAATTATTATCTTTCACTGCACATACAGAATTCCTAGATTGAGCTTTTTCTACAGGAATAAGAGCTGTTTTCCACCAGACGTAAGAACAAGATCTGTACAGATTACCTTCCTTCCCCTGTTAGACTATGTTGATCTAATATACAATAATTGTACCCACACTTCTCTAAGTAAACAAGATGTACTCTATCATGGAGCCCTTAATTTGGTACTAGTTTTCTCCCACAGAACTCATCATTGCACCTTATATATCATGGTAGAATGGCCATCCCTCAACATAAGGAAGCTCAAAAATCTGTATATATGGATTTACAAAGCACTAACTAAAAATCTCCCTTGTTATACCTCAGACTTTGCCATACAGTCCTATAGTAGTTATACATTAAGAAAATATAACTACATCCTTTTAGATAGACTGAGATATGCTACCCAATATGGGAAAACAGCTATTAGCCATATTATCCCTCCGGCATGGAATGAATTACAAAGTATACTTAAACTTAACACTTTTGTAAGTATTGAGGTATTCATGTTTCTACTAAACAAAATACACAAAGTGACATGTTTACGCAAAGGTCATATTGCATGAATATTGCTTTAATGATCTTGGGCCCAGTCCTATTCAATGTGTTCATTACAGACATTGTGGTAGGGCTGGAGTTTAAAATGTGTTGTTCACAGACTATACAAAGATATGTAACAGAGTGGATATGCCGGTGGGTGTTGGCAGGATGAGGAAGGACCTTAAAAAGCTGGAGCAGTGGTCCAAGGAGAAGAGACTGGGGTTCAACAAGAGTGAAGTGTAAAGTTATGCACTTAGGGCATAGGAACCCTAGGGCAAAATATGTGCTCAAGTGGGGAAGAAATGGCAGTCACCTAGCAGAGATGGACCTTGGTGTCATCATCTTGGCTGACCTCAAAGTGACAAGTCAATGCCAAAAAGTGGTAGGCAAGGCAAACAGAATGCTGGGATGCATAGGGCATGGTATTACTAGCAGAAAGAGTGAGGTCATTATGCTCCTGTACAAGACATTTGTCAGGCCCCACCTTGAGCACGGTTCCAATTCTGGACACCAAGTCTGAAAAGGGATATTGAGAGGGTGAGGCTGTATAAAGGAGGGCCACCAGAATGATTCATGGGATGCAAGGGAGGGCATATGAGGACAGACTGAGGGATCTACACATGTACTCCTTGGAGGAAAGGAGAGAGGGGGGCATGATTGAAACCTTCAAATATCTAAACAGGTTTAACAGGGTACAAGAGAGAAGCTAATTTCTGAGAAAAATGGGTTTATCAGCTAGGAGTCATGGCATGAAACTGAAGGAAGGAAAATTTAGGGGACATATAAGAAAGTACTTTTTTACAGACAGTGTGGTGGATAACTGGAATCGGCTGCAGGATGAGCTAGTATGGGCTGAATCTGCCTCTGGTGTCAAACATGCATGGAATAGACACAAGAGGTTCCTGAGCGTGTGGGGGGGTTAGGTGGATTTAAATGGGGGGGGATCAGTGGGAAACAAGGCAACACCCAGAAGTGGGCAAGGGGATACTCAATTTATAAGAGTATCATGTGGCAGACTAGGTGGGCTGCATTGGTCGTTATCTGTTGGCAAAAGTATGCATGTAATACAGTGAATAATATGTTATAACTTGCTATAGTCTATTGCATATATATGTCTGCATGGAATATAAATGTCCTTTTGATATGCTAGGGGGTACATTTTGCTTCAGTTCATTGTCAGGCATTGTTGCTATGTTCTTTACATCTAGCTCCATTGGCGCTCGGCCTCCTTTCCATCTGAAATTGGTCTCCCTCAAAGAAGTGTGGAAGCTTCTCTCTAACTTAAAATCAGAGAGCTCCCGTGGACGTGACACTCTTGAGCCAAAAGTTCTTAAATTAGGTGCCCCTGCTCTCGCTTGTCTTGTCTGTGACTTGTTCAATTGATCATTCCTCTCTTGTACAATTCCTGATAAGTGAAAAGTAGCGGTGGTCATTCCAGTGCACAAAGGAGGGCTCAACAATGCAGTAGAAAACAATAGACCGATTTCCATCTTCTGCCCGTTAGCCAAAATTCAAGAGCGAATAGTGTATAACCACCTTCAGGACTATCTGGAATATCACAGTCTACTTTCCATATGTCAACATGGCTTCCAGAGGAATCACAGTACCATAACAGCCCTGATAAAAGTTACCACTGATATATTACATGCGATGGATCAAGGCTTTGTTACTGGTGTCATATTTGTTGACCTCATGAAAGCATTTAACCTAGTCAATCATGGTCTTCTTCTCCAACAGCTACATGTCCTTGACCTCGATGCTGGTGCTCTAAACTGGGTTAATAAGTATCTGTCCTGTCATTCTCAAAGGGTTAAATGGTCTGGATCAGTCTCTGACCTAAGGCCCATCACTTATGGTGTCCCTCAGGGATCCATTTTGGGTCCTCTATTATTCTCTCTTTTCATTAACGACCTGCCCAATTTTTGTGAGCGGCTTCTGTGCACCTCTGTGCAGATGATGCAATCATCTATGGCTCCTCCCCTGATATTGATCAAATTAGCAGAGAACATGTACCTGACTTTGCTTCTCTTGAGGACTGGTTCAACTGCAATCACCTCGTTCTTAAAATGAAAAAAACTAAAAGCATGGTATTTACACATTGACCCTCAATCAAGTCTCCTCTCCCCCCCCCTTAGCATTAGCTCGAATAATGATGACATGCTTGAGTGTGTCCAGTCCTTCAAATATCTGAGTATCCTATTGGACACTGCTCTCACCTTTAGACTGCATGTCTCCCATGTCACCAAATCCTTGTACCAGAAAATTGGTCTCCTTTATCGCATCTGTCCCTTCCTTTCCTCTGCCTCCTGCCACAAGATAGCTACTGCATCTCTCCTGACACTCCTAATTTATGGAACTCCGTTACTACTCTCTGCAAATTCCTCCTCCCTGACCCTTCTCATCCAGGCTTATATCAGGGTGGGGAGGTTTGCCCTGGGGGCAAATGCCCACTCTCACCACTGCGATGTCCTCTCCTCTCTGGGCTGGCTACCCTATGAGGCAAAACTGAAGTATTCATCCCTGAGCTTCATGTTCAAGTTTGTCCATAAATTCACACCCCCTTGCCTCCGTTGACTATATGACTAAGACAAGCTCCCCGCGCCCTACAATCAGCCTCACTCCCACTTCTAGCTACTCTGAAACTACGTCTGGCTACTGATCGTAGGTCTTTGTCTTTTGCGGCGACGTCAGACTGGAATTCCCTCCCCACCTCTGTCCTCTCCTGCTCCTTTCTCTCCACATTTCAATCCAATCTGTATGCCTTGCTCTCAGTCACTGTATCCTGCTCCTGCTTCTGCTGATGATTCATCCTTCCCTTCCCCCTTTGTCCCTGCCCCTCACTGAACTCTATGCTTCTCCACCAACTTCACCTATGTGTTCTGCCCTACATCCATATGTTCTACCCTGCATCCCCTCTCTCATTGTCTGCCCCTCCTTCCTCCTCCTCTCCCTCCCTCCTCCCTGTCTTCCTTTAGCTCTTGGTTGCTGCTCTAAGTTGATTGTATATACATTTGAAATTTTGATTGTTTTTGAAGTACTTATTCTTTGACTAATTTTTGTAAATACATGTATGCTGCATCTCTATATGTTTTGCCATTGTTTATGCTGTACCTCAATGTCTGCCATTGTATTTGCTGTATCTCCTTATCAGCCATTGTATTTTGTACCAATGTATTCTTGCAATTGTCTCTCTGTTATTTTACCAAAACCCCAGGTTAACCCTGAAAAAGGGACTGTATTGTCTCAGTGGATTTACCTGGTCACCAAAACTCAAATAAATAAATATTTACTTTTCTACGTTTTTGGTACTATATAGTGTATATGTCATTTTTACTGTATTTATTCAGACCTTGACTATCATTGTACTTCATTATTGTATGCTGTACATATCCATTGTATTTCTGCTATTGTATGCTGTCCTACCAAGGACCTCCTTGTGGAATGAGCATTGCTTACTGGAGTCTCTTTCTAATTAAACAAATAAACCTAAACTAATAGCAGAACCAAGATGCTGTCATCATTTTGTTGCTAATTACAGTATATCTTTTTGTGAACAATACATAATACAACTTGTGCAAATGTGGGTAACGGTACGGCACTGAGGAACATTAAGACCCTGAGATGCAATTTGAGCAGTTGTCCAGAAGAGACTGACATGTTTAATGAAATAATAATCTTATTAGAAATCTTTGATAAGCAACTTGGTATCGTATCTGAGGCAATACATCTCATTTTTGTCTTGTAGCACCTAGCCTGCTCTCTCTCTCTTTCTCTTCTCTCTCTCTCTCTCTCTCTCTCTCTCTTTTCCTTCACAGAACAGACTTGATTGGGTCTGATAGTAGTGTTTAATTTTTGAAATCATTTTCCAATATGTATCACTTTACACAGCACACCCAAGTAATGCTGGTTTACTCTGTAATTAACTTATGCCCATGCTGTTCCCAAAGGGACACAGAAACATCTGCCTCCATCAACAACATTAGTGTTCAGGCTTTCTATAATGCTGCATAAGGTTCATTAATTGTGAAGACAGCATGCTATTGTAGTCTAAAACACTTAGCAAATTAGAAGGCTTTATCTATAATGCTGTCTCCATAAAATGTCAATTGAAGTTGGGTTAGCTCCAAACTTTCTAAAAATTCCCACCTGGTCATTGAAAGTAATTAAGCAAAAATGGAATATAAGCCTACAGCCTTTTCTACTGTACTTAAAATTTTAGTTACTCTGTAAGTGGTGGATTAAAGAACCCTCCATCTTTTCACTTACATCTACTACCTCTGCCAAGATTGCTAGATTTCATTTTTTTCTCTCAGTTGTTTCACATTTGTCCCACTCAGCTGATGGAGTTCCCCATGACTGCCTCCTTCTTCCAGACAGGAGAGGGGTAAGTGGATGCCATCACAGTCAAAACTAGTGATGCTCATTGGCTGGCCAGAAAGGGGGGCGTAAACAGATAGTCAAGTAAGAAGTGACATGCATTTAGTCTACTGCTTTGACAAACTGCCTATATGTCAACTATTAGTGTCTTATTGACATGTTCACTCACAGATAATGCCACAATGCTTGCTTTGTACATACTTGTGCAAAGCATATCAGTGAGATAACCATATGTGAGAAGAATGATTATGATGGTACAGTATTTGATCTATTGAGGCTCTAATGTCTTAATTAAGTCATTAAAGTCCTTACTGGTAAGCAGTATTGAAAAGAGGGGCAGCAAATAAGTTGATATGAATTTTTGAAATAAGTATGACAGGGTGTGTGACTATTGGGATTAATCAACACCATGGGTGAATTGTGAGGCACTAGGCCACAGCACCCGGGGTGTTGATTAATCCCCACTAACCACACACCTTAGAGTGGGTTATTGTGCTTATAACATAGGGTGTCACCAGAGCATAAAAAATAAAGAGGAAAGCATGATTACATGATGAAAACACAGGAACTTTTTTATGTGTTCTGCCACCACCACAAGTACTGTGCTGCTGACAGTGCTGAATATAGCTCAGTATGCAGTCCTGTCAGTGCTGAACTTGGCTCAATGTGCATTGCTGAGCACTTACAAAACACAAAAAAGTGAAAATGCACTTTTGCACACTATGCAGGCATTGCAACAGGATGGTAAAGACATGGGGAACTTCTACATATTAAGGAACACAGAAGATGTCATTTACAACTGCTGCGTGAAACCTGCTCTGTTCCTGTAGCACTAAGAGGGAAAATGTCACTGGACAGAGACAGACAGAGGTAAAAGTTCACTACTTGAATTGATTCACAGACACAGGACACTGCATCAAGTTTCATGTAATGCTGCCTCATGCTGTTGGTGTGTCTCAGTGCTGGCTTCTCTCTCTCTCTCTCTCTCTCTCTCTCTATCTCTCTGTGGCACATGGTAAAGCTGTGCTTCTGGCTTCACCTCAAGACCCTGCATATTGATTTGGGCAGCATCAGTCAAACGTGGTGAACACAGACAGAGGCACACACTGATCGGACTCTATGGACTTCTTCTGTTCAATTCCTCATCTGCTTTTCTCTGTCTCTCCATCTCTTTCTCGATCTAAAAATAGGAAGTACACTACACAGATGTAAAGAGCTATCCGGCTGAGCTGTCACTTTCTCCTTCTCACTCACTGTCTCTCTTTCTCTTTTTCTATGCCTTTGTGTGTCACAGCACTTGCAGAGCACTGAACCCCAATGTACAGTCTTCTACTGGGGTGGCCTTGTGGGGGGTGCAAACACAGACCAGCTTGCTGCCTTGCAACCCACAATGTGACAGCTGCTTGCTGCTCTGTGACACAGCACCAACAAATCTCCATCTCTCTCTGCCTGGTCCCAGTGTCACAATGGGGAGAAATACCATAGGTTGGGATGGGGAGAAGTGCTGCTGCACAAGAAGGGAGAAAACTGCCACAAGGCATGAATGACACTAGTGAGAAACTGAGACAGTGAGAGAGGTGAGACTGCAGAACTTGCCAATACCACCCACTGTGCATCTTTCTGTCACTTTGCTAATGTTCACTCGTGCCCCACAATCACACCGACACCACTGGATATTAACAAAATACAGGCAACTTGATTGTTGGCTCATCTCCACCCTGTCACTGTCAACCAGATGAATCTTGCTGTCTGTCTGTCTCTCTTTCCCAGCTACACAGACAAGCACCACATTTGGATCGCCTTAGCCAGAAGCTGTCACCAAGCGGGAGGGGGGGGTGGAGAACGGCACATCTTGCTCCTATGATGTGCAGGATAACAGTGCATTAAGTATGAGGGTTCACACACACACACACACACACAAAAACACACAAGCTGACCATCTCACACTACCAAAGGGGCTGACAAGGAACATAATTGGTAACATGGACACAAGAAGGAGAGAGAGTGACAGAGAGAGGCAGTCCTGATGTCGCTGTCACTGATACTTCTCTATCCCCCCCTCGTCCATCACAGCACAGCATGTCCTGCAGTTTGTATATGCATGGCCACAATTGCCAGCACTGAGCTGGAGATCTGACAGTCAATACCGGGGTGCACTTGCAGTTCTGCAGGAGCTACACTACATATTGCCAGTCTCACAGTCTGGGGGCTGCACTGATCGCTTGGTCTCCACAAGTCCACTGAGTGGGTGGGTGGGTGAGAAGGTGGACAGTAGTGAGGGGAGAATAATTTCACTGTTTCACAACATGGGAGAGAGTCACAGACACAGACACAGAGAACAGTGCAGCACAGTTGAACACTGCAGTCAGTCTCATTGCGCTGTCCTATTCAACACTGTTCTGCAATACATGACAGGCTTTGTGTCTGGCTCTCTTAGCAAGGATAGCAATGGATGCCACTAAGACTGGATTTTGTGCACAATAACTAGATCTGGTGCACTCATTGATCACTCAGGGGATGCTTTACCACTTGCTGTGCATATATCCTGGCTTAATCGATGGTCACCTGATGGCTCTGCACCAGTCAGGTACCTGTGTTTCTCTATTGCATGTTATAAACAGCCACATTTATGGCCTGACTGATTGATTATGAGAGAACATTCATCTTGTAGTCACTTATTTGGCTTGAGTGATTTTATTTTATTTATTTATTGATACTTTGATAACCAGGTAGTTTTTTTTCTGGCATGACCTAGGTACTAAGAGTACATTAAATACATCAGCAGAATAATGTCACAGTTCATGATACAGGGCGTAAGATAATGTTAGGTAGAATATAACCCTTACACAAATATAAGTGTGCTGCATACATGCAGAATGCATGCCACATGCTTAATTGTGCAATGTTTGCATGCGGTTCACATACACAAAGTGAACCTGTGTGAACCAGGTCTAAAAATCTCAAGTTAACATGCTACAAGCTTGATATACAGTATGTGCAGCAGGTAAGCTGTTGTGAACATCTTCTAAAAATCACATCAGGTTTGTGTGTTGGATGCTTGACACGAGTGCAGCAGTTAAGCTAGTGTGAACATAATTTAAAAATCACACCAGGTTCACATGTTGCACGCCTGCCGTGTGTGCAGCAACTATGCTGGTGCAAATCTCATCTAAAAAAACACATCAGTTTCTATTTTTCATACTACTGCTAGCAATTAGAGCCATCAAAATACCTTTTTTCTTTGATTTCCCATTAAAAGATTTTTTTTTTCACTTGTTTAACCAGAAGTAGCACACTAAGCTGAAAGCTTGTTTACAGGTGCGACCTGGGAGCACAGGGAAGTTAAGTGACTTGCTCAGGGTCACACAGGATGCAAGTGAGGGCTGTGGGTTTTAAACCCAGGTCTCCAGATTTGCAGCTCAGAACCCCAGACCACTGCGCTATACTGCCTCCCTCCCTAAACTCATTAATTCTGATCCTTTTGCAAGTTATTTAATGGCTTTTGATTTTTGTCATTAAATAGCCATTAATTTGTAAAGTATTGTTTGCTTACAACATTAAATGCCTAGGATATAGTCAGTCAACATCCCGCATTCCAGATGTGTGAAGAGGGGCCTCTGTGTTGTAAAGCCTGACCTTTTTGTTTTGGGCCATGCAAATCTCCTTATGCATATTTAGTGTTACAAATATGTTTCTCCATGACAGTTATGGTTCACTTACTTTCCCTTTGTTATTCTTTATGGAGCAGTATACCATCAAAACAGCAAAGTTTCAATGGCGAAACCCATTAAAGCGACAATTTTGACAGGATTCAAAATTGTTGCTGTAGTGGTCCACTGGCAACATTTTGCTTTTTTGCAAGTGTTTCCCAGTACTTTGAACAAAACTGTGACTCAGAGTTTATTTTTGATTCGGGGGTTAGCCTCCGCAAAAACAACACTCATTCGACCAAGTGGAATGGATTTGGTCTGATATATATAAATTTATAAAACAAGATAGACTATGCATTATACAAATTAATATACTCCACAATTTGTATTGCACTCCACTTAGATTGCATCATATGGGAAGATGGTCTGATGCAATTTGCCATAAATGTCTTCAGGAAACTGGTTCCCTGATTCATATGGTATGGGCCTGTCTGGATGTGGCCTCTTTTTGGCATACTATCAGGGATTTTCTTTCTCCATTTTTTGGTCACCCCAATTATTTTTCACTGGAAGTATGTATTATTGGTAATTATTCAGCTATTCGGTCACCACACCATAAATCATATATGGCTCTTATTTCAGCGGTGGCTAAACTTTTCATACTCAGACACTGGATTAACAACTCCTTTCCAACAAGGTGGGAATGGCTTCATGATATGTTTTCAGCAATGAATGGAGAGAGGGCCATCGCAATCCAACATGACAATCTAATAAACTTCTAGGCTTTATGGGAGCCCCTTTTACATTTTCTTGCAGGGAGGTGAAAGGTCAGTGCTGGATTATATCCACTCTTTCCCCCCTAATGACAGATATCACTGTACAATGGATAATGGTTCTTAATATATATATTTTTTCCCTGTTCTACTTTTCCTGTCTATATGTAGTACATGGAGTATGTTTTGTAGTGGGGGAATGGCTTGGGGATTGAGGGGTAAGGGAGGGGGATAAATTCTGGGAAATTCGATTAGTATCTGTTTTGTTTCAGCCATCATCATAGTTATGTATTTCTCCTTGGAGTGTGGGGGAGGTTGGGATGGTTTGGTCTCATTATGTATTGGACAATGCGTGACGGCTGGATTATGTATTTTTGTATATATAATTAATAAAGTTTGCGGATTTTGCCAAGCCACATTTTGACAACTTCATTGTTGATGTGGCTTGGTGGAATCATATGGAGCATATAAACTATGGCCATGCTCAGCACTCTTTGTGCTGAGTAGCTTATTGGAAGCATGCACCATACCTCACATATCATCACTGAAATGAGGGACATGGACACTCAAAATGAGTGACAATGAGGGACACTAACCCTCATGATGATCATGACACATCCTGAAACATGGAGATACAGTACAGAAGAGCATGATGGAAAACATTGTATTTACATGTAGTGATGTTAGCCCCTGAGAATTAATTTCTACCATAAAGCAGGGGTGCCATTTAGGTAGGGCAGAGGGGAGCAGTTGCTTCCCCCCTTTGCATTTGTGCCTAGGTTGTTCTTATGGTGCAGCAAAAATGGCATTAAATTTGGAGTTATTCTTTTGCACAATAAGTGCCCCCTTGGTCTGTGTTGCTCTCACTCTGCAGGTGTACCCCTGACTCAACTGTTTTTGTATTGTGTTGTCCAATCTCTCCACCTATTAGTGGCATTGCCATCGTACATGATGTGGAGGAGCTCCAGCCAATCAAGAGCACATGAGTCACATGAGTGGGACACTGTCTTTCCTGCCACAGAGTAGACAGGCTGCATATTATAGCTTGGAGGAGTCAGTGAGCACTGAACTCTCAATAGCAGTGTTGTGGCAGCATATTTTAATTGGTCTACTCTTAGTGAGTCTCTGTCTCCCTTGGTGGCTAAAGGGGCTGGGGGGCAGCTAGAAGCTAACTGAAGACTAGGCTATGTACTTACTCTAATAGGATCAACTCACAAAAAAACAGTTTGGGTCCCCCAAAGCAGCAAGCTAGGCCTCACATCAGCAGTGACAGCAATGTGGGAAGCCTTCATAGGCCTTGATCAGTGCAGTGTGGCAGCAGCCAAGCAAGAAACAAGCAACACAGGTAGGGTGGGTTCAGTTTGTGAGGTGACTTGGATGCAGACCATGCTGGGGACCTGGGATGGTCAGTTCTAGCATCCAGCATCTGGCAGAAGGACAGAGGAGGAGAGGACTGAAAACTGGGCAGGTGGCACACTGGGCTAGGCCACAGATTCTGGCCAGATGGCCTGGTAAGTAAAAGTAAATATATATTTTTTTACAGGGGGATTGGGGAAGGAGGAAAGACTGAAATATTGATGTGTTTTTCATGTTTCTGTGCCCTTGGGCTGCTTCACTACCCATATGGGATAGGTATTGAATGGAATGGAGTTGGAGAGAGAAACTGAGACAAAGATTTGGGGGGGGGTTCAGAACTTCAGCCAGGAAAAAAATCAGTTAGTAACTGGCTGGATTTAAACCCAAATCTGATGCACTGCACAGGGGTATAGACAGATAAATCTTATACATTTCAATTTTTCCTGATTTGCATATCACTTTTCAGTCACAGCAAATAAGTTTTACCTTTTAGAGATGTTCCATACATTCCTGAGCTTTCCACCTCGGGTTAACTAGCACCTGGCCTCTTCTGGTTATTGGCTCTCCCCCTGCTGAAATCTGAAATTGCGCCCCTGCCATAAAGTCTGAATTTACAGGACATCCTCTGTGTGAGCAGTATGTTTTCCATGAAGGATGGATGAGGGACAGAGAAGTTTTCAGGGGTAAAATGAGGGCTGTCCCTTGCATTCAGTGACAGTTGAGCAGTATGGTATGTACATACTATTGGAGCCCCACTATACTAAGGCCTATCCCCCCCCCAGTGAAGCTGACCTCCACATCCCCATGCTCAGGCATATTATGACACAGGGCATGGGAGAGTGCAGGGGTGTGTCCCATTGAAATGAATGGGAGTATTTTTGTATTACTATTTTACACATCATTAATGGAGAGTTGGAGAATGATGAAGGCCACTGCTTGACTAATAAGGGCCTTGTTTTTAGAACGGTGGTCTTCATTATTCACCAACTCACCATCATAATGTATAAAACAGTAATAAAAAATAACTCCATTCATTTCAAGGAGGTACACCCCAGCACTCTGACCCATAGACATCATCTCTTAAAGACTCCTACCTCTGGCTCCCTAGTAATCAGATAAGAGACTCTCGACTTATATCTATACTTGGTGGGTTGTCTGTAGCAGTGTGACTGCACCCACTATGGTGTGTGTGTGTGTGTGTGTGTACATGGGGGGAGACTGGCCATGTGGGTGGGTATCAAGTTATTGCTACTTTTGTGTTTGTCTCTTAAAGTCTGTTTGCGTGGAAGCATTCAAAACTATGGAGAGAAAATAGTAGGTGCACTGGCCAGATAGATGAGATTAAGTAGTGTTGTGGGTAAGTGTATGTATTGGGGGTGGGAAGAACCATACAGTATGTGTTTCAATTGGTATGTGTGCCACAGTTCAGCTGTGCAGCTGAGATGAGTGGGGACAAGAAAACTAAAAAGTATATCAGTGGCTATAAGCATGCTGCATGCGTGCAGATGTATACACATTTGTATTGAAGTACAAGCAGGCCATATGTATGCAGGCAGGCAGTATAGTGTCATGGCTAAAGGTACTGAACTGCAAAACAGGAGACCTGGAGACCTGAAGACCTGAGTCTAAATCTCATCAACCCCCATATACTGTGTGAACCTGATCAAGTCACATAACTTTTATGTGTGCAGTTATCAGTTATACTTGCTTTTTGCATGCATGCAATCTGTTCTAGTTTAACATAAAAAAACATGCTTTCCACACTTGCTAGCTGCATGCATGCCACATGCATGCAATTAAGTTCCAATTTAACATTTAAATCATGCTTGCAGCATGCATATCACATGAGTAGTTTTATGTGCACAGCATGAAAACATTTCATATAATTATTTCTGTAAGGGAACATATCACACAATACAGTTGCACAATGTTATAAGTTTTACATTTTCACAAAGTGCAAGATTAAAACAAGAACATGAATGACAAGCACTATGAGCAGCGTACAGTGGGTTGTGCAAAAAGTTACTGTATATAGTGGAGACTGAAATGCCAGTAACTCAACACAGTCACATACCTAAAGGAAACAGGGCGTACATGGAGAACAAAAGACCAAATTCATAAACGATCTGTGAAAAGCATTTTTTGCAAAAAGTTATATGACTGTTACGTGTCACACTGACATGTTCATTTGTGTGGCTGTTACATGTCACAGAACTGTACACTGGATAGAAATAACAGGCTGAGATTTTGCTTTTGTTTACAACTCTATTTCAGATGATGATACAGTTAATAGTTGACTTGAGGGGCTCTGCCCCCATACCCCCTGTTTTTTTTAATGGGGAGTGGTGGGGTGGGGGCACAGCCCCCCATTCAAATGAACTATTACCTGTATCACCATCAGAAATTTGTAGTAGCATCTTTATGGAGATAGCAGGGGTCGGCTCAGTGTTTACAACTCATTTTAGATGATAATACAGTTAATACTCCCCAGTGTCTTTTTTTAAGTGAGGAATGAACTATTAACTGTATTGCCATCAAAAATGTGTAATAGCATCTTTATGTTACACATTTGCAATAGCAGCTTGCTACAGATATTGCGGTGGTCCAATGTTCTCCACCAATGCCGGAAACAGGAGTAAGTAGTGAGGTTTAGCAGGTGATCCTTCATCTTGTGAGTGAAAACTTTGTGAAAGGGGTACTGTTGGAAGGGAGTAGATATGATATTCCAGAGGGAGGCAGCTCGCTAGCTGAAATATTTCTGTCCCATCTCTGTGCATATAAATAGAGATGTGTGAAGTTAGAAAAGTTCGCTTCATGGAGAAATTAGGCTTGCCAATAAAAGGCAAGCAGGGTTGTCCTGGCACACAGCTAGGAATGCAGTTAAAAGGGAAGGGTGAGGGGAGCTACAGAGAAAGGGTGGGGGGATGACCTAATGAAAGGATCATATGACCAGGCCAGGGAGCTCTCTGCCATTGGCCAGGGGGAGGCGGCAACTAAAGGGTCATGGGGGGTACTTAAGGGCAGGCAACCTGCAGCAAGCCCTCTTTCTGCTGTAATATTCCACTACATCACATTCATTGGCAGTAAGGTAAGGCACAAAGGGTCTGGGGCCTATCAGGCTCAGAGGGATGTTATCATGCTTTAGAGGTAATGTTAAAAAAAAGCTTTTTGAGAAAATGTGAAGAGCTGAAGCAGTATGGCAATCGATGAGGGGCTAGTACTGCATTGTGATGGATTGCCATGCTGATGTGCACAGTTTTCCTGTAGCATAGTTTTGGTTCAGGTGTTCATCATGTGGAGGTGGCATGGGTAGCCCATATTAAGGGAAATTAAGTAAGCGGGTGCTGCTTAGATTTTGTTGGGTATGATAATGGTCGGGCACTGCATTGTGGTGGATAACCAGGAGGTATACAGTTTTACTGCAGCAAAGATTTTGTTTGAGGAGTACATTTGTGTTGATGTGATGTGGAAAGCCCAAGCTAATATGAGCTGATGCTGCTGAAATCTGGGAGGTACGACGATCAGTTGGGCTGAGCTGGCGAGAAGGCCCAGTCACAGTGGAAGGCTGGCTGGAGAATGGGTAGTGCGCCAGCTTGTGTGAGCACCATGTGGTGCAATTAAAATGGAGGGTGCACCAGCCTGGTGGTGCTGAGGGTTGAGGTGCTGGACGCCACACCTTGCACCACGCCAGCGACCTGGGTTCGGGAACGAGCCTGGGTCATCGGGGGTCTGCAGGGCAGGAGAAGGATTGAGCATCGGTAGGACTGCTCTCCTTCTCCGGGGAAGAAGGAGAGCTGCCACCGGTGCTCTGGTGGCCCCTGGCAGTGGCTGGGGGTGACTACAGAGCATTGGCAGACATGGAGGGGATGTACTTGGGCAGACACCTGGATCAGAGTGCATGTGGAAGCGTGCATGCTCAGGACCTTAGGCGTCATTGCACGCCACAGATGTAAGGGAGAAAAACGGAAAAGAAAATAGGGCACTGGTGATGGCGGCATTATGGCCATCTCCAGTGGGACTTGTTTGGTGTCGAGGGTACATGGCAGTACTGGATCCTGATCTGGGGGGTTGACCTAGAAGGAGAGCTCCCCACCGTCCCGCTGTGGGGGGGCAAGCCACGGGGATAGCTGTGGGACCAGGACATGGAGCAGAGGAGAATCCTAGGAGATGGTGGGCTGAGACCCAAGGAGGATGCCTGACATGTTGAGGTAGGTAGACTGGTGGCCCAAGGGGCAAAAAGTATAATAAAAACAAAAATGGAGGGTGCCCTGGATCAGGAGATGTGGGCGGAGGGTTGGGGTGCCACGTGGCAAGAATGGCTAGTGTGGATGTCCCTGGGATGGTGTCAGCATTTGGATAGCCAGAAGACTATACTGGGTGAAGGGGTGGTGCTAGGTGAGCAAGAGTGGGCGATGGGGGAGATTGGTGGTGGGGCCATGTGGCTGGAAGAGCAGCAGTCACCAGGAGCAGGCAGAAGGCCTGGTCTGCAGTGGGGATTACAGGGGGGAACAGAGGGTGGGCCCATTGTGTGAGCATTTGCATGACATGAAGGTGCAAGAAAGAAATTGTTGGTTTGGATCCGGAAAAGGAGGGTCAGCTAGCAGGGTGCCACACAACACAGAGGAAAAGCAAAAAGCCCGGTTCACAGCACAGAAGACTACCAGGAGAATGGGTGGTGGGCCAGAAAGGGGAAGTGCCTCATGGCTCAAGTTGAATGGAGGGTGCTTTTGGCCCAGAGATGTGGGCTGAAGGGGTGGGGCACCACATAGTGGGCATACCACCAGCAGGCCTGATGATGTGGCAGGCAGTGGTGGCAAGCAAAGGGGTTTTTGTATCAGTCTTTTGGGGTGGGGGGTTTGTAGACACCATGGGGCAGGGGCAGGCTGCATGGTGAACTCGGGGGTCAGCTGGCAAGGCAGGACAGCGCATGTTGGGCATTTTGGTCGTCTACAAGTTGGCAGGGGGCCTTTGAGGCCAAGTGGAAGGACTTGCGCCTGCTACCAATATGGCTCCTCGATGCTAGGAAAGGGAGTGATGTAAAAAATAAATATATAATAAATAAATAAGGAGCCGACAAACTACCGCACTCCTCCAGTATTTTTGGAGGCCTTTTAGTTAGATGGTAGAATATGCCACCAGAAACCATCACAGGTAGAACCCGCCTCATTGAAACCCCAACCGGTTTGTATACAGTACGTCATCGGGGGCACACAGTAGGCACAGGGGGCCAGTATTTGTCAGCCTACAGTCATGACTGCTGAAAAGGGGCAACAGGGGCAAGAGCTCTGGGAAGGGGAAGGGGAAGGACGTCAGGCGGGCCGAGGTTTTAGAAGGGAGGGAGTGTCATGAGTGATGCGGAGGGGGCAGGTGTCCCCTTCAAAAAAAAAAAGGCGGGAAAGGAAATAATATATTAACATAATGAAATGGGGCAGTTTTCCAAAGGAGCCTCAGATGCTATGGGGGGAGTGGGGGGGTTGGGGGCTCAATGGTGCAATTAACTGGGGGCCTTGGCAACCAATGTAGTTTCGCTGGTATGATCATGTGGGTTTTATTGTAGCCTAGTAGAGATGGCACCAAAGAAGGCTCCAACGTCCAGCGCTACCATGTTGGCAGAAGCTTCAAAATTAATGACCCAGATAACACAGTTGATGGAGGCGGCAAAGAAAAAGGAGGCGGAGGAGGAGAAGGAGGCCCAGAGGAAGGAGTGAGGCGAGTGGGCTGGAAAAGGAAACAAGAGACCAAGGAGGGTGGCACCCAGCCCTCCGGTGGAGCCCAGGACAGGTGTAGGTACCATCCAGGTCCCAGCAGGGCCTCAGCTGGATGGGGGTAAGGATGAGAATGATGCAAACTTGAAGGAGTATATTGAGGGTTTGCTGGGGGACATGGGGGAGGAGGGGGTCTCAAAGATGGAGCGGGCTCTGCACACCATCAAGGAAAAAGGCAAGCAAGGAAAAGGAGGGGCGGGAGCTGTGAGAGGGGCCAAGAAGCTATACGATGGTCCGTCGGGTTTTACGCTGGGTGACCACGTGCTGGTTGCAATAAAAGAAAAAATTTAGAAGGGGGAGTACATGGTTATCTTCAGTCTAGTGGATGAGGAGACAACCAAAAATTATGAGCAAAGGGAGTCAGTGGGCAAGTCAGAGATGGTGGTGGCTCTTGCAGTGGTGGGGCATAAAATGGAGGAAGCCAGGTTTAAGGGCAAGAGCATTGATACATATCAGGTGGGCTTCCTGACCTATAGCGCATTGGTGCTGGAGAAGCAGCCAGATCTGGCAATCCCTCTGTTAACGTATATGGTGATCATCAGGGATGCGTACAAAGTGAAGCTGGGGTTTGGTTGGCTTAAGTATGATGAGGCATTCTGGAGGAGAATGGCAGTGAAGGGTGACCTCCGGTGGGACTGCACACACACAGAGTTGTGGGTGAGGACACTTTCAGGTCCAACGGGGGGACCTGGAGTGGAACAAGGTAGGAGAGTAACACTGGCCCAGGGTGCCAAGGTGTGCTGGGCATTTAACCGGACTTTATGTACTTGGCCTAGCTACAAGTTTAGGCATGTATGCTCATGGTGTGGGGGGGCACACCCAGAGATGAACTGTAGACAAGGGGACAAAAAGGGGGAGTGCTGAACGGACAGGCCCAGGAACAGCCCTTTCAAGGAGGTGAGGGGAAGGGCAGGGGATGGGGTGTGTGGAGCCTCAGAAAAGGGGGCTATGGGTCCAACTATGGGTGGAACTAGGGCAAGATCTGAAGAGGGGAGGTGGGGCTATGCTCTGGTCCAGACCCCCATCAGGTTAGGGGTAGTGGAACAATGGACAGTGGGCTACCCCGACAGGTGAGGGGCAGAGTTGCTGAGATTGGGTTTTAAAAGCATTTTTTCACTAGGCTTTGAAGGGGCATGGGTGGGGATTTGGGCAAAGAACCTGGGGTTGGTGAGAGGGAAGGAGGACATAGTACAGGGAAAAATCCTGAAAGAGGTCAGGGTGGGGAGAGAAGAGGGGCTGATGCACAGTGCCCTGATGAGCATTTTCAAGTGTCACCATTAGGGGTGGTACCAAAGAAGCAGGTGGGTGAGTTCCGGATCATACATCACCTGTTCTACCGCGATGAGGGGTCAGTAAATGGAGGAATCCCAGAGGCGCTGAGCATGGTTTCATAAGCATCTCTGGACCAGGTGGTGGAATTGATCTGGGCAGTGGAGGGTGCTTGGCAGGCAAAGATGGACATAGAGTCCACTTTTCACCTGTTACTGGTCCACTCCATGGACTGGGATATGCTCGGTTTTCAATTCGGGGGCAGGCTGTAGTTTGACAAGGTAATGCCCATGAGGTGCTCGGTAGCATGTTCCACTTTTGAGGTTTTCAGTTCATGGGTACAATGGGTGTTTGGGGAACTATATGGGCACAGGAGGGTGATCCATTACCTGGATGACTTTCTGCTGATTGGCACCAGCCAAGAGGAGACCCAAGGGATGTTGCAGGATTTGCAGGACATGGGAGATAAGATAGGGATCCCGCTGGTGGCAAAAGAAAACTGAGGGCCCGGCATGGACACTGGAGTTCCTGGGGATTGAGGTGGACACCGAGGAGGAGTGTTTCAGGCTGCCAGGGGACAAGGTGGTGCAGCTATGGGGGTTGCTTGTGCTAGTAGGTGGAAGGCGGAGGGTGCCACTGGTACAGGTTCAGCAACTACTGGGGCACCTTAATTTTGCCTGCAAGGCCATACACCCAGGCAGGGCTTTTATGAGGAGGCTGGGAAGGGTCATGGGGAGGGCAAAACAACCCCATCACTGGGTGGACATAAACAGGGGGTAAAAGAGGACTTACGGGTCTTGGAGGTTTTTCTCAAATCATATATTGGGGTGACTTTCTGACAGGAGGATTGGGCATGTAGCATAGAAATGGAGCTGTATACGGATGCAGTGGGTGGCCAGGGGATCGGGGCATATTTTCGGGGGAAATGGATTACGGAGGCATGGCCAGCAAAATGGCACGAATAGGGTTGGACCAAGGACATTACGTTCCTTGAGATCTTCCCGATCTGGGTGGCCATTGAATTATGGGGTGCCTGGATGGTGTGTCAACACATCCTATTCTGGTGCAATAACAAGGGTGTGGTAGAGGTAATCAACAGGCAGAGCAGCTGCACAGAGTCAGTAGGGCAGGTCTTAAGGCACATGGTGTTGCTTGGGCTACATTTGAACTTGTCATTTAAGGTGTAACACATTGAGGGGGCACAGAACGAGGTGGCTGACTGTCTTTCTCATTTACAGATGGATCAGTTCCTCGAACTGGCACCACAGGCTGTGCTGACCTGGACCAGGGTCCCAGACTGGATGTGGGAGATTGGAGATTGACAGTCAGTTCTTTGTACCGAGGGTTGTGGTCAGCCAACACACTGAAAGCCTATGACGGGGCCTGGGCAAGCTTTCAGGCATTTCAAGCTGAGAGGGGTTGGGAGACAGAGTGGCCAGTTCAGAGGAGCAGGCTATGCAGTACGTGGTGGAGAAATGGGATGGAGGAGGCCCACACCACCATGGGAGTCCAGCTGGCAGGGATCAGGGGATGGTGGCTGGGAGGATGCCGTGGGTGGCAGGGTCATCAAGTGGATGGTCTCAGGATGGAAGAGGAGGCAAGGATTGAGGCAGGGTGGGAGACGGCCCTTGATGGGGCCTCTCCTCATGAAGGTGGTGTGGACACTGGACCACGTGTGCAGTTCCACTAAAGAGGCTTGCCTCTTCTGGGTGATCTTTGCGGTAATGGCAAAAGGGGCCTTCAGGGTCTGAGAGATGGTGGCACCCGGAAAGGGAGCGGGCAACGCAGGTTTACAGGAAGAGGATGTGAGGTTGAAGGGGGAGAGGATGGCCATCTGGCTCTGGTGGTCCAAAACAGATCAGAGTGGTAAGGGCACCACAGTGGAACTGCTCAAACAGGCTGGGGCAGGAGTCTGTGCAGTGCAGGCCATGGTGGACTATGGGAAGGTTAGGGGCCGGTGGCCTGGGGCCTGGTTCATACATGGGGACGGGTTCCCGGTGACAGATTTCTAGGTCGAAGTGGTACTGAAGAAGGCGATGTCATTCGTGGGGGAGAACCCTAGGGAGTTCACCCCACACTCCTTCTGGATTGGGGCAACGTCAGAGGTGGCTTCTATAGGCGCTGGGGAGATGGAGGTCAAGAGGGTGGGTAGATGGGCATCGAACTGTTACAGGAGATATGTACTGTGTTGACAATGGTTAATTCATATCCCTTTTTCTCTTCCCACAGCAGGCTACAGGAGACAGGTCTGGATTGTGAGGAACTCCTTCATCTACTATGCAGAGAGGTTTGTGGCCACCATGAGGATAGCGGCGCAGTTGTGTCCGGGAGCAGAGCACACCAAGGTACGGTGGAAGGACCTGAGAGTCATGCGTTGGTCACAGCTGCTACCCCTGTTGGAAGAGCTCCAGGTGTTGCTGGGCCACACTGGACGGTATCATTGTCCACCTACAGGGTAATGACCTGGGTACAGTGCCCTGGGTATCCCTGTTATGGGATATTCTAGCAGATTTGGAGAAAATAAAGGGCTGGTGGCCGCGGGTGGTGATTGGCTGGTCCGAAATCACACCTTGGAGGGTCTGGAAGGGAGTGAAAGGGATGAAGGCAATAGAGGTAGCGCACAAGTGCCTGAATAGAAAGGTAGCTAGGGCAGTGATTGAAATGGGGGGTGTATATATGACATAGGGATATTTCATATGAGCAGGAGGGGGTGTACAGGGAGGATGGGGTGCAACTGACCAAATTCGCATGGGGTTGTTCCTCTGGCCTTTCAGGGAAATGGTATGGGATATCAATAAGAAGGGGCCTAAGGGTTAACCCACAAGGGGGGGAGCCCCATCTTCCATTGCAAGTTGGAGATGGGTCAGTGGAAGGGTTTCAGGAGCAAGGGGGAAAGGGGGGGCAGACAGAGAGGGAGGCGGGTAGGTACCACAGGCTGGGGACAAAGGAACCTAGGCATGGGAGTAATGGGAGGGAGGGATATAGAGCTGGGGGTGGATCGCTGTGTCCATACCTGGTGGGGGGGGAGTGGTCTGGGCAAGGTGGTAACCAGTTCATGGTGATGAAAAGGAGGGCCGTATCCTGGTGTCTGTACCCTGAGAAGATAATTGGAAGAGGAAGACCACCTGACAAAGAACCACCAGAGGGAAGACATGACTGTTATGTCCTAGAACGTATATTGGACTGTTATGTCAAAGATGTAAATGCTTATGGTTGGGCATGAACGTGGGATGTACATGTAATGAGATTATTGTGCCTTTTAATAAATGCTGCCAGTGAGTATCCAAAAGTGATAATTGAGTGGCCTGCGTTATTGCTGGTTGGGGATCCAGGGACAATTCACAAATCCGCCTCAGTTTGTGAATTTACTCTGTAATGCAAAGCTCTAATTCACGTCACAGTCAAAACTTTGCGAATGGCAGATTTGATAACTTCACCTCTGAATTGGGGCCCACAGGCGAAGTTTGAAATGTCGCATAGGATTGGAGGTCACATGGTACTGCAGTGAGCTGTACTGTCATGTGTAGGCTGAATTCAGTACAGTGTTATGAAGAGAATGTTGGTGTTAGCTCCACTCTGAATCTCTGTGCTCAAAAACCTTTCGAAAGTGCTTCAAACGTGGCATACTTTAAATAAAATCACCCCTGAAAGAGTTTAGAGTGCCTTGTACTTCTACAAACACTAGTGATGGGAATGTAAAGCTACAGCCAATGACCATGTGGAGTAATGGGCCACTTTTACAAGCAATAAAATGGGCAGACTGGATGGGCCAGGTGCCCTTATCTGCCAACAATTTCTTAGTATCTACGTACGATTATCATTTTTTTGGTATTTTTTTTTTTTGTAATTTATTTACTTTAGTGTAGTTGTTTCATTTTCTGTAGTAAAGCAATTCTGTAGGGGAGGAAGCTTCATTAGCTAGCAGCAAGCAAGGCAGCCTTGTCTGCAAACACTTCTGTTTTTTCCTCAGTATTTCTTTCATAATTACTCGGCTTTCTGTGATTTGTTATTTTAATTCTGTTGAACAGTTTGATGCATTTTATTTAATTATTTTTGTCAGTCTGGTTTTACTATATTGGTTGTAGTTACTTTGTAAAGTAAAGGTGGTGGTAAATGGCATGAAATCTGAAGAGAGGTAGGTGACCATCAGGGTGCCAAAGGAGTTGGTGATGGGTCCAGTCCGATTCAATGTCTTCACTAGCAGCATTGCAGAGCATCTGGAGGGAAAGGTGTGCCTCTTCGCAGATGACACCAAGATCTGCAACAGAGTGGATACACAGGAGGGGAAGGAAAAAATGAGAAAGTACCCTAGCCTATTAGGGAGTGGTCGGGTGTCTGGCAATTGAGTTTCAATGCTAAAAAGTGCAAGATCATGCACCTTGGTCACAGGATTCCAAGGGAGGAGTAGAGGATAGGTGGGGGAAATTCTGGCCACCACAAGTCAGGACAGAGACCTGGGGATTATCATATGTGATGACCTGAAGGTGACCAAACAATGTGAAAAGCCAGTGGGGAAAGCAAACAGAATGATGGGGTGCATAGGGAGGGGCATAACAAGCAGGAAGAAAGATGTGGTGATGCCACTGTACAGATCACTGGTGAGGCCTCAGCTGGAGTAATGTGTCCAGTTCTGGACACCACATTTCCAGAAGGACATTGACAAAATAGAGGCAGTCCATTGAAGGACAATGAAGATGGTACAGGGACTGTACCAGAAGCCCTAAAAGGAAGACTTAAGGACCTTAATATCTATTCACTGGAGGAAAAAAGGGAGAGGGGAGATATGATACAGACTTTTAAGTACCTTAAGGGAATAAACAGGGTACAGGTGGAAAGTATATTTCAGAGAAACTCTGCATAAGAACAAGGGGGCATGATATGAGACTGAAGGGTGGAAGGCTCACGGGTAATGTTTGGAAGTACTTTTTCACTGAAGGGGTGGTGGAGCCATGCAACTGCCTTCCAGCAGAAGTTGAGGGGGTGAAAACAACATCGGGGTTCAAGAGTGTATGAGATAGACATAAGTGTACCCTGGAGATGCGCAGAGCAGGAGAGCCACAGATCAAATAGGATCTGGGGCTGCAGCAGTGAGTAGGGAAATGGGCAGGCTAGGTGGGTTGTATGCTCCTTATCTGTTGAAAGATTCTATGTTTCAATGTACTGAAGTTATAGTTTTACTGTAATAGTGACATTGATGTCTTAATAATTACTGTTCCTTATATTTTGTATGTCTCCTTATTCCTTGTCATGTATTGTTTGCGTAAAAAAGCTTATAAAAAAATTTGTTTTGTTTTGTTTTCACTGTAGCTACTGTTGGCTCAGTAAACTGTTGTGATGTGCTATTTTATATCACAGTGCTCTTTTGAGGTGTTTTAGTGTCTCCGTTGCTGCCTGTATTTACTTTAACTTTAGTGTTCCAAAATTTACATATAAAAATGCCTGTAAAGAGACTCTCAACTAAAGTTCGAGTTGATCATTACAGCAGTGTTGCCAAGAAGAGTGGTGCTTCTGTGGTCAGAAGGGCATTATATCTAAAACAACTTCTCTTGCAGGTTCATCAGAGGCCTATGGTACAAGCACTTGAAAAGGAATACTTGGCACAAGTGGTAGGGGCATTAGTGTGGCCAACTCTTTCTCAACCACATCTGTGGCATCAATGCTGGTGGGTGCTGGCACTGCTGGTGTTGGAGGCACTGACATAATGATCAGTCCAAGAATCCAAAAAATGTCTTGCTCTGGAAATGTGGTAGAGGATGATGAGTTGTTGATATCCCCATGACTGCTGTTGATGGTGGTGCTGATGAGCTTAACCATGACTCACAGCCTGATGTGTGAGATCTGACTGTTGCATGCATGGATTCTGAGAAGGAAATAGATCATAGAGAAAGTGAGAATGAGGAGGGAGACAGATCTCAGGAGGAGGTTATCAAGCTTCAGTGGGGATGGGGATGATGATCTGGACCCTCTATGGGAACCTAAAAAAGGTAAGGATCATGCTGCTGAACCAGCGGTGCTATGTACACCACAATTTCAGGGAGTTACCAAAGCCCTCCCCATCCTCCAGCTGTTGTTGTTGTTGGCACACTTGAGCCAATAACACAGCATGAGTCACCTGCTGTCACAGCAATGCAAAAAACATCCCCTAAAACATCCACTGCCACCCCTCCAATGTGCCAGGACCCGGTTCCCTGCCATCTAGAAACAAGGGCTACAAAATCCCTAGTGAGGAATTTTTACATCCTGGACCCAGCTGATGAAACACTGGTTACTTGCCAGCTATGTTGCACATGTATTAGCCATGGAAACAAGATCTGGTCAGAATCCCTGCAGCTGGTAATGCATTACCTTGATAAGGGTGTTTCATGGGCTTAAACGTAAAGTTAATTGTAGTAGTCAGCTCCATCTGCAAATTTCATTTTTTTTAAAATTTTATAATTTATCTGATTGATCCTGTGTTTTCCATGTGTTTAAAATGTGAAGGGTGTGTGTGTCTTGTACTCTATGGGGAAGGAGGGGGTGCGTCACACCAGTGCCTTCAAATAATGGTAGAAGGAATGGTGTACAGAGGAGAGGAGAGGAGATGTATGGCTACAATGAGGACTGTGGGCCAACATGGAAGGATAAGAGCCTATACTGATGTGAGGGCCTGCTTCCATCCAGAATGGAACCATAGTCCTCAGTGTACTGTTTAAATGTTACTCCAATGGACGTTTAAAGTAGACAAGGGCGGTGACGTAAAAAATGGAGGAGGTAGAAAGTAGGCCACCACAGACTAAGATAGAGAGTTGGGAGAGTCCAAGAGGAGAGAGTCCCACCAGGATGTATGTTATTAAAGGAAGCAAGGAGTAAGCAAAAGAGGAAGGGGGAAAAGAGCAGTCAAAGGAGAAAGGTGAGCAAGGGGGAACAAATGGAAAAAAAAGAAATTGACAAGAAGAGAGCTGAGCGCATTCAAAATGGTGCAAGGTCTGCAACGGAAGCCATATGAAGAGAGACTGAAAGAGTTCAATATGTACACCTTGTAAGAGAGGAGGGAGAGTGGAGATTTGATGGAGACCTTTTTATACCTCAAGAGGGTTAAGGTACTGTACAGGAGGGAGATATGTTTCAGAGAAAAAGGTGATGCAGAAAAAGGGGTCATGATATGAAGCTGGACTTAGGTAGTTTCAGGAGAGATGTGAGGACATACTTCTTCACAGAAAGGGTGGTGAATTCCTGGAACAACCTTTCATGGAAGGCAGTGGAAGTGAAACCAGTAGTAGATTTCAAAAATGCCTTGGATATGCAAAGGAATCCTAGGAGGAAGGAAGGGGTGGAAGAGACAATGCTGCAGATTAAGTTGGGTCTGCAACAAAAGTGATCATAATTAATAATGGGCAGACTAGTGGTAATTATACACCATCATTTTCTATGTTTCTAAGTATGACAGGTTATGTGATTCAAAAGAATACAGTGTAAAATATTAATATGTGCAAGGTCAATTCTGTAAGCTGTGTGACACACATAATTCGTGTTGTACTATGCTACACAGACACAATAATCAAATGAGTAATAATATATGCATTGAGCCAGGGAGAAAAAAGTCAAGGGGAACACGTGTGAACACGTGTGAAGCAATATACTTCTCATAAAGTGCTGACACCATGATAGATGCATATTCTATGAAGTTACTTTATTAAGATGGTACCCAGCTATATACCAATGTTGAGTTAGCTACAATATGGAATTTTATTTTTTTTGTTTTGTTTTTTAAATAATCCAGACATTGTCTACACAGTAATGACACATAGCCAAGGATTCACCTTACAGTTTATGATCTTGCTATTTTTTGTTTGTTTATTTTGTTTTTTACCACTTGATTCATTTTTGGGCAATCACTTGCAACATGGCTGCAATTTTGTTCAGCCAATTAACTTTTCATTTACCTATATAATTTACAAGAGAGTACTGAATATATTAATGGCAGTGGTACAGTGTTACCCTCAGGACAGGCTTTGGTGTGCATTTAAATAGATGTAAAAATTGTGATGCTGTGCTATACGTCAAGTAAAAATGGTGTCTCTGATTTTGAGCATTTGTCCCTGATTTTAATGGGCAGTGTCCCTCATTTTGGTCCTGGCAGGGTGAGAAGTATGCATTCCAGGGTAGCTAGATGTTGTAGTTTACACCCCTATGATTTCTTTGCAATCCCCAGTGGTGCCCCTTGCAACCCCTGGAAACCCCTAAAACACTGGTTGCCGAGCATTTATTTATATAAAATGTGATAGGTGGAGGAACTTCACAACCCCTGTGATTCTGCAAAAATGATACTCTGCATTGGTAAGGTCCCATCTTCCTGCAGAGAACAGCTACTCTCCCACAAATTTAAAATCATGAGAGTTCCAAATCAACTAAGAATTAGATAGGTCCTGAAATAGTTAACATAAACCAACTCTCCAGACAGGAGTAAATCATTGCCCACCCCCAAAACACACACACTCTTGGAAGAGAAAGAGAGAGAGAGAGAGATGTAATTTGAACCTCCTCTGGAGATACATCCTTTAAATACTGTAGTTTAGTGCTATGCACTTTTAAAGCTTGCTGGTCTGTTGAAAGTTATGTCAGTAAATTATTTACCCTCCAAAGACTAGCAAATCACATTTCAATCATAAATTCAATAGACAATGAACCTCTGTGCGCAAACACTGAGGCAAGGGTTACCCCAAAGGGCATTTGGCTGCATGCCCACACAATGCAAAGCATCATGGGCTGCATGTTGCAGCCCAAGATGCTTTGCATTGTGTGGGCATGTGTGATTTTGTATTTTCTTGAAACTTGGCTTCCCAGCCAAATGCCCTTTGGGGTAACCCTTGCCTCAGTGTTTGCGCACAGAGGTTCTTTGTCTTTTAAATAGTTTTTTATTTTAATGGGTTCTCCACAACATATCCAAGACACACTGTCTTAGGGTAGCTGGTCCATTCCACTGGGGTGTCAAACAGACGAGGCATACTGATGAGTCCTGGTAGGACGAAACACGTGTCTATGTCTTCTGTTAGCACCCTTTGCAAACTGTGTGAGAGGCCTTTCTGCACCATGCAATTCTGCTTAAAGTTGAACCAGCATAAAATTCTGTGGTGATTTGCATATGCAGCCCATGATGCTTTGCATTGTGTGGGCATGTGTGATTTTGTATTTTCTTGAAACTTGGCTTCCCAGCCAAATGCCCTTTGGGGTAACCCTTGCCTCAGTGTTTGCGCACAGAGGTTCTTTGTCTTTTAAATAGTTTTTTATTTTAATGGGTTCACCACAACATATCCAAGACACACTGTCTTAGGGTAGCTGGTCCATTCCACTGGGATGTCAAACAGACGAGGCATACTGATGAGTCCTGGTAGGACGAAACACGTGTCTATGTCTTCTGTTAGCACCCTTTGCAAACTGTGTGAGAGGCCTTTCTGCACCATGCAATTCTGCTTAAAGTTGAACCAGCATAACATTCTGTGGTGATTTTCATATGCAGCCCATGATGCTTTGCATTGTGTGGGCATGTGTGATTTTGTATTTTCTTGAAACTTGGCTTCCCAGCCAAATGCCCTTTGGGGTAACCCTTGCCTCAGTGTTTGCGCACAGAGGTTCTTTGTCTTTTAAATAGTTTTTTTTTATTTTAATGGGTTCACCACAACATATCCAAGACACACTGTCTTAGGGTAGCTGGTCCATTACACTGGGGTGTCAAACAGACGAGGCATACTGATGAGTTCTGGTAGGATGAAACACATGTCTATGTCTTCTGTTAGCACCCTTTGCAAACTGTGTGAGAGGCCTTTCTGCACCATGCAATTCTGCTTAAAGTTGAACCAGCATAACATTCTGTGGTGATTTTCATATGCAGCCCATGATGCTTTGCATTGTGTGGGCATGTGTGATTTTGTATTTTCTTGAAACTTGGCTTCCCAGCCAAATGCCCTTTGGGGTAACCCTTGCCTCAGTGTTTGCGCACAGAGGTTCTTTGTCTTTAAATAGTTTTTTATTTTAATGGGTTCACACAACATATCCAAGACACACTGTCTTAGGGTAGCTGGTCCATTCCACTGGGGTGTCAAACAGGCGAGGCATACTGATGAGTCCTGGTGAGACGAAACACGTGTCTATGTCTTCTGTTAGCACCCTTTGCAAACTGTGTGAGAGGCCTTCTGCACCATGCAATTCTGCTTAAAGTTGAACCAGCATAACATTCTGTGGTGATTTGCATATGCAGCCCATGATGCTTTGCATTGTGTGGGCATGTGTGATTTTGTATTTTCTTGAAACTTGGCTTCCCAGCCAAATGCCCTTTGGGGTAACCCTTGCCTCAGTGTTTGCGCACAGAGGTTCTTTGTCTTTTAAATAGTTTTTTTTATTTTAATGGGTTCACCTCAACATATCCAAGACACACTGTCTTAGGGTAACTGGTCCATTCCACTGGGGTGTCAAACAGACGAGGCATACTGATGAGTCCTGGTAGGACTAAACACGTGTCTATGTCTTCTGTTAGCACCCTTTGCAAACTGTGTGAGAGGCCTTTCTGCACCATGCAATTCTGCTTAAAGTTGAACCAGCATAACATTCTGTGGTGATTTCCATATGCAGCCCATGATGCTTTGCATTGTGTGAGCATGTGTGATTTTGTATTTTCTTGAAACTTGGCTTCCCAGCCAAATGCCCTTTGGGGTAACCCTTACCTCAGTGTTTGCGCACAGAGGTTCTTTGTCTTTTAAATAGTTTTTTATTTTAATGGGTTCACCACAACATATCAAGACACACTGTCTTAGGGTAGCTGGTCCATTCTACTGGGGTGTCAAACAGGCGAGGCATACTGATGAGTCCTGGTAGAGACGAACACGTGTCTATGTCTTCTGTTAGCACCCTTGCAAACTGTGTGAGAGGCCTTTCTGCACCATGCAATTCTGCTTAAAGTTGAACCAGCATAACATTCTGTGGTGATTTGCATATGAAGCCCATGATGCTTTGCATTGTGTGGGCATGTGTGATTTTGTATTTTCTTGAAACTTGGCTTCCCAGCCAAATGCCCTTTGGGGTAACCCTTGCCTCAGTGTTTTCGCACAGAGGTTCTTTGTCTTTTAAATATTTTTTTATTTTAATGGGTTCACCACAACATATCCAAGACACACTGTCTTAGGGTAGCTGGTCCATTCCACTGGGGTGTCAAACAGATGAGGCATACTGATGAGTCCTGGTAGGATAAAACACGTGTCTATGTCTTCTGTTAGCACCCTTTGCAAACTGTGTGAGAGGCCTTTCTGCACCATGCAATTCTGCTTAAAGTTGAACCAGCATAACATTCTGTGGTGATTTGCATATGCAGCCCAAGATGCTTTGCATTGTGTGGGCATGTGTGATTTTGTATTTTCTTGAAACTTGGCTTCCCAGCCAAATGCCCTTTGGGGTAACTCTTGCCTCAGTGTTTACGCACAGAGGTTCTTTGTCTTTTAAATAGTTTTTTTATTTTAATGGGTTCACCACAACATATCCAAGACACACTGTCTTAGGGTAGCTGGTCCATTCCACTGGGGTGTCAATCAGACGAGGCATACTGGTGAGTCCTGGTAGGACGAAACACGTGTCTATGTCTTCTGTTAGCACCCTTTGCAAACTGTGTGAGAGGCCTTTCTGCACCATGCAATTCTGCTTAAAGTTGAACCAGCATAACATTCTGTGGTGATTTGCATATGCAGCCCATGATGCTTTGCATTGTGTGAGCATGTGTGATTTTGTATTTTCTTGAAACTTGGCTTCCCAGCCAAATGCCCTTTGGGGTAACCCTTGCCTCAGTGTTTGCGCACATAGGTTCTTTGTCTTTTAAATAGTTTTTTATTTTAATGGGTTCACCACAACATATCCAAGACACACTGTCTTAGGGTAGCTGGTCCATTCCACTGGGGTGTCAAACAGACGAGGCATACTGATGAGTCCTGGTAGGATGAAACACGTGTCTATGTCTTCTGTTAGCACCCTTTGCAAACTGTGTGAGAGGCCTTTCTGCACCATGCAATTCTGCTTAAAGTTGAACCAGCATAACATTCTGTGGTGATTTGCATATGCAGCCCATGATGCTTTGAAGTGTGTGGGCATGTGTGATTTTATAAATTCAATACTTACAGAGTGTTCATTTTAAGCCTGTAAACACGAATGGTTGCCATAGCAACCACTGGTCGTCACTTCCATCACTGGGTTATAGAAATCTTGCCTCAGTGAGCAGAGGTGAGGACAGGGTGGAGGAAAAGCAGACAGAGGCAAGCTGCATCTGCCCGCGTCCACTGAGGAAGGTGGGGAACTGGGCCTGAATGTCATCAAGGTAAACACATAAGCATGAACTTTAAATACTCAAATCTGTTGTATTGGGTCAGTTTGATTAAAGCACATTAAATATTTTAAGGGATACAGAATGGATTCAGACTAGAGCCTTCGTGGGTCATGCAAAATGTAATTGGTTGGAAAAACTCATCCAGATTTTGTTTGTGATAAATGCACTTTAATTAGCATACAAAAAAATGAGACTGATGAATTGAGAAGGAGACTAGATCGCTATGGTACATTAATTTTTAATAAGGATCAAACACTTACCCCAAATGGTAATGGCACAGGAAATGAATTAAGGGAGCTTGAAAAAGTTACTGATGATACACTCTTGTTAATGATGGAGGCGAATGATGGACATGTACATAGTGCATCCTACACTGATGAGGAGGGATGTGAGAAATGGAAAAGAGGCTCAAATAATAAATGTGGTAATGAGGAAGGTGTGGCAAGGAGGACTGGTGCAAAGTATCAGAAACAAGGAAAAAGAGAAGGAGGCAATCAGTATGGGCAGTAGATACTGAACTGAGCAATACATATGCACCATTAAGTATTGAAATGGAAAATGGAAGTATTGTCTATGGAGCACAGGTCAGGATCCGCGGCCTATAGGATTATTAGCTGGTTATACTAATGTTCATGGACCTAAGCAGGATGCTGTTTCCTGTTCACAAGTGGTAGGCAGGGACCAATGCAGTGGGCCATCAGTTATAGACACCAGGGGGGACATTTTCAAAGGAGATGTGCAGGTGCATCTGAGATGTGCCAGCGCATCTCAAGAAATGCACTACAGTGCAATATTGAAAGGGTGGAGATGCACCCCGCATCTCCAACTGTGCTGAAGAGCAGTGATAATGTATGCAGTGCATCTCCAGGGGGCGAGCTCATGAAGATGCGACACATTCCCATAGGTTAATAGGCTCAAAGGTAGGGGGTTCAAGTCCAAAAGCCAAGTAGGTCATAAGCAGACCTGCCACTAACTGTGGATGTATTATAATTTTTTTCCCCATATGTAGGTCTACTTGATGTTTAAATGAGGTAATAGGTGGAGCACCTACCACCAAATCCGGTAGAGCATTCCACTCTTTAACTACCCTCTGATTAAACCATGTCCCTCTCCTTGTGGTCCTATATAACTCTCCCTTTAACTGATATGAGTGCAGTCTAGTGGCTCTAATCTGATTATCTTTCCTTCTTAACCCAGATGTCATGCCATCATGCATAGCTCTGTATACAAAGCATAAGTCACCTTGGATTCCCTGGTACAGTGTGCAGTGTGTATTGTAAGTTTTCATTCACAAAGTTGTGACAACTTTGTGAATAAAAGCTTACAGTACACAATGCAAGCCCATTAGTTGACAGTGTCAACCAATGGAATTGTATTGAATAAAGTAAGCTGTCATTCAGTGACAATTCAATTGGCAAGCAGTCATGGAGGTGTGCGGAGGACTGTGCTGCCCGACGACATCCTGCCACCACTGGAATGGGGGGGTCCACTAGACTACCAGGAAGTGGGTTATATTTATTTATATTTTGGTGATTGGGGTTCAGGGATGGGGGGGTGCCACTAGACTACCAGAAACATGTTGAACAGCCTTTTCAGGGGTATACTGCATCAGGGTTGGGAGGGGGTCCACTAAACTATGGAAAGGGTTGTGCTGCACAAGCACTGGACTGGGTGGGTGGGTGGGGGTTGCAGGCCACCCGGCACATCCTGCAAGGCACATCCCTGATAAAGGCATGCAAATGAAGCCATAATGACATGCAAATGGCCCCTTTGTGCCTTGCATACCTAATGGCTGCATTTGTATGTTTTGGTCTGAATATCTGGAATTTGGGCACAGCACATCTGGGGATGCACCACACATCCCCATTCCACATATTCAGGCCGACCAGGGGGATGCATTGGGGCATTGTCAGTGGTCCCCATTTGCACTGCCCACTAGAACTGCTATATTCAGAAGAGCTGCATGATCGTGTATCTCATTTGAATATAGCAGTTATTTGCGCTGGCCCATTTATTTGGGCAGCGCATCTAGATGCACTGGAAAGCCCCAGGCTTTGAATATGGGGGCCAGTATCTCCACATAGTGGATCTGCAACATTAGCCACAGCTGCTCAGATAGAGCCAGGGAAGGAGCACAACAATCCACCCACTGGTAATCTTCCTCCTGATCCTAGGGATGTCATTGTTATTGGTGATTCGATTTTAAAATTCATGGACACTGTGATTTATGAAGGAAGGAAGGCAGGCCAGTGCGTATGTAGCTTCCCTGTCTGGGGCTAAGTTATCTGACATCAAGAATACCATTGAGGGCTACTTACATAAAACAGCTAAACCTATATTAATCATGCATGTGGGGATGAATGATGTGGGGAGAAGGTGTTTTGCTGATATCCAAAAAGACTTTGAGGAACTAGGTAACATTACAAAACTGAGAGGGTGTGGTGTCATTATTTCAGAAATCATTCCAGCTCCCAGAGCTGGGATGGCTTAAACTAGAGCCATTTTGCAACTAAATGGATGGCTTAGACATTGGTGTACACAAGAGGGGTTCATATTCCTCAGAATTTGGGATGCTTTTAGAAATAAGGGTTTATATAGACATGATGGGCTACATCTCAATAAGATGGATATGAGACTCCTGGCTAACAGAATAAGGAGGATTGTGTTATGTTGTATTCCGTGACACTCCAGACATTACCTCTTGGGTTCCCAAACCACCTGATAGGCTAATGATGCACATGTGTCCCAGACCAAATTTCGCAGCATACCTAGGTCCCAGGAGTCCCCATTCTCCAGTTCAACCATTGCATCTGAAGAAGCTCCAAGAACTCCAGAAGTCCCTGTGCAATTAACCAACTAAGGTAGGCCAGAACATTTATCACTGAAGGTGTGGCTCGCACAGCAAACCTGTATGATTAATTAGGCTTTCTAGTTTGCTTAAAGTGAATAATATGTGCTCTCATGGATTCAACTGGATTGGATACACAGCTGTGTGCTTCCTTTGTGCTGTGGCTTTTAATTGCTGTTTATGAGAGGAATTGGGGGAAGTGGGGGGAGAGAGAGAAGACACAAATTGCTTTAACTGGAGTTTGTGCCTTCCTACCTAATTATCATCCTTATATATACTGTAATTTGCTGTTGTTTTTAGCCCTCAAGCACTGTACTCTGTTAATTGGAAATTCTCTCCTTCCCCAAGCAATTTGGGCATGTCAGAAGTGAAAGACAAGATTTTAGCAGAGTTGGTATTGAAACATTCCTTGTAAATAAGTTACTGCAGCCTATTTTTATATTACTCACTCCTGCAGCTTGCTATTTATCTGGTTTACATGCCACTGCCTAGCCGGCGGCATGCGCAAGGTCTGAGTTTGAGAATCGTGCTCAGTAGTCGACTGAGCTTACAGTGGGCCTTCCTCCCAAGTGGGGCCTACTGTGCAAGTGCGGAGCTCCAACAGCGTTTACCATCTCGCACCAACCTGGAAAATTAGGTTTCTTTGTCCACCCATGAACGGACGCTGGCAACCGTTGCCTCCCCTCCCAAGCGGAGTCCAAGCGCTCTGTTGCCAGATGTCTCAGCGCTACCTCCAGCCATGAGAAGGGTTGGACCCAAACTAGCACAGAGCCTTACAATCAGTTCCTGCAGGCGGTCCCTAGCATAGTGACCTCTGCATGGAGATTGGGGTCACAAACAGAATTGGTTTCTTTAAGCCCTTGCAGGCAGTACCTAGTACAGCGACCCCTGCAAGGAGCTTGGGGGGAGGGCACAATTGAAATTCAATTGCCGTCTTCTTGGCTCTCCCCCACAAGGCCCACATAGAAGTGGCCTTCAGTACAGGGACCGAAGAAGCCGCTATACAGCTCCCCCACTGCATGATTGTGGCAGCATGGAATTTCGGGGACAAAGAACACTCAGCCCTAACTATCAGGCTGTAAAGGGCCTGTTCAAACTACAAGCGCCAGCGCGCTAGGCAGAATCACGCTGGCTTCCATGCAGTTCAGCCGCCATCTTGGCCAGGAGGCCACATTAGACCACGGCCCCCATTTCAGGCATAAGCCAGGCCCTTATAGAGCTAGGACTCCATTTTAGATTGGAGCCTAATCGTGGCTCACCAACACATGGCTCAGGATGTTTTTCTCTTAGCGCTATAGCGATATCATGCTTAGCGATTCGGGCTTTCCTTACGCTGCCCTGCTAACATGATTACTAAGGGCTGAAGTCAATACAATAAAATGGTTCATCCCTGGGAAAATTAGCTTCACTTGTTGAGTTACTGAGTTATTATCATTATCAGGCATACTAGGGAGATTAAAATGGATACTATCCTCCTAATCCCCCCCTTCTCATCACCCAAACCAGAGAGAGAAGGACAATGGGGTGCTACTTGTTTCTCTAATTAACAATTACACATGGTGCCTCTGGGCACTTTTATACAAATTAAGAGTGTATAACTTCTTGCATATTTGTATATGTTTGCCTGTTTCTCAGGTACCCTGCCCCAACGAACTACCTATCTAACCTAATCCTTCTGTCGTCCCTTAGATAGGAAAGGCCAAGAAGTGCATGTCTTGTAGTACAGCATTGATGCCCCACAACCCATGCCCACCATGCCCAGTCTGCATACATGAAAACAAACAAACAGCTTAGAACCAACCCCCTAAAATGGAGTTGGACAACCAAGGGTCCAGACCTTCCAACTGGATGAATCCAGGGACACTGTTCATTCAGATCCAACAAGCGATGGCTGCTATGATGGAAAGCCAGCAGAATTTTATGTTGAAAGTCATGGAGAAACTGGAATCCCACACCCGTTCCGGCACCGGCCCCAGGACCAAGCACCCCTCCTCAGCTGAATAACAACAATGAGCCACCTACACCTCCTCCAGGAGAGGAAGACACTGAAGGGGCACCAGATGATGAGGACATCAACTCAGGTGATGAGGAGATGGACATCATACCCGAGTCACCTTCCCTAACATCAAAACTCTGTTCATTTGACCTGGTCCCAGGCCTTATGAGGGCCATAAAATCAACAATGGGATTCGATGTAGAAGCACCCAAGCTGGAGTCCAAGCTCGACCCCATGATCCAACAGAGCATCACTGTTAAAGACACCTTTCCTAGCTGTCCGACCACAGATGATATCTTCTCAAAAGAATGGGAAGCAACAGAGCTGGGTCACCTGTCTGAGAGAAGGAACCTGGACAGGATGTGTCCAGTACAAGAGGACAAAGTCCAGTTGTGGTGCATGGCTCCAAGCTTAGACCCTCAATTCTCAGCACTGAGCAAAAAGACAGTGCTGCCTTGTGGCACCATTTTTCTCAAGGTCTCCACTGAAAAAAGGTAGAGGAAATGTTAAAGAAACTGTTCAAACTCTCTGGCATGATGGCCAGAGCCACGGTAACAGTGGTTCATTCTGCCAGGGCACAGATTCGCTGGCTGGAGGAGTTACTAGAGAAAGCCGACCCCAAATCTAGGGAAGCAGAACTACTAGAATGTGCCCTTGACACAGCTAAATATCTGGGGGCATGGCAGTGGATACCCTAAAACTAGAAGCCAGATCCACTGCCCTGACAAATAGGGCCAGATGAGCCCTATGACTAAAATTATGGGAAGCCTGCAATGAGTCAAAAGCCCTCTTACATAATTTGCCCCTGAAAGGGGACAACATGTTTGATGAAGGACTTAAAGAGTTCTTGAAACAAAAGGAAGAGGGCAAGAACCTCGCCAAAGACATGAACAGAACCACTTACTTGCCGTTGGCTCGGCGTAGGTTTTGGGGGAACAATAGGTTCCAACAGAACAGAAGGCAAAACTATTCCAATAATTCCTTTCGAGGGAGAGGCCACAGCAGGACCCCCTCACAGGGCAATTATTCAGCCCCTAGAGGTAGAAATCCATGGTTCAGAGGCAGAGGCAGAAAGCCAAAGCAGTACTGACTATTCCACCCCGCCCTCTCCACAACCACACCCACACTTGCATTATCCTCCTGTGGGCCAAAGCTTGATGTCTTTCCATCGGCAATGGCATCAAACAACCTCAGACAAGTGGGTTCTGGAAATCATGTCCCAAGGTTACGCTATAGAATTTTCAAGCAAACCCTGCAGGGACAGCGTGGTCCTTTCCTCCATCTCAAAGAAAAGGGCTACTGCCCACCAGATACAGGAGATTATCCGAGACCTGTTACAAAACAACGTAATTCAACCAGTGCCGGACACCGAAGCCAGCACAGGTATTTACTCCATCTTCTTCCTGGTTCCAAAGAAGAACAGAGATCTCAGACCAATTTTGGACCTAAAGTTCCTGAACAAATTCAGATCTACCCCCCAGTTCAAGATGGAGACCCTCCGCTCGACCCTGAGGAACATACGGGTGGGGGACTACCTCACATCCGTGGATCTGAAGGATGTGTACACTCACATCCCAATCAGAACCAGCTACCAGCATTTCATCCAGTTCCACATACTGGGTCAACATTTCCAGTACCAAGCCTTACTTTTCGGCCTAACTTCAGCACCCAGGGTGTTTACAAAAGTGTCCATTGTCTTGGCAGCCAGGCTGCAGGAGTTGAGTGTGGATGTCATCCCCTACCTGGACGACTAGCTGATCTGAGCACGGAGCAGCACCCAATCCCAGAGGAACACAGACTCAGTCCTGTCAGCCTTACACCAACATGGCTGGGTGGTCAATCGGGAAAAAAGCTACTTATAACTATCCCAGCACATAGAACACCTCGGGGCAGAGATACACACTGCTGAAGTGATGGCGAGACCATCAAACAAAAGAATCGACTCAGTGAACACGATAACTCAGACACAGGTTCACAACCAAGCCGACAATGGGCAAGCGGCACAAGTTCTAGGCTGCATGGTGTCCTGCATAGACTTAGTCCCTTGGGCGAGGTGAAACATGTGCCCCATGCAGAACTGCATTTTGCAGCAGGGCTCCCCATCGGAGGATGACCTCAACAAGGTCATCTACTTACCACAGACAATCAAAGACTCCCTAAGGTGGTGGACTCACCGCCACAACCTCGAGAGGGGCTGCCCACTGGATCTGACCTACGAGGTGACAATTCAGTTGGGGAGCATGTATGCACAATTCCACAATGTAAGGCAAGTGGACAACAGCAGAGGCACGGTTGTCCATCAATGTCCTGGAGATGAGGGCGGTGTTCCATGCACTGAGAGCATTCAGGGACAGCATCATTGGCTGGGGAGGTTTTGGTGAAATCTGACAACCAAGTCACCGTAGCGTACTTAGCAAAACAGGGTGGAATGCACAGCAGAGCCATGTTCAGAGAAGCCACCAAGGTTCTAAATTGGGCTAAGACAAATCTCACCCACCTCCATGCTGTCCATCTGGCAGGGAACCTGTACGTCAGAGTGGACTGGCTAAGCAGACAACAGGTACACCCGGGGGAGTGGCAACTCCACCCAGAATTATTCGCAATGATACAAAGGAGGTGGGGGCGGATTCCACTGGACCTGATGGCATCCAAGGTGAATGCACAGGTCAAGGCGTACTTCTCCAGATACAGGGAGAAGAAGTCTCTGGGAATAGCTGCGCTATCTCAGACATGGGACCAGGAGAGGCCATATATCTTTCCACCGATCCCCTTGATCCTCTAGGTGCTGGTAAAGATCAGACTGTCCCATCCTCAGATCATCTGATCGCACCTTACTGGCTGTGAAGAGCATGGTGTGCTTCAGCAATAGCCATGACGCTGGACAGATGGGCCCTCCCATATCGGAAGGACATGCTGTTCCAATGACCAATGATTCACCCAGCCCCCCTACACCCGTAAACTCTCGGCCTGGCTCCTGTGAGGCAGAGACTGTTATCAGCCGGGTATCATAAATCAGTCATTTCGACCATCCTACAGTTAAGGAAGCCATCCACCACAGCCACTTATAGCAGGCAGTGGAAGATCTTCACCAATTGGTGCAAATTCACGCAACTTGATCCAATGTGAGTGGATATGTCCATAATCCTACTGTACCTACAACAGGGCTTAGACAAGGGACTGTCCATGTCCTCCCTAAGGGTGCAGTTGTCAGTCATAGGAGTGGCCATGGGAAGGGTTGGACCATCACAGCATGGTACCCACCCGGACACCTTCAGGTTCCTTAGGGCAGCACAGAACATTCACCCTCACATACGAACACCAGTGGCCCCCTGGGATCTGACCATGGTGCTTGAATCCTTAGAAAAAAGCCTGTTCAAGCCAGGGCACCGGTCACCACTCTACTGGTTAGGCCTGAAGACCTGCTTTCTGGTGGCAATTTGCTCCATTCTGAGAATTAGCGAATTAGGAGCCCTGTCGTGCAAAGAACCCCACACCATCTTCTCTGCACAGGGAGTCTTTATGAGAACAGTCCCAGCATTTTGCCCCAAAGTCATGTCCACATTCCATAGGGAGCAAACCCTAGAGTTACCAACATTTTACTCACAACCACAACAGGGGGAGTCAGGAACCCATCATCCTCTGGATGTAGGTAGTACCGTATCACAGTACATTACGTGTACACAGATGATCCACAAGTCTGAAAGACTGTTTATAATAGCTCAAGGTCACAAACAAGGTAGGGCTGCCTCTAAGACCACCATCACTAGCTGGCTAAAGAGGACAATACAGGAGGCATACAGAACAAACAGCCTCATGCCACCAGAGGGAATAAAGGCCCATTCTACAAGGGCAGTGGCTACCTCCTGGGCAGAAAGAGCTAACGTGTCCATGAAAGACATACGTAGAGCGGCAACCTGGACATCTGTCCATACCTTCGCAAGACATTATAGACTTGAGACTTTATACAGACAAAGAACTGAATTTGCCACAAAAGTTTTATCCTCAGCATGTCACACAAACCGTTCACCTGATCGCCATTTCCCCAGATGTTTAACTGCTTATTATAGTAACCCAAGAGGTAATGTCTGGAGTGTCATGGAATACAACATAACATAATGGGTGTTTACTCACCTGGTAAAAGTGATTGTGTTAGCTGTATCCATGACACTCCATGACCCACCCTTCATGGCGACCATGGCAGAGATCTCCACACTGAGGGATTACATCTAAGAAACTTTATATGATAAGTTCCTATGGTGTTTGATTTAAGGCATTATTAATTAGAGCCCATATCACTAGGTAACCGAATTTAGAATTGTATCTATAGGACATAAAACTAAAGGTGATGGTTAAACCATGTTCTGTCATTTGTTTCTATATAGATATAAGGGGATAAAAGTGGGAGTCACAGAGGGTCTGGCCTAAAAATATTTGTGTTTCAGCTATGGAAGACTCGAACTGGAGAATGGGGACTCCTGGGACCTAGGTATGCTGCGAAATTTGATCTGGGTCACATGTGCATCATTAGCCTATCAGGTGGGTTGGGAACCCAAGAGGTAATGTTTGGAGTGTCATGGATACAACTAACACAATCACCTTTACCAGGTGAGTAAACACCCATTATTGACACCCATTTAAGCTAGTTACTCAGGGGAAAGGATGTGGAGATTGTAGTACTGCAAAATCGATCACTGGCACCCCTGGGGCAAAGAAGAACAATAAATGCTCTCATGATTGGAAATGTTTATTGGTCAATGCATGTAGCATTGTAAAAAAGAAGAACGAGTTGAGGATGGTATAAGTTATGCAGAATATTGCATTACGCGCCATCATGGAAACATGGTGGAAACAGGGAGATGACTGGGATAGAAACATCACTGGATTTCATCTATATAGTAGAGACAGGACTAGCAAGATGGCTGGAGGTATAGCCCTATATGTAACTAACAATACCAAGGCTGAAATTGCATTTAACAAAGAAGACGACAATGCCATGGAAGACCTTTGGCTGAGGCTAACATCAGATTATGGCAAACAAATTCTAGTTGGACTAGTATACAGGCCATCTGCCCAAACACATGAGTTAGACAAATTATTAATAGAACACATAAATAAGCTGGATATAGATAAGAGAATCTTGATTCTAGGAGACTTTAATTTTCCAACTATTGATTGGAACATCAGCACTGGCAAAACACGAATAGAAAAAGAGTTTGTTGCTACCCTCAAGGACATGAGATTAGATCAACAGGTCATGATGACTACTAGGCAGTCATATTTTGGACCCAGTTATCAGTAATCTGGGAGATTCCGTACATAGCTGTCACACTACATACCCTCTTGGGAACAGTGATCATGATATGGTTATGTTTGTAATCAAGGATTCAAAAATCCATTTGAAAGACAGAACTACTTTTAAAGTGTTCAGGGAAGCTAACTTTGATGCCATGAGGAATGATCTCTCAAATTGGGACTGGGAGGCAGCACTGAAATATAGTAGCCCAGAGGAAATGTGGGACATTCTTGTAAATAAAATTGAACAACAGATTAACAATCATCTCCCTATCAGGGAGAAGTAAAACAGTAAAGGAAGAATCCCACTCTGGTGGAACAGGAAAGAAACAAGGACCATTAACAGGGAAGAGAAACTATATAAAAACGCAAAGAAAAAGAACACTGAGCAACACTGGATACTTATTCTAAAGTAGCCACAGAATGCAGAAACACAATAAAGAAAGAAAAAAGACCATGAAATGGGCCTTGTGCAAAGGGTCAAAGACAACTACAAGTACTTTTACTCTTATGTAAATTCCACAAGGGGAGGTAGCCTGATAGTGGATCCCTTACTTGATACAGATAGTCAACTTATTTCAGAAGACAGGGAGGTTGCAGTACTACTGAATGAGTACTTTGCTTCAGTTTTCAGTGAAAGCACACAAGCAGAAGGTATGCTAGTCAGTAATTGCAACCTACCAGTCAAGGAACTTAAGACAGCTGATATAAAGAATACATTAAAGAAACTGGATGTAAATAAATCAGCTGGCCCTGATGGTATCCATCTTAGGGTCCTTTATGAATCAGCAGACAACTTGGCAGTCCCAATAACAATGATCTTCAGGAGCAAAGATCCTGATGTCATGCAAATGACCTCACTAATAAATAATGAGGAGGACAAATTCAAAATTAATGTGAAATACAAGCTGAAATGTGCCTAAATGTATTTATTTATTTATTTAGTTTTTGTTAACCGGGTAAGTGCACTAGCCATGGCAATGTTAAGTTTTGTTAAAGTTCTCCTGAAGATGTCAGTTGCTCTTTAAGCAAGGCTTTCAACAAGGTCCCTCACCAGGAGCTTGTTGTGGAATTGACCAAGATCAAGTTTAACATGAATATTATCGACCAATCCAGGGAGCGAGATGGAAGCCTGAGACAGGCGCTCCATATCCATCCAAATAATGATTTAATCATTTCCATGCTGATCATAAAATTCATCCTCTTTTGGAGAATTTTGAGTGTCCTTTATGGCAATAAATTCAAAATCTGCAAAGAAACAGACTCAGCTTACATTTAAATCCATGGGAGAGTCGAGCAACAGGTCGGGCCCAGAACATCCTGTAACTCAAGTTGCATGGTAACGGAGGCCACATCAAATGGAGCATCTCAGGGATACCAAGGTGTCACTTCCTCTAATGCAACACTCGGATCTGATTACTAACTTAAAATATGAGATTACAATCAAGATGCAGGTGGGCTTCACAAATAATGCTCAACTGACTCAACTCCAGCTCATGATCAATGGAATGTGGGAAAAGTTGGAGGCCCATGAAAAGCAGTTGACCGAGCTGGAAACACGGGTGAACCAGCAGGAAGATGCCACAAATCAGGCTGGTCCTCTGCTCCAACAAGCCCTGAAAGAGCTAGAGCTCCTGAAAGCTACACTGAATGACCATGAGAGCGGTCAGCCTTCCCAAGGGTATGAAGGGGAAGGACTGTGGCTCTTTTATGCAGCGCTGGCTCAAGCAAAATCTACCCCTCCCGGAGAACTCAACCTTGGAGATTCAATGTGGGGAAGAAACCAGGACCAAATGAAAAGCCCAGACACTCAATTATTAAATTCTTAAGGTACCAAGGCAGACAGAAGGTATTAGCATTGGCCAGGAAAGTGGACTACATTACTGTGTATGGCAGCAGAGTCAGTATTTTTCCAGACTTTTTGTGGTGGCTGCAGCAGGAGAGGCATGCATTTATGGAGGTGAAGAAGAAATTACATTCTCTGAACTACCCCTTTTCAACGGTATACCCAGCCAGATTGCTCATCTGTGCACCTGACAAAAGTACAAAATCATTCATTGACCCAAAGGTTGCCCTTCAATATGTGATCACGGAACTGGAACCTCGGGCACCTGTGGCTGGCAAACCAGGATGTTCCATGAATAGCTGAGTTGCATTTTCATATTAAGGTACTTAAAACTTTGGATGCAACCTGATGTTCTCATAGGTGGGGGGGAAGAGTTGTAGCACTTGACCCATAATGGGCTTCACCCAGCCTATCAGGGCAGGGTTGGGGAACCCCTCTCCCCATCCAGCACAACCCATGTAGAGCTAGGCCAAGAGAACATTCTAAACTGGGGAGACTATTTATCTTTCGGGGCATGGCACTGGACTCTGTGGGTCAGCTACAGGACTAACTAACATCCTATGAGCATTAAAAAAGGCAGCACTGCAGAGTTTCATGGACATTCCCTCGGACAATGTAAGTGGGGACTACTACCTCCCGGCTGGTCGACTTGGTCTCAGTGTCTATGGACAACCACCCTCAGGAGTGTAATCTGACTGGCTCAAAAACTTGGGGACTATAATCAAAGCACTCCTAAATGGTTTCTATTGCTTTAAAAGTTGCTGAAGCTGATTTGAAACTTGAAAGGACTCTTATGCACACATGGGAAGGAGCGACGGATAACATCAATAGAGGACACTATTAACATTTAGCATAACTGATATGGGGTTGTTCAAGATGTTCTAGTTTAAATCATAAATGAGGGTTATTTTAAACTGTTTTGATGGGGGAAAAATGTGTTGTAATTAAGTGGTCAACCTTGAGTGAGGGAAAAGGAAAAATGAGTTTGTGTGGGTTGATGGGGTGACTCTGGACATTACTTGGGGGACTGCCTGAGGGGGAAAATGTTATGCAAGCACCTTATATGGGGTTCTCAGGTAGAACTGGATTAGTTGGACTCTTCTGGGTAATACTGAGAGCTGCATATGGAGAATGGGGAGGGTCCACTCGGGGGCTGCAACGTAGCGTGCTCTGAGGCGGTCTCCCTCCCTTTCTGTTTTAGTGGACCATCTAAGGCTGTTGGATAGTGAATGACCCTATGCCTGGGGAGGATGCCAAATGATGGGGTAATCCCCTTGGGCCTCCTCATCCTGCCCTGGTTTAAGGGCAGTATTATGGGGTTCAATGGTGCCCCCTTCGTGCCAATCCACAGTACATAAACTTAGTTAGGGATTGAACCACTTGCAAAAGGGTATATGAGATGGTCGGGTGGGTATTAAAATGGCTCTTCCGTGCACAGGAGTGAGCTGCAAGTTTCCTTCCTGGGGGAAAGGAAGGAAGTGGGGGGGTTAGTTGATTGTGGGGGTAGGAAGTTTGTTGCTGGTTCTAATGTTGAGGGTAACTGTTTTGTTTATTCAAAGGAGGGAGGAGGGAGGTGTGGGAGGGTATTAGCCTTTTCAGCTATTGTTGAAGTTGTGGATTGTTCTTTGAGGAAATGGGCAGACAGGGGGAGGGAAGGGGTTACAGTTTGGGGAAGTTTGTTCTCATTTTTGTTATGCTTGAAATAAGTAACTGAAATACACTTCTTAGCAGAGCATGTAATACTGGGCAAGTTGAGGATTAATCTTGTAGGAGAGGGTAGCAACGTCCAAATAAAAACCTGGGAGTCATGGGACAATTAAAGATAATCTCTTGGAATGTTAATGGGCTAAAAATGGTAGTTAAAAGGAAAAGAGTGATAAAAATGTTAAGGGGTGCATTATTTTACTGCAGGAAACCCATCAAACTCAGGAGGAGATGGACAGATTGGCAAAACCTTGGGGGGACTATGTTGGCAGCAGGGTTTACATCCAAGGCGAGAGGTGTGGCAATATGGTTTAGCCTGGGTCCGTGAGTACAGATTCTCTCATCTAAAGCCAACCCCCAAAGTAGATATATAGTGACAGTGGTACTGGTGGAGGGAAAAAGCATTACATTGGCACTGGTATATGGCCCTAATTATGATAGCCCATACTTTTTCCATAATTTAGCTCTACTGGTTGCACCATATGGGGGCAGCTTATATGTTGGGGGAGACTTTAACACATTTTGGAACCCAGTCAGAGATCATTCAGGATCTCGGACAATCCCCCCCCAGGGGTGTGGTGGCCCTTAGGGTATTTGCACAGGAGAGACCAATAACAGAAATTTGGTGTTGCTTGCACCCAAATGAGAAGGAGTTTTCATATTACTCTTATGTATACAGGATTTGTACTAGAATAGAGTTGACCTTGACCTCCCTTGCTCTCCTGTGTGCAACAACTTTGACTACCTATGGTCCAATAAATATTTCCAACCATGGCCCACTACTGGTAATACTACTGTTGTCTTTGGACTCCCTGCCAGTGTGGCAGTGGTAGTTAGACCCTATACAGTACTTTTAAAAGAGGACTCCTATAGACAACAAATCAGTCAGGGCATTGGGGAGTTTTTAGAGTACAATAAGGTGGAAGATATGTCTATATTAACGTCTTGGGAATCCTTAAAGGCATATAGCTGAGGGATTACCATTTCATATGTAACCCACAAAAGAAAGCAAGAAAGGCAAGAAGAAAAGGAACTAGAGGCTCAGGTGGCAGCGCTGGAGAAAAGGGCAATGTCAGGAGATGGGAACGTAGATATGGGGTAGCTCAGATGACTCATGAGGAAATTGACCCATCTATTGGTGGGACAACTAGAATGAAATGCTTTATTCAACAAGGTGGGTACCTAATTTGAGAGGGATAAGGCAGGACGATGGCTTTCCTGGTTGGCCAAGCAAAAAAGAGCAGAAAGACAAATTCTAGAACTGCAGAGAAGAGATGGGCAGTTAACTACTGAGCAGAAGCTGATAAATGAGGTCTTCAGGGAATTTTATCAGGCTCTCTATACCTCGGAGGCTCCTCTGGGACAGGACGAGGCGGTTTCACTGAGAGATGTCCATCTTCCAACCCTGGAGCCAGAATTGTTGGAGGGGCTGGATCGCCCGGTCACCCTTGAGGAAATACAAAAAGCTATTTGGTCATCCAATGCCGGCAAGGCGCCAGGACCAGATGGTATTCCTATGGAATTCTATAAAGCCTTTTTGCCATAATTGCACCAGATCTTATGTTTAGTGGTCCAAGGGGTCATGGAGGGTGGGTCCCTATCAGAGTCACAAAATTTAGCAACTATAACTGTCCTTCCCAAACCTGGGAAAGATTCAACAAAATGTAGTTTGTGCCATCCAGTTTCACTACTGAATCTGACTATAAGATTATAGCTAAGATTCTGGCCCTTAGGATAGGGGATGTAATGCCTCTCGTCATCCACCCTGACCAGGATGGGTTTGTGGTGGTAGACAAGCTAAACACAACATTAGAAGAACCCTTGATATCATAGCCAACTGGATGCTTGAGAAGAACAGAGGGGATCAGGGCCTTCTCATACTAGATGCTGAGAAGGCCTTCCATCACTTGGAAGGTCATTCATGTTTGGGGTGTTAAATATATTCAGCTTTGGTCCAAATATTAGATCACGGATAGCAGCACTCTATGGCTCTCCATATGACCAGATATTAACTAATGAAATTCTGCCCAAGCCCTTTTGACTATATAGGGGAACTAGGCAGGGATGCCCCTCACCCCCCTAGTATATGTTTTGCCCATTGAGATACTAGCCAAAGCAATACAAAAACACCTGGATATTAAGGGATTTGTTCACGGGGATAGAGCATGTCACTGTACTTTTTGCAGACAATGTCCTTTTGTTCCTAGAGAATCTGGTGCAAGCTTTCCCGGCACTGATGAAGCTCTTTTAGCATTATGGCCTATTATCTGGCCACAAAATAAACTGGTCAAAATGTGAGTGGCTCACGGCGATGGGGAAGGTGGATCCAGTGCAGATTGGGGGAGCCACAATAATGTCCTCCTCAGTAATTAAATACCTAGGTATCAAGATCCCTAAAAAGCATTCTACGCTATGTGTTATCAACTATAAACTCCTATTAGTTAAGATTAGGGGAGACTGTGATCAGTGGAAGACATTTCCTCTTACTCTGATCGGCAGGGTGAATTTAGTGAAGATGTGTGTGCTCCCTCAGTGTTTGCATTTATTTCAAACCTTGCCTTATCAGGTACCAAAATAGTACTTTAAATCCCTGCAGGGTTATATAACCACACTGCTTTGGAGAGGGCGCAGACCAAGGATTAAACAAGAAACCCTGTGGCAACCAGTGAGTAGTGGAGGGCTGGGCCTGTCAAACCTTTATTTGTATTACCAAGTGGCACAGCTAGTCTTTATGAAGGTTATAATTGCAGGGACTCAGCATAAAAGGGCATGGGTCACATTAGAGGAGGCAGTGTATGGGGCCCCAATGTACGGCACCCTCTTTGCGGCCTCGCAGAGAAATAAAGTGACAGAAGCCAGAAGGGGAAGGAAGGAAACATATTCAATTCAGTGCTTTAGAGTAACTGGTAATTGCTATTTTTCTTTTAAACTTAGATTGTGGGCTTTTAGTGACACTATACTTTCTTTGTTGTCTTTACTTATAATTGTTTTTGGGCTGTTGAAAATTTAAAACATAGTGGTGGTGTAATTCTGTGCTGTCTTGAATTGCTGCAAATTTTATCTTGGCTTGTCTGACTGCCCTGTAGTTGGGTGAAGGGTGTTAAATGTCTGGCCTCTGACCTCAGCTATGTGATAACTGGAGGTGGGGCTTAGTCAGAGTTAAAGTAGCAAGCAGAGTTTTAATTTCTCAGAAGAAGCCAGAAGGGGAAGGAAGGAAACATATTCAATTCAGTGCTTTAGAGTAACTGGTAATTGCTATTTTTCTTTTAAACTTAGATTGTGGGCTTTTAGAGACACTATACTTTCTTTGTTGTCTTTACTTATTTTTTTTTAAAAGGAAAGTTTAATGATTTTCAACAACAGAATAGACATACAAACAATAAACATACCTGGATAACCGGGAGCACAACCCCAAACTGGCTGTGCAAACTATATACACCCCCTATTTACATGCACTCTGGAACACCACCCCATCCTACACCACCCCATCACAAGGAAGTTTATCAAATACCATTGTTAATTAAAACATCTCCTTCTCTTTGACTCACATTTCCCCTATATGCCACTCACAGCATTTCAACATCCCAAGATCCCAATTAGCCTGACCTTCCCGGGCGGTCGTCCAGTGTGTCCCTTGGAAAAGAGAGAGAGTCCCATTCCAATGCAACCCCACCGACCTCAAGTGTTCCTCCATTACAGAACATATATCCTGTTCATACTAAGTTTAAGCTAGCCGTTATCCAACAGACAGACCTGTGTACTATAGCTTATGTCTTGCTGGGAGTAAATTATATCTAATATTGCCCATCTTTTAACATAAACCTCCTGTCTTCCCTCAGAGATTAGGTGTTTTTTGATCTTAGCCAAGGCTCCCAGCAGGTCCTTCACCCATTGTTGGTATGGGTAGACCTGGCCATCTTTCCAGTGTTTCACTATAAACACCTTAACTATTGACCCCATTAAGGAGAGATGGAATCTTGGTGTGACCCCCCAACCTGAGAATAATCACCTAGCACACAAACTTCTGGGATTAAATAGAAAAAATAATCTAACCTGGGGTCCATGCCCTGTCTAATCTCATTCCATAAAGGAGATATTTTATCACAACTCCACATAATATGTAACAGATCTCCTGTTACTATCCCACACCAAAAGCGTAGATCTGTCTATCTCAAGCCCCTAGAACATAGCTTTGAAGGGGTATAATAAATGTTATGAACAACAAAAATCTGCATGTTTCTATATTTGGGAATCACATTGTATCTGATAGCCTTCCAAATGCTGTCCCACCTTAGACTGGAGGCCAGCACCTTATCCCAATAAGGGATAGGAGTGGGGGCACTAAGACTTTGGGAGTTCAAAAGAAGCTTGCATACTCGTGAGAGTGGATTGGCTCTATGAAAAGCCTCCTTCAAACTTCCCCACGAGAGAAAGCTATCTGCAAAGTCCCCAATTCCCTCCCTGACTCCCGCAATCACTTGTTTGAGCTGTAACCTTTGAAAAAAGGACAGGCCATCACATTGTGGTGGTAAAACAATTTCCACCCCCGTTGCATGTCGCTCAAACTAAGGCCCTTTAAATACGCGGCCCACCGCAGTCCAAGCACCTGACCCCCTGTAGTCAAATTAGGGTTACCCAAAATGGGCTGCTGTCTTTACTTATAATTGTTTTTGGGCTGTTGAAAATTTAAAACATTGTGGTGGTGTAATTCTGTGCTGTCTTGAATTGCTGCAAATTTTATCTTGGCTTGTCTGACTGCCCTGTAGTTGGGTGAAGGGTGTTAATTATCTGGCCTCTGACCTCAGCTACGTGATAACTGGAGGTGGGGCTTAGTCAGAGTTAAATTAGAAAGCAGAGTTTTAATTTCTCAGAAGAAGCCTGAAGGGGAAGGAAGGAAACATATTCAATTCAATGCTTTAGAGTAACTGGTAATTGCTATTTTTCTTTTAAACTTAGATTGTGGGCTTTTAGAGACACTATACTTTCTTTGTTGTCTTTACTTATAATTGTTTTTTGGGCTGTTGAAAATTAAAACATAGTGGTGGTGTAATTCTGTGCTGTCTTGAATTGCTGCAAATTTTATCTTGGCTTGTCTGACTGCCCTGTAGTTGGGTGAAGGGTGTTAAATGTCTGGCCTCTGACCTTAGCCATGTGATAACTGGAGGTGGGGCTTATTCAGAGTTAAAGTAGCAAGCAGAGTTTTAATTTCTCAGAAGAAGCCAGAAGGGGAAGGAAGGAAACATACTCAATTCAGTGCTTGAGAGTAACTGGTAATTGCTATTTTTCTTTTAAACTTAGATTGTGGGCTTTTAGTGACACTATACTTTCTATGTTGTCTTTACATATAATTGTTTTTAGGCTGTTGAAAATTTAAAACACAGTGGTGGTGTAATTCTGTGCTGTCTTGAATTGCTGCAAATTTTATCTTGGCTTGTCTGACTGCCCTGTAGTTGGGTGAAGGGTGTTAATTGTCTGGCCTCTGACCGCACCTACGTGATAACTGGAGGTGGGACTTAGTCAGAGTTAAAGTAGTAAGCAGAGTTTTAATTTCTCAGAAGAAGCTAGAAGGGGAAGGAAGGAAATATATTCAATTCAGTGCTTTAGAGTAACTGGTAATTGCTATTTTTATTTTAAACTTAGATTATGGGCTTTTAGTGACACTATACTTTCTTTGTTGTCTTTACTTATAATTGTTTTTGGCTTGTTGAAAATTTAAAACAAAGTGGTGGTGAAATTCTGTGCTGTCTTGAATTGCTGCAAATTTTATCTTCGCTTGTCTCTCTGCCCATTAGTTGGATGAAGGGTGTTAATTGTCTGGCCTCTGACCTCAGCTACGTGATAACTGGAGGTGGGGCTAAGTCAGAGTTAAAGCAGTAAGCAGAGTTTCAATTTCTCAGAAGAAGCCAGAATGAGAAGGAAGGAAACATATTCAATTCAGTGTTTTAGAGTAACTGGTAATTGCTATTTTTCTTTTAAACTTAGAATGTGGGCTTTTAGAGACACTATACTTTCTTTGTTGTCTTTACTTATAATTGTTTTTGGGCTGTTGAAAATTTAAAACATAGTGGTGGTGTAATTCTGTGCTGTCTTGAATTGCTGCTAATTTTATCTTGGCTTGCCTGACTGCCCTGTAGTTGGGTGAAGGGTGTTAATTGTCTGGCCTCTGACCTCAGCTACGTGATAACTGGAGGTGGGGCTTATTCAGAGTTAAAGTAGCAAGCAGAGTTTTAATTTCTCAGAAGAAGCCAGAAGGGGAAGGAAGGAAACATACTCAATTCAGTGCTTTAGAGTAACTGGTAATGGCTATTTTTCTTTTAAACTTATTTTGTGGGCTTTTAGTGACACTATACTTTCTATGTTGTCTTTACTTATATTTGTTTTTAGGCTGTTGAAAATTTAAAACATAGTGGTGGTGTAATTCTGTGCTATCTTGAATTGCTGCAAATTTTATCTTGGCTTGTCTGAGTGCCCTGTAGTTGGGTGAAGGGTGTTAATTGTCTGGCCTCTGACCTCAGCTACGTGATAACTGGAGGTGGGGCGTAGTCAGAGTTAAAGTAGCAAGTAGAGTTTTAATTTCTCAGAAGAATCCAGAAGGGGAAGGAAGGAAACATACTCAAATCAGTGCTTTAGAGTAACTGGTAATTGCTATTTTTCTTTTAAACTTAGATTGAGGGCTTTTAGTGACACTATACTTTCTTTGTTGTCTTTACTTATAATTGTTTTTGGGCTGTTGAAAATTTAAAACATAGTGGTGGTGTAATTCTGTGCTGTCTTGAATTGCTGCAAATTTTATCTTGGCTGCCTGACTGCCCTGTAGTTGGGTGAAGGGTGTTAATTGTCTGGCCTCTGACCTCAGCTACTTGATAACTGGAGGTGGGACTTAGAGTTAAAGTAGTAAGCAGAGTTTTAATTTCTCAGAAGAAGCCAGAAGGGGAAGGAAGGAAACATATTCAATTCAGTGCTTTAGAGTAACTGGTAATTGCTATTATTCATTTAAACTTAGATTGTGGGCTTTTAGTGACACTATACTTTCTATGTTGTCTTTACTTATATTTGTTTTTAGGCTGTTGAAAATTTAAAAAATAGTGGTGGTGGTGTAATTCTGTGCTATCTTGAATTGCTGCAAATTTTATCTTGGCTTGTCTGAGTGCCCTGTAGTTGGGTGAAGGGTGTTAATTGTCTGGCCTCTGACCTCAGCTACGTGATAACTGGAGGTGGGGCGTAGTCAGAGTTAAAGTAGCAAGTAGAGTTTTAATTTCTCAGAAGAATCCAGAAGGGGAAGGAAGGAAACATACTCAAATCAGTGCTTTAGAGTAACTGGTAATTGCTATTTTTCTTTTAAACTTAGATTGAGGGCTTTTAGTGACACTATACTTTCTTTGTTGTCTTTACTTATAATTGTTTTTGGGCTGTTGAAAATTTAAAACATAGTGGTGGTGTAATTCTGTGCTGTCTTGAATTGCTGCAAATTTTATCTTGGCTGCCTGACTGCCCTGTAGTTGGGTGAAGGGTGTTAATTGTCTGGCCTCTGACCTCAGCTACTTGATAACTGGAGGTGGGACTTAGAGTTAAAGTAGTAAGCAGAGTTTTAATTTCTCAGAAGAAGCCAGAAGGGGAAGGAAGGAAACATATTCAATTCAGTGCTTTAGAGTAACTGGTAATTGCTATTATTCATTTAAACTTAGATTGTGGGCTTTTAGTGACACTATACTTTCTTTGCTGTCTTTACTTATAATTGTTTTTGGCCTGTCGAAAATATAAAACATAGTGGTGGTGTAATTCTGTGCTGTCTTGAATTGCTGCAAATTTTATCTTGGCTTGTCTGACTGCCCTGTAGTTGGGTAAAGGGTGTTAATTGTCTGGCCTCTGACATCAGCTACTTGATAACTGGAGGTGGGACTTAGTCAGAGTTAAAATAGTAAGCAGAGTTTTAATTTCTCAGAAGAAGCCAGAAGGGGAAGGAAGGAAACATATTCAATTCAGTGTTTTAGAATAACTGGTAATTGCTATTTTTCTTTTAAACTCAGAATGAGGGCTTTTAGTGACACTATACTTTCTTTGTTGCCTTTACTTATAATTGTTTTTGGTCTGTTGAAAATTTAAAACATAGTGGTGGTGTAATTCTGTGCTGTCTTGAATTGCTGCAAATTTTATCTTGGTTTGTCTGACTGCCCTGTAGTTGGGTGAAGGGTGTTAATTGTCTGGCCTCTGACCTCAGCTACGTGATAACTGGAGGTGGGGCTTAGTCAGAGTTAAAGTAGCAATCAGAGTTTTAATTTCTCAGAAGAATCCAGAAGGGGAAAGAAGGAAACATATTCAATTCAGTGCTTTAGAGTAACTGGTAATTGCTATTTTTCTTTTAAACTAAGATTGTGGGCTTTTAGTGACACTATACTTCCTTATTTGTCTTTACTTATAATTGTTTTTGGGCTGTAAAAATTTAAAACATAGTGGTGGTGTAATTCTGTGCTGTCTTGAATTGCTGCAAATTTTATCTTGGCTTGTCTGACTGCCCTGTAGTTGGGTGAAGGGTGTTCATTGTCTGGCCTCTGACCTCAGCTAGGTGATAACTGCTGGTGGGGCTTAGTCAGAGTTAAAGTAGCAAGGAGAGTTTTAATTTCTCAGAAGAATCCAGAAGGGGAAGGAAGGATACATACTCAATTCAGTGCTTTAGAGTAACTGGTAAATGCTATTTTTCTTTTAAACTTAGACTGAGGAATTTTAGTGACACTATACTTTCTTTGTTGTCTTTACTTATAATTGCTTTTGGGCAGTTGAAAATTTAAAACATAGTGGTGGTGTAATTCTGTGCTGTCTTGAATTGCTGCAAATTTTATCTTGGCTTGTCTGACTGACCTGTTGTTGGGTGAAGGGTGTTAATTGTCTGGCCTCTGACCTCTGCTACGTGATAACTGGAGGTGGGACTTAGTCAGAGTTAAAGTAGTAAGCAGAGTTTTAATTTCTCAGAAGAAGTCAGATAGGGGAAGGAAGGAAACATATTACAATTCAGTGCTTTAGAGTAACTGAGAAATTGCTATTTTTCTTTTAAACTTAGATTATGGGATTTAGTGACACTATACTTTCTGTGTTGTCTTTACTTATTATTATTTTTGGCCTTTTGAAAATTTAAAACATAGTGGTGGTGAAATTCTGTGCGGTCTTGAATTGCTGCAAATTTTATCTTGGCTTTTCTCACTGCCCTGTAGTTGGATGAAGGGAGTTAATTGTCTGGCCTCTGACCTCAGTTACGTGATAACTGGAGGTGTGACTTAGTCAGAGTTAAAGTAGTAAGCAGAGTTTTAATTTCTCAGAAGAATCCAGAAGGAGAAGGAAGGAAACATATTCAATTCAGTGTTTTAGAGTAACTGGTAATTGCCATTTTTCTTTTAAACTTAGATTGTGGGCTTTTAGTGACACTATACTTTCTTTCTTGTCTTTACTTATTATTGTTTTTGGGCTGTTGAAAATTTAAAACATAGTGATGGTGTAATTCTGTGCTGTTTTGAATTGCTGCAAATTTTATCTTGGCTTGTCTGACTGCCCTGAAGTTGGGTGAAGGTGTTAATTGTCTGGCCTCTGACCTCAGCTACGTGATAACTGGAGGTGGGGCTTAGTCAGAGTTAAAGTAGCAAGCAGAGTTTCAATTTCTCAGAAGAATCCAGAAGGGGAAGTAAGGAAACATATTCAATTCAGTGCTTTAGAGTAACTGGTAATTGCTATGTTTCTTTAAAACTTAGATTGTGGGCTTTTAGTGACACTGTACTTTCTTTGTTGTCTTTACTTATAATTGTTTTTGGGCAGTTGAAAATTTAAAACATAGTGGTGGTGTGATTCTGTGCAGTCTTGATTTGCTTCAAATTTTTTCTTGGCTTGTCTGACTGCCTTGTAGTTGGGTGAAGGGTGTTAATTGTCTGGACTCTGACCTCAGCTACGTGATAACTGGAGGTGTGGCTTAGTCAGCGTTAAAGTAGAAAGCAGAGTTTTAATTTCTCAGAAGAAGCCAGAAGGGGAAGGAAGGATACATATTCAATTCAGTGCTTTAGAGTAACTGGTAATTGCCATTTTTCTTTTAAACATAGATTGTGCACTTTTAGTGACACTATACTTTCTATGTTGTCTTTACTTATAATTGTTTTTAGGCTGTTGAAAATTTAAAACATAGTGGTGGTGTAATTCTGTGCTGTCTTGAATTGCTGTAAATTTTATCTTGGCTTGCCTGACTGCCCTGTAGTTGGGTGAAGGGTGTTAATTGTCTGGCCTGTCACCGCAGCTACGTGATAACTGGAGGTGGGACTTAGTCAGAGTTAAAGTAGTAAGCAGAGTTTTAATTTCTCAGAAGAAGCCAGAAGGAGAAGGAAGGAAACATATTCAATTCAGTGCTTTAGAGTAACTGGTAACTACTATTTTTCTTTTAAACTTAGATTGTGGGATTTTAGTGACACTAATCTTTCACTGTTGTCTTTACTTATAATTGTTTTTGGGCTGTTGAAAATTTAAAACAAAGTGGTGGTGTAATTCAGTGCTGTCTAAAATTGCTGTAAATTTTATCTTGGCTTGTCTGACTGCCCAGTAGTTGGGTGAAGGGTGTTATTTGTCTGGCCTCTGAACTCAGCTACGTGATAACTGGAGGTGGGGCTTAGTCAGAGTTAAAGTAGCAAGCAAAGTTTTAATTTCTCAGAAGAATCCAGAAGGGGAAGGAAGGAAACATACTCAATTCAAAGCTTTAGAATAACTGGTAATTGCTATTTTTCATTTAAACTTAGATTGAGGGCTTTCAGTGACACTATACTTTCTTTGTTGTCTTTACTTATAATTGTTTTTGGCCTGCTGAAAATTTAAAACAAAGTGGTGGTGAAATTCAGTGCTGTCTTGAATTGCTGCAAATTTTATCTTGGCTTGTCTCACTGCCCTGTAGTTGGATGAAGGGTGTTAATTGTCTGGCCTCTGACCTCAGCTACGTGATAACTGGAGGTGGGGCTAGTCAGAGTTAAAGTAGTAGGCAGAGTTTTAATTTCTCCAAAGAAGCCAGAAGGAGAAGGAAGGAAACATATTCAATTCAGTGTTTTAGAGTAACTGGTAATTGCTATTTTTCTTTTAAACTTATATTGTGGGGTTTTAGTGACACTATACTTTCTTTGTTGTCTTTACTTATAATTGTTTTTGGTATGTTGAAAATTTAAAACATAGTGGTGGTGTAATTCTGTGCTGTCTTGAATTGCTGCAAATTTTATCTTGGCTTGTCAGACTGCCCTGAAGTAGGGTGAAGGTGTTATTGTCTGCCTCTGACCTCAGCTACATGATAACTGGAGTTGGGGCATAGTCAAAGATAAAGTAGCAAGCAGTTTTAATTTCTCAGAAGAATCCAGAAGGGAAGGAAGGAAACATATTCAATTCAGTGCTTTAGAGTAACTGTTAATTGCTATTTTTCTTTTAAACTTAGATTGTGGGCTTTTAGTGACACTATACTTTCTTTTTTGTCTTTACTTATAATTGTTTTTGGGCAGTTGAAAATTTAAAACATAGTGGTGGTGTGATTCTGTGCCGTCTTGAATTGCTGCAAATTTTATCTTGGCTTGACTGACAGCCCTGTACTTGGGTGAAGGGTGTTAATTGTCTGCCCTCTGACCTCCGCTACGTGAGAACTGGAGGTGGGGCTTAGTCAAAGTTAAAGTAGCAAGCAGAGTTTTATTTCTCAGAAGAATCTAGAAGGGTAAGGAAGGGAAACATATTCAATTCAGTGCTTTAGAATAACTGGTAATTGCTATTTTTCTTTTAAACTTTGATTGTGCGCTTTTAGTGACACTATACTTTCTTTGTTGTCTTTACTTATAATTGTTTTTGGGCTGTTGAAAATTTAAAACATAGTGGTGGTGTAATTCTGTGCTGTCTTAAATTGCTGCATATTTTATCTTGGCTTGTCTGTCTGCCCTGTAGTTGGGAGAAGGGTGTTAATTGTCTGGCCTCTGACCTCAGCTACGTGATAACTGGAGGTGGGACTTAGTCAGAGTTAAAGTAGTAAGCAGATTTTTAATTTCTCAGAAGAAGCCAGAAGGGGAAGGAAGGAAACATATTCAATTCAGTGCTTTAGAGTGACTGGTAATTGCTATTTTTCTTTTAAACTTAGATTATGGGCTTTTAGTGACACTATACTTTCTTTGTTGTCTTTACTTATAATTGTTTTCGGCCTTTTGAAAATTTAAAACATAGTGGAAGAGAAATTCTGTGCTGTCTTGAATTGCAGCAAATTTTATTTTGGCTTTTCTCACTGCCCTGTAGTTGGATGAAGGGAGTTAATTATCTGGCCTCTGACCTCAGCTACTTGATAACTGGAGGTGGGGCTTAGTCAGAGTTAAAGTAGCAAACAGAGTTTTAATTGCTCAGAAGAATCCAGAAGGGGAAGGAAGGATACATTTTCAATTCAGCGCTTTAGAGTTACTGGTAATTGCTATTTTTCTTTGAAACTTAGATTGTGGGCTTTTAGTGACACTACACTTTCTTTGTTGTCTTTACTTAGAATTTTTTTTGAGCTGTTGAAAATTTAAAACATAGTGGTAGTGTAATACTGTGCTGTCTTGAATTGCTGCAAATTTTATCTTGGCTTGTCTGACTGCCCTGTAGTTGGGTGAAAGGTGTTAATTTTCTGGACTCTTACCTCAGCTATGTGATAACTGGAGGTGGGCTTAGTCAGAGTTAAAGTACTAAGCAGAGTTTTAATTTCTCAGAAGAAGCCAGAAGGAGAAGGAAGGAAACATATTCAATTCAGTGCTTTAGAGTAACTGGTAACTGCTATTTTTCTTTTAAACTTAGATTGTGGGATTTTAGTGACACTAATCTTTCACTGTTGTCTTTACTTATAATTCTTTTGGGCTGTTGAAAATTTAAAACAAAGTGGTGGTGTAATTCTGTGCTGTCTAAAATTGCTGCAAATTTTATCTTGGCTTGTCTGACTGCCCTGTAGTTGGGTGAAGGGTGTTAATTGTTTGGCCTCTGACCTCAGCTATGTGATGATTGGAGGTGGGGCTTAGTCAGAGTTAAAGTAGCAAGCAAAGTTTTAATTTCTCAGAAGAATCCAGAAGGGGAAGGAAGGAAACATACTCAATTCAGAGCTTTAGAGTAACTGGTAATTGCTATTTTTCTTTTAAACTTAGATTGAGGGCTTTTAGTGACACTATACTTTCTTTGTTGTCTTTACTTATAATTGTTTTTGGCCTGTTGAAAATTTAAAACAAAGTGGTGGTGAAATTCTGTGCTGTCTTGAATTGCTGCAAATTTTATCTTGGCTTGTCTCACTGCCCTGTAGTTGGATGAAGGGTGTTAATTGTCTGGCCTCTGACCTCAGCTTCGTGATAACTGGAGGTGGGGCTTAGTTAGAGTTAAAGTAGTAGGAAGAGTTTTAATTTCTCAGAAGAAGCCAGAAGGAGAAGGAAGGAAACATATTCAATTCAGTGCTTTAGAGTAACTGGTAACTACTATTTTTCTTTTAAACTTAGATTGTGGGATTTTAGTGACACTAATCTTTCACTGTTGTCTTTACTTATAATTGTTTTTGGGCTGTTGAAAATTTAAAACAAAGTGGTGGTGTAATTCAGTGCTGTCTAAAATTGCTGTAAATTTTATCTTGGCTTGTCTGACTGCCCAGTAGTTGGGTGAAGGGTGTTATTTGTCTGGCCTCTGAACTCAGCTACGTGATAACTGGAGGTGGGGCTTAGTCAGAGTTAAAGTAGCAAGCAAAGTTTTAATTTCTCAGAAGAATCCAGAAGGGAAGGAAGAAACATACTCAATTCAAAGCTTTAGAATAACTGGTAATTGCTATTTTCATTTAAACTTAGATTGAGGGCTTTCAGTGACACTATACTTTCTTTGTTGTCTTTCTTATAATTGTTTTTGCCTGCTGAAATTTAAAACAAAGTGGTGGTGAAATTCAGTGCTGTCTTGAATTGCTGAAATTTTATCTTGGCTTGTCTCACTGCCCTGTAGTTGGATGAAGGTGTAATTGTCTGGCCTCTGACCTCAGCCACGGATAACTGGAGGTGGGGCTAGTCAGAGTTAAAGTAGTAGGCAGAGTTTTAATTTCTCCAAAGAAGCCAGAAGGAGAAGGAAGGAAACATATTCAATTCAGTGTTTTAGAGTAACTGGTAATTGCTATTTTTTCTTTTAAACTTATATTGTGGGGTTTTAGTGACACTATACTTTCTTTGTTGTCTTTACTTATAATTGTTTTTGGTATGTTGAAAATTTAAAACATAGTGGTGGTGTAATTCTGTGCTGTCTTGAATTGCTGCAAATTTTATCTTGGCTTGTCAGACTGCCCTGAAGTAGGGTGAAGGTGTTAATTGTCTGGCCTCTGACCTCAGCTACATGATAACTGGAGTTGGGGCATAGTCAAAGATAAAGTAGCAAGCAGAGTTTTAATTTCTCAGAAGAATCCAGAAGGGGAAGGAAGGAAACATATTCAATTCAGTGCTTTAGAGTAACTGTTAATTGCTATTTTTCTTTTAAACTTAGATTGTGGGCTTTTAGTGACACTATACTTTCTTTTTTTGTCTTTACTTATAATTGTTTTTGGGCAGTTGAAAATTTAAAACATAGTGGTGGTGTGATTCTGTGCCGTCTTGAATTGCTGCAAATTTTATCTTGGCTTGACTGACAGCCCTGTACTTGGGTGAAGGGTGTTAATTGTCTGCCCTCTGACCTCCGCTACGTGAGAACTGGAGGTGGGGCTTAGTCAAAGTTAAAGTAGCAAGCAGAGTTTTATTTCTCAGAAGAATCTAGAAGGGTAAGGAAGGAAACATATTCAATTCAGTGCTTTAGAATAACTGGTAATTGCTATTTTTCTTTTAAACTTTGATTGTGCGCTTTTAGTGACACTATACTTTCTTTGTTGTCTTTACTTATAATTGTTTTTGGGCTGTTGAAAATTTAAAACATAGTGGTGGTGTAATTCTGTGCTGTCTAAAATTGCTGCAAATTTTATCTTGGCTTGTCTGACTGCCCTGCAGTTCGGTGAAGGGTGTTAATTGTCTGGCCTCTGACCTCAGCTACATGATAACTGGAGGTGGGGCTTAGTCAGAGTTAAAGTAGCAAGCAAAGTTTTAATTTCTCAGAAGAATCCAGAAGGGTAAGGAGGGAAACATACTCAATTCAGAGCTTTAGAGTAACTGGTAATTGCTATTTTTCTTTTAAACTTAGATTGAGGGCTTTTAGTGACAATATACTTTCTTTGTTGTCTTTACTTATAATTGCTTTTGGGCTGTTGAAAATTTAAAACATAGTGGTGGTGTAATTCTGTGCTGTCTTTAATTGCTGCAAATTTTATCTTGGCTTGTCTGTCTGCCCTGTAGTTGGGAGAAGGTGTTAATTGTCTGGCCTCTGACCTCAGCTACGTGATAACTGGGTGGGACTTAGTCAGAGTTAAAGTATAAAGCAGATTTTTAATTTCTGAAGAAGCCAGAAGGGAAGGAAGGAACATATTCAATTCAGTGCTTTAGAGTGACTGGTAATTGCTATTTTCTTTAAACTTAGATTATGGGCTTTTAGTGACACTATACTTTCTTTGTTGTCTTTACTTATAATTGTTTTCGGCCTTTTGAAAATTTAAAACATAGTGGAAGAGAAATTCTGTGCTGTCTTGAATTGCAGCAAATTTTATTTTGGCTTTTCTCACTGCCCTGTAGTTGGATGAAGGGAGTTAATTATCTGGCCTCTGACCTCAGCTACTTGATAACTGGAGGTGGGGCTTAGTCAGAGTTAAAGTAGCAAACAGAGTTTTAATTGCTCAGAAGAATCCAGAAGGGGAAGGAAGGATACATTTTCAATTCAGCGCTTTAGAGTTACTGGTAATTGCTATTTTTCTTTGAAACTTAGATTGTGGGCTTTTAGTGACACTACACTTTCTTTGTTGTCTTTACTTAGAATTTTTTTTGAGCTGTTGAAAATTTAAAACATAGTGGTAGTGTAATACTGTGCTGTCTTGAATTGCTGCAAATTTTATCTTGGCTTGTCTGACTGCCCTGTAGTTGGGTGAAAGGTGTTAATTTTCTGGACTCTTACCTCAGCTACGTGATAACTGGAGGTGGGGCTTAGTCAGAGTTAAAGTACTAAGCAGAGTTTTAATTTCTCAGAAGAAGCCAGAAGGAGAAGGAAGGAAACATATTCAATTCAGTGCTTTAGAGTAACTGGTAACTGCTATTTTTCTTTTAAACTTAGATTGTGGGATTTTAGTGACACTAATCTTTCACTGTTGTCTTTACTTATAATTCTTTTTGGGCTGTTGAAAATTTAAAACAAAGTGGTGGTGTAATTCTGTGCTGTCTAAAATTGCTGCAAATTTTATCTTGGCTTGTCTGACTGCCCTGTAGTTGGGTGAAGGGTGTTAATTGTTTGGCCTCTGACCTCAGCTATGTGATGATTGGAGGTGGGGCTTAGTCAGAGTTAAAGTAGCAAGCAAAGTTTTAATTTCTCAGAAGAATCCAGAAGGGGAAGGAAGGAAACATACTCAATTCAGAGCTTTAGAGTAACTGGTAATTGCTATTTTTCTTTTAAACTTAGATTGAGGGCTTTTAGTGACACTATACTTTCTTTGTTGTCTTTACTTATAATTGTTTTTGGCCTGTTGAAAATTTAAAACAAAGTGGTGGTGAAATTCTGTGCTGTCTTGAATTGCTGCAAATTTTATCTTGGCTTGTCTCACTGCCCTGTAGTTGGATGAAGGGTGTTAATTGTCTGGCCTCTGACCTCAGCGTGATAACTGGAGGTGGGGCTTAGTTAGAGTTAAAGTAGTAGGAAGAGTTTTAATTTCTCAGAAGAAGCCAGAAGGAGAAGGAAGGAAACATAATCAATTCAGTGTTTTAGAGTAACTTTTAATTGCTATTTTTCTTTTAAAATTAGAATGTGGGCTTTTAGTGACACTATACTTTCTTTGTTGTCACTACTTATAATTGTTTTTGGGCTGCTGAAAATTTAACACATAGTGGTGGCGTAATTCTGTGCTGTCTTGAATTGCTGAAAATTTTATCTTGGCTTGTCTCACTGCCCTGTAGTTGGGTGAAGGTGTTAATTGTCTGTCCTCTGACCTCAGCTACGTGATAACTGGAGGTGGGGCTTAGTCAGAGTTAAAGTAGCAAGCAGAGTATTAATTGCTCAGAAGAATCCAGAAGGGGAAGGAAGGAAACATATTCAATTCAGTGCTTTAGAGTAACTGGTAATTGCTATTTTTCTATTAAACTTAGATTGTGGGCTTTTAGTGACACTATACTTTCTATGTTGTCTTTACTTAGAATTGTTTTTGGGCTGTAAAAATTTAAAACAGTGGTGGTGTAATTCTGTGCTGTCTTGAATTTGCAGCAAATTTTATCTTGGCTTGTCTGACTGCCCTGTAGTTGGGTGAAGGGTGTTAATTGTCGGGCCTCTGACCTCAGCTACGTGATAACTGGAGGTGGGGCTTAGTAAGAATTAAAGCAGCAAGCAGAGTTTTAATTGCTCAGAGAAATCCAGAGGGGGAAGGAAGGAAACATATTCAATTCAGTGCTTTAGAGTAACAGATAATTGCTATTTTTCTTTTAAACTTAGATTGTGGGCTTTTAGTGACACTATACTTTCTTTGTTGTCTTTACTTAGAATTGTTTTTGAGCTGTAAAAATTTAAAACATAGTGGTGGTGTAATTCTGTGCTGTCTTGAATTTGCTGCAAATTTTATCTTGGCTTGTCTGACTGCCCTGTAGTTGGTTGAGGGTTGTTAATGTCTGGCCTCTGACCTCAAGCTGCGTGATAACTGGAGGTGGGCTTAGTCAGAGATTAAATTAGTAAGCAGAGTTTTAATTTCTCAGAAGAATCAGAAGGAAGGAAGGAAACACACTCAATTCAGTGCTTTAGAGAAACTGGTAAATGCTATTTTCTTTTAAACTTAGATTGAGGGCTTTTAGTGACACTATTCTTTCTTTGTTTTCTATACTTAGGAATTGCTTGGGCTGTTAAAAATTTAAAACATAGTGGTGGTTTAATTCTGTACTGTCTTGAATTGCTGCAAATTTTATCTGGGCTTCTCTGACTGCCCTGTAGTTGGGTGAAGGGTGTTAATTGTCTGGCCTCTGACCTCTGCTACGTGATAACTGGAGGTGGGACTTAGTCAGAGTTAAAGTAGTAAGCAGAGTTTTAATTTCTCAGAAGAAGCCAGAAAGGGGAAGGAAGGAAACATATCACAATTCAGAGCTTTAGAGTAACTGGTAATTGCTATTTTTCTTTTAAACTTAGATTGAGGGCTTTTAGTGACACTATACTTTCTTGGTTGTCTTTACTTATAATTGTTTTTGGCCTGTTGAAAATTTAAAACAAAGTGGTGGTGAAATTCTGTGCTGTCTTGAATTGCTGCAAATTTTATCTTGGCTTGTCTCACTGCCCTGTAGTTGGATGAAGGGTGTTAATTGTCTGGCCTCTGACCTCAGCTTCGTGATAACTGCAGGTGGGGCTTAGTCAGTGTTAAAATAGCAGGCAGAGTTTTAATTTCTCAGAAGAAGCCAGAAGGAGAAGGAAGGAAACATAATCAATTCAGTGTTTTAGAGTAACTTTTAATTGCTATTTTTCTTTTAAACTTAGAATGTGGGCTTTTAGTGACACTATACTTTCTTTGCTGTCACTACTTATAATTGTTTTTGGGCTGCTGAAAATTTAAAACATAGAGGTGGTGTAATTCTGTCCTGTCTTGAATTGCTGAAAATGTTATCTTGGCTTGTCTCACTGCCCTGTAGTTGGGTGAAGGTGTTAATTGTCTGGCCTCTGACCTCAGCTACGTGATAACTGGAGGTGGGGCTTAGTCAGAGTTAAAGTAGCAAGCAGAGTATTAATTGCTCAGAAGAATCCAGAAGGGGAAGGAAGGAAACATATTCAATTCAGTGCTTTAGAGTAACTGCTAATTGCTATTTTTCTATTAAACTTAGATTGTGGGCTTTTAGTGACACTATACTTTCTTTGTTGTCTTTACTTAGAATTGTTTTTGGGCTGTAAAAATTTAAAACAGTGGTGGTGTAATTCTGTGCTGTCTTGAATTTGCAGCAAATTTTATCTTGGCTTGTCTGACTGCCCTGTAGTTGGGTGAAGGGTGTTAATTGTCTGGCCTCTGACCTCAGCTACGTGATAACTGGAGGTGGGGCTTAGTAAGAATTAAAGCAGCAAGCAGAGTTTTAATTGCTCAGAAAAATCCAGAGGGGAAAGGAAGGAAACATATTCAATTCAGTGCTTTAGAGTAACAGGTAATTGCTATTTTTCTTTTAAACTTAGATTGTGGGCTTTTAGTGACACTATACTTTCTTTGTTGTCTTTACTTAGAATTGTTTTTGAGCTGTAAAAATTTAAAACATAGTGGTGGTGTAATTCTGTGCTGTCTTGAATTTGCTGCAAATTTTATCTTGGCTTGTCCGACTGCCCTGTAGTTGGTTGAAGGGTGTTAATTGTCTAGCCTCTGACCTCAGCTACGTGATAACTGGAGGTGGGGCTTAGTCAGAGTTAAAGTAGCAAGCAGAGTTTTAATTTCTCAGAAGAATCCAGAAGGGGAAGGAAGGAAACACACTCAATTCAGTGCTTTAGAGAAACTGGTAAATGCTATTTTTCTTTTAAACTTAGATTGAGGGCTTTTAGTGACACTATTCTTTCTTTGTTTTCTTTACTTAGAATTGCTTTTGGGCTGTTAAAAATTTAAAACATAGTGGTGGTGTAATTCTGTACTGTCTTGAATTGCTGCAAATTTTATCTGGGCTTCTCTGACTGCCCTGTAGTTGGGTGAAGGGTGTTAATTGTCTGGCCTCTGACCTCTGCTACGTGATAACTGGAGGTGGGACTTAGTCAGAGTTAAAGTAGTAAGCAGAGTTTTAATTTCTCAGAAGAAGCCAGAAAGGGGAAGGAAGGAAACATATCACAATTCAGAGCTTTAGAGTAACTGGTAATTGCTATTTTTCTTTTAAACTTAGATTGAGGGCTTTTAGTGACACTATACTTTCTTGGTTGTCTTTACTTATATTGTTTTGGCCTGTTGAAAATTTAAAACAAAGTGGTGGTAATTCTGTGCTGTCTTGAATTGCTGCAAATTTTTTCTTGGCTTGTCTCACTGCCCTGTAGTTGGATGAAGGGTGTTAATTGTCTGGCCTCTGACCTCAGCTTCGTGATAACTGGAGGTGGGGCTTAGTCAGAGTTAAAATAGCAGGCAGAGTTTTAATTTCTCAGAAGAAGCCAGAAGGAGAAGGAAGGAAACATAATCAATTCAGTGTTTTAGAGTAACTTTTAATTGCTATTTTTCTTTTAGAAACTTAGAATGGGCTTTTAGTGACTATACTTTTCTTTGCTGTCAATACTTATAATTGTTTTTTTGGGCTGCTGGAAATTTAAAACATAGTGGTGGTGTAATTCTGTCCTGTCTTGAATTTGCTGAAAATGTTATCTTGGCTTGTCTCACTGCCCTGTAGTTGGGTGAAGGTGTTAATTGTCTGGCCTCTGACCTCAGCTACGTGATAACTGGAGGTGGGGCTTAGTCAGAGTTAAAGTAGCAAGCAGAGTATTAATTGCTCAGAAGAATCCAGAAGGGGAAGGAAGGAAACATATTCAATTCAGTGCTTTAGAGTAACTGGTAATTGCTATTTTTCTATTAAACTTAGATTGTGGGCTTTTAGTGACACTATACTTTCTTTGTTGTCTTTACTTAGAATTGTTTTTGGGCTGTAAAAATTTAAAACATGGTGGTGGTGTAATTCTGTGCTGTCTTGAATTTGCTGCAAATTTATTCTTGGCTTGTCTGACTGCCCTGTAGTTGGGTGAAGAGTTTTAATTGTCTGACCTCTGACATCAGCTACGTGATAACTGGAGGTGGGGCTTAGTCAGAGTTAAAGTAGCAAGCAGAGTTTTTATTTCTCAGAAGAATCCAGAAGGGGAAGGAAGGAAACACACTCAATTCAGTGCTTTAGAGTAACTGGTAAATGCTATTTTTCTTTTAAACTTAGATTGAGGGCTTTTAGTGACACTATTCTTTCTTTGTTTTCTTTACTTAGAATTGCTTTTGGGCTGTTGAAAATTTAAAACATAGTGGTGGTGTAATTCTGTGCTGTCTTGAATTGCAGCAAATTTTATCTTGGCTTGTCTCACTGCCCTGTAGTTGGATGAAGGGTGTTAATTGTCTGTCCTCTGACCTCAGCTTCGTGATAACTGGAGGTGGGGCTTAGTCTGAGTTAAAGTAGTAGGCAGAGTTTTAATTTCTCAGAAGAAGCCAGAAGGAGAAGGAAGGAAACATAATCAATTCAGTGTTTTAGAGTAACTTTTAATTGCTATTTTTCTTTTAAACTTAGAATGTGGGCTTTTAGTGACACTATACTTTCTTTGTTTTCTTTACTTAGAATTGTTTTTGGGCTGTAAAAATTTAAAACATAGTGGTGGTGTAATTCTGTGCTTCTCTTGAATTTGCTGCAAATTTTATCTTGGCTTGTCTCACTGCCCTGTAGTTGGATGAAGGGTGTTAATTGTCTGGCCTCTGACCTCAGCTTCGTGATAACTGGAGGTGGGGCTTAGTCTGAGTTAAAGTAGTAGGCAGAGTTTTAATTTCTCAGAAGAAGCCAGAAGGAGAAGGAAGGAAACATAATCAATTCTAGTGCTTTAGAGAACTGGTAATGCTATTTTTCTTTAAACTTAGATTATGGCCAGTGATGGCTCATTCTTTCTTTGTTTTCTTTACTTAGAATTGCTTTTGGGCTGTTGAAAATTTAAAACATAGTGCTGGTGTAATTCTGTGCTGTCTTGAATTGCTGCAAATTTTATCTTGGCTTCTCTGACTGCCCTGTAGTTGGGTGAAGGGTGTTAATTGTCTGGCCTCTGACCTCTGCAACGTGATAAATTGAGGTGGGACTTAGTCAAAGTTAAAGTAGTAAGCAGAGTTTAAATTTCTCAGAAGAAGCCAGAAAGGGGAAGGAAGGAAACATATCACAATTCAGAGCTTTAGAGTAACTGGTAATTGCTATTTTTCTTTTAAACTTAGATTATGGGCTTTTAGTGACACTATACTTTCTGTGTTGTCCTTATTTAAATTTGTTTTTGGCCTTTTGAAAATTTAAAACATAGTGGTGGTAAATTCTGTGCTGTCTTGAGTTGCTTCAAATTTTATCTTGGCTTTTCTCACTGCCCTGTAGTTGGATGAAGGGAGTTACTGTCTGGCTCTGACCCAGCTGATGATAACTGAGGTGGGGCTTAGTCAGAGTTAAAGTAGTAAGCAGAGTTTTAATTTCTCAGAAGAAGCCAGAAGGAGAAGGAAGGAAACATATTCAATTCAGTGTTTTTGAGTAACTGGTAATTGCTATTTTTCTTTTAAACTTATATTGTGGGCTTTTAGTGACACTATACTTTCTTTGTTGTCTTTACTTATAATTGTTTTAGGGATGTTGAAAATATAAAACATAGTGGTGGTGTAATTCTGTGCTGCCTTGAATTGCTGCAAATTTTATCTTGGCTTGTCTGACTGCCCTGTAGTTGGGTGAAGGGTGTTAATTGTCTGGACTCTGACCTCAGCTACGTGATAACTGGAGGTGGGGCTTAGTCAGAGTTAAAGTAGTAAGCAGAGTTTTAATTTCTCAGAAGAAGTCAGAAGGTGAAAAAAGGATACTTATTCAATTCCAGTGCTTTTAGAGTAATTGGTACTTGCTATTTTCTTTAAACATAGATTGTGCTGCTTTAGTGACACTATACTTTTTGTTGTCTTTACTTATAATTGTTTTTGGCATGTGGAAAATTTAAAACATAGTGGTGGTGAAATTCTGTGCTGTCTTGAATTGCTGCAAATTTTATTTTGGCTTGTCTAACTGCCATGTAGTTGGGGGAAGGGTGTTACTTGTCTGGCCTCTGACCTCAGCTACGTGATAATTGGAGGTGGGGCTTAGTCAGAGTTAAAGTAGTAAGCAGAGTTTTAATTTCTCAGAAGATGAAAGAAGTGGAAGGAAGGAAACATATTAAATTCAGTGCTTTAGAGTAACTGGTAACTGCTCTTTTTCTTTTAAACTTAGATTGTCGGATTTTAGTGACACTAATCTTTCTTTGTTGTCTTTTCTTATAATTGCTTTTGGGCTGTTTAAAATTTAAAACATTGTGGTGATGTAATTCTGTGCTGTCATGAATTGCTGCAAATTTTATCTTGGCTTGTCTGTCTGCCCTGTAGTTGGGAGAAGGGTGTTAATTGTCTGGCGTCTGACCTCAGCTACGTGATAACTGGAGGTGGGACTTAGTCAGAGTTAAAGCAGTAAGCAGAGTTTTAATTTCTCAGAAGAAGCCAGAAGGGGAAGGAAGGAAACATATTCAATTCAGTGCTTTAGAATAACTGGTAATTGCTATTTTTCTTTTAAACTTAGATTATGGGCTTTTAGTAACAATATACTTTCTTTGTTGTCTTTACTTATAATTGTTTTTGGCCTTTTGAAAATTTAAAACATAGTGGTGGTGAAATTCTGTGCTGTCTTGAATTGCAGCAAATTTTATCTTGGCTTTTCTCACTGCCCTGTAGTTGGATGAAGGGAGTTAATTGTCTGGCCTCTGACCTCAGCTAATTGATAACTGGAGGTGGGGCTTAGTCAGAGTTAAAGTAGTAAGCAGAGTTTTAATTTCTCAGAAGAAGCCAGAAGGAGAAGGAAGGAAACTTATTCAATTCAGTGTTTTTAGAGTAACTGGTAATTGCTACTTTTCTTTTAAACTTAGATTGTGGGCTTATATTGACACTATACTTTCATTGTTGTCTTTACTTACAATAGTTTTTTGGCTGTTGAAAATTTAAAACATAGTGGTGGTGTAATTCTGTGCTGTCTTGAATTGCTGAAAATTTTATCTTGGCTTGACTCACTGCCCTGTAGTTGGGTGAAGGTGTTAATTTTCTGGCCTCTGACCTCAGCTACGTGATAACTGGAGGTGGGGCTTAGTCAGAGTTAAAGTAGCCAGCAGAGTTTTAATTGCACAGAAGAATCCAGAAGGGGAAGGAAGGAAACATATTCAATTCAGTGCTTTAGAGTACCTGGTAATTGCTATTTTTCTTTTAAACTTAGATTGTGCTTGCAGGCACTCATACTTTTGTTGTCTTTACTAGAATTGCTTTTAAACTGTAAAATTTAAAACATAGTGGTGGTGTAATACTGTGCCGTCCTGAATTTGCTGCAAATTTTATCTTAGCTTGACTGACTGCCCTGTAGTTGGGTGAAGGGTGTTAATTGTCTGGCCTCTGACCTCAGCTACGTGATAACTGGAGTTGGGGCCTAGTCAGAGTTAAAGTAGCAAGCAGAGTTTTAATTTCTCAGAAGAATCCAGAAGGGGAAGGAAGGAAACACACTCAATTCAATGCTTTAGAGTAACTGGTAAATGCTATTTTTCTTTCAAACTTAGATTGAGGGATTTTAGTGACACTATTCTTTCTTTGTTTTCTTTACTTAGAATTGCTTTTGGGCTGTTGAAAATTTAAAACATTGTGGTGGTGAAATTCTGTACTGTCTTGAATTGCTGCAAATTTTATCTTGGCTTCTCTGACTGCCCTGTAGTTGGGTGAAGGGTGTTAATTGTCTGGCCTCTGACCTCTGCTATGTGATAACTGGAGGTGGGAGTTAGTCAGAGTTAAAGTAGTAAGCAGAGTTTTAATTTCTCAGAAGAAGCCAGAAAGGGGAAGGAAGGAAACATATTACAATTCAGTGGTTTAGAGTAACTGGTTATTGCTATTTTTCTTTTAAACTTAGATTATGGGCTTTTAGTAACACTATACTTTCTGTGTTGTCTTTAATTAAATTTGTTTTTGGCCTTTTGAAAATTTAAAACATAGTTGTGGTGAAATTCTATGCTGCCTTGAATTGCTGCAAATTTTATCTTGGCTTTTCTCACTGCCCTGTAGTTGGATGAACGGAGTTAATTGTCTGGCCTCTGACCTCAGCTACGTTATAACTGGAGGTGGGGCTTAGTCAGAGTTAAAGTAGTTAGCAGAGTTTTAATTTCTCAGAAGAAGCCAGAAGGAGAAGGAAGGAAACATATTCATTTCAGTGCTTTAGAGTAACTGGTAATTGCTATTTTTCTTTGAAACTTAGATTGTGGGCTTTTAGTGACACTATACTTTCTTTGTTGTCTTTACTTATAATTGTTTTTGGGCTGTAGAAAATTTAAAACATAGTGGTGGTGTAATTCTGTGCTGTCTTGAATTGCTGCAAATTTTATCTTGGCTTGTCTGACTGCCCTGTAGTTGGGTGAAGGTGTTAATTGTCTGGCCTCTGACCTCAGCTACGTGATAACTGTAGGTGGGGCTTAGTCACAGTTAAAGTAGCAAGCAGAGTTTTAATTTCTCAGAAGAATCCAGAAAGGGAAGGAAGGAAATATATTCAATTCAGTGCTTTAGAGTAACTGGTAATTGCTATATTTCTTTCAAAATTAAATTGTGGGCTTTTAGTGAGCTATACTTTCTTTGTTGTCTTTACTTAGAATTGTTTTTGTTCTGTTGAAAATTCAAAACATGGTGGTGTAATTCTGTGCTGTCTTGAATTGCTGCAAATTTTATCTTGGCTTGTCTGACTGCCCTGTAGTTGGGTGAAGGGTGTTAATTGTCTGGCCTCTGACCTCAGCTACGTGATAACTGGAGGTGGGGCTTAGTCAGAGTTAAAGTAGTAAGAAGAGTTTTAATTTCTGAGAAGAAGCGAGAAGGGAGGGAAACATATTCAATTCAGTGTTTTAGAGTAATTGGTAATTGCTATTTTTCTTTTAAATATAGATTGTAGCGCTTTTAGTGACACTATACTTTCTTTTGTTGTCGTAGTTTTTCAATTGTTTTTGGCATGTTGAAATTTAAAACATAGTGGTGGTGAGAATTCTGTGCAGTCTTGAATTGCAAATTTTATCTTGGCTTGTCTGACTGCCATGTGGTTGGGGGAAGGGTGTTACTTGTCTGGACTCTGAACTCAGCTACGTGATAACTGGAGGTGGGGCTTAGTCAGAGTTAAAGTAGTAAGCAGAGTTTTAATTTCTCAGAAGATGCCAGAAGTGGAAGGAAGGAAACATATTAAATTCAGTGCTTTAGAGTAACTGGTAACTGCTCTTTTTCTTTTAAACCTAGATTGTGGGATTTTAGTGACACTAATCTTTCTTTGTTGACTTTACTTATTATTGTTTTTGGGCTGTTGAAAATTTAAAACATAGTGGTGGTGTAATTCTGTGCTTTCTTGAATTGCTGCAAATTTTATCTTGGCTTGTCTGACAGCCCTGTACTTGGGTGAAGGGTGTTAATTGTCTGCCCACTGACCTCAGCTACGTGAGAACTGGAGGTGGGGCTTAGTCAGAGTTAAAGTAGCAAGCAGAGTTTTAATTTCTCAGAAGAATCCAGAATTGGAAGGAAGGAAACATATTCAATTCAGTGCTTTAGAGTAACTGGTAATTGCTATTTTTCTTTTAAACTTAGATTGTGGGCTTTTAGTGACATTATACTTTCTTTGTTGTCTTTACTTATAATTGTTTTTGGGCTGTTGAAAATTTAAAACATAGTGGTGGTGTAATGCTGTGCTGTCTAAAATTGCTGCAAATTTTATCTTGGCTTGTCTGACTGCCCTGTAGTTCGGTGAAGGGTGTTAATTGTCTGGCCTCTGAACTCAGCTACGTGATAACTGGAGGTGGGGCTTAGTCAGAGTTAAAGTAGCTAGCAAAGTTTAAATTTCTCAGAAGAATCCAGAAGGGGAAGAAGGGAAACATAATCAGTTCAGAGCTTTAGAGTAACTGGTAATTGCTGTTATTCTTTTAAACTTAGATTATGGGCTTTTAGTGACACTATACTTTCTTTGTTGTCTTTACTTATAATTGTTTTTGGCCTTTTGAAAATTTAAAACATAGTGGTGGTGAAATTCTGTGCTGTCTTGAATTGCAGGAAATTTTATCTTGACTTTTCTCACTGCCCTGTAGTTGGATGAAGGGAGTGAATTGTCTGGCCTCTGACCTCAGCTACTTGATAACTGGAGGTCAGGCTTAGTCAGAGTTAAAATAGTAAGCAGAGTTTTAATTTCTCAGAAGAAGCCAGAAGGAGAAGGAAGGAAACTTATTCAATTCAGTGTTTTTAGAGTAACTGGTAATTGCTACTTTTCTTTTTTTTAACTTAGATTGTGGGCTTTTATTGACACTTATACTTTCATTGTTGTCTTTACTTACAATAGTTTTTGTGAGTTGAAAATTTAAAGCATAGTGGTTGTGTAATTCTCTCCTGTCTTGAATTGTCTTTTGAGAGGCAACAAGGGGATTATATCAATGGTCCAGCACCTTAATGGTGCCCCCACCTTGCGGGCAGCAACTTATGTAGGTATATATATACTAACTGTGGAGTGACAACACTTATCATATAAGCGTGTCAGGATCTGTGTTCTACTATGTTCTACTGCTACATATTATGCTTCATTATGTTTTAGTGATATATATAGCCATGAGAAAAACTTTTTGCTCTAATTTTACTCTATTTTCATATGTAAGGCAACAGTGCCATCTTTAGTAATTTTACATCACTACAACTGACCTTGGATTGTAGAGGTCCTATTGTATTGTGTTATCTTTTTACAAGCTATGCAACTTTTCATACTAGCTAGAATAGTTACTCAGACCACCTGTTTTTGTCCAGTTATATACATTTTATGTATCTTCCTTAGTCATTGCCATAGTTATTACCAGGGTATAAGACCCTCTGTAACATGCAGCTTCTCTGAGAAGAGAGAAACTGTCTGCATTGCCTAGGTAAGGAAAACTGGTATTCTCCCAGTGTTTTACATTGTAATGGTAGAAAGCCTGTACTACTGATCTGTAATAAATTCCATTTATTACATGAGTACCACTTGTCTGTTGTATCTTCCTTTTGTGCTATTCCACCAAGAACCTGAGAGGATGATTTATTACCCCATTACAATACCTTGATAATGGATTCATTTAAATGTTATGCTTCTGAGATTTATGCCCTCATTTCCACCCCAGGGTGACTTCCCCTTCAATATAAGTTTTAATACTGTATCTTCATTGGAATGTTTCTGGCTTGTACGGTACATTACACAATTAAACATAGCATCTTGTCAGCATGTATTGTAATATCCATGACAAAACCATGACATCACCAGCATTAAAGTGTTTCACTACGCTATTTAAGAATGAAGACGTGAAGTCCACAGGCATTTAATACCGACTCCAACTATAAATTCAGAACAGAAATTGACAGAAGGATGTAAGTTTGGAAATAAATGAAAACAATTTAATGCAGGTATACAACATCAACCTATCAGTTTTTATTTGGGAAGGGATAGAGGCATATGATTCTACCAATGCCAACACAAGTCATGCTACAGGTGTGAGTCCATAGTACATCTGAGCAATTCATATGATCAGATTTGGACTCTGCACAGAATCAGTGCATAGCAACATTAACTGTATCAAGGCTTCCTGATGTATACTATGTGAAGACACTGGCCACTCATTCTGAAAGTGACACTGGGTGATGCAAAACAGGGATCTTCAAATGGATCAAGATAACCTATTACAGCACACACAAAAAACATAGACTAAACAGAAGTAATCCAATCTAATACTGCAATTCTCTTTGAGGGATCTGGCGGTAAGAACACTGACATCTAAAGCAGGGGAACCTAAACAATTGGAAACCTCATAGATCTCAAAAAATAATACTAGTGGTTCATCTTTCATTCTCTGTGCAGCAGGAGAATAACTTCCTGGAAAGTAAACCACCATACTGTTAAAAATTTTAGGTGCTTAGAATTGTGTGCAGGAAAAATGCCTGGCATGTATACTGTAGAAGGAGTGATAAATAGAGTTTGGGAAGCAACAAAAAGAAGAGTCCCCTCCCACAGCACCAGGTACTGGAGGAATGACAATAATGACTAGGAAATGGAGACTAAAGGGTCAATAGCCTCAGATGAAATACCAAAAAAGGAAACTGGGAAACTTCAAAACAAATGTGAACCTCTACAAAGATCGAAACAGTGGGTTGATGCAAGCAGCAAGGAAGAAGATTCAGCTACATCCTTAATCATCTCTTCTCAAAAGACTCCATCATCTAGTGTTGTGCAGAATTTTCAAATTCCAACGGAATGAAATTCTACAGAATTTTCAAAATTCCACTGAAATTCTGCTGAATGTTGCCACAAATAGAATGGTCAAATTCTGGAGTAGAAAATAGTTGCAGAATGATTTTCTGCCAAAAAAAAAATGCTGTTCCATGGAATATTATTCTGCAGATCTCAATATCTTCCTTGGAAATTGTTGTGGAATAATTTTCCACAGAAAAATTGCATTTAAGTGGAATACTATTCTGCAGATCACAGTAGGTGGAAATCTTCTGAAGAACCAGCAAAATTCTGGTAGAAATTCTGCTGGTAGAATGGCCATTCTGCGCATATTCTGCTGGTGGAATTCTACATTCCGCATAGCACTACCATCATCTGATAATGTCATTTAATTTAATTTCATTTATTCTTTGTTAACCAGTTAAGGAAACTGTCCCAAAGGTCCCTTTTCATGCCCAACCTGACAAAAAACAGTAAAATACAGAACAACAACATCAGTTATACATATTACAAGTAACAAGTACAGATTTTGACAATAAATGCTGCTTTAACTTCAGTTTAAAATTAGATACAGAAGTAGCATGTCTAATGCTGACCAGAACAGCATTCCAATAAATATGGGCAGCCACTGAAAATGCTCTTTGGCTATTCTTTAGTCTATGTTGGGGAATGTTAAATTGGGGACCATTCACTGAACTCAATCAAGGCAACAACTCTCTTATAGAAATTAATTCAGAAAGGGGAAATAAGGATTCAAAATGAGAACATTTGAACATCAAACAGCCCACCGAATACTCAATCTGACAACTAGGTGATAGCCAACCCAGATGTGAATAGAGACTGCAGCGATGTGAGTGACTAGAGGCTGCAAGAACAAATCTGCAAATATTATTGTAAGTAACAGACAAAGCATACAATTCTTTCAACCAACTATTGAAATGAATACCAGATACATAGTCAAAATGGGGAAGAAGTGATCCAATAGTAATCGCTTTCCTAGTCTGTAGTGTAAAGTAGGATTTGAATTTATATAATAACCCTATCTTCTGATCAATCATTTTAATAATAGATTGTACCTGAAAAGAATATGTTAAGCATGAATCCAAGGATACACCAAGGTGTCTAAACTGAAAAACTTGCTCTAACAAAAGGCACTGATCATCAAATATGGCTAACCTCGTATTGTCCTCCCACACTGATGGCATACTGAAAAGCATACCTTTAGTTTTTATGATGCTCTACCATCTAATTCGCAAGCATCTAAAAAGAGAAAAGAATGAACATTATTCAGGATCAGGACAAGAAAGTCTTGAATATGTTTAGTACTACTCATTCTAATTTCTTTATTTTTTGTTTAATAGGCTCTGGGCTTCACATAGATTGTGTTTTTTTAAACAGTCTAAAAAAATTCATAAAAGGAGAATAAATCACATTTTGTGATTTGCACATCACATCCTATGATACACAATGGACACGCAATGGGGACCTGTGGCAGAAATGATTTATCTGCACAACAACAATTTGACCTCAGGTAACCTCACAAGTGGTGTAAGCCATAAGTGAGGTGTTCGAGGTCAAACGGCTCGAGTGCAGATGAAACATTTATGTCACAAGGCCCCTATTGCCATACTCTATTTATGTAGTGCTGGGGTGGAATTTTCAAATTCCAGTGGAACAAAATTCTGCAGAATTTTCAAAATTCCACCAAAAGTTTGTGAATTTCACCAGAAATGGTAAGGTGGCATTCCGTGGTAGAAAATAGTTGCAGAATGATTTTCCATTGAAAGAAATGCTGTTCCGTGGATTATTATTCCCCAGATCTCAATATTTTCAGTGAAAATTGTTGTGGAATAATTTTCCATGGAAAAATGCTGTTCCACAGAATATTATTCTGTTGATCATAGTAGGTGGAATTCCTCAGAAGAACCAGCAAAATTCTGGTGGGAATTCTGCTGGTGGAATGGTTATTCTGTGCTAATTTCACTGGTGGAATTTGGCATTCGGCATAGCACTACATTTATGGAATATATGCAAACCTTATGTTCTTTTTTAGGTGCTTTTCATGTTTATAAAATCTGGAGGACTCTTTTTTGAAAAGGTGCTATTGCACTTTGTTTTGGAGTGGTTGCTAGGGCAGTTACTATGGACGTGATGTTCTATTTATTTAAGTCTTTGTTTATGGGGTAAGTGCACTGATCCAAGGACCATTTTCAGGCATGACCCGGGTCACAAACAATAGCACAAAACAAACAATTTGAGATATTGTAGAAGCCAAATAGTAGTAGCTGGTTACAGGCAATACAAATAAATCACAATGAAGCAGTACTTGACAGACTAAGCAATGGCACAGAGAGATAACGCATAATGTACAATTACAAGTTTCAAAACACAGTAGCCACAAATTTGGTACCAGCAGTAAATACTAAATTGAGACATGGCAAATAAAACCTTAAAGGGTAAACAGTTCGCAAGCAGAACAATACCTAGGTGAAGGTGAAATGAGGAGAAGCAGGGGAGACGAGCGCAGGTAGGGAACAATGGAGCCAGTTCAGAGTCATCCACCGAGTGCACTAGGTATGAGGTGAGTGACAGGGTGAGATTCCTAGGAGGGGTCTATAGTAGGGGAGGGAGGGAGAGAAAGTAGTGAAATGAAGTGCCAGTGGAGTCATAGGCGCACACCAGGTTGCTAAGTAACTAAGCACTTACTTAGTTACTTAGCAACCTGGTGTGAGAGAGTGGGAGGGAAAAAGAGTAGGAAGACAAGGCAGGACATCTAGGGAAACAAGCTGGGAAGAGGGGGAGGTGGAGGTAAAGGGTGACATAAAGTAGCAGGGGTAGCGATGGGGAGGGGTGACAGAGCAAATATATAAGGTAGAGGAGGAAAGAGAACGACAAAAGGACCAAAAAAAAGGGGTGGGGCTGGAGTGAGGGAGGGTGTAGAAGTAACTGCACCCCAGAGTGGGAAGGTCACCCAAGGGAGCACAAGCAGGTGAATTCCAGAAGTAACCAGGTTCTGAGATTGGATTTGAAGGAATGGTGAGAGGCGGCCATGCACATAACTGGAGGGAGGCTGTTCCATAGAGATGGTGTGGCAAACGATAGAGCTTTTCTCCCCATAACAGTGGAGACTCAGGGCACTCCAATGGCAGGACTGAAGTATTATGCAGACACCTAGGGACAGTATGTGCCTTAAGGAGAGAAGCATATGGGGACATGCTACCATCACGTAATGTGCCATAAATGATACTACCAAGGGCATAGTCGAAATGACATTAGAGCGAAGGCCAGCCAAGAGATTTGTATAGGCTGCAGAAGGGGGCCATCAGTGCAAAATGGCAGACGTTATTATATAGTGAGTTAAGTCTAAGGTGAAGGGTAGCAGACAGTGAGGAGGAGTAAATCAGAGAGCAATAGTCAAGGATGGGGAGTAGGTTTCCGTGGGCAATGGCAAGTCAGACAGTGGGAATAAGATAGTTCTTTATGGTTGATTCTGTGTACTTCGGTGTTTGTGTGCACAATGAATGAAAGGGATGGGTCTAGGCTTACACCAAGGTATTTGAAATCAGAGACTACCTGCAGTGGAGGTCCAGATGGGGAAAGCACCGAAAGGGGGGAGTTGGATTTAGCAGTATTAGCTAGATAGAGTTTGGATCCAAGGAGCATTGCCTTGGTTTTCTTCTCATTCACCAGGATCATGTTAGATATGAACCAGTTGTGAGCATGGCTGTAATTTTGGAACAACACAGAGGATATGTTTTGGATGGATTAGTCACTAAGGTAGAGGACCAGGTCATCGGCGTACAGTAGGGCGGGGCAATTTAGGCTGTCAGCAGGAAGGGAGTTAATGAATAGTGAGAAAACCAGTGGTCCCAGGATGGAGCCCTGTGGGACACCATTAGTGATGGGCAGACTTGAGGAGCTGACAGTACCAATAGTCACCAATTGGGAGAAGCCGCTCAGGTAACTGTGGAACCATTGCTGAGCCTCAAAGGAACAGCCAAGCTGGGGGAGTTTGGTAAGGAGGAGGGTGGTTAACCAGGTCCAAAGCATCAGTCAAGTCCACGAACACTGCACTAGTGGTGTTACCCCAATCCATATTCCTGAGGACATGATTGGTAAATAGGGCAAGGGCAGAGGAGATGCTGTGAGTCTTTCTGAACTCATGTTGCTTATAACATAAGTGGTTATACTTATCAATATGGTCAGAGAGTTGATGGTGGACTACCTTTTCCCGAAGTTTGCTAAGGTGCGGGAGAATGTAGATCAGCCAGTAATTGTCAGAGGAGAGGGGGTCCCCAGCTTTAAAAATTTGGACCACTTTGGCATTCTTCCAGGGTGCAGGCATAGTAGACGAGGCCAAGTTGAAGTTAAAAATGAACATCAGAGGTTGGGAGATGGTAGGGGCTATGAGCTTAAGCAAGAAGGGGTAGAGGCCATCACAGCCAAGGCTCCTCTGGAAGGGGAGACTCCTAAGGAGCTTGGTGGTGAGCTTTTTTCTGATAGCTCTGAAATAGAAAGGCAGGGTGTGAGGGGAGCATGGGGGAGGGGATGGAAGGGTGGGTTGCTGCACCTGCTACTGGAGAAAAAGGTTGCTGAGAGAGAATTTACAAAGGTGAGCAGGAAGGCCAGTGAACTGTAAGTTAAATGCTTGTGCAACCTCCGATGGGTCAGTCAGTGGGCCAGTGGGAAATTTAGGTGGACTATAGGGCTGTGGGAACAGGAAGTAAGAAGGGAGCTAAGGTATTCCAGAACTGTCAAGGTTATAAGGTTTTCAGTGTGTAGTCGTTAGCTGGCGTCCACTGCCTGGGTCTGGCAGACCGCATTTTGTTATGCAGGTTCCTAAAATTGTGCCAGAGGATGGGCATGGGTGATCGTTTGTATGCAAGCCATGCTGAATCCCTTTCTTTCATAAGGGCCAAGAGCTCCTTTGTGACCCATCTGGTGCACCTAGCCCTCACCCTTCTAGTAGTAATCGGGAAATGTTTACAGTATCTTGAATCATCAGGAGTGCTTCAGTGAAGAAGTTCACTGCCACGGCCACATCCATCAGGGAGTAGAGGGCAGACCAGTTTACTGCATAAACATCATGAAGCAGGTTGTAGGAGTCAGTGTTCTGGAAGTTATGGAATAACAGGTACTTAGTGGGAGGATGCACATTTTTGTTCAACTAAAGAATATAAGTAGGGGAGTGGTCACTGATGGAGTCAAACAAGGTCTCCGCCTGCAGAACCTTCTCCTCCCTATTTGTGACCACCCAGTCCAGGAGTAAGTGATTCAGGGTATGGGTGTTTTGCCTAGTGGGGATGATGACAACTTGCACCAGGCTATGAAGCTTGAGAAGGTTGGCATATTCAGGATCGTACTAAGGTTCATACTAAGGTCATGAAAAGAGCAAGAGGGCGTCAGCCCATAGCACTCTTATACAAAGCCAATGGATAATATGAAAAAGCAAAACGAGTACCAATTAATTGATCAAGCCTGCATTTAAAAGATTTCTTGTTCTTACTAATAATAACATTAATAGGCAAATTATTCCAGGGACCTACAACTCTTAATGTAAAATAATATTGCCGGCTTTTATGTCTAAATGGATTCCTTTTTAATTGTAAGGGATAACCTCTGACATTATGTAAATGATCTTTAAACTGTAAATTTAAATCAATCATAAGAGCAGGTTCATGTGGGCTTAACCAGTTTAGGCTAAAGTCTCCCAGAATAACTGTATCCCTCTGAGGGCAGAGAGTTCCAAGACCAGTTAGGGGATTTACTAGATCAGGTGTGCCCCCTTTTGGGGGGTTATAGCAACAGTTGACGTAAATTTTTTTGGCAGAGCCCAGAGTTAACTCAGAGATGAGCCACTCACTAGGGGATACCGGGTCTGATGAGAGCAAAGGGGTGGCTGTTACGGATTCTTTGATGTAAAGAGTGATGCCACCACCCTTCTTTCTCCCAGGGTGATCGCAATGCAGTAAGGAATAACCCAGTAATTTGTAGGTATTATCAGGGATGTGCAGTTTAAGCCACATCTCAGTGAGACCCAAGACATGAGGCTTATAGAGGGCTATCCAGGCTTCAAGGTCAGGGTATTTGGAAGGTAGGCTGCATATGTTTAGGTGGGCCATCTTAAGCCCCGGAGAGCAGGGTCACATGGTATGAGAATAGGCTATAGGGACATTCAAGGGGCTGAGGTTTGTCTCCACATCCCCTGCCAGAAGCAGCAAGGATAGAAATGGGTGGTCAGGGAGGGATATCAGCGAGGATGACAGTGAAAGAAAGTGCAAGAAAAGGCCAATTTGTCACTTTTCTAGATTGGAGAGAATAGCATAAAGTAAGGTGCCAGTTCGAGTTAGCTCCCAGCTGTGTGGTTGGGGGGGTGGTACATCTGGAGATAAGGAGGGCGAGCAGTGAGTAAGATACTTCTGCTCAGTGGCTAGAACAGAGGCACAGAAGTCAAAACACAGTGGGGTGCCAAGCAGAGAGGCTGCCAATAGAGGGAGCAGAGTGGACTTCATGATGTAAACTAAGTCAGCAGGTAACCACTTGGAGACACAAGGCAGAGGCCTTCTGCTGGTAGTAAAGTATAATCTGCAAGTGGAGAAATCAACACTTAGTCACATGATCCCCATAAAATATAAGAGGAAGACTCTTATAGTTGCCATATCAAATTGTCAGTGTCACCACTGACTGGTATAGTGAGAGACTTTCTAAGACAATTGGGAGAAAATGGCATCAAGTCTAAATGAGAGTGATTGCTACCAGATGCAGCTGTAGTGGTTAGAAATTATTGTGTAGTGGCATTACAGGTGTTGTCAGTGTACCAAGCAGGATTTGGCAATCTGTTATCACCAGTGGTTTTATTTGCTGTTTGGCAGTTTCTTGGTTGTGGGTGGCCAGTCAGGCGAGATGTTGCACTGAAGCAGAGCTGAAGACTGACACATGCTGCAGATCTGGAATAATAAAGGCAAAGACTTAGGGATAAAGACACAATTTATTTGTATGTAAAATTGGCAGCATTTAATTGTATAATCAGAGGCTGCAGTACCATATGTTGACTGAGTAGAGTTACTACTTTGTGAGGGATAATGGGGAGGAAGTGAAGCAGCTTAAAGTAGTGCTGGCTGGAGTGGTGGTGATTGACACAGAGGGTGTGATAAATCAGAGATTTAATGATTTATCACATACAAGAGGAAAATAATACATGGATTTATCACATCCCCCTTCTCTGCCCACTCCTATTTCTTAAGTGTGTATATTTTACAGGTTATGCTCAATATCTAGCATACACCAAACACAATGGCTAAGACCATCGGGCTTCTGTTTGGTCATTGGGAAGTGAAGCACGGGAAAGGGTGGGTATTTGATGTAGAGGCACATTCTTTTCAGTTTCACACCTGGTACATATGGGTGGGCCCTTATGGTACATGTCACAGTGGTACATTAATAACATAGTAACATAGTAGATGATGGCAGATAAGGATTGCTAGGTCCACCTAGTCATAGATTCATAGATTCTGTCAACAGATAAGGACCTCCAGGCCCATCCAGTCTGCCCATTTGCACTACTCACAAAGCGAACAGTGACCCTTATTGATCATTGGCTGAGCTTTTTCTTCCTACCGCTATTATTCCTTTGTTTCTGTCCCATGCATGTTTTTAAACCCACCACAGTATGGGCTGCAACCACCTCCTAGGGCAGGCTATTCCATGTATCTACCCCCCTTTCCATGAAGAAGAACTTCCTAAAACTTCCCCTCTGCGTCCACCCTTCAATGCAATGTCATGTCCTCTTGTCCTGCACTACTGTTGAGCTGAAATATGTTGTCTCCTTCCACCTTGTTTATGCCCTTAAGGTACATAAATGTTTCTATCATGTTCCCTCTCCCCTTCCTCTGTTCCAGCATGCACAAATTTAGGTCCCTCACTCTCTCCTCATAAGGCTAGCAATGTAATCCATTCACCACTTTGGTCACCTTCCTCTGCACTATCTTTATTTTGTCAATGTCCTTTTGAAAGTGTGGTCTCCAGAACTGTACACAGTATTCAAGGTGAGGTCTCATCAGGGTCTTGTACAGCGGAACCATCTCCCTCCTTCTGCATGTGATTCCCCTTCCAATACATCCCAACATCCTACTGGCCTTTCCTACCACCTTGGCAGTCTGTCTAGCAGCTTTCAAGTCATCTGTGATTATGATCCCCAAGTCTTTCTCCTCCTTAGTTACTGTCAGTACCCCCCCATCCTATAACACTCTCCAGGATTCCTGCTTCCCACATGCTAGATTTTGCATTTCTTTTCTGTAAACCTTAGTTGCCATGCCGCTGGCCACCTCTCCAACTGTTCCAGGTCTCTTCTCATCCTTTCCATCCCCTCCGGAGTATCTACCCTGTTGCAGGTCTTGATGTCGTCCACAAACAGGCAAACATTTCCCTCCAGCACATCTGCTATATCACCAGTGAAGACACTGAAGAGGACTGGTCCCAGTACTGACCCCTGAGGTACTCCACTGGTCACCTTCCTTTCTTCTGATTGGGTTCCATTTACCACTACTCTCTGTTTTCTGTCCCTTAACCAGTTGCAAATCCAGTTCACCACTTTGTGCCCCACCCCCAGCCTGCCTAGCTTGTTGAACAGTCTCCTATGTGGGACCATGTCAAAGGCTTTGCTTTGCAGACTATCGTGGTGGGCCTCGGAGCCCCCTGCCTTCCCCCCAAGAAAGTCAGACCAATACAGAAGGTCCTCTGAAGCCCCTGCCTTTCCCCAAGCAAGTTGGACCTCACCAGGAGACACCTCGGGCCTCCAGCCCTCCCAAGCAAGACATCATTTTTGCCTCTGGTGGATAGCGATTGTGGTGGGCCTGGGCCTCCCTCCCAAGAAAGTCGGACCAATGCAGAGGGTCCTCAGGAGCCCCTGCCCTCCCCCAAGCAAGTTGGACCAACACGGAGGGCCTCGGAGCCCTCGCCTCCCCAAGCAAGACATCATTTTTTCACCTCTGGTGGATAGGTATGCTACCTTTGCTGCTGCTGCTGCCGTGACGCCAACCATTTGGTGCTCGAGGAGCAAACTTGTTGAACTTGGCGCCTTTTTAGAAATGGGACTTTAAAAGGGACTGTTTCCAGTCGACCCAGCAGTGCAGATAGTTTTTTAGGCCTGATTTTCTCTCTGTAGCCTTCGATGCTGGGTGCTCTTTTGTTGGGGATCCTTAATGAACTTACCCACAGTGAATGCTTTAACTGCGGTAACTTTGTATTGTACTGCTGTTGATAATGAATTTAAACCCACAGCGAGTGTTATAATCTGCACTAACTTTGTATTGTACTGCTGTCGATGCTGCATGCACTTCTGTTGGGAGCTTTAATGAATTTAATACCCACAGTGAATGCAGCGTGTCTGGGCTGTTGGGGAGCGTGCTTGATTACTGATCTCAGAGGTTGGGGCTTGTGTGTAGGGGCTTACAGTCTTAACTGTGTATAGTATTTGCCTTGTTTAAAAAAATTAAAACATTTTTAAACCTTACCCTGACTTGGCTCCTCCTCTAGTCCCTCCTGGATCCTGGCGGTACTTAATCCTGGTCGTTTGTCTCTCTGTCTCCGCAGATGATCATGATGGGCCTCAGGGCCCCTGCTCTCCCCCCAAGAAAGTCGGACTAACACAGAGGGTCCTCGAGAGCCCCTGCCTGCCCCCAAGCAAGTTGGACCAATGCAGAAGGCCTTGGAGCCTTTGCCCTCCCCAAGCAAGACATCATTTTTTTGCCTCTGGTGGATAAGTACACTACCTTTGCTGCTGCTGCTGCCGTGACGCCGACCGTTTGATGCTCGAGGAGCAAACTTGTTGAACTTAGTGTCTTTTTTGAAATGGGACTTTAAAAGGGACTGTTTACAGTTGGCCCAGCAGTGCAGATAGTTTTTTAGGCCTGATTTTCTCTCTGTAGCCTTCGATGCTGCGTGCTATTTAGTTGGGGAGCCTTAATGAACTTACCCACAGTGAATGCTTTAACTGCGGTAACTTTGTATTGTACTGCTGTTGATAATGAATTTAAACCCGGAGCGAATGTTATAATCTGTGCTAACTTTGTATTGTACTGCCGTCAATGCTGCGTGCACTTCTGTTGGGAGCTTTAATGAATTTAATACCCACAGTGAATGCAGCGTGTCTGGGCTGTTGGGGAGGGTGCTTGATCTCTGATCTCAGAGGTCATGGCTTGTGTGTAGGGGTTTACAGTCTAAACTGTGTATAATATTTGCCTGGTTTAAAAAAAAAAAATTTAAACCTTACCCTGACTTGGCTCCTCCTCCAGTCCCTCCTGGATCCTGGTGCTACTTAACCCTGGTCATCTGTCTTTCTCTCTCTCTCCGTAGATGATCGTGGTGGGCTCCGGAGCCCCTGCCCTCCCCCCAAGAAAGTCGGAACAATGCAGAAGGTCCTTGGGAGCCCCTGCCCTCCCCCAAGCAAGTTGGACCAACGTGGAGGGCCTCGGAGCCTTCGCCCTCCCAAAGCAAGATATCATTTTTTCGCCTCTGGTGGATAGGTACACTACCTTTGCTGCTGCTGCTGCTGTGACGCCGACCGTTTGGTGCTCGAGGAGCAAACTTGTCGAGCCCCGTCGGTGCCAGCGCAGACTGCCCCACCACCCCCACCTCCACCCTAGGTGTGCTCAGTCCTATACTGGTCAGGTCACGTGAGTTCTGTAGCCTATCAGCCCTTTTTACCATTAGCAGCTTATCTGCTCTCACCTCCAGTGGCTGCCACTAAGTTCCCTGGCGTCTTTTCTGGAAGCTGCCATTCTCTTCACTCTGTGATTTCTCCAGGGAATTGTCCTGCAGGCAATTTGCAGCTGAGCTAATTGATTCTATCATTAATTGGACTCCTGCCATTGCTGCCTGTCGTGGAACCTGGCCTAGTGAAGCCGCTTGCTCCTGGCCTTCTTTCATGCATTTACTGATCCCACTCACTGCACCATTCGCCTGGGAACCTTGATGCTCCCTATCACCCCTGACTGTTGAATATCCCTGCCTAGGGGGTCTCGGCTCTAATCCCTAGGACCCTACAATACCATGCCCTTGTTCACACCCCCCCCGCCTGGTTATCCACTAAAGGTATAAAAATGGCCATCTAAATATACGTAGCCTTCTACCTAACCTAGCAGAGCTAACAGCCTGGGTGGCTCACTACGACACTGACATCCTTGGGATCTCTGAAACCTGGCTGAAGCCTCACACCCCTGACACAGCATGTGCCATTCCAGGTTACAGCCTCATCAGACATGATAGACCGGGGAACAAACGCAGGGGTGGTGTGCTCTTCTACTACAAGGTGCACTTAAAAGTTCCTGTCATGGCACACTCCCTCTCTTCCTCCCCTGCCTGTGAATTCCTGCATGTCCTTCTCCTGCTAGGAAATTCAAAAAAGGTTCACCTGGTCTGTGCCTACAATCCTCCTAAGCTAGGAGTGCCTGGGCTCTCCTCCCTGCTTGACAGCGTTAGCGGCAAGGTTGGCTGTAATGAGATACTCACCTTCGGTGACTTTAACTTAAAGTGGTTGGGTCCCAATGCCAAACTTTATGAGGCTTCGCTCTCTGGACTTGCCCTCAGTCAATTCATTATGGTACCCACTAGGCTCTCCACCACCGGACTCAATGGATCCCTCATAGACTGGGTACTGAAAAATAGCTTGGACAGGATAGTCTCCTCTGGCATCCATCCTTCTTGATGTCATCTCGGATCATTCCCCAACCTTCTGCATATGGGGCATCTCCCCACCAAAATTCCCCTGTAAAGTCATCCAGATGAGAGACTACTCAAAATTCAATGTCAGTGACTTTCTAGCAGACCTTCAAAATCTGGACTGGTCCTGGGTCACTGCCACCAGCAACCCCACAGAAGCTCTTCACCTTTTTCTTGCGGTATTCTCTCCCCTTCAAAATAAACATGCTCCCCTCACTAAAGGGAGAGTGAGGAGCACGGTTACAAAATGGCTCCATAGCAGCCTGTTCTCCCTCATGAAACAAAGGGAAAAATGCTGGGTGAAGTACAAGGCTTCCCTCCACAACACTGGCCTCGTTGAATATCGGCAGCTGAGAAACTCATGCAAAAGAGCCATCCGTACTGCCAAGAGTGTGTATTGTCAATCTGCTCTGTTATCCTCTGCTAGTAGCCTGAGGAGTTTCTGGCAGAACATCAAAAACACAGTCGGCATGTCTATGAGAGTCCAGGTCTCAGATATGCTTATTGGCGGAGTTAATTTCAACAACCCACTCCCCACTGCAAATGTATTTAACTCCCTGTTCTCCGACCTGCCTCCTCCTTCCTCCCAGTCCCCTGGCCATGCGGGTCTCAGCCCTTTCCGGGATGGGCTCACCTCAAACCCCCACCATCTACTTAAAATGAATCTCCATCAGGGAGTCCAAGAAGCTTCTCACAGGACTCTCCCCACATAACGGGGCAGGACACAACAGCCTTGAGCCGAATTTGCTCCGCCTGGGGCAGCACCCCTAGCTAGGCCTGTCTCTCACATCTTTAACTCGTCTCTTATCTCGGGTTCCATCCCCGCTGTATGGAAAGTGGCTAAGATCATCCCTGTCCTCAAACAGGGTGACCCTGAAGGTTCTCAACAATTACTGCCCTACTGCCATCCTGTCTGCGCTCGGTAAGCTTCTAGAAAAAGCAGTTGCCTCCCAGCTCTCCCATCACCTTCAGACCTATGAACTTCTCTCCCCGGCACAACATGGCTTTCGAAAAGGGCACAGTACCTCCACTGCCCTTGCCATAGTTACCTCTGTGATTAGGTCTGTTACTGACCAGAGTAAATTAACCAGTGCCATCTTCGTGGATCTCTTGAAAGCTTTGATCAGGTTGACCACTCTCTCCTCTGTGCCACCCTTCACTCTCTCGGCTTCTCCCCACCCGTCCATGCCTGGTTCTCTAACTACCTCTCGGGCATGCAACAATACACTAACTTCAACAGAGCACTCTCTGACCTCTCCCCAGTGCACAGAGGGTTCCCCCAGGGTTCTGTCATCGTACCGCTCCTGTTCTCCTTATTTATAAACCAGTTTCCCTCTGTCACAGCCTACAGGTGTTCCACCCTCTACGCAGACGACCTTGTCATCCTGGCCAGCTCTCAGGACATCACTGCCATAAACACCAGGCTAAATTCGGACTTCAACCTTATTCAGACCTGGCTTATGGGCCATAAGCTGACCATCGACCTACATAAGACTCAGGTCATGCTCTTTGGCTCCAGAGCCAAGACCTCATCCTGCCATACTCCCCTAAATATCCTTGGAGATGATGGCTCCTTCCTGTGGGCTGTCAGCTCTGTCAAGTATCTGGGTGTAACACTGGACCCACAACTTGACCTCACCCTGCATTTACAGAACATATGTAAGGCATCAAACAAGAAATTGGGAATGGCGTATGGAGCTAAAAGCTGTCTCACGTCGGCTGCATGACTTGCTCTAGCTAGAGGGATCCTTCTTCCCACACTCTGTTATGGGCTGGTTACCTTTGCCCCATCCCAAAATCCAATCTCACTAAATGGGGCTCTGCATATAACAACATATGCCATTTCATACTCTCTGCCCCCGCCTCACACATCGCTGTGAGCTTTACTCACGGCTGGAATGGCTCCCTCCAGAAAAGCGCCTCACATTTGTCCGTGGCAACTTTATTGACAACATTGCACAAACCACTACCCCTACCGCTCTTGCCCAACACCTCCTATATGGAACCTCCTCCTACCACTTAAGATCTAGTGACTCACAGGCCCTACTGGCTCCTAAAACCTGCACCCTCCCGGGTGACCGGGCTTTCACTACTTATGTGCCCAGGTTGTGGAACTCCCTCCCTGCCGTCATCTGTGCCACCACCTCACATCCCCGCTTTAAAGCCTCCTTATGGAACTTCCTTAAATCAGCCTCTGACTGTCTCTGTGTGAGCTAGTCCCATGGCTGTGGTTCATTTTTCTTTCTGCCTATCCTTCTGTGGGGCGAGAATGCCTGTTTTTGTCGAATTGCACTTCTTTTGTGGATGTTCTTGACTCAGCTAGCTGTGTTAACGGCTACCGTGAGTCCGGGGCCCACTCACTGCCTTGATTGCTTAGTGTGGATCTACCTAAGAAACTCCCTCTCCACTCTTTCCCCATTCTCTCACCCCTTGCCCCCCCTCACCTTACCTTAACCTCCCTATCCCTCCCTCTACCTTAGGACAAATTGGTTGAATCTCAGAGTGTATGTCATTGACAATGCCTGTATTTATGTGGTTATCTACTAAGGAATATATTTTTGCTTGTTGTTATTGTATGTTACCTTGACTTTGCCTTATGCTGATGGTATTGTTCCCTGTAATACTTTATATTGTGTCACCCTTTGTAATCGTCCCAGCTCGCTCCTGAAATAGGCAGTTGGCTGTCTAGTGTGCTTACCTGGTAAACAAAATCAAATAAATAAATAAATGTCTACTGCCCCCCTTGGTCTACGCTTTTGTCACCCAGCCAAAGAAATATATCAGATTTATTTGACAGGATCATCCTGCAGATAACTCATGTTGCCTGGGATCCACCAGTCCATTGGCTACCAGGTGTTTCACAGTTCTTTCCTTGAGGATTGCCTCCATTATCTTCCCGACTACAAAGGTTAGATTAACTGGCCTGTAGTTCCCTGCTTCTTCCCTTCTACTGCTCTTGCAAAGAGGGATGATGTTTGCTCTTCACCAGTCCTCTGGGACCACACCAGTGTCTAAGGATTCACTGAGCAGGGCTGAAAAAGGGTCTGCCAGTTCATACCTCAGCTCTTTAAGGACCCTGGGATGTATGCCATCTGGACCCATGGCTTTGTCAGCCTTTAACTTTGCCAGTTCCTCTAGGACCCTCTCCTCTGAGAATGGACTGGTGTTTACCTCCCTATCTTTAACTCCCCTGAAATCCAACTGTGGGCCTTACCCATCCCCTTCCACAGTGAAGAATGAACAGAAATATTCATTCAGGATGGCTGCTTTCTCTCTGATTCCCTCCACCATCTGCCCCCAGCCCCTCTAAGCTTTGCTATTCCCCCTTTGCCTTCCTTTTCTCTCTAATGTACCAGAAAAATGCCTTGCCCCCCCCCTTAATCAACTGAAATATTCTCTCCCCCATTTGTGCTTTAGCGCTCCTTACTGCCTTTCCTGCCTCTCTCAGGCACTTATGGTACCTGTCCTTGTCTTCCTCCTTTGTGTCTCCATATACTTCTTAAGGCTAGCCTCTTGGCCCTCACTTTTTTTGCCACCCCCCCCCGAGAACCAAAGAGGCTTTCTTCTCCTTTTACTCTTGTCTGTAGACCTGATGCATTGTTCTGTTACCCCCACTATAACCTCTTTGATTATTACCCATTTCTCCTCCACATTCCTGCCTACCCCTTTCATTTGTAGAGTTTCCTTTAGCTGTCGTCCCATTCTGGTAAAGTCTGCCCTTCTAAAGTCTAAGATTCTTGCTTTTGTATGGGTTGACTGGATCCCCATGTCCACCTTGAACCACACCATATTGTGGTTGCTGGACCCTAACTGTCCTTCTACCCTAGGATCTGATACCTTGTCACTGTTGGTCAGCACCAGATCCAGGATTGCTCGGTCTCTGGTAGTTTCCTGAATAAGCTGTGTAAGGTCAGCTCCCTCAAGGGAGTCTGCTCATATTCCCTGCCTGCATCAGTGGCTGCTGACCCTACTTGGTCATTGGCTTTTGCCTCTCTTCACCACATCTAGGGTTCCCTTATGTCTAGCCCATGAATGTTTGAATCCCCCCACTATGTTAGCACCCACCACTTCCTGGGGTAGGCTATTCCAAGCATCCACCACCCTTTCCATGAAGAAAAACTTCCTCACATTTCCCCTTATCCTCCCCCCTCTAATCTCATATCATGTCCCCTCATCCTTGTACAACTCTTTTACTGAAAAATGTCACCCCCCACACTTTGTTCAAGCCTTTACTATACCTGAAGGTGTCTATCATATCCCCCCGTTCCCTCCTCTCTTCCAGTGTATACATACTGAGGTATTTTAATCTGTCCTCATATGTTTTCTCATGCAAGCCCTTCACCATCTTGATCACCCTTCTCTAGACTGTCTCCAACCTGCCTATGTCTTTGTGAAGATGTGGTCTCCAGAACTGAACACAGTAATCTAGATGAGGCCTCACCAGCATGTTGTACAATAACATCACCACCTCTCCTTCTGCTAGTGATACCTCTTCCTGTACACCCTAACATCCCACTAGCCCTCCCCACAGCCTTGTTACACTGTTTGGCCACCCTTAGGTCATCTCCCTAAATCCCTCTCTTCCCTGGTGACTGTCAGCAATCCCGCCTCCATTCTGTAGCTCTCCATATGGTTTCTTCACCCCAGGTGCACAATTGTGCACTTTTTTGGATTAAATTTCCACTGCCACACCGTTGTCCATTTTTTAGCTTTCCAAGATTGTTCCTCATTCTTTTGACCCTCTCTGGAGTGTCTACTCTGTCGAAGAACTTGGTATCATCTGCAAATAGGCAAACCTTCCCCTCCAGCCCTTCAGCAATGTCACTGATGAAGACATTGAAAAGGACTGGCCCCAGGACTGATCACTAAGGCACCTCACTGGTCACCCTCTTTTCCTTGGATTTGATTCCATGTACTACCACCCTCTGCTTCCTGTCACTCAACCAGTTTCTAGCCCAGTTTTCCACTTTGTGGTCCACTCCCAGGCTCCCTATCCTGTTTACCAGTCTTCTGTGTGGTATGGTGTAGAAGGCCTTACTGAAATCGAGGTAGGCAATATCACCACCCATCCCTGATCCACCTCCTTTGTATCTCAGTCAAAAAAGTAAATCAGATTTGTCTGACATGACCTTACTGCTGTGAAACCATGCTGCCTTGGATCCTGTGTTCCCATGGTTTCCAAGTGTTCCACTATCCTTTCCTTAAGCAGTGCCTCCATAATCTTACCCACTACTGAGGTGAGGCTGACTATCCTATAGTCTCCTGCCTCCTCCCTGCTACCACTTTTGTGGAAAGGGACTACATTTGCCCACTTCCAGTCCTCTGGAACCACCCCTGTATCGAGTGACTCACTAAACAGGGCTGCCAACAGTTCTGATAGCACCATCCATAATTCTTTTACTATCCTGAGGTGTATATCATCTAGCCCTATCACTTTTTCCACCCCCAATTTTGAGAGTTCCTCCGGGACCCTCTCTGATGTAAAGGGACTGGTGTTTCTCTTGCTCCCCCCATTGTTTCTACTACCTAGCTGTGATCCCTGTCCCTCCCTCCCTACAGTGAATACCGAACAAAAGTATTCATTCAGTATCAATGCTTTGTCGAGATCACCCTCTATGCACACTCCTTTCTCCCCTTTGAGCATTACAATCCCTGCCCCAGCCTTCCTTCTATCATTGATGTATCTATAAAATGTATTTTCCCCATCTTTACTGTCTGTGTTAATCTCTCCTCTGTTTGCTCCTTCATGCTCCTAACTGCCTTCCCTGCCTCCCTCTGTCTCTCTAGGAAAACCACTCTATCCTCATCCTTTTGTGTCTACTTGTATTTTCTGAAAACCCCCTTTTGGCCGGTCTTAGGGTAGCTGGTTCATTCCACTGGGGTGTGAAACAGACAAGGCATACTGATGAGTCCTGGTAGGATGAAACACATGTCTATGTCATCTGTTAGCACCCCTTGCAAACTGTGTGAGAGACCTTTCGGCACCATGCAATTCTGCTTAAAGTTGAACCAGCATAACATTCTGTGGTGATCTGCATATGCAGCCCATGATGCTTTGCATTGTGTGGGCATGTGTGATTTTGTATTTTCTTGAAACTTGGCTTCCCAGCCAAATGCCCTTTGGGGTAACCCTTGCCTCAGTGTTTGAGCACAGAGGTTCCTTGTCTTTTAAATAGTTTTTTATTTTAATGGGTTCACCACAACATAACCCAGACAGACCATCTTAGGGTAGCTGGTTCATTCCACTGGGGTGTCAAACAGAGGCATACTGATGAGTCTGTTGTAGATGAAACACGTGTCTATGTCATCTGTTAGCACCCGCCTGACTGTGTGAGAGGCCTTTCGGCACCATGCAATTCTGCTTAAAGTTGAACCAGTATAACATTCTGTGGTGATTTGCATATGCAGCCCATGATGCTTTGCATTGTGTGGGCATGCGTGATTTTGTATTTTCTTGAAACTTGGCTTCCCAGCCAAATGCCCTTTGGGGTAACCCTTGCCTCAGTGTTTGCACACAGAGGTTCTTTGTCTTATATAGATATATTACCTACTGTCATGATTTTATTCTCTGCATGTATATGTTTTGTCTTATGTCAAAGGAATGAATGCTTTAGCCTTTGTAAGTTATATATCAATTGTAAAAAAAATGCAGTAAGCTTACTGACTTAAACTCAAATTGAATGAATTGAATTCAGTGCAATAAATACAATAAAACATTGCAGGCAGAACATAGATTCAGGAAGAAAGGCAAACGCTTGATTGGGAATGCCTTTGAAGCTTGTAAAGAAAGGTGACACATACTGTAGTATGTCTACAGCTTCAAACCAGAGAGAGGGGTAGAAGTCACAAAACAGAGGAAGATTATGGCTGAAGTTCAGAATTACATTAAGTCATCATTTGGACAAGTAGATAATGCTGTCTCTTCTAGGGAATGTTTCTGGCAAGGTTTTATGGTTATTTAAGTAACAATTGAAGCCAAAGCAAGATGACAGAAAGAATTCCTAAGAGGAAATAAGGAGCAAATGTAAAAGGAAAAGTGTGATTCACACTAGGACTTGAACCCAGGCCTCTGGTTTACTGTGTCAGTGCTCCAACCCCTAAGCTATGGGAGGCTTAGTGATTAGCAGGCTTTTGGGCCTGCCTTGAGGAACACAGATTCCCATATCTTAGGGGTTAGAGCATTGGCCTGGGTTCAACTCCTTTTGGGAGTCACATTTTCCTTCACATTTCCTCCTTGATTTAAAATTGCCTCGCAGTGGCTTGACTTCAATGAGAAAAGTTGTTTGGTTTTTCTGACATATGCCTAAGTTGCTGGTTATGCAACACTTAAAAAGGAATGCGTGTTTGCCTCAAGGGAGCGAAACCTGCTAATCACTGAGTTTCCCATAGCTTAGGGGTTAGAGCACTGACATGGTACACCAGGGCCTGGGTTCAAGTGTCAGTGGGAGCCACACTTTTCCTTTTACATTTCCTTCTTGATTTAGAATTGCTTCACAGTGGCTTGACTGCACTGAGAAAAGTTGTTTGGTGTTTCTGACAAAGAAGAAGTAAGTGATGTGATCAGGTCATTAAATTCAAATATTGCCACTGGGAGCAATGGTATTAAATCAGAATTCTACAAAGGGTTTCATGAATTTTTATTAGATGATTGAGTATGGGATGATAAATATAAATTTGAGTTCATCAGCCCATACTTTCAATAACTCTGTATGAAATCCAAAGCATCCATTGCTTAACCCGATGCAAAATTGCCACACAGGATAAAATTAGTTAATTCTGCTTAGCACCATGCAACATGTCATCTCAGTTATTTACTTTAAAAAGGCAATACGACAGATTTACATAATTGGAGACTGTTTTCAAAATATTATCCAAAATTATCAGTAAATACCTAGCACAGGTCACAGGACATCTAGTTTCTAAGTCATAAACTTTCTTCCTACCAGATAGAGTGACACCAGATAATTTTTTTGAGATCAGAGAGATATGGGAAAGACAAGAATAGGGAATGCTAAGGGGTATGTCCTGTTGATAGATCAAGAGACAGCCTTTAATACAATATCACATTCATATGTTTGCATGCTGGAAACAGATGGTATTCCAGAAAACTTCATCTTATGGAAACATTATTTTTTTTCCAGTCTAATAATGACTCCATGTGCACATGTGGCTAGGACATCCAAGACAAGTTCAATGAGGTGTGAGACAGTGATGCCCAGTCAGACCATTACTGAACTACTTGCAAAACAGGACCCAAATTGTAAATAGGCAAAGATATTGCCAGGGCTAATACCATAACTCATGGTGTCCCTCAGTGGTGCATTCTATGACACCTCTTGTTCACAATTTGAGTTAATAACTTGCTAAGTATTTATAATATTGCTACAACTCTACTTTACACAGATGATGCAATTATTTATATACACAGGAGGGATATTACCAAAATAAATGAAATGCTAGGTCACAATTTCTGCTCATAAATGAAAAGCTGGTCTTGAACTTCTTCAAAACTAAAGCAATTTTATTAGGATCAGCCCCAAATGTTAAATGCTTTTCTCAGAATTTTAGTATCTTAATCCTGGATGGTGTCCAAATTGAAGCAATTAAATTCAACTATCTGAGCATAATTATTGACCCCTGCCTACTTTTGATAACTGTATGCAAAGTACAACCAAGTCTCTAAATAAAAAAAAAGTGCTACTATACTGCATTCAAAGGTAATTTATGGCTGATGCTAGAGTATAAATTCTACAAAACATTGTACTCCCACTGATCAACTATGACTTCATTGTGATGGACTCTGCCCCAAGCACTGTTGGATAAAAAAAAGACATTTATCACCATTGTTCTAATTCGGCGGGCGGTCGGCAGGCGGGTGGGATGCTGCCACCCGCCGCTGTCTGGGGGAGCGGGTGGTGGGGCTTCGCGGGTGGGTGGGTGGGGGACACTAGACACCAGGGAGATGTTTGGGGGGTTGTCAATATACATTCTGCCCGGGCGATGGGGCATTACGGTCCACTGGACCACCAGGGAGATATTCGGGTTGGGGGGTTCCTATTACATTCTGTCTATGATCGGGCACTGGGGGTTCTTTTCACATTCAGCCCGCGATCGGGCATTAGGGAGATGTTTGGGCAGGAGAGGGTTCTTTTCACATTCAGCCCAGATCGGGCATTAGGAGATGTTTGGGGAGGGGTTCTTTCACATTCAGCCCGCTGATCGGGCTGCAGGGCGGCCGGTCCCCGACGGCTGCTGCCTGCAGCGCCAGGCTGCCTGGCAGTGCGGCCAGGCACAAGTCTGGGATCGCACACCTACATGCTAATGGCATGCAAATGGGGCCATAATCAGATGCAAATGGTCCCCCTGTGCCTTGCATGAATTATGGCCCCATTTGCATGTCACCTTTGAATATCGTGATTTGGCGATGGCGCAATCGGTACTTGAGCCACCGCAGTTGAATGCTCCACTCTGACAACTTGCGGTATGCGTTCCACTGAGCCATGCACAGTGGTTGTGGTTGGGTGATATTCAGCGAGTTGCTCAATAGCTCAACTCCTTTGAATATCGCCTGCCACACTCCCTGCACAACTATTTTGGCGCAGCTCAAGGGCTTGCACCTCAGAATGGCGCAGTTTGAATATCCAGGCCATAATCTTTTTGGGACAAAAATAATTTAATTACAGAGATGAACCAATTATTTTGCATATTTGACAGCCATATGTACAGTTATAGTCCTAACATAGTTGAATATTCCTTCTTACATCATCTTGAAACTGTATACCAATATTTGACACAAAAAAAATAAAAGTATTTTATATTTAAACATTTCTTACTCTTTATAGTAAACAATGATAATCAAACCGTTTCTAAGAAATGAAACCTAGAACCTCAGTTGTCTTTAATGTCCTATTAAATGGCTCCCACTTTTTTTTTTTTTCAAATTGATAATACATTTTTTCAGGGAATAAGGAACTTTTTCCAGCTTGTGGATAGATGTCATAAAGTTCAGCCATGTAGTATATAATGGAAGTAATTGGTCCTTCCATTTTAATAAGATGCATTTCTATGCTGTTATACAACCTGTTCTTAATAACCTTTGTTTGTACATACGGTATGTAAATTGTCTATGGTATTACTACTGTATGTATTAACATAATCCATTCTTTTTTATGGTTCAGTTGTCTATCTATAGTTATTGATAATGTTGTGAGGACATGATTCCCAAATTTTTTCAGTGCAGGACATGTTACCATCATATGTTCCAATGTTCCTATTTGAGAACATCTTTAACATTTATTTGAGCATTATGGATTAAATAAACTTAGTCTGTGTGGTGTGTAGTATGTTCTATGTAAAATATTGAAATAGATGTGTTGTAGTCTGGTTGACATTATGCCTTGTTTGGACAAATCAGTTATCTTGTTCCATCTAATAATACTAATATAAGAGCCATCCAGGTGGTGTAGAGTATTGAGGTGCTGGTGCCTTACCTCACACCGCACTGGTGACCCGGGTTCGGGAATGGACTCAGTAGCCGGAGGTTCGGCAGGGGAAGGATCGAGCATGTGGAGGACTGCTATCCTCTTCTGGGGTGGACTTGGGAGAGGTGTCAGTATGTAGCAGCCCCCAGTGGAGACCAGGGTATGCTCATGTGCATTGTGAATGGGGAATAAGAGAAAAAACACAGAAAATGGCATCTCCACCTACCAGATGATGGCTGCCCAGACCAGGGCCTCTTCAGAACTCTGAGACAGCTGACCCAGCTTCAGCAGCACCCAGGGCCAACACCATTGGCTGCCAGGCCCTTTCTCCTTGGAAGAGGAGGACCCACCCAAAGAAGGGTTACATCAGGTTACCCTGAAGTGGCTACAATGTGGGGTCAGGATCAGTGGCAGAGACATGAGATGTGGGAGTCCTTGGGCAATTGGCCCAAAGGAGTGGCAGATGTGGCTGCATGGGAGATAAATAAATAACACACACACACTCAAAAAAAAATAATACTAATGTTCATACTTAGTTTGTCCTCCCATTTTGATTTTAACTGGTTTAAATTCATTCCTATCTTATCCACTGAGAATATGTACATTTTTGAAATTATTTTATATTTTTCTTTATTACTGATCATTTTTTACAGTTCATCATACTCTGGTGGCCTGGGCATATCTACATATTGAATGATATAATTTCTAATTTGCACGTATGGTATCTGAAAAAGTGTGTATTATTTAGATTGTATTTAATTTTTAAAGTGTGAAAATTCATTAAACCCTAGCAATCAAATAATTGGCTAAATTCTATTAGTCCTTTGTTATGCCACATTTTATATGCTTGGTCACTGGTTGATGGAACAAAGTTTCCATTTAAAAATATTGGTGCATGCAAAGAAAAATGTAGTAATTCAGTTTGTTTTTTAACCAGATCACATATTTTACATAGTGTATCTGTTGTAACCCTTATATCTGTAACATTTTTCCTATATGAACCTGCATGTAGTACATGTTTGATACTTTGATATGAGATTGATATTGTTTCTATATATGTAGTTTGGTCTATGCTTTCCAAATGAAACCATGTATGAGCTGTTGCTATATTAGCTGAATAGTAATACCACATTAATTTAGGTAGTGCTAATCCCCCTTTTAGTTTTTGGCATATGTAATTTTTCAATTTTATGCCTTGGGCGTTTGCCCTTCCATAAGAATTTTTTAATTATGTTTTCCATTTTTTAAACCAATTTAATGCTATCTATCTATCTATCTATCTATCTATCTATCTATCTATCTATCTATGAGTGGTCTGAAATAGAAACAAATATTTGGGTAGTATATTCATTTTTATTAGATTGCCCCTGCCTATTAATGTTATTGGTAATATTTCCCAATGTTGGAGGTCTGTTTGAACTTTTCTTGTTAGTGTTTCAATATTACTTTCAAACAGTTTCCCTAAATCCATATTTATGTTTATGCCCAAATGTTTCATTTGATTAATTATTTAAACATTGTAAATGGCTGGAGTTTTGAATGGCTTCAAATGTTTTTTAGATTCTAGTAGCTCAGTTTTACTCCAGTTAACTTTATATACTGATATGCCGCTAAATTCTTGCAATATTTGTGTAAGTCATATAAAGTCTTGATTTAAGTTATTACTATATACTAAAGTATCATCTGTGTAGAGGTTTATTTTGTGTATCAGGTCCCCACATGTTACTCCTTTAATCTCTTGTGATTGTCTTATTATTTGCGTCATTGGCTCTATTGCCATAGCAAATATCATAGGTGATAACAGAAATCCTGGTCTTGGTCCTCTATTCATGTAAATGATTTCTGATGTTTCTTTATTTGTTTTAACTTTAGCTGTTAGCTTAGTATACAGTATCTTAATCCAGGTTTGAAATATTTTCCCAAATCCAAATTTACACATAACTGATATCAAATAATCCCATTCCACCCTATCAAATGCCTTTTCAGCATTTAATGATAGTAAAGACCAGCTGTTATCCTTATAGGTATCAACTAAATTTAATATTAGTCTAATATTTCTTTGTAATTTGGGTTCTTTTATAAAGTCATTTTGGTCTGAATATATTAATTCTGGTAACACTTTATCTAGCTTGGTCACTAATATTTTTGTTACATTTTTTGAATCTGAATTTTTAAGTGATATAGGCCTATATGATCCAGGAGCTGTGGGGTCCCTATCGTTTTTAAGAAACAGCAGTATATTGGCATTAACAAATGATTCTTGAAAGTTGTGTTGTTTAAATACACCTTCAAATAGTTTTTCTTTTAAATGTGGTGTTATTTTCTGTTCAAATGTTTTGTAAAAATCTATTGAGATGCCATCTGGTCCTGGGGCTTTCCCACTAGTTAAGTAAGCAATAATACCCAACAGTGTGGGAGGTATTGTGCTATACTGGACTGCCAAGGGGTGTAATGAGGCCCACTTCTGCAGCAGAGGGCCTTATAGCCCCTGGAAGGTCTGGTATAGCACGATACTGCCCACCCTGGAAGGTATTATTGCACTTAGAAAATGGGCACTGTAAAACAAAATAAGTTTAATCAAGAGATATTAATAAAACATTAGTTTAAAATTGGTTTTGTAATAAAATAGTTCCCCCGCCTCCATTGGAATGTATATTTTTTAACTAGGGACTTTTTTTTCTACTGGAGCCTGTGTATAAGAAAATTAACTCCAGAGTTTCAAAACATAAGAGCTGCAAGAGAAGGAAAACTGTGCACACAGCGGTATGTGGGACAGATGCTGACAAGCAGTATTTTCAGTGTTTCTGACAATGGGATACGCTGCACAGGAGACTAAGAGATTGCTAGCTTGAGCACTGTGTGTGTGAGACAATCAGTATTTTCTTCAATCTCTGTACTGCAGATGGACAGCCATCTGCGGTATGGAAATAGAAGAAGATACCGCTGCTCTCATGTACAGTTGCAGTAAGTAATCTAGCAGTTTCTCTGTCACTAAGGTGGTCCTATAATACTCACTATCTCCTCTTGAGGTTTTTACAGAGAATGTTCACGCAACAGACTTAGAGAACTGTTGTAGGATTACTTCATGTTGAGCATTGACACATCATTGGGAGAGAGATGAGCGCGGGTGCAGCGTTAAGTGAGGGATGGCAGATTATGAGAGTTATTGGTAGTCTGCATTGTGGACAACTGCTGAATGAAAATATACTGCTTTTTTTAAATGTATTAAGAGGGGGCATTTTAAATACAAATGACATAGTGTGCACCACCTTCCTAGAGAGGCTGCAGAGAGAGAGAGAGTGTGTGTGTGTGGGGGGCATGAAGAATAAAATGGCGGATTTGGCAGCTGTCAAATTTTTAACATTCGAACAGCTGAGGGATTGCTGTGATGGTGCACAAACACTGGCACCTTTTATTTGCTGGAGTCTGCTGCCAGCTAGATTAGGGGTCTGCTGGACCTCTCAGCCAATCAGGATACTAACTTTTTAATGCCCATTTTCTAATGATTTAATTGCTACTTGTATTTCTCCCTTGCTTGTTTCTTTGTCTAAATGTTCTTTCTGTTGTTGGTTTAATCTTGGTAAGTTAATTTTTGATAAATGCTCTATTATTTTAGTTAAATCATTATTATATTCTGTTGTATATAATTTGTATAATATTCAAAAAGGATTTTATTGATTTCATCAGGATAATTTGTAATGTGTTGGTCTTCTTTCTGTATTTGAGTTATTACATTATTCTCTTTTTCTTTTTTTTTATCTGTCATGTTAAACTTTTAACGAGTTTATCCCCTAAAGCATAATACTTACTCTGTGTAAGCAACATTTGTTTCTCTGCTTGCTTTGTGGCATCATTATTATATTGATCTCTTAATATACTTAATTCCTGTAAAACATTGGGATTCTCTGTTTCTATATGTCTTTTTTCTTTATTATTTATTTGTTTTTCTAGTTCCATCATTGTTTTAGTTCAATTCTTCCATCTTTTTTTACTAAAAGCAATAATTGCTCCTCTGCTAAAAGGCTTTAAGTTTGTCCCATATAGAGCTCTGTTGTATTTCTGCATCTTGGTTTGTTGCAAAGAAGAATTCAATCTGATCATTCATATATTCTATAAAATGTTTGTTTCTTAATAGGATGGAATCCAATTTGAACCTGGGAGTTTAAATTGTTGCTTGTTTATTTATAATACTCATTATAACTGGTGAATGATCTTATAAAATTATATTGTTGTATGTGGTTTCCTTAATTTTAAATAGCATGGATTCTGAGACTAAAAAATCAAAACGTGAGTAACTGGTGAACACTGGAAAATAACAAGTATTGTCTGTCTATTGGATGTGCTTGTCTCCATGGATCTATAAGTTTAAAGTCTTTCATAAATTGTAATAACTGTGTCGATGTGGATGTTGCTTTGGATTGTATAAGGTTAGATCTGTCCAGTGTGTTATTCACGGTTAAATTAAAATCCCTTCCAATGATCCATGGTGCATAAAATGCAGACAATTACAGCATCAGTTCAATATAAAAGCTTGGTGAGTTCTCATTGGGGTTGTGTATATTGTCTATTGTATATTTCATCCCCCATCTCTGTACTTCTGCTATGATAGATCTCCCTTCTTTATCAGTTTGATGTCTAACTATATCATAGCCAGAACTCCACTTAAAAAAAATACTACTCCTCTTGCATTATCAGTGTATGGTGTGTTTAAACTGAGGCCCCATTTTTTTATTAAATGATTCAATTCTTCCATTGTTATGTGCATTTATTGAAATAATGCACAGTTAATATCTTGTTTATTAATATTATTAAATGTTTTCTTACTTTTAAAGTGATCTTTCAGCCGTTTAACATTCCAGGTCAATATTCCATTTATTTCTGCTATACTGAATGATGGTAAAATAGGTATGCATAGCTTTTTCTACTAGATAACAGATTCTGGTTTCCATACTTTCCTATATTTCTGATCTGTTGTTTCATCTGAATTATTTTGCTGTCTTCTCTATTGACCCAGTTCCCCACCCAATTCTGTAGAATTTATTTACCTTCTTTTGATTCCAAAACCTCCCCCAACCCATGTTTTCACCTTAAGAGCATGGATTTTATTTATTTTTACATATGTTTGCCAATGGGGCCATTAACCATTAGTCCTTCCATAGTCATGCTGCTGGTAAAAATCCACCTCCCTCTCCCATGTGTCTTCTTGATTGGCCAGACTTGGGTCTGCTCTATTCTTACCACCCGGCTAATGCATGCCATGCACTTCACTCTCTTTAGCAATAACATTATTGAAAACACATATAAACATACACTTTTTCACAGCATTTTTAAGGCACAAATCTACTTTGGTCCCTCCACCAATTTAATCAGTGCACTTTACCTGTTACCGCATTCGTCCCCCTGTGAAATACCACTATTAGTGTTCGATACTGTGGGAGGCTACTTTCAGTTGTTTTAACCTATAAAGGAAATTAATTTATTTATTTAATACAGGAGTCACATTTTTAACTCAGTATTCTTATTACCCTCCTTATTCATAATCACTCCCCCGTGCTTTATTCTTCCCTCTCGATCCTCTTATTAATTTAGTTATATTTCTTTATCCATCTCACTGTTTTATCTATAACCCTTAAAACATCACTTATAGTAGTTTAGAGCAGCAGTTAAGACACAAAAATTCTGCATTATTAAGGGTCACAGTTCTTCAGCCAGGTCCCAATCCCTCAGGATTTTCATTGTGTTCCTCTGGTTGTTTTGAGGTGTTAGTTTGCTGCTCTTTTTCCACATTTTGTCAATGAAAGTTGATTATGAGGTGTTCTTTAATATAACTTTCTTCCTTTTTGAGTTAGTAAATAATTGCATTTTGCCAGCATGAAAGAATTTGAGTGTTGCAGGTGGTATAATGTAATCTAATTCCTTGATTTCTCAGCATTGTTTTGCCTGTTCATAAGACCTTCAGTTTGCATTGTCCCATAATTAAAATCTGATATGATAAGAAAGACAACTCTTCACCTGTTAATCCTTTTTCTACACGGGCTTTCTGTAATATTTTTTCCCGGTCCATAAAATAATGAGATTTCACAAAGATTGGTCAGGTGAATGTTCTGTATGTGCCAGTTGCTGAATTTTGTTTTGCTTGAGCACTGCAGTGCACTCTATTTATAATTATTTTTTGCTCTGGTTATTTTAGACCAGTTGCTTGTGTCAAAAGCTTTTCAAAATATGGAATAGTGTTTCTATTCTCGTCTACACCCTCTGGCACATTTATCAATTTTAGATTATTTCATCTCGGTTAGTCTTCTAAGTCTGTTATTTTTTGTTGCAGTCTTTTCAGTTGTATTGTATGCTCTGTGACTTGAGATTTTAATGGTTTTAAATTGTCTTCTACTTCACTGATTCTCTGCTCTGTTTCTCCTGTTCTAACACTCAGTGTTTGCATCTGTAATGCTGCATCATTTACTGATTTATTTAGGGTGGAGACCAGGGATGTAAGTGCATCAAAGTCCTTTTGTATGTCTGCTTTAATCTCAATTTTAAACAAATTCAGAGTATTGGAGTCTATCGTGTTTTTCCTTAAATTAGCAGAGAGTTTTTTCTGTCTTTGTTGTCTATCTGTGTTTTTTTTTCCATTGTGGTACTTGTTCCTCTTGTGTGTCTCCATTTTTCTTACTTGTCAGTTCAGTTTCATTCACCTCCCCACCTGCCTCAGTACTTTCAAAGCATTCACTTTATTTATTACTGTCATTACCTTCCGATTCTTCTGAGGTGGTGGGAGCAGTTATGGTGTTTTCTTTGATGAGCTCTGTCTTTTTCATAAGTTCTCCTTCTTTCTGCATCATTTTCTTCTGCTCCTCCATTTTGTCTGCTATTTCCAGGTTTTTTTCTAGATAGAAGTCTCTGCCAATAGGTGTACTAGATAGTGAAGACAGAAACAGGATAAGGTGTGGTTGAGCTGCAGTGTAAAACTGATTCAGCTTCTGTTGCTGTAGTTTCGCTTGTGTTGGGATGTTGCCTGTTAGTTGCTGTTCCTCGTACATTTATTTTTTCGTTGATTTGTTCAGTCTTTTTCTCAAGTTGCTTCTTGAATGTGTCAAATCCTTAATTCTCCAGTATGTCTTGGACATATTCTTGTGATATTTCAGGTAATGTTTATCTGTTCATTCATTGATTCTTGCTGATTCTTTGTTGAATTGAAATTGACAAGGTTTCTTCCTTACTTTTCCTTAAGCATTGAGCGAAGCTTTGAAGTGTTCGCCAGGTGGCAGCACTATATGGCCATCTTGGATCCTTCAATCTGGGTCCAACTCTTGTTTGTCTGTTTGCCACTTTGCATGCCCATTGTAGTTCATTCATCTTTAAAACACATAATAAAAAGACCAAATATCACACATAGTCGTAAAATACAAACACCTTAAAATGTGCAAATGTGGTAACACAAATAACTTTGAACTGAACCAGTGAGACTAATTCAAATTAAAGGCTGCTCCCTGATTGGTTCTGTTCTCTATGGTCACACCTATGCAGTCTCACAGTTCGTCAAGATGGCTACCATCTTGTTTTCTGTGGAGAACAAATAAACAACCAGAAAAAGATAATTTAACTCAAATCACCAGCATACATTTATTTTATTTATTTAGAGTCTAGGATTACAAGAAGCTTTGAGCCAAAGCTCTTTTACAAAGGTTCCATCTTAATTAAGGTACAATACAAACATTACATAGAGTTGAGTAACAAGCATGAAATGGTGTACAGACATTTTTAAGCAGCTGCAATACATTACATTCAGGGAAAGAGGGTACCTGGGGGGTAGGGTGGCCAGAGCTAGCTGAGGCTTGGAATGGACACAAAAAGAGCTATGCAGCTGTGGGCATTTGTCAGGCCTCAAAAAAGTGCTGGGAGGTAGAGGCAAAAACAGGAGGGGAGAGTAGACTGTAGGAAGAGGGAAAAAGGGGATAGAAGTAGAAGTGCTAGGAGGGAGATCAGATTATTAAGGAACAGTCGCAGGAGCTAGAGGCAGCTAGGTGAAGGCAAAGGTTGGCTTTGAATGGGCCTAGCTTTTGCAGAGAGGAGATGTCTTTGTTGAGTCCATTAATCCAGCTAGGAGCTCGGTATGCAAAGGATCTATGGCACTGTGTGGTGTGGCACCAGGGAATGTGCAGCATTTGATTTTCTGAAGCTGTGATCAGGTGGGGGTTGCATGCTGTATGGAGAAGACTTTGGACTCTGGGGGGAGCAAGATGCAGCATAATTTTCTTAGCCATTAGACAAGTTTAGTACTTGATATAGTTTGATAACTGGAGCCACCCTGTTTGGGCATGAGGTCACATGTATGGGTGATATGGTGGGATACTGTGATGAGTCGGCAGGCTTTGTTTATGGCCAAGGATAAGTGCCTGAAAGCTGTGTCAGTTGCAGAGCCATAAATAATCAGAGCATAGTCAATTAGAGAGACCACCGAGCTCTGTACTGCTATCCTTAAGGCATCCGAGGTAAGGCATTGCCTGTTCCTGCAGAGGACACCAATGTGTCTGTTTGTGGCTTTGGTGACATTATCTATGTGGATACCATACGATAGGTTGCTGTCTATGGTGATTCACAGATATTTGAAGGAGTGAACCTGTTTGAGGACAGCACCAAGGCAGTTTGTAGTATTAAGGGGGTGAAGCTTATGTTTGTTGTGGGAGCCAAAGAAAAGCATTGACTTCATTTTCTTACAGTTGAGAACCATCTTTTGACTACTGAACCATGTTTCAAAGGAGGTGAAACCCTTATTTAATTTTGCTAAGAACAGCTCCTCTAGACAACACTCACTCCCTCAACACTGCATACTAAATGTATGCTCAGCTTTCTGCCTGCCTTCTGCCCCTCAGTTGGCTCTATTTCTCCATGGTCCTGATTACAGTGTCCTTCAGCCTGATAGGAAAGCTGACTTCCCATTTCTTGAGGGGAACAACCAACCAGCCGGAAAAGGTTAACTTAATGTTGCAGCAATAGATACAGTCACATATTTCCAGAAATTTCATGATATACAGTATCTAGAAAGATTCTGCCTGGTGGCCCAGCGTAGTACTGCAGACAGGCAATGAATTTCTCTAGACATATCACAAAAATTTCTGGAAATATCTGGCAATGCCTTTGGCTGCAACTGTAGCTTAAATTCATCCCAAATTAATGTGATTTTGCTCAAAATAGCCCTTCCAGTTGGTACTCACCACCTCAGAAATACACACCAATGTTTAGTGGGAGCTGGAATGTATGCTCAGCTTCCTGCCTGACGTCTGCTCCCCAGTTTGCTCTGTCTCTCCTAGGTCTTGCCCATGCTGTCTCTTGGCATGGCTGATTGACTGCTTTCCTGTTTTCTGTGGGGAAAACAACCAGGAAAGGTTAAATTATCTCAATACTGCCTGAAAATGGTGCAGGCTTGTTCAGAGTAGCACCTCTGGTTGACACTCACTCCTCAGATTGCTGCTCCTAGTGTGCACAGATATCATGAAACAGCTTTTGGTGAGGGTTAATTTGTGTGTGTGTGTGTGTGTGTGTGTGTGTGTGTGTGTGTGTGCAATGCATACTATGAGACAGGGCTTGTGAGGGGGATTCACTGAATGCCAGGGATATATTTCATGCAAGGTTTATGAAGGGGGCCACTGGACTACCAGAAAAGATGACAAGGGATGAAAAAGACATGGGCACTCTGGTGCATACAAGTAGGCCAAAAGCACAGGTTTGGTGGGGGTGGGATAGTTTTTACTATTTGCACAGCTCGTTCATGTTTGTGCATAGGACTACACCATATTTAGACATGCATGAGCTCAAGTAGTGCACCATTACTGTGTGAAAATCTGGCTTGATATACCTATATATATCTATATATTTATTTAGATATCTATATATTTATATATATCATCATTACAAAAATAGGAAGCTAAATAGAGAACTGAAGTGAATTATAAGAGAAATGATCATTCCTCAGAGTTTCCTAGTACATAGAACATAGAAACATAGAAGTTGACGGCAGATAAGGACTAAAAGGCCCATTCAGTCTGCCCATTTTTTCTACTCTTATAAATGTGCCATAGGCCTTTACTCTGTCAATGGGCTAGCTATTCATACTCATCTGTATTGCCTGTTATGCCTATCCCATGCCTGTTTGAAGCCCTGTACTGTATTCATATCCACCACTTCCTAAGGTAGGCCGTTCCATGCATTCACCACCCTTTCTGTGAAAAAGAACTTCCTCACTTTACCCCTTAATTGGCCTCCCTCTAATCCCATGCTGTGTCCTTCTGTTCTGCTATTATTCTTACATTGAAACATGTTAGACTCTTTCACCTTGTTAATGCCCTTAAGATGTTTGAATGTTTTGATTATATCACAACTCTCCCTCCTTTGCTCTAGAGTATACATATTGAGCTCTGTAATCTGTCCTCATCTGTTTTCTGATGCAGGCCCTGCACTATTTTGATTGCCCTTCTCTGACTGCCTCCAATTTGTTAATATTCTCGTGCAGATGTGGCCTCCAGTACTGCACACAATACTCCAGATGGGATCTAACTAGTGTCTTGTAAAGAGGGATTATTACTCCTCCTTATGACTTGTGATACCCCTACTAATACACCCCAACATCCCTCTAGCCTTACTTACTGCTTTAGTGGTCTGTTTGGATGATTTTAGGTCATCTCTGATGATAAAAACCTCTGTGTGCAAACACTGAGGCAATGGTTACAAAAGGGCATTTGGCTGGGAAGCCAAGTTTCAAAGAAATACAAAATCACACATGCCCCCACAATACAAAGCATCATGGGCTGCATATGCAAATCACCACAGAATATTATGCTGGTTCAACTTTAAGCAGAAATGCATGGTGCCAAAAGGCCTCTCACACAGTTTGCAAAGGGTGCCAACAGAAGACATAGACACGTGTTTCATCTTACCAGGACTCATCAGTACACCTCGTCTGTTTGACATCTCAGTGGAATAAACCAGCTACCCTACCCTAAGATGATCTGTCTGGGTTATGCTGTGGTGAACCCAATCTGTGATAATGATGCCCAAGTCTCTTTTTTCTTATGATTGCCAGCAACTCCCTCCCAACCTATAGATGGCTTCAGGTTTCTCTTCCTATGTGCATGATCTTGCACTTCTTTGCATTAAATCCAAGTTGCCACTCTTCTGACCATTTTGCCAGTTTATCCAGATCTCTTGTCATTCTACCCACTCCATCGGGATCATCTACTCTGCTGCAGATCTTGGTGCCTTCTGCAAAGAGACAAACCTTACCCTCCAGTCCATCTACAATGTCACTGATGAAGATATTGAAGAGGACTGACCCCAGGACTGATTCCTGAGGTACCCACTTATGACTTGCATCTCTTCTGACTGTACACCATTAATCACCACTCTCTGTTTTCTTCCAACCAGTTTGCCACTGAATTGATCAACATCTGACCCACCATGAGCCTACCCAGCTTATTAATCAATCTTCTATGTGGAACAGTATAGAAAGCTTTATTATTTATTTTATTTAGCTTTTGTTAACCAGGTAAGTACACTAGACAAGCAATTTGCCTATTTTCAGGTACGACCCGGGAGAGTACAGGAAATTACATACTTACATACCTGGGACAACATGGTACATAATTAAGAACAGGTCACACATCATGAGACTACAAGGTAAGATTACACATCACATAATTAGGAACAGGTTACACATCAAGAGACTACAGGTAAGATTACACATCTTGCATCAAGTTTGGGGCAGTACAGAAATACTACATTTTAAGGGCCTGCAGTTTTGTATGAGTGCAAGTGCTAAACATATGTCATGGGGGTTTTTGACATCCGCAGGTCATGCACTTTTAAGATGGCTCTATAGGGAAGAGCGCAGGCTGCCCTGTGAGGCGGCAGCACGGACCTGTTGGGAGGTATTCAAAGTTTAGGGGCACATGCTGCGTAAATCCCTTTCACCCATCTTGGTCCTAGTCATGGGTACCTTGAGTGTTGGCAGACCCTGAGACCTAAGGGTGATATGACTAGGGGGCAGTTTGGGCCAGCAAACTTACCACCTGGAGGGTACCCGTGTTGAGGACCTTACCAGTGAAGCAACCAAGGACAAAGTCAATGTACTTTGTAGGCAGAGCCAGTGTAGCTTGTTGTAGAGCTCACAGTAATGAGTGAGCCGGGGAGCCGATAGGGTGAGCTGACAGATATTGTTATAAGCCGTTGACCACTTGGAGAGATGGGCCTTAGTGGTGCTAGCAAACAGCAGGAGCCACAACACAAAGAGGGAGAAGCATCCCTCCTGCAAGGGCAGCAGCGCTGGTGAGGTGTTGTTTTTGCCCTGTAGGCCAGACCCAGTTTACAGTTGACTGTTTTACATATCCTCTGAATTTGAATGCCAAGGTCGAGCTGAAGTCAAGGTAGGTGACATCAACTGCACCCCTTGGTCCACCACTCGCTACCCAGTCAAAGAAATCTATGAGATTAGTTTGACAGAACCTTCCTGTTGTAAACCCATGTTGTCTTGGATCCTGTACTCCTATGGATTCCAGGTGTTGCACTGTTCTTTCCTTAAGGAGTGCTCCATAATCTTGCCCACTACTGAAGTAAGACTGACTGGTCTGTAATTCTCTGTCTCTCCCTGCTACCACTCTTGTAGAGGGATCACATAAGCCCTTCTCCAGTCTTCTGGGAACCTCTCTTGTGCTCAGAGACTCACTAAACAGTTCTGCTAATGGCTTTGCTTGTTCTACCATTAGACTTTAGTACCCTGGGATATATGCCATTAGGTTCCATTGCCTTGTCCACCCTGAGCTTAGTGAGCTCTTGTAAGACCCTTTCTTTTTGTGAAGGCACTAGTGCACACCTGTCTCCCCTCTCTGTCCATGGTGCTGAGCTGTGGAATCTGCCCTACCTTCTCCTCAGTAAATACTGAGCAGAAGCCTCTATTTAGGATAGATGCTTTTCCTTGGTCCTCCTCCACACACTCCCCATTATTCCCTTTGATCTTAGAAATAACCCCTCTGGAATTTCTCCTTTCACTAATGTATCTATAGAAAGTTGTGTCCCATTCTTTACTGTTCATGCTAGTGTTTTCGATTTGGGCTTGCCTGCCTTATTGCCTTCCCTGCTTCCTTAGGGAAGTTTGGTATGCCTCCCTATCTTCGTCCTGGCTATGCTCTCTTATATTTCCTGAAGGCCAGCCTTTGGCTCTGACTTTTCTGCTACTGTTGTTGAGAACCAAAATGATTTCCTCCTTTTTGCTCTTGCCTTTCTCTCTAAAACAGTGGGCTATCGCTCAAGTATTGGATCCTTAATGCTTGCCCACTTTACCTGTACCCCTCATCTGCATTTCTTCTTGCTAGGGCTAGCTTACCTCTGTTAGCCATCTTATCAAAGTCAACTCCTCTGAAGTCCAATATTTTAGCTTGAAATGAGATGATTTAGTTATAGTGGCCAAATTGATCCAAACCATGTGATGGTCACTGGCCCCAGGTGACTTTCTACCTGGAGATCTGTGATCCTTTCCTGTTAGTCCGTACTAGATCTAAGATAGCTCTGTCTCTTGTGGGTTGTTGTACCAGTTGTTTGAGGCCCTCCCTCTGCAGGGAATCCACCATGTGTCTAGTTCTGGTGGATGTTCCTGCTGGTATTGACCAATCTGTATCTGGCATGTTGAAGTCCCCCATTATCAGAACCTCCTCTTTAGCTGTCATGTTTTGTATATCTTCTAACAGTAATGTGTCTATGTCCTGCCCCTGGTCTGGAGGCCTGTAGACAACCCCAGTTCGGATGGCTGTCCTATTTCCTGTTTCCAGGGTGACTCACAGTTCTTCTGGCTCCTTATGTGTATTCTGAATTTCTTTAACTTTGACATTTTCATTGTCATAAAGGTGAGTTCATAGACTCTTTAACTTGATTGAGGACACTGCAGTGCTATTTCATTTAATAGAAACCTTCACTTTGTAACTCTACCTACCATGTTTTAAGTTTTTTTGTCATGCAAATCATTCAGCCAACAACCTGCAACCATGTTGGATTTACACAATGCCAGTAAAATAAATATATCAATTCAGTTTAATGTTTATCAGTTCGAATGAAACCAGAGTCTTAGAAAAGTATGTTTCCCCTTCTGAGTCAGTCTTTACTCTTCTTCCCTTCCCCAGTGTCCAAAGTGTCAGTGACTCAATAGGTTTCACACTAACCTCTAAGACTGGAGAATTGAAAGGTCATGGATTCTATTTCCACAGCAGGACCTTTTGTTAATACCAAATACTAACAGTGTTGCACTGCACTTGCAGGGTGTAGCACTTCTGAGGTGTTGTCCTTCAGATGAGATGATACCTTCTTGGAGCAGGTTAACCCTTACACATATCTGGGCATTAGTTAAGATCCTAGTTGCTCTAGTAATGTTCATGTTGATAAACTGACAATGAAAACTGGAATTTGTGCAGTATTACTACACAAATGTTGAAATTATCTTAATCCTAAACTTCATATGAAGATCATTATGGCACAATTTTTCCCATTATTTGATTATTGGATGTGCTATATCATTACTCTTAAGACAGGTTACACCATCTGGATGTTCTGTACTAGTTGCTTAACACGGTTCACTGAACCTTGTAACAGACAGCAGCACATGATATTTATTCTGGTACTTGTGAAAATATCTGTGAGTACAAAAGTTATATATTGTGCTTTCCTTACAATGTCCAGTGAAGAAAGGAATAGGGTGACTAAGGGAGTCCACTCCTGCAGTACATTTATAAAATCACAAAGTAAAATACAGGCACAAGTGTGCATCCAAAAATACAAACCCAAGGCTTGGTCTGTAGTTTAAAAGGCTTTTTATTCCTTAAAAGCACATATACACACTACTCACTCCATCAGTATTGTCACAATTGTTTGACCATCTGATCTTCATTGTCAGGTCAGTGAAACAGTTGGCAAAGGCTGGTGGGTGGGCCATGTATGTATATATGTGTGTGTGTATATATATATATATATATATATATATATATATATATATATATATGTCTTTTACAGAATAAAAAAAACATTTTAAACTACAGACCAAGCCATGGCTTTGCATTTTTGGAGATAAACCAGTGCCTATTAGACACTTTTTTCATTTTGTTTTTCCTCACAATGTCCCCTAAAGTGTTGCGCTTTTCTCACTATTTACTCAAAAGTGCATAACAGGAAATGTGGTGGTGAGGACTGAATCATAACAATCAATCGTGCAGCAGAACACAACACATGATATTTATTCTTGTACTTGAGAAAATTTCTGAGAGCACAGAATTTATGTATATGGTTTTCTCACTACGTCACCTTAAGTGTGGTGCCTTTTTTTTCATAATTTCCACAAAAGTGCAACAACAACTGTGATGGGGAGGAATCATAGAACCCAGCCTTGCAGCAGAAAACAGCAGCATGAGATATTTATTCTGGTACTTGAGAAAAATTCTGAAAGAAGAAGACAGTGATAGTGTAAGAAATACACAGTTGCTCAAGAAAGTGAACAAAACAGGAGGAAATCAGAATTTTGTTTTCTTTTGTTACAGCAGGAGGAGAATGAAAAGTGTAGTTGCATAAAGGAAAATCGACCGTTCAAGGTCTTCCTCGGGGGTGTGTCATACATTCAAAATGTCAGCCCTTTATACACATTTCAAATCACATGTGACACTCAAACAATCAAAACAACCAAACCATTGTAACAGAAAAAAGAAATAAAAATGTAATAATAGGAAATGTGCATTTTAAACTAACATGTATCTTTATATATTGCAAAAAGATGAATGTAAGAGCAGACAGAGAGATAGAAAAAAGAGGGATGGGAGTGGGAGGGAAGAAGTTGATGCTATTCATAGCAACCACCAACAAAAGTATTATGAATGCATATTATATATACTCAAATAGAAAATCTGTGTATATTCACAATTAATCTTTGCTATTTTAGAAAATTTAAACAGATCTAGTGGCACAGAATCGAAAGAAAACTGAGAAAGGTGAACATATGTGGAGTTATGAGGTTATAGGGAATCAAAGCTAATATATCAAAATCAAGAGAGGCAAAAATATATTGAGATGTAGAAATGTAAGGTTAGTATGGAAGGAGGTAGGAAAAGGGGGAGGGGAGAAGAGTCTAATAAAAGAATATATTAAATTAAATTAAGAAGGAGGGGGAGGGAGGGAGTAGGGGAGTACAAAATTAAATTTGATAATGAGGGAAAAAGGTTAGAAGGGGAAAAGGAAAATGTAATATTGATTTTAATTTTATTTCATAGTAAGATCTTGAAGGAGACTAGAAAGGAAAAAGTTAAATACATAGCTTATAAATCTAAATATAAATAGACTTCTTATGGATGGATGAATTAATCTGGAATAAAAAGAGAAACAGTAATCATTAAATAAACAGTATGTAGCATTGTTTACTCTATTATTATTCAATAATATCACAGTTGTGCTCCTTTATTCTAGTCCTCTTCTAAAAAGGACCTGTAATCAATTTCCTCATTCATTCCTTTCAGACTCAGTGCATCCAAAATCAAAATCTACTCTCCTTTCTCTGAAACAAATTGAAACATAGAAACATAGAAACATAGAAGTTGACGGCAGATAAGGACCGCAAGGCCCATCCAGTCTGCCCATTTCTTTTTCTACCTTATAAACGTGCCATTGGCCTTTGCTCTGTCAGTGACCTATCTATTCAGTCATTTGTATTGCTCCCTTATACCTATCCCATGCCTGTTTGAAGCCCTGCACTGTATTCATAGCCACCACTTCTTGTGGTAAGCCATTCCATGCATCCACCACCCTTTTCTGTGAAAAAGAATTTCACATTCCCCTTAATCGGCCTCCTCTAATCTCATGCTGTGTCCTCTTGTCCTGCTATTTTTCTTATATTTAAACATGTTAGACTCTTTTCACCTTGTTTATGCCCTTAAGGTGTTTGAATGCCTCGATCATATCCTCTCTCCCTCCTTTGCTCAAGGGTATACATATTGAGCTCCGTTAATCTGTCCTCATATGTCTTCTGATGTCCCTGCACCATTTTGCTTGCCCTTCTCTGGACTGCCTCAATTTGGTTAATGTCCTTAGGAAGGTGTGGCCTCCAATACTGCATGCAGTACTCCAGATGGGGCCTAACCAGTGTCTTGTAAAGAGGGATTATTACCTCCCTCTTACGACTTGTGATACCCCTACTAATATACCCTAACACCCCCCCTAGCCTTACCTATTGCTTTAGAGGTCTGCTTGGATGATTTTAGGTCATCAGTGATGATGATGCCCAAGTCTCTTTCTTCCTTTGTGACTGCTAGCAACTCCCCTCCCAGCCTATAGGAGGCTTCAGGGTTTCTCTTCCCTATGTGCATGATTTTGCACTTCTTTGCATTAAATCCCAGTTGCCACTCTTCTGACCATTCTGCTAGTTTATCCAGATCTCTTCTCATTCTGCCCACCCCATCTGGATCATTTACTCTGTTGCAGATCTTGGTGTCATCTGCAAACAGACAAGCCTTACCCTCTAGTCCATCTGTAAGGTCACTAATGAAGATGTTGAAGAGGACTGGCCCCAGGACTGATCCCTGAGGTACCCCACTTGTGACTTGCATCTCTTCTGACTGTATACCATTTACCACCACTCTCTGTTTTCTGCCCGTCAACCAGTTTGCCACCCAGTTGACCAACTTCTGACCCACCCCGAGTCTACCCAGCTTATTTATCAATCTTCTATGTGGAACAGTGTCAAAAGCTTTGCTGAAGTCAAGGTAGGCGACATCAACTGCTCCCTTGGTCCACCACTCTGGTTACCCAGTCAAAGAAATCTATGAGATTAGTTTGACAGACCTTCCTTTGTAAACCCATGCTGTCTTGGATCCTGTGCCCTATGGATTCCAGGTGTTGCACTATCCTTTCCTTAAGGAGTGCCTCCATAATCTTGCCCACTACTGAGGTAAGACTGACCGGTCTGTAGTTCCCGCCTCCTCCCTGCTACCACTCTTGTGGAGCGGGATCACATGAGCCTTTCTCCAGTCTTCTGGGACCTCTCCTGTGCTCAGAGACTCACTAAACAATTCTGCTAATGGCTCTGCTAGTTCCTCCTTTAGCTCCTTAAGTACCCTGGGATGTATGCCATCAGGTCCCATTGCCTTATCCACCCTGAGCTTAGCAAGCTCTTGTAGGACCCTTTCTTTTGTGAGAGGGGTAGTGCTCACCTCCCTCCCCTGTGTCCATGATGCTGAGCTGTGGGCCCTGCCCTACCTTCTCTTCAGTAAATACTGAGCAAAAGTATCTATTTAGGATAGATGCCTTTACAGGGTCCTCCTCCTCACATGCTCCCTTTTCTCCATTAAGCTTAGCAATACCCCCTCTGGACTTTCTCCTTTCACTAATGTATCTATAGAAAGTCTTGTCACCTTCTTTTACTGTTCGTGCTAGTGTTTCCTCAGTTTGGGACTTTGCCTGCCTTACTGCCTTACCTGATTCCCTTAGGGCAGTTTGGTATGCCTCCCTATCTTCATCCCGCTGTGTTCCCTTATATTTCCTGAAGGCCAACCTTTTGGCTCTGACCTTTTCTGCTACTGTATTTGAGAACCAAAGTGGTTTTCTTCTTCTTTGCACTTCCTTTCTGTCTAACACAATGGGATGTTGCTTCAAGTATTGCATCCTTAATGCTTGCCCACTTTGCCTGTACCCCTCACCTGTGTTCTGTTTTGCCAGGACTAGCTTAACTCTGTTGGCCATCTTATCAAAGTCAGCTCCTCTGAAGTCCCATATTTTGCCTTGAATGGGATGATTTAGATGTAGTAGCAAATTGAACCATACCATGTGATGGTCACTGGCCCCAGGTGACCTTCTACCTGGAGATCTGTGATCCCTTCTTTGTTAGTCAATACTAGATCTAGGATAGCCCTGTCTCTTGTGAGTTGCTGTACCAGTTGTTTGAGGCCCTCCCTGCAGGAATCCACTATGAGTCTAGTTCTGGCAGATGTTCCTGCTGGTATTGACCAATCTGTATCCGGCATGTTGAAGTCTCCATTATCAGAACCTCCCTTTAGCTGTCATGTTTTGTATATCATCTAACAGTAATGTGTCTATGTCCTCCCTCTGGTCTGGGGGCCTGTAGACAGCCCCAGTTCTTATGGCTGTCCCATTTCCTGTTTCAGGGTGACCCACAGTTCTTCTGGCTCCTTATGTGTATTCTGAATTTCTGTAGCTTTGATATTTTCATTAACATACAGGGCCACCTCCCCTTTGCACCTCGGTCTCTTCTGAACAATACATAGCCAGGTACTGAAGTCTCCCAAGTGTGGTTACTGGTAAACCACATCTCACTAATTGCTACTATGTCCAGTTTAGCCTCTGACATTATTGCCTGCAGGTCTGGGATCTTATTTCCCAGGCTGTGAGCATTTTTGTACATGATTTTCCATTGGCCAGATTTTGGTGTGTTAGTTGTTGGGTGAAGTTTGGCATTACCCCTGTGCATCGTATGGGGAGACAAACCTTTTTTCTTACCTGGTGATGCAAATGAACGGCAAACACGCTGGAATTCCTGTTTGACCACTAGCTGAGGGGGTGGGGTGTTCTTCCATCTGACGTATGGGGTGCTGCACCCTCTCCCCATTTGCTAGTTTAAATATTCTGCAAAGACGCAAACTTCTGCCCCAATGCACTGACTTTCTCTTAGTCAGATGCAGTCCATCAAATTTAAAGAACTTTCGCTCCCAGAACTGTTGCCAGTTCCCTACAAATCTGTGTCCTTTTTCCTGGCACCAGCCCTTGAGCCATGTGTTTAGCTCCCCTATCTCCCCTTCTCTGACCTTCCGTCCATCTGCTCCCCTCTCCCAGACTGGCAGGATCTGACAGAAGGAGATGCTGGATGAAATAGATGATAGTTTGTCACCCAGCCTAGTCAGGTGTTCCTTGGTCTCCACAACTGACCGGCTGGCGAGATCATTAGTCCCTATGTGTACTAGGACATCAATGTTTTCTCCTGCTTTGTGAACAATTTTAGAAATGCGGTCAGTGTCTCTCCATGCTGATGTACCTGGGAGACATCTGACCATCACCCCTGGCTGGAGATGGGTATCGACTCCCCGAATCATGGAGTCTCCTATGATCAGAAGTTTTTTGGATTTCCTTTGTGCTTGTTTTGTTTTGGTTCCTGATTTGGGTGAGTTTTGTTGTGCTAGCTCCTGTGCGCAGTGTCCTGCTCTGCAGTGTCTTCTGCCTCTTTATTTGATTTCAGAGATAGAGGCAGATACCTGTTTGTAGTGTTTATATGGTTTTGGAGGTAATGTGTTGGAGAGCAGAGAGTGATGGGGCACCTGATTTGCTCCTCCTAACCACCTGCCAACCTCCGGACCAACTACACCCTGCGGTCAAGGTTTTTCTGTTGGATGCTGGGGAAATGGCGGTGGTTCTTATAATGTATTTCCTCTTCAATATGAAATTTGAGGCGTGCAACTCTCTGCCCATGCTGCCCGGAGCTGAGCCCTAAGATCTCCAAAGGCCCAGCATGTAGGACAGTGTCCTAAATCCTGTAAGTCTTAAGAATTAAGTCTATCTCCTCAGGGTAAGAAGGAACCCATTCAAGTCCTATGAATTTAAGGCCTGTAGGGCTAGATCTGTGTGCCACACTATAATGTGCTTCAATTGCATTTTCATATTTTTTATTTTTAATTGCCCTGATATGTTCCTGAATCCTGGTCTTCAGCAATTGGGTGGTCATACCTACATACTGAAGGCCACAGGTGCACCACATTATATACACTACATATGTACTCAGCCATGCAATAAAGTGTCTAATTTTGGCAGTTTTGATGCAGACTGGCAGACATTACAGTTCCCACACCTGTGGAAACCCTGTGGCCTGTATGGTAACCAAGAAGTGTTGTTATTAATGTTTGTTATCTGGAAGTGGCTCCTTGTTAAAAGGTCTCCAAGATTTTTGCCCTTTCTGAAGGTGACTCTTGGTTCACCTATGACACTTTGCAGTGAAGGGTCCCTCTTCAGAATGGGCCAGAACCTATGAATAAGGCTTCCCACTTTACCTGCAACAGGACTATAATCTATACTAAAGGTTCAGGGATTTTCTTCCTCATTACCCCTATTGTTTGGAGTTAGAGTGTTTCCCTGGTTGTTCTCTTGCTTCTTTAAAGCGCCATCTACTATTTCCATTGCATAGCCTCTCTTTAGTAATCTGTAAGTGAGCTCAAGAGCCTGTTCTTCAAAATAATTTTCTTTGGAGCAATTTCTCTTGATTCTAACATACTGTGCATATGGGAAGGACTTCATTAATCTGTGTGGATGTGAACTAGCAGAGTTTATTTTATTTATTTATTTATTCAGACATCGGAAGTACCTTTGAGTCAGAGACTCATTTACAAAGTTCCACGTCATATATATTGAACAGTACAGAGTTAAGGTTACACATTGCTTATATTGAACAATACAGAATAAGGCTTGAGGTTAGGTCCCAGTAGACTTATGGATGCATAGACGAGCATCTTGTTAGGTAGGAAAGAGAGAAAAGGAAAGCAATGGAAAATGGGGGGTTGCCAGTCTTAGACTGTTGTCAAGAGGGAGGATACATGTGACAGGGTCAGTAGCAGTCACAGCAGTTTGAGGACTGGAGGTGGCTCTTAAGGTGGGTTTTGAAGAGGCCGATAGAGTTTTGGGTTGCGATGAAGTAGGGTAGGTCATTCATCCAGGTGGGGGCCTTGAAGCTGAAAGACCTTCGATATTGGGAGGTACAGCATCGGGGAACTGAGAGATGTTGCTTGCTGGAGCTACGAGTTACTTTTGGGATTGTAGACCAATAGATTAGGGTAGTGAGACCCGGAGGGGAGAGACCTTGGGTGAGTTTTTTGGCCATAAGGCAGGTGTGGAATTTGATCCTATTGTCAAGATTGAGCCAGTTTGTGAAGTTATATAGTGAGCAGGTGTGTGTGAGGTGGTTGCAGCCCAGTACAAGTCAACAGGTTTTGTTGAGGGAGAGACGTAGCCTATTCAGGGTTGTGGTGGTGGCAGCGCTATAAATGAGTATGCCATAATTGAGGAGGGAGAGGATGGAGGACGAGACTGCAAGTCGGAGGCTGTCTTGGGTCAGGCAATGTTTGATGTGGTATAGCAGTCCTAGGCAGACATTCAGGGCCGTGGACAGGTGGTGTATGTGCTGGTGGAAAGTGAGGGCCGGTTCCAGGGTGATGCCTAGATATTTGAAGGAGTTCACTTGCTCGAGTGGAGTTAGGTCAGCAGTTAGGATCTGAGGGCAAAGTTTCTGCTTAGTGCTCTGAGGGTGGGAGAAGATCATGAATTTGGTCTTTCTGTAGTTCAATATGAGGCGATGGGCAGTGAACCACTGTTCGGCTTATTAAAAGAGGACTGGATGGAGCGGTGGAGTTGTAGAGGGTCATGTCTGGAGGCATAAAGGACAGCATCATCTGCATACAGCAGGAGGCTGCTAAAGCAGGAGCTAGGGAGGGAGTTAAGGTAAAGACTGAAAAGAAGAGGACCAATGATAGACCCCTGGGGGACCCCTGAGAGAATTGGGAGACTACTGGATAATGTAGTACTGATTTTGACCTGTTGGTACCTACCTGTTAAGTAGTCAGTGAACCAGTGTCCGGCATCCTGGGAAAGGCCGATGTTAGAGAGTGTGACTAGCAAGAGGGATGGATTGAAGGTGTCGAATGCCTTAGAGAGGTCGACAAAAACAGCACCAGTGGTATGGCCTTTGTCCAATGCAGAGTGGATGTGTGCAGTGAATTCCAGGAGGGCAGTAGTAGTACTGTGCCCTTTTCAGAAGCCATGCTGCTGTTTACAAAAAAGATCATGTTTGCTGAGGTGGTCAGTGAGCTAGTCATAGGCAATGCGCTCGAGAGCTTTGGATGGGGGGGAGGATAGCTATGGGCCAGTAGTTATTGGTGTCAGTACGGTTCCCACTTTTGAATATGGGGGTAATGCAGGCAGATTTCATCTGAGGGGAATTTACCTTGCAGAGAGAAAGGTTCAGTATATGGGTGAGTGGGTAGAGTACGTCAGAGTGTAAAATGATATTGGCTGCAGTTGGTTTCCTATAGCCACAACTAGTTTTGACCATATCTTGGGCTAAAAGTGACATCCAAAAAATTAAATTAATTTCTTCTTTTTCAAAGGTGGATGTTAAATGTACATTATAACAATTGTTGTTGATATACTCCATAAATTCACTAAACGTTTTTTTCAGTTCCATCACAAATGCACAGGATGTCATTAATAAAATGGTACCACCACACTATTCTGTCAAAGAATCTGTTATTAGTGACATCATAGATGTGCCAATTCTCCATTGGCCATATCCCCTCTAAATCTTATCCGGATCCTCAGGGGTTGATTCTCTGCCCCTGCTATTTACCCTATTTCTTAATTCTTTACCCAAAGCCTGATCTGGTAATCTCCTCCTCAATGCAGATGTTGTGGTACTATTCAGCACCCACACCGACCCAGCTGCTCTCCAGCGAACTCTCCAAAGATCCTTTAGTGATGCAAAAAATTGTTTTTCTGATCATAGGCTTGTACTAATGTATAAAAAAACTAAGTCTATGTTGTTTGCTCACATCCAAAATAAAAGCAGTGGTTACCCACTGCTTATTCAAAACTCCCTCAGTGAAACCCTGTAACAGGTAACTTTATTTAAATACCTAGGTGTTGCACTGGACTCAGGGCTCACCTACCATGAGCACATTTGCTGACTGAGCACAGCTGTCAATTTACGTATTGGCCTACTCCACTGATACAAGCACTGTCTCCCCCTGAAGCACTGCAACTAGCTGTCTCCTCATCAATCTTGTCTCTTATAGACTATGGTACCCTGGTATATGGTACAGCTGATAGCACATATCTCAACAAAATAAGGGGAGCGCTGAATAAGGCCTGTAGGCTGGCCACTGGCTGTGTCCAATTCACACACACCTACATGCTTTACACCCACACCAACTGGCTAAACTTTGATGGCCACCTAAAGTATCAGACCTGTCTTTATGCCAAATAAATCACAGCAGGCATAATGCCTACTGCTCTTACTCTGTTGCTACAACCACCTGAATTCGCCAGATGCACTCATCACTCTGAGAATACCCCCTACCAGGTCCCTCTATGCAAAACCACAATGGGACAAAGAACTTTTGGTACTGCCCCCGTTTGTTCGAACTCATTCCCAAAACAATCCTCACAGAATCCAAGCTTGGCAATTTATATTTCTCCTTTGGAATCATATCATTCAGGATGCTGTCTGTGATAGCTATTGATCCCATACCATCACTAATAGCCACACTATGACAATGGACCCTACTTGGTACAGCCTGTATTATATTTGTCTCATGCTACTGTTTAGTTACAATCACATAGTGCCAAAGCCTTATGGTCTCCATTCTGTAACATGTTTATACCACTCTGTTCTTGATTGTGCTACTGCAGTGTTATACATTTTGTTGCACTGTATTTCACCTGACTGTTGTAAATAACAAGTACTACGTATTGTATGACAGTGCGACAGGAAAGGGGAGGACGGATTGGGGTTTTGGGATCCAGGAGACGCCCTGGGGCGAAATGGGGTCAAGATAGAGGTTACTCTTGTCTTGTACCCATACCCAAGGGCTCCAAAATAATTGGACAGGTGCTGATGTCTTCCCCAACAGTTCATCCCGCCTTAGCGGTGTTATGCAATGCCAGATCAATTAAGAACAAGACAGCTATTATTGCTGATCTTGTTGGATCATCTGATCTGACTTGCATCACCGAGACCTGGCTGGATGAAAATCCAGGCCCTGTATTGGCCTTGGCAACTCCAGCTGGGTTCTCGGTGATACACCGTCCAAGGCTGGATCGTAGGGGCAGGGGTGTGGCCATTATGTTTAAATCTGAGCTGGGCCTTGTGGATGTGCCATGTGGAAATACCAGTTCCTTTGACTATATCCTGGGAGAGGGTGCAGGCTGCGGGATTCTCCTCGTCTACCATCCACCAGGTGTTGGTGGAGCATTCCTGCAGGAGATTGCAGACTTCATCGTCGACCTGGTGCTGAGGGTTTCCCAGACTCATACTTCTGGGTGACTTCAATGCCTGGGTCAATGATGAGCTCTCTAATTTTGGTCAAAATCTCCTCCAGCTGATGAACATGCTGGGCCTGACACAGGTTGTTACCTCCCTACCCATATAGGGGTCATTCATTGGATCTGATTTTTCTCATGGGTATGGAGATCTCTGATTTGGGGTGGAACCAGTCAGTTGGTCTGACCATTACACCATAAGGTTCTGCTTCAGGGCCCCTCTAATAGGTCTGCCCCTATGGAGATGGTTTAATACCGCCCTTTAAAGGGTGTTAACCCAATGACCTAGCAGGTATTGGATCTATCGAGCTTGTCGGTGAATGCATGAGTCCAGATGATCTTGTACTGACCTATAATAAGGCTGTGGGAGATGCTCTGGACAAAATTGCTCCTGTTCGTGTTTGGCCTCTCACTCTTCATCCAAGGGCCTGTGGTTTGATGGTCCTTGAGGAATTAGATGAGAGTTGGCAGAAGGCTGGAGAGTTTACGGAAATCGGCCTGATGCCGACAGGCTTAGATTGATGGCACATTATGATCGCTATCAATCAGAAATCACTTGTAAGAAGGCAGAATTCCTGTCCAGAGAGATTTCTGCTGCACAAAATCGACCGGCTCAGCTTTTCCGGACTGTGGACAGACTGTGCAATCCAGTCTGTCTTCAACCCAGAGAAGCATTTTCTCAGCTAAGATGCGAGGAGTTTGCTCGTTTTTTTTTTGTGGATAAGGTTGCCAACCTCAGGTCCGGTATCGGCCCGACCTCTCCTATTGGGGATTGCAGTGGTCGACTAGAGGTGGCTCATCCTTGGTCTGTCTGGCTAGACTTTCACCGGCCGGAATTTGTTGACATTGTGAAGATCATCCAAACAATGCGACCAACTACTTGTAGTTTGGATCCGGGTCCTACACCGATTTTAGTAAGTTGTGTAGAAGCCATCTACCCAATCCTTGCAGACATTGTCTGGAAATCTTTGGAGAGGGGGGTTTTTCCTGACCCCCTTAAGGAGGCAGTAGTTCGACCACTCCTAAAAAAATCCTCCTTAGATCCTGACTGTCTAGCTAACTACCGGCCTATCTCTAACCTGCCATTTGTTGGTAAGGTTATTGAAAAGGCAGTTGCACTGCAATTGGATGATCACCTTATATTTCACAATGTCTATGATACTCTCCAGTCTGGCTTCAGGAAAAGGCATAGTACAGAGACTGCCCTTGTCCGGGTATTGAGTGACCTCCTTATGGTCCGAGATCAAAAGGCACGTACCATTCTGGTCCTTCTCGATCTAGCGGCTGCATTTGATACTGTAGACCATGGAGTGCTATTGAGCGCCTGTGGTCTTCTGTGGACTGTCTGCACAGTCCCTCGAATGGTTTCTGCCTTACCTCACAGGCAGATTTCAGAGAGTTGTCACTGGAATTTATTCCCTGATGCTCACTCTCTGTCTTGTGGGGTACAACAGGGCTCCATTCTAGCTCCCATGTTGTTTGCAGTCTACATGCTGCCATTGGGAGAAATCATCAGGCGATACAGTTTGGGTTTTCACTGCTATGCAGATGATACTCAGCTGTATCTGTCCTTTCTCCCAGTCAGGGTGATGCACTCTCTATACTTAACAACTGCCTCGATGAGATCAGACTTTGGATGAGTTCGAGCTGGCTGAGACTCAATCCGGACAAGACCGAGGTATTGGTAGTGGATCCAGGTCATCCGGGGATGGGTGTGGGAGCTGGACAGCCATCAGGTTTATTACTTGGTGGTGTACCGCTCTCTACCTCTGAACAGGTACAAAATCTGGGCATTATCTTTGATGATGGTTTGACCCTGAAATCTCAGGTGTCAGCTGTTGTCAAATCCTCTTTTTACCAACTGAGGAATATCGCCCGGGTGAAACATCTGATCCCCCCGGGCGACCTTCCAACATTGATCCACGCCTTTGTCACTACTCATCTTGACTACTGCAATCCCCTTTACCTAGGGCCTCCTGGGGTTGATATCCGCCACCTCCAGCTAGTGCAGAACGCGGCAGCCAGGCTTTTGACTGGTACTTCGAGGACCAGTCACATTACGCCTGTGCTCCGTGAACTGCACTGGCTGCCTGTATGGTGACGGATCACCTTTAAGGTTGGTTTACTAACCTTTAAAGCTCTACACGATCAGGGACCCGGTTACCTGAAAGATCTCCTGATTCCCTACTGCCCCCTCCGTCCTCTCCGTTCCACCAAAGAGGGATTACTGGAGATTCCCAGGGTACGATTGAAGTCATCAGGATCCCGTGCACTTGCTTTTTCTGCACCAACCCTGTGGAATTCTCTACCTCGTTGGTTGAGAGAATGCCCAACCGCTGCTAATTTTAAGGTTGCCTTAAAAACATATTTATTCAAATTAGCATACTACTGTTAGTTCTTGGTTAACTTTTAAATGTTTTAAAGATCTGGATTTTATTGATTAATGTCTGTACAGTGCTTTGAATTTGAAAAGCGCTTTATAAATAAAATTGAATTGAATTGAATTGAATTGAATATGTTTGCCTGTATTCTTCTACTGTAACTACTGTACACTGTGAAATATGTTTTGCAACACTGGTTGTGCTTTGTAATTCATACTATGTCTTTGCTATTGTATTCTGTGATGTGGAGCCTTTGCAAAGGAGTCTGACTCAAAGGTACTAAACAGAGAAACATAGAAACATAGACTATGATGGCAGATAAGGACCGCTTGGCCCACCTAGTCTGCCCATTTCCCTACCTAGAGGATAAGCTGCAGATCCTATTTAACCAACAGCCTATTCTTCCTACCTCCCACAAAAATTGCCTTATGTCTGCCCCATGCATTCTTGAATTCTCCCACAGTTTAAGACCCCACAACCTCCTCAGAAAAGCTGTTCCATGCATCCACCACCCTCTTTGTGAAAAAAATACTTCCTCACATTGCCCCTGAGCCATCCCCCCTCTATCTTCAAATTGTGTCCCCTTGTTCTTGCACATCTCTTTTTCTAAAAGATGCTACTCTCTTGGACTTTGTTGATTCCACTGAGGTACTTAAATGTTTCTATTATGTCCCCCCCTCTCCCTCCTTTCCTGAAGGGTATACATATTAAGCTCCTTTAGCCTCTCCTCGTATGGCTTCTCTTGCAGACCCTGCACCATTTTAGCTGCCCTCCTCTGAACTGCTTCCATCCTGTCTATGACCTTGCGGAGATGGGGTCTCCAGAACTGGACACAGTACTCCAGATGGGGTCTCACCATCTGTCTGTACAGTGGGATAACAACTTCTTGTCTTCTGCTGGTGATGCCTCTCCCTATACATCCCAGTATCCCCCTAGCCCTCCCTACTGCCTTCTCACATTGCTTGCCAACCTTAAGGTCATCTGATATGATTACCCCCAGGTCCCTTTCCATTTTTGTTGTTGTTACTACCTCCCACCCATTGTGTAATCTTCCCCTGGGTTTTTGTTTCCCAGGAGCATTACTTTGCACTTCTTTGCATTGAATCCAAGCTGCCATACTTCTGACCATTCCACCAACCTTGCCAAGTCCCTTATCATCCTTTCCACACTTCCTTGTGTATCAAACCTATTGCAGAACTTTGTGTCATCTGCAAAGAGGCATACTTTTCCTTCCAGTCCCTCTGCAATGTCACTTAGAAAGACATTAAAAAGGACTGGACCCAGTAATGAACCCTGTGGTACCCCACTAGTAACCTCTCTTTCTTCAGAGTGGACTCCATTTACAATTACATTCTGTGTCCTGTTGTTTAGCCAATGTTTTACCCAGGCTACCACCCTGGGACCTACTCCAAGGCTGGTTAATTTGACTACTAATCTTTTGTGTGGGACTGTGTCAAATACCTTGCTAAAGTCTAGGTAGGCCTTGTCCACAGCCCCTCCCTGGTCTACTACTTTGGTCACCCAGTCAAAGAAATCAATTAGATTTGTCTGACATGACCTTCCCACTGTGAACCCATGCTGCTTTGGGTATTGTGCCCCACTGGCCTCTAGGTACTCAACAATTCTTTCCTTCAGAAGTTATTCCATCACTTTCCCTACCACAGATGTCAACTGACAGGTCTCTAGTTTCTTGCCTCTGTCTTGCTCCCACTTTTGTGAAGGGGAATCACATCAGCCTTCTTCCAGTCCTCAGGTACCACACCATCCTCCCATGATTTGTTATAAAGGGTAGTCAGTGGTGTCACTAGTTCTCTGCTTAATTCTTTTAGAATTCTGGGGTGAATTCCATCGGGCCCCATTGCTTTGTCCACCTTCAGTTTTAGGAGTTCTTTCAGAACCCTTTCTTCTGTGAAACAACTGGGATCGACCCCCCTCTCCAGAGTGCTTCTGTTAATTGGATTAGGCACCTCCCCCACTTCCTCTTTTGAGAATACTGAACAGAAGTATTCATTCAGTATCCCTGCTTTTTCACTGTCACTATCTGCCCACCCACCATCCATTCTATTCAGACTCACTATCCCTCCCTTTGTCTTTCCATGCTCCCTGATATACCTATAAAAGGTGTTATCCCCCTTCTTAACCGAGTTGGCTCTATTTTTCCTCAGTTTGTGCCTTTGTTATTCTGACTACCCTCCCTGCTTCCTTCTGCCTTAACTGGTACAGTTCTCTGTCTCTATACTAATTCCAATATGTTCAATAAGTAAATAAATATGGATGTTAGCAAAAGAAGGGGCAAAAGTGTCTCCCATAGCTGTACCACACTGTTGGAGATAATAATCTCCAGCAAATATAAAGAAGTTCCTAGAAAGTGCAAATTCTAGTCCCTTGATAATAAAAGGGACAGGTAAATCTCACTGTTTTGAAAGTACTTCTTTAACTGCCATAATTCCTTTGTCATGAGGGTTGCTTGTATATAAGCTTGAAACATTTGTGGTAGCCCCAGTGGTAAATTAGATACCATTTTTTATTTTTTATTTAATAAGTCCACAGTGTCAAGAATATACTGTACAATTTTTGTTTGAAAACACAAGGCTTAAGAAAGGAGTCTACTGTAAATAAAGACAAAGATTTTGAATAAGGGAACCAACCTCGAACACTATCAGTCTGCCTGGCAGATTTAACAGGTCATTGTGTGTTTTAGGCAGTATGTAAAAGGTGGGGGTTATGGGATATTCTTTTTTTTTTTTAGGAAAGCTGCTTCAACATTTATAATAAAGCCCTTCCAACCTCTTTTCACTAACTCAAACATTCTCCTTGAACTAATTAATGGGATTACTGGAACGTTTTTATACTCAGATACATTGTCTAACAACTCCTTAACCTTGCTAATATAAAAGCATTTGTCCATTATTAACATGTCCTCCCCATCTGAAGGTTTTATAACAATACATTTGGCCTCACGCAGTTCTTTTAATGCATTTCTCTCTGCTACAGAAAGATTTGTATAATACTGAAATCTCCTTCCAGTCATAATTCATTCCAATTCCTGATTAATCACTAGTTCAAAACTAGCTATAGCCCCATTCTGAATATTCAGGTAAAAAATTGATTTAGGTCTGAAGGTAGTTATCTTTAAGTTGACAGTGGTGTCTATATCCATTTTATTCTGAAGTAATTCACTGAGATCCACTCAGTCTATCAAATTCACATCCGATGTTGTTCTAAGTTCAAGTCACTCCATTCTTCTGTATAGTTGCCATCTGCCTCACTTGGGGCTAAAGCATTACCACTGAGTTCCGGTCGAATATCCACAGATTCCCATGAATGTGTATCACTAAGTGCAAGGGTGTTTTGTCATTCAGATGTTAAAGGTTCATTCATTTCAGCATCCTCATAACCCATATTTGGAATATGTTTACTACAAAAGAACAGACATAGCTTCAGCTTCCTTATAAACTTATAAATATTCACACAGATTTTTTCATCTAAATATTTTTGCATCCCCTGATTTTGATTTATTAGCTTTGATTCCCTATAACCTCATAACTCCACTTATATTCACCTTTCTCAGTTGTCTTGCGAGTCTGTGCCACCACCAAATTTGTTTTAATTTTCTAAAATAACACAAATTGTGAATATAAACAAATTTACTATTTGATTATATATAATATGCATTCATAATACTTTTGTTGGTGGTTGTTATGCACAGCATCAACTCCTTCCCTTCCATCCCTCTTTTTTTTCTAATTCTCCATCTGCTCTTACATTCATCTTTTTGCAATATTTAAAAATTCACGTTAGTTTAAAATACACATGACCTATTAATACATTTTTAATTTTTTTCTGTTACAATGATTTGATTGGTTATTTTGATTGTTTGATTGTCACATGTGATTTGAAATGTGTATAAAGGACTGGCATTTTAAATGTATGACACACCTTCTGAGGAAGATCTTGAACGGCCAAAGCACTGGGGTTTTTGTGCCATAACCTCCTTTGCTGGACTAAATCTTTGCTTATATTTGTGGTTTATCCTGGTGTTTTCCTACAAGTGCAACTACTTTTGTTTTGTACATTAGCTTGGCTAGCTGCCTGCAGTTGCACTGTGAATGGTCTTTGAGCTCACCCTTCCCTTTTTTAAACTGTAGCAGGAAGAGAATAGCTGACAGAAGATGTTAGATAGATAGAAGGAAGCAGTATCAGAAATCAGGACAGAGAGAAATTATGATGTACAGTACAACATTTTTGTGTTTTTTTTTATTTAATTTTATTTATTTAGTTAGTTATTTTACTTCTAGTTTTTTTTTTCAACAGGTGAAGATAAGATTTCTGGAGATACTGAGACAGATAACATATCTGGAATAAAGGAGAATAAAGACTGATAGAATTAAGCTATGGCCTATGAACAGAGGGAGCAATGCCATCATGACATTCTTTAAGACCTTCAAGAATGCTCTGCTGGTTTTGGAACAACACCTCAATACTTGGTTTTATGGCAACAACTTCCAAGGAGAAGCTCCCCTCTCTCCTCATGCTGCTGTGCCACTTCTGTATGGTGGGATGTATAGTAGGAGGATCTGAGGCCAATCTCTCAGGTGACCCCCACAGTACCTGAGTCAACCTGCAGCTCCCTCTCCCACTTTCCTCCATCACCTCTATGTCCCTCTCTGGGACCTGTCCACCAAGTGATGACCCGCCACCATACCTTTTTCATGCTGAACACCATGAGGCATGGAAGAAGCAGTAGGGGGCCACCCCTCAAACTCTCTCACCTATCTCATTTCTTTTCTGAGTCGTCACATGCTCCTGTCACTCCTAGCAGTGTCTCACCTTATGGTGGGGTGTGCTGATCTCCTGTGCCAAATAGCAGCCTTGATTCCCACACCCAACAAGCATCTCACACAATGTGCATCTCATCATGCTGTTGTCAGTGGGGTCAATTACAAGGGACCTTTGTTGTTGTTGATGGTCCATGGTGAGACTCCTTCTCTTAACCAGGCTCAGGGATGGGACAAATACAGGGAAGCAAAGGAAGGTGCTGAAGGTACAGGACCTATAGGAGCAGAGACAACTGGTGGTGGTTGTACCTCCCTTGCATGCTGCTGCAGGTGCTGCACTGTGTGTGTGGGGGGGTGGCAGCTTCCAACACCCAGTGCTCCTGATCCACACCATTGTCTCTCCAGATGGATGCATGTACCATCTGTGGAGTGTGTGACCATCCCTCGCTCCTCTTTCTCCTGACTCTGAATACCACTGCTCCCACTCTCCTCTCCATATCCACTCATTTTTATTTAAAATAAAATGATATGAAAAGTAAAAATAACACAAAGAAAGAGAAATAGAAATTGCAGAAAGATGGGGAAAAACAAATTTTAAATAATAACAAAACCAGAATTCACTGAACACAGTAGTAAAATGAAAACACAGTAAGAAGACTGAACAAAAAGAGACAGACATATAAAGAAGATACGACCTAAACCACAGTACAACCTTCCTAGCAAACTACTAAGCAACGGGATATATAAAACACAAAAAGAAAGCTGAAAATGTTATTTCTAAATCACTTTTCAATGGTCAGATCTGCATGGTTCCACTCACTCGCATACTCTGCAAAGTGAAATTGAAGGAACCTGTGTATATAGAGTTGTATCAAGAGACCTGCAGGAAATGTTGCATGTGGCCTCACAGCCTCTTTTGAGAAAGTTGCCTGAATTAACCATAAAGCAGCATCTAAGTTAAAGTTACATGCAAAGTTACACACTGTGTTTGAAGTCGAAGTTGCCACAAAATGGCCAACTTCGCAAAGTGCTTTGAGAAGTCAAATTCAGTGACTTTGTAGGAACTTCACAATGAAAATAAAATCCCTCTGCATTTCTAGTGGATTTTCATACAATGCATTTTAGAATTATTAACCTTCATTATACTTATTAGTTCTCTCTTGTTCTTCATTCAAATAAAATTACTGCTCACCTTCCATTTATGCATAGAAAGAACTAATTGTTATTTATAGCAGCAGATTCTGCAAATGTTTAAAAATTTGGTGAGTTTAAATGGTACAGTAGTCCTTCTGAATGCTCAAATAGTTAATGGCCTTGTAGAACAAATATATTCCACTCCTAAGCTGCAAAAGTTTTGATTTTGTGATGCTTTGTAACTTTTTCAGTGTGAAACTGTGCATTCCAATATGCAAATTACTTATGCAAAATAACATTTGTCCTGGTTCATTATGGTCTTTTAAAGGTTCAGCAACTTCATGAACTTTGTGGTGATGAACAGTTCACAAACTTGGTTCATGAAAAGAACTGAAGAACAGTTGGGAAACTTTCATGAATGTTCATGAACCATTCACGATCATTCATCAAAGTTCATGAGTTAATGAGCTACATTTCACCTGGACTAATCATATTTAGGGGCACAGTTATTCATTATTCATGCTTTGCATTCATTAATCGGTCACAGAACAGTGTGTGAGAGTTCAACATCTCCTGAGACTTCCTGCCCAATCAAAGGTCAGTTTGGATGTTCAGTGAGGCCAGTCCATGGGAACCAGCACTTGTAGCTTAAGAAGTGGCAGACACCTGGGACCTGATTCCAAGATGGCTTATGCTGGTGCAAGCGAAGATATGCCAAACCCTTCGGTAACCTGAGACTTGCACCAGGCATTACGCTGGCTACCCCAAGATGCGACCTTGCACCACGTCGGCCGCGGCTATGCCAATCATGAGTTGGTTCCACTCCACTATGCCACAGCCCACAATGACATGGTATAAGGGTGGGTTACGGCAGCAACCTCACCCTATTCCAAGAGGGTGGCTGCCATAACCCCCTGCCATGATTCCAGGAACTGCTCTGGTGGAGTGAACTTAGAGCAGCTAGGAGTTGCTCTAAGGGGTATACGATGGTGGCAGCCATTGGATGCCCACTCCACAGTGCTACAGCAGTGGTACCAATTTGCTCCCTGTGCCCCCACAAACACAGCCATGCTCACCACCCCCAAATGTCGGGGACCCCTGGGGGTCCATTCTGCATTATGCCTCCCCTGGACTCCTTTGCCACCTATCCTGCCCCCTTTCCCCCTGGTGCATGCCATGGTATTCCAGGGTGGGGGGCTCTGGGAGTCCATCAATTGTGGGCTGTGACATGCATACATGGGGCTATTACACCATGCCCATAGTGTTAGCCTCCACATGGCAACCTGCATGTCATAAGTTCCGGGACCCTGCCACTCTTGGAATGTGGAGCAGGGTTCCTGTCATAGTGGTGAATGTCACAATTTGCATACGCTGGTGAGTTGTGACCTTCTTCCTGGAATCGGACCCTGACCTCTAATATGAAAAAGAATCTTGTCCAATCAGCTTGCTTAAAGTTCCAAAGAACCATTGAATTTTACAGTTTTTGTGCAACTTCTAAGTGCTAAGTTAGAATTTAGGAAATAAAGTCAATTTTCCAAACTGGTGTGAGATAATTCAGTGCTTGTCAGGAGAACTGCTTGGAATGTGTTTTTCTTTTCTCTAGAAGACAGTGAAACTGCTATGCTGGTTTCTGATTATCTGTAGTGTGTATAGTGGTCACAGCACAGTAAAACCACTGATTATGACAGTTTTGTGCACTTTCTGAGTGCCAAGCTAGAGTTTAGTACACAGGGTGGTTTTTCAGACTTTTGTGTGATATATTCAGTAGGTAAAATTAATGTTTTTTAACAGTGATACAAGGATGAGCCAGCCACAGATAGCAAGATATAGGGTTAGGAATGGACAACAGTGAGCAGGCCACTGTGCACTAGTGGTGTGTCAGTGAGGTGCTAAAAACATAATGATGTAGTTTAGTATAAAGGAGGGTTTTTTTCAGACTTTTGTGTGATATATTCGGTAGGTAAAATTAGTGTTTTTTCAGAGTGATGCAAGGATGAGCAGCCACAGACAGCAAAGCATAGGGTTAGGAGTGGACAACAGTGAGCAGGGCACTGTGCACCAGCGAGGAGCTCAGCACATAATGATGTATGGTACCTTGCATACTCTGTCACACTGAGCAAGTCAGTTAACCTCCCTGTGATCCCAGGACATACCTGGAAATAAGCTTGAGCTCAGTTTGCCTTTTCTGGCCAGAAATTCTGAAACAAATTTAAAAAGGGCAGACTGCCACTGGCTATATGGTCAGGCCTTCTTCTGCTGACCAACTTCTACATTTCTAATTGACAGAGACAGCCCCCCCCCGATGTCTGTCACTTTCATTCTTGAGTTCTCTAGATTCACTTGCAATCTATGCTGTTTTGTGAGGATTTGGTCTCTGTTTCAGTTATAGTCATGCTTCTTCATCACTTGACATTATCAACAGCAGCATCAGTTCTGATCCGGCCGAACTGCACATCAGCAGGATCTGTCCTTATCCATGTGATGTGTACTAGCAAGAATATGAGACAGAACAAGCAAGCTGAGACAGTGCAGGGTGAGTTTAGGGAGCTGGGGAGTTGTCTTAGCAGGTAGTGCACTCAGAGGCTTTTTCTGAGATGCTGCCTGTCTACAACAGAGGGCAGGAAAAGGATCTCTGCACTAGGAGATTCAACCCATGGTTGAAGAAATGGTGCAGAGAGGAAAGGTTCAGCTGTATTGGAGACTGGGAACCCACCAGGGAGAATAAGAGCCTATACAGTGATGGTCTGCATCCATCTGGGAGGGGAACCACAGTCCTCAGTGGACAGTTTAAATGTTACTTTCTTGAATATTAATCTAGCCGAGGTGGGGCAGAAGAAATTGGGGGAGCAGAGACTGCCCCCCACAGGCTAAAGTAAAGAGTAGGGAGAACCTAAATGGAGAGGAATCCACCATGTGCAAATTAATAAAGGAAGCAAGGTCATAGAAGCAAAAGGAGATGGGAACAGGAGCATTAAAAAGAGAGGTAGAAGAAATGGGGCAAAAAGGAAAAAAATGGGCAACAAGCAGAGTAGGAATACAATCTGGAAGGCATGTGAGCAAATGCTAGAAGTCTATATAATAAGATTCCAGACCTAGAGGCCATTGTGGCAGTGGCAGACCGGATATTGTAGCCATTGCGAGTCATAGTGCACTGAAACCCAATACTGTGAAATGGCCATACCAGGCTATACTTTGTTCAGGAACGACAGGGTAGGAAATGGAAAGGGGAAATTGTTTAACCAGGAAAGGCACACTATTTATTTATTTATTGAATTTTGTTGACCCGGTAGGCTCACTGAGACTAGAAGTCCCGTTTTCAGGGGTGACTGGGGGGGAGGGGGATACAGATGGTAACCAACTGAAATTGAACCAGATTAAGCTGTTGGTGGTATTTTTTTTTTTTAGTGAATGGGAGAAATTTGGACAGGATGCAAGGGAGATTCCCCTACTGCATTGTTACCAGTAGGGGGAGATGCTGTCCCACTTGGCTCCAAGCAAAGATGACCGACGAAGCAAAGGCAGGAGAAGAGATGGAAGGTATGGACCTTGGAGAAGCAGAGACTAACCCAGAAATTACCATTTTTGTGGATTTACCTATTGAAACTACTGTGGATATAACTCCTGAGCAAGTCCTGAATCTATCTGAGCTTCCTTCAGAATATCATTCAGACCTGAGTAATGGTAAGGAAGAACTTTTTAAAACTGAAGCCATAAATGTAAACCCTGAAGTATCAAACATAAAAGACCAACTAGATAAGGAAGAGCGCTGCTTTCATGTAAAAAAAAATGCAGCTGGAAAAATGTTTAAGAGAATTGCAAGATGTCAAGTGAGATGGGCCTGTCACAATAACTCAGCTGGGCAGTAATGACACAGTATCATCAAAGGCGCTGACAGTCTGTTGGGCGTTGGCTGTAGAGAATGCAGAAAGAGAAGCCCTAGTGAATCAAACTCCAGCAATTGCGTCCAGAATGGCACACACAGGCGAACTATCACCTGGCCTATGACGTGCTGAAGAAAACAACACATCGGAAAATCAACCTTGGTCTGTAAGCAGCACATTAGAAGCAGCTGGATGGGAATGAGATGCTGTTATAGGTTGCTGCATTTCTGGCAACAAGCCGATACAAATGCCACAACTGCCTCAAAGAAATGTAAGTCACCACAGTAAACATGCTTCTAAAAAGTGTAAATATAGAGGTACCTCCTGAATTTTCTTTAGCACAGTACCTGAAGTTACTTTTCTTGACAAACAAAAGCTACCTGCAGATTTAGCACCCGTATTACCCAGGGGATGCCCTGAGGTGAGTTCAGAGATGCCACAGCAGCCTTTGAATACAATAAATAAAGAGATACCTAAGTCTTACTCTTCCCTCTTCAAAACCCCGATTTTGCCTATGAAGAGGCACAATGCTGTTAGGTTACTATATACAGGTGGCCTACCTGAAACTCCTGATCATCTGTTTGTGGCAAGAACATTATTTAAAGACACCATGAAATTCTTCTCTAACGAAATGTATGCACTCATTCATATATCTGGAGAAGCTTACTTTGATGTGAGCTTCAAAATGACAGGTGGGCTGGAGCGTTTGTGGAAAAAGTTTAACCACCTTAGAAACTCCAAACCACGGTCTTCATTTACAGTCACCCCTTAAACAGGCTCTGACATAAAGCCATTACTGTATTGTTTTGAAATGAAAGTGTTAACATCTATGATTTAAAGTTTTAGCTGCAACAGTGATGTACCATAATTGAGGACCCCAAAGCCATCATGGACTCAGAAAACATATGGACAGGGGGGTGGAGAATGAAAATGATGTTGAAATTCATGGACACTGGAGTTGTACAGCTTCCAATTTCTTTTTTGCTGGGAAGGGACAGGGACATATTGTTTTATTCAGGCCAGCCAGAGATGTGTTATAAATGCGGGTCTGTTTCACATCTGAGTAGTATGTGTGATAAGCAGTGCTGTACAGTGTGTGGAGAGTTGGGCCATTTGGGCCTGCAGTGTCTAAATGAATGTAAATGTAGTCTGTGTGATCAGCAAAGACATACATTTCAAAACTGTAAACAGGCAGCCCACAACACTAGAAATTAGGCAGATGGTGAGGAGCAAAGGCTCCTATTAACCGTTACACAAAAAAGGCTTGTAGTCAAAAGAGCCTGGAAATCTTAGGCCACAAAATCAAGACAACTTCTCTGACCACCAGCCCATTTTGATATCCCCAGTAAACACACACAAAGGGCAGGACCCCTACACACATACCCAGAATCAGCTACCACAAGTACTAACAATATTGGCACGTCTTGGATTCCAGCTGCAGAGGTAGTCAAAATCCATCTCACAAAAGGTCCTATTCCTGATACAGCTACTGTGGGTATGATGCTCCCACCCCAGCCCTGCAGCAGAAGAAGAAAGATGGCACACCAGACAAGCAGCTAAGGCAGTTCCCCCACAGACACAGTCCGAAGTTTTGACCTCAAATAGATTTGATGTAATACACTCAGAGAATTCGGAAGGGGAGTCAGGTGGTTCATCCATAGCTTCATCAATTCCAGAGCATACCACAGACACAGAGAAACAGGACAGGCCAAAATGCCCAGTAAAAAGAAAAGCAAGAATGAAAACAAAACATAAAGAGCAGAGAAAGGAGAAATACAAATAAGTGAGGTGATTTTTTTCTTGTTGAAATATGACTATACCATTTTCAATATATACATCGAATGTTAATAGCATTCAGAGGCCAGAAAAATGGAAAGTTGTTTTTTCCATCCTTACCTATTTACATTTCGGAATCTTCTTTTTATAAGATGTTTACTTACATTCATTACAAGACATACAGGGGGCTGCTAAAATATGGATCAACGGGCCCTCATACTGGTCAATGGGACAAGATTTATGCTCAGGATTAGGAATACTATTCAGACTGCCAGAACTTAAAGTATTAAAAATATTTGATGTATTTCCAGGAAGAATTTTGATCTTAGATATAGTAATGCAGAATGCAAATTATAGATCAATAAATCATTATGCGCCATAGACAAAAGCAGCAAGATGTGAGCTTTCAAATAACATACAACCTTTTCTGTATACAACACAGCATGTTATCTTGGCAGAAGATTTTAACTGCCCTTTAAAAGCCAAAAAAGGCTGAATAGTATTGTGATTCCAATGCATTGGCTCAATTGATAAGCAAAGCTCAGTTAAAGATGCCTTTTTTCACATGCTAAACAAGACACACCCACTTTTCAGAAAGGTCACTTAGGCTTTAGGATTCATGACATATTCACCTCGAAAGAGTAGATACGCCACGCAGACATAATTCCAGCTGAATACTCCGATAACTGTATACTTTCAATTAAAATTGGTACATCTTCTGCCATACAGAGAGGACCAGGTTACTGGGAATTTAGTATATCACTATTGACAGACAGACATATCTTTAATATTACTCAAGATTTTTGGGAAGCAAGGAAATCAGCGTTTATTTGTTTTGAAAATCCAGTGCTTTAGTGGGAAGACACAAAAAAAGACATGATAAACTTATGTAAAAGGATTAGTAAATTTCAAAGCAAGAAAGTGTATTTTCAGTATTTACAAAACAGGAAGTTATTACACAGTTTGATGTCAACTTCTTATACAACAGGACAGGACTTGACTGAGCTAATAAAGATGGTAAAATCACTCACGGTGGAGTATCACAAAACAAGTAAGTTGCTACACTATCAGCAGCAATTTGGGGTGAAACGAAGACAGATTTGATCTGTCCTTTTGAAGCCTGCATTAAAAATATCAAGGCCAAAGACATGTCTTCCTGGTTGATGTGGAGGAGAATGCCCTGGTAGGAAAAAAAATTTTAAAAGCAGTATCAGAATATATTCAAAATATGTATGCTCCCCTAGAAAGTGTAGACAATAACGTACAGGAGTTTTTTAATAACCTACAAATCCCTAAACCTGAACAATCAGTATTAGAAACTCTATCACAACCTATAAAAGAACAAGAGGTGAGTAATGCATTATAATAAATTTTATTTGAAATAGCGCCTTTCAAACAACAAGGCGCTGCACAATCAACTAAAACAAAACACAATAAATACAGATAAAATCAATGGAGTTCAGGGTAAGCTTTTCCCCACAAAAAAGTATTTAGTGCCTGCTTAATGCACCTCACAGTTCTGCACTCCCGAAGCTGATGGGGCAGAGAATTCCAGAGGGTAGCTGCCACAAACCCAAAGGCACGTGCACCAGATGACTTTAAACTTACCATCAGAATCTCCAGCAACCCCTCATCAGCCCAGCGGAGCTGTCGCAGAGGGATGTATGGAACCAAGAGCTCTTTCAAGTAGTCAGGACCCTGCCAGTGTAGGGCTTTGTAAGTCAATAGACCTACCTTAAAGGTGATCCACCACTGAATAGGCAGCCAGTGCAGATCACGCAGTACTGGGGTGATATGCATCCTCCCAGAAACCCCAGTCAACAAATATGCTGCAGTTCTGCACTAGCTGCAAGTGGCGGATATCAACCCCAGGAAGCCCTAGGTAAGGGAGTTGCAGTAGTCAGGTGCAATGTCACAAATCGTGGATCAAGACAGACAGGTCACTGGATGGACAAGGTGCTTGATCCTAGCAATGTTCCTAAGATGGTAAAAGGCCAGCTTGATGACTGCACACACCTGATGATGAAGGTCAGACCATCATCAAGCACCACTCCTAGGTCACGAACCCATTCAGAGGTGAGAATCTGGCCCCCCAGGACTAAACCTGGGGAACTCAGTCCTCAATCCCTCTGTCCTAGGACCCGGGTCCACTACCAAAACCTCAGACTTTCCTGGATTCAACTTTAAGCCGCTGACACACATCCAATCTTGGATTTCTATGAGGCAGCTGTTCAGTACTGAGATTGCACTAACCTGGTCGGGGGCAAAAGAAAAGTAGAGCTGGGTGTCATCAGCATAGCAGTGAAACCTCAGCCCATACTGCCTTACAATGTCTCCTAGGGACAGCATGCACACTGTAAATGACATGGGGGTACAGTACCGAGCCCTGAGGAACCCCATAAGGCAGAGAGAAAGCCTTGGAAGGAAAAATACCCGAGACAACCCTCTGCGTTCTACCAGTGAGGAAAGGTGTAAACCATCTGAGAACTGACACTGACAGCCCACAGATGGTCCTTAAATGCTCGAACAAAACCCCATGATCCACAGTGTCAAAAGCTGATGATAAATCCAGGAGAACCAAGATAGAATGGTGTCTCCGATCTCTCGCCATTAGGAGATCATTGAGCACCTGGACTAGAGATAGGCCTGTAGTTTGCTAAGTTCTCCAGGTCTAACCTTCAGGGAGCTAGGAAATTCACCTGAGTCCAAAGAGCACCCGACGATCTGAGCTAAGACTGGGCCTAAGATGTCACTACAACCCAGAATCAGGGCAGTAGGGCCTGGATCTAAACTACAGCAAGTGGGACGCATCTCCTGGATAATCCTCATAATATCCATGAACTCTGGCAGATCAAAGGTACTCCAGGAAACTTCGGGTTCTGTGACGGGGCACCAACCAACAGCATCCCCATAGAGTGAAGTTGGTAGCACTCTTGCCTGACATCAGCCATCTTATTTGCAAAGAAACAAGTAGATCTCATCACACTCATTTTGAAAAGACTCGACTAAACTACTGACAGGCTGGGTTGCACAGCCTGTCAACTGTTCTGTAGAGTTGAGCCGGTCGGTACTCGTATGGACAAGCAATTTCCTGGAAGGAATTCTGCCTTCTTATGTAAATTTCTGTTTGATTGAATTTATAATGTTCCAACAAAATAAGGTGGTCAGTATCTAAGGCTGTCCTCCGCCAGTGATGCTCTAACCTATGCCCCTGTCTCTGCAACTCTCTTAGAGTCCCATCAAACCATGGGGCCCTAGGGTGAAGCAGAAGGTGGAAAACTTGGACAGGAGCAATAAGATAGAGAGCTGAAGAAATGGTCCTATTATAGGCCATAACTAACTGCTCAGGATCTGTGCTAGTCTTGTCCAACAGCGAGAGGTCAATTACCGCCATCAGATCTTAAGGGACCACATCCCGCAAAGGGCAGTAACTGACCATCTCCTCAGGGGCTGAACTACCCGGGGGGGCTGAAAAATTGAACCCAAGGGTGTAGTGGTCAGATCGAACAGTAGGTTCCACTACCAAGTCAGAGGCCTCGACCCCCAGGAGGAAGACCAAATCAGGAGAGTGACCACCATGGTGAGTAGCTGAGGAAACAACCTGTATGAAGTCCAGAGCTGTCATCACATGAAGGAAGTGTTGACCAAAAAGTGAGGATTTATTGTCAACCCAGGCATTGAAGTCACCCAGAACCATCAGTCTGGGTGACTCCAATGCCATGTCGGTGGCAAAATCCGCTACCTCCTGCAGGAATAGCTTCTCATCACCTAGTGGACAGTAGATGAGAGCTATCCTGCACCCCACACCAGCTACCACAATACACTCAAATGACATGGCCTCCTCAACTGGTACACCAGTTAGGCCCAATTCAGTTTTGAAACAGACCGTGACCACCCCTCCCCCGCGGTCCAATCTCGGGCAATGTAAAACCGAGTACCCGGAGGGTTAGCTGCCTCCAAAATAGGGCAACATTCCCATCTAACCAGGTCTCAAATGCAAACCAGATCTGCTGAACCAACAAAATCTGCAATAAGAGCAGTCTTGTTGCAAACAGATCTGGCATTGCATAACAGCGCCGAGTTGAATGAGGTTGGCGATCTGTCTCAACTACTTGTCCTCCAGAAACGGAGGTGCCCTTGGGTATGGGAACAGAACTGGATCACCAAGTTCCAGACACCATTTCTCCCCAGGGTGTCTTCTGTTCTAACTACCCCAATGGGAGAGCACCACTCCTTAGGGCTCCGCTGTCTCGACCCCCACCACCCGACCCCCACTCCTGTGATCAATCCCCAGCACTTCACAGTGCTGATAAATAGAAGCAGGTAGGGGAGAGGAAAACAGGTGGAGGTGTGGAGAGCAGAGACCGAATAGCACAGGTGAGAGGGGCAAGTAGGCATATTCCACCAATAATTATAACTAAACAATAAAAAAAGCACACAAAACTCCAAATTCCTAAAACAGAGCTGCAGACAATTAAAAATCCTAGAAACCCCAAAACAATAATAACTTAAACAATAATCCCAACCCAACAAAACATATAAAACTACCCTCTTCCCACAACTGGATGTTTTTCGAGGGATGACGTGATGACCCTGGCGCGAGAGGATGTCTTCTGTGCTGCTCCTAGGCCCTATGCATTTTAAAAGCTAATATTTTGGTTCAGGATCCATATTTCAGGTTTGTATGCCTTATTCTAGCTGGTGAAATGCTCCTGATCAGACTTTTACAAGAAATTTCGAAGGTCTGTGTGACTGGAAGCGACTATTAATGCTCCGGCATTGAGTGTTCGGTGCTAACAGAGGGCGCATTGGAGCATCAGAATGGAGGCTGATAATATTGATCCTCTGGAGGCAAGAACCCTGGCGGTAAAACAATCGATACCCCTGTCACCCACACCAGATGAAAAGGCAGGCCAAATAGATTTAGACTGGGTTCTGATTCAACTACGGAGGACATTCTTGAAATTAAACAAATGCTGCAGGGACTGGTGGTCAATTTTGCCACTGTTAAACCAGCATTACACTCCCTAGCTCAGAGAATGGGGGTCGTAGAAGCTAGAGTCGCCTCGCAGGAAAGAAAGGTAACTACTATGGATCAAGAATTTATTGCAGTACACAAGCAAGTCAAAAACTCAAGGTCGGATGAATGACCAAGAATCTCGGAGTAGGAGGAATAATCTCATTCTAGCAGGAATCCCTAGAGAGAGAGCTGAGGGGCTGGACTGTGTCTCCTTTTTACAAGATCTTTTGTTTAAACTGTTCAGCCCTACGCCATATGTAGAGGCTTTTAATCTGGAAAGGGCACACAGAGCGTTAAGAGAAATGCCTTCACCAGGAGCGAGACCTCAAGTCTTAATTCTGAGATTTCTAAATTATAAAGAAAAGACTCATGTGCTCAACAAAATAAAGCTCTACAGTGGAATGGTGCGTCTATTTGTTTTTTTCAGGATCAAACACCCTCGGTCAGGGAGAAACAAAAGGAATATGCAGAAATCAAGAAGAAGCTTTACCTTGTGGGAATTAAATTTCGCCTGCAGTATCCAGTGACTTTGATGGTTCGATTGCAGTTGGGGGAGAAGAGATATCTAACTGCATGTGATGCTTTGGAGGGCCTGTGAGTTGAACTCCCAGTGCTGTTTAAATCACCGCCCTGAATCTCTGCTGACAAGAAGTCTCTGGCATAACATACAAGCTGGTACTTAAATAGTGGTGGCAATGAGATGCAAATCTTGTTCTTTTTTACTGGGCTAAAAAGGTTTGGTTATTGGGGACTTGTGTGGGGCCAAAAGTGGGCTGACCTCTCCAGGAGGTTACAGGGCTCAAACTAGGAGCCTGATAGATCAGTATAGGAATTGGTTAGTTTGGTTAGTTTGGGTCAGGAGGATGTTCAATCCACAGTTATATTTTAAGGGGTTATGGGACATACTGTTCTGGGCTCCATGCTGGGGGTGTGTTCTGTTCCTTTTTTTTTTTTACATAACGACAAGATGGGGAGGAAGTTAAATGTGCTGCTTTGGGAGCGCAGTAGAGTAGTGATTGAATCCCTCCCTATGTGACTTACTTTGTTTGGGTCTTCAGATACGTTGGAAATGGTGGCTTTACACATTAGGCTTTAGGAAGTGGTCTTCACCTCTTCCCTAAAGGGGCGGGTTAAGAAAGGAAGATGAGGGTGATTTTTGATTTGGGGTTTGATTAACCAGTTCATCTCTCTCACAGTACTATAGGTGGCCCCTCTGACATGAGGGTCATTATATCAATGAAGGATATTGATAGGAGTGAGGGAGGGGCCTGGGCAATGATTAAGTAAAGAAGGTGGATAAAGGGAACAAAGTGGTGCATTTCATTCAATTTATAGGTTTAGACTCCTGTGCAAACTGGATTAGGGGTGTAGGCCACTCATATAATTTTTTAGTTGCTTCACCAAGCATGTGGCCAAGGGAGCTGGAACTATGGAGAAAAGGGACATTGGGGAGCAACATTTAACTAGTGGCAATAGAGAGGGGGACTTAAGGTGGAAATAGGGATAGTACAAACTGGACAGGGTCCTGGAGTTGTGGTTTAGGCTATAGGGCTGGGGGGGCACAGAAAATGGCTCATCCATGAATCGTGGTACTAATGGAGGTCAATCCAGGGATCGGGGGATGGGGGGATGGGAGGGGGGAAGTTATGGGGATCTGGAAGGAGAGAGAGAGTTCAAAATCTGGTCAGAGAAGGATGCAGTCCAGTTAAGGGGTATGAATGATGTTTTGGTTAATTTTTTCTGTTTTTCTAATTGGAAATGTCATGTGTTAACATTATTTCATGGAATGTAAGAGGTATTGAGTGTAGACACAATAGAGCTGTCATTTTGAGACATATCAATCAGATGGGTGCCAATATAGTGGCGTTACAAAGACCCACTTATTGTGGAGGAATTGAATCTTCTCAAGCTGATGTGGGTGGGTCAGGTTTATGGGTAGGTAAGGAAATGGCCTCAGGGGGTGTTATGATTTTAGTAAGGAAAACCTGTCCATACTCCATCACACAGGTGATAACAAGGGAAGATTGCAGAGGGATTTATATATCTGGTGTTATTTTAGGCAAAGAGTTAGCAGTGGCTTCTATATATCTTATTTATTTATTTATTTTTTGTTGACCGGGTAAGTGCACTAGACAAATCCTGCCTATTTTCAGGCACGACCTGGGGAGGGATACAGATTAATGCCAACTGACCTTGAACCAGATTAAGCTGTTGGTGGTATTTTTAGTGAGTGAGGAAAATTTGGCCAGGACACCAGGGAAATTCCCCTACTCTTTTCAATAAGTGCCATGAGATCTTTAACATCCACCTGAACTACCACCAATCCAGGCAGATGGGACCTCAGTTTAATGTCTCATCCAAAAGACGGCACCTCAGAAGTGCAGCACCCCTCTCATGCTGCACTACAGTGTCAGTACTGGGATATTAACCTAAGTGACAGATGTGGAAACTGAACCCACAGCCATCTGATCTCCCGGCCTCAGAGGCGAGTGTGCTACCTACTGAGCCACTGACACTGCAAATGATCCAAACCCCTCAATCCAGGCTTTTTTGCTTTACTTGAGCTGGATATTACTATTTTCTTTGCAACCTCTTATTTTAGCGGGAGTTGGAACCTCTGCTTAAATAATTGGGAAGATAGGTGCCACCATCTAGAGGGCATCCGTCTAGGGTCCAACTGGCCATGAATAAACTACCAGAGGTTTCTGCCCTAGTGGATGCAATCCAGACTCACTCTTCAGGGGTAATAATATGTCATTTTCTGGGCGGCTCATAAGAGCCACTCCAGAATAGACTCTTTCTAGTCAATAGTGAGGCATTAGGGAGGTCAGGAGGTGACAACATGGTGTGGCTCTTGTCAGATCATTCCCAATTCAACTGACTTGGGGCCGATATCTGTTTCTACCAGGCCATATAGATGGAAGCTGAATTACTCCTTACTGGTAGAGAGGACAATCCAAAGTAAACTTGAAGAAGCCCTATTGGAGATAATACAGAAGCAACTGCCTACACTACAGAATAAACACCTAAGCGTGGCCAACCTGTAAGGTCTTGTATGCAAGTGTAGCACAGAGATACTGCATGGAGCAATAGATTGAAACATGCCAAGGAGGAGTTTGTAATGGGGCAATTGAATCTTGGCTGCATTGGAAGGGTCAAATATAGAAATAGATAACAAACTTAAAAGTCTGAGGGGGGAGATGGAAGGTATTATGTATAAGAAAGTAGAACTCTGGTTGGAAAAGATACAAGCCAAATATTTGTTAAAGGGAAACATGCCTGACCGACTCCTAGCAGCTAGAGTTAAGGAGTGGGAAGTGGCTAGAACTGTCACGTCCATAGGAAATGAGGGGAAAATCTTTACAGATCGTCAGAAAGTGGTGGATGCTTTTGCATTCTATTATAAAAAAATCTACCAAACAAGACAAACTGCTGGGGAGGAGGAAATTAAGACATTCTTAGATAGTATACCCTTACCAGTATTGGACCCAATACAGGTAAAGGAGTTGGCAGCTCCTATAAGAGAAGCTGAGATCATAGAAGTTGTACAATCTCTGCCTTCTCGTAAAATACCGGGGCAGGCTGGCCTTATGGCTAAGTCTTATCAAACTCATCTTTTTACTGTACTTCCCCTACTGAAAGATCTCTATAGTCACATAATGCAAGAGGGTGTGTCCCATCCCCCGTTATATCAGGCATACATTACCATAATCACGAAACTGGACAAGCTTAGGGATTTACCTGGCAGTTACAGGCCTATAGCCTTGATGAACCAAGACGTTAAGATTCTAACTAGGATTTTAGCTAACAGAATCCTGAAAATTGCCCCAACCCTAATTAGTCCTGAACAGGTAGGATTTATGCCAGGTAGGGGGGCACACGACGCCCTTAGGAAAATCCATCACATACTTAGCTATGCACCTGACTCCCAATTACCCTTAGCCCTGATTTCTTTAGATGCGGAGAAGGCCTTTGATAGGGTTTCTCATTCCCTTTTTATTTGCTACGATGAAGAAGATGGGTTTCCCTGAGGGCCTTCTCAGAGGCATCAAGAACTTATATGCAGCTCCCACGGCTAGGGTACTGTGTAATGGTTTTGTCTCACAGGAGATCCAGTTAGAAAATGGGACCAGGTAGGGATGCCCCCTATTGCCAATTTTGTTTAACATATACCTGGAACCTCTGTTAATTGCTATCAGTAAAGATGCTAATATAAAGGGGATCACAATAGTGGGAAGGGAGCTGAAGTTTTCGGTCTTTGCAGATGATATACTTTTACATTTAAAGGAACCAGCAGTTATCTTCAGCAGAACAGTTGAAATTATAGAACAATTTGCCACTGTTTCGAACTACAAACTAAATCTAAACAAAACTCAGCTTCTTCCATTAATGTCACAGGTAACCAGAGCAGATTTTGTACCACTCCAGATCCACTGGGCGACAGAAGGAATTAAATATTTGGGTATATGAATTACAGCTAGTGTGGAGGCGGGGCAGCAACAAATATGGATAAGGTCCTGTCAGCAATTAGTAGGGACATACTTAGATGGAATAAGCTCCCTTTGAACTTTGTAGCCAGATTGGTATTAGTTAAAATGAAGGCTAGGCTATTGTATCCAATCTATTTAGCCCCATATAGCATTCTTAAACTCTGGTTCATTAAAATTAGGAAACTGATATCTGCATTTCTTTGGAACTCTAAGCCCTGTAGAAAGAAACATAGTATACTGTGCTTACCACATAACAAGAGGGGGATAAAGTTACCTGATTTCCATCTATATTATTTAGTGGGTCAATTGGGAATTATGTGTCATTGGGTTAGAACGGTGGAGGGAGAGACATATATCCCAATATGGCTACAAATTGAAGGGCAAATACTAAAAGATCTAGGCCTTTTTCCGGAGGCGATGCTTTTTGCCACACCAGTTAAATGCCTTAAAACAACAACCTCTACCCCAATTGTTAAATCAGCAATGGCCTGGTGGTTGAATCTTACTCCCACAGAGGAAAAATCAAATGAGGACCAGAGCTCAACCTGTGCTGGGCAATCCCAATTTACTGATTGGGAGACAGGTAATTACAAGCGTTGGACAGATCTACTGGGAAACTAACTTAAAGGAATGTTATAACAGACAATGGGTGACTCTTCTGCCTGGATGTGTTGTTTTACAGACAGCTGTAGCTTACCAAAATGTTAGAGGGGTATCAAGAAGGTTGGAGATCCCCCAAGAAACCATTCACATGGGACAATCTAAAGAGTAGATCCTTCACTGAAATCCCTCTCGAAAGTCTATAAGGTACTTTTGGATTATATTAGCCCAAATTCCCCACAAGGGACTTGTATTGGGACATAATATTGGCCCCTCTGAGGCTTACTTGGGAGGACATTTGGAAATTTAATAAGTGTATTCCCATACCCAAATATAAGATTATGCAGTTCTTTATAGCTTCTAATATTTACTTTACCCTAGGAAACTATGTGATCATTGACTCAGACAGACAGATCTGTGTTTTAGATGTGGTATGGGTGCAGGAGATATTCTGCATGTGTTGTGCGAGTGTAGTAAAATAGGGTCTCTTTGGGTTGAAATTAAGCAACATATGGACCCTCTACTGGATTACTCAAAATTTATATTGCCTGAAATTTGTATATTAGGCGATATGTCAAAAGTATCAGATGCCACACCCAAATACCATCTTTCCTTGATGGCTGCAATGGTTAAAGCTTTTATATTGAAGCAGTGGAAGGACGAGAGTATTTGCACCTATACACAATGGGTAAGGACCTTCTCTGGGCTGTGGAAAAAATAAAGAGGCATATGCATTCTGAGGGTAGAAAAGTGTTATATAACAAAAGATGGTCAACATTAGAAGCCATTTACTTACTGCAGGTTACCAAAGCTTGAATACAGATCTGTCTGTCGAGTTGCATTTAGCAAAGAAAACATTAATTTGAGGAATACACAGTTTTATATGGATGTATTTTAGGTATCTTCAGCTCTAACTGTAGTACGATATCCAATTGGTCCTCAACTAAGCTGGTACATGTGAAAAGGTGTTAAGACAGGTTATGGTCTGCTATGTTTTTGGGCGGGGGACTCTGCTTTCCAGGGACATGGCTGGGGCCACCTCCTGGGTTTACTGATCCATAGATGGTGGCTTTGGTTATGCTAATTTTTGAGGTTCTGTAATTTTTATTATAGGAGTTGCCCCTGATTGGGCCTAGTTAAAGAATGACAGTGTTATATTAGGATACGGATGCAATTTGAACTGGTAACTGTATTGGAGGGTTGACCCCTTTAGCTGTGATTGTACATAGTTAGTACTGTATACAGGTTACACAACCAGTTTTGGGTATGTGGATCCTGGGTTTACTCAGGATATATGTTTGTTTTGTGTCCTGATAAAAATGGAAAATTTAATAAAGATCTTTAAAGAACAATTGGATGGTTTTCAAACCCAGAAAAATTAAAAAATAATACAATCCCCTCTCACAGGATATAAAATACACATACAAATATAAATACACCCCTTCCCACAGCCCTCTCACTGCTGAGGAAAAGGGAGAATTCTAGGCACTCCCACTACCCAGAATAAACAAAATAATGAACATAGACATAAATTAAAAATAAAATACAAAAAATATGGACACCCTGGTCCTCTCACCACCAGGAGACCATAAAGTAAGTTAAAAAGACTCTGGGAGAGAAGTCATCCAACAGTAGGAGAAGTCATAAAATAAATCCAAATCAGTATAGCTCCAAACAAAAAGCTTCCAGTAGTCCAGCTGAATTTAAATCCAAATTTCTAAGTCAAGAAAGGGTCAAACAAAATGGATCCAATAGATGAAAGCTGCAAAACTGTATAAGACCTGAAGAAAAGCTTTGCAACCTAAAGGACCCCTGCCAGAGAATACTGCTGTGCCACCATGACCCCTGGAACTGGCCAAACAAATAACTAGACCCAGGAATCTAGGGTTCCCTGGGATCCCCAGCCAGTAGGGGGTAAATCACCTGGACGGATGGCCTACCATAGAAGTCATTAAAATTATGGGTAAACTATTTCTGAAAGAGTTCACAGAGGTGTTTAATCATATCTTGAATATGAATCATATGCCCTCTATATGAATATGGGTATCTTGACATATATACATAAAAAAGTGAGAAATCTGATATCAGAAACTGAGGCCACTAAGCCTGCTGAACTCAGATTTTAAAATCCTCACTAAAATATTATCTAAAGATTAGCAACTGTAGCGAAATTGTTATTTCTCAGGCACAAACTACATAAGACCTAGTAGACAAATTCAAAACCATATTCTTCTAATTAGGGAACTTGTTGAACTAGGGAAGATAGGGGAAATAGATGGTTTATTGATCTTGCTTGATCAAGAAAAAGCATTCAAAAGGGTCAGCAATACATATTTATGGGACATCTTGAGTAGGTACCACATCCCTGAGACAGTAATTAACTGGCTCAAATGTATTTACCACACACAATAGTTGTCCTGGTTGTTCATGGATGGAAGGGCCCCTTAATCAGACTACAAAGAGGGGTGAGGCAGGGCTGTCCCTTAAGCCTGATTCTATATATTTTTTTTATTGACCCTTTAATGAAAATCAATAGTAATAACAAAATTGGTGCAATTAGTATAAAAGGACAACAGCTTCCCTTCAAAGTTATTGCTTATGCAGATGACATGAATGTCATAGTAAGTAATCCATCCTCTGTTAGAGAAACTCTAATAGCTTAGCAGATTTTGGAAAAATATTGGCAGCATCACTAAATATCAATAAGATGTAGGGGTCAAAGGTTAAATTACTAGCTAAACTATAAAAAATACAGTTGCAGCCATTTTAATACAACCTGACTCAATAAATATCTTGGGTATTGCATTTGGTACTGGGGATTTAGACATTATAAATTAGAAAGATAAAATAGAGATGGGAAAGCAAAGATGGCTCAATGGAACAGATGGAAAATGGGAAGAAAAAAGAATATACATCATACAAACTTATCTAATCACAATTTTTATACATTAGTTATATCTCTCCCAAAAAACTCTTGAAACTGTACTACTCAGTGTTTTTTTTTTAAGCCTGCTGGGGCAGTCGCTTGAATCCTGTGAAAGACATACATTATATCTTACCATATCAGCAAAGCAGATTGAATATGCCTAACCCAGTCTTATTTTTAATAGTTTTGTTTCTTTTACCAATATAAAACCAATACTTACACAGCAGAACACAATATGGGAGGTATTATTAAGAGAGAAATGTGTAACCTGGATAAATCAATGGAAACAGAATCCTTAGAACCTTGAGAAAATCTGTTACGACTCCCAAATACATAAGATGCAAATTTCTTAGAATAAAACAATGGGGCTTAATGGTACAACAATTAATTACAATAGCTAGAAAACAGTTATATAATTATTTATTAGCATCAACATGTGAGGTTGAAGTAGTCTCTCAAAATGCCCTTCTGAACACAGGGAATCCTCAAACTACTACTGAATAATACAAGAATACCAGAAAAGATGTGGGATATACACTGGCTAACATGCCATGAGAAGATAAATGTGAAGGCTAACCAAAAACACAAGCCAGTACAAGAAAGGATCTGTAGCAGGTTAAAGTGTATACAAGAAGAAGAAACAATACTGCATCTCTTCTTTCAATGCACTTTTATATTAGGGTTTTGGAGTTTTTAGCTCAACAGCTGGATGAAAATATGTTTAGTATGTTTACATACAATACTCTCATTTATAGATGTTGCTCAAGGTTAGGAAAAATGTAATTTAGGAATCTTACAATGTTTAATGACAATACTTAAGTGGAACATCTGGGTTATGAGATGTGGGTATTCTCTGCAACAAAAGGAAGGTATTCATATAGAGTTATATAAAATCATGCAAGACTGTATATAGTTATACAGATGGGAAAAAGGTACACTAACAAATGAGAAGCTACTCAAATTATGGAAAGGCCTTCCATGGATCACAGACACAGATGTTCCTATTACTTAACTCCTGTCTTTTTTCCTTTTTTACCTTATAGGAATTTTGTAAGGTGTGTTTTAAGTTAAACTTTTCAGCTCTGATATTTTTGCATTAGTACCTATAAAAAAGGATATTTTGTGAGGTTTTGTTCCATATATTTTTCTAGCTTTTGTTTATGTGTAAAATTTCTGGTCAAGGTTTTGATGTATCAATAAAAACTCCCTTCTCTTTTCGAGAAGTGCCATTGGATCTTTAACATTCACCTGAACAACCACCAGAACAGGCAGATGGGACCTCAGTTTAACATCTCATCCAAAAGACGACACCTCAGGAGTGCAGCCCCCTCATGCTGCACACTACAGTATCACATTTAACCCAAGTGCCTGGTGTGAGGATAGAACACACAGTCTTCTGATCTTCTGGCCTCAGAGGTGAGTGTGCAACCTACTGAGCCACTGACACTGTCCTAACACTGACACTAAGTCAAAGTTGTTTCCAGGTGTGACCTGGGAGCACAAGGAAGTTAAGTGACTTGCTCAGGGTCACACAGTATGCAAGTGGGGGCTGTTGGGATTCAAACCCAGCTCTCCAGGTTTGTAGCTCAGTGCCCTTAACCACTGCTTATACTGCCTCTAAAGAGGAGGAAGGAAGGAGGAGATGGGGTGATTTATGTGAGATAAGTGATAAAAACAATTGAGAGACAGGGAATGGGGGGGGGGGTAGCAATTCCTTTGTAGCATGATTTGAGCTATGTCCTCTTCTGAAAAATGCTGCTATTACTCATACCATGACCTCCAGCTCTGGTTGCCACTTAAGCTTTCAGAATTGCTACTTTACCTTTGCCAGTGCCTGAACCCTTTCTGTTTGCCATGCTTTTTAACATACAGTAATACAAAAAAAATTTACACAATTTTCAGTGATGAGTCTTACAGCAGTTACAGGCCTGTATTGAAAAGTGTTTTATGTGGGAGAAATAAATCCTACACAAAGGTGTGCATAATTGGCAATAATGAGTCTGATGGCAGTTACTGATCTCTGTCAAAAAGGTGCTTTATTTGAGAAAGATATAATAATGCAGAGTTGTAGTCAAGTTATAGGCACCCAAAATTGCCACTCTTTAAGCTGTTGCTATTTGCAAAAAGCCAAAAGTTGCAGAAAAATGTATTTCCAGTTAAATTTTTCACATAAAATCTAAACATATTAACCAAAACATTTGACTGATAGGGTTGTTTAGTTTAGTGTCCTCAGAATTTTGCAATGCCTTTTATGCTGTGATTGTTGTTGTACAAAAAACGAAAACATCTTCTATATAGCTCTTTTAAATCCTTTCATTTCATTTTCAAGGTGACCCAAGTGCAGAGCCTCACAGAATATTTTTCATAAAGCGTGATGTTGATTCTCGGTAGGTTTTGGTTTTAAGAGGTTACCCCAATTATTCAGTGGCAGTGCATCACGCTGCTGCATAGGCAATTGAGGTGCAGGAGCAGAGCGAGGTCACTGAGTCAGGTAATGGGCCTGACTGAGGTAGCTGCCACTTGGCACTGTGCTTCCATCAGGAAGGGATGATGGCAAGTTCCAACACCACAGTGACCCATATGGCTGAGTTAGTGACCTTGTTTTACACCACATGACATTTCACTGATAGAGGCACAGCTCATGTCACAGGGTTAGAGGGAGGAACTGGGGAGAAAATGGAAAACAAATACTCCCTGCCATCCCAATGATGGCTCATAGAGCCTGAACAGGGTACATCCCTGATTATAGTATATATTCCTAATAAAGAGCAGGGAAGGGAAAACAGAGAACGAAAAACAAAAGTTTGGTTCTTGAAAATGAAAAGAAAGAGCCAGCCCTGTGGCTCTGCAGTACTATTAGTACTACTAACTACTCCAGAAAACTGAGTTTCAGAATGGACCTTGGTCACTTGAGGGCCAGCCAGTGGAGGGTGGCTTGAGCATTCCATGGCTGGCTCTCCTCTTGGGATTGGGGGGCACAACCTGTGTCACTTTCTGGTATTGCTGCTTAGGTTGGGTGGCAGATCAGCACTGTGGATGTGGAAAAAAATAAAATGAAATTAAAGGCTTTAAAAAGAGCAATAAAATCTGGCAGCCTTCTTTATTTGTGATATAAATAATAGCCAACAATAAGGGTGAAAAATAGTGAAATGAAAGCGAAACACTCCCATGAAGAAGCCTTATGGATAAAACATTAGAGATACAGTATGTGGATGTTTGAATTAAACAAGATGATTTTGAAAATATTGTTCTGTAGGCTTTGTGCAAAAGCTGAGTGTATGGCCTACACACTTAGTTTCACAGCCTCATTGGTTAGGAAGTCATAATGTTAGATGTTCCACTGGTTCGACTTCACCTTGGGGCTATTACTTGTCTTCAGCATCCTTGCTGTTTCTAAAATACATGATAAATGACATGCATACCAAGAAGAAGATAACTATATCTGATTCAAAAGTTAGTGCATCATAATAAGAGTGGAACTATGCGGAAGGGAGCATGGGGGGGCGAGAATATCTGACTGAACTTTATGCAGAAAAACATTTAACAAAAGCAAACAATTTTATTAAGGTAAATCATGTTTGCACCCTAGCAATGGCAAGTTAAAAGTGATGAAAACAGGCTGTTGGATGCATTCAGGGTATAACATTAAATGATGAGGCTCAACAACATCCACAGCTTTGCTACATATTCTCTCAGATGGCAGATTTTATCCCCAGCTTTACTACAAATCGTCTCAGATGGCACACTTGTAGGTGAGCAACTGATATATCACAGCCAGTTGCACCAAGTGAGGGGATGAATGCATCTTCTGAGCCAGGTAGCCCAATGGATCAACTTAAAAAGAGTCAAGATACTCTGCAAAATAGCAATTTATTTTCCACAGAAAAGAATGTGACTGTGTTCTATTACTGTTGACATAATAGCATGCTGAGAAGTGCCCACTCACTCTCATCAGTACTGTCAGTACCAGGTGTTACTTCCTTATCTCCACCAGTGGAACCAGAACTATCAGATGACATTTTCTCTCCTTTATGAACTTCTTCACCAGCTGATTGTACTAGTGCCAATATGCAACTTGCTAGCTCATCACACAGTTGTTGCCAAAGTGACTCACTCTGTGGCTATCCATGGCCATGTGAAGGACCTTGCATTTGAACCAGGGGTCAAGCATGGTTGCAAAAATGTGGTTGCTGTTAACCATAACTTCTGCAAACCTTGCAACTAGTTCTGCTTGCAGATGCTCAACAAACACAGTGGCCCCTACTGGAATCTCACTGTATTCATGCACAAATTGATCCAAGGATCTTTTTAGGATATGCACTGCTGGGATCACTTGACTTATCAAGGCAATGGACTCACTTAAATTGCAGGTACTCCTCTCAAATGTGGCAAGTACTTTGACCATGGAATAAATCAGTGACTGTTTCCTGGTGGTCTACGACTCTCCCAATGTCACACGCCAATGCTATTTCTTGCAGTACCCACTTTTGTTATAGGAGTATGGAAAGCATCAAGTAAGAAGAATTCCATTGTGTACTAACATTCTGTAACAATCATCAGTGTTGACACAGTCCAAAGTGTTCTTGCACTTCTCTCAGATGGTTAGTGACCTTTACAGATCAGCAAAAAAGATCACAGATGAGGAGTGCTGTAGACACAGCCATACTTGCCTCAGCACTGTAAAATAGCACAGATGTTTGATGATTCAGTGGCATCATTTCACCAGTTTGTCATGTGATGTGCTGAGCTGATGGATGGGAAGACTGGTACTTTGTTCTTGTTTGGAAGGCTTCAGCTGCTGCCATTGGTTGTGAATATGGGAACGTTGATGCTGCACCGATGGTGTGGATATAATATGGGACTGTCCAGATCTGTTTGAAACACTTTTTCATGGTCTGTGGGTTCAGACTGGTGTTGAGCAGGAAAAAGAGCAACCACCAGCATTTTACTCAGAGGAAGAATGGTCTATAGCATTGCCACTGACACCACTGCCTGCATCATTAGCATGGAATAGGTCTGCAGGCAATGATCTTGTCATAGCTTCACAAACATGGGGATGCTTTACCTTCAGGTATTTTGTTAATTAACTGGTTAAGTTTAACAGAGGTTTCCCTCTGCTTATAATGCTTTTGCACAATGTAGAGTGCATTTCTGCTATCCTGTTTTACTAATGCAACATGTAGCCATACCATTCTTTTACTGCTGTGAACACCACTCATTAGGATAGTGTCACCAGATCTCAGCTCTTCAGGCTAGGATACAGCCTGCACAAAAAATTGCTGAAGGGTAACTTGCTTAGTATTTTTGGGAGTGGAGCCACATGCTTCTACCTGCTGCCATGTCTCACACTTACAGAGGTTTAGGTTTTTTGGCTACCCGGCTTTGTTTACGACACTGAAGATAATGCCCAATACCTGACTTAGTTTATGGCAGTTAAGGTAATGCCATAATCTACCTCAACATCAAAGCCACTTTGGTTGGCCTCATCAGATGGCAGAAATCTAGAAATGTAGACACTGTTGGCAGAAAAGGATCACTTGACCAACCCAGTCTACTCAGTTTTCCCTGTCTAGTCTGTCTCTGCAGACCCTGCCTGGTTTCTGATGACCCTCCCCTTCCCTGACTATTTAGCAGTAGTCCTTGATGTCTGTCTCATGCATGATGGAGGCACCACTGCTTTCATCCCCACTGACTCTGTTGGATCACTGTTCCCAGTGTCCACCACTCTTTCAGTAGAGTAGCACTTCCTCACATCCCTCCTAAGCGTTCCGCCTTACAGCTTCATCACCTGCCCTCTTGTCCTGGTGCACTTATTCATTTGAAATATGAGACCATCCTCCTGCACCCTGCTTACCCATGAGATACTTATAGGTATTATCATGTCTTCCTTCACCCTTCTCTCCTACAGGGTATGCATGTTGAGATCTTTCCTTCTGTCCTCATAGGGCTTCTTGTGCAACCCCTGGACAATTTTTGTTGTCCTCCTCTGAACTGCCTCCACCCTGTTTATATATCCGTTCTGAGATGCAGCCTATACAACTGGACACAGTACTCTAGGTGGGGTCTCACCAGCGAGGTGGCACTCAGCAATTCCTCTGCTGGTGGTTAGTACTCAGACCCCTGTGAGTGTTCCTCCTCATCTGCACTATCATTTTTCTACAGTGGAGACAGGCATAAATAACAAGAGAGATCACTGAAGGGGTGGACACAGTTGAAATATGTTGTACTACTGGATGGGCCACAAAGATAGGAGGGACCAGTGTCACAGTAGAAGTACTGGTCACTGGGGTTTACAATGGTAAATACGATTGTGGTTAAAGCAGAGGTACCATAGTAGTGGTCTTTGTTACAGTGGATAGAGTGGTCTGAATCACAGTGGCAGGAGTGATCTGAGTTACAGTGGCAGGAGGGGCTGCCAAGCCCTTTATTGCAGCAGAAGCTGGAGTGCTAGTGGCAGTAGTGGATGGGAGGATCATAGCAGTAATGGTTAAGGCTGAGTTGACAATGGTAGTGGTGGCAGGGCAAGGGATGAAAAATACACATTGGTGATATCAGTGTCACTAACATGGAATGAAGAAGACACTAGTGATATCAGTGTCAGTCAATAATGACAATGTCAGGGGAGTGGCCAGCTGGCATCGCAGCAGACATGATCTAGCAGAGCTGTACTGGCACAGACACCTAACAGTAAAAAGGACATGTAATTTGCATGTGGACCAACTAAAGATACCTCCAGCCTCCTCCTTATGCCCCATGGCAACAGACAAGCAACAAAAATGGCAGCTTAAGCTACCCTTTGAGCCGATCAGAGCCACAACAGAAAAGTGCACTCAGTAGGAGGTGAAAACTTGCTCCCAGGTCTCAGTTGCACAGGACCTGCCCTCGATGTCTGAAATCGAGCACTCACTAGCAGGCACCCTGAAACCCTAGCTAACATGAAATCAGAGATTTAAGCTAGGTATAACAAACTGTCAGTCCAAATTAGCCACATCAAGAGATCACTACCAGCTTGTAAGAGACAGCTGTGGTACACGCTATGCACATTGATGAATTGAAGAAGTGGGTTCATCAGCTTGCAGGCACAGTAAGGAAGGTGGTGAGGACCATGATAATCTCAAAGTTTCCTTCAAGGAACTCAAATCCCATGTGGACAATCAACAAAACAGAGGGTGGAGGTCAAATCTCAGCATTATTAGGCTGCTGGAGGTGCTGGAGGTAAGGAGCCAGAGAAAAAGCAATATAAAATTTCTGGACGCCCATTTGAAACTGGATCCTAGCATCCTGGAATACTAAGTCAAAAGAATCTACAGAACTTGTCCAACCTCAGACCTGTGGACAAACCTAGGCACTGCCTAATTAAATACCTGAGGTATACAAACCAGGAGAGGATCCTTAAAGCTGCCAAAGCTCATGGCCCTATTTAAATTGAGAAAAACAAAAATTATCAAAAGGATCCCCAGTCCCAATCAAAGAGTTGCAGCACTGATCCAAAATCACACTGGCTTAAACCATTAACCCTAAAGGAAACTGCTTACCTTAGTTACAAAGCTTTATTGAGTGCCAGTATAAAAATGTGCCTTTAATCCGTAGCAAGTACAGAGTGAAATGGTGGCAGAACTAGGCATTTACCATAAAACAAAAATCCTGCTGGCACCTCCTAGGTGCATACCTCATGGCGGATCGACTGGCAGCCGTGGACACGCTTCACTCAGAGCTGATTAGCTTATGGATCCTGTCTTCTTAAATATGCATATCTCATGCTTATTCAATAGACGGGAATAATGATGCACAGCTCTGTGATACTGCCTGAGAAGCATAAAGTTACAAGATACATAAGACACATTAGACAACTACATAAATTAATACAAACATCTGTAAAAAAACAATGCAATGGTAGATCCTAATTCAGTCCTTTAGGGCTCATAATCTGAAGTTTAAAAATCTAGAAGCATTCCCATTACAGAAGTTTCTTCTGAATATCACCTTCCTTTGGGCCAACAGTTACTTTTTAAATTCCTGTGAAGTTTAGGGCTGCTGCAGGGCCATGGCCTGCCTCAACGAAGTGTCATGCCATTGAATTCATCAATACCTTATCCCTAATGGCTGACTTATGTTCACTGATGTGTTCTCTCATGAGTCTTTTCATTTGCCTCACATATCCCAGTCCACAAATGCATGTTAGCATGTAAATTACACTTGAAGATGAACAGTTAATAAACTGATTAATTTTGACCTTCTTGTCCATATGTGGATGTTTAAATATTGGAGAGTTGTTTGTGTTATTACAGTGGGCAGTGTCCACACCTATAGTTACCACTTGGTGCATCAGGTAGCCACATGCTGCTAGCAGGCTCAGCTTGGAGCACAATGTTTACTGTCTTATCTTTCACAATCTAGCCCTTCAATATATAATTCTTGGATATGCAAATCTACTTGAAGCAAATACTGAATCACTTTGTAGAACAGATCAATGTTTTCAGATGATGAAAGCAATAGGATTGATCCGATTGCAGTATGTTGTTACAAATGTAATGGGTTGTTCCTCCTCAGTTTTGTTCTTTGGGACCTACAGACTTGTTCTGCCAGTTTCCTAGTATTCTTTGCTCTTTCCAGTCCACATAAAACACATTCAGGGGTAGAGATGCAGAAAAATTAAAATCCGCTGGCGAAGTGAGCAGCGAGCCGCCCATTGTCATATCTCTTCACGATGAAATGGCCATTGTAAAGTGCTCACTTAGCCATGTTATTGTGACTTTGCATTGCCATTCCACCTTAATATGAAGTAAGGCGAAGTAACAACAATATTGGCAGCCTCCCACACTTCACATGGCTTACAGTACTGTAAGTCACATGCTTTAGCCAAGCAGGAAGGAAGTGAGTCATACAAGCAGATACTTTCACTTTCTCCAGTGCTGAGTAACAGAAAGGAGGCATTTGGTAGGAGGAGAGTAGAGAGAATTGTAGTTGTTGGTAAACGGGATCAAACCCAAAAGCTTTTTTAAAAGCTAACTGTTTAGGGGAATTTTTTTGTACTGTTTTGGCAGTTCATTTTTTCTTGTGGTGACTGATTTCTTTGTTTTATAAGTTTTGTTTTGTGTGTGTGTGTGTGTGTGTGTGTGTGTGTGTGTGTTGTGTTCTGTGTTGTCTGTTGTGTGTTCTGTGTTGTGTAGTGTGTGTGGAAGTCGTTGGCGACAGCGTTGCCTAGTTGGAGAGGAAGGAGGATTCTTTTGAAACGGAGCAGGGACAGGATCTGGACTGTCCAAGTCAGGACTCAGAGAGAGAATGCATGGGACTGTCCCGGGGCAGTGGAGCCATGTGCCAGCATTGCTGGCAGGAGGGGAGGAATGCACATGCATTGGGATCATGGCTGGGTGGTGTTGGACTGCTCAAAAATCTTTGGTTCCTCCCTCCTCCAGAAGCAGCAGCACCAACATGAACACTAAGTCCACCATCATCACCAGTGGCAGCTGCAGGAGATCCAGCAGCAGTGCCTCCAAAGCAGCAGGTTGAGCCCCACTATGACCATGCTGTTGGCACTGCACCTGCTAGTCCCGTGCCTGGTGCCCCCAGCAGCTCCCAGTTTGGCAGTTTTCAACTGTGTCAGGGGGACAACAGCCTTGTTGAATGCAGACTTTGTGGGGTGGAGGTATGCTGTGGCCCTTGGGGGACACATCTGGGAACTGGGATCCAGTGCATTCATATGTTGAACCACCACAAGGTGGAGTGGCAGGCTGCCACAAAACAGGCCAGGCCTCCACCTGCTGGCCCTTCTGTTGCAGTAGCAGAGGGTGCTGCTGTTGTGCATCACCGCAGCAATAAGAGGGAACAGCAGCAGCTGCTCCACCACCTCCACCACCCACCACCGCCACCAGCACCACCCTCACCACCCCCACCACTACCTGGTGTACCACCACCAGTGGACCCCACAATGCCTACAACTCAGGCAGACATTGTGCTTTTGTGGCCCATGGTGGAAGAAAATAATGAGAGGGTGGGTGCTGTCCGGTAGCAGTTGGAGCAGATAGAGAAACACCAGTTATAGACTGTGTCAATGCTCCATCTGTTGCTGGACCAGCACATGATCCTCCATTAGCATTTTTTTGCAGCACATTCCCCCCACCACTATAGTGTTTTTTCTTTTGTTTAATAACAGAGAGTGGGACAGCACCAGTAGTAATTTAAATAAATACATACTTATACCTACATATGTACATGCTCCTTATTGCTGTTATTATAATCCAGTACCTCAATAATGTTTACCTTCTGTTGTGGAGTGGTTGTGAAAAAGCAGGACTGAGCAGTGCAAGTATAATGTGCTAAACTGCATGTGTGCAGTCAGTGTTTTTTCGTGTGTGTGTGTGTGTGTGTGACTTCAGACATTGTCCGGCTTCTTGCAAACATATATCTGCTGACTTGTTGCAGTGTTTATGGTACAAAGAATAGAGATAAGAATATATAACGTATATTTTATTGTCACCATCATCATCAGTGGACCAAGTGATATGACATTTTTTCAGAGGTGTCTGGCCAGAGTGCACCTCAGCCGTATACTGCACACATGACTTTTAGGAGAGCATGCATTTTTGTGCTATTATCTCTGCAAAATCACATGTGCAGTATGAGTGACTGAGGTGCACAGTGGCCGGACCTCTGAAACTATCACATCTCTTACACAGCGGTGCTGATGGTACAAATAAAATATACATAATATAGTCTTTCTTATCTTTATTCTTTACATACACAACAAACCACTATATATGTTTCATGAAGCTGGGCAATGTCTGCACTGAGGAAGAACACTGATGGCACACATGCTGTTTAGCATAGCATACTTGCACTGCTCAGTCCTGCTTTTTGACAAACACATTGGGAGTCCCAACACAAAGTAAACATTATGGAGGCTCAGAAATATTTATTTTTGAAATAGACATTAAAGCAGCAGTGCAACAATCTGGTGAAAGTTTTGACCTATACCTTTTATGCAATTTACATTGCCACTTTACTACCTCCTGACTTGTATGATATCATTCTTTCCAGTATTTGAGTCTGCTTTAGTACTTTTGTTCATGGCTGAAATAATAAAGGATGTTCCTTTTAATACAGTGCAGACCAGCTCTTCATCAGTATTTTCTGCTGTTTTTGTCCATCAGTTGCTTATATATCACTTCTGTTGTGATTAAAATTAACAATTATACAGCAGGCAGTGTTTTCTGACCTCACAGAACAATATTTGTTCAAAAACAGCTGCACATACTGATGAAAACCTAGCCCCAGCCATATTAAAAGGAGTGCTCCTTTTATTTTTTCAGACATGAGAAAAAGTACTAAAGCAGACACAAATTGTGAAAAGAAGGGTATCATACAAGTCAGGAGGTAAGTGGCTGGCAATCTAAAATAGCACAAAAAAGTATAGGTCAAAATTTTCAACAGATTGTCACAGTGCTGCTTTAATTTATAATTTAATTTTGACATTATGTGCTCACAACACACAAAATGCAACTGTCTTGTGTCCATAAAATGTCCAAGTGCTGCTGAAGTGAAATGGGAGTGGTACACCACATGCAAAGTCCCCAGACTGTATTAGCAGTCACTCATGTGCTCTGTGGTCACAGAGTCCCAGAATTTTCTGCATCCCCAAAATGTAACTGTCTTGTTGTCCAAAAATTCCTAAGTGCTGACAAAGTGAAATGGGAGTGGTACACCACATGCAAAGTCCCCAAATTTATTGTGAGGTCACTCATGCAGACAGTGGTCACACAGAGTCCCAGAATTTTCTGCATCCACAAAATTAATTTATTCATTTTTCCTTACAAATCGGGTTTACAACCTTTGAGTCAGAGAGACTCATTTACAAAGGCACCTCATGAGGGGCAGGCACACATCAAGACATTTATTACAGTGCAAATTAAAACAGAGGATAACATTACAAGTGCAGTAAAAGGAACAATTAACATAGATACACTTAGGTTACATAATGTAGTAGTTTGTATGTTACTTAGGTTTCATAATGTTGCAAAATTGTGAGTTACATTCATGGATATAGTAGGTCCTCAGAGAAGACAGTGGGTTAGATCCCTGTTTGGACCTAGTAGGGAAGGGGTAGGTCAAATGCAACTGTCTTGTGTCCAGAAAATTCCCAAGTTCTGATGAAGTGAAATGTGAGTGGTACACCGCATGCAAAGTCCCCCAGAATGTATTGTGCAGTCACCCATGCATGCGGTGTTCACACAGAGTCCGCAGAATTTTTCTGCATCACCAAAATGCAACTGTCTTGTGTCCAGAAAATTCCCAGATGCTGATGAATTGAAATGGGAGTGGTACACCACATGCAAAGTCCCCCAGAATGTATTGTGCAGTCACCCCTGAACACGGTGGTCACACAGAGTCCCCAGAAGTTTTCTGAATCCCCAAAATGCAACTGTCTTGTGTCCAGAAAATTACCAAGTGCTGATGAAGTGAAATGGGAGTGGTACACCACATGCAATGTCCACCAGAATGTATTGAGCAGTCACTCATGTGTGCAGTGGTCACACAGAGTCCCAGAATTTTTCTGCATCCCCAATATGTAACTGTCTTGTGTCCAGAAAATTAACATACTATAATGATGATATCATGATGCACAGTGTCTTGCTAAACTGTGTGAAGGAGGGATAACATGACATGAGTGACCATTCAGTGTTCCATCACAAATGTTGACAGTGAGAGAACTGTTGCTTGTCCAAAGTGTGCTGCGAATGCGATGCCATCACCTCAATTGGATGGAAGGGTGCCCTTTGTGTGTACAATAAAAGTAGCCTTGGTGAATTGATATATATATATATATATATATATATATATATATATTTATATATATATGGCAAAAACTCTGTTTAATGCGTTAGTTGGGTTGTTCCACACTGACAAAAGCAAGGAAATTCGGTGTTAGGGTTGAAAGCGCCCCTTGGACCCCACTGCCGACACCCCCAACTGGCATCAGGGTGCGCATTAGGGTTGTCTGCCATAATTCTCACCCCATCACATGTGTAAAGAAGCAGAGGTGTAGGAGAATGGGGTGAGAGTTGGGACCACAGCACTAATGTGCACCCATCGTTGAGGTGAGAATCAGCATTCATTAAGTGCTCTAAGTAACACTATAATTAATTCATTAAATGGATTGTTTGCCTCTAATTTCCCTTCTTTCTGAGAATGATAATGAGAAATAGTGAGATGTAATCGTGGGAGGAGGCGCAGGGGCCCGCTCCCTCCACATGATGTCTTGTCACATAGTAACATTGTGCCCGAAATGCAAATAATAATGCATGGTGGCCCTTAAGCGAAACAGAAAGAGAAGCAGTAGTGTAGAACAGAAATATTAAAAACAACGCCAAAAGCAAGCGCAAATGAAAGCATAAAGGGTACGCACATGGTGGCATAGGCGTGAACAGTAAGTGAAAGCGGGAACAGAACACATAAGCGGTAATGGTAACAGTAATGTAAGTGCACAGGCTGGTTTTCCCAACAGCTGCATAAAGAAAGACAGTGAGTACAAAGAATCTTTGCATAATAATGGTTCTCGAGCAGAAAATGAGGAGTTGGAATACTAAATTGCTTATATCTTGGGAACCGTGCGACACAGAAAAATAATTTAAAAGTCATATGATTTATGACTTTCCTGGCTATTTTATACTTAGCCCCTGTAGCATTTTCTGATGAAAAGTCCATTATCTCACACGTTTCCGAATACAGGGCCTGAAAAAGGAGGCAGCCAACGCCGTAATGTTACCGTAAGGGGAAAAAGAAGTTCGAGTGCCATAACTTTGGCTCCTGTAATATTTTTTCCACCAAACCACAAAAAGCACATCTGTGGGATGTTGGCTGTGTTCCCTCAAATTTCAGTCCAAAGACCAAACCGTTATTTTGCAGCAGGGTACCAAAGGATTCCTGTAATCGTCGGACACCATAAAGTTATCCTAGGGAAAAAGCATCAAATTTGGAGTGCTGTAACTTTGCCATGTAATATTTTTCCAACAAAACACTGAAAGGCACATCTCAGAGATGTCTGCTGCGTTTTCTCAAATATCAAGCTAAAACACCAAACTACGTTCTTTTGCAGCAGGGTGCCAAAAATTGCTGTCATTTTCCACAGCCTAGAAAAGTACTCGAGAAGTTTGCAGCTTTCGCAAATTCATTCGACAGTGTCGATAATCGACAGTACTTTGAAGTACTTTTCCAGAAATTTGAAAACATATTTTCTGGTGCGTTTTACCAAAAATAAAGACATGGCTAGCATCCTCAGGGTCCGACTAAGTGAATACAAAAAGAATTAGGTTGCTAGAGGGTCCCAATTTTAAATGCCAAGCATTTTTTTGATCGCTAACTGAAAACAAAATCGCGCATTTGTGACAGTAAAAGGACCGTTTGCGAAAGTAAAAACTGCATTTGCGACACTGTCGAACTTTTTGTTAACTTTTCCCATTGACTTATAATGGGAACTTGTTTTTTGAATAACTTTTGAATCGTTTAATATTTTTTCATGAAATCTTCAAAAGGCACATTGGGGACCCGGCCACATGTTCCCTGAAGATTTCGGACCAGTCGAGCAAACCGTGCGACCTGTAGAGACGACAGTAAAATTCCTGAAAAGTGTAAACGTGCATGCAGATCACACTTAATAACTCCATGGCAGTAATATATATATATATATATATATATATATATATATATATATATATATATATATATATATATATATACAGTTTATACATGTACTCATTGTATTGTTTTGTATCACAGGTCACATACTGTTGGTGTGCACATTCCGTACTTGATAAGAAATTTTGTCTTTGAATTGGAAATGGAATACTCTCAAGCCAATGAAGGTAAGTATTTGTTTTTTTTTGGGGGGAGCATATTTGCAAGTGGGTCTCATTAATGGTTTATTATTTGGTTACTTCTTCACAGATTTTATCTGCATCCTTCTCCAGTCCGGTAATGATGGTCGTGGTCATCACCGATTCAAATAACTTCTGCTTGTTGCATATCTGCCCCAGCCTGAGGGGGGGCATGATGTTGAAGAAGTTCTTTGGATAAGGCAACTATGACACCACAAAGCATCTGGAAGTTCCCTAAAATAAGAAAGGAAGGACTTATTACAACTTGATTGCAGCAGTAAGACATTATGTTTTAGCCGTGGCTGTTCCACCACAGGTATCTGGATTAACACAGATAGCAAGCTGTCCCACTGCAATCATCAGATCACAATTTAATTTAGTACCAGGCTATAACAAATACACTGTGTCAGCGTCGCTGCATCTCAACTCAAGTTACATTTTAAAACCACATCTTGTCAAGTAACATGACCTGAGTCCAACTTTTTCAACACTGTCATGGCTGCACAGTTGCAAATTTGGAATACAGTGCATGATATGTTGCAGAAATATTTTTTGTGACGTACATGTCACCTAGTTTATGAATCATCAGTCTGATTTTTTGCACTCTTATGAAAAAAAAGAACAGATGAAATAAAATTGATATACTTACCAGTATGGATTGGAAATGGATATTCCATAGGTTCCTGTAGACAGTACTGCTGCTGTACCATTGGTACAGACCTTCAGCGAAGGACAGTCATTTGTTGTTAACCTGTAAAAACAAAATAAGTTGACCGATGTGTTTGACCATTGCAGCTCAGAAAAGCAACAGAAAACAAAACACACAGCTAAAGGAAGTTGAATAGCATGAAAACATTAGTACACATACTCACTTTTTAGTTCTAATAGTATGAAGCCTTGTGCCAGTGGCTGATGGATGTGGTCTCCTGTTCGACTCCCTCTGCCTTGGCATGGTCAAGTCATATAATGGAAAACATTGTCACAATGGTGGTGGTGGATGGTGGTGGTCATAGCTGAGGAACATGATGACATTCCCTCCCACATCTTCCTGCATCTGGTGGTGGTGGCAGTGGTGAACAGCGGTCTTATGGTGGTGGTAGTCCAGGGGGACAGACTGTCACATTCCCTATGGTGGCAATGGTGAAAATAAGTCTTATGGTGATGGTAGTCCAAGGGGACACTTGGTCACATTCCCTATGGTGGCAGTGGTGAACAGCGGTCTTATGGTGGTGGTAGTCCAGGGGGACATACAGTCACATTCCCTATGGTGGCAGTGGCTAACAGGTAACAGCAGTCTTATGGTGGTGTTAGTCCAGGGTCCAGAATATACTGTGCTCTGTGTTATAAATGTGATGTGACATATGGAATTTGAGTCACTATGAGTGGGACACTGATTTAACTCTGAAAAATAAAACATGTATCATACAAACAATGTGACAGCCTTTTAACCGCTTGAGTTAAAACCTGTCAGCATTAACCTCATCATCATTCATCATCATCCTCATAAAGAAAGCTGCCCTCATAGTCTTATATGTCTGAATTCTGACCACTGGGACATTCTTTCTCCGTTGTGTTATCATCTGTGTCAGTGGTAGGCCATTTCATGCTGCTAATGCAACCAGGATGGTCCCTTTCTACAACATCAGCAAAACCATGACTATGCCAGGGTACAAATACTGAGGATGCAGTCTGAGCTGGTATGTGCCTCTCATTCATTTTTATGAATGTCAGTAAACTGACATTTGCAGGAGAGAGGTTTGTATGATGATCCCAAGATATTGCACCTGCTGAGCTGAATACCCTCTCAACACTCACAGTGGAGGGTGGGCATGTCAGGTACTTCAGTGCCACAATGGTCAGCTCTGGCCATTCACTGACATTTCAACTCCAGTATAAAAGGGGATCATCAGTGACTGACAGATGCCTGTTTTCAGGCACATATGACTCAACCATTCACTGTGCTGCACTAAGTCCAGTGGTTGATGCATTATCTGCTTCTCCAGAATCATTTATGTCACAAATCCCCACTTGGGATAAAGTCTCCTAAAGTGGGTTAATGCCAACCACTTTTGAGGACAGACCACCTGGAACTGCAGTCCTCTTTTCCTTACAGGATATGCTTGATACTACTCCACCAGATTCACCTTCAGCCTGATTATGCTGCTGAGGTTTGCTGACCTTGGCACGTAACTTTTGTGCCCCATGAACCAAGTGCACCAGTTGTCCACTGACAGTTTTTACCTGTTCAGGTCCACCCTCCAGTATTGTGACAATTCCAAGTCTGTATTGTGGGTCCAGCATTGTTGCTATTGCAAAGTTGTCACTATGCTGAATGCTCAAGATGTGACGATTTTGGTAGAATACTGTTAGCATGTGTTTCAGCAACACACTGCTAGCACTGTCGAGGACAACATCAAGGCAATGCTGTACATTCACCAATGTCTGCCACAGCACCTGCAGCAGTAGAATTGATTGGCTAATGGAAGCAGACTCACCACTCACTGCCTGTTGGCATGTTCAAAAGGCATCAAGATTGTTAATACAGAGTCCATGAGGCGCCACTGTTCAGTCGTCATTGACATGGAGGCCCCAGAATTGTCATGGCTAGTGTGCATGACAAGATATTTTGAGATGGCTTTGTACTGTTCATACAACCTCTCTGCCATGTATAAAGTGGAGTTCCACCAGGTGACAACTTCCAGCTTCAAGTGGTGCTGCAGGAGGCTATTTCGGATCTGCAACTGCTGAAGTTGGTAACGGGCCTTTGCGGAGTATGAAAAGTGAGAACAGACACGGTGTGCAACTGTCAGCATTTCCTTTATATCAGGGTGCTGCAGAAACTCCTGCTCCACAAGATTTAAACAGTGGGCCATGCATGGAACCCAAAAAAAGCCACCATTCATGATGCATTTCACCACATTTGATCCATTGTCACTTGCTATGAACCCAGCTCTCAGGGACAGAGGGTTCAGCCACTTGTCAGTTTCAGTCAGTACCAAGTCCAGCATGTTCTCACCAGTGTGTGAACAGGTCACATTGTGCATAGCAATTGTTGCATGCTGTCGAATTCCTGGAAGATTGCTACCATGAAACTCCACCTTAATATACTATTTATTCACTCTACCAACAGCACAAACCAACACCCGGTACCTGCACCCAATGTGCAGTTATACACAAATATGAACTCCCCGCTGTTTTGCCACTTGTCCACATATCCATACTTAAATGGATGAACGGAGAGGAGGAATGCTGAAGAGCATGTCTTACGGAGTCAGACACAGTATGGTACAACTTGGGGACAGCACGGCTGGAAAAGTATGTCCTGGATGGAACTTTCCATTTTGGACAGACACGTGCAGCAAACTTCCGGAACCCAGAATTCTCCACAAAGGAGAAGGGCAAAAGATCAATTGCCAGCATTTCAGCTACAGCAGCATTAAGTTCATGTGACACTGTATGATTGGGTGGGTACTTTAGCATATGCACAAAAACAGCTCTGTAACATGGGCTGACTTAAACGTTTTACACAGGGTGTGATGGCAAATGGTTCTGCTCTGTGAATCACAGGGGGGTGGAGTGTGGATGGTTGCACAGGTGATGACAAACCCAAAAATGCAGTTATTTTCCAAGATTTACCAACAGGGGTACCACTTGCACTAGACATACTGCACTGACCACCACCACCACCAAAACTGCTACTCTCACCACCACTGGCCAATATTTCAAAATCATTATGCTCCTCCACCTCATCATGCCTGTAGTAATCCTCTGCTCTTATTTCATCACTGCTACACACATTTAATTTTCTACTTGATGTTATAGTCATGGAAGGGGGATAACATGCTTGTTATGGTTGATGACAAGGGTGAACACCCCACTAAGGTATAGGTATTAGCTGCTATCTTGTGCTGGGTCCATAGTGCCTTTGCCTGTTCTTAAGATCTGCATGCTGTCCCCCTGTGCCCAGATGGCTCCCCTTTTTACTTCGCCTCACACGTGCCTGGCAATCCTGGCAGATTGCAAGTGACTCATCATTTACATCTTGCACAAAACAATCCCAAACAAGGGATTGTAATGCTTTAGTTTTAACATGTCCTTGATGCTGCTTATTGAACTCCATTTTTTAAGCCATGAAGTGGGGGGGCATGCTACATGATTTTTCATGCAGGACACACTTGGACTGTAACTGACCACCATGACTACCTATCATTATTACTTGGTCATCATCATCACCAACTGAAACTGGTAAATCACAACTTTTATGTGGGGGTGGGTTAATGCAACCAGACCCAGACACAGCCACCTTGAATTTCTTTTTCTCTGGTTCCCAACGGGGGTCACTGACATCATCATCATATTCATCAACATCATCCACATCTGTTGCATGGATGCTGGCATGTGGACTGTATGTTGCAACCACAGCAACATCATCATCAGCATCAGATTCATCAACACCACCATCACCTGATATTTTTTCACCACACTGTGAATCACTGCATGGCAAATGCATGACCTGAATCATGGTGGAAGAATTGTGACATTGTGCGCTATCATTGACATGATGATCAGAGTCCTCATGTACAGTTACTGGGATGTTTCTGGGGAGAATGACATCATCTAAACTGTCACTCACTGTCACTGCTTCACACTCCACTATATTTTTGGACATGGTAAACTGGTCAAAAGTGGAACTTGAGGCAGCAATACTCATACCACCACCAACAACTACACTAACACCACCAGCTGGGATATCATCTCCTCCAGCTATGAGTGAAAGCTACCAATTGCACTGTAAAAACATTGAAAGAGAAATACCTTTCCTCACATCAACAATGCACTTCTGCAGCTGTGTACTACCATGCCCAGAGACAATCTTACCACTGGAAGCAGTGCCATGGCGAAACAGCTTTGCTTGCACGACTCTTTGCAGGCATTTTGGGTGATCAACAAGAATATTCTAAACAAATTTATATTTTGAAACGTTCACTCTGGGTGGGGCCAGGGGGTGCTAGATGTGAAACTGTGGCTTCAACAAGAAATACAGATGCAACGTCACAACAAGTTCAACAAACCTTAACTAACCAGTGGTGCTGTCAAGTCACAAACAATCCAAACTGGAAAAGAATACCCTTTGCCAGTGGGGGGGGGGAGCACTTACTGCAGATTACGGCAGTGCAAAACCAAGAAAAGATACCACAATGGCAGTACAAATTCACGCAGGTGCAGTGTATATCAGGTTCACGTTGCTGCACCTGCAATTACACTATGGAACAATAAAAGGTGTATTATTTGATGTAATGCACCGCACAGACACTCACACGCACACACACATAATTTGTCTACAAGTAATATGTAGCAAATTGAAAACTTCAGTAATATACCACATATTTTAAACAACCTGAAATTATGCAGTGCTGCACCAGGTCCACAACACACACAATCAGCCAAAAATATCAACAATTACTGAAAATATTACTGTGTGTACATTTCCACAGTCAGTTATACAAGAAAAATATAACCAAAAAACAAATAACTCCCTATTTTTCCAACATAAGTCTATATACACCACAGATACGCCCCTCCCCCAAAGCACACTTCCACTGTCTCTCGGTACACAGATTTAATGTTGTACATTGACATTCAAAATCCACATACAAACAATAAATGCTCAATGATATGAGCACAGGAGGTTTTCTACAATCGAACTAAAGTTTCAGCAAAAATTACTCAAAAGGCTTTTTAACAGCTTTTAGAAGGTTTGAATCTGAAGAGCTCTCAGAGCAGACGTTCTCCTACAGCTTCCTACACATACCACCCAAAACTGATGCTGTGCAGAACAATCTAAAGCCCTTGTGACTTGAAATCCCATGAATCACTGCAAAAGTCACCTTTGGAGCTCAAAACAAGGCGAAGTGAGGTGAAGTACATTGTTTTCAATGTACTTCACCTTAAAATTTGTGGAGTAGTGGTTTGGGGAAGGCAGAGTAATGCAAAGTCATTGTTTTCAATGGAATTCGCATTACCCATTATGACACGAGGTACACCGCTTCGCGCTGTGGAGCACTTCGCAAATTCGCCTTCACTCCGCAGATCGCTTCACAGAGCGAATTGAGGCCACTTCGCCCACCATTATTCAGGGGTGTATCCTCTATTCACAAAACATTGTGTCATCATTATGGAATTCTTTTTGAACTCTTTATCCAAAATACCAGAACTATCAGTATACTGCAATTCAAGTTGAGGGCAGAGCATGTTTCAGTCAACTAAGACTTCAGCAGAGATCTCCAGTACAGAAGACAACAATTCAATGGAGTGAAGTCCAAATTGCCTCACCGTGGCTGAGAGTTTGCAATTTTGTGTCCTACACAACTTAGGATTTGTCGACCTGGCAGATCAGTCTGTTTTTCACAGATCCAACAACAGCCAAAAGGTATGCCAAGGTAGAGATGCAGCAATGGAGGGAAGATCTCAAACAAGAGGAAATGTTGCAGTCAACAGATAAGGTACATTTGTTCTCCTGACTGATTAAGATGATTCCTTCACCTAAGTATCTGCTACAAGTACAAAAGAACCTAGCCGCTGCATCTGACTTGCTCTGTGAAGGCACCTATACTTGTACTCTCAGTTTTGCTGTGGTCACTGACTGCCAACTCTACAGTTCAAGCCGTTGAGTATGATTGCTTGTAAACACTCGGCACTCACAGACAACAGGCAGCTAGTGGGTGTGAACCTCTGGCAATGGGGTACAATACTGTGCTCATAATTAAACTACTGCTTAAAAACAGATATAGGGGACTTGTGATTGTTTTTCCTTTTTCAGTTCTTTGGTAACTAGGTAAGGCCCACTAGGCAGAAGTGCCTGTTTTCAGGGGTGACCTGGGAGCACTAGGGAAGTTATGTGACTTACTCAAAGTCACACAGTATGCAAGTGGATGTTGTGGGAATCAAACCAATGTCTGCTGAAGATACCAAACCCATTCACAGCTCTAGGCTATACATCCAGATTTTCTGATAACGAATTTGATTTCTTTATCACATGATCCTGAATACCCATCACCACTAGCTCAGCACATGGCCCTTGATCTAATATGGTGCTGGGACCTTGAACAATCCTTGTCCAGCAAGCTCTACTGTGCACTTGAGGTGGAAATCCATTCACGACAGTTTGAGCTTCCCACACACTTAGCCCTCTTGAACGTGCACATTTTGGTGAACTCGGATGTACCTGTGCCACTACGACAATGTTCCTAGCTGCTGACTCTAACAATCTCATTATGACATGCCAGTTATTTTAGGCTCATGTGATATTCCTGATCCCTCCTCGGCTATCCCTGGGTGTGCAAATACAAGAGGTGGGGTGAGGGAGTTGAAATAAAAAGCCTGCCTATATGAGTGCTAATCATTCACATTCATCTCATAGTATTAAGAACTACACCTACCAGTGCTGGATTGTTGCATGTCCTGTTTTTTGTTTGTTTGTTTGTTTTTCATTTGTGCTCCTTGTTAGTAAAGGGCAGGTTCTCCTAATTGAGACTCTGGGGCAACAAGGCAGTTTTAATGCTTTAAATTCCAGCTCAAACAAATTAATGCTTCCTGTTATGCTTTCTTATTCAACTCCATTTGACCATGTCTGCCTTGTTAAAGGGGGGAAATCCACAGCTGATGGCTTGATGGTGGCAACCTCTTCCTTCCGAGGAAAAGCAGGGTCACTGTCTGCAATATCAACATGTAACTCATTACATGTTTAATTGTGTCCTTCTGCATGCCTCGCTTCTGAAAGAGCCACTGACAGCTCAAAAAGAACCTTTAAAAACATAATATTTGGACACAAAGTAGCTTATATTTCTCATTAGCTGTGTATTTCTTATCCCCATTATTTATTACTGAGGTCCATGCTTGAAAACAGGATAGTTGTTCCTGGACTGTCCATTGGTTCCAATTGATTCTTCTCAACCTGATGTCATAACACTCTGCTTGTGACATCACAGTTAGTCCCATGGCAACAGATTGTAATGTCACAACAGAGCATTACGATGTCAAGTAGGGACTAGGATATACAGGCAAATGAACTCTAAGGGATAAAGATTTTATTTTGTTGATTTTTTTCAGTAATAAAGAATGGAGTGGAGAAATCTATACAAGATATATGAAATACAAACTGAATTCTGTCTAAATATTATGTTTTTCAAAGTTTTTCCAAAGGTGTCAGCTGCTCTTTAACTGCATTTGTTTTGTAAGGGAATCTCTGTCTATCCCACTTTGCTTGAGAAGAGTGTGGGAAGCTTGGATGGGTACAAGCCTTGGTGCTTGCACATCCAACAATGTGGGAGTGAGGACAGAGAAGTGTTTTACATATTTGCAATTCTTGTTGTTTTTGCTACAACATTGTAGGTTGGGAAGACTATATGGGACAGGGGTGAGGGTGACCAAGGAGGGAGGAAGGGGAAATAAGAAGAATCAGCATTTATATAGCACTTTTCAAACACAATGTATCCCAAAGCACTTTACAAGCAATGCTAGACTAGTAGCAAGTGACTGAATGTGTAGTGGCAGCCATATCACATCAACATCCACACACAGCTGGACAATTGCATGAACTGGTTTTATGGGAAGGGGAATATTGGCCAAGACAATGGGAATGTCCCCTACACTTTGTTAAGAATGCCTTGGGTTCTTTTACTTCCACCTGCACACCCGCGAGGACAGCACCAGGATGGGTAGAAGAGACCTCGGTTTAATGTCTCATCCAAAGGATAGCACACCCCAACAGTACAGCACCCCCCTAATACTGCATTCGGTTGCCAGCTTTTTAGGTACGGGTCCAATCCAGGTGTGGGACGAGAACCCACAACCTTCTGGTCCAGAGGCAGGTATGCTATCAACTGAGCCAAGCTGACACCTAACTGAGACACACTGAGGGGTAAAACTGTTTTCTGTTCAGCTGCTGTTGGGTAATACAATGTATATGAGCTATTGTTTAACTACTAAATTGGTGTATCAGGTTAGCAAGCACATATTCGACCTGCAGCCTAATGGATAATGAGAGTGTGGTTTCAACATGGAATGTCAATGGTCCAAAAATGTAATTATAAAAAGAAAAGTACTGGGGCTGATCAAAAGGCTAAAATGCAGGTTCTCCTCATGCAAGAAAAAACATATGAGCATGGCTGAGGTTTGCAAAGGCCAATGGAAGTGGGGGAGGACAATGTGTTGCTTCCTTCTACTCAACCAAGGTAAGGATGTTAATCATTGGCCTGCCACTAGAAGTCAAAAGTACCATTCACAGGACCCTCTCAGATCCAATAGGGAGATACATTCTGGCACTGGTTGCCCTTGTGGAAGATGGGGATTACTCAGTGGCTCTAGGACCTCTCAAGTCCCAACCCTAGGTTCATAGGTTCATAGGTGTATATGAATTTGAGGGCAAGCCCAACAAGAAAATTGCTGCCATTATATTACTGGCAGAAATAAAAAAATTTCTCTCCCATGTACTTATCCAACCTATATTTGAATTGTTCTATAGAATTGCTGGCTATAACAGTGGGTGGGCGTGAGATCCAGATTGGAGGTAATCTTTGAGTAAAAAAATTATTACGCTTTGTGGTTTTATTAGTCATTGTGTAAAGTTTAGAGGCATGTGATCTAGTATTCACAGTTGATACCTGTTTTACCATGCAAATGGTTTCAAGTAAAACAGGATCCTGAAAGGCTTTAAAGGCCAAACATAACTCTTCCCTTAGTGCCCTGTATTCAAGTGAATATAAATTTAGATTTTTAAGTCTATCAGTATATGGCTTATTTTCTTGGCTCTTTATTTTCCAAGTAATTTTCCTCTGGATCTTCTCTAAATCTGATTTGCCACCAATTGTAGTTGGTGAGCAAAACGGGGCACAAAAGTCAATATGCAATCTAACCAGACTAGTGTAAAGTGGAATGATGACCTCGGCTTCTCTGCTTTTAGCATGTTTTAGAGTACAGTTTATCATACAGTGACACTTTTGTATTACCTTATTCTTATTGGTGTTAAATTTCAAATTATTAGTTATGATAATACCAAGGTCACGTTCATGTGTAACTTCTTCTAACTGTAAACCATTAAGAGTATAATTTGCTATCCAATTATTTTTGCCAAAGTGCATCACTTTACATTTTTGTAGTGTTAAAGTTCGTTTTGTTTGCAACTTACCACTTAGATAATAGATCCAGATTACTCTGCAAAGACTGAATAGACTTTGAATCATTAACAACACAGCTTAATTTACTGTGATTGGCATATTTGTGAATCCATACATCGTTATTTGTTTGCATGCTTGCAATCATTATATTGAAAAGAATGGGTCCCAAAACTGAGCCTTGTGGGACTCCACTTGTGACAATAACCCAGTCTCAGAAATGAACTCTGATGTTAACCCTTTGTGTTCTATTTGATAGCCATGAATGAATCCATTTTATAATATTTTGGTTCAGTCTTATGGTAATTATGATCTATTAATATTTTATGAGATGCAGTGTCAAACGCTTTCTCATAATCCAAAAAATTACATCCACTGGAAAGCCTGAGTCCAGAGCTTTGCTCACTGGTTCAAAGAAGCCAATTAAGTTGTTCTGACATGATCTTCCTGGGGTAAAACCATGTTGTGAAACATCATTGAGGTCTTGATTTTGCAAATGATTTGTAAGTAAAGTCTGTAGAAGTCTTTCCATCAATTTCCCTATATACAATGTCAGGCTTATAAGTCTTTATTTTGCAACATTCTGCTTTGAACCACCTTTGTGTATGGGAGATGTGTGGCTTGTTTCCAGTCAGATACTATAGTTCCTTATTTAAGAAAATGTTGAATAATATGGTAAGTATACCTGACATTTCTTCAGATATGTTTTAATAAAACATGGTGGTATGTTATTGGGACCTGCTGATGTGTTGGACCTAGTTTTGTTTATAGTGGCTTTAACTTCAGATCGTGTGAACTGAATATAATCATTTGTGCCATGCATTAGATTAGGACTAGCTTGTTATTTTTGTTTAAAGACACTTAAAAAATATGTGTTTAATTCTTCAGATATTATTTGTTCCTTGGTGATAGATTCTGAATTGATCATTAAGGGGCGGACACCAGTGGAATTCCCTTTGAGATATCCGATGTAATTGTAAACGTGCTTTTTATTATCCCTTGTGCTGTTAGCTAATTTGAATTCAAGACCTTGCTTAGCATTCCTAATAAGTCTTTTAGTTTTATTTGCCTTGGTTTTGAATTGTTGCCAATTAATGTTTATTTCTTTTTGTACTTATTATATGCGCGTTTTTACTTCTTATAGCTTTTTTAACACTATTGTTCCAACATAATGGTACTCTGTGTTTTTTGTTGTCATATTTAATACGTTCTGGTGCCCACTTGTTGATACAGTATTGTATTTTGTTGTTTATAATTGTCCACATACTGGTTGTATTTAAATCCTTGAGCTCGGAAGTCACATGATGTCTGGCTAGGGAAAGCAGCACTCCTGACTTTCTCCCTCTCTCTCCCACTCCTTATTTGGACTACAATATCTATTTGAACTACCTTGAATTCTTTTCTCATCTAAAGAAGCAATGACTGAAAGGATTTCCCGGGTACCGATTGTGGAAAAACGCACTGATTCTAACCATGGAGGTCATTATGAAGCAGGAGCTCCCACACCATACTCCTTCGCCTTCTCCAGACAAGGCCACAAAAAAAGCCAGACAGCAGCCTACCAAGCCTGTCTCTGCTCTCCCAAGCAAAACCACTGCTGTGATGCTAACGGAGGAGCGCTTCTTGATGGAAATGAAACCGCTCCAGGAAGCACTAATATTGCTCACCTCGGATGTAATCTTTTTAAAAAAGGATCTGGTGGATGTCTCCAGGTAAGCGAGGGACACTGAAGTGCGAGCCATCTCAGTTGAAAAGCGGAAGGCAACTATGGACCCTGAGATTACAGCCCTTATTTTATTTATTTTATTTTTTTTATTTATTGAATCTTGGATTACGACACCTTTGAGCAATACAACTCATTTACAGAGAGACAGATGAACAAAATGGATCTGAAGCTGGAAGATCTCGAGGATCATAGTCATCACAACAGTTTAGTGGAGATTGGTCTCCTGGAGGAGGAGGAGGAGGAAGGGTCCTCCCCCATTATCTTTGCCCAGAAGTTGTTAGAGAAAGTGGCAGGACCCTCTCCCAATGGGTCTCCACATATCATGGATCGTGCCCACCAGGCGTTGTGCCCCAAGCCAGCTCCAGGATCACCCTCTGGCCATTCATCTTGAGATTGCTGAACTTTTTGAACAAGCAGCATATTTTTTCCAAGCTGAGAGATTTAGAAGCAGTTATGTGGGAAGGACATAAAATACATATCTCTCAGGATTTACCAGCATCAGTAAGGCAAAAACAGGGCTCATTTCACTCTACTTACTCTCACCTTATTCCTGCCAGAGTGCGTTTTCGCATGCTGTACCCTGCCCAGTTACAAGTCAGGGTACAGGAGAAATGGCATTCATTTGAAACCAACAAGCAGACTGTGCAAGAGCTTCAGTGCTTGCTGCCAAAGTTGTTTAAGAAGTGATCTACTTCTGGATGGGAGTGAATTTGCTGGTATGTAAGCTTGATCTGTGGTGTTGGGGAAGAGGTGAAATCAGGGGGAAGTATGTACCTGGACTGACTCTTTACCGAGAGAACATCTGTTCCCCTGGATGCTGGCCTGTCCATATGCCCATGTCAGGGCTCCTCGTGGCCCATTGTTGCTTGTTTAATTTTGCTCTGTGGGGTGATATCCCCTGCCTATCTGTGAGGAGAATGGACTTTATTTATGGCAAGATGGCCATTGCCATGGAATCACAGACATAGTTTCAGCTGGGTCTTGCAGTCTTTTCCATGGAGTCAATGGCCTTATTCCAGCTATGTTCACACAAACATTTGGATTCCTGAGACTGTGCATCACTGTGTAGCTCAGCAGCAGATTGGACAAGTTGTAGACATTCTTGCTGCTTGAATGTGTGCACAATCGTTCGGCTGCAGCTAAGTCATTTTGCAGGCATCCTTGCTGCTCGTATGTGTGCACAGTTGCACTGCTGCAGCTAGGTCTTTTGAAGACGCCTTACTGCTTGAATGTGTGTGCAATGGCATAAACAATCACAGAGGTGGAGAGTGCTTTGGACATATGCTCGCTCATGGACATAATTTGTATGCAATTTCATCTGCCTGAACTGGAGGATTGTCCTTGACATGGGGCCAAGCTAAGAGTTATTAACATACTTTTAAAGAGTTGTGCTGAAATAGTAAGCTTTATCACAACTAATTATCAGGTGGGGCGGGGGAAGCCTTGATGCCCTTTTGGGCTACAGTAGTGAGACCACACATTCGTATGTTAGTACTTCAGCTTTGGTCTGGTTCTGTTCATTAGTTAAGTAAGCAGGCACATCAAGCTGCAGAAACTCTGGGGATTATGGTGACAGCTTCTACATTTTGTTTCCATGTTGGGTCATTTTTAATTAAGCCCAATGGTATTACTTATAATTGTTGATGGTTTCCCTAGCATTCCAGGGTGTTAGAGATGGTAGTTAGAATACTGGCTTCTCATATTTTACTGTTTGATGGAGGGGCAGGGGGTGGAAGACGGGAACTTTAAATGCCATACTTGGCAGCATCATGCACTGTATGGAAGGGAGGAGGTCTTACCACCATTCAATTCTGTGTGTGGTTCAAACACAGTTGGGTGCCTATTAGTGGCTTGGCAGGGGCACTTCTATGTATTTTGAGTAGCTGTATTAAGTTGGGAGATGGGGAGAAGAGGGGGAATGAGCGACTTATGGGAGTGGGTTGTGTTTTAGGGATGGCTATTGGGGGGAGGGTGGGACCCATGGTATCAGCAAGGAGAGCTTCTATTTTGTACTTAATGTCTGGATTTCTACTAATCATTTTATTAAGGTTATATGGTTAATTGTATAAGAGTTAATTCTTGGAATGTTAGAGGGGTGCACAACAAACACAAGAGGTATAAAATACAGTACTTAAGCTTTTACAAGTTGTCAAAGGGCAAATATCCTTTTTGCAGGAGACCCACCTACTTGAGACAGAAGCAAATCTACTGAGGAAGTTGAGTATAGGACAAGTCTATGCAGCAGGTACAAGCACACAGAGTAAGGAGGTGGCTATCTTGTTAACCAGGACCTTGGGGTTTAAATGCAGCCAATGCATCCAAGATCCGTTGGGTAGATACATGTTTGTGATTGGCACACTGGAGAGGTCTGATATAGTCCTTGGGTCCATTTATGATCCTAACATGGACACTCCCTCTTTTTTCATGGAACTGCTTAATCTCCTGTTGCCTTTCCTGTCTGTACCACTTTTGATAGGAGGGGACTGGAACCTACCCTTTTCTCCAGATGCTGACAGGGCAGGCAAAGTGAGGGTGGGTTTGTCCCCAGCTCAAAGAGTCATTAGGGATCTGATAGATAAATTAGGTTTGTGTGACCCTTGGAGGGTAACACATCCTGAGCAGCAGGAGTATACATTTCGGTCTCCAGTGCATGGGACATCCTCCCACATAGATTACTTTTTAATAAGTAAGCAGCTCCTTCCAGGACTCATGGATTGTCAGATCTCTCCACAGGTCATCTCAGACCACTCTTTAGTGAATTGTTCTGTATCATCATCATCCACTCAGTGGGTAGAGACAGTCTGGAAAATTAACAATAGGTTATTAAAAGACAAATGGGTTGTGGACAAGCTGAAGTCCTGTATTACACATTATACTGAAAATAACCTAAACACCACAGGCCTGGCAGAGATGGAATGGGGTGGCTTGAAGTGTTTTCTAATGGGGGAGCTTATCAGGATTGTTTCTGTGTGGAAACGCAAAAGGGAATATCAAACAAAAGAGTTACTGGGTAGAATTAGGGATTTAGAAAAGAATATCTCTCCTTCTTCCACTAACACAATGTCAGGAACTTATTCGCTTAAGGGCACAATATAATGATTTGCTGGGTAAAAAAATCTGAATATGCTATCCTCAAAATGAATTGCACCTACATAGATCAGGGGAGAAGGCTGGTCACTTGTTGGCACTGAGGGTTAAGCAGCAGGAGGCCTCCTGACTGGTCAATGCAGTCAGATCAACCGATGGGCTCCCTTAAAACAAACCCTAAAGAAATTGTGGCCGAGTTACAGGCATTCTTTAAGGACCTATATACTGCCAGATCTGATCCCCCTTTGGAGGAATGGGTTGATGCATATTTGGAGGACTGACTCTCCTGGTCTTTCTTCTGTGCAACAATCCCTGTTGATTTCTCCATTCTTGGAAGCTGAGATAAGATCTGTGATCCGTAATTTACCATTGGGCAAAGCCCCGGACCAGATAGGCTTCTCCCCAATTTCTATAAAGTGTTGGGGGAAGATCTGGCACCATGGTTACTTCAGTTGTTTCAATCTATCCTAGCAGGGGAGTGCCATGATCTTCGTCCCTTCGAAGCTTTAATAGAAGCTTTGCACAAGGAGGGGAGGGACCCAGAACAAGTCTCAAACTACAGGCCAGTTTCACTCCTGAATTATGATATCAAGATCCTGGCAAAAATCTTGGCAAATAGAATGGGTCGGGTTATGCCCTCTCTGATCTGAGCGGAACAATTGGGCTTCATGGAGGGCAGGTCATCCTTGGACCATTTGAAAAAATTGGACCATATTCTGTCTGCTTCCCTAGACAACATATCTGCTGCAGTGTTGCTGTCTCTGGACACAGAGAAAGCATTTGACAGGGTGGATTGGAGCTTTCTTTTTAGAACATTACATATGTTCAATTTCCCTCCCCTCTTTGTGCAATGGATCAATGTCCTGTATACTACTCCTAGTGCCCGAATCTACTGTAATAGAACCTCTCTCCTCACTTCCTTTCTCTGGCACCAGACAGGGTTGTCTCCTATTCCGCTTTTATTCAATTTGTACCTGGAACCACTTCTGGCATGTATTGAAATGGACCCAGAGATTCATGGGATAACAATAGGTTCTCAAGAATTCAAATTGTCAGCATATGCTGATTATATACTACTCCATTTATCAAATCTGAGGGAATTGGTTATCAAGACCTTGAGCCTGATTCAAGAATTCAGAGTGCTATCCAATTACAAACTGAATCTGGAGAAAACTATTGTCTTCCCCCTCAACATGGTCACCCACAAGATGGAGGCTGAGGGCTTAGGCTTACGTTGGGAACACAAAATCTTAAATATCTGGACATCTTCCTGACTAGGGAACCCAAATTCTGGAGGAATGCAATCTGGAGGCTCTGATACAGCTAATTAAGCAGGACTTAGATAGATGAACAATGCTGCCACTATAGCTTTCGGGCAGAATAAGTTTAATTAAAATTAATATACTATCACATATTTTCTACCCCCCTCAGCATGCTAAATTTATGGCTACCACAGACCTGGTTCTGTAGATGCATTCCCTGATTACTAAGTTTATATGGAAGGGCAAGCAAGCCCATTGGTGTTATGGTAAATTAACTGCCCCTAAGATCAAGGGAGGGCTGAGTCTCCCCCACTTTAAACTTTACTACTGGGCAAGTCATGCTGTGAGGTACCTGAGATGGGTTGGGAAAATGGAGGAATTAAGCCCAGATCAGTGTAGACCCTTGTGGCTCACATTGAAAAAGGGTCTTATTATGGCTCAGGGCCTATTCCCCCCTTGATCTTTTGCATATGCCTTCCAAATTGCTCCCATTAGTACTGACTGATACACCGATTGGAGTCTCGGGAAAGGTTCACTCTCAGATGTGTACTTCTCTGTCCTACAGGCACACTCAGAACCTGGACCAACCTTTAGTGGGTAACTCAGATTTTAAGATGGGGGGATGTGGTTAAAGCTTTCTGGCTCCCGCAGCTGGCAGGAATCTTCATAGTTGACATGTGGAATAATGGGCAGGTCTTGACATCAGGTGACATCATCAGATGCCATAGCTTAGGGGCCCAGTCAAATTTTAAGGTGTTTCAACTTAGACATCTGTTAGTTAACACAGTTAAAGCAAGAAGCAGAGGGTGAGGGGAGGTTCCTGCAACCACTTAGCTTAATTGCCACAGAACCTCATGCCATCTTGGGCTTTACACTATGCTGCTAGACAGGACCTTCCCACAACTAGATGGATCTTCCAGTTATTGGAATGCACAATTTCCAGAGAAAACACTCAGTTGGACTTGGATCTGGAAAGACACTCACAGGTTTATATCTCAGGATAAGCTGACATTGATGCAATTTCAGATCATCAACAATATGTATTATACCCCAGCTAGAAGGGCTAAGATGAACAGGTCTCCTTCCCCAACCTGCAGGCACTGCATGCAAGATGTAGGTTCCCTATATCACATTTTTTGGGACTGCCCAAAGGTTGCCCCACTCTGGTCCCTCATTAAACAGAGGGCAGACCCCTTACTGGGAATAGCCGAGCACATAGAGCTGACTACCTGTCTTGTGGGGATTACTCCTCATAACTGTCACTGAGAGGAAGTACCACTTAGCCATGATGGCAATGTCGGTCAAGAAACTAATACTTTGACACTGGTTGGATAGGAAATAATAACCTACTCACAGTGGCTGCAGGAACTTTTGCTCAACCTTTCAGTGGAAAAATAATTGCTAGTGTGCATAACAGGTTGCCTAAGTTTGATAAATATTGGAGCAAATTGCAAACACTGTATTCTATATAGATGGTACCTTCTACATTTGTGGGGTGTGCTAATTGTTTTTAGATATGCTGATACCACGGTGAGTGTGGGGGGTTGGAGGTGGGTTTGTATGTCTTGTTGGGTATTGTATTGTATGTCATCTTGTTATGTGGCAAAACGGCCTTTTTGGGCAGAGTAAAAGAAATAAATCATTTGAATTTCAAAAAAAAAAATCCTCAATCTCAGTTTTCCAATTCCAATCAGTTAGATATTGTTTCATTTTCACATAACCTGCTTTGGTGAAATTACGAATTTTGGTAGTTCCAGTTATAAATTGCTTAAAGAAAGGGATACTCCATAATACTTTATTATGGTCACTGTCACTAAGAGGCTCTTGACAGATCAGTATACTCTCAGTGTCCTTGATGTTAGTGAATATCAGGTCCAAAATATTATTATTTCTTGTTGGGTAGTGACTAATTGTTCTAAGTCATGTTGTAAAATAATCTCTTGAAATCTATTTTCCAAGACCCCATTTCCCTGTAGTAATGGCCAATAGATATTTGGGAAGTTAAAGTCACCCATCAGGATATAATCAGTGTAGTCCATAATTTCAAGGTTATTGAAAAAAGGCTTCATTAGATGAGGAGTTGAGACTTGGAGAACGATACTCTAGACCAATAATACATTGTCTTTCATTGTGTTGTATTTTAGCCCAGATTAACTCAGTGTCAGATTCTGGAGCTTTTTTATTTTTTGTTCGTAGCATTTTAGCTCATTAAAGATGTAGAGTGCCACACCCCCACCTTTTTTATTTGAATGATGTTTAGCTATTTTATAATATCCAGGAATATTCGTACCCCAGTCAGTGATTGAAAATCATGTTTCTGTAAGTCCACAGATGTCAATATTTTCTTTGTGTAATGTATAAATAAGCTCATCCATTTTATTTGTAAAGCTCCTGGCATTAGCCAGTAAGATTTTTTAGATTGTTTTTAACTCCTAAAGGTAATTGTTTCTTCATAGTTTTAACACTATTTGTTCTTCTTGAATGTTTATTGCATTATTATCTGTACATGGTGTTACCACTTTGATCACATCTGGAGTTATCAATTTTTCCCTTCCCCCCCCTTAGAATGAGTTTAAATTTTTATCTATATAAGTGTATAGATGCTGTGCCAGTAATTGGACACCTTTTCTGTCGGGATGTAATCCATCCCAACAAGTCAAATCGTTCCTGTTGGAAAACTCTTCCCAGTGGGTGACACATCCAAGGTCCTATTTAAGGCACCACTGTCTCATCCAATTATTAACATGTTTTATTTTCCCAGTAATATTATTGGTTGTTTTACTGATTAGCAAGATTTCTGAAAACACTATATCATAACCCAATTCAGTAAGTTTATTTGTTAGACCCACACTTTCTTCTTTTATGCTGTGTGCACATCCTGCCTCAAAATATTGTTTATACCTGCATGTATGATCACAATGGGTTTGTCACTGCTATTTTTTAATATGTCATTAGACATTCTTGTAAGGTCTGAGAAGCGTGCACCCCTAAAACAGGATACAGTCCTGTTCACAAATTGGTCTGTCCAGGTGCTTTACTACTGAATCCTCTAAAACAAAGATTTGTCTTTGATCTGGTTCTAGACTGTTCATCAGCTCCATTAAGTCTGTGGTATCAGTGCAATTTGTTTGTGTACTAGTTGTACCCTGTACCTATATCATGCAGTGCCCAGGCATTGGGGCCATAGAATCAAATTTTAATTTACTAGATGCTAGAGGCACTGCCACTCCTCAGACAGGGTGTACAGTTTGTGCTTGCACTCTCAACATTCTTACTTGAGGATAGACAGATTCCTCTCCTCCACCAGTGTGGCTCCTAAGGTAGCAAACATTAAATATGCCACTATACTGGTGTCTAGTCATTCTCTGCTAACTACTGTATGTCAGTATTCACAGGGAAAGAGGGGTCACTGCTGGAAGCCCTTGGAGGTTAGACCCTACCATATTAAAGGTCAAGCAGTTTAAATCTTACATGGTCTCAGGCTCTGGAAGAGTTTTTAAGATTTAACAAAAAATGGGACACTTCTATTGTAGTAAGATGGGAGGCAATAAAGGTGTTCATATGGGGCCAAGTAATACCCTTTATCTCCCATAAGAAAAAAAAAAGAAGAAAAAGGCCTCATCCTGCTCCTTTCAAAAAATTGAGGCCTGTGTGCATGCCCACATGGCAAGGCCCTCTGCACCCTTATACAAAGTAGTCCATAAGGTGAAGTGGAGGTTCAACACTCTGAACAGTACTCAAATTTAATAGTCTATTATTCTGGCTCAGGCTGGTAAATATTTTTATGGGAACAGGGTATAAAAGTACCTTGCCTGGCAGTTGTGGAGAAAGGAAGGGAGAATGCTCCAGACAGTAGACACCAATAGGTCCATCACTTCACACATGGGTAAAATAGGGAAGAGCTTTGGCAACTTTTACTGGGTTTTATATACATCCTGAATCTCCCTAAAACAACAAAAGGGCAACTTTTTCTGCAGGAGGCTATAGAACCTATCCAATCCAAAACTGCTCAGCAATTGGGTGTCCATGTCAGCAAATTGGAAATCCTTCAAGCAAAAAAAGTCTGAGAGGAGGGTAGGACCCAGACCCAGATGGTCTTCCTATAGATATTTTTAAGACCTCTCTGCTCAGACCTTCTGAACCCCCTTATAGATATGCTAACAGACAGCCTTAAGAAGAAATGTTCCCCCCTTCATGTGGTCTAGACCTTATCTGTGCTCCATAAACAGGGCATGGACCCTACTGCATGTGCCTCATATTACCCCATTTCACTACTAAAGGCTGACTTCAAGATTATGGCTGGGGTCATTGCTTTGTGTATTCTGTTAATATTATCCCAGTGTAATAATTCTGACCAAGCCAGCTTTGCAAAGAGGCCAGAGGAGAAAAGCAATATTTGTAGAACACTAGATATCATTCATGCTTGGGCAACAGCATCAGTTAAACACAGCAGTCCTTGCCCTGGATGCAGAGAAGACATTTGGCCAGGTGGAGTGGGGGTACATGTTTGAGGTCCTTGGGAGGTTTGGACTGGAGCCTCACCTAATAGAGAGGAGAAAAGAAATGCATGCCCCTCCATCTGCCCAAATTATGATCAATGTCACACTAACTTTATTATTTGAGCTGGGGCCAGCTGCCAGGCAAGAGTACCCCCTGTCACCATTGTTATATGTCCTGGCCCTTGAGCCTCTGGCTGCTGCTTTCCAGAATGACCCAATCATTGACGACTATCAGGTGGAGGGCAGGAATAGAAAGCCACATGTTTCACAGATGACCTGTTATTGTACTTGCAGGATCCTACCAGAGGTTGCCCAAGGTTCATGCTGTCCTACAAGAAAGAAAGAAATCAAGCAAACAACTTAAATTGTGATTGTAATATGGATTCCTTGCAAACTTTGCCACATATTATTTTGTATTGCCCAGTATACCAAGAAATGAGAAACATTTACTTGGCACAATATCTTCAGACAGGAATCTTATCAAAAGAAGAAATATTGTACATTTTAATGACTACACAAATATAATTTTACAAATGATATGCTGCTATGCCTACAATGGATTCACAACCTTATGAATTCTGAAGAAAAGAATTCAAAAATAAAACATTTAAGTTTTAATATCCTGTATACAACAGAAATCACAGATTTATGAATTCTGTACAAAGAATATTATTAGAAAAGTATAGAATAGCACAAGCTCACTACATATATATATATTGCACTTTATCTTTATTTTTATGTATTTATTTAACTGAAATATCGGAATTACAAACCTTTGAGTCAGAGACTCATTTACAAAGGCGCCACGTCAGAAGAATAACAAAGTGATTACAATGCAAGTTTAAAAAAAGGTAGTACAGCAAGAATAAAATAAAGAAAAAACAGTGCAGTTGCAGTATGAGTACTAATGCAGAGACACAATATACATGGTCATGCAGAAAATGCTAGGTACAGTAGGACAGGTTGCATAAAACAATGCTCGGGGACCACAGTAAGGAAGAGAGCTGATCAAGAGGGCACAGGTAAAAGGAGAGACAGTCCAATAGGACCTTGTCACACAGTAAGGAAGGAGGAAGCAGGTAACTAGGGAAGAGGGAGGACTGGGGAACCTATATGCAGATATCTGGGAGGAGGAGGACAGAGGAAAATTGTGGGAGGTGAAGGGAGAGCTGGGGAATTGTAGAGGAAGGAGAATATAGGGAAAGTGGAATGTAGAAAGGCAGGAAGAAGGCAGAGGAAATATAAAGTCAAAGGAAAGACAGATGAGGGAAAAGTGGAGGATACAATGGGTGAGGGAAGGTGCTAGAAGCAGTCACATCTGTTTAGAGGTAGTAGGTGTTGCCAAAGTTTAAGCTTAAAAGGGCCTATTTTATTTATAGAAAAAAAACCCAGGAAGTAAACTATTTATCAAGAGAGGAGCCCTGCACATGTAAACAAGCTTTCAGCATAGTGTGTCTCAACTGGTTAAATAATTGGAAAAAAATCACATTTTGAGCAGTTCTGCCAAAAGGGATGAGAAAGGAGACTTTAGTTGAACGTCTGGTAGTCCTGGGAGCAGGGGCAACAGTGAGCAGTTGCTGGGAAGTGGGTTGTGAGGGACTAAGGGTAAACTTCTGTGCCAGCAGACAGGTATGACATTGAAGTATCCTGTAAAATTCAACCAATTTGCTTGTTCATAGAGGCTGCAGGTATGGGTGAGCCTATGATCATTAGCCACAAGGCGACATGCTTTATTAAGGGTGACATTAACTCTATATAGCGTGGTGTCATTCACACTGCCATAGATCACTGCACCATAGTCTACAATGCTGAGGACTGAGCTGCCGATGACCAGCTTGAGGTATCAGCAGTAAAACATGACCTATACCTATACAGTACGCCAATTCTGGTATTGACAGGCTTGCAGACCTGGTTGACATGCTCCTGGAAGGAGAGACAGGGATCTAGGGTGATGCCAAGGTACTTAGAGCTTGTGACCTGTTCAAGAGTGTGGCAGTGGCTATTGAGGATAGTGAGAGGCACATCCTAATGTTTATTGTGAGGGTTAGCAAATACCATTACTTTTTTTTATAGTTTAAGATGAGTTTGTGTTAGGTAAACCAAGATTCAGTTTCTTTGAACTTCTTTTCCAAGTTACACTGCAGGGGGAGAGGTGCTAGGTGACAAGAGTATATAACGGCATCATCCGCATACAGGAGCAGGTTGTCAGAGCCTGCTGAGGGAAGGGAATTGAGGAAGAAGCTGAAAAGTAGAGGTATTAATATGGCCCCTGTGGTACCCCAGAATGAACTGGTAGGCTAGAGGAGATCGTAACAAGATTTTTACTCGTTGTGATTCTCCCTCTTATGTAGTTGAAAACCAGGAGGTGACTTCTTGTGAGAGGCCCAGCACTAAGAGGGACTTTAAAAGATGAGCATGATTGATCGTGTCAAATGCTTTGTTAGGTCTATAAGACAGACCCAACTAAATGACCTTGGTCTAGGGCTTTATGAGCAAAATCAGTAAATTCTAGGAGGAAGTGGTGGTGCTATATTCCTTCCTAAAACCATGTTGCTGTTTGCATTGTAGACTGTAGTTGGTGAGGTAGTCAGTAAGTTGGTCAGTCACTATCTGTTCAAGGGCTTTTGAATGGGGAGAAGTGAGATGGGACAGGAGTGACTACAGGAAGTTCTGTCACCACTCTTATGTACTGGAGTAACAATCACAGCCTTCCACTGTGATTTGAATTGGCCAAGGCATAGGAAGAGTTTAGGATTTTTGTGAGTGGAGGTCAAACTGCTTCTGAGGGCCAAACAGAGTAGCCTAAGATCCAAGAGTCACTGCTAAATCAGGATTTTCCCCAAACCTGAGTTAGGTACTATCTTGCTTACCTAAAGGTGATTAACCTAAAGCGGAAAGGAGGGGGAAGCATGGGGCCCAGGATTATCACAGACAAAATCAGGGGGGAGCACATTACCAAGGTCAATGAATGCAGCATTAAATGTGTCAGCAATATACTGAGGGTCCTGGGTGGTGACGCCATTGATATTTAGAAGGGGGTGGGCTTCCTGATGAGTACCTTTATATTGTCCCAGAACTTCCTTCCATTTCTCAGGATGAAGAGTGGCTAGTTTTGAAATGGGCAGCCTTAGCAAGGTGAATTTCATGACTACACTTGTTTCTGGCAGCCCTGTTGTGTTGTCTATTCACCAGGAGATCTTTCGCTAGGGCTTTGTGCCAGAGGTTATCACATGTAACCATGAGATTTAGAAGTGCAGGGGTGATCCAAGGGCTACTAGAGCCTTTGATTATGCATTTGGAAAAGGGGCCAAAAATATCACAGGCAGAGTTGAAGATAGAGGTAAAGTAAGCAAGGGCATTATCTACACAGGTAGCTGAGTAAATAGGGGAACGGTCACATGTGAGAAGATAATCCTCGAATTGCCTGAGCATGCCTTTCTTGAGGATGCGCCACTGTTACCTTAGTGGGAAGCTTCTGGGAGTGATTGGTCCAGTAGCAGAGGATAGGAGAGTAGTCGCTAAGTGTGTCAGACATGACCACAAGATTAGAAGGCCTTCCAGGTGGGTGGAGAGGATGAGATCAAGAAAAGTGCTGGTACCTGTCCTGTAGGTGAACCTGGTGGAGGTGGACACAACCTGGGTTAGGGCAACAGCAGCAACTGAGTCCCTGTAAGGAGTGACATCAAGGGCCAGCCAACTGATGTTAAACTCACCCAGCAGGATCATTTCAGAATGGTTGGCAAATTAGAGACAAAGTCAATAACAGAGTTGAGCCAAGTTTGGTCTCCCGAGGAGGGATGTATACCAACAGTACCGTATCCGACTTACTCTTACATCCTATGGTGATTTTCATAGTTAGGGCCCGGGCAGTGTTACCAGAGATGAACATTGGGAGTACTTGCCCTTTAAGGGAGTCAAGAAGATAGATGGCACCCACCCTATCTTCTCTGTAAAAGTATAGCCATTTAGAGAGACAGTGGAGTCAGATATCTTTGGGAGAGACAGGTTTCAACTACTACTAAGATGTCAGGCTTATGTTGAACAGCCAGACTTGAAGTAGATCAATTTTAACAAGAACTTACAAATGTTCACTGAGGCAAGCTTGAGACTACCTGCATTACAGGTAGTAGGTTGGGGCAACGAGATAGGTCCAGGATAGGGGTGGATGTTACCCAAAAGAAGTAGTAAGAGAAACCTGTATTGCAAAAGTACATGTTTAATCAACTTAGGGCTATGTAGGGATTTCTTTAGGGTGGGCTTGTCACAGTGGGTGTGTAGTGGCATGAAGCGGAGGAAAGACTCAATGATCAGTAAAGGGCTGTAACTGAAGAATTCCAGGCAGGCAGTCTTGCACCGGGGGATAGGTAAGGAAGGTGCAAAAATATGCAGAGTTGTAATGTTAATCAGACTGAAAGGTGTTAGCTGGGGCTTGGTAACATAAGTGTTGTGGGAGGTGGCCCACAGTATAAAGAACAATGAGAAAGGTAAGCTATTTAGGGTTGGGCATTACTATGATCAATAAAGATAAATTGCAAAAGAGTTCAAAAGCTGAGGGATAACTAGTGTGTGTGTGTGTGTGTGTGTGTGTGTGTGTGTGTGTGTGTGTGTGTATATAGATAGATAGATAGATAGATAGATAGATATATATATAGATATCTATCTATCTATCTATCTATCTATCTATCTATCTATCTATCTATATACAGTGAAGCCCACCAGAATGAAGCACAGCACTGCAGAATTCTGCAGTAGAGTTACTGCAGCAAACAATGCAATTTCAGTGAGAGTTAATCCCTTTTGTCATGCAATAAGCCTGTGACACTGCACTTCATCCTGGCAGGCTTCACTATATATATATATATATATATATATATATATATATATATATATATGCAATAGATAAACCACTCTAAGGTGTGCAGTCACACCGTGATATACGCATGGTCATGTGATTTGTTTTATACAATTAGAACACTGGATTTGTATTTGTATTTGTTGCTCATTTTATAAATATATATAGATATATACTGTATATATATATATATACAGTATAACAAAGGTCACATCGAAGTAGATAGGACTGATTGGTGAAGAGGCAGAGGTTCAGTCCTGGGTAGGGGAGGAAGGGAGTGGAAGAGAGAAGGGAAAGATAGGTGGGAGGAGAGTAGCAGGAGTGACAGCAAATAGGTAGGAGTTAGGAAAGGTGAGCACAGGAAACAGGTTGAAAGGAGATGTGGTATAAACTTGAGACTGACCCCTACTGGTCAGTAGTAATAGCCTAGAAATAGAAAACTAGGGACTTTACCAAAGCAAGTGACAGGTCACATGATCAGTCATGTGACATCAGAGATCCTATATGCCTAGCTACTGTAGCGCGATGGTGAACATAGAGATGTGGTCGGTAGATGTACTGCAAGCATGACCTGGGACAGAATGTTGAGAGCTGCAAATCGATGGAAGTCGAGTGAGCCAGCTCCAAAAAAACAAAAGTAAGCCTGAAAAATAAAATATTTTTTTTGTCTGTGGTGAGGAGGAAGAGAGGCAGCCCAAGAGGTAGTATCAGCATGTCGTATCTTGTGGCATTTGTGCACAGATTGCTGGGGGGCTGGCCACTCACTAAGTGAGTAGAAAAAAAGGCAACTGGCCAGCTTGAAAGTTCAGGGTGGCCCAAGGATGACCAAGTAATGGACACCCCAAAGTGGCACTTTTATTTAGTGGGTATTGTTGAAAAATAAATGAATGCCTGGTCAGGGCTTTCAGTCAGTCATGCATTATTTTCAAGCCCATATTCTAAATACTGTATAAAATCAAATATAATCATTATAATATATAGTAATTTTAAATTATTATAAGGTAGAGAAACATGAACTACTGTGATTGGCTGCCATGGTTCTAAGAGGATTACATTAACCCACATTAACGTATCATGCAGGAGGAAGTAAGCTGTTGGTTAACTAGGATCTGCAGCTTATCCGTTAGGTATGGAAATGGGCTGACTAGGTGGGCCAAGCGGTCCTTATCTGCTGTCAAATTCTGTGTTTCTATGTACAGCCTCATTACTGAGAGCAGTTTTCCATAATGTAAACAAAAAAGTACCAATCACTTGTCAAACAGTTGATGTTTTCTTTTTTTAAAATGGCTGTCTATGCCCGCTGTCTGACCTCAACATAATGTCCCCTCAATACATCAACTGTTTATAAATGAACTGTCTACATAATCATAGTCGCACCAGTCAGCCTTTAAAAATCAATAAATGAAGCAAAGCAGTAAAAAAAAATGTCCCTTAAAGCAACAAGTCTTTGTGGCTCTGTCATAGTGGCTAATAACTACCGCCTCGTAAACTGATAGCTCGCAATGTCTTGCCAACAATACTGCCAACCATACTGCCACAAATAACAGCAGGAAACAGAATAAGTTTAACACAAAAAATGTTATGTCATTTGTTTAATAAAAGGAAAGTACCTCCACATACTGAAATGTAGAACAGCATAGTCCCCCCTGGTATCATAGAGTGATTATTTTCAGATGGTAGTCGAGTGGAAATGCTGCAGCTGCCCTGATGTATAAAACTGATCTGGGATGGTGCTGTCAGAAGAAAATAAAAGTTAAAATAGAATATGTTGGAACCCAAAAGAAATATTCAATTAAATCCATACTACTGATCCAGTATGTGTGGTGGATGGGGGGTGGGGGGTGGGGGGTGATGAAGTGGTTACAATCAGAAATGAAAACATACACCTGGTATTATTCACACTTAGAAGCCACAATTGCAACTGTTTTTAACCACAGGTTCAGAAAATAAAAGTATAGCAAGTTCATTACCTGTCTGTTACAGAGTCACAACGAGTTGTCCGGCATCACTCTTGTACAGTCTTCACATGTTCAGCTTGATCTTAAAATACATGTGTAAATCTAAATAATTAATAATTGGTCTACCTCAAGGAATTGAGTCTGCACACTCCCCCCCCAAAGCACACACATACATGTGCTAGGGAATAAAGTACAGAATGAAATATTCTATTTTTAAATGGTAGTTAGGGAGTTATATGTTTCATCATATCGTCATCTGTCCAGTTAACAGTGTTATCTTTCAATATAGAAAGTAACCCAAAAGCGTAATAAAAATGAGCATTGTGCCCATTTTCAGTGTTTGGAAATCTTTCTGATGTTGACTATGTAAAAGGTAGTTTTGAAATTGCAAGTGTTGATATAACACTGCAAGTAACTTCATTGTTGGTGATGCTGAAATGGCACCACATACTGTAGCATTCAATACCTGCTTTCGTCAGACATAATGGGGTTTGCCCTTTAAGGGGCAGACCAGGTTGTCCTGGTGCACCCTTCCCTTTCCATCAAGGTGGTGTGCTCCAGAAGGGAGGGGAAGGAAGGAGGGACAGGGATAGAACAATGGGCAAGCAACAGGAAGGAGGGGCAAGTGGAGGTACACAATGGACAGCACAGAGGTGGTTCAGCCACTTTGCTGGAGTTTTGATTGAGCTAATTGGAACTGCAGCACATTGGATTGGCAGATTAATTGGAAGGTTTGTGCACTAAGGAAAGAGGTAAGAAACAAAATAATAAGGAAAACAAGAAAGAATATGTATAATAGACATATATACCACTCAGTAATATAGATTGATCAAAATAGCTAGAAAGTTTCTGAGAAGCTGAATAGATGGTAAAGGTGAGAAAGACATAGTTTAATGTAGTTGCATATGTCAAGATTAAAATAACGCTCTTTGTGGAAACCGAAGTGAGAACTACAGTAATGCAATGCATTTAAGTAGGGTTGTGGAGCAGATGAAACCAGCAGCAGAAGGTGGAATTCCGTATAAGTGGCTGAATGTATTTTGTAGAGGCATAGTTTATCATGTTCCCTTTAACAAGGATAGCAGTGTGTGCAGAAGCAGTGAGGCAGAGCTGTGGGCAGGGACTTAGCTGAAGGGCATCACCAGCGTAACAGTGGCTTGCTGCTGGTGAAATTGCAGAAAGCACAGCCACAAAGGTTTTGGGGCAGAAGGCGGTGATGGGGGAAGCACTAGGCTTGTTGCGAGGTGTGGGGCCAGGAAAAGGGTAGTCAAGTTAGAAGCTGTGTTTTTGGGTTAAAACCACATTGGCAGAAGCTGTTGGGACTAAGGTCTACATGGGGCCTTTAATGAATGGTGTAGAGGAGCTGGTGTTAGGCGAGAGGCGCAGGATGGGTTTTGCAGCCTTGCAGTGGAGAATCTCTCCTTTGAAGAGTGCAGTCTGGGGCTGAGCAGCTCTCCACAGAGCTCGACCATGTCAGCTCGACCATGTGACATGGAACTGACCCCTCCTCCATCCAACCTCCCGGCTATCTCCCTAGGGCCCTTAAGGATATCCTGGCTTCTCCCACTGGGGGCCATTCAGGAGCCAGCAGCAGTCTTGCTGCCCCAACAGGGCAATGCATTGAGAGACATGCGGCCTCAAAGGGCCTAGCCTTGTGAAAAGCCTGGACTGGCGCTAATAGAGGGGCAGTAAAAGCGCAACAGGACGCTTTGGAAAGGGAGCAAGGCATGCTCTGCTGAGCCAGAGGGGGGCTAATTCAGGCCTATGACAAGGCCTAGCAGGGAGGTTACTAGCGGCAATGTGTCAGGACGTCACATGCCAAGGGGGTAGGCCAAAAAGCGGGCAGCTATGCCATTTTCCGGGCAGGGAAGTTTTTTTTTTTTTTTTGCGCTAACAGCGATGGGGTAAAGGGGGCTGTTGTTCAGGAAACTGGACAGAGAGTACCTTGGCGGACAGAACGAGGCATGCCAGGGGCCTTGTGGAAAGCCGGAACTGGCGCTGATAAAGGGGCAGTAGAAGTGCAACAGGACGCTTCAGAAAGGGAACAAGTTATGCCCTGCTGATCCAGTGGGACTAGGTCAGGCTCCGACAAGGCCTAGCGGGTGGATTCTGAGCAGCAACATGGCATGATGTCACAGCTAAGGGCAGAGGCAAAAAGTGGGCAGCTAAACCATTCTCCGAGGCAGATAAAGGCTTTTTTGTGCTAAAGGCGATGGGTCAAGGGGTTGGTTGTTCGGGATACTGGACAGGAGTTCCTTGGGGACAGAACACAACACGTGGGTGCCTCAAGGCAGGGACACTAGCAGGAGCAGGCCAGAGGCCTGGAAAGAAACAGCCTGGCCATGTGGCATGATGTCACATGCCAGGAGGGCTGAGCGATGGAGGAGGCCCAAAAAAAAAAACTAAGAGGGCAGAGCAAGGGAAGGGAACAGGGTGGCCTGGGAAGTCTAAGCAGCCTTAACAACATGAAGGCATGCAAGGGGAACAGTGGTAGGCCTGGACAGCCATAGGAGGCAACATTTAAAAAAAAAGAAGAAGAAGAAGAAAAGGGGGGAGCCATTCTTTGGAGCCATGAGCCAACTGTTTATCTTGGGAAATGGGTCTGGGTCATAGGGAGAGTATTATGGGCTAAGAGGTTTAATGAAATTCTCTTTTCTTTCCTTCAGTGTTTCCACAGTTGGCGGACAGCGAGGAACATAGCCCCAAAAGAACAGGCCTTCAAGGAGGACACCTATAGAAGCGATAGTGGAGCTGGCAGAAAAAGCCAATAAAATGTGGCAGCTGGTCGAAAGGGAGGAATGGGGAGGCCTCAGGAGAGAAGAAAGTGGAGAAGGAAAAGGGGGCATAGGAAGCGACCGGCCGGGGCCAAGCAGCCCGTCAGGACCACAGCCACCGAGGGAAGGGCCCAACAAGGCGGGCACTCCATCACCCCTGCACCCTGTTGACCGGTCCCACCAGTACCTCCCCAGGACCAGTTTGTTTTCCCCAAGCGGAACCCAGACCATATCCCCAGCTCACAGTGGTTCCTGCACAGACACTAGCAGAGCAATCACCCTCCGACCACAAGGCACTATACTTGGGCATCAAGAGGATGGCAGGCAACCCCGGAATGGACAAGGCCACATGTAACACACCGGATCTGTGGGGACAGCATTAAGAAGTATATAAATCAAATTATTTTGGCACTGGGGACAGGGTCTGGGGCAGATGGAGTCGGCACTAGCAGAGATTACATTAGAAAAGAAAGTGCCGAAAGAAAAAGAGGGAGGGGTGGAGAAAGAAGGAAAAGGAATGAGGGAGATAGGGGCTCCGGGGATGAGGGTAGGCGAACACGTACCGTTGGCCACAAAGAGAAAATATGGAAGGGGGAGTATGTGGATATCTTCACCTTAGTAAGCCATGAAGCGGCAGCAAAATACGAGGAGACAGAAAACATAGGGAAGAGTGACATTGCAGCAGTGGTAGTTTTGTTGGGAAAGAAGGAAAGGATAAATTCACAAAAGGAAGACCTGGGAAGAAGGTTGGTTAGTAGGTTTGCCTCATTCTCAGCCATAGTATTGGAAAAGATGCCCGAGCTGGGCATCCCACTCATCACAAACTCCTTGATAATAAGGAGATCAAAAGCAAAAGGGGACGTGGGGTGGATATACTATAATGAATTCTTTCGGCAGAGAATGGCAATGTATGGGGATATAAGATGGGACACGAAACAACTGGACTTGTGGACAGACTACATAACCGATCAGTCCACGCCAGAAGGGGAGTTCGGGAAGAAAGGGTCTCATACAGAGATGTTGCTGGGCCTATTAAGGAGCCTTTGTCCCTGGACACAATGCCATTTTCCGATGCCTGTTCAAAATGTGGGATCACATCCGGAAGCAGATGCAGGATGACATGGGTCCAGGAGGCCAAGGATCTGGGGGTAAGAGTCAGGTCAGCAGTTTTGGGAAGGGCAGGGATATAAAAGGGCAGACATGGAATAGAGGGGAGGGCAGGGGACACACAAATGAGAGTCAGAATCATTGACCAGCAAGGCCAGACACCAACCGGGGGGGACCTTGGCAGAGGAACAGAAATGAAGACAAGGGAGCAATTTAAAGAAGATAGAACCCCCATCAGGATAGCGGCATGGAGAGAATGGTTGGACAAATACCCAGATAAGAAAACAGCAGAAATGATTAAAAAAGGTTTTTGCACAGGTTTTTCATTGCAGTGTGAAGGCCCAATGCAAGCAAGATAAGTGAACAATCTGGGATCAGTGAGGGGGAGGGAGGAGATGTTAAGACAAAAAATAGAGAAGGAAAATGCAGCAGGGTGAATAGAAGGACCATATGATACACCCCCATTGCAGAATATGAGAATTTCTCCATTGGGTTTGGTCCCCAAAAAAACAGGAAGGGGAATACAGGGTGATTCACCACTATCCTTTCAGGAAAGGGATTCAGTGAATGATTTTATCAGCGAGGAATATAGTAAAGTGACATACTCACTCAAAGGATGCAGTCCGGATTATCAGGCAACTGCAGATGCATGGATGGCAAAAAACAGACATAGAGTCAGCTTTTAGATTACTTCCATTTAGAAGAGGGCTGGGACCTGTTGGGTTTAAAATTGGGGACAGTACTATTTGACAAGGCCATGCCATAGGCATTCTATAGCATGTCGACATTCAAGATTTCAGCACATGTTTGCAGTGGATATATCAAGAAAGAACTGGCTACAAAACAGTGATTCACAATTTGGATAATTTCCTTTGTATAGGCAATGACAGAAGAGAGACACAAAAATGTTGACCAGCTTCCAGAGCTATGTAAAGAGTAAAGGTCCCAATGGCACCTGAAAAACAGAAGGGCCCAGTAGGGTGTTAGAGTTTCTGGGTATTGAGATAGATGCCCCAGGAAATATTTCAGCTGCCAGACAAAAGTGAAAAAATTAGGGAACTGATTCAGATACATGCCAGTGAGAAAGATTACAACTGAAACAGGTACAACAAGTATTAGGACATTTGAACTTTGCATGCAGGGCTATTGGGCGGGAGGACTTTCACCAAAGGTTAGCTAGGGTTACAGCCAGAGTGACCAGACCCGCCATTGGGTGAACATGACAAAAAAAGAGTCAGGAGGATTTTAAAGTATGGGAGGAATTCCTGAGGAATATAATGGCTGCTCCTTCTGGCAAAGGAATGGGTGTACAACACAGACTTCAGTCTTCACGGATGCAGCCAGGGGCCTAGGCAGGGGGCTCACGAAGGGCAGATGGTTTGCAGAACTGTGGCCATTAGACTCTGTAAGGGGTGGTAAGGTAAAAGAAATAACATTGTTAGAGATCATGCCCATCTGGGCATGCACCCTAGTGTGGGGGAGAGTTAAGGGATCAAAAGCGACATTGCTTGATTGTGACAACAGAGCAGTGGTAGAGGTCCGAACAACAAGCGAGCCAGGTCAGAGATGGTCATGCAAGTTTTACGACTTCTAGTGCTAAAGGCATTGCAGTTGAACATGTCATTCAGAGAAAAACACATAGAAGGGTGCACAATACCCTGGCTGACAGCCTTTCCGTCTGCAGCTTGAGCACGTTTCGGAGGCTGGCACCAACAGCGGAGTAAAAACGTCCATACCAATGAACATATGGGACGTTGGCAGGAAGGATTGAAATGTTGTTCTGCAGTTCATGGGTACCACGAACTCTGAAGGCCTCGATGGGGCCTGGCGAGTGTTTCAAACATTCAGGGCAACACACCACATGGAGGTAAGTAGGCTCTCAAGAAGAACAACTGGGGAAGTTCACCATAGAGCAATGGCAAAAGGAACAGCCCACACCACAATGGGGTCTTAGGCAGGGATTAGTGTTATCTGCAGTCTGAAAGGATGGAGGATCCAACAAAATGAATGTTCATCAGAAGAATGATGTAGGGATGGGGTAGAGTTAAAACAAGGAACAGTGGATAATAGAAGACCAATAGGGGAACAGTGGCTGGCAAAACTGAAGGGGTGTTACCGACAATATGCAGCTCAAAGGCTGAGGCCCAGTTATTTCACACAATTTACGTGGTAATGTTTGCAGGAGCCTTGAGGTGAGTGAGGTGGTGAGCCACGGCAAGAAAGACAGGGAAGGGGATTAGAATGGGAAGATATAAGCTGGGGGATGAAGGAGATACAACTCATGATCAAGAGGTCAAAAACAGATCAAAGGGGACTGGGTTGCATGGTAACATTAAAGAAGCATGTGGAAGGTGCAGTGTGGCCAGTGCAGGCTTTGTGAGCTTCGCCGCTGAGCATAGAATAGGACAGGGAGATTATTTCTTCATGGTGACGGAAGTAGGGTCACAAGTAATCAAGTCACAGCGTTGCTCAAGAAAGGCATACAATTCCTGGGGAGGATCTGATTAATTATTCCTCTCACCTCATGGATAGGGGCTGCATCACAGTGGGCAGCAGCAGGCAAGACTGTAAATAATATTTTGGAAAAGGGCGCTGGTGGTCTGCCAGTTATAAGAGATACATTCAAACACTGCAGTGTGGAGACTAATGCATCACCTATGTTTTTTGTTACTGATATGGAGCCACATGGGGGGCAGGGAGAGGTGATATCATGGTAAGAAACTAAGACCATATATAAAGAAATTTATTTTGTTTAAACCGCATAGGAAGAGAGAGGAGCATGGAAGTCTGGATCTGTGGCCACTCTTATATTTATTGGGCAGAAAGGAGAGCTGAGAAAAAGGCTGGGGGAAAGCAGCTTTACCAAGATGTGAAACAATGTAGATTGGTTTGGCGTGGCATCCGGGGGATGAGATGGGCTCAGCTGCTCACCACCTTGAAAGAGCTAAAGGAGTGGTGACACATTCCAGACTTAATTATCATACATTTAGGGGTAATGATCTTGGGTGCAAGCCATGGGTGGACACATACATGCAGATAAAAAGGGACGTAGAGACAATACAGCAGTGGTGGCCTAGGATAAGCCTTGCCAGTCGGATATGATACCAAGGAGGGTTTGGAGACAGGAGCACAGCCATAGAGCTGTGGATAAGGCCAGGAGAAAGATGAACAGAAGGGTAGGGACACTGGTAAGAAAATGGGAGGGCAAGTACTAATGCGGGGTGTGGAAGAATGGGTAGAAGATTTCTACAGGTCAGATGGCGTGCACATGTCGGATCTAGCCATAGACATGTTTAATACAGAAATGATGGGTTTTATAGAAGTATGGAGGAGGCATGCAAAAAACGGAAAATATAAAAAAAAAAAAAGAAGGGGGAAGAAGAGAAAGATTGGGAAGGAGGTTTCCCTGAGGCATGGGAGAACAATACCCTAAGTGAGGGGAAAGCCAGTAGTCCAACACAAGCTGGAGACTGGCTAATGGGGAAAAGGGGGAAGGAGGGAATGGGGAAAGAAAAGGAATAAGATGAAAAGAGGAAGAAGCTGAAGGAGAAAAGTGGTCTCGGTTTTCACCGTTACCTAACAGAAAAGGAGAAGAAGAAGGCACCCAGATTTTTACCTGGGGGGAGAAAAAAGAGGAAGAAAGAGGGATGATCAGAGATTGATATATGGATGAAAATAAATTAAATTGTGAGAGATATAATAATAAAAGATGATGAAATGGAACATGGAATTATGATGTATAAATAAATTAATTGCCAATCTGAGCACAACAACAAACAATGTTCTGTCTTTTTGTGAGGGACAAGGTGGGAATCCGGGACAATGAATGACAGTTTTGGCGATGAGGAAGTTGCAGATGTTGTATTTACATCATCTCTGCTGAACTTTCAGGCAGTGCAACAGGAGCCTTCAGATGAACCAACCAACCCAGAAGAAGATAGCAGCACTGCCAATGAGACACCAGATCCAGATACACCAAATGAAGAAAGAGAAGTTATTAATGGGAGTGAAAACACAGCCACGTCTGAAACTGATAACATCTCAAGTGAACGCAGAACCATCTCATGTGAGCCCTGACTCTGATAAAAGAATACTAATACTTTTCCTAACAGCAGTAACTGAAAATGGAGGTGAGAATACTACAACATCAACAGAAAAGGTAGTATTTCTTCATATCTTTTTTCTTCCGTCACCACAATAATGAGACATAAAAAGTGTGTGTGTGTATGTGTGTGTGTGTGTGTGTGTGTGTGTGTGTGTGTGTGTGTGTGTGTGTGTGTGTGTGTGTGGTGCCTAGTGTGGTATTGGTTACCCATACCACTGTAGTTGTTCTTGTGTGTGTGGCATAGTGGGCTAGTACAATATAATTTTCAGTCATAGTAAACTGTGTCATCATAGTGTAATCTTCTGTTCCAACATGGCAATGCAGCAATAACAGTAGTCCAAATCACGTAGACTCCAGGATTGCATTTTATTTTTCATAATGCATGTGCAAATCCATTGACATCACATTCCCTGCCATCCTGTGTACCACATAACACCAAAAGGGGGCTCAGTAACCGACTGTTACTCTATCCTCTGGACATACCTCATCGCTTAATTCTCATGCTAGACATGAAGATTCATGAACAGGTATTCCATTAGTACTGTATTCCTATTTGGGAAATAAATTATTAAGGGAGCCAGCCACATACATAAATCACAAGTGAAAAAAATCTTCAGCCAAAGCATGGCAATGCAGCAGTTAAGCAATGAAATATGTGCAGAGGTTAGATTAGTAATCTGTTAATGAACCTGTTTTGTGACATTATGTGGCATGAGGCAATAGGAAAATTATGTCATTATATTTCTGCATTCATCACAAAACATAAAAACACAATCATATGGCTGCAGTCCAGTCATCTGTATGTTTTGGACTACTGGTATTGCAGAAACATAGAAACATAGAATTCAACGGCAGATAAGGACTGCTTGGCCCATCTAGTCTGCCCATTTCCCTACCGAATGGATAAGCTGCAGATCCTAGTTAACCAACAGCCTACTTCCTCCTACACTCACTAGAATTGCCTTATGTCTTTCCCATGCATTCTTGAATTTACCCCACTGTTTTTGACTTCACTACCTCCTCAAGAAAGCCATTCTATGTATCCATAACCCTCTTCATGAAAAAATACTTCCTCACGTTACCTCTGAGCCATCCCCCCACTATCTTCAAATTGTGCCCTCTTGTTTTGGCACATCTCTTTTTCTGAAAGTTGCTACCCTCTTGGACTTTGTTGATCCCTTTGAGGGTAGTTGGAAGTTTCTATCATGCCCCCCCCCCTTCCTTGAGGGTATACAAATTAAGTGCCTTTAATCTCTCTTCATATGTCTTCTGGTGCAGACCCTGCACCATTTTAGTTGCCCTCCTCTGAACAGCCTCCATCCTGTCTATGTCATTGCGGAGATGGGGTCTCCAGAACTGCATGCAGTACTCCAGATGGGGTATCACCAACTGTCTGTACAGTGGGGTAACAACTTCCTGTTTTCTACTGGTGATTCCTCTCCCTATGTATCCCACTATCCCACCAGCCCTCCTAACTGCCTTCTAACATTGCTTGCCGCCTTTAGATCATCTGATATGACTACCCCCAGGTCCCTTTTCATTTTTGTTGTCGTTAGTATCTCACCCCATTGTGTACTCTTCCTTGGGTTTTGTTTCCCAGGTGCATGACTTTGCACTTCTTGCGTTGAATCTAAGTTGCCATACATTTGACCATTCCTCCAACCTTGCCAAGTCCCTTCATCCTTTTCACCTCACCTTCTGTATCAACCTTGTTGCAGATCTTTGTGTCATCTGCAAAGAGACATACTTTTCCTTCCAGTTTCTCCACAATGTCACTTAGAAAGACATTAAAGAGGATTGGTCCCAGTACTGAACCCTGCTGGACTCCGCTAGCAACCCCTCTTTCTTCAAAGTGGACTCCATTTACTATTACCCTCTGTGTCCTGTTGTCCAGCCAATTATTACCAGGCTACCACCTTGGGATCCACTCCAAGGCTGGCTAACTTGTATATTAATCTTTTGTGTGGGACTGTGTCAAATGTCTTGCTAAAGTCTAGGTAGGCCCTGTCCACAGCCCCTCCCTGGTCTGCTACTTTGGTCACCCAGTCAAAGAAATCTATTAGATTCATTTGATATGACCTTCCTGCTGTGAATCCATGCTGCCTTGAGTCCTGTGCCCCGCTGGCCTCAAGGTACTCAATAATTCTTTCCTTCAGAAGTGATTCCATCATTTTCCCTACCACTAAGGTCAAATTAAGAGGTCTGTAGTTTCCTGCCTCTGTCTTGCTTCCACTTTTGTGAAGTGGAATCACATCCACCCTCCTTCAGTCCTCAGGTACCACCCCATCCGCCCATGATTTGATAAAGAGGGTTGTCAGTGGTGCCACTAGTTCTACCCTTAGTTCTTTTAGAATTCTTGGATTAATCCCATCAGGCCACATTGCTTTGTCCACCTTCAGTTTTAAGAGTTCTTTCAGAATCCTTCCTTCTGTGAATGGACTGGTATCGACCCCCCCTAGCCAGAGTATTTCTATTGTTTAGTTTTGGTATCTTCTCCTCCTCTTCTTTTGTGAATACTGAGCAGACTTGATTCGCTCAGTATCCCTGTTTTTCACTGTCACCCCTGCCCACATTCCTCCCTTTATTAAGCTTCAGTATCCTTCCATTGGTCTTTCTGCACTCCCTAATGTACCTATAAAGGTTTATCCCCATTCTTAACAGAGTTGGCTATCTTTTCCTCAGTTTGAGCCTTTGCTATTCTGACTGTCTTCCCTGCTTCCTTCTTCTTTAACTGATATAGTTCTCTGTCCTCCTTCTGTGTTTCCTATATTTCCTGAATGCTATCCTGTTCTCTTTAACCTTCCCCACCTCTTTTGAGAACCATAGCGGATTTTCCTTCATTTGTTTTGTTGATTTGCTTTACACAGCGGCTTGTTGCCTCTGTGATGGCAGTTTAGATTTTTCCCATTTTCTTCCACCCATCCTTCTTGCCTGTTTGCAAGTACTTTTCTTAGGCATTCTTCCATTTTACCAAAGTCAGCCCTCCTAAAGTTCAACACCCTTGCTTTTGTATACCTTGACTCTACAGCTGTGTTTATTGTGAACCATACTGTTTGGTGGTCACTTGTTCCCAGATGGCTACCCACTTCTAAATCTGAGATCCTCTCTCCATCCCCATTTAAAAGCACAAGGCCTAAGATTGCTCCCTCCCAAGTAGGTTCCAACACTAGCTGTCTGAGGCATGCCCCCAGTAGGGCATCACAAATGACCCTGCTCTTGGGTGTGGCTGCAGCAAAGGCGCTCCAGTTAACATCTGACATATTCAGGTCCCCCAACAATAATATCTCTCCTTTTTCTGCCATCCTAAGAATTCCATCTATCATTTCCTTGTCCATTACCTCCCCATGAGATGGGGTCTATAAACAACCCCTGTACGGATTGTGGTTCCATTTCCTCTCTCCAGGGTAACCCACAATGTCTCCTTCCCTCCCTGTTTACCCTTTAGGTCTCTTGCTTTGATTCTTTCGCTTATGTAGAGAGTTTCTCCTCCTCCTCTTTTACCCTCCCTGTCCCTCCTGTATATTGTGTACCCTGGTATGCTGACATCCCAGTCATGGTTCTCTGTGTACCATGTTTCTGTGACTGCCATGATATCCAGGCATCCCTCTTCCATCAAGGCCACTAGTTCAGGGAGCTTGTTACCCAGTCCATGGGCATAGGTACTCATCACCCTCCATTTTTTGATGGTCTTGACCCTTTAGTCCATTCCTGTCCTTACTGCCATTGTTTTTTCTGGATTTGCCCTGTTCTGCTCCTATTGACTTCTCTATCTTTGTGTGTACTTCAGCTAACTACCCTGTTTTGTTAGGGCTGGGATTTCCTGCTTCTCTTCTGCCTCCCCTTGGCTAGGTTTAAATGCTTGCCAATGAAACATTTAAACCTATCACCTAGGATCCTGGTTCCCTCCCAGAGAGATGCAGACCATCACACCAGTATAGGCCTCTATCCTCAAGGTGGGCACCTAATCCCCAATGAAGCCAAATTCTGAGCCCGCAACAGTTTTTCAACCAGTCATTGAATCACATTGTGCAGAGTACCCAGAGCCTCACCCATGCCATAGACAGGTAGCACTTCAAAGAAGTTACCATGTGTGCCACTTGTCTAAGGCCCATTCCCAACTCCACAAACTCCTGCTGCACTGCCCTGATTGAATTCCCAGCCAGGTCATTTGTCCCTAGGTGGACAATGACATCCAACTCCCTTCCCAGTGCAGCTGCTCCCATGATCCTGAGGATTCACTCCCTATCCCTCTAAGCCATGGCATTGGGCAGGCACCTTACCTCCCTATCCCTTCCCTCCCCCAGTTCTACCCCCAAATGACAGAGTCCCCCATCAGGAGTTTTTTTCTTCCCCTGTGGGGTCCCATGCCACCCTCCTGTGGATCTCCTTTGTGGAGGTTCCCAGCATCCTCCTTGGTCTCCACTGTGGGTGCTTCCATAGAGGAACCACATTCCACCAGAATGGTGAATGAATTGTGAAGAGGCACAACTGGAGGGATGCACATCTGTTCCACCACTGTCACCTTTCCTGAGCCCACTGTGGTCTAATTTTTCCTCTTTCTTGGCAACCTCTAAGGCAGTGGTGGTGGCCTGGATGGTTCCTGGGTGGGAGGAGGTTTCCTGCATCCTCACCAGGTCAGGATGGAGATGGGCAACCTCCTCCCCAGACCAGAGGGTGCCTCCAAATAGGGAAGCAACACAGCCTCCAGAACATCTCCCAGAAGACTGACACTCCACAGCTAGTGCATTGCACCTCTTCCCACATGTCTGTGTCCCTTAATGTTTAAGAGGCATTTTTTTTGTTAGTGTGTGCATGCGTGAGTGTGTTTACACCCTATTCATTGTGCTGTGCCTTTAAGGATATGAACAGGTATATGTCCTTGGCACTTTGGAAGTGATGTCAGGAACCCCTGTTATAAAGGAAATTATGTGCTTGGGGTGGGTGGGGTGAGGTAGGGTGGGTGGTACTAAGCCTGTGCCTTCCAGAAAAAATCAACTACAACTCTTACCCACCACCATGGTGAGTGCCTTCCTTCCTTTTAGACATCTATTTCATAGAGTTTAAGTAAGAGGTCTAGTTACAAATGACTGCAAATATTCTGCCAGATAAATTTCCTCCCTCACAAATGAAACTTACACTAAGAAAATTAAACCACAAAAACAGAGAACCAAAATATTGATTTCTACTTACTTACACAGGCCCCAAAATTAAGAATTCAATTCAGTGTACTTCTATTAAATCACTTCCTTGCTATAAGGAAGCTAGTGGCTGCTCTCTGTCTCACCTACACCAGACAGAGTCCACAAACAACTCCTGTTTTGAACCACAGTTCCTCAGGCCCCATTCAGCTCCTCCCTTATCAGACACCTATTTCACAGAGCTTAAGTAACAGGTCTAGTTTCAAATGACTGCAAAAATTCTCCCAGCTAAATTTCTTCCCTGGCAAATAAAAGTTACACTAAGAAAAGTCAACCCCAAAAATGGAGAACCAAAACACTGATGTCTACTTACTTAGTTACACATGCCCCAAAATTAAGAATTCAATTTAGTGTGCATTTATTAAATCACCTCCTTGCTACAAGGAAGCTGGTGGCTGCTCTCTGTCTCACCTACAGCAGCATTATCATGCTGGGCCTGAAGATTCATGAGCAGTCATAACATTAGTACTGTGTTCCAACTTGGGTCATGAATTATTAAGGGTGCCAGAAACATACATAAAAAACAAAACAAACAAAAAAAAAACATTCAGGCCCAGCATGTCAATGCAGTGATGCCAGTAGTATAAAAACTGCAGATGCCCTAACTGCTGCCACAAAATTAAGAATTGAAGAAGGCTTTGTAAGCACTGATCCCAGGGAGATAGCTGTGAGCCTTGGACAATACTTCTACTTTTACTTTTATTCAGTAGACCCCAGCTTGCAGCCGTCAGAGGAGGACATTGTCCAATATCTTAATTCAATTGCTCTACCCAACATGTCCCCTACTGACGTGACCTCCCTAGGTGCCCACATTAGTACCAGAGAAAGACAGCAAGCCATACAGTAACTGCCCCCAGATAAATCCCCTGGCTCTGATGGCCTTTCCAATAACTTATACAAGTCCTGTCACTCTGTGCTGGCTCCAGTATTGGAAAAGGTTTACAACTACTGGTATGAAAATGGCCTTTCAGAGCCTAGCTTCCTTGAGGCACTAATAACTCTCATTCTGAAACCAGGTAAAGACCCCCTATATCCTGAAAATTACCATCCCATCTCATTGCTTAATTCAGATCTCAAAATTCTGGCAAAGATGCTGGCCAATACGCTTGCTCCTATTATGGGAGCCCTTATTGGCAATAAACAAGTCAAATTTATGGCTGGGAGATCCTCAGGGCACCACATACAAAAGCTGTTGCACCATCTCTTGGTGTCCAGGGACTCAGACGTACCAGCAGCTCTTGTCTCCCTGCACTCCAAGAAAGCATTTGACTGGTCTCCTGGGACTTCCGCTTTGTCACCTTGACCCCCTTCTACCTATCTGAAGAATATATCAGATGGGTTCACTTATTGTGTACTTTTCCAATGGCCCGGGTCTGGTGTAATGGAATTCTCTCTAATCCATTCCTGCTGTGCTGGGGTACCAGACAGGGATGCCTGCTGCCCCCCCCCCATTTAATTTCTATCTGGAGCCTTTGATCTGACAGTTATTGGCCTCTCAGGAAATTGAAGGTATTAAAATTGGGGACAAGCGATATGTGCTTTCTGCTTACGCAGATGATTTACTTTTACATGTAGAAGACCCACAAGCTACTATCCCTGCCCTTCTATTGGAAATTGAGGCCTTCTAAAAATTATCATACTATAAGTTAAACCATTCTAAAACTGAAGTCTTCCCGGTGAATAACAGAATTACCCAAGCTGAACTGGCAACCCATAACCTTTCATGGGAAACAAAATCTCTTACATATTTAGGCATTAAAGTGACAAGAAGATGGCAACAATGGTTAAAAAGAATCTATCCTATTTATTGAAAATGCTGAACCCACCCTTGCCCCGAGTTTGCATTCCATACATGCGTACTCACCCACTAGATGGCCTGTGGGGATGTCCCCACTCTCGAATCGATGGCACAGTGTGGACTGATACCATATGAAGGCATCATGTGCTCCACCAGGGTGTGTGGCACAGACATTGATTATGCGCCCAGTGGCATTACACACCACCTGGCAGTTGACACTGGAGAAGCCCTTTCTGTTCCTATATGCAGCCCCATCGGGGCCAGGTGGCATGCGAATGGCCACATGGGTGCAGTCTATGACCCCTAGCATGCCAGGCATATGTGCTACCCTGTGGAAGTCCTGCATGTTTGTTGCACGCCCAAATGCTGTGCTGGGGAAATGGATGTACCTCAGCATGGCAGCAGTGCGCTTGAGGAAATCTGGGTGAGGATGCGTGACGCGGGCCGACTGTGTGATGCCTGTGGTGTCCCCTGTCAGCCTCTGGAAGGTGCCTGTGGTGAGCAGGCACATGCAGGCTGTCACCTTGGTCTCCACTGACAGAGCGTGACTGTCGTGAGGGTGCCTGCATCACATCACTGCACAGCTCACAGAGCCGCCTCAGTATTGCCCTGTTCAGGCTGTACTGGCCCACCATCTCTACATCTGTGTACAGCTCAGGCTGATGCGGCACGGTACTGCCTGTTGGGGGCGTACGATGGGCCTTCCACGGCCTCGCCCCTGCAGCTTGTACTTCTCACCCTCATTACAGCTCCCATGTGAAGCTGGCACTGTCCATCTCCCTGGCTTCGACTCCCCTGGCTGGTGTTGCTGTGTTACCCCGCTGTCCTGCCTGCTACTTCCACTGCACCGGCACCCCGCTGCCTCTGCAGCCTATGGCCCACGCTTGCCTTGCCTGCCCTAGCCTGTCACCTGTCTGTCTGTCTGTCTCTTCTCTACCCACTTGGCATCCTTGTAGCATTCTTGACGCCTCTTGAGCCTTTTTATTTTGGCTCATTTCCACTAGTCGCAATTTCCAGCAGTTCCGCTATTGCGCAATGCGCAAGTCTTTCAATTTCGCATTGCGCTCTTTATGCATGGCTCCACCCACGTCGGTTGTGCATGCCTTCCTTTGCATTGCGCTGTTGCTCAGCACGTTTTCGGTGGTGCAACTGCCTCCTGCTGAATATCGCAAAATGGCGCACTTTTGGACTTGCGCATGCGCAACCCTATTGCACATGGCGCAACCCTTTTGAATATCCGGGCCTGTATGTTTTGTCGAAGACACCATAGCCTGAGCCAGTTACTAACGATTTTAATTTTATGGTTAAGAAAACTAGAGTATTGTGGGATTGGTAATATCTCAGAAAAAATAATATCACACCCTAGATCAACTAATTTATTAGTCAAGGATACAAAGGCCTGTTTAATATTTTGAACAGAATGCCTGTAAATATTATTTGCACCAACATGAATAAAACACAATGGGTTTGATTCATGAAATCCAATAATATTATCAACCATTAATGTAATATCAGTGATCCTAGCTCCACTGAAGCTAGAGCAAGTTCTGTTGTGTTTGTCAGGCTCACAAAGGGCTTGATCTAGATGCTTTACTAAAGAGTCACCCAAAACAAATAACTGCCTCATATTAGAACATTACTAACAGAACCATTCATGGGGGTGCTTCTATATCAGTATGATTGGTGACAAAATCAATTAAAGGTGAGTTAGATGAAGAGTTGAACAATGAATTGGAAATATGTGGCAAATTACCCCTAACTACAGATATATCAGTAGAACTAGTACCTACATTTGTAGAGTCAGTAAGGGTGTCATTTGAATCTGCAGAGATGACAGACAATGGATCAAAACTATTATGAATAGGAATGATAAATTGATCAGCCTTGCACCTTCTTTTATTTGTACATTTAGACCTCTGTACATTATACCAGTTTGTGTCTTCCGAACTATAAATAGAACCAGACTCTTCTTCTCTTACTCTTTTTTTATTTGAAACTTCTGTAGAATTAGTATAGTTGTACACATCCATTTTATTAATTTCAGGAAAAGTATGAAAGGTATTAGATGTAATCTGATCAGTAGGAATCCTACTGAGGTGTGTAGCGGATTGAGCAATATTAGGCTCAGAATCTCTATTTGATTCAAGTGCCAGAATCTGCTTATAATATAGAGAATTTTCACATTGCAAAACTATGTAATCTGTGCATTTAGAACATTGAAAGGGTAAATTATCAATGGCACTAGCTGTCAAACTAAACACGTGGCAGGATGTACATTGAATTCCTGTTTCCCCAGTAGTGGTAGTAACAAACACATTAATGCATCTAGATGTGTTAGTTATAGCTGCCATTTCAATATGTGAAGTAACAACTAAAATCACACAATGCACATTTACTCACAATTGGAAGTATGTAGTTAGGATGAATATGCCAAATCCTTCTAACACCACCTAACACGCTTACCATGCGTGAAATGTGCGTGTCTTAGCACACATCTTCGTGCACGGAGTTGTGCACGCCCTGCTCACCTGCTCACCCTGCTTGCTATGGAAGTAATTTAAGTAGGAAACGTGACCCGGAAGTAGTTACGAAGGTCACCGAGCCCTTTAGTTTAATTTGCAATTCCTGGCTTTAAACTCACGACTTCCACTCATTCGTGGAACTGGTGTAGTAACACAAGAATAATAACCCCAGTAGTAATAAATGCAGCTCTTTAATGAAATGTAGTTCTCAAGAAAAGACCCGAGAAACTACACTCTTCTTCCTGCTACGTCTTAAAAGACGTCAGCAGGGCTCAGACAATGTTAAACAGCAGGAATACAAACGAGGACAAAGGACACCAACGAAAGATAAAAGACACAATTAAAATAAAAGTTTGACACACAAATTAGCTCAGTATATGCAGACAGCACTTAAAAAAAATGATTCGGTGAGAGATGAGCAAGTCTGAGCAGAGTGTGAGACAGGTACTGGTCAAATGAAACATGTTGAGTATTTCTGGAATAATTATTTAAATCTGTGAGCAGTTTCACATTTGGACAAGAGGACAACACAGAAAGGTAGTTACAGAGTATGGGTGCACAAGTACAGAGACAAAAAATACAAGAAATAATAGCAATTGGTCTGACTATTTACAATTGTAAGCTATCTCATATATGGTACAGCATATTACAGTTAGTACAGCCCAAGGTACATGGTGAGTGCTGTGAGTTTAAGAAACTAATTTAGCAGGAGGTAAAGCAGCCAGGGAAGGCATTGTCATTATTTCATATAAAGTCAGGGGGGTAGGGAGAGACTCAGCATAGGGTTTCACACCCTGTATGTTAATGCAGCCAAGAGGAGGCTCTGTCGTTAAGTCTAGTCAAGAGGTGTGTGTGGGGGTAATTTCTGTGCAGGACTGACCTAGTAGGAACATACTAGACAGCAATGTGAGGAGGACTGTACACAGAATAAGTTGGGGAGGACAAGTGCTTTGAGACAATCACATTTGTGCAGGGTCTATGGCAGGGAGGACTTAAAACAGAGTGCTGAGTTAAGAACAGTAGATAGAAGGCTCCTCGACAGGTTTTGGCTATGGAAGGCCCAAGTTCAAAGGCTGGCAAGTAGTAGGAGGAAGTAGGAGTTTAAACTCAGGGTACTGGGCAGCAAGGTAACAAATCGGAGAATGCAACCAGGGAGCAGGCTGGCTCCAAGCTACCGGGTGATAGTGCTACAGGTAACATTCATCTTCAACACTTCTGTTCTGCCTCCCAGCAATAAAGGTAGGAGAGTCAAAGTCTGCAAATCATGAGCAATTCTGTTAAGTAGTAGTAGGTATTTTAATTGACAAAAGTTGCTTAATACTGGGGTAATTTTGATGCCCAAAAGACCTAAAAGTATTGTAGGGAGGCCATTTAAATGGAAATTGGGATTTAAATTGTGGAGTGCTTGCACCAGAGACCACCACAATCTTGGATTTAGCTTGGTTAATTTGATAGCTGGAGAGACAACCAGAACTTTCAAGTTTCACAATCGGGACTGGAATAGAAGTTTCTGGGTTACTAAGGAAAAATAGGGTGTCATCCACATACAGTATAACAACATTTTTTGTTCTGTGGTTCCCACCCTAATGCCCTGAATTTCTGCAGTGGTGTGTATCGTGGCTGCTAGGGGCTCTATGCAAAGGGCAAATAGGAGATGGGAGAGGGGCACCCCTGCCTGGTGCCTCTTTGTAATGGAAATGTGGAAGAGGTCACCCAATTAACCCTAACCATGGCCTCTGGGTAGGTATATATATTAATAAGGCCCATATGAAATCATGGCCCAAACCCACATTTTTACAGAGTGCAGAAGAGGAAGGCCCTGTCAACCCTCCATTGTCATTTTTATTGATTTCATTAGCTCAGGGCTGAGATCAAAGGAGCATAATTTTTATGTCAGGGAAGGTTCTTCCATTATCATTGACTTTTCTTCACTGTCTGAACCATGACTGGAGCTCTCATCTGGTTGCTGATCCCCATCCCCATGTGGGTTCAGGTCTTGAAGGTCACTGGGTGTGACTGGAGCTGGTGTCATTGTGGACCTGATGTTTGGAAACTTATCTATAATAACGGTGTCTTGTTGGTTTCTCCCACTGGCTCCTGACATTTTGGATTTGTCATTGCTGCCAGTCATTCCATCATTTTTAATATGAAGGACTGCTCATTCTCAGTCATTGCTGCTGTGGCTTTCTGCTTCAGTGACATGAAGGCCATGGGGTCCATTTGCAATTCAGTCTTGTTGGATGGCCCTTTCTCCATGGGCAAGGCCTCAAGTGAAGACAGAACACTCGATACATGGTTCTGACTCCTCAGTTTTGCAAATGGGGCACTGGGGGCCCATTTTGTATTAGAAGGAGAGGCACACTGCAAGTAGGGCAGTTTCTGCTCCTGGCCATTGGTTGAGACCAGAAGACAAGAAGATGTGTATGGTCAGACTTAGGAGATCATTATTTAACCATAAAACCCTGTGTCAGTGCTGAACTAGACTGAGCACAGGCTAAGTCGTGGCTGACAGTTTTGAATCATTTTTGTTTGGCTACAACCTGGTGTTGATACAACTGACCACAGGAAGTGGTGAGAGCAGTATTCCTTGCAGCATACTGAGATCAGAGAGGCTAGGCACCTTATAGAGATAATATGTTATATTGCTTATCTGTATTGCAGGACTATTCTTACATGCCTGTGTAACCCCCTTGCAAATGGGGGTTCCCAAAAGTCTTCCAGGAGCTTGCTTAAATGCTCCAAGCCTGAATGCTGTTTGGCATTTAAGCCATTTATCTGTGAGTGCTTTTAGAGCCTCTGGTACTGTCTCTTTAAGAGCTGTCTGCTTGCAGACATAATTAGTTGTATGGGGGACTGTGTTTACCTGCTTGAGTCCCACTTGAGCTGCTGCCAATTCGTTCCATTTTGCAGTCGCTAAGAGTGCAAGGAAGCCTATCTGAAAGATGTAACTGTTTGCCAGAAATCATTTATAGAGTAATAATGAAAATACAGTTTGTTTAACTTGCTTTCCTTTGTAGCCTGAATTGTCTGCCTAGCCCTCCATTCTAGTTTCGAACTGTTGAACTGGACCAATCAGTGTGGGTTGAGGGAGCTCTAAAATGGTGCCTGTGGACGAATCAGAACTTGGACTCTTAATCTGAGCCAGCCACAAGAGGATTGTATGGGCAGTGACTCTGGGAAATGTAGTTTTGACCTCGGTGCCTTTTTCCACCAACAGGTGGAGTTTATTGTGAGTGACAGCTAAATCAGACAAGAACTGGGAGGAACTCAAAGGAAGTGCCTGGTTTTGTCTACTGGAGTTTCAGTTCAGTTTTGGCAGTGAAGAGACAAGGAGCCCAGTGCTTCTCCGGTGCGTAGTTTAGCGTGAGTAAAACATGTATAGGGCCCTAAGTTTCGGTCTGCAGCTTGTGCAAGCTCCTGTTCGGACTGAATCCGACCTGTGAAGAGAATCAAGGAGATCTGAAGAATAGAAACCAGGCTCACCCTGTAGAAGACTGGAGAAATTGCTGAATCGCGCTCGGTCTGTCAGGAACTGAATCTGCTGTGTGTTCTCCCGGGTAGTGTGCAGTAATTGCGATCGGGATCGGGAAGCAGCCTGCCTGGTATAGTACTTTCCTTTTACATATAAATGTGTGTAGTGCTTGTTGGGATCTCGTTTCAAATCCCTGTACAGTGAATTGAGTGCATGAACCTGAAGTAAACCCCAGTTTAAACTGGGATACCTCCATTGCTCTGAACTGCAGTGGGGTCCAGTCGTAAGGACCTTGCCCACATGGTCTGCTCCTCCTGGCAATCCAGGACAATCTACCTCCCATTCACTTTTCAGTACTGGGCTGTGAGTGCAAGCAGGGTAGCTCCCTGCCATCGGTTTTATCGAATTGCAAGTGTGTCATCTAATTGTTTGTTTGTTTTTCTTCACTTAACTGAGCCAACCGCTCCAGATTACAATTTGGGTATTGTGTATGAATTTTCCATCTTCAGGGTCCCAACCAGCTGCACCAAATAGGCTAGCCTCTTATTGCCTGGGTACCCAGTAAGAGTGACATTTGGGACATTTGGGATTCTGAAATATGTGCACAGTAGTGTGATTATTAATGCGTTTAAACTAATTAACCTGACACCCCCCTGTCATTGTTATATCCCCCTAAATAAATCAGATCTGTTTGTTTCAGCATAGTTACACTGCCTGAGGTATTCATTTATGTTAAAGTGTTTTTACTGTGGTTTTTGCACTGTATCATCTTGTTTTACAGGGAGTCCCCAGAGTCACGCTGACTGAACCAGTCCTGGGGTAGCGTATACTGTGAAGGTAATTCTGATATATTGTGTGGGCCACTAGTGGGAAGAAAAAAGGGTCGCAGTGTCCCAGAGGGCTGTGACCAAGTTAGTTTAACTATTGCAAACCCTGAACTCTGGGTGCAGGCACTCGCCATTAGACCTAGGCCCCTCAACCTGTTAGTAGTTAGGCAGGCTGGGGTAGTAGCCCTTGGGATAGCGCCACCTAGGGGTTACACCTGTAAGCTCTGAGTTTAATTTTATGTGCAGTACTGCACTCACCAGACAAAACACACAGTAAGCATTGTCCTCTATCAGTATGCAGCTTCACTAAGCATCTTGTATCACCAGTCAGCTGCTACTAAAATACCAAAAATGGTCCCTGTCTATGCATGGGCAAACAACGGTTGCCAATGACACAAAATGGTCACCCCATAGTGTCTGGCTGCTGACCAGCAAACACAAAATGGTAGATCTGCACTGTGCATGCACAAATATGGCGCATGTTGTTTTTTTTTTTGTTTTTATTAAAAAAATAGATGTACAGAGAATATTGTAGACAAAGGAAAATAAGCAAACTCATTAAACAAAGGCATGGTATGAATCCAACGAAAAAGAATGAAGCAAGCCATCAAACATATTCATATATTGAGAAAAAAAGAAGAAGAATAGAAACAGACTGTATCAATGTATATGCATGTTGCACTGGAAGATGTCTGGCTTGTACTAATATAGCTTTCATAGGTTAGTACAGGGCCAAGAGAACATTTACACATCCATAACGGCCTGCCATAATTTTAACTATAGCCTCTAATACTGTGAGCTATCAGATGATTATCCAGTCTTGCCTTGAATTCTGACATAGTCCAACTAGGCACCACCTCTATCGGAAGGCCAGTCCATATTTTGGTGACCCTAGTACTAAACCAATACTTCCCAATTTTTGTGCGATAGGTCAGGATCTTTAATTGAAGTGGGTGTATCCTAGTCTCATAAACCTGGACCTGTAACTCAAAACCCAGCTGGGTCCATAAATCAACGTCTAGGAGTACTCTGTAGACCATGCACATGTCTCTCCTAAGTCTATGGAATTCCAGTGTATAAAGATCCAATTCCTGCAGCCTCTGGTGGTAACTATGCTCTTCCAAACCTAATACCAGCTTGGTTGCTCATCTCTGTACACGCTCCAGAGCCTTGATTTCTGTTTTTCCCCCCTGGTGACCAAAACTGGGCATAGTACTCCAGGTGTGGGTGAACCAATGCTTTATACAGGGGCATCAGCACTTGTCTGTCTCTACTCTTAATGTGCTTATTTATACAATACAGCAGCCCACTGGCTTTCTTTATAGCCAGGTTGCAATGAGGCTTGAAGCTAAGATCATTAGTAACATAAATACCCAGGTCCTTTTCATCTGTCACTGCTTGAGCTCCACCCATTTAGACTATATTTACAAAGACTGTTATCCTTCCCCAAGTGCATAACCTTACATTTATCGGTGTTTAAAGTGGATTGCATCAATACTGCCAACTGCGCAAGCTCATTTACGGCTTTTTGTAGGGTGTCCGAATCTTCCTTAGAATTTACTATAAAGCCTATCCTGGTGTCATCAGCAAACTTGGAAAGCCATGCTGGAATTGATGTTTGCATGGAAGAAATGTACAGATTAAACAGGCATGGGCCCAATACCGAACCCTGGGGAACCCCACTAGACACCTGTACCCATCCTGACAGGGAACCCCTTACGGACACCCTCTGGCTTCTATCCCCAGCCAGTTTTCAATCCAGCAGGTAATATTTGCTTGTATGCCATGCCAGATTAAGGCCTCAATAAGGAGACCATGAGGCACCTTATCAAAGGCTTTTGAGTAGTTCAAGAAAATAATGTCGACTGCATTACGTGAATCGAGCGCCTGATTAACCTTACCATAGAACTCCAACAAGTTCGTTTAATACGATCTGCCCTTCCTAAAACCGTGTTGATGGTAGTCTATGTCCCCTGACATAGTCAATGTCTCTGTAATGAATGTTTTTATGATACCCTCCAGGACTTTACCCAAAATTGATATTAAACGTATTGGTCTATAGTTAGCCAACTCTTGCCTAAACCCTTTTTACAGAGAGGAATGATTTCCACCTGTCTTCATGCTTCAAATACCTCAGCGTTGTCTACAGAACTCTGGAAAATATAGGTCACAGGGGGTGCCAACACATCGGCCAACTCCTTCAACACCCTTGGATGAAGACCATCCGGACCATGGGCTTTATTTTGGTCTAGTGCCTTTAGTCTGGCTTTAACATCATTAATCTCAATTTTGAGTGACAGACCTATATCTTGCACCTGATGTATCATAGTGTTGTGGGTTTTTGGGTTATGAACAGAGGCAAAATAGGTATTGTAATGACTAGCCATATCGCTATCCTCTGTTATAAGTTCTCCATTTTGTTGCTTTAGGGTGGCAATTGTTCTATTGCTGCCTTTTTTGTTATGTATGAAAAAAAGGATTTATAGTTATCCTGCACTTTTACAGCTAGCTTATGTTCATAATCTGCTTTTGTCTTTATGAATGCTAGTTTTACATTTTTAAGTTCTGTTTTATAGTTGTCCCAGCTGGCTGACAGACCACTCTTCTTTGCCTTGTTGTAAGCTTTATTTTTACAATCAATATTTTTTTTAACAATGGCTGTGAACTAAGGTGGATTTTTTTGGGAGCTTGTAGATTTCCTAGAGCTCGGAACAAATTCCTGTACAAGCGCTTTGATTTTATTACATAAAGAGTTCCACATTTGGTATAGTGAATATTCATTAAAGTCTGCCTGCCAATCCATGATGCAAGGTGAGCCCTTATACTGTTAAAGTCTGCCCTGCAAAATTCTGTACTGCCATGATACTGGCTGATTTCGCTGTAGCCTCATTAATACAAAATTCTAGCACATTATGGTCGCTAGAACCCAATGGGTGCAAGGTCCTGCAATCTTGGATAACATAATCCATATTACTGAGGACTAAGTCCATAATAGGAGAGCCCCTGGTGTGATTTTTAACATGCTGCTCTAAGCCGTTTAATAAAAATGACTCAAGGAATCTTTGCTCAGCCAATGTTTTGGCCTGTGGGGGGGTCCCATCTTAACCCTGAAAGGATAAAATCTCCTAGTAGTAAAGGGTTACCTGCTAAAGATAAGTTTTGTATAAATTCTAGAAGCTGGGCATCTTCTAAGTGTGAACTGGATGGCGGTCTACAAAAATGCCCACATTTATCTTTTGGCTTGTGGTTAGGGTCACTTTAACCCAATGCACTTCTTATTGGTCATACTGAGAAGTATCAACACTCTCTGATATAATATTGTCAGCTATATATACAGCGATGCCTCCGCCCCTGGAATGTGGCCTATCCCTGTGGTAGAGAATAAACCCTGGGATTTGTTTATCCCATGAGTCTTCCTGGTTCCACCAAGTCTCAGTGATAGCACATAAACTGATATGATATTTATTTAAGGTAAACACTAGCTCATCCAGCTTGTTGTTAAGATTTCTAGCATTTACTAGTAGGCAGTTTCACTTCTCCCAGCGGTGCTGGACCTGGGTGTAGCAGTACCTGTGCTGAGTGATTTCCAACCCCCCTTCTGGATAGTTTAAAGATTTATCAATTTCCTGTTTTAATATTTGTGAGAACAGATGCTTTCCTTGTCTTTTCAAATGTATCCCATCCAGTGCAAATAATCTTGCATCATAAAAGCTGTCCTAATTATCTGCAAAACTGTAATTCTCTCTCCAGCATCACCTTTTCAGCCATCTGTTTAGACCCTCTGTTTCCAGTCTCCTTTTATAAGTGACTCCTGGGCTTGGGAGAATGCCTGAAATAATCAGGTGACAACCTTTTGTTTTAAAATCTGCCCCCATACGTTCAAAGTCCCTCTGAATATCCACCGTTTCTCTGAACCCAGCTTCTTTTACCCCAATGTGACTACCTATACTGTGCACATGTGCACATTCTGGCCCTGAGCACGTGGGTGTGCTCACGTATGCCACGCCTGCACATAATGTAATGCAGCAAGATGAAGCTGAGGTAGAAGTGGTGTTACTATCCACCCAAAATGGCACTGAAGCGTGTCCATGCCCAAGAGAGAGGTGTGGTCTGTCTGCATTCATGGCCCTTCTAGCAATAGTTATCTTAGTACAGGTAGTTGGGGAGAAAAACAGTAGTGCATTACTGGCTCTGTGGTTCTAAATGTGGCACTAATCTAGTACTGTCGGTCAGTGTTTCTGAGACATTTGACTTCCTTGAGATTTGCTAAGCTATATTACGGGACTCACTGCCATAGACAACATAGTTTACCTTTCTTAGGGCATGGTGGAAATACTTCAAAGCCACATACTTAAACATGCTGCCTGATAGCATACTTTGTAGAGCAGACTGTCAAGGAAAGGAGGGAGAGGGGTCATGATAGAAACTTTATAGTACCTCTAGGAATCAACAAAGTCCAAGAGGGGAGCATCTTTCAAAAAAAAGAGTTGTGCAAGAACAAGGGGGCACAATTTGAAGATCGATGGGGGACGACTCAGGGCAACGTGAGGAAGTATTTTTTCCACAGAGAGGGTGGTGGACACATGGAATGGCCATCCTGAGGAGGTTATGGGGTCAAAAATAGTAAGGGAATTCAAGAATGCATGGGACAGACATAAGGCATTTCTGGTGAGGGTTAGAAAGAAGTAGGCTGTTGGTTAACCAGGATCTGCAGCTTATCCAATAGGTAGGGAAATGGGCAGACTGGGTGGGCCAAGCAGTCCTTATCTGCCATCAAAGTCTATGTTTCTATGATTCTAGACCACTGTACATTTGACACTGATTTTGCAACCTACGGCTGCTCTTACAGGGGCCATAGCTGTCATGCTCACAGGCACAAAAAAATAACAACTGAAACTCCACTGAAATAGGGGAGCAACTTGGACTTTCAGTATTGTTCAGTGTGCTACATGCCTTCAGTCCCTGATATAGAGGTGGAATGAGTGCACACACCGGGGATGTCCTTGCTCATGATGGAGAATATCCAGTGTGATTCTATGCCAGCTAATAAAAATATCAATTTTGAACTGCTTTTATGCACATGTATAGAATCACCCCAAATTGTAGTTTGAGGGGGGATAGAAAAGCCTCATGATATATTGGAGACACTCCTAACTCAACAAGCATGGTACTTTGTCCACTAGAGTGTGGCAAGCAAGCAGCACTAAGGTTAAAGCCTAAAGATATGAAAAATTCTAGACAGAAAAGCCAAAATCTGCTCTGTTAAGAAGATTTACCTTTATTATGGGAGCTCTTACCTTTAAAGTGGATTCATTGTAAAGTTAAGCAAATAAAGTACAGGAGCACAAGTGACTGTGCTGGAGTCTCATCAAGATGCACAAATTAACTGGTGACAACGGGAGCTGTATGGGCATAGGTGGAGGGATCAACATTGGATCCAAGGTCACATGTGCATCTAGAAGACTATCAGATGAACATAACTCCAACTGTAAGGAGTTGGAGTGCCTTGGATATGAACAAAACACAATCAATTACTGTTGTATTTCTAAACAATCTGTCACAATGCTGCATCTACAAATACACAGCACTCAAAAGTATGCTTCCTACTGTATTTAGAAAAAGTGTTTTCATTACAGTATGTACTAATGGGTCATGCAGCATAGCTGAAGACTACCTATAGCAATAATCAGTACTGTTTGATATCAGTTGGACAAGCTATTGGCTAGCTATGCCATAGTGACTGCTATGAGCCTTGATATCACTGAATGAAAAAATCATTTTCTAAATAAGAATCATACTGTTGGGTGCAGCATGTTTGTGGATAAATAATTGTGACAGACTGTTTAGAAATGCAGCATCAGCACATTTCCCTAAATGAAAAATTCGTTGACAGATATAGCTGGTTTCCAGAACTGTTTATGTTAACATTTAATGCCTGTTTTCTTGCAGAACCTGCCTACACATAACTTAAGGCAGCACATCCTCTGAACAGCAGAAACTGAAGGTCAAAACTCTGCTTGTCAGAGTTAAGCATAGGTGTATATGCTGCCACCTTCCTTGTCTCAGGTTAGCAGGACAAGCTGAACCCAGGGAGCACATTTGCTTCTTCTCTTCAGGCCAGCACTTGTAAGGCTAAGCCCTGATATGTAATAAAGAAAATAAACTATGCACTCAACTCTTATGTGCCACTCTTCTTACAACAGTGCTGCCTTGTGCCATGTGACCTAATGACATCCTGTAGATTGACTGTCACAATGCACTACCCGATCAACTGCCAGTGCCTACCACAGTCCCTGCCAGCCAACCCTGAACAATGCCCCACTCTTCTTTCCTGACTAGCTGGACTAGGAAGAACAAGTTGTTAATCAACCCTCCTCAGCCTACTTGTCAACGTTTATGCACTGTCATATGATGCACATAAAAGGTAAGAGAGTGTTCATGATGACAGTAGTCTCAAGTGACTGCTGTTTTGATGTAACAAATGCACAAATTGCTATCCCATGAGACCCTTGCAGAAATGTTCTGTGTCAAACTTTGCAGCTCAGACACACACACACACACACACACACACACACACACACACACCTTTAAAACAAACTCTGATCAGAGCCACAATGGATGCTAATGCATTAATGTGATAAGAGATGTAGAATTAACGTGTGATTTAGTTGTACTTGTGATATTGTGATGTAAAAGTCCCACATTTACACCACAATAGGAGAAAATTAAAAAGAAAACCATAAAGAATTAAATGCATTGTCTCATCTTTATTGGTGTGCTGCTTTTATTCATTTTTACAATGTAGTTAACCAGGATAGCTCAGCTAACATGCAGTGTCTCATTTTCAATGGGGTCCTGATTGCACACATTGTTAAATTGTATTTTCACAATAGTGATGTGCTGAGATGCAATATCTCATTTTCAGAGGGATCCTGCTATTGGTGAATGCTGGTAGTTATTTATACAATGTGTTATTTCAGTAGAAGATGGGGATTTATGATGTCAGCATGGGAATATGGAACTGGTGATGTGCTGGCATCATAGAGAGTATCCCAAAGTTATTTACAATTTATTTATCCAGGACAGCTCAAATGAGTTGCAACATCTCGTTTTCAGTGGAATCCTGCTTTTATCTGCAGTATGAAGTATAATAACCCCTGATACTTAACTGTGGAGCAGTCAGCAACACTTCTGGTTTAGCACCAACACACTGATGACAAATACTTTACAATCACAATGCAAAAATAAATCAATTATTGCAAAAATGTCCAATGTCCGTTTATGATTTTGGTTGCATCAACACAGTACTTTGGCACCAGTCCTCAAATTCTTCGATTAGCAGCTGGTTTGGTCTGTTGGCCATTTAATTTGGATGCACATGCTCATAAGCCCCTTATCCCACTTTTTAGTGTACCATCATTTTAATTTCTCTGATGTTCTTCAGTGTTTGGCTCATGTTGGACAAGCAGTCTAATACAATCAGACAGGCTTACATAATGGAATAAGTTATACATATAACAAAGGTGTGTGTGTGTGTGTGTGTGTGTGTTTTAGGGTGGGGAGCAGATTCAACCATACCTCTCATTTGTCCCTGTTTTTCAGGGATGTCCCTAATTTTACCTCAACTTTTACTCTGTCCCTCCTAAAATTTGTGTTTCTATGACCAAACAATGGGGATTGTTAACACAGAATAATGTCAAACATTGAAGTTACCTTCTTGTTCTTCTTTAAGAAATGCATTTTACACTTTGGGCCCCATATTCACATCCAGCCAGCAGTGTGAGCACATGGGGGCACAGCATGAAAAAATAGGATTGGTCAGCTCTGGCGCATGTTCAAATGGACAGCGCAATCCAAACTGACCACACTATCTGTTTGAATATCGGTCCATGGTAGTGCGACCCACAGCGGTATGTGCCATGGTTTGTTTACATGCAACCAGGATGCCAGGCCAAAGAACACTCACAGGGGTAAAGTATGGCACACATGGCTAGCACCATGACCCCAATGGGAGATATTCAGCTGAAACATGCAAATGAGACTGTTGGGCATGCACAGCACTACAAGCCATTTGCATGCCCATTATGGCTCATCTGCATGCAAGCATGCCCTACAAGGGCGTCTGGCCATGTCCCCCCACCCTAGCCTTGATCTCCATGCCTCTATGTTAAAAAACCTCAGTGGTGTCCAGCAGTCCCTCCTCTGCCCCAGTCCCAATCCTTATAAACCTCCATGTATCACTGGTAGTCTAGTAATCCCCTCCTGAACCCCAATCCCATTTATATGAAATAAAACAGTATTCCTGGTAGTCTAGTGTCCCCCACCCTTGAGCCCCATTCCCATTCAGATTAAATAAAACTGTATCCCTGGTAGTCTAGTGGTCCCCCTGAGCCCCGAGCTCATTCATATGAAATAAAACCATATTCCTGGTTGTCTAGCAGTCCCCTCACCCTAACTCCGACCATCCCATATTCATCAAACAAGATCATCCTGGTGGCCTAGCGTTCCACCCCAAGCCCAGATCCCTTTCATATGAAATAAAACCATATCCCTGGTAGTCTTGTGGTCCCCTGAGCCACGATCCCATTCATATGAAATAAAACCATATCCCTGGTAGTTTAGTGGTCCCCCCACACTAACCTCGACCATCCCATATTCAACAAACAAGACTGTCTGGTGGTCTAGTAGTCCCTCCAGAGCCCCAATCCCTTTCATTTGAAATAAAACCATATCCCTGGTAATCTAGCGGCCCCCCCCACCCTAAACCTGACCATCCCGTATTCATCAAACAAGATCATCCTGGTGATCTAGTGGCCCCACATCCTCCCCACAATGGCAGGTAGAAGTCCACTACCCTGTTTCCCAGTCCTAACCCTGAGTGTCGGAGCCCAGCACAGACCTCCACTCACCACCACGGGCCAGCCACAGACTGAGCTCTATGGGAGTGCGACTGTACATGACTGTGCAGTACCCACTCTCAGAGAGCTAAGTCTGCAGCCAGCAGTGGTGGTGAGCAGAGGGCTGTGCCAGTCACTGAACCTCTGGGTTAGGACAGGTGGGGGCTGGTTTACCTCTACCTGCCGGGGTGGGGGATGGGGGGGTCACAAGACCATCAGGATGGTCTTGTTTAAGGAATATGAGATGGTCAAGGTTGAGAAGACCGCTAGACTACCAGGGATATGGTTTTATTTCATATGAATGGGATCAGGGCTCGGGAAGGGGAACACTAGACTACCAGGGATATGGTTTGATTTCATATGAATGATATCAGGGCTCAGGGGGAACTAGACCACCAGGGATAGGGTTTTATTTCATATGAATGGGATCATGGCTCAAGGGGGGGACCACTAGGCTACCAGAGAATATTGGGGGGTTTATAAAGACTGAGAGTGGGGATGGGGAGGAACTGTTGCTCCAGAACGGAGTTTGTTTAGCATACATAGACACAGGAATCAGGGCAGGGAGGACCACTGGACCACCACTGAGATTTTTAACATATAGGCATGGGGACCAGGACTGGGGAGGGACTGCTGGACCATCGCTGAGTTTTTTTAACATTTAGGCTAGGGGATTGGGGCTGGGGAGGGACCACCACTGAATTTACTTTACATACAGGCATGAGGATTGAGACTGGGAGGGAGCACTGGACCTAGGGTACCCAGCCCTTCACAGTGTGTGGACAGGGTGTAGGGCACCCACCCCTCAATGCACTGTTAGGACTGGTTTCTGAAGCACTAAACTGCACCACTGCTGGGGCCCTTTAGCGTACTGAAAATATTCAATATTGTCCTGTGCCACATATGCATTAAGGCAACCCACATTTGCATAGGCACAGCAAAATATTGTGTGTGGTGGCACTGTCAAGGCTGCGCCATGCATCAGTGTTCTTTGAATATGGGCACATCCGCACTGCGGCACTATTTCCAGTTAGTGTGGCACAAACCCAGTTTGTGCCACGCTAACCTTTTGAAAATGGGGGCCTAAGGCCCTTATTCCTGAGTGGATATTACCAATTTTGAAGGTATGTCCCTGATTTTGGTCTGTTGTACCTATTTGTTTTAAAGAGCAACTCTCTACTATAATAAAAAGCTTACAAACACTTGATTTACACCAGTTATGTTTTCACTTTATTGTTTCCTAGTTATTTATTATTTCATTTGCTATTCCCCTTCTGTTAGTCTACTAAATATTGTTGATAGTGCACAATATTATTTCAAAATGTGCCTGACTGTCCCCTGCTAACACACAATTGCTGTTTGTGATATCACAGTCTGTTGTCATGATGACCACTATGATGTTATAAATAAGGCACTGTGAAGTTAACAGGAGAGGCAAATGTTTTCAACTGTTTTCTATACAGATCTTTTAGATGGACTACTAAGATATGTTGTAAATCTTGAAATGAACATTGAAAAAAAATGTATTCTCTTATAAATTGTAACAGTTGAAACATCTTCTTTATGAAAGCACATGTGAAGGGCAGAGTGACTCTTTAAGCCTTGTCCCTGATTTATGAGGCAGAAGGTTGAGAGGTATGGATCCAACTATAGGCATGAAGTGCTAGAAAACTTTGATAGAGACGCAGTGACGCTGTTTAGTCTGCTATGATCTGAGCAATGAGTAAAAAAAGGGGGGAATACTCTATCATACTGATATCAGATTACAGTAACTGGTACATTCTTCCCAGTTTAGCTGATGACACAAGATGCTTGGTAAACACTTTTTTTAGAATATCATGAAGTGAGAAAAGTAATTTGCAGAGTGAGGACAAAGAGACCACAATCATGTTTCTGATGTGCACTTTTATATATTGTTCCTGAAATGTATTAGTTCTTAAGATGCCAGGAAACTGAGTACACGTGTGCATTTTAGAAGGGAGATGACTAAATTAATCAGAGTTGCCTCAGTAGCCAATAGTATCCCTGCTTTTTCACACCAAGTGGAGAACCCGCAGTTTTAGCATTGACCATCATCTGTTCTGGGAGTGAGCTATTTAAATCAGGTCTCTATTTTCCTGTTTGCTCTGCCATACTTTGAGACCTGTCTACCTCTTAAACATTGATGCCAACACCTGCACCACAGTACCCAGTCACCCAAAATCTCCTCAGTTAGCACTGCCAGGATTAATCTACCAACTGAACTGTTATACTTAATAACAAAAAAAAAAAAAAAATATCTGCCTCCCACAATTGTCAGTGTTTTTTAGACATGGAGGTGAGAGAGATTGTTTAGGGGAGGGGGAGAGAGAGAGAGAAAGAGAGAGAGACAAATGTATGGGATCTGGACAGTTGTGCTGATAGAAACCTGAAACTTACATAAATACAAGACCTTGGGACATTCCCACTTTCTCCTGTCTGCATAATAACCCTTGCTGTGCCCCATACTGATATATTAGTCCAGAATTCCTATACATTCTAATTCTCTTGAGTGCCTAAGGGTTAACAGCAGCACCACATGGTGCTCTGTTTAACAAAATAATTGGGGAGGGGAGACAAACACATTGTATTGCATGGGGGACAGGGAGAGATTTTCAGGAAGTTGTGCTGATTCTTCACTCCCTAGTAACAATGACAGTTGTGCTGTTTTAGGAATTCATCTCTCTCTCTCTCTCTCTCTGTCTCTGTCTCTCTCACCCCTTCCTCTCTTGCTCTGTCTCATTGTATTTTTATATAGCTCACTGTTGCTGCGCTGGATGAGCTGAGAAAGTAGCAAGTGGGCTTTACCCTCTTTTTTTTTGCACTTGAAGTCCAAAATAGTGGGGGCAGAGACAAAAAACATCTGTGTATACTGAAGGAGACAAGCAGAGCAGAGTGTTTTTAGTGAAGGGATCATGCTTCAACTCCAAAATAAATGCATGATTTGTTAGGAGTGTAGAAGTGTCCTTTTCCCAAGTGATAGCAAGACAGCTTGCAGAGCTCTGCCCCAGCCGTAAAATGAAACAAATAATATCTTGTGGCCAAAGGAAAAACAATTACACCACATTAAGATGAATAACAAATTCCCCATACAAAAAAGGCCTAGAACTGATTCATATCACTAATAATTAATAAATGTTTAACTATTCACTAATTTTTTACATGCAAATTAGTTAGTTGATAACCCCTTCTAGGGCAACCAACAGCTAACTAATTCTTAACCCTTTTAGTAGTTAGTCATTTATTGATCTGTTTCCTACTGAAGAATTAGCTAATACTCCTTAATTGAGTATTAGTTTTTTTTTTGTTATTATTAGTTGAGATTATGTAACTGATCAGGTATTTTCAAATAACACTCAACTTGTTGAGAATTAGTGGATAATTACACCTATCACACATATATAATGCACATTTATTAGTTAAGAATAATTAATTCACAACTGTTTTCCAGCACTCCAAGAAGTGTACTGGATGGCACTACTCTGAATGAAGAGGGTTACTCAGTGGCATAGAAACATAGAAACATAGAAGTTGACAGCAGATAAGGACGCAAGGCCCATCCAGTCTGCCCATTTCTTTTCTACCTTATAAATGTGCCATCGGCCTTTGCTCTGTCAGTGACCTATCTATTCTTAGTCATTTGTATTGCTCCCTTATGCCTATCCATGCCTGTTTGAAGCCCTGCACTGTATTCATAGCCACCACTTCTTGTGGTAAGCCATTCCATGCATCTACCACCCTTTCTGTGAAAAAGAATTTCCTCACATTCCCCTTAATCGGCCTCCCTCTAATCTCATGCTGTGTCCTCTTGTCCTGCTATTTTCTTATAATTGAACATGTTAGACTCTTTCACCTTGTTTATGCCCTTAAGGTGTTTAAATGTCTCGATCATATCACCTCTCTCCCTCCTTTGCTCAAGGGTATACATATTGAGCTCCATTAATCTGTCCTCATATGTCTTCTGATGCAGTCCCTGCACCATTTTGGTTGCCCTTCTCTGGACTGCCTCAATTTGGTTAATGTCCTTGTGAAGGTGTGGCCTCCAATACTGCACGCAGTATTCCAGATGGGGCCTAACCAATGTCTTGTACAGAGGGATTATTACCTCCCTCTTACGACTTGTGATACCCCTACTAATACACCCTAACACCCCTAGCCTTACTCTACTGCTTTAGAGGTCTGCTTGATGATTTTAGGTCATCAGTGATGATGATGCCCAAGTCTCTTCTTCCTTTGTGACTGCTAGCAACTCCTCCCAGCCTATAAGTGGTTTCAGGGTTTCTCTTCCCTATGTGCATGATTTTGCACTTTGCATTAAATCCCAGTTGCCACTCTTCTGACCATTTTGCTAGTTTATCCAGATCTCTTCTCATTCTGCCCACCCCATCTTGATCATCTACTCTGTTGCAGATCTTGGTGTCATCTGCAAACAGACAAGCTCCTCTCTAGTCCATCTGCAGGTCACTAATAAGAAGATGTTGAATAGGACTGGCCCCAGGACTGATCCCTGAGGTACCCACTTGTGACTTGCATCTTCTGACTGTATACCATTTACCACCACTCTCTGTTTTCTGCCAGTCAACCAGTTTGCCACCCAGTTGACCAACTTCGACCCACCCCGAGCCTACCCTAGCTTATTTATCAATCTTCTATGTGGAACAGTGTCAAAAGCTGCTGAAGTCAAGGTGAGGGACATCAACTGCTCCCCCTTGGTCCACCACTCTTGTTACCCAGTCAAAGAAATCTATGAGATTAGTTTGACAGGACCTTCCTTTTGTAAACCCATGCTGTCTTGGATCCTGTGCCCTATGGATTCCAGGTGTTGCACTATCCTTTCCTTAAGGAGTGCCTCCATAATCTTGCCCACTACTGAGGTAAGACTGACTGGTCTGTAGTTCCCTGCCTCCTCCCTGCTACCACTCTTGTGGAGCGGGATCACATGAGCCCTTCTCAGTCTTCTGGGACCTCTCCTGTGCTCAGAGACTCACTAAATAATTCTGCTAATGGCTCTGCTAGTTCCTCCTTTGGCTCCTTAAGTACCCTGGGATGTATGCCATCAGGTCCCATTGCCTTATCCACCCTGAGCTTAGCAAGCTCTTGTAGGACCTTTCTTTTGTGAAGGAGTAGTGCTCACCTCCCTCCCCTGTGTCCATGATGCTGAGCTGTGGGCCCTGCCCTACCTTCTCTTCAGTAAATACTGAGCAAAAGTATCTATTTAGGATAGATGCCTTTACAGGGTCCTCCTCCTCACATGCTCCCTTTCTCCATTAAGCTTAGCAATACCCTCTCTGGACTTTCTCCTTTCACTAATGTATCTATAGAAAGTCTTGTCACCTTCTTTACTGTTTGTGCTAGTGTCCTCAGTCTGGGACTTTGCCTGCCTTACTGCCTTACCTGCTTCCCTTAGGGCAATTTGGTATGCCCCTATCTTCATCCCGCTGTGTTCCCTTATATTTTCTGAAGGCCAGCCTTTTGGCTCTGACCTTTTCTGCTACTGTATTTGAGAACCAAAGTGGTTTCCTTCTTCTTTGCACTTCCTTTTCTGTCTAACACAATGGGATGTTGCTTCAAGTATTGTATCCTTAATGCTTGCCCACTTTGCCTGTACCTCCTCACCTGTGTTTCTTTTTGCCAGGGCTAGCTTAACTCTGTTGGCCATCTTATCAAAGTCAGCTCCTCTGAAGTCCCATATTTTTGCCTTGGAATGGGATGATTTAGATGTAGTAGCCAAATTGAACCATACCATGTGATGGTCACTGGCCCCAGGTGACCTTCTCACCTGGAGATCTGTGATCCCTTCTTTGTTAGTCAGTACTAGATCTAGGATAGCCCTGTCTCTTGTGGGTTGCTGTACCAGTTGTTTGAGGCCCTCCCTGCAGGGAATCCACCATGTGTCTAGTTCTGGCAGATGTTCCTGCTGGTATTGACCAATCTGTATCTGGCATGTTGAAGTTTCCTATTATCAGAACCTCCTCTTTAGCTGTCATGTTTTGTATATCTTCTAACAGTAATGTGTCTATGTCCTCCCCCTGGTCTGGGGGCCTGTAGACAACCCCAGTTCTTATGGCTGTCCCATTTCCTGTTTCCAGGGTGACCCACAGTTCTTCTGGCTCCTTATGTGTATTCTGAATTTCTGTAGCTTTGATATTTTCATTAACATACAGGCCACTCCTCCCTCTTTTTGCACCTCGGTCTCTTCTGAACAATACATAGCCAGGTACTGAAGTCTCCCAGTGTGTTACTGGTAAACCATGTCTCACTAATTGCTACTATGTCCAGTTTAGCCTCTGACATTATTGCTCAGGTCTGGGATCTTATTTCCCAGGCTGTGAGCATTTGTACATGATTTTCCATTGGCCAGATTTTGGTGTGTTAGTTGTTGGGTGAAGTTTGGCATTACCCCTGTGCATCGTATGGGAGACAAACCTTTTTCTTACCTGGTGATGCAAATGAATGGCAAACACGCTGAATTCTGTTTGACCACTAGCTGAGGGGAGGGGTGTTCTATTCTAATGTGATGGTGCTGCACCCTCTCCCCATTTGCTAGTTTAATAGTTCTGCAAAGACGTCAAACTTTCTCTAATGCACTGACTCTCTTTAGTCAGATGCAGTCCATCAAATTTAAAGAACTTTCGCTCCCAGAACTGTTGCCAGTTCCCTACAAATCTGTGTCCTTTTCCTGGCACCAGTCCTTGAGCCACGTGTTTAGCTCCCCTATCTCCCTTCTCTGACCTTCCGTCCATCTGCCCCTTCTCTCAGACTGGCAGGATCTCAGAGAAGGAGATGCCAGACGAAATAGATGATAGTTTGTCACCCAGCTTAGTCAGGTGTTCCTTGGTCTCCACAACTGACCGGGTTGGCGGGATCATCAGTCCCTATGTGTACTAGGACATCAATGTTTTCTCCTGCTTTGTGAACAATTTTAGTAATGCGGTCAGTGTCTCCATGCTGATGTACCTGGAGACATCTGACCATCACCCTGGCTGGAGATGGGTATCAACTCCCCTAATCATGGAGTCTCCTATGATCAGAAGTTTTTGGATTTCCTTTGTGCTTGTTTAGTTTTGGATCCTGATTTGGGTGAGTATTGTTGTGTTAGCTCCTGTGCTGCAGTGTCCTGCTCTGCAGTGTCTTCTGCCTCTTTATTTGATTTCAGAGATAGAGGCAGATACCTGTTTGTAGTGTTTATATGGTTTTTGAGGTAATGTGTTGAGAGCAGAGAGTGATGGGGCACCTGATTTGTTCCTCCTAACCACCTGCCAACCTCCTGGACCAACTACCTCTGCGGTCGAGGTTTTTCTGTTGGATGCTGGGGAAATGGTGGTGGTTCTTATAATGTATTTCCTCTTCAATATGAAATTTGAGGCGTGCAATCTCTGCCCATGCTGCCCGGAGCTGAGACCTAAGATCTCCAAAGGCTCCAGCATGTAGGACAGTGTCCTAAATCCTGTAAGACTGTCCTTCTGAAAATTGTTCCACAGTACCTGCAGTTAATGAAATCCATTCCAAATAAGTTGCTGGGTTTGTAACCTAGTCAGAGTAATTAGAAGGAAAAAAAGGAAAAAATGCAAGTAATGGTTTAATTGTGCTTTGTTTAACTTGTTATAACAAGTTAAATTACTAGTGCCCTGTAAATGAGATCACTTTGTGGAGGCCCCACTGATCCGCCTTCCTTCCTGCTTTGCCACAGGAAATGTCACAACTGTGGTACCCTATAAAAGGAGTGTAGCGGGTGGTTGGGGATGGGTGGGTGGCTGGGCCCTTCCCTGCCTAAAAAGAAGAACCACGGACGAAAGAACAAGGAGGTAAGAGCAGAAACAATCAGTCAACAACAAATGCAGTAACCCTGAAAGCTTATCCTAATGTTAGATAAAACTGTAAAACCTGTAAAGCACCACCTGTAATAATTTCAGAGAAGATATACCCTGTAAGAAACACTTTGCTCCAGAGAAAATAAAGCAGTAACAGAAGATATACCTTGCAAAAGACAATTTGAATCAGAAGATTACAGCAGTAATCTGTTAGCACACACCTGTAGGCACACCTTGTAATAATGCAGAAGAAGGTATACCAGCAACAACAATTTGAATCAGAGAAAAAATAAAGCAATGAAATGTTAGCAACAAACAGTAGCAATCCCTGTGAGTAAAAAATAAAAACACCACCACACAGTAAATCGTGAATCAGTGCTGGTACAACTGATGTTCAAAGTTTTCAACAACAATCTGGAAGCTGGGGTCTACAACATACTTTTTTTAGTGCACTGTTAATGCTAAGGTCACAAGTGGGTTTGACTACCATGAAAACAGGGACCACTTCAAACAGAACCTGAAAAAGCTGGGTGATTGGTCAGACTTAGTCATTCAGCCAGTCAGAGATCGAGTCTGACAACTGAGACCCAGAGCAATTGTGTATTTCATTTATTCTTAATATAAACATTATTATTTGCTTTGCTATCAATTAAAGAACAGGCCCCTACCTCCCTTCCTGTGTCTGGCCCCTGCCATGTGGCGACTCCCCATGGAGTCGAATGCCAAGCCATGCCTGAGGTACTGATACAGAATCCTGAAAAATAAAGATAAATCCTCTGTAAGTACAGGTGTCTGACTTCCGGAAACAAAACCGCATTCACCGAGCAGCCGACCGTAAACCACACGAGACACACCCCGACACGTCAGCAAATGAACGGCATATGGAAGTTGTCTGTGGGAAGGCCAGCCAAATAGAGAGAGGCACAGTGTGAAGTGTGAATAGTGAGTGGGCCTGCAGCAGCAGAAGGGTCATGGGGCACAGACCAGGAAGTGTGCATGTGGAGCATTCTTTGTACCACCTACAGTTTATGCCACCATGTAGATTACACTCCAGTCAGTGGCCAGCAGTAAAGCAGGAATCCATTACTGTGTCAATAGTGTGATAAACTTCACAATACCACAGCCCACCGTAGCAAGACTGTCACCATGCCAAACAGGTAAAACACGTCTGGGTCCAACAGATAATGCTACCCTGACTGACACCAGTGAAAACAGGGGATACACACCCAGTTGTACTGCAAATGTCAGCAGCACATTCACAGTAGCAAACGTGACACACTGCCGATCCCCACTGCAAACATAAGTGGGACTGTCACAGTGGCACAAGGTGAGACACATCTGAGTCCCCTGGTGTCCTGTAGCATAATACCACCATAGTGCAAAGAACTGTACCGTGTACCATCCATATGTTTCAAACTCTGCAGACACACCTGTATCCTCAAGCTATAGAAACATTTACCTAGGCAACATATATATTGCCACTGGCCCTGCAAGAACAACATAATACCTGGTCAGTGTACAATGTACTGATGGCAATGGAAGCAATGTGCCCATATGCACAGCCAGTACAACACATATGAAAAGCCAACAGGACCATGACACTCTAAGTGTCGACATCCCCAACCCCCACACCACCACAATGGTAATACAGTGAGGAATGCTGTGTAGTAGCTAAGGTCCCTGCAGGTGGTGTAACACCATACTGTAATCCCCCAGTCATACATGAACACCCAAACAATTGTGCGGCTGCAATAATCATTGTCATCCAACAACCTAGCCTGTATTACATAGAAACATAGACTTTTACGGCAGATAAGGAACGCTAGGCCCATCTAGTCTGCCCATTTCCCTACCTACAGGATAGGCCGCAGATCCTAGTTAACCAACAGCCTATTTCTTCCTACCCCCACAAGAATTGCCTTATGTCTGTCCCATGCATTCTTGAATTCTCCCACAGTTTTAGACCCCACAACCTCCTCAGGAAGGCTGTTCCATGCATCCACTACCCTCTCTGTGAAATAATACTTCCTCACATTGCCCCTGAACCGCCCTCCTTCTATCTTTAAATTGTGTCCCCTTGTTCTTGCAAGTCTCTTTTTCTGAAAGTAGACAGAGAACTCACCCCCGGTACCGTTATTATGCTGTAACGGCCTGTCAAGTGTCCCAAGTAATTGCACTGTTATTAAGTCACAGACGGTAACCTATGTGTCAGATATCTACACCACATATGTGTGCCACAGTGATAAAACTGATCAACACACTGTGTAGCCAGTCCCGCAGCCACGATAGGTGTCTATTGCTTGTGCATGCCACACCAATAAAAAGATGTGTAGTACTATGTGTCTGTGTGTAGTTCAAACCTGTGGAAGATGCCCAAACGTTCTGTTGTAGGTGGCTGCAGTAACACGAATGCCAACAAGGCCAGCCTGCATTACTGGCCAAAGAATGAGGGCTGCAGAAACAGTGGGATACATCTGTGGCATCAACATGGAAAATTTGGGTCACTGGCTCAAAAACAAGTGTGATATGTGCTGCCACTTCAATGCCCCAGATGATTTTGTGAACTACAGGATGTGGGCAGCCAGATAAAAGGAAACTAGACTCCAGTACCGACAGCTGTACAATCAAAACCAAGGTTCAGTCCTGCTGCTGGTTGCGTGTGTCCTCCACCACTGATGGTCTCCAGCAGCAGTGCAATGCAACAACATCGAACACACAGATCCAACAGTGTGCATGCTATGGTTTGTATGCAGTAAATCAGTTGGATGAATGTACATGCTGACTATAAACTATGGGTCTGTAGTGGAGGAAAGGACACCCAACAACAGGCAAATGTGTTCACCAGAGCCTCCAATATGGACAGCATCACAGTGAGCAGAGATGAAGGTATACCGCAACCACAACACCCATAGCACCAGCCAGCAAGGTGTTGTGTGATCCTACTATAGTGATGCATAAAGGCAGCTGCATCACCAACCCTGCCCTTGCACAAATGCACCCATGGAGGAGCGCACAGGCTCGCCATACAGAAAGAGCAGGCATCTGTCTGTGTCCATGCAGTCCTGGCACAAAAAGACATCATAGCGAACTGAGGGTGGAGTTGCGTACCTGTGCAGGCATCCAGATGGATGTCCATCATGAGTCACCCACAGGAAATATTGCCGACATGGCCATGTGTAATAGGGCACAAACTGGCCACGTAGGCACACAGACACCTGCCCTCATGCCCAGAAGTGAAGCACACCACCCTCCCTGCAGTCACTGCACATGTGGCAGTACAGTAGCCTGGAAACACACAAAACAGGTCACCCTCAATACCAGTATGTATATGTCAACATCCCTCAGGCCGCAACACAACCATGCCATACCCTGTCACCACCATAACCACCACTGAACCCAATAAGTGGTTGCAGAGAACACGGATGTATCGGAAAGATGATACACCCCTTAGTGGACGCAGATCTGAATACGAGCGCACAACACACACACTCAGATACACACACACAAACACACACACGGTAGGCCGCTGCACTTGAACAGCTCCCCCACACTCACCACAGTTGTCAAGCATGGCACCCCAGAAACCCCTAACTTGGTAACCCAGATTTACCAGTGGTAAACCAGATGTATGATACGTAACATAGACATAACATCAGTGGAAAGTGGACCTTGTCCACCACAGCTGCACAGACAACAATACAGTCACACCCACCTTACCTGTACCTGCCCCTGCCACCTCAGCCAGGGATGACCCACTGCACATCCTGCCACACACGCCTACAGCTAATGGCAGTAGAATGGAGGCAGGGGGCACATGGCCAGGAAAAGGTACAGTGCACTTCGATGTTGGAATGCTGGTGGCTGTGGAGGTGTGTGGAGGGCTATCACACTGTGCATCCTGAGGTGAGGTAGCAAGGGCAGATACAGGGAGAGTGGGCATTTGTGGTGTGTGCATGGTGCAAGCAAACTGTCACCACTGTCAACCAATGGAACTGCAGCTGAAATGCGTGCCTTGGAAATGCTGTAGGTGACACCACTGTGTAGTGGCAGTGGGTGTGGATCCATGGTAGCAGGTCACCACCCGTAGGGGGTGTGGTAGATGTCCCAGGGCAGATGCCAACCTGGCTGTCATGTGGTGTTATGGTGGTGGTTAGTGCGCACCAGCTATGAACACAGGGCACAGGGTGTGCATGTGCTGGAGGTGGGAGCTAAAGACAGTACTACCAGTTCAGTTGCAGTCAGGTGGTGTAGAGTGGGGTGGGACATGCAGAGAACCAATGGGTTGTGGGCAGTCATGCTTTGGTGACCTTGGCCATGTATCAGACCATGCATGTAGGGGCATTTATGTGGTGGAAGTGGGTGCCCATGCAGGGCATACATGGCCTGTGGTAATCAAGAGATGTGATGTGGGGGTGCAGATGTGCACTGTGACACGCAGTGACATGTGTATGGTCGTGTGGGGGTCCTGCATACACATACAGTTGGACATTGGTAGTGTGCACAGGTGTCGCCTGGCTGTGTATGTGACAATGTGACATAGGTAGTGCAGCATACGCAGCAATGAACACAACATCCATACACGCACTGGTGTCTATGCAGTGGTGGTACAGTATGTGGCATATACCAGAGCATTTGTATGTGAGCGTAGCAGAATAACAATGAGAGCCAGAGGCATGGCAGTCCATTGTTGATGAGCCAACATGCCTGTGTACTGAGGCTTAGATATATGCGGACCACTGGGCATTGAGGCATAGAAGCAGAACAAGTGTAAGCATATGGGTGTCATGCATATACCTGCATGTCAGTAGGTTAATCAATAATGGATGACAACTGTTACTGTGTGTGAAGCACTGCACAGAGTCAAACTCTGCTGTAGCAAACCTAGACAGCATATGATGCTTGGGTAGTGTGGACACTAGCGTGATGGAGTGCAGCAAACTGCCATTACACATGTCACTGATGTGTCCATATGTGGACTGTACACTGTTGCAATGGCGCTCATACAGCACAAAATGCCACCTAGATGCAGGACAAGGTCCACAAAATCAACAGAAATGTAAGTGTGCTACAGGTCCAATCCATTTGGTACACAGTCCAGGTGTAGGAACTTGTACAGATTGGCAGACACCGTACACAGAGGGGCATGATGCAGACCTTGTAAGAATGGCCAGAGTCTGTGTGTATACACAAGGTAACTGGGCACAATGATACGGTGGTCCACACCACTATATGACAGAGGGACATATTTGGGGTGGGGGGAACTTGGGAACAACATAAACAGAAACAGGGTGGCACACCCTGCATGTGCCCCACAGCAGGTGTACAAGTTGCAGATTGCATGAAACTGTCAGATAGTAAGCCGGCCTGGTGGTGCTGACGGCTGAGGTGCTAGATGCCTTACCTCGCGCTATGTCGGTGACCTGTGTTCTGGAATGAGCCTGGGCTGCCAGGGGTCGGCAGGGGAGGAGAAGGATTGAGCATCCAATGGACTGCTCTCCTTCTCCAGGAGAAGTGTCCTCAGTAGTCAGCACTCACCTGCACCCTGGGTGAGGCTGGGGGACAGGGCACCGCACTGCAGTATGGGGAGGAGTTGGGGCAGACACTTAGTGGGAGCACTTGCAGACGCATATGCACTCCCCTCTGATGGAGTCATTGCATGCTCCAGCCACTGGAAGACCACCAGGAACCCAAAGCTGTGGCACAATTGTGGAGGGCACCTAGCAGGCTCCTCTCCTGGCCAGCCACGACACTGGCCCACTGAATCCTGACTCCAGTGGGATTTGGGGAACTCCACCAGCCCACAGGGTGGGCAAGCCCTGGAAGTTTGGGTCAGTGCCGGATGGTGGACGCTGAGGGACAGGGCTGGGGGTGCCCTCTGGAGGATAGCCAGCTTAGAAGGCAGAAAGAGTAATAACAATAAACTGTAAGATAGGGTGGAAAGGCATAGGGGAATGACATGGATATGGGTGTGGAGGCTGAGAGCTGCTCACACTAGGACATATCACAGAATACAATAGGGCCACGAATGACAGTTGCCATATGGTGCCATGCTTTGCACAAAATCTTGGTCAGGGGTCACAGACACCAGGAGGTGCCCCATGCAGCACATACAGGAGGAGTGTCATCACACCATCAAACTCCCTGCATGCCGTGACAGGATTAATCCATGAGGTAATATACTGCCACAGTGTCAGGTGTCTGCAAGAGCCTACCATAAGAACTGCATCCCCATGTACGGAACAGTGCCATGAACAACCTGCCCCCCAACAGTGAAGTTACATACCCCCTGTTGTCGTCATACCACACCAACACTATTGATGCCAGGATGCCGTCAGAGTCCCTGAATGCCTCCAGTAGAGGCCACGATGAGTGGTCACAAAGTGTCTGTGTCGTCATGGAGGCATCACCTGGTTCAGCAGTCTGTTGCATGTCAGTTCCCACAGCAAGGTAACAGCAACCATAGTATACACAGCAATGGCCACACTCCCATGTAGTACTGTCACATACAAACTGCACCGACTAGCACCTATCAGAATCTGAGGGGCGGGATGGACACAGGCGTCATTGCACGCTCACACCCACGTTTACAGGGGAAGAAAAGTTTGCCTTCCCACCGCCTAGGTGACACCCGCCCCTGGCTGCACTTGGCTCCCAGGCCAACTACCACCCTATCCCGTCGATCATGGCACCCTTTAGAGGGGTTCAGGTGCCGTGACCCCATCCTTGGGAGGGTAAGCCAGGGTGTACCGGGAGGGCGGCTAATGTGGGAAGTATGGCATGTACGGCATAGTCACCATAGAACAAGTATATGTCCACTACCACCTGTCAGGGCATGCTGGACACAGGAATGTCTGTGTACCATCATGCATATTACACTATATTGAAGTGATTTCATTAGTAAGTGACACTCTACTGTATATTTTTATATATAGAACAGGTTTTGTGCAGCTTTATGAGCTAAAAGCAGTATCAGTAAATTCTTAGTATGTTAACTGTTTTTGCTGTACGCCTCCTTTTTTAGAATTATTATCTATACTGCATATCTTAGAGAGTCTCAAATAATTGGTATTTGTATCTATATTATTCGGAAAAATAAGAGCATAAGTAGGGCCATTAGTTCTTAAGTCATGCAGATGTAATTAATAATGTTTGCACTAAAGCAATGATAAAGTCTAACATTGCTATTTTATACAAAGAAATGAGATAATGAAAACAAACTTGCAGCATGATATCTATTAAAGTTTTTGTGGAAACATCTGTTTCTAGTAGGATTATAAATTTATTTAATATCTGATTGCCACACCGTGTTTTTATAAAATATATCTGTTGGGATCCGTGTTATGATGTGATCCATTTATCTAAAGGAACTATAGATCTACAGAAAAGGGTGTTTTCACCTATAAATAATAGCTATTCTCTTTGGAGCTTCTTATTTAGACTTACTCTATTTTGTTGGATCTCACTTGTTTGGATATATCAGATGGCAACTAATCTAAAGTTTAAATTGCTTAATTAATAAGTAAAAATACATTGTTCTCAAAAGATGCTTCCAGGTTTTTTTGCACTATAATAGAATGTTATAGATATAATTTGTATGCTCCTGTATTAATGAATGGACATGTTTTGTTAAATAATTTTATTCTTTATTATCTTTTTACTAACTATTTAGAATGCTAATGAGAATGAACAAATTTCTTTATTGCTTAATTAGTATTAGGTGTGACTAGTATATTGATGTCATGGAAATCGACTATAAAAATATGTGGATGTCTCAGTAATATGACCCCTTGAATCATTAGGAGAAGGTGAAGCTCTGGGTTTTGTGCCTCATAAATTGACCAACTTTCAAATTGTGGAGCAATTGGCTCAGTAATAAAATATTCTAAATGTGAAATATTCAATGGTTACTATATATTTTTCCATCTCTGGATTGCAGTTATCAATTCTTTCTACTAAAGTTTGGGACTGGCCTCCCTAGAACTGCACCCACCAACTAACAACAGGGCACTGGGTCACCATTTGGAATGTTCACTTCCTATAAGAGACTGGTGGCCTTTCACATGTTCACCTTTGGGAAAAGGAGACTAAAACCACACGTGATCACAGTCTTTTGAATACTCAAGGCTCCCAGTGTCGGCATTTAAAAGAGGTGAAAGCCAACACTGTGTATCAGGCGCAGTTGCACCATTGCAGCCTACCCATCTAGCATAGATAATAAGTTGGGGATCTCTTACCTTTGTCCTAGGGAGCCTGGAATGAGAGTCTCAGTGTCATGTCCGCTCATAAACTAAGAATGTGTCCTGTAAAATAAGAATAGTGATGGGGTCACAAATGTTACATAGTTCTTTAGGGAGAAAACAGGACAGATAGGGAAGGTTCAACATAAAACAGTCATTATCTGATAGGCAGGGGATGATGTCTTCTCAGGTCTGCAGAAATAAAGGGAAAAAATGGGTTAGTATGTGGAAATAAGCAGGAGTAGAGACAAAGTAGTCAAGAGGTACAAGGCTTACAGGCTGAGTATAGCAATTAAGTAAAAGGTAATTTAGAGAACATGTACCATTTAAGGCAAAAGTAAGGGAGAAAGTAAAAAAGAGATTTAGAAACAGAGAAAAAATAAGAATAACGAGACAGAGACAAATAAATAAAGAAGCAAGTGCTATAGGAGTGGGGTTCAGGTTTATCCTCAGTGCCATGAGTTGCCTTTAGTTAAATATAATTTAGCCATTGGTCCAGTATGCCAGTGTGGACCTCCCTTGGGCTATGAGCCCATTCCTTTTAAATTAGGGTATCCCTGGCATCTGGTGGGTTCAAGAAGGGCTTTTCCTTTTCCACTGTCCAAGAAAACAGGTGTGCTCAGTGGCAGTGACATCTGGTGCACAGCTGGGGCTGCTAGCCCCTACTTGATACCAAACAGTCCAACAAAATGCCAAGTACTCTCAAGCTGCAGTACAGCAGGACCCAATAATAAAGGAGATCTGCTGCAAAATATATTTAAACTGGTTTTAATGCCTGCAAGTACATAAAGTTAAAGTAATGATGTGAAGCTGTATATGGCCATACTAACACTTCGCCTTGCAGTGGATCTCCTTTATTATTGGTCCTGCTGTACTGCAGCTCGAGAGTGCTTGGCATTTTGCTGGCCCACTTCTCCTTTCCCAGACTGCTGGTTTTCTGTCTTCCTCCTCCTCAGTGTTAGAGCAATTCAGAAAAGCCTGATCAGCAGCTAGTGAAGGATCCACTGATGGCAGCATACATGGCAGTCCACTCGACAGCCAATGAAGTCGCCACTGATGGTGACACAGAAAAAACCCACACGTCAGGCACTAAAGGAGCTGTCAACAGTGGCATAGTAGGAAACCCACTCTGCAGGCAATGAAGTAGCCACCACCAGCAGCAGAGAATAACACTATGGGGGGGGGGATACTGTGCTGGAGGAACGCCATACTGGAAGGCTGAGGGAAGGCAGGCACTCAGACTTGGGGAGAGGGGATTTTAACATCAGTTTTTCCTTGGGAGCAGGGCAAGCAGTGCTCAAATGACAGAATTAAAAGATAATGGGTCCAGTTTCCTCAGAAGAACAAAGCAGACAATGCTCTTTAGAACAAAAACAAAACAAGCAAACTTAAAAGACCAACAACGGTATTTGGGAGGGAAGGAGGACATCAACAGAGAGTGCTGGCAGGGACTTGATGCAGGACAAACAGTTACATAGAAAGTGACTGGGATTTGGAAGAAGGGGAAGATGGCAGACTGTCAGCAATCAGGGTGGTCTCTGTACTACAGTTCAACCATGACTTGCAGTTTCTCAGTCACTGTCCTGTGCGCTAAGATCAGTAATATTGTTCTGTTGTAAACACTGCTAGTCAGTTCCAAATTGATGCTGGCCACACAGCAGCTTGGTGTAGGGCATAAGTATTAGCACTGATTGGATTCAGAAGAGACATTATGAGTGGCTGTAAACAAAGACAGCTTCTCCTGGAGTTGTCGTGCAGAGTTAAAGTTAAAATACCTAAAAAAAAAAAAAGAAAAGAGGAAACTGGCACCAGTGAACAAGTGCTACAAAAGCTACTAGCTTTTTACATGATATTAGTAGCTATGTGGTGGATATGACATATCAAGTTTTATTTCACTCCATAGCTCATCAACATTGTGACCTCATGTATTGTGACATCACAAGTGACTAATCTGGCAGCATGTGATTGGCTCTTCTTGGTCAGTTGTGATGTCACAGACAGGAAGGTCATAGGGCTGATGTATGTGTGAGCAGGAATCAAACTAGTTAAGCCAGCCACCTGGTACAATATTGTGGTGCCCTGATGGTAGTGTGTGGTGGGATCCACTAGGATAAAAGGGTGGCTAGAGCAACAGTGTCATGATGACCCCCAAAAAAGCACACTATTTACCAACAACGGTGCTGCTCTCTGCAACAGAATGGCAGGAGGACACTTCAGGTTCCCAAGAATGTGAATGTTGTCACCTGACAAAGAGAGGCGGGAGTCGCGAATGAATTTCGGATGCTTTACAGGATTTATTGATAAACAGGGTAAGAAGACATGATCACAGGGATGAAGGGGTAAACTAGCACTTCTAAACTCCTGTACAAGGAGAATTCTAAGATTCCTATAAGAGGGCAACTCTACCATAAGAATGACTGTAATAGCTACGATGTAAGAGCATTTTCACATGATAAAGATGTGATGACCGCTGTATGGAATTTTTCACTCTACCCCTGAGGTGCCCCTTCTGACTAAGTGACTACCACTCCAGAGTACTCAAAACCTAATGACTACTACAGTATGCTACAGTATAGCAAAACTCTATGACTGATATTATTAGCAGTTAGGTACTGCGAGTTATTCTTTCTCTGTCATCATGGGGTTGTTCAGTTGTATAAAGGGGAACAAGACAAAAAGGAAATGGGAACAAAGAGACCGGCTGGTCAGCATGACTCCAAGGACTTCAGAGATGTTTTCTGAACAGACCAAGAGTCTATCAGCCACCCCAACTCTCCTGGATTGCCGGAAATAAGAACAAGCATGAAGATTCTCTTGGCTAAGAACCCACTGAAGACCACCAGAATTGAAGCATAAAGGATCCAGCCATAGTCTGCTGGTGGACAGCAGGGATGAAATGAAGAATGCAGAGACTACCATGCCTCAGCCCACTAGTGGACTGCTGGGTACGGAAGATGCAGAAGAAACTCTGCCACAGCCCGCTTGTGGACTGCTGGGTATGGAAGATGTAGATGATGGTGGAAGGACCCCATGGAAATTGGGAACCAGGATGAGGTAGTCTTCAGAAGTCAGAGGGTGACAGAGTTCTGGGTGTCAAGGACAGATGAGCCAAGGACATTTGTAAAACAGTAAACAGGACGTTGACTTGGGTAACTGGAACAGAAGATCTTGATGGCACTACAACAAATATGGCAAAACAAGAAAACAGATGGCAGAATCTGCACTGGGTCAGGCTGTATACTGGGACTGTTAGAGGAGAACAATAAATGTGATGTTGTAAGGGTACAGCCATGGACACGGATTTTCAAGAGTCCTGCTGCAGACTAATTCTGGGGTGCACTTGTGAAATACCCTTAGAAGGTTGCTAAAGATTGATTTGGAAATACACTTAGCACAAGATGCTGGCACAATGCAATGCAACTGCACTCCTAATGCAATTACTCCATTTGGAAAGCTTGCAGTAGTTGACTTAAATGTCACAGTTCAAACAGTCAGGCTCAATATCAGTTTCAACATTTATGTTAAGTATCACAGTTCCAGAAGTGGTGGTCAATATCACAGTCTCTGAATGTCTAGACCACAGTAAATGAGCATATATCTGGGAATCCCTCCAGTTGAGGACGTAACTGAAGTGAGGTCCCTCTAACTAAATTGGTCTCCCCTGTAACTGTGGGTACAGTGGCTGGCTAAATGTTGGATGGCCCCTTTAAACAGAGGATACTTTGCCTGGGCCCCTTTGAACTCATGGGACCTACACTTCCCCTTTACATACTATCTGGCCTACTGATTGGGCCTGCTAACTGGACCCTTTTAATGTACTGGCCCTACTGTGGCTGGCTGGGCCACTTTAACCACACAGGGCTTGGTTACCTTTCTAAACTACTGATTTGTGCCTTATTACCATTTTAAATCTATGGTTATGCCAGAGTAAGGCCTTTCTGTCTTTCACTCCCATAAGCTATTTTTGCCTCTGCCCCCTAATAAATATTCATGAGTTTCACTGTGGTCCTGCTGCCTCGAGTCCTGCCCCAGGGTGTCGCTACGCCCGATGACTATTAATTTAATTAATCCAGTTCTCTGGCTTGCCCCACATATCTCAGCCATTCCTCTTTGTGCCTGGCACCTTTAACTCATTCAGGCCTAGATACGCCTGTAGGTGGCATCTGAAAGCATAGCCTCTGAGGCCAATAACACCTGTAGATGTAATCAGCTGACTTTCACTCAGACCAGGAAACGTCTGAGGAAGTCAGCAGTTTTTACCTAAAAATTAAACAAACCAAATTGCTTAGAATTGATTGCATAGCACCGTTAGAAAGGTAATTTTGTGCTGAACAATTTTGCTGCTGATACTTTGAGTCTATCATGTATACTTTAGGAGTTATTCACATTTGTTTAAGGTATGGTGAGATGGCTGACATTTGTCTCTCAAGCCTTACCTCAGCACCTTTAATAAATCTGAAAAAAAAACACAGTTGTTTGGTATTTCAGCTAGTATAAAATAAAAACTAAATGGATTACAATTGATTGCATAGCACTGATAGAAAGGTAATTTTGTGCTGAACAATTCTGCCACTGATTCTTTGTGTCTACCACGTATACTTTAGGAGTTAATTGCATTTGTTTAAGGCAGTGGTACTCACATCGCGGCTCGCGAGCCACACACGGCCCTTTTGCACTTCTCCTGTGACTCCTTTACTCATCTAATCCTGCCTCATATTGCGGCTCTTCACATGCCATCCGATTGATCATGCACATTTAATATTCAAAAACAGAATGTTTCAGGATTTCTTGATTGAGCATTTGGCCGAGGAATTTTGCTCGTTGTGGCTGTTGAATGAAATTAACAGCAAACCACTTAGCGCTATGAATGACAGCATGGTAGCAGTAAATCAGTGCTTTTAATTTCATTGTATCTGGAATGCCTGCTAATTGATGCAGTTACTGTAGGTGGCATTAATTTTTAAAAGACAAATAACTGTGCAAAGATGAGTTATACCTGAGGTTCATTTTAGCAGAAAGAAGTAGTGCTGTGGGAGACCGAATGTGCAGAAAGTGAGTTTTAATTAAGTAAATGAGCTAGGGCTGTGGCTGTGGGGTGGACCACATGGAATAAATACCAGCACTGAGCAGATCACAGTTTATTTGCTGCTGATACTGCTACTCTTTGTTGTCTTGTACCCTGATTATGAACTGTGGGGGAAAGCAAATAAGCAGTGAAGAAGGAAGAGAGCTGTGGGGAAAGAGGGATTAAATGAGGAATGAGCCAAGGTAAAGGATATTTTATGCTCAGTGTCTTTTTAAGTTTAACTTGCGGTGTTTGTCCCACAGTGAAACTGCTGTAGTTTGTCAGACCACAAGTGAGGAACAAGTGAGGAGTGGGAAGAGGAGCTTTTCTTTAATCAGCTCACGACTTAATAAGAGAAAAACTGCAGCGATACAAACTGCTAGTGTTGTCCCTTTGCAAATGTGTCAGTTTAGTTACATGCATGCAGTCTTTAATCAACTCACTGATGCAAACTACCAGCTAACTCCACTCATTAACACCTGGTCATAGCTATAAAACCTGAGCAAAAGCAGTATTAGAAGCGTTGGGTTCTTGCTGTCTCTTTTGTCAGTGAAAGTAATGTAATTGCATTGTTCTTTGGGCACTTATTGCCTATTCTTCTTGTTTGACCCCATTTATTTACTGAATAATGACAGCCTATTCTCATAAAACAAAGGATTTTATTAGTTAGCCAGAGGCTTACTTAAACTGAATTAAATCATTTTCCACTGTCAGACTGTGCAATTATTTTAAGAAAATGAAATAAATATTCATTAAATTAATGTTTAGTATTCTTCTCTTTTACTTTGAAGTGTGTTTGAGGTGTGTTTGCCAAAATTTAGAATAGCATGTATGTTGTGGCTCTACCCAACTCTAACTACCCATGTGCTCCTGAGTCGGTAGGACTGAGTATCACTAGTTTAAGGTATGGTGTGCATGGCTGACATTTGTCTCTCAAGCCTCACCTAAGCACCTTGAAAAATCTGAAAAAACACAGTTGTTTGGTATTTCAGGTAGTATAATATAAAATAAAAAAATAAATTGATTACAATTGATTCAATTGTGCTTATGCAACTGAATGAGATGACGCTTGTGTGACTTGATTTATGTTATGAATATGATTTATATTACTAACTTTCTAACTCTCTATCCATAGAATACCCTACTACCAACTAATATAATACAAAACCTAGAAGAGAATTTCCCCATAAGTACTACAACAGTAATTCCATTGCTTTAAAAAGCAACAAGAAAAACACAATGAAAATACATACCACTAGAGGAAAGAAAAGTAGATAGTAAAACACAAAAACAAATTATAAAAGCAAGTAACTATCTAATAAAAACACAAGTAAAAGCCAGCAATTACTCCACCAATCCAAACCTCAGGAATTACTTTAACCTTCCCACATTCATTGTGCTTATACAACTAGGCCAAAATAATACTTATATAACCGCTTACATATATATTGCAAACCTAAACTATATTGCTTTCTACCTCTCTATCATAGAATATACCACCCCTAACAAAATACGACATAAAAACCCCTAGAAAACCTCCCATAAATATAATTATAACTAAGCCTTACCATAGCAAAAAATACCCTATGCATTATCCAAACATTAAAAGCAAAATAGCCATCAAACAAACTAACAAAACCATTAAGCAAACTTCCCTAAGAAAAGCAAAAGCCACCATCCACCTCTGTCCAACAGCAAAACACAACTAAAATAACCTAAAACACCACATTAACCTAAGAAGCACTAACTCACAAATTATCTCCACCCGCCACTAACAGAAAGAAAAAACCCTATTTCCCAAGAAAACCCTCCCCACAAGAATCCAAAACACAATCCACACTTCCCTTAGCTAGCAGCATTTATTTAAAATGCAGCAAAAATTCGCTTAAAAATAGCCAAGAATAGCAACAAAATGAAAAAACCCAAAAAAACACAAATCGAAAAAACCAAAACACAAACCCCATACTTAAATAAAACCAAAAATAAATCCATACCAAAATCAAGAAAGAAACACATATTTTTAAAATACACTCAAAACTAAAATTGCAAAACAAAACTAGCCAATAATAATACTACAAGAAGCACATCAATCCCAACATAAAAACTAAAGAAAAATAAGAAAAACACAAAAATTAACAAAACAATGTTAGAAAACACCAATCACTTATCAAAAGCGACAAACAAGAAAAACATAAACATCTTCCAACTTGTCTTACCAACTTAGGAATACAGGCCTAATAACTGAAATTAGGCTTCCACTTGTGAACTTTCAAATAAACTGTATTTGGTCCAGCCAATTAAGATTCTACAGTCAAGCTCATTGTTATGCATACTATGAAGCTAGTCTGGGATGGGGGCAATCCCCTAACTTAGCAAGAAGACTCTTTTTAATTTGATTTACAATATAGAAATCCATTTTCTTCACCACTTGTTTTCCAAGCCTGGCTGGCACCTCATACAAACTGAGTTCTGTCATAAACTTTTATACTTTGTGCAGCCATGTCATTATCTTCAACTGAACACTGTTGCTATTCCATTGTAAAACTCAATGTGCAATCTAATGCACCCCCTGCAGAGGCCTCTGAAAATAATGCTGCCTCCTGAACATTTTGATCAACCTTTGGAAAATCTGAATGCATTGAATTTGAACTAAGACTCTTCTTCTAACACTTGAGGAAACCCTGGATTTATCCCTGGAACTGTTCGTAGTTTATGCATTGTAGACATTGACATTTCATGTCCTGTTCAACTTACCAACTGAAAAATGCCATCCCCAAGGTGGTATATTCTGCTGATGTGGAACATTGTGTGGTTACCAACTATACATTCTTCTGATATGGACTAAAAGTTATGCAAAGTGAACTTTTCTAACTACTGTTTTTACTCCCTAAACAGGTAATAGGTTATACAGTAATCACACCTGTTCCCAACCAGATATCATCACGTGTAGTCCTAACTATCTTGATGCTCTCTCTCAATTTTTACTTATTTTTAATATCCATACAGGCAACTTAAGTTTGTCTCTTCAATTTCTTCCCAATAAGACAGATACACACACCTGATACATTTCAGTATTTATTGATTGCTTTGATATTGGAAAACCCCATTGTGAAGTTTTATTCCAAATTTTTATAGAAATACAAGGTTTACTAACCTTTTCCCTTATAATTACATTTTGTTGTTTAAGGAAAACCATGAAACAGTACCGTGACCAGTTAATATTCCTCTATCAGGCTCGTTCCTTGGGCTTGTAGATGAATGGTGCCTAACCTCCATTTTTTTGTTGTGTTGCTACTTTTGCAACAGGGCAACAATGAGGGGATTGTTATGCCTGGGTTATGCCCTCTATCATCTCACATACACCTCACACTGTATTCCTGGTCTATTGTGCTGTGATACTGTTATTTTGCACTAATATATAGATATGGGCACTGATCATATAAGCATGGGTGCTAGGAATGTGCTTTGTTGCTAACATATGGTAATGTTGATCATGCATGATTAATTATACCTCACTATACTACATTTATTTAGATTAGTTAGTCTTTCATAGATAGTTCATATATAATCTACCTAATTACTGATATGATGACTCTGAGGGATCATCAGTGATTATTGTATACTTATATTCTCATATAATTATATGTAGTGTGAGTATTACATGCAGAAAATATACTATTTGTGATAGGGTCCTGTCATCAGTTCTCTTTGTATAAGCAAGCTGACACAGAGAGAAATCCTTTGTCATGTCTCTATGTTTTATACTGTGTGTAAGCAAGAAATGCCGCATGTAGTTTGAACCAGTCAGCATTTCTTTTGTTCAAGCTATAATGCTAATGGAAGCATATTCTGTCTCATATGATACTCATTAGTAATTCTGTCTCCTAAGTCATTATCCAATGAAGAATGACTTAGGACCAATACATATGGTTTCTCATATCTGTAACTATGAGGCAATCTCTGTTGCTATGCTGTTATCTGTAGTATATAGTTGACTGCAAACCTATTGTAGTGACTCTGGACACTACTAGTTCAGCTCTAGAAGAATTAGTACTCTCTGGCAGAGAGCTGGAGAATGGGGAGAGAACACAAGACCTTAGAGAACCTAAGATCTACAATCCTGGAGACTATGTACATTCTTCAGGCTTGTGGCGAGAACCCCATCTCCCATATGATTTTCTTTGTCACATGCTTGGTGTAAGTAGTATAATAAACTTTATTAGTATTCCTTGCTTGTTTATGAATGTTTCTTGGCAGGACTCCAAGACACAAGAGTTTGTATTATTATTTACCCTACACACCAAGAGAGTTTTGATTACAGTGTCAGTTGCTCTTTAAAGACAAAATGTGCCTGTTTGCAGATGACATCAAATTTTGTGGGAAAGTGAACACCAAGGAGGGGATAGAGGAACTGAGGGAGGACCTCACCAGACTAGAGAGATGGTCAGAAATCTGGTAACTGAGTTTCAATGCTAAAAAGTGCAAAGTGATGCACATGGGGCCAAGAATCCTAGAACAGAATATTACATAGGAGGAGCTCAGGTAACTGCTTCTAAAAAGGAAAAGGATCTAAGGGTAGTGACTACAAGTGACCTGAAACACACCTCTCCATGTAAAAAAGCAGTGGCAAAGGCTAACAGGATGCATCGGTGTATTACAAGGGGATTCAGAAGTAGGCAAATCAAAGTTATTTTATCATTGTATAGGTCATTGGTGAGACCATCATTAGACTATGGGGTGAGGTGCTGGCATCCTTACCTTAAGATGGACATTAGCATAGTGGAGTGGGTCCAGAGGAGAGCAACCAAGATGATCAAGAGGTTACAGGATAGGTCCTATGAGGAGAGGCTGGGAGCCCTGGGGATGTACTCCCTGGAATAGAGGAGGCATGGGGTGATATGATAGAGACCATCAAGTACATGAAGGGAATTAACAGAGAGAAAAGGAAGGGTCTCTTTAAAGTGAGTGACAACAGCACAACTAGGAGGCAAAGCCTAAAAGTGATGGGGGATTCAGAAGGAATGTAAGGAAGCATTTCTATTTGGAGAGGGTGGGGTCTACCTGGAATGAGCTGCCAGAGGAGGTTGTATCAGCAAAGATGGTGGTCGCATTCAAAAGAACCTGGTACAAGGAGGGAGAGGGAGGGACTGTTGGGGGCAGGGTCATGTACGTAAAGTGTAAAGCTAGACCCTGCATCACTTACTGAGCAGACATGACAGGCAGGGTGGTCTTCTTCTGCTGGCTCTTTTCATATGTCCCTATGTTCATATGTGTATGCACAGCATTGCTTGCTCCCAAATTAAATATTATAATGATTTGCTGTCTCTAAAAGATTGTGTGCATTTCCCAGACAATGTAAATATTATTTTTCTGGGAGACCTCCAACATGGGACCCAAAGTGTTTTGTGATGTGTGTTAACAATCAGTTCATACACACTTGGAGTACCCTAATGCCATCCCACAATGGCTCTTTTCTGATCAACACATACCTTGATCAAACAACAGATACAACAAATACAATTAACAGACATGAATGAGCCATACACAAGCTTTCTTAAGTAAGCATAATTACATCATGATGCTGTATATGGACAGTGCCTGCATCTACATTTTTATTACAGATGTTTTTTTTTTATTTTTATTTTTTTTACTTTTTACAGATCATGCCCCAGCTATGGACAGAAAAGGAGGTGTTCACCCTGTCAAAGGCATCAAAAAGTATGGTCAACTACAAATTTTGATGAGGGGGACCAACTTGTCACTCAAAAAAATGATGCAGGCTGTAAGCAGTGTCTTGCAAGGGAGTGGCTACACAAAGGACCCTGACTTCTGCTGCCAAAAGTGGAAACTGCTGTGACAGTGCTTATATAAGCTGCAAAAATATGGCAATGTCCAGATCAGTAGTAGCACTGGTACAAGCATGCTCTAAAGATGTGGACTGAGGCAGGGATGCCAAAGTGGGTGACAGGCACCATGGAAGTAAGTTACATAAGAAAATAGTTTAAAAAATGTTCTGTGAAAGCAAGGTGGTTTAGGTGAATGTCTGTAAGGAAATGTTGATGTCAGACGTTATGACACAGATAGTTTCCAAGTTGTCCAGGTGAAGAGGATGTTGAACTCTCCCAACCACAATGGATATGCATTTAAACAGAATGAATGACTTGGGTAATATTTCTCCTTAGTTTGGGGGATCACAGGTCAATTTAATTTTGAATGCCGTTTTACTTTACCAACCACATAAACGATGCCTATAAAGCACTTTAAAAACTGCGCTGTATGAAGATCTTTTCCCCCTCCCCCCTCTCTTGACCACACTCTTGTTGTGCTCCTCTTCAAATGGAATATGGCCCGTTATGTTGAAGACAGTCTGACAAGCAAAAGAAATCACGGAAACTCATGTTGAGGAGAAGAAAAAAACAAGAGTGACATGAACATCAGCCAAGAAAAGCTATCCTAGCCTACTAGACCTAATGATGCTTACAGATGCTCCACCAATACTGCTATTACCTCTGGTAAGCCCCACAGAAGAGAGGGCTTCACAAGGTAAAATCCTGAAATATTTTTTGTTAAATGAGGCAATGCAAAGAAACAGCTTGAGGGTAAAACTCTTCCCCTCTTAGACAGATGCAGACCATCATGCCAGTATTGGCCTGCATCACTCCAGGTGGACCCCCAGTCCCCAATGAAGTCAAATCCCTGAGCTCTGCACCAGGTTTTTCAACTACTGATTGAATCCCATGGTGTGGAGCACACTAGCCTCACCTATGCCATAGACAGGCAGCACCTCTGAGAAGGTTACCATGTGTGCTACTTGTCTAAGGCCCCTCCTCAACTCCACAAACTATTCCTGCACTGCTCCGATCCCTTCTTTAGCAAGGTCATTTGTCCCTAGGTGGACAATGACATCCAGCTCCCTCCCCTGTGCAGCTGCTCCGGCGATCCTGAGGGTTTGCTCCCTGTCCCTCCAAGCCATGGTGCCAGGCAGGCACCTTACTTCCCTCTCCCCTTCCTCCCCCAGTTCTAACTTCATAACAATGAAGTCCCCCACCAGGAGTTGTTTCCTTCCCCTGTGGGGTCCCATGCCACCATCCTGTGGGTCTCCTTTGTGGAGGTTCCCAGCATCCTCCTTGGTCTCCACTGTGGGTGTCTCCATAGAGGAACCACACTTTGCCAGAACATCATATGAATTGTGGAGAGGTACAGCTAGAATGATGCACCTCTGTTCCACCATCCTCACCCTCCCTGAGCCAACTGTGGTCCAACTGCTCCTCTTTATGGCAACCTCTGAGGCACCGGCAATGGCTCTGGTGGTCCCTGGATGGGAGAGGAGGTCCCACAAATCCTGGCCAACTCAGCCTGGATATGAACAACCTCCTCCCTCAGCCCAGAGAGGTGCATGCAGATGGAACAACACCGCGTCCTCTAGAACATCTCCCAGAAGACTGCTGCTCCACAGCCACTGCACTGCACCACTCCCATCATGTCTTTTTTCTGGCCCCTTCACTGTTGTTTGGAATACTTATGCTTTCCTCTGTTTAACTTAATGTCGTGTTTTTTTTAATTCTAAAAAATATTTGATAGTAAGTGAGATATCCATCTGGCTGTAAAAGTGCAGAACCCTCAAGACCCTATGCTTTTGTCAGACACATGCAGACACATATCTCCCTCCAGGCCATGCACCACATGAGTCTGCACATCTAGCTTCAGATACAGATGTGCAGGGCCCACCAGGTCTTGTGTCAATTGAAGGCATCCATATGGCTCTAGAAGCACAGGATCCTATAAGCACTGTGATTCTGTGCATCTACAGACACACACAGCCCTTCAGGTCATGTGCCATGTGAGCAGGCCCTGCTCTTCTGTCACTGCACATGCAGATGCACATCATCCTCCAGCCTCTGTTCCAAGTGAGTAGGCCATTACAGATGCAGCCATGAGAATGGGTCCACCTAGCTCCAGATGCAGATGTGCATGGTCTCTGGGCACTGTGCCATGTTAGGTGTCCATCTGGCTGCAGATCCATACAGCTATAGATGCAGATGCACAGAAAGAACCAGGCCCTGCACTATGTGAGGGATCCATCTAGCTGTGGAAGCACAGTGCCCTCTGGGCATTACACTACCATGCACTTACAAATACATGCACACAAGGTCTTTATTTTATAACTTATTTTATAACTTATTTATCTTTATTTTCATTCAAAATACTCAACATAGCTTTTTAGTAATCACACCTCATGAACCAGACAAGATGCATTTCTCAAATCATGCTCAAAAGCAATTTTGAAGAACAACTGCAAAATCTCCTTATGGGCCTTGTTTGAAAAATTTCACCAGTATGGTTCATGAGGTCTGGTCTTAAAAAGCATGTGTTGGAAATTTTTGTAAACAGCTGACTTATAAACTGAAATTGGTTTTCTTTTAAAATACAAAATTCTTCTTTCATGAGCCAATATTCTTCTTTTGTGAGACCACAAGAAAGAACTGAAAAACTAAGTCCCACCCTCTTCTTTCATGAGTTGAGATTCCTCTTTCAGTCTTCTTTTGTGAAATTCCAAATTCTTTCGTGCATCACATGGAAGTCTATCAGCTCATGAAAGAGGAATCTTGACTCAGGAAAGAAGAGGGTCAGACTTAGTTTTTTTTTTTTCATAGTTGTTTTGCGAGACAAAGTTCTTCTGTCATGACTCTCATGAAAGAATATTATTGTTTCATGAAAAATTAATTTTGGCTCATGAAGGAAGAGGGAGTCTCTTTGTTTTTTTATACAGCAGTTATTTTGTGAACTGACAGTCTTCTTTTGTGAGACTCACAAAAAAAGAGCATCAGCTCATGAAAGAACTGTGCAAAAAAAAAAAAAAAACTTAAGTTCACCCTTGCCTTTTGTGAGCTAAGATTCCTCTTTCATGGAGCTGACAGTTGTCTTGTTTTTTTTTTTTGTTTGTTTTTGAGGACTCTATTTTTATACCCTAACTTTGGGGCATCTCTCAGGTTTTTCATGCTCAGCTCTGCAGCTCCACCACCCGCTTGAACCATACTCCACTGTCTACATCAGTTTCAGGACCTCCGGACTCTCCAGATCCTCTCAGAGAGGCCCCGGGATCCCCAGGGGAAGGTACAAAGGAAATGCCAACATTGGACGTGTGGCCTTGGGCTACTGATGGTTGCTGTCACCTCACCCACCAATAGGGGGATTTTAACATAGTTTTCTCCCCAAAGTTTGGACATGCAATGACATACCACTCAGTGTGTGCACACTCCCGTGCACAGCTGACAGACATTTGCCGCAGCTTTAGTCCCCTGCATTCTGCGGCCTTGCACTGTGGTGCCTCCAGCCTCTGCTAGAGGTCACCTGTGTGTTGGCTGGTGAAATCCCCCCACCCTGGGGAAGGAGAGCAGTCTGATGGACACTTAATCCTTCCCCATCCTTACAGACCCCCAATGACCCGGGCTCATTCCCAAACCTGGGTCACCAGCGTGATGTGAGGTGTGGCGTCCAGCGCCTCAACCCTCAGCACCACCGGGCCGGCTAGTCATCTTGTTTTTGTACTTTATTTTTATTCATTTTCAACTGTGTACCAAACACAATGAAAAAGAAAAATTGAGTTAAAGTACATCCAAATGAAATCATTATCACAAAGTCAAGACAGGATCCATGTACTATAACTTGTGAAATGACGTGAAGGGGGTTCTCATACAACTAAATTATAAATTGCAGTGTCCAAATATAGTACAGGAAAAGACCATTGCAGCAAACACATGGACTAGTATTAAAAATATTGTCCATCATATTAACCAGGTACAAAAACTCCAAATAATACCATAGGTGTTTTATGAGGCCATGTAAATATCTAAAACTGGAAAATCCTATATAATAAATGCCTGTGCTAATACAAGAGAGTCTCCACAGCAAACAAGTGAGAGATTTATAACTAAAACAAAACAAAAGGCACTTCAGAGAGATGAACAGTAAGAAATATCAACAGTGAGTAGTCAATGGACCCTGATACCAGTATCTTAACAAGGCAACAACATAAACATATTTAAGGATGCAAACCATTATTAAAATCTTAAATATATAACAGATATAATATAAAATGCCCCATCTTTGTAAATATAACAAAACCCCACTAAAAGTGGCATTTAAACAATAATCCAACTCAGCAAGGTCCACTGAAACAGGGATACATGCATTCAAAAATGGTAGAATGGCGAGGACACCATTACACAAGAAATTCAGTCACCCTCATCTTCTTCATCAGAGGCATGGGGCCTATGCATAAAGTCTTGTTTAATGGCCTCTAATCTTTTACCTGCCTCAGTAGGGTCAGAAAACATGAAAGTCTTACCAGTATAGTGAACTCAGAGGCAAGCCGACAGAAGTAAGGAGTGATTAATTCCCAGGGCCTGCAAACCTGCATGGACAGCATCAAAACGTTTACACCGTTGTCAAGTTGCATAACTCTAATCCAGAAAAAAATATACCTGCTCTCCAGAGTCCAGTTTTAGAGGACCATAAGATTTAGCTGCTGTGAGAACCAAATCACTAATATGGGCTCCAGCTGTGACAATCATGATGGTGCGTGGGGTATTGTCAGATAGCCTCCTTCACAGGTGGAGTTGATGAGTTTTAATTATTTGTCCCTGCAAGTCCAAATTAAGTTGTTTAGAAAGCAATGCAATAACAAACTCCAGCAGGTCATTTCCCTGAAGGGCTTCAGGAACTGCCAGTGAGTGAATATTATTGGCTCATACATTGTTTTGTAAAGTCTCCAGCTTGAGGCACATAAGTTTATTCTTGGCCAGGATCCCTGTCATGGCCACCACCAAGGTATTTGCTGAATCCACAGCCTGTTTTGCTGCCTGTTCCACCTCCATGTGGGCCTCCATTGCTGTGAAGAGGGTTCCAAGATCATCCACCTTTTTATCGAAGTTGCAAATTGAGTGCAGTAAAGCACTGTAGGAAGGCTCCAGAGTTTTGTTCCCTTCCACTGCTAGGGCACTGCCATGAGGAGTCTCTTGTGTTTTACCCTTACTGCAGTCCAGTAACACCATTTGTCATGATTTTCTTATTCCTGCTTCAATCTGAGCCACAAGTATTGGCAAGCAAGCATCAAATATCAATGGCCAAGGCTATAAAAGTAGGATACTCGACAAAAAAGTGCCTTATTTGTTATTCAAGAAATAAAAAAAATTCGAACTCCTTTAGAGCACATCTGCACTGTCTAGCTGCTGACCCCACCCTCGAGCTGTCAGTCTTCTTTCATGAGATTCATGAAAGAAGTTATTCAGCTCATGAAAAAAGCCTCACTAATCCTTCCACCTAGGATTTTAGAGATGTCCCAAAATCATACACTGGCAGTGTTTTTTGAAAAACGGACTCCAGAATTGAGGTAAACGGGTCCGCTTGGCTAGATGATGGGGGTGCTGCACTCTTGAGGTGCTGTCTTTCGGATGAGATGTTAAACTGAGGTTCCATCTGTCCATTCTGGTGGCAGTTCAGGTGGATGTTAAAGATCCCATGGCAGTTCTTCAAAAGAGTAGGTGAATTTCCCCAGTGTTCTGGCCAAATTTCCCCCATTCACTAAAAATACCACTAACAACTTACTCTGGTTCAATGTTAGTTGGCATCCATCTGTATCCCCCCCCCCCAGTCGAGGCAGAAAATAGGAAAAACTGTCTAGTCCTGCTTTCCCAGTCAACAAAAAAGAAATAAATATATAGATGCATGTGGTTATTTTTCTCTAGTGCACAATTTTTATGGGTTTTCAATTTTTTTTTTAAATAAAAATTAAAACAAGCTGGCTGCCCTACGAGAGAAGAATGTTTTCTCATGAAAGAAGAAACTCAACTTACAAAAGAGGAATCTCTTCCATGAACTAGAAATTCTTCTTTCTTATCAGAAATATAAATGAAAGACTCTACTAGATATGCTCAACATTTAAATTTCAAATCCTTATAACTTGGAAACTGATTAATATTTTTTTCATAAAACCTTTGAACATCTTTTGTTTTTTGTTAGGGCAAGCCCCTTCTACCTGGAATATTTTAGAACTAAATTTCAAACCATCTGGGCTATTGGCAGGAGCAAAACAACAGCGAAAAAAAGGCAAACTGATTTTTCCACTTTTTGCACTATCTGGGTCTTGGAATTTGGACATCTGACTGTCACGAAACTTGACAAATCAAGAGACGTTGCCCCCCAGACTGCCCATGCAAACTTTCATGCAATTCTTTTGAATGCCAAGCTATTAAGGGGCACATTTAGGGGTTCAGCAGTAAATACCCTGCTCAACTTTAACAATAGCGGGTGCCACTGAGCCCCTGTTATGTATATGTACTGATATACTTTCAAAAAACTGCATTAATGCACCAGTTAGGGTTCAACTTCACACAAAAAAGTAAGGAAATGTTGCATTGGGGTTCCAACCCTAACCCCCCCTTCCCGGCAGCAAAAAGAAGACACTACACAAGCAACAAAAGACAGCTATCATCAGGTAAGACAAGCAACATACAACTGTTTCCAGATGATACAAATACAGTAGAACTGATGTGTTACCTTGGATGTTTTGTGTCTGTGGCATGCACAATGTAAGACATACACACTCACTTGTTGCTGCAGATACAACTCCACAATACTCAAATCACAGGACTGATTCTGTGTGCAGAAGCACAAGCCCATGCAGCCACAAATACAAATCAATGATAACCAAATTATAAGAATTCTTACGTCTGCAGAAATGCATGCCCCTATGGGGGCAATGTTTCTGTAGCCTCAGGTACTCATGCACATTGTAAGACATACACACACTTGATGGGACAGCGGTTATGCAGCCATAGGTGTAAGTCATGCATATTAACCTCTTGCTGCACAAATACAGGCATCACAAAATCCATGATAACAAAGTTTCAACACTACTTCTGTCTGCAGAAGTGCAAGCTCCTGATGGGCTTTGCCTCTTCAGTCACAGGTGTAAGAAATACACTGCAGTTATGTAGGCAGATGTATTGTTGCACTGTGGATATAATGGCTTCAGTAGTGGATCTAGAAACTGTTCAAGGGGGCAACAGTTTTTCAGTTATTCAGACTTGTATAGAAAATAATGCACTAACTGATTATGCTATCTAGTGAGGTACTTTGTAGAGAATGCATGAGTACAGTGGACAACAAAGGAAGGTGGATAAGGGGTTCATACCTCAGTGGTAACTACCAATCTGGTGCACACAGGTACTGAATCTGTAACCAAGCACAGCAGGAGCCAAGTCCCTAAAATCCAGTGGCACAGACCAAATGCAATGCAGTTTTGCAAAAATAAAAAAGAGGCTTACATTACTGGCAAAGGTGCAAAACTTTTCATTCATGTTAATAGTGCTGAAAATGGAGCCTTCTGTCTACAGAAGGGCAGGTCCCCATGATGCCTGTGCTTCCTGCCAAACATACTCATGCATGCAGAATGACAATCAGGGAGTTGTGATAAGCACAGGCCCCTGGGGTCCTGTGCTTATTCATCCACAGATACAAATCCAAAAGGCAGCAGATCAGTGCTACGTGTCATCTGGAAGCAGTTATATGTAGTTTGTCTTACTGGACGATGGCTGTCTATGTTTGCACTGGCGAGTTGGGGTTAGAAACTGTAATACCATGTTTTCTTACTTTTGTCTAACTGGTGCATTAACACAGTTGTTGTTTTTTTTTTTACAATGAATTTCCTCTTTTTTTAGATAGTGGAATTATATCCTCATTCATAGAAGTGTCTTTATAAACTGCATGAATAGATGCAGAGCTGTCTTCAATATGTGGTACCCAGGCCCATGTGGGCTACCCTGCATCTTTCCTTTCCTGGCTGAGGTGTGTTGCATCACAGCACCATCCCCCCCACCCTTACCCCATCCAACTGACTGACTGAGCTCATTTCCAGACTCAGGTCACTGGTGTGTGATCATAGCCGCTGAGGTCAAACCTTCACACCCCTGGTGCTGATAGGCTGTCAGTAAGTTAGCCTCCTCCTTTCCCTGTTGACACACTGCCACTGACGCAGCCAAAAATGCTTCTTCCTCTTTCTCGGTGTGACCACCAATGCGGATCACAGAAATGCAAGTCCCACACTGTGTGTGGCTGGGCCCTGCTTTAAAGGCCAGCTGCTGAGATCAAACCTTCACGTCAATGGTGATGATAGGCTCTCAGTAAGGGAGCCTCCTCCTTCCCCTGCTGACACACTGCCGCTGATGCAGCAAAAAACACTCCTTTCTCTCACTCAGTGTGACCGCCAATGCGGATCACAGAAATGTAAGTCCCGGCCGCACACAGTGTGGGACTTGCATTTCTGATGTCCACTGTAACCAGGGAGCAGAAACTGCTGAATGAATTCCTGGACATGTTCCTCAATCAGCAGGTGGATGTGGATCTTGTATGAGATCTAGTTGTGGAAGAACCCCTGGCTGAGAGCTACCACAACACAATCTGGTTTTGGGTTAAACTGTGGGGAGGGGGATCATTCAAGGACAATGATAGTTGATTTTAGGGGGGTGGACTTTCAGAACATGGGGGAAATTCTCAAGGGGCATTTGCAGGAGATAAAACCAGGTTTGGACATGTAAAGTAGGTGGAAGATCACAAAGCAGGGGCTACTGGAGGCCACCAGGACCTGTGCAAGAGTGAAGTGCAAGGGTGATAGGTTTCATAAACCATGCTGGTGGACCAAGGGGGTCCAGGAGGTGGTAAGGGAGAAGAAGGCTGCCTACTGTACAGTAAGTACAAAAAAATGAGAGGAGAGAGGAATGGAGAGAACTATCACCTTGCAACCAGGAAAGTCACTAGAGTGGTGGGGGAGGCAAAGGCCTGGAAAGAGCAGATGCTGGTGCAGGGGATACAGGGTGGGGAAAATGGGTTATTTAGGTATACTGATGAACAGAGGAAGGTCAAGGGCCAGCTCAGTAGGTTGAGGACAGTTGGGGGGTGGGTGGAAGGGGCTGGAGAGCAGGCGGAGGTACTAAATGACTACTTTGCATCAGTGTTCACTAGGAAGGAGGCTGGGTAACTTCCAAAAAAGCGGTTGATGGACACAAAAGGCACAGCAGACCTGACTTTTGGGGTACCTGCTGAAGAACAAGCCACTGGTGGAGGTAGGCCAGGGCTGGAATATCAGGATGATTCTGCTGAATAGGGGGGGAGGAACAGATGTGGATATTCCTATTGGCCGGGTGTGGGAAGCCCTCCAGTCCCTAAAAAAGGATAAACCTCCGGGGCCTGATGCTATTCATCCCAGAGTACTGAGAGAGTTGGCGGATGTTTTGGCTGCTCCATTGGCATATCTCATTAACTTGTCGCTCCAGACAGGGAGGGTGCCAAGGGATTGGAAGTAGGCACATGTTGTGCCCATCCATAAAGGGGATCGAGAAAAGAGCCAGGAAACTATAGATCTGTCAGTTTGACATCGGTGGTGGAGAAAGTAATGAAAAGCATACTTAAGGAAAGGCTTGGAGGTTTCTTGGAGGAGATGGGTTACCTGAATGACTGGCAGCATGGGTTTGTGCCAGGTAGATAGTGTCAAATAAACCTTGTAGAGTTCTATGAGTGGGTGACATCAGCACTCGACAGGTGGAGACCAGTGGATGTGCTGTTCCTGGACTTCAGCAAGGTATTTGATTCGGTCCCTCACATTGACCTAAGGGAGAAGCTGGGGGGATAGGGGTAGGCCCATTGACAGTTAGGTGGATTGAAAATTGGCTTTCAGGTCACACCCAGCAGATAGAGGTCGGAGGGGAAGTCTTGTCTCCTAGGGAGGTCATAAGTGGGGTCCCACAGGGATCAGTCCTGGGGTTACTCCTGTTTAACACCTACATATCCAATATCAGGGAAGGTATCAGGTGTGAAATGAGTCTCTTTGTGGATGACTCTAAGCTGGGGTCGGTGGTGGAGGTGAAGGAGGGGAAGAGTGGCACTGCAAGAGGACCTGGATACCAGGATAGGTGGTCCTGCACCTGGAAATTAAAATGTAACCCCTCCAAGTGCAAGGTGCTGCACCTAGGGTGAGAAAACCCCAACTATGTGTAGCCCTGGGGGGGGGGATGAGTTGCAGGCTATGGCAGCGGAAAGAGACCTAGGAGTCTTGGTGGATATTAACATGAATAATTCAAAGCAGTGCAGGAGGGCTGCAGTCAGGGCAACTAGGATGCTGGGATGCATCACTAGGGGGATTACCTCAAGGAACAGGGAGGTAATTTTGCCACTGTACAACAGCCTGGTTAGACCACATCTTGAGTACTGTGTGAAGTTCTGAAGGCCTCACCTAAGGAGGGACATTCAGCTCCTGGAGAGGGTTCAGAGGAGAGCAACCAGAATGATCCGGGGCCTGAGAGATATGACATATGAGGAAAGACTAGGGGAGCTCAACCTGTTCTCACTGGAGAAGAGGAGAGACTGTGGGGACATAATTGAGGTCTTCAAGTACCTCAGGGGGAGTAAATAAGGTAAGCCAAGATAGGATCTTTCGACTGAAAGAGGGTGGAATCACTAGAGGACACAGTTGGAAGACTGATTGTGGTAGGATTGGGGGGGGAGAAGGAGGTGGAGGAGGAGGTACTTCACCAAAAGAGTGGTGGAACCATGGAATGTGCTGCCCAGGGGCTGATACAGACAGCTACGGTGGAAGGATTCAAGAGAGGGTGGGACAGGTATAGGCAAGGGGTGAAGCAAAGGCTGGTTTGCCTAGGGGGCAGGATTGGGGGATGGAGTAACAGTGAAAGGAGACAGATAGAGGGCTATGGTACCTATTCAGGATGCTGAAGCATGAGTAGACTTGATAGACCTATAGACCTACTCTGCTGGTGTCTAGTATGTTAGTATGTTAATATGTAAAAGCACTGCCCCCTGGGATAAAGTCTGGTACTACATGCAGTGTTTCTTAATTTTTTTTTTGTTTGTTTTATTTTGACCCCAGATTTTCAAGATAGTATTTTTATGACTCCCATTATAAACATGACATGTGGCATTTATAATATATTGCCTGAAATGTCATTTTATTCCACAAGTGCAAACATGTTTTGGCTAGGATTTTAAAAATGATGTGGCATAAAAAAAATTGCTATGATGAAAATTTGGGGTCAAAATATTGAAAATCACCAAAGTTATGCATGTGCATGGAAACATTTTGATGTACAATCATACCTTTGTTGTTTGTTAATATTTGTACCCCAGATTTTCAACATAGCCTTCTTATGACTTCACCTCATTAACAAAGACCGAGAAAATGTTCAAATCCCACCCAAAAGGTGATTTTGTGCAATGATCAAGAAATCACCATTTGGGATGGATTTGTATATTTTCACTGTCAGTGTTCATGAGGCAGGCTGCCAAAATGCCATGTTGAAAATTTGGTGTAAAATGTTCAAAAATTACAAAGTTATTGTAGCGGAGGAATTTAAGATGGGGGCCCTCCAAGCTACGAATTACCTTGGGACCTGGTAGTACAGTACAGTACAAATGACACAGATGCAGTCAAAAGAGTAAGAGATACATTTATTACCGAGTGGTACTACACAGCTGTTGGTGTTACATTTTCTCTTTAACTTGGTGAAGCAAGCAAGCATATATATAACACATTATTTCTCCCTTCCCTTTCCAGCATAAAATCACCCATGCACCAATGGAATTATTTGATCATTTAGTATCTAGGCAGAAACTGTCTGGACATGTCTGGGCATGTTTGGGCACTGCATTCTACACATTGGTTTCTGCTAGATCCATATAAGGGCATGTAGGATTGTTGTGTGGTATGTTGCTACGGTGTGAGTGAAACCCATTGTTTCCTGCAGGTCAGGTTGACCCACTGTGTACACATGAGCAGTTAGGCAGTTTGGTTTAGATGACGACATAGGTACACTTATATGGCTACAATCCCCCCTTGTACCTATGGAGACAGCCAGTTAACTTTAGACAGTTTAGGTCTTTTGTGCAATAGTGGAAGTCCTCCGATAAGGGGTCCTATTAGGGACCCTCTGGTCGGCTTTTCCTATAAGTATGCAGTCTGGAGACTATTTATTAATTATGACATGGCTGCTCTCACAAGTCCTGCTCCATGCAGAGTTTGCAGTTCCCGCCTCATGCCTCTGATGGTACACCTTAGGCAGCATACACTAAGCATTAAAATGGCTACCAACACCAGTTGTAGTACCAATAGGGCTTTAAAGGTCAACACACCCCATGGCCCACCCAATGTACTGTAGATCAAGTGTTCATTATCAGCATCATTAAGTAACTCTTGAACTTTAAGCTGTATGTTATGTGCTGAGTTCTCAATGTTAATCAGATGTGTGTCCTTACAATCTAGCATGTGCTGTAAATTTAGAGTAAGTGATGGTATTGGTGCTTTAAATGCAGGTGCATAGTTATTAATTTGATATGCCTGATGGGGAGTTTGAGTCCGTATGTTAATTTGAGATGACTTATGATGTGATATAGGATGGAAGATATAGTCTCCAATTTGTACATCACCATTAGGTACAAAGCAAAAGTTAGGCTGGGTAATAGGAAAGGTTTTGCCTTGATGTGTTAATGTTTTAACATTTGTTACAATACAATACCGGTTAGTAGAGTTATAAGTGGAGATTACAAGCTGGGTGTTCCATTTTTGTATTTGAACTGGACACCAGACAGTATTATTGTTCTCTTTCTTTATGGAAAGTTCTCCACAGACCGACTGAGTCTGTGACATAGCATTACACTGGCAGATCCACTGGCTGTTTATCTCCTCACAACAATGTAGATTTGGTGCTACCCAGGACCCATTTTTATTTTGCACTAGTATATTAGGTGGCTTTACACGGTATGTGTAGAATCCCCCTGGAGTTGACCTAGAGAATGGGCCTTTACAACACTAGTATACCTTTGCTCTGTATACTGCACTTGGGGTAATTTTACAGTGAGGAGTACCTTCATTGTGTCTGCCAGCATGCTATTTGATCTGAACCCTTGTGGTCTTATATATACTTTGGCCATTTTCCTTACCCACCAAATGGGTGGGGCTCTATTGTAAGCGCAAGGGTTCAAACAGTGGGAGTCATTGACATCCCGACACATGGGGCAATACCATAATTTGATTTGGGCATCTGACATTTGATCAGGTAACTTATTGTCGCTTAGTTGCTGTAACAGCTTATTTACAGTGGTTAGTACATAAGATCCATAAGCAGAACAGGTTATAGCTTTCCCTATAGTATGGTGCCCTACTTCCTCATTATGCTCATTTATAATGTCATTTATTTGATTCTCAACTTGTTTAAATAGCTTAGCTATCTCATGCATATTATATACGGTCAGTCGTTCCTCAGCTGCCAACGCAGCCTGGTTGATTGTTAATGGCAGGAGAACTTCTCTCTCCTCCTGTAGGTTTGTAGTATTCTGGTGCTCTCTAATGGCTTCCAGATCAGCTCAATTTCAGATACTCATTCCAGAGCCAGAGAGTCCTGTTATGTCACCCAACAGGCCTCTCTTTTTTCCTTTTAAGAGATTCATGGGTCTGATTAATAATCACGAACCCCCCCTCTCAAGCATGGAAAGCACTGACCATATCTAACAGCATGGTGGCGTAGAATTTTGATACATTTGCATTGGCACAATCACTTGTATTATTTAAGTCCCAACTAGAAAAATCAAGCCTAACATGTAATCTAATGTATTGTACGTTATTCACAAGAGTTTGATCAGTGGGTGTTGATGTAAGCCCACTGTTTGGCCCTGCAGTGAGGTTAGGACATGTGGCAGGGTTAACAGTTAGTGTCACTTGTGCACTAGTCTCTTGAGGGTTAGTTTTATGGGAGATAACTCCACCCAGGATACCAGTAACATTTACCCAGGTAACTAAAGTATAGGTTGAAATAGTCACTGTGTAGGTGCCTGAATCTTCGGGGGCTACCTTTTCCAACACCAGGGTTCTGGTATCTGGTTCAATCCATCCTTGGTGGGGTGACCAAGGCAGGTCACAATAGGGTGTTTTCCATTTTAACAGTTCATTGACTGACCTACTTCCTCTCTCTGGGCAAAATCTCAAGATGTTGATTTGCGTATTGTTTAGCATCCAGGTTATATCTCGGACATAGGTTGTAGTATCACTGCAGTCTCTGGTATAGTTTATTCTCAAGTGGGCAGTGTCCTCATAATCTGCGGCTACATGATTGGTCTCAACGTATACTTGTATGTCAGAAGACAATCTGTAGTAGGTTGCCAACATTAATAGAAGTAATATAAGCATGGTGTCAACCTGGGAAGACAAATCAAATGCAGTATCATTGTTTAGTCAGCTTTATTTGATACCTTTTTACACTGGTCAACATGGACTCATAATTCTGGCCTGCTCTTTTGTATTTTCTTTTTGTTTACAAAAGCTAATTGTCCCCCATATTGTTGTTTCACAGCTTGGGGCACTGGTTTGATTTTTTTAGTAATTCACTTTACATATACTGCAGTCTCTCCCAATTTCATTAGCACGGTATAGGGTCCTAGCCAACTGGTATCTTTCCAAGGTGAATTTTGTTCCCAATTTCGGACCATGACTGTGTCCCCCTCTTTTATTGGGGTGGCACTTTTTTAATGCATTTTTAAGTGTTCTACTCATTCTTTCTACCATTCCTGATGACTGGGGATGGTATGATAGGTGGTATCTTTGTTGGACCTCAATTATTTGTCACATCGTGGCCATTATTTGATTTACAAAGTGTGTGCCTCTATCTGATTTGATGATATTGGGGAAGCCTCACCTAGTGCACACCTGGTTATATAGAATTTTTACCGTTGTTATTGCTGTGTTGGTTTTGTTGGGAAATGCCTCCACCCATTTAGAAAACATGTCTATAATAACCAGCATGTACTTATATCCCATCTTTGCCATTGGGAGTGGCCCCACATAATCAATTTGTAATGCATCCCAGGGGTCATTTGCCAAGGGCAATGGCTGTAGTTTTGGCTTGCCCCTTTTGGGGTCTTATTGCAAACATATAAGACAGTGACATAGGCTGTCTGCAATGGTATTGTCCGTGCTAGGCCACCAGTATTTAGATTTGACAATTTGCGTGGTTTTGTTGGACCTCCCATGGCCACACCAGTGGTGGTTTTCCATGACAATATTATGATATAGTTGACTTGGGGGTATTCATTTTAGTGCTTTATCATCCTCCTGTTTAAACAGGATGTCGTCTCTGATTTTAAATTTGTAGTTAGTTTGGGAATCCTCCTTTGTTTGTGTGCATTTATTTACAATCCAGGGGTCCTGGCTTTGCAAATCTCCCAAATTTGCTTTGGGTAACAGTTTGTGAGTTGACAGTAGCACTTTGATGGCTGATTTAATTTGTATGGAGTGAATGGGGGTTTTTGGTTGAATCCCTTTCCAGGGTTCCCCCATTTTTGTTGCCATTTTGGTGAGCTTATCTGCCCTATTATTTCCTGATTCTGCTGGAGTAGCGTATTTAGAGTCAACATGGGCCTTAACCTTTATGATGGCTATTCTTTCTGGCATGGCATCCCCCTCCTTTAATATGGCCTGTAAAAGTTCTCTGTGTTTGACGTGCTCCCCAGTTGCTGTTTTCATACCTCTGTTAATCCATATGGGTAACCAGGTAGTAAGTGATTTCACTGCAAACTGTGAGTCTGTGTGTATGCCTAACCTACCTTTGGGGTTTGCCAGGATGGCCTCGTAAATTGTGACCAATTCAGCGAATTGGGAGGAGTCCCCTGGTGACAGCTTTCTGAGTATTTCCTGTTTGTATATGGGCCTTTTATCCTCCAGGTGGTAACACCCGGTGCCATGATACACTGCTGCACCTACGTATGGGACTCTTTGTTCCCAATGCCTTGACCTGTTCATGTAAACTATGTTATAGCCATTTGTGTTATGCCCATCTACAAAGGGTGACTCTCTGGTTGCTATTTGCTGAACCTCCCCACAATCATGTGGCTCTCCCTGGTAATCCAGGTACTGTAACATATTCGGCACTGTTAATTTTTCAACAGTGATATTTTTATTTTACAGGGCTAACAGCCACCTTGCTTGTTGAATTAGGCTAACTCCCTTGACCTTGTTTTTTAACAATAATTTTAAAGGGGTATGTGTAGTTTGTATTATAATGGGGTTAAGCCTAGTGGTTGCCTCACATGCTTGTACAGCCTAAGCAATGGCCAGTACTGCTCTCTCGCACATGTTAAACCCTCTCTCTACCTCTGAAAGTTGCCTATTTAGGTAGGTGACTGGTACTGGTTTTCCATTTTGTTTTTGTAACAGCACAGCGACGATGGTGTTATTAGTTGCATTGGCCTGTAAAATAAATGGGTTTGAGTAATCAACTTGGATTAAGGCTGGCGCTGTTTGTAATGCCTTTTTTAACTTATTAAAACAGTATAACTCTTCTCCCTCCCAGATGAGCTTATACTGGCCCTTTGGGTCATCCTTTAACATATTATATAATGGCTTTGTAATCTCTGAGTACCCTTTGATATAATCCCTACAGAAATTTGTCATACCCAATAATTTTTTTAAGCCAGTAATGGTAGTCGGTAATGGTAGGGTCTGGATTAGTGCTGTTCTGGCAGGGTCTATTCACCTCCCCTGGGGAGAAATAATGAATAATGAATAATGAATAATGAATAAAGAAATAATGGTTCCTAAAAAGTTGACCTTTTGGTTGCCAATCTGTGCTTTGTTTGGATTTACTTTAATTCTTTCCTTTCCAATAAGCCTAGTACCCTATCCAGCAGCACTAGGTGATCCTCCTTTGTTGAACTTTGCAGCAGGAGGTCATTTATGTATTGAACTACTGAGTCTCCCAGCCCTTCTTCCTCTAGAATTTGTTTTATGTACTTTTGGAACAAGGTTGGTGCTGAGTGGAAGCCCTGTGACAATTGAGTAAATGTATATTGTTTACCCTAAAAAATAAATGCAGATTTATACTGGTCCTCTGCCTTGAGGGGCAGAGACCAGAACCCATTAGCCAAATTAGGGACTGAAAAGAATTTGCTCTCTGGCCGTAGTTTGTTAAAAATCTCAGTATTGGAGCTAGTAACAGGGCTATCCTAAGGGGCTACTTTGTTTAAATTATGGTAATCAATGGTCAGGCGGTACTTTCCATTTGGCTTTAACACTGGCCAGATGGGACTGTTAGCTGTCAAGCACACAGGCCTAATGACTCCTTGTTGCAACAGCTGTTGTATAACTGGTTTGATTCCCTCTACCGCCTCCTTTGGTATCGGGTACTGTTTAGTGTGCCCTGGACATGGACCTTTTACAGCTATTTTTATGTCGCTTACCTGTCCACAATCCGTGCCAGTTTGTGCCCATACCATCTCATGATTTTGTATAACTTGCTTAAATTCAGGGTGCTTTAATCGTGTCTCTAAACTTTTAACACTTGTTGCAGCATTTGATTTTACAGAGGTTAAGCATAACTTTCTACAACAGTAATTGGTTTAAAACTTTTAACATTTAGTTTCCATAAACATTGATTACTAAGATCTACAACAAGCTGGTGTTTTGTCAGGCAATCGCTACCAATAATATTGCCTTCTGTGAGCCCCCCTTCTGCCCATGCAAAGGCTTGGTGGCCCACGAGTGTACCTCCCAGTCTTATGTGTTGTGGTTGGGACCAATACCCTTCTGTGGTATGTCCTGTACATCCTTCTATATGCATTGGTGGTCTTTCAGGGCCTAAGGGTATGATGATATTTGTAATTGATACGGCTGCTCCGGTGTCTATGAGTACTTCTACAGTGTGACCGTTAATGGTAACCTTAGCTGTAGGCCTCCCCTGACTATCAGCATGTAAAGCACATACCCATTTAGCGTCAGGCTACCGGAGCCTCTGCCTCCCTATTGCTCGTCCATCTCACATATGGCACTAAGCTTCTTTATGACGTCATCCTCATTCAGGGATGACTCCAGCCCCTTTCTTTGGGATGCCTTTAAAACCACTTGTAGGCAGTCGAGCAGATCCACTACAGTGTCTCCATCATTAATCTGTCTGCCCGTTGGCTGTCCTCTCGCTCAACCCCTCCCCCTAGCTTGCATCTGCCTCAGACCCTTTCCTTCCTGTCCTCCACCTTGGGCCCAACAGTCACTTTTGATATGCCCTGTTCGCTTGCAATTAAAGCATGTTGAGTTTGATTTGCCAGTGGCTGGGTATTTGCTGGGACCCTCATTTACCCAGGTGGCTGCGGCAACTTTATTGCATTTTTGCTTTTCATTGAGGTACGTCTCTAGTAATTCCAACCTTTCATCATGTGATTTTGATAACTTTAGCACAGACCTTAGGGTGGGATCCAGGTCGTATGCCCATATCCACAGGTCCCTAAAGGTTGGATCCTCCTTGGTGGGGCACTCCTGCCCCCCGTGTCGCTGGTAAACTTTGAAGAGCCTCGGGATAAATGCCCACGGCCCTTCCCCTGTCTTTGGCTTGGTTTGCAATATTTTGTCCCAGTCGACTTTCTGTCATGCCAACTCACCCCTCACCCGTTTTATGTCATCTACTATCTCATTGTAATCTGCCCATGAGTTGGGGTTCTTGGACGCATCCTTTTGCTTGCCTTGCACCTCGTCCGGCATTGCCTCTGCCAAATGTGGACTAAGTTTAAACATTACGATGCAGCAGACATCTTTGCTAGTTAGCCCCATAGTAGTTTGAATGTTTTTTAACTTTCTTCCTATCTCTACCAAATTTGTCTTATAATCAATGGGTTCTATTTCCTGACTCAGTTGTGTTAACTTTTTAATAGTTAGGTCCCTAACTTCGGGTCCCGGGTTTGGCTTATCCACGATATGCCTATTTACTGTCCTTTTTGTTCGGACACTCTTTCCTGTGGGTTTCAAGTTCCCTTCCTCATTTTGTTCTACCTCCACTGCCTCTTCTATTATTTCGTCTTGTCCCTCCAGGGTAGCCCATCTACCATTTATTACAATTTTATCATCTACTCCTACCGCATCTTCACCTAGCAGGCTGTTTCTCGCCTGCTCGTCCACATCAAGCTGTTCCTGTATCCATCATATTTTTTTTGTTAAAGTTCTCTTTTAACTGTGTCAACTTGGCTACCTCACTTGCGTTACCCCTTTGTTCAGCATGTTGACTGTTTAATTCATATCGCTCCCTTTTTCCTTCTAACGAAAGTAGTAACTCTTCCTGTTTATGTCTAGTTGCTTGAGACATAGTACCACCTGTGGCGGCCATGCCCCTCGTGGAAACCAGCGCCATCTTTACAACGGCCCCTTCCTTGTTCTGTTGCTCCTCCATCTCTTGCTCTTTTAACTTATTTTGACACTCTGCTACCAATTCTGATAACTCTTCAACTTTTCCTTGTAGCTCATTATTTTCAAAACTCAGTCTATGCTCTTCAGCAGTGTGTTCCTGTGACTGCTGGTCTACTTTTATTTTTAAAAGAGAATTATCCCTATCTAAAAGACAAAGGTCTCCCTGTACCTTTACTAACTGTGACTTTAGTTGCTGGTTCTCCTCCTGCAGTGATTCTGTCTCTTGATTTATTTGCATTTTTAAACTATCTATTTCTGATTGTAGCTGGGTTACTACATCTCACTGCTCTGTCTCTTGATTTATTTGCATTTTTAAACCATCTATTACCAACTGTAGTTGGGTTACTATATCTTGCTGCTCATGTAAGTTTTTATAAAGTTGGTGTTGTTGGTGAGTTACTTCTTGGCTATACTGCCACAGACCTTGTATAGCATTTGCTAGCTTTTCCTTTTTGTTTTCGGTTGCTGAGTTATGATCCAGCACTAGCCTGTTAAAATACTCTCAGACTGACTTGTCCTCTGGAGGGGCATCGTATGCCCCTAACTTGCATCTTTTTCCCAGATACTTATGTATCTCTACCTCCATTGCTAACTATGTTGCGTTGTGTTTACAGATTAACTCTGTGGGGTACTATCCCCATGGTCCGATACTTATCCGTCTGCTAACTCTGACAAAGTATCACCCCCTTGTGCACCAGTGGTGACCCTGTACAGGCTAGTCTTACGACCCCCCAGAGCCCTGTCTTGCAAGTAACAGCGGTCTCTAGCCTATATCTTGTCCCCTAGAGTTCTGCCTCACGAGTTCAAACAGTAATCTCTAGTTAACATTTAACAGTTGCTTACTTATTTAATCTCTGAGCATATGTTATCTTGTGGACCCCCCATGGTTGGTTGAGGTGATCAGTCTCTCCCATGACACTGAACTCTCCAAGGATTAAATGCAGACAGGGTAATTTCTTACAGCGTGGACAGACTACGTCAAGGTCACGATTCGGTGATCTGAGTCACGGCACCAATTGTAGCGGAGGAATTTAAGATGGGGGCCCTCCAAGCTAGGTATTACCTTGGGACCTGGTGGTACAGTACAGTACAAATGACACAGATGCGGTCAAAAGAGTAAGAGATACGTTTATTACCGAGTGGTACTACACAGCTGTTGGTGTTACATTTTCTCTTTAACTTGGTGAAGCAAGCAAGCATATATATACACATTATTTCTCCCTCCCTTTTTCCAGCATAAAATCACCCATGCACCAATAGAATTATTTGATCATTTAGTATCTAGGCAGAATCTGTCTGGACATGTCTGGGCATGTTTGGGCATTGCATTATACACATTGGTTTCTGCTAAATCCATATAAGGACAGCTAGGCTTGTAGTGTGGTATGTTGCTATAGCATGAGTGAAACCCATTGTTTCCTGCAGGTCAGGTTGACCTACTGTGTGCACATGAGCAGTTAGGCAGGTTTGGTTTAAATGGTGACATAAGTACACTTATATGGCTACACTTATGAATAAAAGTTTCACCCTCTTTGAAATACTTTAAACAGTACTTACCTTATGTTCACATGTTACAGTTGCTAGTTCCAGCAGCAAGACGTATCTTAGATTGCAGAGTGGATCTACAGTATGGGACATGTTCAGGTGAATGAAGATGTGTGGAGAGTGTGAGGTGGTGGGTGCTGAGTGGAGGGGGGAAGCGTGGTGCTGAGAGGGTCTAATCACCAATGGACCATTTTCTTTTTTAGAGACTGACCCAACCCACCACCCTCTTGCCCCGAAGCTTCCAGCTGAGAGTCATCCTAAGCCAGCTCTCATGTGTCTCCTACACTTTCAGGATAGGAAGGAGATCTTGCAAGCTGCTCAGGAAAGAAAAAAACTGACATGGCAGGGTCACAAGACATCAACATTTTCTGATTTCTCTCAAGAATTATCTTACAAATTAAGAGCCTCTACTATGGCCCACAGAGTCTGTGCAGAGATAGGCCTACAATCCTCCCTTTGCCAACTGGCCATTCTTAAAATTTACTTTAATGGAGCTTCCCATTCCTTTTACTCTCCTGAAGCTGTAGAATCCTTCCTGGCCAAACAAGCTCTGCAACTCAATTGGGGAAGGTTCCAACAGTCTTCAAGGAGGCCTAGGGCCCACTCGGTTTCTTCCAGAATGGACATAATGCGGCCTTACAATGATCCGGCTCCCCTGGGAAAATCCTTGTGCCTTCTGTTACCTTCTTCTGAAGATCCATGGCTCCTTCCCCCCAAACAGCACAGATGAAACAAGCAGAGGAAATCGGGATGGGGAGAAAATATCCCTCCTCACATCCTAGGCCCCAAAGTCAAAGCTGCAGCAAGGACTTGTGTTCATCTTCAGGCTTTGCCCCTGCAACCCTGGATGGGAACAGGTGTGTTCTACTGGCACAGGTCTCAACTAATGAATAAGCCTTCTCCTCTTCTCAGCCCACGATGTCAAGTTCAGTTATCCCAGTGCAGGATATTCTCACAAATCTTAAGCCAAGTTGTGGGCTCACAAGTTCAGATCAATGTTCTGTTTCTGTTCAAGACTGCTGCTTAGACACTACTCTAAAGCACTCTCCTGCAGTAAAATGGGTCACAGCAGTGGGGAGTTGTGGCAAATGGCTAATGCTTGAATTGGTGCTCCGCCACAGTTCCCAACTAATGAATGGCTCCATGCAATTCGCATCTAACTACATACCTGCATCGTTTGTTTATCTTTTTATAATCTTGTTAAATATTGCTCTGTCTGTACATTCCTTGTAATCTCCTGGGTTGCACCTGAAAATAGGTATATGTTTGTCTGGTGTGCTTACACAGCTAACAAAAGCTAAATAAATAAATATGAGAAATTATCCAGTTTTGCAACCAAAACTCTACCTCAATACTTTGATTGTTGTGGTCCTTATCTCCAATCTAAATACTGTCATAATCCTGAAGTACTGCAGTCCTGTACTGGTGCTATCCAAGTCCCCCATAGGACCAAGTGTCACCCTATAGACCTAAATTTATCCCCCTCAGGTATACTCCAGTTAGCCATTTTCCAGCATAGGCATTATTTAGAACTTTGATCATTATGTTAGTGGTTTTCTTAGTTTCTGTGTTTACTCCTATTTGTTTTCATCTGTTATTTTACATGTATGTATATGTATATGTATATGTATATGTATATGTATATGTATATGTATATGTATATGTATATGTATATGTAAACACAGTATAACACATGTGTGTATGGCCTAGACCTAACTTTGCCTGACTGGATACTGCTGGATGACCTGTACATATCCTTTTCTCCAATATGTCTGATTGGTGTGATTAAGTTGCAGAACATCAGTTTACTTGGGATATTTTCTCTCTCTTTCTTCTGCAATATTGTTTCTTTAAGGCAACTTATAGATGGTCTGCATAGTCTGAATGGTATTAATTTGTTATGGTTATAAGTTGTGTATGTTTTTCTTTGGTGTGCTGCCATTACCTGCCTACTCACTTGATGTATATTTCTTCTCAGATGTATGTTTTGTATTTGTATTATGTTTTCTTGTTCAATAAAAGATTAACAAATAAACAGGTTCTGTTTACCTAGATTCAGATGTTTTTTTTTTTGAAAACACATCATTTTTAGGTATTTTTCTAATTGTAAAGAAAAGAAGAGTTGGCATCCACCATGATCACTATTTTTTTTTCATGATCAATAAATTACAAATGATAACCCTCATGATCGATGTATTTATTGTTCTTACTAGACAGGCTTATCCAAAAACCACACTGAGCATGCTCAGAAACAATCTTTTAAATCCTTGTAACTCTGAAACCATTTAATATTTTTTCATGAAACCTTCAAAATGCACTACCTTGGCACAGGCTTTCTTCTACTCAGAATGCTTCATGAAAATACTATACCATGTAAGATGTAGGTTTGAGCAAAATGTGTATCTTTACTTTTCCCCAAATAAATCTGTGTTCTGGATTTAGAAACCACATAAGATGCCATTAGAAAACTTTTCACATCTTGAAAATCTACCAGCCAGACCACACATGCAAACCTTTGTGCTATTCTGTTGAATTCTGCCAAAGATATTAAGGTACAAAATTGGGTTTAACATTGAGCACTCTGCTCAACCTAACTATATCGGTGTTACTGTTCCAGTATAATGCAGTACATATACTTATACATATTCTTTTCAAAAAACTCATTAATGCACCAGTTAGGGAACTTAATGCCACAAAAAGTAGAGAAATGTGGCATTAGGGTTTCCAGCCATAACTCCCACCTCCAAAAAGCAGCAAAGAAAAACATTAGTGATTTGGGTCTCTGGAGTCTTGGGACATTCTTGGGGTTGTCTACCCTAATGCTCCACCCCATTCCATGACTAAATAACATCACACATGATCTCCTGCAGGCCCTAGGTGAAGAAAAGCTACAACAAATTGTGTTGGTAACATGTGGTGAGATATACTTTTTTACCTTTCAGGAGAGTATCACTATGAGGCAATGGCCAGGAGCTGTACCTTGTGCATCAGACTGGAGGCTATGGGCTAGGGGAAAGTGTGAGAATTAAGGTTGACAACTACAAGGAGGACCCCACCACTGATTTGCCAAGACTCAGAGACCAAAAACCATAATGTTGCTTCCTTTTGTTGTGGTGGGGTTAGAGATGAGAAGCTAGGGCTGGAAACCCTAACACCACATTTCCATACTTTTGTGGCATTAAGTTACACTAATTGGTGCATTAGCTAAGTTTTTTTGCAACAAATTTCCTTTCTTTTTGAGATAGTGGATCACATCTTCATTCATGCAGGTCCCTTCAGGACCTACGTGAACAGATGCAGATGTGCACCATCTTCTGGGCCATGTGCCAAGGGAAGACTCTGTCTGCCTATGGAAGTGCAGGGCCCTGGTGACCCTGCCCTTGTATGCAGTGTCAGATGTCAAAATGACCACAGGTATGAACATGCTAGAGAAAGGTTAATGTACCTTCATAACTGTGTTGTTTTGTAATATTTTGACACAAAATGTTCAACATAGCCTTGACACAAACTCGCCTGCAGAACTCGGTAGGTGAAAATGTTCAAATCTCATCCAAAACACAACTTTTCAGCCAGGTTTTGAAAAATGATGGTTGTCAAGTTCATGAGGTGATGTAAAAATGGCTATGTTGAAAATTTGGGATCAAAGTATGTAAAATTACCAAAGTTATGAGTGTGATTTGCAAAATTTCAACATACACTCATAACATTGTTGTTTTGTAATATTTTGACCCCAAATTTTCAACATAGCCTTTTTATGACCCCACCTCCTGAACAGGGGTGGACAACATTTTCAAAACCTGTATGAAAGGTGATTTCATGCAGCAATAATGTCATTCCACATCTCAGATGCAGAAACACATTTTGGCCAGGATTTGAAAAATGACAGTTGTCATGTTCATGAGGTGAAGTGAAAAATGGCTATGTGAAAATTTGGGGTCCAAATATTGAAAATCACTAAAGTTATGATATGAGTGTGCAGGGAAAAATGTTGATGCATACTCATAAGTTTGTTGTTTGTTAATATTTGTACCCCAACTTTTCAACATAGCCTTATGATCTCACCTCATGATCTAAAGGTAGAGAAAATTACCAAAAAAATGAGCATGTGTTGCAAAATTTCAATGTAGTATGTTCAGAAAGTTGTCATTTTTAAATATTTTGAGTCCAAATTTTCAATATAGCCTTTTTATGACCCCACCTCATGAAACAGGGTGGAGAAAATTTTTAAATCCTGCCCAAAAGGTGATTTCACCAAGCAACCATGAAAATGCCTTTCAGGCCAGATATGCATGTGGCAGGGTCCCAAAAAGGCCATGTTAAAAATGTGAGCTCAAAATATGAACAAATGGCAATGTTATGCATCAAAGTTGAAAACCCTATCAAAATACATTGAACTGCACTTACCTTACTTTCTCATATTGCAGTCACCAGTTCCAGCAGCAACACATGTCTTTGATCAGAGAGTGGCTCTTCACCATGGGGCATGTTCAGGTGAGTGAGGGTGTGTGAGGGATGTAGGGGGTGTAGGGTGGTGGTGGCTGAGTGGGAGGTCGGGTGGGGAGGTCAGATCAGTGAGAGACTGTTTTCTTTTTTTGTAGGTTACAAAAATCAGCTAGGGATGGTTTTCTTTATTTCAGGTTAGTTGAAGTCTGACACTGGGACAGAGCCTGGCAACCTGGAGTAGAGGGGTCCAGAGAGGTAGTGCTGGGGTAGACACTCTGGCCTGCTTATATAATTATAAAAATACATTATTAAGATTGGGAAGGTTGGGTGGGACACCTGGAAGGGAGGGGGGAGCAAGAAATGGTACCATGTCTGGGCACCCTAGTCTGCTTAATAAAACAAAGCAAAGCTAGCTAGATAGATAGACAGGGAGATAGACAGAATGGGGGATCGGTGGCTCACTCTTCTCACTGCAGACTGCAGCAGGACTCAAGCTGCAGCTGCAGAACTCAACAAAGTCCCACTATTCTCAAACAGAACGTGGGCAAATGGCTCATCTTGCTAAGCTGGGCAACCCTGGATTTTGGGGTAGTAAAGGTATTTTGGGCAATTAAAAAAACAGGATTTAGCTAAACAGGTCCCATTTTGTTAGGTTCAGGTACTTGTTTTTTTTAAATTATACCACTTTATGTACTCTCCATGTTTTTTATTTGAGGAAAGAAACAAGACGGCTGCTCACAACATAAAAAATGTATTCTGTTATGAGAAGCAAGTAGTGAGAAACCAAGAACAGTCCTGTGACACAACATTTTGGTGTCATATCAGAACGTTATCCCAAAACCCTACTGAACTTTCTCAGAACAGAAAAACACAACATTTAAAGCCTTATATTTCTGGAACCATTTAATATTTTTTTCATAAAACCTTTCAAAGGCACTACCTTAGGGCATCATGCCTGTACTCTGCAAGTTGGGGAGAAAATTAAATTCCATGTAGGCTGTAAGTAACAGCAAAAAAAATCCCATGTTAGGTATAGGAAAAAATTAAATATCCACAGAAAACTGACATATGCAGATCTTAGAAAGTGCACAAGTTGCTGTCACAAAACTTTCCATAACTTTAAATCTTGCCTCCTAGATGACACATGCAAAATCACAGCTGATTTTGTCAAATGCTGACAAAGCTATTAGGGTGCAAAGTTAGGGGGTTAACATGGAACACCCTACTCAACCCTAACTATAGGGGTGCTACCACGTCCATATAATATATATAATATGTATTAGGGCAGTGAGAACCTTGCAAGGTTTGTGAACTTTGACCATTGAACCGCATAAAGTTTGTCAAAGTTCCCTTAACAGCGAACTAGTTTTTGTTGGTTCAATCATTTAAAAGCATTAGGAAATTAGATGAAATTAATAACGTAATGCACTGTGATGGAAAAGCACCCAAAACATTAGAATGATGCAGTGAGCCACATCAAGGGCTACTAGATCCAAAATTGGCTTCAGGTTATGCTATGGATAAGTGTTCTGAACACTGGTTTCATGGGCAATGTTGCCTCAGAATTATAAATTAGGCCAGTGCAGGACTGGCAAAACTTGAGCAAACATTACTTCAAAGAAGACTGAGTAAAACAACACTGTTTCAACCATTTAAAAGCATTAGGAAAGGGATAAAATTAATTATGTAATGCACTGGGCTACTTGTTCCAAAATGGCTCAGGTTATGCCATGGCTAAGTCTTGTACACATTGGTTCCATGGTCTGTGCAGGCCTGGCAAAATTGTAGCAAATAATAATCTGAACAAGACTGAGTAAAGGCAACAGTACAGCATCCCACAGTGTGTGTGTAGGCTACTGCACCCCCCCAAAAAAATTAATGGACATAGAAGCCCTTCCCATCCACCTTGTCATCCTCCTTTGTTAGCCCAACTAGAAGTATACGAGATTCACCATCTATAAACCATGCCAAAAAAGGTTTTGAAAAAATGGGCAGATTAATTTTTAGAAAAGAGAGCATCTCTAAATTTTAGGTTGAAAGGTATGCTCTCTTGTTTTTGACAAATATTATCTGCACCACTAAAAATCCTCTTTAAGTACATACTTGTAGGTGGGCAACGGAGGTGTTCAATAGCTACCTCTTTCAAAGAGGGCCAAATGGTCTTTTTTTTATACCAGTACAATACAGGCTCATTTCATTTTGCTAGTGTCATGTTCTGATCCATATAATCCTGCTCCATTTTGTTTGCTGGCATATCAGGCATCACTGTGTCGGAAAGTGACTTGCCATGCTTTTTCATCAAGCTATAGTCAAAAAGCTGTTCCCATAGTAGTTTTTCATTAATTGCTAGAATTCTGGGGGGTGTAGTGGCAGAAGCAACACTAGTAGCACATTGACATTGAAACAAAGATGAGTGACTCCTGTGATGTTCAGTAGCAGTAGAAATGCAATAGTATCTTCCATCTTCCCTCTCCTCTTGGTATCTTGGTATCTTGGTATTTGTAGACAGAAGGAGGTGTAAGCCCATCAAGTCTGTCTCCCACACTGTGTGGCTATTTAGAATCCCATGTATATATCCAGTTCCCTTTTAAATTCTTGGAAGTCAGTGATATAAAAGTATTGAGGGAATCGGTTCCATAATCTGGTGCCCCAGTTGGTAAAATAATTACTCCTTCTTATCATATTACACTTTGGAATCTCAATTTACCTGTTATGGCATCTAAGTTCCTTTGGTCATGGATAGGGAGTAAGACCACAAATGGTGGACAATTCCCTGTCATTTATTTTTTTTTATATTATTTCTTTTTCTGCCTAGAGCCCTGGCAGGTGGCTATGGCCCTCCTTACAGAAGGATTCACTCTCCGGTCCCACATGCTCCCACTCCTCCCTATCCCCAGAAATTCCCCCACTGCTTGCCAAGGGTGTATATGATTCGGGAGAAAAAACAATGATTCAGAATAATTAGACACATAGCTAGCCCCTGAAGCATCACGTGCTTCACTGAAACTCCTACCTTTGCTATTAGTTATATCATCCTCTTCAAGTTCTAGAATAGTAATCTGACTTATTGTGCTGGCTGAACTTAGTCCATCAGCATGTGGGAGTCTGATATGTTTTTTGGGGAATATGAAGACTAAGAGTTTCGAATTGAAAACTGCCAGAAAAAGAAAAACATTTTTTTCATGGGATGCCACCAAGGTGCCTTCTACCAGGTGTGAGGCACCAGCACACTGCCAGCTGGTACACACTTGCTGCCATGCTGCTCTGCCCTGGTTACACTGCAACAGCACAGCTCAAGACAACATGCACACAGGCTGCTTCAGTACTCAGGAGAAAGGAACCACTGAAACTTGGGAGAACATGAAGGCTAAGAGTTTTGATTTTAAAACTGCCACAAAAAGAAGAAAAGCTAATTTTTTATGGGATATCACCAAGGTGCCAACTACCATGGGACAGGCACCAAAATGCTGCCAATCGGCACACACTTGCTGCCCTGCCTACTGCCCAGATCACACTGCAACAGCACAGCTCAGGATGAAATACACACAGACTACTTCAGAGGAAGGAACTGCTGCAACTTGGGGAATGTGACAATTACATTTCCATTTAAAATTGCCATAAAATAAAAAAAAATTATTTTTATGGGATGCCACCAAGTGCAAAATATCAGTGGCCAGGCACTGTCCTGATGCCAGCTGGCACTCACTTAGTTGAGTAAAATAACATTAGTACTCCCCAAAAATAAAGTCACATCCGGCTTCCGCCAGAGCTTAAAAACATTTTATATTCTGTAATGCCCTGATAATGCCATGGTAAAGGCCAGTTCTGAAAAAAAAGGTACTTCACTGCTGAGATTACATTATTTTGGCAAGTTAAGTGGGCACTGGCACACTACCACATCATGTCCCATCTGCCCACTGCCCATACCTACACACATTCCCAAATCCTCCAAATACCCCCAGAGTACAACCTTTCTCCCCTCTCCCCTCTCAAACAAGCCCCTGGTCCCACGTGCCTGCTGCAAGCTTGATAAACATGGTTGCAGATCAGTCTGCCTTTATTTACTTTTTTTCCTTCTCTCTCCTTCTGCAGCCCTGCTACTGGGTTCAAGTTTTTCAAGCAGGATTTAAAGTTTCTATGAAGTTTTGAACGATATCCAGCTCATCTATCTAATCAAAATCACTCAGCTCTGCCTCTGCTATCTAACAGCCTGAAGACAAGCACACAGTGAGTTTCCTTCTGAGTCATGAAGCATGCAGACTGAGTCAAGCAGCTCCAAAACTAGGCTGGAGTCTGACACCGCACTGAGCCCGGCAATACTGAGTGACCATTAACTCTTTCAGGGGCAAACTGTGGTTCATGATTCAACTGGTTGAAAAGGTTCAACTGGTTCACACCATTCCGACTGAAGCAAACTAGTTAAATCTAAAGTTCACTGATTTCTGTGGAAAGTTCACCATGGTTAGCAAAAATCAACCACCAGAAGTTTGAGCTGTTTGATTCTTGTACAGAGTTGAAATTGCAGCCCTAATAGATATATATATATATATATATATATATATATATATATATGTGTGTGTGTGTGTGTGTGTGTGTGTGTGTGTGTGTGTGTGTGTGTGTGTGTGTGTGTGTGTGTATATATATATGTATGTATACAGTATGTATATATATATATATATATAGAAACATATTTAATACTGTGGGAATGGGGAAAGCAGACTAGGATAACGAGGGAGGTAACAGAGGATTATTACAGATGACTTAAGGGATAGCGTAAGAATAAAGGGTATCACTTTGTGAGGAACTGAGAGGCTTCTGGGACAGGAAGCACTTCAAGGGTAATAGAGTTCAGCTGGCGAGAGAGGGAGGGAGCCTGCACACTAGGGCAGATGTTTGTCATCTATATCAGATGTTTAAACTGACTGAAGGGGAGACTGGGTCTAAGGAAACCTCGATGACAGTAAGTAAGTAAAATTTTATTTATAAAGCACCATATCCCAGAGGCTCTGGGTGCTGTACAGGCAGGCAAGAATTTGAAATAAATAGCATGTATCAAATATAAAAACATATATCAGATGATGATGACAACGAACAACCGTGATACCTAACTAAAATTCTTATTTAAAATAAACAATACAGAAGTCTACTATTTCTAAGACTCATAACAGTTCATATCCAGCTCTCAAAAAAATGTGCCTTCAGATCCCGCTTAAATACCTCCACCAATGGGGCCTTCCTCAATGATCAAGGAAATGAGTTCCACAGTGCTGTGCCCACCACCTTGAATGATCAACCTCTGGAGGTCTTCAGTCAGTCCCTGGGAACCACCAGGAGGCCATCAGTGGAGAAATGGAGTGAGCAGAGTGAGCAGAGCTCACAGGAGTCAAGCGGTCACTCAGGTAGCCAGGGCCCAATGTATAAAGGGCCTTATAGGTGAGCAACCCCATTTTGAAGGAGATTCTCCATCTCACCAGCAGCCAGTTCAGGTCATGCAGGACTAGGTCACATGACAAGACAAGGCAGGGGAGAAGAAGGGGATCTTAGCTAATATGCTCCAATATCTGGGGACTGGTAGTAGCACAGTAGGTACAAAAAAGCTGTGGCCCATACTGGACCAGGTGAAGGGACTTTGGAGAGAGGGAACACAAAGGGTGCAAGGACCAAGAAAATCTACGGGATGCAAGCACATGGGAAGTGCAAGGGTAGTAACAACACAGGATCAGGTGTCAGATGGATGGGGGTATGCCCCAATGCAAGAAGCCATGGTAATAAAATCAACAGAAGCACAGACTTCAGAAAATAACAACTGGAAACTGATGATCCCTGGGTACTCGTTGTTCAGGAGCCCTTTTTATCAATGAGGGCATCAAGATGGCATAAGATGGGTGCACCGAGAAGTATTAATGGAGATACTGAGTTACTGTGGGTGCAACTCACAGTAGCCTCAGGCAAGAAACTGCATTGGGAATGATCTAAAGACCACTGGTGGGGAAAGGGAGAGAGGGACAGAGAGCTCAGGAAGAAATGGAAGTGGGGTAGCTAAGAGGGAAGTAGAAGGTGGGTTATCTGAACCCACTGGGCATTGGTTGGGATGTTCCAGTGCCAGGAGAACCAGATGTCATGCCTTGGGGGATGCTTTCTAGTACTGTCTGCTGGTACAGTTAATTAAGGAGCCCACCAGACAGACCACAGTTCTCAATGTGGTGCTCATCAAAGTACAGATGATTGGATCTGTGGAGTAGGGAACTGCTAGAGAACAATGATCATAACTCCATTTAATGGCCCTTGGGTCTGGTAAACTGCAATCGAGACTGGAAGTCCTTGATTTTAGAAGGGCAGAATTAAGTAGACTGAGGGAGTTGGTATGGGGTAAGTTAGTAGGGGTTAGTAGGGGAAAACATACAGTAGATGAGGTGGAAGAGAGATGGGAGTAATTAAGGGGGCCAATCTCAGGGCATCCAAGGTATGCATAATAACAGTAACCAAAAAGAACAGGCTCAAGAGATCTCTGTAGTTCTCAGCAAGGGTTAGAGAAGCAGTGAGGGCCAAGGAAAAAGGTATTCTACAAATGAAAAGAAAAGCAGAAGGAGAAGAACGGGGAGAATATTTGCTGAAAATAGGGAGAAAAAGATGGCGGTTAGGGAGGCAAAAGCATACAGAGCTAAATATTGCAGAGGGGTCAAGAGCAGACAAAACAGCTTCTTCAGGTATTTTAGTGAAAAAGGAAGAAAGAGGGGGATTATAAGGCTAACTGAGGGGATAGGGTGATTGAGTGGACAGGAAAAGTTGCTGCTCTTAATGATTACTTTGCTCAGTCTTCACTAGGGAGTGATGGTGGGTCTGATGAAATAGTGTGACTCTTACAAACATTACCCAGTGTACTGTATATGTTAAGTGGAATAAATTTAAAGAAGAATATAACTTGTGGTGGAAGGGTGTTCATCCAGCTTGTTTATTGATGGAACCCTTGCCAGAGAGTGGCATCAAAGTGGTCACTATGTGGGTCCTGGAGATGAGGCAGACAACATTTACTAGTAAAAGGGTCCTGAAAGGGCTTGCAGCCCTAAAGATAGATAAAGCTCCAGGACCAGATGGGTTGCATCTGAGGATACTTAGGTAATTTTCAGTGGATCTGGCTGATCTTCTGGTGGATCTACTCAGCAGCTCTCTAAGGACAGGGGTAGTGCCAAAGGATTGGTTGGTGGTAGACTAAGTTCTGCTCCATAGGGTAGACAAGGAACAAGCAAGGAACTACAGACCTGTCAGTTTTACCTCTATTGTAAGAAAACCAACAGAGTCAGTGGTCAAGGAGGACCTTGTGGACTACTTTGAGAGCAACAGTCTTCAGGATAGTAAACAGCACATATTCATTGCAGGAAGTCTTGTCTGACAAACCTGATAGTTTTCTGTTACTGGATAATGAAGGTTAGGGCCCATGCTATGGATTTGCTTCTCTTCAACTTCAGCAAGGCTTTAGAGTCGTGCCTCACAGATCTTTGCTGAAAAAGGTAGGGGATCTGGGTGCAGCTAAGGTCAGAGTAAACTGGGTATGTAACTGGCTAAAGAGGAGTCAGCTAAGGGTAGTAGTCAATGGGGTTAAATCAGAAAAGATGGATGTCACAAGTGGGTTCCACAGGGTTCTGTCCTTGGTCCAGTCCTCTTCAACACATTCATCTGTGACACTGATAAGGGGATTCAGGGCTAGTTGTATCTCTTCAAGTATGACACTAAGCTCTGTGAGAGGGTTGATAGTGATGAGGGAATAAAGTAAATGCTGAGAAACTTGCAAAAACTGGAGAGGTCATCAAAGGTTTGGCAGGTGAAATTCAACAACTGTAAGTGCAAGGTTAATCACCTAGGTACAGGAATCCCAGGACGGAGTACTGATGGGAGGGGTGAGACTTAGTAGCACGGCTGAGGATCAAGATCTTGGAGTAATCATCAGCAACTCCCTATAGCGACTGAGTCAGTACAATAAGGCTTATAGCAAGGCTTATAGCAAGGCAAGGCAAATAGGATGATTGGGTGTATCAGGAGGGGTATTGAAAATAATCCCCCTGTATAGATCCTTGGTGTGACCCCACCTTCCGTACTGCACCCAGCTCTGGAGTCTTCACCTCAGGAAGGTTAAGGACAGGCTAGATGGTGCAGTGCAGGGTAACAAAAAATGATTCAGGGTCAGCTAGGCATGTCCTATGAAGAGCACCTATGGCACATTATCATGTATTTGCTGCAGATCAGGAGGAGAGGGAAGTATTTATTATTTATTTCAATCTAGGATTACAATACCTTTGAGCTGAGGCTCTTTTACAAGGTTCCACATCAGCGTGTGCAGCAGTCATCATTTTTAGTTACAAACATGTAGTCATTGACTACAGACATGTAATAACCAGTACAAAGACTTGAGCTATGAGCAAGACAAGGGAAGGTGGTGGGTGGTGGGGGACGTGAGGGTAGGAGATTGAGGGGAAGGAGGCAGGGGTAGGGGGAGTATGGGAGGTGGTTGGGGCAGGGGCAGGAGTGGAGATACGGAGGAGGGGCAGGGTGGGGAGACAGTGCAGCCAGGGGGCCTTGTTGAGGGAATATGACAGGTAAGGTACTAGGGTGCAAAGACTGATTGAAAGTGCTGGGTGCTGGGCATTTGCAGCTGGAATGGTGGAAGTGTTAAGATGGGCAATCGCAGGATACAGTGATAGACACCTTCAAATTCCTAAACTAAATTGACAGATTGGACCACTGGGGACTATTTAACTTGAATACTAACCTAAGGTCACATTGTCAAGAGTGGAAAGCGAGCAGGGGAGTTCAGGAGGGACATGAGGAAGTACTATCTTATCAGAAAGGGTGGTGGAGTCATGGAACAGGCTGCCAGCCAAGGTAGTGACTGTGGAAACTATTAATGGTTTTAGCATGGCTGGGACAGAATTAAGGGTATAGTGGTTTCTCAGGTATCAGAATTGGGAGGTGAATGGGGGTCTGGGCAGGGCTAAGACACTGGAGGAACAGTAGCTCCATGGCTAAATAGTGAATTTGGGTAGACTAGATAGACCTTTGGTCTATTTCTGCCATCACTGTCTATGTTTTAGATATCCCATGAGGAGGGCGCATGGGGAAGAGTGCCGTCCATAACGGTGACCTGCTCCCCAGCGAATCCCTCATGGTGATGGAAAGGTAGGGTGGCTGGATGGGGGTGGTCAGCAAAAATAGTAACAGGATGTTGCTACACCTATGTGGGTGCATGGGGGGGGAAGCAAGCACACCAAACATGGGCTGGGAGGGGATGGAGGCACTGTAGGGGGTGGCACTGTGGTGGGCTGCCGAGCTGCATCGTGGCATCAGAGGTTGGTCCGCAGCTGTGGCAGGTGTGGTTCCAGGTTTGAGGCAGGGCACTGGTGCAATTTTATTGTGCCCGGCCTGAACCTTTTATTTTTTAAAGTTTTCACCACCCCAACATGCACCACTCTGGAGTTGAGAGTCCTTTAGTAGGGGGATGTGGGGGGCATGCCCCCCCACAGAAAGCATTAAAAAGTATGTCCCCAGTGCTGTTATCCTGTGTGCTGGGGTGTCAGAGTGCCAAAAATGTTTTCAGCACTCTAGACTTCTTGATAATGGCGGTCGCCTTTAGTCTTTTGCTGTTATCATATAGAACCATGTTTCTATGTTTCTATATATTCTTTGCAAAAAACTGTATAAATGTACCAGCTGGGGTTCAATAAAACACAGCAAAAGTAGGTAAATGTGATGTGAGGGTTTCCAAGTCTAACTCCCTCAACCCTAAGAAGCAAAAGGAAAAAAAATAACTTGGAGTATTTGGTTGCTGGAGTCTTTGTGAATCAGTGGTGGGGTCTTCCTTGGGGTTGTCAACCCTAATGCCCATCCATTCCCATGAGGAAACAGTGTCACAAGCTCTGCATGAAGAAAACTACAACAGATTATTTTGCCAACATATGGCAAGACATATTTATTTACCTTTGAAGACTGTATCACTATGAGGCACTGGCTTGGGGTTGTACCCTGTGCTTTGGACAAGAGGCTACAGGCTGGAGGGAGGGGGAGAATTAAGGTTGGCAACCCCAAGGAACACCCCACCACTGATTTGCCAAGAGTTCAGAGACCCAAAACCCAAATTTTTTCTCCTTTTGCTGCCTATGGGTGGAGGTGAGGAGTTATGGTCAGAAACTCTAATGCCACATTTCACAACTTGTGTTATGTTAAGTTGAAACCTAAGTGGTGAATTAAATCAGTATTTTTGCAAAGAACTTCCTGTCTTTTTGAGATAGTACAATCATATCCTCATTAATCCAGATCCCTTTGGGACCTGTGTGTAACATGCAGATGCACACGGTCCTGCACAATCTGTGCCTAGGGAAGAGTTTTCTTGCAGAAGTGCAGATCCCTTCTGGGCCATGCACTTCCATGTGGCAATGGCTCTCAAGGATGTGTTGGACTGTCTGGCATACTACAGAACTGCAGGGCCCACTGCCCTGTGCTTCCATGTAGCTACAGAGACAGACATGTAGGGCAAAGATTTCATCTGTCTGCCAAAGTGCAGGATCAACTTGCAACCCGGGATATAGAGGTGCAGGGCTCCATGTTAAGAGAAGATTTCTCTTCACTACATGGTACTTCGGCGGGTGAGTAGCTCTGCAACTTCTCTTCCCAAAGTAGGGTGGTAGTGCTGCATGACAGCACAGTACCCCCAGCCTTGGTCCAACCAACTGGCTCACTGAACTCACCCCTGAACTCGGACCACCAGCACAGGATCACAAAGCACTACCCTCTGGGATAAAGGCGCATGACACACAGTGTTTCTTAATAGTTTGTTGTTGTTTTGAAATTTTGACACCATGTTTTAAAGATAGTCATGTTATGACTTCTCCTTATGAACATGATGTGTGGTATTTATAGAACACTGTCCAAAATTTCATATCATGTCACAGGTGTGAAAACACATCTTGGCCAGGACTGGAAAAATTATATACGTAGGGTGGGATATTCAAAAGGGTTGCGCCATGCGCAATAGGGTTGCGCCTGAGCAAGTCCAAAATTGTGCCATTCTGCGATATTCAGCAGGAGGCAGTTGCACCACTGAAAACATGCTGAGCAACAGCGCAATGCAAATGAATGCATGCTGAACTAGAGGGGGAGGAACCATGCATAAACTGCACAGCCCGATATTCAGCCGGGCTGTGCAGAGTTGTGCAGGCACAACTCCCAACCTGCGCCTGCACAACTCTGAGCCCAAAAAAAAAAGGAGTAAGTCGAGGGCCACCCACAGGTGAGCTGCCACATTGCAGGGTCCAACGCAGTAGCTGCCACCTGTGGCTGGCCCTCAACCTACTCCCTGTGCCCCCTGCAGCCCAATCATGGGCAAAAGCAGAAAAGTCCCCCACTCCCGACTGGCCCGATCGTGGGCAGAAGCTAAATAACCCCACCAGCCCGATCGCGAGGCAGCAAAGTGCTCCCCGAACATATCCCTGGTGGTCCAGTGGACCGCTAAGCCCGATCACGGGCTGATACTGTATAAACAGCCCCTGAACATATCCCTGGTGGTCCAGTGGACTGCTAGGCGATAGTGAGCTGATACTGTTAAACACCCCCAGAATGTATCCCTGGTGGTCAGTGGACCGCTAAGCCCGATCACGGGCTGCATTATGTTGCGACACCCCAAGACCATATCCCTGGTAATCTAGTGTCCCCCCACCCCATCCACCCGAAGCCCCACCACCCGCTCCGCCCGGCGTAGCGGGCGGCAGCATCCACCTGCCTGCCACCCCGCTGCCCACCAACTGACTGCCGGTGAGGGCTGCCGCCCATTGTTGCAGAGCAAGAGCCAATGGCGTGCAGCCCATAGCCTATAGTAAACCAGATATGTGAATAAATTCATTCATTCACATATCTGGACTGCCTTGTATGGTATGGGCTGCAGCTGGGTGTAAATAAATGGCTATGTCGAAAGTTTGGATTCAAAATATTGAAAATCAGTTAAGTTATGAGTGAACATTGAAATATTTCAACATACTCTCATAACTTGGTCATTTTACCATATTTTTCCATCACATTTTCAGTATAATCTTCATATGAACCCAGCACACAAACCCAGTCAGTGAAAATCTTCAAATCCTGGCAAAAATCTGATCTTGCAGAGTTACTGTGAAATCACCTTTTGGGACAGATTTGAAAAATGTCATCTATCTTGTTCATACTGTGGGTCCCAAAAGGTCTGAAAATTTGGTGAAAACAAATATTGAAAAATTAAAAAGTTATGAGTAAAGTTCAAAATACATTTAAATAAATTAAATTAAAAGTTTACCTTGTTTTCTCACATTACAGTCTCAGTTCAGGCAGCAAGATGTGTTTTTGATTAGAGAGTGAATCTATGCTGTGGGACAATTTTAGGGAAGTGAGGTGTGTGGATGTATGGGGAGCTGAGTGGAGGTCTGGGTGGGGTTGGTGAGGTGTGGGGGGCAGATTGGCAGGGACCATTTTCTTCTTTGCAGGTTTAAGTAAATGAAAAAAAATTAACAAGGGGCAATCTTTTAATTTTACAGGGAAACAACACTAGGATTGGGCACTCTAGTGTCAAAATGATCTTTGGTGGTGACGGGGAGGGGGACTACAGTGCTGCTAGCTAATTTTTTGGGTGGGTTGACCTGGAAAGGAGGAATATTGAAAGATGTGGCACCTGGGATGGGCATCCTGGTCTACTGTTATTTTATTGTACTAAGAATGGGGAGTGGGCAACCAGGGGGTAAAGGGTAGCAGTACTAGGGGTGGGCATCCTGGTCCACTTAACATAGATAGATAGATAGATAGATAGACAGACAGATAGATACAGACAGACAGACACAGACAGACAAACAGACAAATAAGCTGAGAACACCGGCTTAGTAGACCACCTGCTCACTTCTGCCACTGAAGAGTGCAACAGCACTCCATCTGTGGCTATAGATATTAATAACATCCTGCTGATCTCATACAGAGAATGTGGGTGAAAGCTTCTCTTACTAAGTTGGGCACCCAAGAGTTTTGTGTTCCCAGAAACATTATTTTCAGAGCAGTTTTCAAAAATCAAACACCAGAATCTATCTAAACTGGTCCCAATTACCTGGGTTCAGATGCCTGTTTTTTGAAAATACATCATTTTGGGGTATTTTGCACCTTTTTTAGTTGCAAAAAAAACCCAAGATGGTGGCCATCATAAATTACATTTTTTCTCATGAATGATAAATCAGGAAAGATAAATCCCCATGACTGATGTTTTTTATCATTCATATCGAAGGGTTAACTCAAAATCCATTCTGAGCATGTTCAGAAGAGCTAAAAAAAAAATCCTCTTCCACTACCTGAGCAGCACACTCCTTAGCCCCCGTCTTGACCATGGCTTGCACTACCCTTGGAGCTGCTCCCCCATCCGCTCGCATGCAGAGAAAGGTATGCTCTCTTGGACACCCGTGGAGACTGTGCCACTGTTCTTTGTTCACTGCAACTGAGGAGGAGTACACTACATGCTCTCTGGCCTTGAGGAGGAAGGCAGAGAAGAAGGGAGGCATAGCTTTTTCTTTTTTACATAAGGTATGCTATTGTTGCCTTAGTGCTTGCCTCTTTTCCAGACTATCTTATTTTGTGTCCCCCATGCTGCTGTTTCTTCCATTTTGTTATCTTTTTCCAGCGAAGAAGCTGCTGCAGTTGCTGCAGCTGGAGAAGTGACCCACCGTGGTAGACTCAAGGCTTTTGCCCTGAGGAGGAGTCAGACAAAAGAAAGAAAGAATAGCACCCTTTGGAAAGGTGGTGACAGGAACGGACTACCTCACAGCTTACAAAAATGTTCCTTGCAGTCACATATCTCAAAATATTATGGCCCAGATATTCAAACTGTGCCCAAAAAGTGTGCAATAGCAGGAGCAAGCGCAAGTCCATTGCGCCCATGTGCAAGAGGTGCGATATTCAAAAACTGAGCCGGCCAAGATGCGCCTACAGCCGACGACTGAATATCGCACCACCTGCACCATAGCTCAACTAGGGAGGGGAAGCTGAGCATATCTGATGCGCCATAGCGCAACAAGGGATGTTCAGCTGAGCAGTCCAGAGGCACCATAGCGCAACCAGGGATGCCCCCCAGCAGCAGGGCAGCAATGCAACAGCACAACCAGGGATGGAGGGCCCACCACTCACCACAGATGGGCAGAGGAACACACAGCAGAACAGACATCGTCCCCACACCCGATGCACTGCACAACTGGGGAAGGGCTGGAATAACCACTGGCCCATGGAGACAAGCAACCAACCCACAACTGGGCCATGGTGCCCCATCACACCCCCTGGCAAGCTATGACTGGCACACAAGGAGGGCCGACCACCCCGTGTCACACCATCCCCCCAATACAGAGCACACCCTGCACCGTGACCCCCAGACACCCTGCCCAGGAGCAGCGTCCACCACTGCATGATACCCCATGCATGCTACCACCCCCACTGTGACAATGCAACCCTGTGCACCACAGAACCATGCAAGGCAGCCCCAACACGAGCACCCATCAGCGGGTGGCAGACCACAGTGATGCAACAATGGCATACACAGTGCCACCACGCACAGCCCCCCCAAGGTACAGCTAAGAGACTGACCATGCATCAGCACACGAGGTACCCCACACATGACAGGGCATGCCCCGGACCCCACCACCAGTGGTACATCACCCTGCACACCCTCCCAAGGACACACCCTGACCCAGCATTGGCCACAACAGCCAGCGCAGACATCCACAGTGGTGCGTGGAAGCATATACCACACCGAATGCAACACAGTGCATGGACAAACACCCACCCATACCCAAGGGCACAACAACACAGGGATGCAGTAGCGGGGCAAACAAGCCCCCAGCGTGGGCCCATGGAAACCGTTTACACACGACCAGCAGTCCTCCATGGCACAGGAGTGCCAGCCACCCTGCACAGGCACTGTGGACCTGTACGCCACCATCATTTACCCAGAGCACAAGTCACAGACAGTGGTGCACATCCCCTGCAACACACACAAGCCACAGCATGGAGATGGGACAACAACTGCGAAGGCCACAGTGTCACCAGAGGCAGACGTGCACCACACCAGTGACAGAAGGCAACCCAGCATTGTGACGGGTACAGTGGCTGCCCTGCATGGACAGCCACCACTGACATGCCAGCAGACTGTGCAGGTCACAGACATGCAAGGGTGTCAGCTGCATAGGCCATGGACGGGCTCACAGGTGTGCCATGGACACAGAGCATGAACCATGGACCACTGCACACAGTCATCCAGTGCACAGGGGAACAACACACACACCACAGACACTGACTGATAGCTACTCCCACACCATAGTCACTTCCCCATGGACACACACACATACCCATGACTGCACCACCCCTGACGCCATGCATATCACTGCAGCTGAGCACCTATAGACCACTGCAAATCAGAGACCACCACAGTATTCATATCAAAAGACTTGTAATGAAAAACATCAAACAAAACTATTTACAACTATGTACAAATGTGTGGGGGGAGGGCCACAAACAAGATGGGGGTAGGTAAGGGGCAGCGGTGAACAAATGGGACAGGAAAGGAGGGGTGTGAGGGTGGGTCCAGGGGGGTAGGGGAAATCAGGGGCATAGAGATGGTCAGTGGGAGCCCCGCTCCCTGCTCCGGCTGCTCCGCCTTCTGTGTCTCCGCCAGACACCCAGCCGCTCAAACCCCCCGCAGGATGTCCAGTGATGCCCTCGCCACGGTCAATATTTCCTGCAGTGCCTCCTGAATTGCCTGCAGCTGGTGGACACCTAGGACAAGGGAGCACAGTCAATAGGTGTGAATGCACAGCCCCATACAGCCCACTCACTGTGCATGGCATACGGCCGTGGGACATGCCTCTGTGATGGTGTGTGACCACCCACAGTGATCCTGCCCACAAGACCTGCCCATCCGGGTGCACACAGCCACGCGGACCGCTGCACACACCCACCTGTCTCCCAATGCGGCTACTGTCTGGTGCTGCCCTGTGTGCATTGTGTCATTCAGCGGGCATTGCACGGTGGGTACCCGGCCCTGCACACGGACACACAGTCCATCTGAACACCCTCCCAGCTGCTGTCCGCAGTTGCGTGTGCATGATGATGCCTGCATTGCGCTGTACACCAATGTGCAATGGTGCTCAGCATCTGACACATGCACAATGACAGGCAGTAGGCGTGGTGGTCTGTGGACATGTGTGTGCTAGGAGTGGCATTCTGGGTCAGTGTGCCTCTTACCCTTTGTACATGTCTGGTGCGTTGTGTGTGTGTGTATGTATGTGTCTCGTGGCATGTTAGACCTCACCCATCCCTGGTGGTGTGTGTGGTTCCATGCCCGGCCACTTCCCTGATGGCATGCACCCTGGTGTGTCCATGCATGTTAGTGGGTTGTGCCTTAGCCACTGGTGGTTGCACATGGCCCCATGACTTACCTGGATTGGCTGAAGTGCTCCTCTGTGATGGTGTCCCGGTGCAGCTGTGCCAGCTGGAGCAGTTGGAGGTCCCATCACCCAAGGGGAGGCTGCCCATCACCATTGTCACCAGCATCCTCATCGTCCCCATCGCTGTCCCCCTCTTCGACCTGTACGGCTATCCCACATTCGTTGGCCATGTTGTGCAGGATGCAGCAGGCCAGGAATAGCCCACAGGCCTTTGAGGGTCTGTACTGTAGGGCACCGCCAGAGGTGTCCAGGCAATGGAAACGTGTCTTCAGCATCCCGAACACCTGCTCAATGACATTACGTGTGGTGTCATGTGCCTCATTGTAGCGATGCTGCAATGGGGTCGCGTGCCGCCGGTAGGGTGTGAGCAGCCAGGGACGAAGTGGGTATCCACTGTCATCTGTGTGTAGAGGGTGGAGGTTAGTTTGGTGATCAGCATCGCCCTGCCCCGGGCCATGTAGGCCACTACCCATGTCACCGCTGACCATGCCTCCCCAGGCCCTATGATTGTCCATGTGGTTTGCATACTCACCCACTAGGTGGCCAGTGGTGATATCCCCACTCTCGAATCTGTGACACAGTGCCAACTGGTGCCAGATGAAGGCATCATGTGCTCCCCCAGGGTGCGTGGCACAGACATTGATTATGCACCCCCTGGCATCGCACACCACCTGGCAGTTGATGCTGGCATAGCCCTTGCGATTTATATATGCTGCCCTATCAGGGCAAGGTGGTGTGCGGATGGCCACATGGGTGCAGTCTATTGCCCCTAGCATGCCAGGCATACGTGCTACCCTGTGGAACTCCTGTATGTTTGCTGTGCGCTCCGCCAGTGTGCTGGGGAAATGGATGTACTCCGCAGCATGTGGCAGCAGTGCACTGAGGAATTGGGTGAGGTGGCATGACGTGGCTGACTGGGTTAAGCCTGTGGTGTCCCCAGTTGGTCTCTGGAAGGTACCCGTGGTGATCAAGCACATGCAAGCTGTCACTTTCATCTCCACTGACAGAGCATGGCTCCATCGTGTCGTGTGGGTGCCTGCATAACATCACTGCACAGCTCACAGAGCTGCCTCAGAATTGCCCGATTCAGGCGGTACTGGCCCACTATCTCAGTGTCACTATACAGCTCAAAGCTGGTGCGGGCTCGGTACTGCCTGTTGGGGACATACGGCCGATGGGCCCTTCCACAGCCACGCCCCCCTGCTGCCCGCCTTCTCACCCCCTCATTACTGCCTCCATCTGGATGGTGGCACTGGCCATGTCCCTGGCTTGTGTTCACCCCCCCAGCAGCTGTTTCTGTGTTCCCCCCACTGTCCTGGCTGCTACTTCCCCTGCACTGGGAACACCTGACTGTGCTGGTCTCACTGCTGTGGGGCACGCATTCCCCTTCTGCACTGTGGCTCCCCACACCTTTCTCTGAGCCTATAGGTTCCAGGTGCCCTTTCCCTGGCCTAACCTGTGTGTTCCTGCTGCCCAGTTTCTCTTGCTAGAGTTCAGCTTCATGTGCCTTCCCTGTAGCGTTCTTGCGCCTCTCCCTTGCTCCCTTTAATTTTGGCTCATTTCCACTATGGCGCAACTACCGCTTGCTCCTCTATTGCGCATGGCGCATGTTGTTGAATATCGTACTGCGCCATTTATGCATGGTTCCTCCCCCTTCAGTTGCACATACATTCATTATCATTGTGCTGTTGCTCAGCGTGATTTGGGGTGCAACTGCCTCCTGTTGAATATCGCAGAATGGGCGATTTTCAGACTTGGGCAGGAGCAACCTTATTACGCATGGCTCAACTCTTCTGGGCCTATGTGCCTGACAAGTTAAGAGAAGGGATGTACCCATCATTACCTTTATTTCTTACATGAATACCCTATATGTTATTGTTTGTTTATGTAAATTTTAGTGTAGTGTGCTTATGTTTAGGTAATTTGTTAAAAAAGGTACCAACCAGTCCTGCTGGGTGTTTTTTTTTTTTCTCCTTTTTCTATGAGACACTGATTTGGATTTTAAAGTGATTGGGCTAAATTGTTAAAAGCTCAGCAGTTTAATAAGAAATTAGAATTTAAAAATCCCACCATATGATAATTAAGAAGGTACACCTGGTGCACTAACATATTGTATTGCACCATAAGTGTAATGTAATGATACATTAATTCATTTGAAAACCAGTTGAATAGGATCATTGAGCATTTCATTCAGACTGACGAATTGTTGCAGCCCATGTATTGGCTCACTGTTATGCTCCTTGGTGCTCAAAGGTAAAACGTCACATTCAACCGATTAAAAATGAACTTTTAGCCCTTATTTTAAACAAAGCACCTTTTTGTACAAGCAGTGCTTATCAAAAACTTGCAACACTCTTGTCACATCTGCTTGGGGCTAAAGTAACAACGAAGCCATAAAAAAGTGAACGGCCATGTAAAACAAGCAACGTCAAGTGGCTGTAGTGAAACGTTGGCCCTTTGTGGCGAGCATGAGGGTCTAAATGTGTCTCTGTATCAGTACCAGCAGAACCAACTGCGTACTATATTATTTTATAATAGTTAAGGCCAGATATTCAAAACTTTTCACTGGGCAAACACCGTTTGCGCAGGTTTAGCGCAGGCTTAGCATGGGTCTGCTATATTCAAAAGGCCAAATAGTGTGGACAAACTGCATTAGCACTGGGCAAAATTATAATGTATGCAAGGGGCAAACTGACGTGAATACAGGCACAATGCTATATTCAGCGACTAGCGCCGCGCAAAGTGGTTTTGCGTGACTTAGCGCAACACTTAGCGCAGTGCATATTACCACCCAGGAAACACTTGTCTTAACCCTGGGCAATCAGTTTTGTGTGATACTTTGGCTTTGCTTTCGGTGTTTTGCGTGGCTTGATGGCTTTGGCGTGATCCTAACAAATAAATATGACACATAGACAAAGCCAAACATAGAGGAAACATGCTGTTAACTGATGGCATCACAATGATGCCATTATCTGCCACGAGTCCCAGCCATGCCAGGCAGTAAGTGGGACCCTGCTGCCAGTGGACAGCATGGCAGTGTGGACCACTCTTCTCTGGACACCAACAGATGCCAGCACACACATGCAGCACTGTGGGCATGGAGATGTTGAGGGAGAGTCTATGGGTGGCCAGACTGTGCCACAGACCAGGTGTGGCCACAAGGCTGGGACAAATCATGCAGTGCACTTGGGCCAGTATTGGGAATACCCCAACACCAGTGTGCCTGTCTGATAATATATGCAGCCCCTGGGCCACATACCACACAGCTGTACAACTGCCACAGCACACAAAGCCAGACATATATATGTCACTGTGAGCATCCAATGCCAGAGGTGCAGCATCTGTGTGTCACACAACAGCGTAACAGTAATGTCCACTGTCAGTAAACACCGGCAGGTTGGGCCTCTCACTGTGTATAGTGCAGTCATCATCACTGCCCTACACACCATAGGCATTGCTGTGTCCACACACTACTGGCCCCCTTGCTACTGTAGTGTCTGCTGTGCACTGTAGCATGACATACAGTGTGACTGTCACGTGCAGCACCACCACCATCTGTGCCTATGCCATGTTGTTCTAGTACAGCCGCAGGCAGCAGCGCATGTGAAAGTACAGTGTTCCAACCTGTATAATATTCCCCAAACTGTTTGTGCAGTGCTAACACGTTTGCGCGGGTTTAGCACAGGGCAAAACCGTTAGCCCAGTGCAAACTACATGCAAATCAGGGCATAATGAGATGCTAATTTGGATGTTTGCCCTGAGATTACGTAAGTAGGCTCATTTGAATATGGCAAAGTTTAGCGCCTGGCAAACGTGTTTGCACCAGGCTAACGGTTTAGCTCTGTGCTAAACCTGCTCAAACGTGTTAGCGCTGCGCAAACAGTTCGGGGAATATTTTACAGTTTTGCACACTGTACTTTCACATATGCTGCTGCCTGCAGCTGTACTGAGTCCACGCATTTGCTGGCACACACATTGGCCACATAGTTCACCTCTACCTACCTTTACATCGCTGTGCACTGTGTTGTTGTTGTGGTTTGCACTTCCTGGTTGCCATATTCAGAGCTGTCTTATTCCAGGGCTAAATTTGCCCTGCACTCCCAGCCCAGTTGCCAGCCTTATTCCCATGCTATATTCAGAAGCTGTTTGCCCTGGGCTATTCCTTTTGAATATGGCTTGCTTTGTGCTCCGGGCTAAGTTTGCCTGCCGGACAGTGCTAATTTAGCCCCGGGGCAAAGTTTTGAATATCTGGCCCCCTATCTTCATCTCAGGTAAATAACATTTTGAAAGACATCTTCATGCTCAGTCAGTTTTCTGGTTTAAACTCATTTATAACTTGTTTATTGTACTGCCTATTATACCGTACTGTAATCTTACACTGTATGTTTTGTGCAGAGTTTTACAGAGTCTTATAGAGACTTGGTAAGGTACTTAAAAAGGGAGCTTACATTTTATATTAGTGTAGATATTCCTCACTGATCAAGATGGTCCTAATATTGTACATGAGGAATTAAAGGGATTTATAGGGAAAGAATATATATTATTAATTGTAGCACTTATTAACTAAGGCCCAGATATTCAGAAATACACCAAATCCCGGCACAAGTCTGGTGCAGTGCAAATCCGATGCGCCATGGCACAACAGGAGCCATATTCAGAGGTTGCACAGGCCAAACTGTGCCAGCGCAACCCGGCTGAATATGGTAGAGTTGTGCCATGGCACAAACAGAGTTGCACCATGGCACAAAAGAGTTGTGCCATGGGACACACAGAGTTGTACCATGGTGCAAAGAGATGCTCCAGCACAACTGTGGGTGCAGAGCAGCAGAGCAACAGAGGGGGGCTTGGCACAGAGTACAGACCCAGGGACAGAGCCAGGGAAGCACAGTGACAGGCCAGAGGATGCCGCTACTAGCAGAGCACAGCAGGGCACCCACAGGACCCAGACAACTGACCCCAGAACACAACAGTGGCAGAGAAAGCAGGCAACAGGAGGTGCCAATGGCTAATGGAGGGCCACCAAGGGAGCCCCTTCGCAGGCTGCTGGTCATGCCCTCCCAGACCATGGCAGGCACACCTAGGACCATGCAGCCAAGCACACACATGCACACAGGAAGCCCACACAGTAGGCACGGACCACACCGGGTGGCAGGTAGCATGGCAGACCACATGGGAGAGGCTGCACAATACCAAACAGGGGCCCCAACACAGTATGCAGATGGCACCTGACCAAGGACCATGGCTGTGTGCCACCACCACACACACATCTGCCACACACCCCAACAGCTGGCCCAAGGGCATCCCATGGCACAGCCACCAACCCAGGGGATGGACACCACCACAGTGGGACATAACACAGCACACAGCAGTGAACCACAGAAGCACAATACATGCCCCTGCACATGCACACCACACGGACAGTACTGGGCCACTGCAGCATGGCTCCTCACACCACCTGAAAAGCAGACACAGACACAGGCAGGTAAGTCAGAAAATATATATTTAAAGAAACTATTCACAAGAACCAGGGGCTGGGAAATGGTAGGTAAGGTGAGGAAAGGGGACAGGGAACAGGGACTGTACAGTGGGAGGGGGAACTGAAGTGGGAGGTACAGCAGGGGAAACAGGGGTAAAAAGGGGTTGAACTAATGGCGGCCCCATCCGCCACCCTGGTGTGCTGCCACTGCCTCTGCTCCACCAACAGCATCTGCTGGACCTGGACGACTCACACCTAGTGCCAAGGAGGCCACCAGAGGGGTTTGCACAGCAGTCTCAACAGCATTGAGCGAGGTGGTCTTCACTGCTGGACACCTATAACAAGGGATAGGACAGGTGATCAGTGCAATGTCCCAAGGAACCATGCCAGCCCACTCTGAACAATGGGCAGTGGGAACACACAACCCCTGGAGGGCCTGCAATGGCCACCCACAGGGAGGTGGCCAATGTCAGCCAGCAACTTAGCGCACCATGACATTGCACAGAGGTGTTCCGTGCTGCACAATGGCCACACCACTGTGCAATGACAGTCACATGGCACAGTGCACTGTCAGCATCATAGCAACAATAGCGGCAGCCAGGCACATGTCCACCCCACCAACAGCTGGCATATGTGTCCAATGGGCACACCACAGTGGCATGCACAACGCACAGTGTGACACACACAGCTGGCATGGCACATGACACAGGTAGCCATGCCAGCACCCACTCCCTCTGCCACCCCTTATGCACAGTGCGAAGGACCATGACAGTACCTACCTGCCCTCTGTGGCCCTGCTGGTCCTGGTCCTGCTCCAGCATGTCCTGCTGTGGCCTGCTGTGCTGCTGCAGCAGCCTGGGCCCTATGACAGTCCTCAGGTCCTGGAAATGGAAAGAAGACAGGTGCACATCAGAAACCGACCACAGCAGTGTCCCCCCCACCCCAACCCCTGTGCACAGGGTGTGCCCCTGCCCAACATGTCCCACACAGCTGCATGGCTGCATCACAACACAAGCGGAAGCTGGCAATGCCACCCTGTGATGCACACAATGACAGTGTACCCCTCTGCAGGGAATGGCAGGCAGCCAAGCCAACATCACAGTACAGCATCAGGGCAGACATGCAACATGGGATGACTTTTATTTTATTTTATTTAGTTTTGTTGACCAGGTAAGTGTACCATGGGTGTAGCCAGGCATACTCCAAGTACTCCATGGTGTATTTATTTAAGGGAGGTAGCAAATAGGCTCTGAACTGTTTCCTTTTCCATGAAAACTAACAAAGAAAATACTGAACCTTTCTGTAATTTTATTCATAAGAGTTGAAACTAGAAGGACTGGTCACTAATACTATCTTTGCATCCCAAGGACAATACAACTTTACAGGCTCTGGGCTGGTATGTGGGTGTCTTGGGAGCAATACATGGCATTTGTTTTACCAAGCTGGCACCAACCATTGTCATGGAATACAAAGTTGTATTTATTGTGCCAAATGAGGCAACAAACACGGTCCTGGTGTACATTTGTATATTGTCTGGCTATACCCTGGAAGTGTACTAGACAAATCCTGCCTATTTTCAGGCAAGACCCGGTGGAGGTTGATACAGATGAATGCCAACTGACCTTGAACCAGATTAAACTGGCTGTGGCAAGGCCCATCACCTGGTGTGTGCCTGTAGCCTCCTCAGGTGCTCTGGGTCCCACCACATGAGGTCCACATAATGGTGGTGACACTGTTCCCACAGTCCTGGGCACCCCTGTCCTGTGCTCCATGCTTGTGGTGATGTCCTGCCACATGGTGCCCAGGTGTGCTGCAGGGGCACCTGCCTAAAGAGCTGAGGGGCGTGGGGCTCCATGCAAGGCACTAGATTGGCCACCTTAATAGGTGACCAGTTCTGGGCCTTCCTTCATCATGCCTGTGCCATGTTCAGCTAACTGCATTCGGTGGCAAAAATGCCGGCCAGCGGCACACGTGTCCACAACATATTTATTTTATTTTTTTTTTGTTGTTTAACCAGGTATAGCACACTAAGCTGAAAGCTTTTTTACAGGAGCGACCTGGGAGCACAAGGAGGTTAAGTGACTTGCTCAGAGTCACACAGTATGCAAGTGGAAGCTGTGGAGTCAAACCCAGGTCTGATCTGCTGGATGTCACCAGATTGCGCTCAGGCCTTAGACCACTGCGCTATTGCGCGGAAGCATGCATAGTGCATGCACTTCACGTAGTGCCAGAGATGCATGGAATGGGTGTGGCTATGTGGGGTCACAAGGTCAGAGGTCTGACCCAGGGGTTGACCAGCATTGCACACATGCATGATAGTGCACGGCACCCCATGTATAGCCATGCACGTAGCTGGCCCATGCACAACATGTGCAATGCCACTGCATTGAGCTATCCACACATGGTGCGCATTTGCCACCATGATACTATGATGCACATGTGCACTGTGGGCCTGCAAACCATGCATGCTTGTGCATTGCACCATCGCAACTCACTCCGGTGCAATCCCATTGCACACAGCGCAATATCACGATATTCAGACACCACATGCAAATGAGCTCATCAGCCAATGCGTGTGCCCAACCTCATTTGCATGCATTGCACCTACTAAGCACCACGGAACAGCACAGGCCATGGACCAGTATTGCAGCCTTGATAGGTAAGTTGTGCATGCCGGTACCATGCATCTGATCCATACCACATACCAACCCCTTGGTGTGTGGGTTCATGTGGGTGTGTGGGTGGGTGTGTGTGTGTGTGTGTGTGTGTGTGTGTGTGTGTGTGTGTGCTGCTGTGTGTGGTTATGTGCTACTGACTCCCCTACCCCTGTCTCACACCTCTGTGTGTGCATGCCCATTTCCATGCAGACTTCTGCATGTGTGCTGTACCTGTCTATGTGGCCCATGCATGCATAGCATGCCACCTACCTGTGTGCACCATAGGCAGGGCCCCGAGTTTTCCTCGATTCCACGGATGCGGCAAACCGCGGAAATATCCGAAGAATTTGCCTTCACCCGTGGAATTCGGCCGCCTGCGGAACAAACGTCCGCTTCATTTGCCGATGGGGGTGCCCAATCCCCCGTCAGCTTCACTGTCCCCCCCTCCAAATGCGTATATGCCATGCTGGGGGCCACCCCAGCATGGCAAGCGTCTAATTTTTTTTTTTTGCCGACGAGGTGCCTAATCCCCGTCGGCTGAACGCCACCCCCAAAGTCGTTGTGCCGCGCTGGGAGCCCACCCCAACATGGCAAACCTGCCAATTGTTTGTTTTTGCCGATGGGGTGCCTAACTCCCCGTTGGCTGAACGCCCCCAAAGTCGTTGTGCCATGCTGGGAGCCCACCCCAGTGTGGCAAGCGGTCCCGACGCCTTTTTTTTCCCTGTAAAACAAAACTGTCCCACGGCGTCTCCCGAGCCCCTCCCACATCCCGCACCCACCCACTGCGCACCCAGCCTCCCCCCACCCCCACCCCATACTTAACCTCCGGACTCCGTGCGGCGCATCTTCGTGGACGGGGAACACGTCTGCACTCTTCAAAGCGAGCCAACTGAGGAAATGCCGGTAAGCTGTATAATGGGCTAGATAGGAGGGTTCAACTTTGTGCATATCTCAGGCATTTTTGGGAATTTTGGCACCAAATTTTCAACATGGGGTTTTTGGGACCCCTTCTCATGAATGATGTCACTGTCATGGCGTTATTCGGGTTCGAAGGGTGATTTCACGCAGTGACTGCGAAATCACCCTTCGGGACTGAATACCACCATGACAGTGACATCATTCATGAGAAGGGGGCCCAAAACCCCCATGTTGAAAATTTAGTGCCAAAATTCCAAAAAATGACTGTTTAACGAGCGTGCATTGCGCAGTTCCTACGCAGGCGCGTAAGTTCGTGAAATTTCAATATTTTCACTCCAGAGTTTCAACATTGCCATTTCACCACACTGTCTTATGAGTAGTACAGCTGTCATTTTTCACATCTCACCCAAAATGTGTTTCCACCCTTGTAGCGCAGAATGGCGCAGTCGGTGTGCAAAATCAATGTTCCGGACAGATTAATAAAATCACAGTGATACTGTTCATGAGCAGAGGTCTTGAAATGGCTATGTTGAAAATTTGTTGAAAAAATTCCAAAAAAATGACTGTTTAGCTAGCGTGCGTTGCGCAGTTCCTACGCAGGCTCGTAAGTTCGTGAAATTTCAATATTTTCACTCCAGAGTTTCAACATTGCCATTTCACCACACTGTCTTATGAGTAGTACAGCTATCATTTTTCACATCTCACCCAAAATGTGTTTCCACCCTTGTAGCGCAGAATGGCGCAGTCGGTGTGCGAAATCAATGTTCCGGACAGATTAATAAAATCACAGTGATACTGTTCATGAGTAGAGGTCTTAAACTGGCTATGTTGAAAATTTGGTGACAAACACCCATAAAATGACTGTGTTACGAGCGTGCATTGTGTCAGATATGGCGAAAAAACCAAAAAAAGGAAAAAAATTAAGGGTAAAAATGTGCCACAGAATTGCCGCAGAAATTGGTGTTGAGTGCAGCAGAAGTTCTGTGGCAAATGAGAACCCTGCCACAGAACTTTGCTCCGATGTGCCACAGAAAAATCGGGGCCCTGACCATAGGGCTCCTGTGCAATGGTATCCGGTGGCATCACACCTGCTGGAGCAGCTGGGTCCCTCTGCCCAGGGGATGGCTGTCCACCACCCTCCGGTCCATTGCCTCCCTCGTCCCCACTACTGTCACCCTCGTCAGCCTTGACAGCTATCCCATGGTCAATGGCCATGTTGTGCAGTATGCAGCTGGCCAGGAATAGGCCACAGGCTTTCAAGGGGCTGTACTGTAAGGCACTGCCTGACCTGTCAAGGCAATGGAACCATGCTTTCAGCATACCAAAGACACACTTGATGATGTTGCATGTGCTGGCGTGTGCTTCATTGTACCATTCCTTTGTTTGGGACGACAGACGCCGGTAGGGGCTGAGCAGCCAGGGCCTCAGTGGATACGCACTGTCACCTGTGTGGAGATTGACATGGTTAGCCCTCTGCTATCCTATGCTGTGCCCCTTGCTTGTCCCTGGTGCCCATGCCACCATGCACACCCTGCTCGCCCCATCCCCAGGTCTGCTCTGCCCATTGCCCCTTGCCTGTGCCATACTCACCCACTAGGTGACCCGTGGGGATGTCCCCACATTCAAACCTGTGGCACAGTGCAGAGCTGTGCCAGATGAATGTGCCATGCCATGTGCACTCTCAGGGTGTGTGGTGGAGACATTGGTGATGCGCCCCGTGGCATTGCACACCACCTGGCAGTTGACACTCGGGATCCCCTTCTGATTGATGTATGCCGTGCCCTCAGGGCCAGGTGGCATGTGGATAGCCATGTGGGTGTAGTCAATGGCCCCAATCATGCCAGGCATATGTGCCACCCTGTGGAAGTCCTGCATGGTTGCTGTATGCTCCACCTGTGTGCTGGGGAAATGGATGAATTCCAAAGCACATGGCAACAGGGCATTGAGGAACTGTGTGAGGAGGCAGGATTTGGCTGACTGGGTGATGACTGTGGTGTCCCCTGTTGGTCTCTGGAAGGTGCCCGTGGTAAGCAGGCACATGACGGCAGTCACCTTCATCTCCACGGACATGGCGTGGCTCTGTCTGGTGGGTGCCTGCATCTGCTCACTGCACAGCTCCCAGAGCTGCCTCAGAGTGGCCCTATTCAGGTGGTACCAGCCCACAATCTCAGTGTCACTGTAGCTCTCAAAGATGATGTGGGCATGCTTCCACCTGTGTCAGGCATACTGCCAGTGGACCCTTCCTCGACCACGTCATTGTTCTTCCTGTCCCCTCACACTCCTCATTATGGCCTCCATCATGAAGGGCACACTGTCCATGGCCCTTGCTGTCCATTGTCCCCCTGGGAAGTTGGCTGCTGGCTGTGTGCCACCCTGGTGCTCTGCTTGTCTGTGTGTGTGTGTGTGTGTGTGTGTGCTGTCTCTCATTCTCTCTCTGCCCCTCTCTCCCTCTCCAATGCCACCTCTGTCCCTCTCCCTCTGTGTGTGGGCTTTGGTCTGTCTGTCTGTCTGTCTCTCACACTCACTCCCTCTCACTCACACCACTGGCGCAAGTGCTGTCTGTGTGTTTGTGCCCTGTATTTATAGGAACAACTCTGCTCAGATCAACTTCGATTTGTTCCACACTTGTGCCATGGTTTCACGGTTGAATATGCCACTGCACTGGATATTCATGGGCATGCCCTCTGCTTTTGTGCATGCATTTATCATAGTTGCCCATTGGCACAATGGATTTTGCGCTGCGCACTGGCTCCTACTGAATATGTCTCCTTGAACAATATCGACTTGCGCTTGGTGCAACTCAGTTGCTCCATGCAAGAACTGCTCTGAATATCTGAGCCTAAGGGTTTTTGCTGCTTTATTTATCCTTAAGCACCTGCACCTTTTGTGATAAATGTGATTGATAACAGGTTACAACAGATCCATAATCCTGACCTATCTCCTCTAGCGCAGGAATTGTCACTAAATAAGGAAACTTTAACCAAAAACAGACAAACATTACAGCTCATATGCCTTTTGTATTAGGCAATAAAAGTCAAACGTCTATACCTAGAGGAGATAGAGTTGCTTGTTGTTGGTTCCACATCTATTACCATAATGGGAAGTGAAACTTAAATGATGAAATAACCAATACTACTATGGGAAAACACACATAATAGACAGCCTGGCAATTTACCAGTTAATGATCAGCATCACTCGACTAAATGACCAAAGTTTATTCCTACAACCCAGTTGTTAGAAGCTTCACCTAAACCATGGCAGCTAGAAGATGGTATTTGTGAATCTACCCCAAATAGAAATGACCTAAGAAGTATAATAGAAGATCTTCAAACTACTATAAATGGTCTAAAATATTGTGAGGGGAAGTTAGCTGAACCCCACTTGTGTGATTAGAGGCAGAGTCTCCCTAAGCTCAAAAATCACTTAGATGCTGAGGATAAAATGGAATCTGAAGAAACTATTAAGACACTGAGAGATCCACATTGTGCAAATATTATTATCATGGAGCAATTGGACATAAATAAAAATCTGATAGAAAGTCTTACAGTTGAAGTAGCTATTAACAGAGAAAATCTGGATGAGGTAATTTCTAAACTTCGACAACATGAGCTATATAGTGACTTTGCTGAGACACAGTTAATCACTATACAAGAAGAGATAAAACCCCAGCTAAGACCACATTTTAATTTGGTTTCTATATCAGATAGTTCCTCCAGTAAAAGCTCTACCACACAGGATAGACCAAGAAAACAAAAGAAAAAAAAGGAAAACTGGGAAAAAAGGTAAAGAAAGAACAAAACCAGAGTCACAAAAAAACTCCAAGACATCATTAAGTCCAAAGGAGAATGGGAATAAGAGTGTAGTGGGGCTGAGGAAAAACACTAAGAGTCCCCAGCAAATCAATCATGTGCATAAATCTACCATGGAAAAAACACCCAGTTTGTGCATGATGAACCTGATAGAAATAATTTACCAAAGGACGACATGGTTATGTACCTGAGAGAACTAGAGTAGGAACTTAATTTATTGAATCTACAACTGGGAAGACCTAGCCTAGTAAAACCTCTTGAGGGGTTGGAAGGCAATCAGCATTATAAGCCCCCCAAAATCATACCCTTAGAAGAGGAGGTTGTATCTGAGGGTTCTGTTTTTATGGGGAAAAAAAAGAAGACCCCCGCACAAATTATCCAATACTCAGACTCTTAGGCCCTATAAATTGGGTAAATGTTGGCAATGCTAATCCTGAATTACAGTTAATCAACTTTTTAAAATGTCCTAGAACTAGACATTGAAATTGAAGATGCAGTGAAGGTCAAAACATTTTCTTTCAAGATGCTTTAATGCTGACATACATTTACTTCACCATGTATTGCACACTATGTTTGGGTAAATAGTGACACTCTGATGGAGAGGGATAGTAGTCACATATCCTAAGAGAGAACAATTTACTACAAAATGTGATGGTTTCCCCTTGCAACAGCAAGAGCAAATTTGTCTTTGCATGTTTGGTATGGAGATTTTACATAATGAAACTAAACAAATCCTGTCCACAGCAGTGAAGGATATTATGGTAAATGTCCTGAAGGTTCCTACGAACTTTAGGAAGATATCATAATTCAAAGGAATGATGGCAGTACACAAATATATATCTATCTGCCAAGTAGGGATCTGGCTGACATAGTACTTGACAAAGCAAATACATTGGATAATCTGGGGATTAATGTCTGTGATTCAGCTATGTTTAACACGGTGTGATTAAAGATTGTCCACCTGTGAGTACTACTACTGATATCCCACTTAGAAATAGATTTATGACTCTTGCAGGGTATGATGGAAACTGACAACTAACTCATAGTAGCTGTGAGTTAGTAAATAGTAGTATCCTAAGTAACATTGTAAAAGGAATTACATTATTATCCTGGAATATTGCAGGTTGGAATTCCAAGATTATGGATGATGATTAGAAAACATATGTACTGGGCTATCATATTTTATGCCTACAAGAAACATGGCATAATGAGGAAGACATAATATGCCTAAATGATTATGAATGTTTTAACTCTAAGGGGAAAAGAGTTCACAGGTTAGGTAGACTTTCATGTGGACTAATTGTGTTTGTCAAAATTGAGATTTGTTTCTAGAGTGTGTTGTTGGAAGATTCATGAAAACTTTGTGGCTTTGTTTTTAAGTTTGGAACTATGAATTTTATTCTTATTAATAGCTACATTCCACCAGAGAATTCAAACTTTTATACAGCCACTGCATGGGATGAACTTTGTGATATTATTACACAATCTCTAAGTACTTACCCAAATGCAGATATCTTGCTTATAGGAGACTTTAATGCACAAATTGGGGAATTTGAAGGATTGATGGATGTATCTATTTTCTTAGATACATGCCTACACACTCATCTTCCCCATAGGAAAAAAAAAAGATAGTAGAATCAATGAATCAGGGAAAAAGTTAATTGAGATATTAAAAGATGATAACCTTTATCCCCTTAATGGGAGAATAGTAGGGGACACTGAAGGGGAATTTACACATATATCAGTGAGGGTGCATCCACAGTAGATTTAACCCTCTGTACAGAGTTACCAGACACATGGAAAAATATGTGTATAGATCCCCAGCAAGAACGTGACCGCTTCCCCCGATCTTAGAATATGACTATCAGAAAAAAATAGACACAACTCCTACGGATGTTATAAAATTCTCTGAAATCAGAGCTACAATAAAGATTAAATGGTATAACAATGCAGATGATACAGTATATAGCCTCTGTAATACATGGCTCTCTTTTGGACGTACATGTGTCAGAACTAAACAGAATAACCTTACCACACATTTTGTTAGCTATTACCAATATTTATGATGGAACTAAACAAAAAATAGGTTTCCTGGTTAAATCCCGTAAGAGAATTTCATCCAGTTGGTTTTACCTACAATGCAAAAAGCATAAGGTTGAAATAAGGACATTGTATAAAGATTATAGAAAATACCCATCTAAACAAACTTTAAAAGAACTCAATTTGCAACATAAACATTATAAAGCAGTAATACAAAATAAAAAAATCTATATTTAAATAAAACAGTGGGAAGAGATGCTTGATGCAGTTGTTAAAAAGCGATGCAAAAAGTTTTGGATCCTGGTTTCTAAAGGAAAATACTCTGATAAAGAGGCCATTGTCACATATATTTCTGAAGAAAATGGTTAGGTTATTTCACACAGATTTTTATGACCCAGGGAAGAAAAGCTAATCTTCAGTGAAAGAATAAACAAAGAAAGAATTGCACCCTTTACAACTGAAGAGGTGTATTTAGCAATTGGTACTTTAAAAAGAAATAAGGCTGCTGGCCCAGATGGGATACTGGCTGAAGTATACCTGAGTTACACATTCTTTTGATATAAAGTTCTTAAGATATATTTTAACAACTGCATCAATGATTATTTATTTATTTATTTATTTATTTCAATTCTAGGATTACAATTACCTTTGAGCCCAGGGCTCTTTTACAAAGGTTTCACGTCAAGACATAGGTATCACATGACAATAGACAAAATTGTTACACAAATAAGGGTAAAGGATATCAAATTAATTTCAAACAGACAGGGAGAGGGTAAAGTGGAAAGGAAGAGGACAATGGGGGGGTGGTAGAAAGAAATGGGAGGAGCAAGGTGGGAGGTAAGAAAATGAGAAGAGAGGAGAGGTGGGGGTAGGTAAGGATAAGGAGGGGGGTGGGGTGAAGCAGCCAGGAAGGTGGCATTGTCAGGTTCTATAGAGCATATGGGGCAGAGGCCAAACTAGGGCAAGTGCGTAATGTAAGGAGCTAGATATAGGAAGAGCGGTAGTGGAGCGGAGTTGCATAGACATTATCCATGACAGTCACAGATGCTGGAAGCAGCCAGGGTGTTTCGGAGCCTGGATTTGAAGGCCCCTAGCCAAGTGGTATTGATAGCATCATTGGCAAGACCGTTAAACAAAGTGGGTCCCTGTAGGTGAATGAATGCTGGCCAATGGCTATCGGCAGTGAGGATAAGGAAAAGTTGTGGCTTTGATCCCTGGTAATTCTGGAGCTGGTTTTCATTTGAAGGAGTGAACAGACCCCGGAGGGCAATTCCCAACTGTATTTTCTTAGCAACCATGCAGGTTTGGTACTGAATTCTATAATTATAGCTTTCCTTGACATGGAAAGGTGTAAACATCATACCTATTGACAAAAAGGGATCTTAACCAATCCAGCTATGTTCCGACCAATAAGTTTAATAGATGTTAGCTTAAAATATTTTCCAAAATTGTACTAGAAAGATTAAAAATGCAGGTAGATAAAACAGGTAGAATATCTGAATTTCAGGCAGCTTCAGATCAAATTACTCTACTATCGACAGTATCTACATATTAAGACACTTAATAGAAAATATGTGCTTATTCAGAAACAAAGTTATGCACAAAATTTATTGACTACTCTGCTGCTTTTGACTTGATCTTACGCAACTTATTGTGGACCTTATTACTTGAAAGAGGCATTGAAAAATTTAGTATACTTAATAGCCAGCCTGTATAACAATACATGGGCAAAATTAGGCTCGATGGCTCAGAAATCGATCAACATCTTATATAATCAACAAAGATGTCCATCAGGGCTGCATTCTTGCACCATTGCTCTTTCATTGTATCTAGATAAAATTATCTCAGACACCAAATATCTTGTCTGAGATTCTCTTAAAATTTCACACATATTTTTCCATTGCTTGCATACGCTGATGTCATTGTTTTATTTTCCTTGCCAAAGAAAGGTTTACAAGAAAAAAATAAACTACATCTATAAAAAATATCTCACCTTGAAACTTCAGATTAATCTTAAAAAAAACAAGATAGTCATATCTGGAGAAAAAATATAGCTGGGCTCTGGAATATAGGTACTAAAAGATTTGAAGTTGTACATAGTTATATCTACCTAGGGGTAGAATTCCATGCCAGTGTTAAATGGAATAAGCAGTTATTTTCTATGTTAGAAAACCTAAAAAAGACCATGAGTGGATTGGCAAAATGTAATTATAAGTATGGAGGGTCCACAATCAGACCCCTTTTGCAAACAATAAAAGCAAAATTAGAAATATAACTGTTATATGATGCAGAGATATGGACATTTTTCAGTTTAAATCTTAACAAATTATTATCCCCTATGTTCCAAACTCTCAGGAAACTTCTAAGAAGGACACTCCTGTCCATCTGTTTATATAAGGGTCGAACTAGGACTCCCTAATATTGAATCTAAGATCAAATGTAGAACAATAAATTATCGGATAAAGTTAACAAGACTTTTGGATGACAGATTAGTAAAACTCTGTCAAAATGAAAATGAATTCTGGCATTCTCTTGGGTATAAAGGAGAAATATGGTACAACTTAGTTATGACAATGATGAATAAACACTCACTGTTAACCCTGAAGAAAGCAGTAGATAAGGGAATTACACTCAGCTTACAATATAACAAATATGTTTCCAAGAAAATCACAAACTATTGGATTTCCTGTGATCTAGGATTAATAGCTGGCTTATGCTACTCTGATTGGTTCAGGAAAAATAACTATGACTTTGGATACAAGCCATATCTGAATATACTAACAGATGCTAATCTCAGAAACTTGCTCTTAAAATATAAGTTTGAACAATTCCCAAGCAAGGTTTTAGTACATAAATATTATAAAGAAACCTAACAGAAAATTGTGATTGTACTGTTGAGAGCGAGAAGATCTGTTACATGTAATCTGGAATTGTACTTATTACACAAAGGAGAGATTGTATTGGCTAGGGCCATTCCTGAATCAGGTACAGTATATCAAACAAAGGAGGAGTTGTTAACAATTATATTACTGCATACTGCAGACAAATGGACCATAGAGAGACTAGCTAAGTTTTTGTAAGGCAACCTACAAAGTTAAATCAAGACTTTTGTAAAATGAATGAATGGTGCCATATACACTAAATAATAAAGTAGAATGTATTATGCACTGATGCCCTTTTTATATACTCAAGGATGTATACTTATGTACTTTTTTAATGTATTTATAGGATGTATATCTTTTTTTTTCCTTTTCTCTTTTTCTGTACTTTTAATATATAGGATTTTATTGTATAGTTGTATGTCATTGTAATGGCTATTCTTAGCTAAACAATAAAGAAATATACATACACTTGAGGAGCCTCTTCCCTGGGCAAAAATGTTGGATGTATTTTAGAGTTACAATCTGTAACTTACAGATTTATTTAACCCTTCTATACTCTGTGATAAACCTGTCTTACCCCTTTTGTAATTGTGTGATGAGACCCTTGACATGTTTGTAACAGATTGTGTTATACTTATTGTAAGTGGTATAATATTTATTGTAAACAGAACAGGGGAATCAGGCCTGTAGGCATTTTATTTTAACAGCTTATATGTTAGTATTCTTTTTCTTTTACCAAAATGTACTGAATTATGGGAGAGATATCTTCCTCATTAGTGAACTGGATTGGAAAAATTTTCACTTTAGCAACATATTTCTCCTATATGTTAATACTGTATGAAATTTTTGAATAGACTTAAGTTTAAAAAAAAGTCATTGTAACTCTGAAACCACTTCATATTTTTTTATGAAACCTTCAAAAGGCACTACCTCAGTGCAGGCTGATTCTACTCTGAAAGTTTTGTGAAACTATTTCATTCTGTCTAGGCTGTGCATGAGAGAAAATAAACTACTTTAGGTATAGGAAAAAAATCTTCACTTTTTTTTTTATTTTAGTCTTTGGTAACCAGGTAAGGCCCACTAGGCACAAGTGCCTGTTTTCAGGGGTGACCTGGGAGCACAGGGTGGTTAAGTGACTTGCTCAGAGTCACACAGTATGCAAGAGGAGGTTGTGAGACTTAAACTCAGGTCTGGTCTGCTGGATGTACCAAGCTCGTTCACACCTCTTTTCCAACAATCAGCATTCCAGATATCACAGCCTGCACAGGATGCTGGCACAAAACTATTCATGTCTTGAAACTCTGCTAGCCAGATCGTGCATGCAAATTTTGGTCTGTTCTGTTGAATGCCACCAGAGTTATTAAGGTGCAAACATTTGATTTACCATTGAGCACTCCACTCAACCCTAACTATATATATTTATTTATTTATAATACATAGTTGGGGACGTTTCCCATAGAAAAGGCCACCATGTATTCCCTGTATACCTGTGACTAATCAATTAAAAGTACATACCTGCACTAATCAAACAATTACAGCTATATACCTATACAAATTAAAGCTACAGAATATACCTACAGTAATCAAACAATTAATGGGACAATACTGATAACACAACTAACACATCATTAGCCAGCTATCCAGATCAATTAACAAGCTGCAAAAGAACCTGGTAAAAAGATACACAAAACCCTCTCAACCTCAGAAATCCCTCAAACTCCAACATGCGCTCATTACATACCATTCCCTCCTTGCTGCGAGACCGTCTGATGTCATAACGTGATCACAAATATAATCTCCATAACAATGACCATCTTGATGTATTATAGTATATGGTTAGGGTTTGTTGTTGATGGAAAACGATGGTTTTCAAAATCCTGTTGTAGGACAGTTCAAAGGTACAAAAAGTTGTTGTACTGTCGTTCTGACGTCACATCGATAGTACAACAACTTTTAAGACACGTCCTACAATTTGATTGGTGCAATCTACGCTCTCATGGAAAAAATTGAAAAAACATGGCGACACTGTTGGGAACCCTCGCATTTTTAAAAATAAAGTAAACCCTTTTTTTTTTGTCACAAAAAAAATGAAGAAGCAGCCACAGGTGTTCATAACCGCCACACAATTCTTCTCCCTGACACTATCAGAGTCTGTGCAAGCCATACCAAGTGGGATAGATTGGAGAGGCTGGAATGGGAGTGAGCATGAGCGAGCGCGTCAACATAAAAACGGTGAAGGTAAAAAAAAAAAGAATGGATCTCCTCAATCTTTGAATGGGCAACCATATACTATATAAAATAGTAGATGGGTGACCATCTACAGCGAAGGCTAGGTTTCCATCTCAGCAGTTGATGACATCATAAGGACCTCTCGAGCTTTGCTGTCGAGGTCTGTATAATGTCATCAACTCCCTTGATGGAAACACAGCCTTGCTGTGGATGGTGACCGTTCCACTACTCTATATATATTCAACAAACAATGGGTAAGGGTGGAACACTCAGACGTATATCCATCTCAGGGGCTAATTAGGGTAATAAAGTCACTTGTGCTTCAAACTCATGGCCTAATAGCCCTAATTAGCCCCCTCGATGAGTATGCATTCTTGTATACCACCTTTATTTTATCTATCTGTGGTATCTATCTATCTATCTATCTATCTATCTATCTATCTATCTGTCTGTCTGTCTGTCTGTCTGTCTATCTATCTATCTATCTATCTATCTATCTATCTATCTATCTATCTATCTATCTATCTATTTATCTATCTGGGAAAGACACACTAAACCAATACTTGTTTCCAGATGTGACTCTGGGGAAGGGAACAGTAGAAATAAATACATAGCATGGATTCAGTACACTTTTAAATGCAATTACATAGCACTGACACAGTTCATAGTTACAGTAAAGTGGAACAGAGAACATAATTAAAACAGAGCAATACAGCTAACATGCTTAATAAAAATCAAACATTCAACCACATAGACACCGGCAAAGCAAATATAAAAACCAAGTAAAGAAAACAAAACAAGAAAGAAAAATTTCAACCCCTATCAAAAACTAAAAACTAGCAAACAAAGAAAAGATAGAAAATTCCAAATGAAAATAATAATAAAAAAGTAATTACCAACAAGAAAATGAGAAATTAAAATACACACAATAAATACCAAAGGAATCCCTAAAGTGAAAAAGCTTAGATACATAAAGGAAATAGAAGAAAAGGTAAGAAAAATAACAAACAAAAGCACCAAACCCCATAACCCCAGATATAGTAAATACAATAATTTCTAGTAATATGAAAATAGAAAAATAGACCAGTAAATAAAAACAATAAGCCATTATAAGAAATTATTATAAAAATAATAAAAACCTTCACAGAATGAAAATCTAACCAAGTAGTGAAAAACAATACCACAAACCACATCTACATAATCAAAAACAAGGAACACCATTTGGCAACAATCTATATACCTGCAGAACAGAAAGTCTTTATTGTGTTACCGTCACCAAGTTTAGTGAAATTGCATAGAATACTTCAATATGAAGCAGAAATCAAATTTACTATCTATACACACACAAAGTATTTGAATAAAACCAACCACTTCAAAGAAAGGTTTCTACTCCAAGAGTAGAGAAAATAATAAACAGGGTGGGAAATCGCAATTTTAACACAATACCAAAAGTCACACAACACCATTTTCTAACTTAGAATTGCAAATTAAAACAACACATAACATTAGCAAATCTTACTAAGCAATATTCATAACTGTAATGGAAGAACTATAAAGTACAAATAATTGCTTAATAATACACACATATGAATATGTAAAAATTGGCACCAACTGAAATCGTAGAAAATGTTAAAACAAGTAAAACCTCAAGATAGAAACATAGCAAGACCCCCTAACCTGGAATAAAATAAAAGTAACAAGACACTACCAACCTATATGTAATTACAGCAAACAATGAAAATAAACAAAACAATCTACAAGAAAACTGAAAACCAACAACATCCATTCTCCAACAGAAATACAAATACAAACAAATATAAATATAAATATAAACCATAAATAAAGATAAAGTTTTAATTTTCAGAAGAAACCATAAGGAGAAACATATTCAATTCAGTGGTTTAGAGTAACTGGTAATCTATTTTCTTTAAACTTATTTGTGCTTAGTGACACTATACTTCTTTTTGTCTTACTTATAATTGTTTTTGGGCTGTTGAAAATTTTAAACATAGTGGTGGTGAAATTTGTGCTGTCTTGAATTGCTGTACCTATCTTGGTTTGTCAGACTGCCTGTAGTTGTGTGAAGGTGTTAATTGTCTGTCTCTGACCTCAGCTACATGATAACTGGAGGTGCTTAGTCAGAGTTAAAGAAGTAAGAAGAGTTTTAATTTTTCAGAGGGTCAGAAGGAGAAGGAAGGAAATATATTCAATTCAGTGCTTATAACTGGTAATTGCTATTTTTCTTTTTAAACTTAGATTGTGTTTTTAGTGACATATACTTTCTTAGTTGTCTTTACTTAATTGTTTTTTGGGTTGTGTACTTAAACATAGTGGTGGTGTAAGTCTGTGCTGTCTTGAATTGCTGAAATTTTATCTTCTTGTCTGATGCCCTGTGTTGGGTGAAGTCTCTAATTGTCTGGCCTCTGACCTCAGCTACATGATAACTGGAGGTGGGGCTTAGTCAGAGTAAAGTAGTGTTATATTTTAATTTTTCAGAAGAAGCCAGAAGGGGAAGAAACATATTCACTCAGTGTTAGAGTAACTGGTGTTATTTTTAAACTTAGATTGTGTGCTTTTAGTGACACTGTTCTTTGTTAGTTGTCTTTACTTATAATTATTTTGGTTGTTAGTATTTGAAACATAGTGGTGGTGTAATTTGTGCTGTCTTGAATTGCGTACTTTTATCTTGGCTTGTCTGACTGCCCTGTAGTTGTGAAGGGTTAATTGTCTGCCTCTGACCAGCTACATGATAACTGGAGGGGGCTGGTCAGAGTTAAAGTAGCAAGCAGAGTTTTAATTTCAGAAGAATCTAGAAGGAATGAAGGAAATATTCAATTCAGTGCTTTAGAGTAAATGGTTAGTGTTCTTTGTTTTAAACTTAGATTGTGCTTTAGTGACACTATACTTCTTTGTTGTCTTTACTTATAATGTTTTTGGGCTTGAAAATTTAAACAGTGTGATGTAATTTGTATTGTCTGAATTCGCAAATTTTATCTTGGCTTGTCTGACTGTTCTGTAGTTGGGTAAGGTGTTAATTGTTAGCTCTGAACCAGCTACGTGATAATTGGAGGTGGACTTGTCGGAGTTAAAGTAGTAAGCAGAGTTTTAATTTCAGAAGAAGCCAGAAGGGAAGGAATTTATCATATTCAATTCAGTCTGTGGAGTAACTGGTAATTGCTATTTTTCTTTTAACTTAGATTGGGGCTTCTTGACACTATACTTTCTTTTTTGTCTTTACTATAATAGTTTTGCCTGTTGAAAATTTAAAATAGTGGTGGTTAAATTATGGCTCTGAATGTTGCAAATTTTGTCTCAGCTTGTCTGACTGCCCTGGGTTGTTGGGTGTTAATTGTCTGCCTCTGACCTCAGCGATGATAACTGGAGGTAGACTTAGTGAGTTAAAGATAAGCAGAGTTTTATTTTCAGAAGAAGCGTGAAGGTTGGAAGAAACATATTCAATTCAGTGCTTTACGGTGCACAGTTCATTGTTATTTTTCTTTAAGCTAGATTGTGGGCTTTAGACACTTATTCTTTTGTTGTTTTTATTTATAATTGTTTGGGCTGTTGGAAATGTAAACATAGTGGTGTGTAATTTTCGCTGTCTTGAATTGCCGCAAATTTTATCTGGCTTGTTTAACTGCCCAGTAGTTGGGTGCGGGTGTTAATTGTCTTGCTCGACCTCAGGTACGGATAACTGATGTGGGCTTAGTCAGAGTTAAAGTAGTACAGAGTTTGATTTCAGAAGAATCCAGAAGGAAGGAAGGAAGATATTCAATCTGTACTTTAGAGTAACTGGTATCTATTTTTCTTTAAACTATATTGTGGGCTTAGTGACACTATACTTTTTGTCTTTACTATAATTGTTTTTGGGTTGAAAATTTAAAACATAGGTGGTGTGTTGTATGTCTTGAATTGCTGCAAATTTTATCTTGGCTTGTCTGACTGCTCTGTAGTTGTGAAGTGTTTAATTGTTGGGCTCTGACCAGCTAGTGATAACTGGAGGTGGGCTTAGTCAAAGCAAAGTAGTGCCAGAGTTTTAATTTCAGAAGAATCCAGAAGGGAAGGAAGGAGACATATCAATTCAGTGCTTTATAACTGTAATTGCTATTTTCTTTAAACTTGATTGTGTGCTTTTAGTGACACTATACTTTCTTGTTGTCTTTACTATAATTATTTTCGCTTGTTGAAAATTTAAAATGTAGTAGTGGTGTAATTTGTGCTGTCTTGAATTGCTGTACATTTATCTTGTCTTGTTTGACGCCCTGTGTTGGGTGAAGGGTGTATTGTCTGGCCTCTGACCAGCTACGGATAACTGGAGGTGGGACTAGTCAGAGTAAAGTAAAGCAGAGTTTTAATTTCAGAAGAATCTAGGGGAAGGAAGGAACATATTGGTTCAGTGTTTTAAGTAAGTGTTTATTTTCTTTTAAACTAGATTGTGGGATTTGTGACACTATACTTTCTTTTGTCTTTATTTATAATTGTTTTTGCTTGAAAATTTAAAACAGTGGTGGTGTAATAATGTGTCTTAATTGCTGCAAATTTTATCTTTGGTTTGTTTGACTGCCCTGTAGTTGGCTGAAGTATTAACTTGTTAGCCTCTGACCTCAGCTACGTGATAACTGAGGTGAGACTAGTCAGAGTTAAAGTAGTAAGCAGAGTTTTAATTTCTTTTAGGGCCAGAAGGAGATGAAGGAACATATTCAATTCAGTGCTTTAGAGTAATTGCTATTTTTCTTTTAAGCTTGATTGTGGGCTTTTAGTGACACTATACTTCTTTGTTGTGTATACTTATAATTGTTTTGGCTGTTGAAAAATTTAAAACATAGTGGTGGTGTAATTCTGTGCTGTCTTGAATTGCTGCAAATTTTATCTTGGCTTGTTTGACTGCCCTGTAGTTGGGGTGAAGGTGTTAATTGTCTGGCCTCTGACCTCAGCTACGGATAACTGGAGGTGGGGCTTAGTCAGAGTTAAAGTAGCAAGCAGAGTTTTTATTCTCAGAAGAATCCAGAAGGGAGGAAGGAGACATATTCAATTCAGTGCTTTAGAGTAACTGGTAATTGCTATTTTCTTTTAAACTTTGATTGTGTGCTTTTAGTGACACTATACTTTCTTTGTTGTCTTTACTTATAACTATTTTCTCCTGTTGAAAATTTAAAATGTAGTAGTGGTGTAATTCTGTGCTGTCTTGAATTGTTGCACTTTTATCTTGGCTTGTCTGACTGCCCTGGTTGGGTGAAAGGTATTAATTGTCTGGCCTCTGACCTCAGCTACGCCATGATAACTGAGGTGGGACTTAGTCAGAGTTAAAGTATTAAGTAGAGTTTTAATTTTTCTTGAAGAAACCAGAAGGGGTTGGAAGAAACATTTTCTAATTCAGTGCTTTAGAGTAACTGGTAATTGCTATTTTTCTTTAAACTTGATTGTGTGCTTTTAGTGATACTATACTTTCTTAGTTGTCTTTACTTATAATTGTTTTGGGCTGTTGAAAATTTAAAACATAGTGGTGGTGTAATTCTGTGCTGTCTTGAATTGCTGCAAATTTTATCTTGTCTTGTTTGACTGGTTCTGTAGTTGGGTGAAGGTGTTCATTTTTCTGGCCTCTGACCTCAGCTACGTGATAACTGAGGTGGGGCTATCAGAGTTAAAGTAGCAAGCAGAGTTTTAATTTCTCAGAAGAATCTAGAAGGAGAAGGAAGGAACATTCAGTTCAGTGCTTTAGAGTAACTGGTAAGTGTCTTTTCTTTAAACTTAGATTGTGGGCTTTTGACACTATACTTTCTTTTGTTGTCTTTTACTTATAATTGTTTTTGGGCTTGAAAATTTAAAACATAGTGGTGGTGTAATAATGTGCTGTCTTGAATTGCTGCAAATTTTATCTTTTGCTTGTTTGACTGCCCTGTAGTTGTGTGAAGTGTGTTAATTGTTCAGCCTCTGACCTCAGCTACGTGATAACTGGAGGTGGGACTAGTCAGTTGAAGTAGCAAGCAGAGTTTTAACTTCTCAGAAGAAGCCAGAAGGGGAAGGAAGGATACATATTCAATTCAGTGCTTTAGAGTAACTGGTAATTGCTATTTTTCTTTTAAACTTAGATTGTGGGCTTTTAGTGACACTATACTTTATTTGTTGTCTTTTCTTATAATTGTTTTTGGGCTTTTGAAAATTTAAAACATAGTGGTGGTGTAATTCTGTACTGTCTTGAATTGCTGCAAATTTTATCTTGGCTTCTCTGACTGCACTGTAGTTGGTTGAAGGGTGTTAATTGTCTGGATTCTGACCTCAGCAACGTGATAACTGAAGGTGGGGCTTAGTCAGAGTTAAAGATGCAAGCATAGTTTTAATTTCTCAGAAGAATCCAGAATGGGAAGGAAGGAAACATATTCAATTCAGTGCTTTAGAGTAACTGGTAATTGCAATTTTTCTTTTAAACTTAGATAGTTGGCTTTAAGTGACACTATACTTTCTTTGTTGTCTTTATTTATAATTGTCTTTGGGCTGTTGAAAATTTAAAACATAGTGGTGGTGTAATTCTGTGCTGACTTGAATTTCTGCAAAATTAATCTTGGCTTGTCTGACTGCCCTGTAGTTGAGTGAATGGTATTAATTGTCTGGCCTCTGACGTCATCTACGTGATAACTACAGGTGAGACTTAGTCAGAGTTAAAGTAGTAAGCAGAATTTTAATTTCTCAGAAGAAGCCAGAAGGGGAAGGAAGGAAACATATTCAATTCAATTCTTTAGAGTAACTGGTAATTGCTATTTTTCTTTTAAACTGAAATTGTGGGCTTTTAGTGACACTACACATTCTTTGTTGTCTTTATTTATAATTGTTTTTGGCTGTTGAAAATTTAAAACATAGTGGTGGTGTAATTCTGTGCTGACTTGAATTTCTGCAAAATTAATCTTGGCTTGTCTGACTGCCCTGTAGTTGGGTGAAGGGTGTTAATTGTCTGGCCTCTGACCTAAACTACGTCATAACTGGAGGTGGGACCTAGTCAGAGTTAAAGTAGTAAGCAGAGTTTTAATTTCTCAGAAGAATCCAGAAAGGGAAGGAAGGAAACACATTCAATTCAGTGCTTTAGTGTAAGAGGTAATTGCTATTTTTCTTTTAAACTTAGATTGTGGGCTTTAAGTGACACTATACTTTCTTTGTTGTCTTTACTTATAATTGTTTTTGGCCTTTTGAAAATTTAAAACATAGTGGTGGTGAAATTCAGTGCTGTCTTAAATTGCTGCAAATTTTATCTTGGCTTGTCTGACTGCCCTGAAGTTGGGTGAAAGGTATTAATTGTCTGGCCTCTGACCTCAGCTACACGTTAACTGGAGGTAGGACTTAGTCAGAGTTAAAGTAGTAAGCAGAGTTTTAATTTTTCAGAAGAAGCTAGAAGGGTAAGGAAGGAAACATATTCAATTCAGTGCTTTAGAGTAACTGGTAAATGCTATTTTTCTTTTAAACTTAGATTGTGTGCTTTTAGTGACACTATACTTTGTTAGTTGTCTTTACTTATAATTATTTTTGGGCTGTTGAAAATTTAAAACATAGTGGTGGTGTAATTCTGTGCTGTCTTGAATTGCTGCAAATTTTATCTTGGCTTGTCTGACTGCCCTGTAGTTGGGTGAAGGGTGTTAATTGTCTGGCCTCTGACCTGAGTTTCGTGATAACTGGAGGTGGGGCTTAGTCAGAGTTAAAGTAGTAAGCAGAGTTTTAATTTATCAGAAGAAGCCAGAAGGAGAAGGAAGGAAACATATTCAATTCAGTGCTTTAGAGTAACTGGTAATTGCTATTTTTCTTTTAAACTTAGATTGTGTGCTTTTAGTGACACTATACTTTCTTAGTTGTCTTTACTTATAATTGTTTTTGGGCTGTTGAAAATTTAAAACATAGTGGTGGTGTAAGTCTGTGCTGTCTTGAATTGCTGCAAATTTTATCTTGGCTTGTCTGACTGCCCTGTAGTTGGGTGAAGTCTCTTAATTGTCTGGCCTCTGACCTCAGCTACATGATAACTGCAGGTGGGGCTTAGTCAGAGTTAAAGTAGTAAGCAGAGTTTTAATTTTTCAGAAGAAGACAGAAGGGGAAGGAAGGAAACATATTCAATTCAGTGCTTTAGAGTAACTGGTAAATGCTATTTTTCTTTTAAACTTAGATTGTGTGCTTTTAGTGACACTATACTTTGTTAGTTGTCTTTACTTATAATTATTTTTGGGCTGTTGAAAATTTGAAACATAGTGGTGGTGTAATTCTGTGCTGTCTTGAATTGCTGCAAATTTTATCTTGGCTTGTCTGACTGCCCTGTAGTTGGGTGAAGGGTGTTAATTATCTGGCCTCTGACCTCAGCTACGTGATAACTGGAGGTGGGGCTTAGTCAGAGTTAAAGTAGCAAGCAGAGTTTTAATTTCTCAGAAGAATCTAGAAGGAGAAGGAAGGAATCATATTCAATTCAGTGCTTTAGAGTAACTGGTTAGTGTTATTTTTCTTTTAAACTTAGATAGTGGGCTTTTAGTGACACTGTACTTTCTTTGTTGTCTTTATTTATAATTGTTTTTGGGCTGTTTAAAATTTAAAACATAGTGGTGTTGTAATTCTTTGCTGTCTTGAATTGCTGCAAATTTTATCTTGGCTTGTCTGACTGCCATGTAGTTGGGAGTAGGGTGTTAATTGTCTGGCCTCTGACCTCAGCTATGTGACAACTGGAGGTGGGTCTTAGTCAGAGTTAAAGTAGCAAGCTGAGTTTTATTTTCTCAGAAGAATCCAGAAGGGGAATGAAGGAAACATATTCAATTCAGTGCTTTAGGGGTAACTGGTAATTGCTATTTTTCTTTTAAACTTACATTGTGGGCTTTTAGTGACACTATAGTTTATTTGTTGTCTTTACTTATAATTGTTTTTGGGCTGTTGAAAATTTAAAACATAGTGGTGGTGTAATTCTGCGCTGTCTTGAATTGCTGCACATTTTATCTTGGCTTCCCTGACTGCCCTGAAGTTGGGTGAAGGGTATTAATTGTCTGGCCTCTAACCTCAGCTACGCCATAACTGGAGGTCTGAATTAGTCAGAGTTAAAGTAGTAAGCAGAGTTTTAATTTCTCAGAAGAAGCCAGAAGGTGAAGGAAGGAAACATATTCACTTCATTGCTTTAGAGAAACTGGGAAATTGCTATTTTTCTTTGAAACTTAGATTGTGTGCTTTTAGTGACTCTATACTTTCTTAGTTGTCTTTACTTATAATTGTTTTTAGGCTGTTGAAAATTTAAAACATAGTGGTGGTGTAATTCTGTGCTGTCTTGAATTGCTGTAAATTTTATCTTGGCTTGTCTGACTGCCCTGTAGTTGGGTGAAGGGAGTTAATTGTCTGGCCTCTGACCTCAGCAACGTGATAACTGGAGGTTGGGCTTAGTCAGAGTTAAATTAGCAAGCAGTGTTTTAATTTCTCAGAAGATTCCGGATGGAGAAGGAAGGAAACATATTCAATTCAGTGCTTTAGAGTAATTGAGAAGTGCTATTTTTCTTTTAAACTTAGATTGTGGGCTTTCAGTGACACTACACTTTCTTTGTTGTCTTTACTTATAATTGTTTTTGGGCTTTTGAAAATTTAAAACATAGTGGTGGTGTAATTCTGTGCTGTCCTGAATTGCTGCAAATTTTATCTTGGCTGTCTGACTGCCCTGTAGTTGGGTGAAGGGTGTTAATTGTCTAGTCTCTGATCTCAGCTACGTGATAACTGGAGGTGGGACTTAGTCAGAGTTAAAGTAGTAAACAGAGTTTTAATTTCTCAGAAGAAGCCAGAAGGGGAAGGAATTAATCATATTCAATTCAGTGCTGTAGAGTAACTGGTAATTGCTTTTTTTTCTTTTAAACTTAGATTGTGGGCTTTTAGTGACACTATACTTTCTTTGTTGCCTTTACTTATAATTGTTTTTGGCCAGTTGAAAATTTAAAACATAGTGGTGGTGAAATTTTGTGCTGTCCTGAATTGCTGCAAATTTTATCTTGGCTTGTCTGACTGCCCTGTAGTTGGGTGAAGGGTGCTAATTGTCTGGCCTCTGACCTGAGTTTCGTGATAACTGGAGGTGGGGCTTAGTCAGAGTTAAAGTAGTAAGCAGAGTTTTAATTTCTCAGAAGAAACCAGAAGGGGAAGGAAAGAAACATATTCAATTCAGTGGTTTAGAGTAACTGGTAATTGCTATTTTTCTTTTAAACTTAGATTGTGTGCTTTTAGTGACACTATACTTTCTTTGTTGTCTTTACTTATAATTGTTTTTGGGCTGTTGAAAATTTAAAACATAGTGGTGGTGAAATTCTGTGCTGTCTTGAATTGCTGCAAATTTTATCTTGGTTTGTCAGACTGCCCTGTAGTTGGGTGAAGGGTGTTAATTGTCTGGTCTCTGACCTCAGCTACATGATAACTGGAGGTGGGGCTTAGTCAGAGTTAAAGAAGTAAGAAGAGTTTTAATTTTTCAGAAGAAGCCAGAAGGAGAAGGAAGGAAACATATTCAATTCAGTGCTTTAGAGTAACTGGTAATTGCTATTTTTCTTTTAAACTTAGATTGTGTGCTTTTAGTGACACTATACTTTCTTAGTTGTCTTTACTTATAATTGTTTTTGGGCTGTTGAAAATTTAAAACATAGTGGTGGTGTAAGTCTGTGCTGTCTTGAATTGCTGCAAATTTTATCTTGGCTTGTCTGACTGCCCTGTAGTTGGGTGAAGTCTCTTAATTGTCTGGCCTCTGACCTCAGCTACATGATAACTGGAGGTGGGGCTTAGTCAGAGTTAAAGTAGTAAGCAGAGTTTTAATTTTTCAGAAGAAGCCAGAAGGGGAAGGAAGGAAACATATTCAATTCAGTGCTTTAGAGTAACTGGTAAATGCTATTTTTCTTTTAAACTTAGATTGTGTGCTTTTAGTGACACTATACTTTGTTAGTTGTCTTTACTTATAATTATTTTTGGGCTGTTGAAAATTTGAATCATAGTGGTGGTGTAATTCTGTGCTGTCTTGAATTGCTGCAAATTTTATCTTGGCTTGTCTGACTGCCCTGTAGTTGGGTGAAGGGTGTTAATTGTCTGGCCTCTGACCTCAGCTACATGATAACTGGAGGTGGGGCTTAGTCAGAGTTAAAGTAGCAAGCAGAGTTTTAATTTCTCAGAAGAATCTAGAAGGAGAAGGAAGGAAACATATTCAATTCAGTGCTTTAGAGTAAATGGTTAGTGTTCTTTTTGTTTTAAACTTAGATTGTGCGCTTTTAGTGACACTATACTTTCTTTGTTGTCTTTACTTATAATTGTTTTTGGGCTTTTGAAAATTTAAAACAAAGTGGTGATGTAATTCTGTACTGTCTTGAATTGCTGCAAATTTTATCTTGGCTTGTCTGACTGCCCTGTAGTTGGGTGAAGGGTGTTAATTGTCTAGTCTCTGAACTCAGCTACGTGATAACTGGAGGTGGGACTTAGTCAGAGTTAAAGTAGTAAGCAGAGTTTTAATTTCTCAGAAGAAGCCAGAAGGGGAAGGAATTAATCATATTCAATTCAGTTCTGTAGAGTAACTGGTAATTGCTATTTTTCTTTTAAACTTAGATTGTGGGCTTTTAGTGACACTATACTTTCTTTTTTGTCTTTACTTATAATAGTTTTTGGCCTGTTGAAAATTTAAAACATAGTGGTGCTGAAATTATGTGCTCTCTTGAATTGCTGCAAATTTTATCTCAGCTTGTCTGACTGCCCTGTAGTTGGGTTTAGGGTGTTAATTGTCTGGCCTCTGACCTCAGCGACGTGATAACTGGAGGTGAGACTTAGTCAGAGTTAAAGTAGTAAGCAGAGTTTTAATTTCTCAGAAGAAGCCAGAAGGGGAAGGAAGGAAACATATTCAATTCAGTGCTTTACAGTAACAGTTAATTGCTATTTTTCTTTTAAGCTTAGATTGTGGGCTTTTAGTGACACTATACTTTCTTTGTTGTTTTTACTTATAATTGTTTTTGGGCTGTTGAAAATGTAAAACATAGTGGTGGTGTAATTCTGTGCTGTCTTGAATTGCTGCAAATTTTATCTTGGCTTGTTTAACTGCCCAGTAGTTGGGTGAAGGGTGTTAATTGTCTTGCCTCTGACCTCAGGTACGTGATAACTGGATGTGGGGCTTAGTCAGAGTTAAAGTAGCAAGCAGAGTTTTGATTTCTCAGAAGAATCCAGAAGGGGAAGGAAGGGAACATATTCAATTCAGTACTTTAGAGTAACTGGTAATTGCTATTTTTCTTTTAAACTTATATTGTGGGCTTTTAGTGACACTATACTTTCTTTGTTGTCTTTACTTATAATTGTTTTTGGGCTGTTGAAAATTTAAAACATAGTGGTGGTGTAAGTCTGTGCTGTCTTGAATTGCTGCAAATTTTATCTTGGCTTGTCTGACTGCTCTGTAGTTGGGTGAAGTGTCTTAATTGTCTGGCCTCTGACCTCAGCTACGTGATAACTGGAGGTGGGGCTTAGTCAAAGTTAAAGTAGCAAGCAGAGTTTTAATTTCTCAGAAGAATCCAGAAGGGGAAGGAAGGAGACATATTCAATTCAGTGCTTTAGAGTAACTGGTAATTGCTATTTTTCTTTTAAACTTTGATTGTGTGCTTTTAGTGACACTATACTTTCTTTGTTGTCTTTACTTATAATTGATTTTCGCCTGTTGAAAATTTAAAATGTAGTAGTGGTGTAATTCTGTGCTGTCTTGAATTGCTGCACATTTTATCTTGTCTTGTTTGACTGCCCTGTAGTTGGGTGAAGGGTGTTATTTGTCTGGCCTCTGACCTCAGCTACGTGATAACTGGAGGTGGGACTTAGTCAGAGTTAAAGTAGCAAGCAGAGTTTTAATTTCTCAGAAGAATCTAGAAGGAGAAGGAAGGAAACATATTCAGTTCAGTGCTTTAGAGTAACTGGTAAGTGTTATTTTTCTTTTAAACTTAGATTGTGGGATTTTTGTGACACTATACTTTCTTTGTTGTCTTTACTTATAATTGTTTTTTGGCTTTTGAAAATTTAAAACATAGTGGTGGTGTAATAATGTGCTGTCTTGAATTGCTGCAAATTTTATCTTTGCTTGTTTGACTGCCCTGTAGTTGGCTGAAGTGTGTTAATTGTCTAGCCTCTGACCTCAGCTACGTGATAACTGGAGGTGAGACTTAGTCAGAGTTAAAGTAGTAAGCAGAGTTTTAATTTCTCAGAAGAAGCCAGAAGGAGATGGAAGGAAACATATTCAATTCAGTGCTTTAGAGTAACAGGTAATTGCTATTTTTCTTTTAAGCTTAGATTGTGGGCTTTTAGTGACACTATACTTTCTTTGTTGTCTATACTTATAATTGTTTTTGGGCTGTTGAAAATGTAAAACATAGTGGTGGTGTAATTCTGTGCTGTCTTGAATTGCTGCAAATTTTATCTTGGCTTGTTTGACTGCCCTGTAGTTGGGTGAAGGGTGTTAATTGTCTGGCCTCTGACCTCAGCTACGTGATAACTGGAGGTGGGGCTTAGTCAGAGTTAAAGTAGCAAGCAGAGTTTTGATTTCTCAGAAGAATCCAGAAGGGGAAGGAAGGAGACATATTCAATTCAGTGCTTTAGAGTAACTGGTAATTGCTATTTTTCTTTTAAACTTTGATTGTGTGCTTTTAGTGACACTATACTTTCTTTGTTGTCTTTACTTATAATTCATTTTCGCCTGTTGAAAATTTAAAATGTAGTAGTGGTGTAATTCTGTGCTGTCTTGAATTGCTGCACTTTTTATCTTGGCTTGTCTGACTGCCCTGAAGTTGGGTGAAAGGTATTAATTGTCTGGCCTCTGACCTCAGCTACGCGATAACTGGAGGTGGGACTTAGTCAGAGTTAAAGTATTAAGCAGAGTTTTAATTTTTCAGAAGAAACCAGAAGGGGAAGGAAGGAAACATTTTCAATTCAGTGCTTTAGAGTAACTGGTAATTGCTATTTTCCTTTTAAACTTGATTGTGTGCTTTTAGTGACACTATACTTTCTTAGTTGTCTTTACTTATAATTGTTTTTGGGCTGTTGAAAATTTAAAACATAGTGGTGGTGTAATTCTGTGCTGTCTTGAATTGTTGCAAATTTTATCTTGTCTTTTTTGACTGCCCTGTTGTTGGGGGATGGTGTTAATTTTCTGGCCTCACCCTCAGCTACGTGATAACTGAGGTATTAGTCAGAGTTAAAGTAGCAAGCAGAGTTTTAATTTCTCAGAAGAATCTAGAAGGAGAAGGAAGGAAACATATTCAGTTCAGTGCTTTAGAGTAACTGGTAAGTGTTATTTTTCTTTTAAACTTAGATTGTGGGCTTTTTGTGACACTATACTTTCTTTGTTGTCTTTACTTATAATTGTTTTTGGGCTTTTGAAAATTTAAAACATAGTGGTGGTGTAATAATGTGCTGTCTTGAATTGCTGCAAATTTTATCTTTGCTTGTTTGACTGCCCTGTAGTTGGCTGAAGTGTGTTAATTGTCTAGCCTCTGACCTCAGCTACGTGATAACTGGAGGTGGGACTTAGTCAGAGTTAAAGTAGTAAGCAGAGTTTTAATTTCTCAGAAGAAGCCAGAAGGGGAAGGAATTAATCATATTCAATTCAGTGCTGTAGAGTAACTGGTAATTGCTATTTTTCTTTTAAACTTAGATTGTGGGCTTTTAGTGACACTATACTTTCTTTGTTGTCTTTACCTATAATTATTTTTGGCCTGTTGAAAATTTAAAACATAGTGGTGGTGAAATTCTGTTCTCTCTTGAATAGCTGCAAATTTTATCTCAGCTTGTCTGACTGCCCTGTAGTTGGGTGAAGGGTGTTAATTGTCTGGCCTCTGACCTCAGCGACGTGATAACTGGAGGTGAGACTTAGTCAGAGTTAAACTAGTAAGCAGAGTTTTAATTTCTCAGAAGAAGCCAGAAGGAGATGGAAGGAAACATATTCAATTCAGTGCTTTAGAGTAACAGGTAATTGCTATTTTTCTTTTAAGCTTAGATTGTGGGCTTTTACTGACACTATACTTTCTTTGTTGTCTATACTTATAATTGTTTTTGGGCTGTTGAAAATGTAAAACATAGTGGTGGTGTAATTCTGTGCTGTCTTGAATTGCTGCAAATTTTATCTTGGCTTGTTTGACTGCCCTGTAGTTGGGTGAAGGGTGTTAATTGTCTGGCCTCTGACCTCAGCTACGTGATAACTGGAGGTGGGGCTTAGTCAGAGTTAAAGTAGCAAGCAGAGTTTTGATTTCTCAGAAGAATCCAGAAGGGGAAGGACGGGAACATATTCAATTCATTGCTTTAGAGTAACTGGTAATTGCTATTTTTCTTTTAAACTTAGATTGTGGGCTTTTAATGACACTATACTTTCTTTGTTGTCTTTACTTATAATTGTTTTTGGGCTGTTGAAAATTTAAAACATAGTGGTGGTGTAATTCTGTGCTGTCTTGAATTGCTGCAAATTTTTTCTTGGCTTGTCTGTCTGCACTGTAGTTGGGTGAAGGGTGTTAATTGTCTAGCCTCTGACCTCAGCTACGTGATAACTGGAGGTGGGGCTTACTCAGAGTTAAAGTAGCAAGCAGAGTTTTAATTTCTCAGAAAAAGCCAGAAGGGGAAGGAAGGATATTTATTCAATTCAGTGCTTTAGAGTAACTGGTAATTGCTATTTTCCTTTTAAACTTAGATTGTGGGCCTTTAGTGACACTACACTTTCTTTGTTGTCTTTACTTATAATTGTTTTTGGGCTCTTGAAAATGTAAAACAGTGGTGGTGTAATTCTGTGCTGTCTTGAATTGCTGCAAATTTTATCTTGGCTTGTCTGACTGCCCTGTAGTTGGGTGAAGGGTGTTAATTATCTAGCCTCTGACCTCAGCGACGTGATAACTGTAGGTAGGACTTCGTCAGAGTTAAAGTAGTAAGCAGAGTTTTAATTTCTCAGAAGAAGCCAGAAGGGGAATTAAGGAAACATATTCAATTCATTGCTTTAGAGTAACTTGTAATTGCTATTTTCCTTTTAAACTTAGATTGTGGGCTTTTCGTGACACTATACTTTCTTTGTTGTCTTTACTTATAATTGTTTTTGGGCTGTTGAAAATTTAAAACATAGTGGTGTTGAAATTCTGTGCTGTCTTGAATTGCTGCAAATTTTATCTTGGCTTGTCTGACTGCCCTGTAGTTTGGTGAAGGGTGTTAATTGTCTGGCCTCTGACCTCAGCTACGTGATAAGTGGAGGTGGGGCTTAGTCAGAGTTAAAGTAGTAAGCAGAGTTTTAATTTCTCAGAAGAAGCCAGAAGGAGAAGGAAGGAAACATATTCAATTCAGTGCTTTAGAGTAACTGGTAATTGCTATTTTCTTTAAACTTAGATTGTGGGCTTTTAGTGACACTATTCTTTCTTTGTTGTCTTTACTTATAATTGTTTTTGGGCTGTTGAAAATTTAAAACATAGTGGTGGTGTAATTCTGTGCTGTCTTGAATTGCTGCAAATTTTATCTTGGTTTGTCTTACTGCCCTGTAGTTGGGTGAAGGGTGTTAATTGTCTAGCCTCTGACCTCAGCTATGTGATAAGTGGAGGTGGGGCTTAGTCAGAGTTAAAGTAGCAAGCAGAGTTTTAATTTCTCAGAAGAATCCAGATGGGGAAGGAAGGAAACATATTCAATTCAGTGATTTAGAGTAACTGGTAATTGCTATTTTCCTTTTAAACTTAGATTGTGGACTTTTAGTGACACTATACTTTCTTTGTTGTCTTTACTTATAATTGTTTTTGGGCTGTTGAAAATTTAAAACATAGTGGTGGTGTAATTCTGTGCTGTCTTGAATTGCTGCAAATTTTATCTTGGCTTGTCTGACTGCCCTGTAGTTGGGTGAAGGGTGTTAATTGTCTGGCCTCTGACCTCAGCTACGTGATAACTGGAGGTGGACTTAGTCAGAGTTAAAGTAGTAAGCAGAGTTTTAATTTCTCAGAAGAAGCCAGAAGGGGAAGGAAGGAAACATATTCAATTCAGTGCTTTAGAGTAACTGGTAATTGCTATTTTTCTTTTAAACTTAGATTGTGGGCTTTTAGTGACACTGTACTTTCTTTGTTGTCTTTACTTATAATTATTTTTGGGCTGTTGAAAATTTAAAACATGGTGGTGGTGTAATTCTGTGCTGTCTTGAATTACTGCAAATTTCTCCCCTCCTCCCTTCCCCCAACTCTTAATTATATGCCCTGTTAAATCTGATTAACAGGAGCTAAACCCAGGGTATAGTAAGGGGTGGATGTAGGAGGGGCATAAGGGGAAGGAAGCCCACCCTCAGCAAGACAAGTGTTTTTGACTCATTTGTTTATTTATTGGTTTCCTTTTTCTTTAAAAAAAAATTATCTGGGGATCAGTAGGGATCTTTAGTACAGTAAATTAATAAAAGGAACTAGGAGAGCTTCAATAGCAGACAGAGTAGTGGAATTGCAGTATAATGTCGGGGAGTGGTGCAATGCAGTGGCTGTGGGGCAGCCATATTCAGGCAGACCTTCTGGACACTGGAGGTGCTGCCCATCTGCATGCATCTTCTGGACCGCGGGATGAGGTAGCCAGACCCAGAGCAGAAGTAAACTGGGTCAGGAGTACCATCACCCCATCCTGGGACCACCCAGTCCAATGCAACTGCCTCAAAGGATGCCGAGAACGATGAGCACTTGGATGACAGTGGCTCAGGGAGGGTTAGAGCAGTTAGGCAGAGGCACATCCCAGATCCTATTCCACTCTAAGAACTCATATGCCACACTGGCAAATGAGGACAACCAAATAGAGGTATCCAGAGAAGTGGAAGGAAAGGATGGGAGGTTAGCCAAGGAGGTGACCTCAGTGGGGAAAGCAGGGACCCCAGAGGAGGAGTAAGTGAATCCTGGTGGGGGACTCCATCATAAGAGGGATCCAGCTAGGAACACAGGAGGGGGAGGACAGGGTGGTGAGGTGCCTACCAGGTGCCACAGCATGGAGGGATGGAAGGAAGATCCTGGGGATCACTGGGAAGGCAAGACGGGACGGTGAGCTGGTTGTCATTATCCACCTAGGTACTAATGACCTGGCAAATGGGGAGCCAAAGGAAGTTCAGGAAGAGTTTAGAAACTGGGGAGGGTTCTCAAGGCAGCTACTCTGTCACTTTCAGAAGTACTACCTGAGAGGCAAGGAGAGCATAGGAGTGCATGCACCAGGAACTTTAACTCATGGTTGAAGAACTGGTGCTGTGAGGAAGGGCTTGGATTCATTGGTGACTGGGGACCCACCTGGAAGGATGGAGGTTTGTTCAGGCCTAACGGCCTGCATCCATCCTGGAGGGGAATCCAAGCACTCAATGATAAGTTTAAAGCTACATTGACAAGCATTTAAACTAGCAAAGGGGGGTGACAGGCCAGCAAGGAGGGTACCTACTTGCTCACCCCCCACAGCTAGCAGTGAACCAGTGAACCAGAGAAGTGGCTATCTCTGCAAAGCAGGTGCAAAAGATGGAGATTAGTGCCCAAGAGGTGGATAAGCAGAAAAGGGGCAAAATTCAGCAGAAGGGCAGACAGCAAGGAGAACCAGGGATAAATGACAACCAAGGAAGGGGCTGGAGTAGAACAGTGAAACAGTCTAGGGAGGTCAAATCATGGAAAGCCATGTGTGCAAATGCCAGGAGCCTTAGCAACAAGATGGAAGATCTGGAGGCTGTCATGGTACAGTCAGACCTGGACATTGTGGCCATCACTGAAACCTGGTGTAATGATAACCACGACTGGGAGATGACCATTCCTGGCTACAACACATTCAGAAGAGACAGAGCAGGCAGGAAGGGAGGAGGAGTGGCACTGTATGTGAAAAATGACATAAGGGCCACAGAGATCCAGGAGGAACAAAATGGGGAGAGATACTGTGGTTATGCTGGAAAGGAAAATGGGGACAGCCATCTGCACAGGTGTGGTCTATAGACCACCAGCCCAGGAGGAAGAAACAGATAGAGTTGATGCTAGCCATCCAAAGGATGGCAGACAAGGGTGAGGTAGTACTGGTTGGAGACTTCAATATTCCAGACGTGGACTGGAGCATCCCAGCAGCAGCATCAACTAGGAGCAGATTTATCCTGACTCCTTCAGGGTGCCTTCCTCAAGCAACTGGTCATGGAACCAACTCAGCAGAAGGCAATACTGGACCTTGTGCTCACAAACAGGGACAGTGTGATGGGGTAACAGTGGGGAGCACCTGGAAACAGTGACCACCAGTCATTGTGGTTTGAAATCACAGAAAGAGCAGAACCAAACCACACAAAACACATATCCTGGATTTTAGGGGCAGACTTTGGGAAAATGGGGAGATACTTGAAAGAGGCATTAAGGGAATGGGACAGGAATCAGGGGTTGAGGAACAGTGGGCAGTATTTAAAATGGGGATTACAAGAACAACAGAATTATGCATTAAGCAGATTAGCAAGAGGAAAAGGAAGAGGAGACCATTATGGTTTCCAAAGAGGTAGCAAAGAAAGTGAAAGCCAAAAAGATTGCATTCAGGCAATACAAAAGACACAGGCTGAAGGGATAGGAAGAAGTACCAGGAGAAGCAAAGGGAGGCAGGGAGGTCAGTAAGGGAAGCCAAAGCTCGACAGAAGAACACATTGCAAAATCAGTGGGTAGAGGGACAAAACTTTACAGGTACATAAGTGAAAAAGAAAGACAAAGGAGGACAGTGAGACTGAAGGGGAGGATGGGGGCACGTGGAGGATGACAACAGTAAAGCTGACATATTGAACAGGTATTTCTGCTCAGTCTTTACTGAGGAAGAGGAGGGTAATGGGTCTGAAGGGAGTACAAGGGTGAGAATGGTGCAGAATGGACACAAGTCCCTTTACACGAGAAAGGGTCCTGAAGTAACTGGAAGTAATAAGAGTTGATAAAGCAATGGGGCCAGATGGGTGCACCCCAGGTCCTTAAAGAACTAAGATAGGTGGTGGCTGAACCTCTGGCTATCCTGTTTAGCCGATCACTGGAAACAGGGAGGTACCCAAAGACTGGAGGACAGCAGATGCAGTCCCCTTATACAAAAGTGGGGAACAAAGAGGAAGCAGGAACTACAGACCAGTCAGCCTCACCTCGGTAGTGGGGAAGATCATGGAAACACTACTGAAGGAGAGATTGGTGGAACATCTGGTTGTCAATGGACCACAGGACCCAAGGCAGCATGGTTTCACCAGGGGAGGTCATGTCAGACCAACCTCGTTGAATTTTTTGACTGGTGACTAGGAGGTGGATCAGGGAGGCAGTGGACATGGCCTATCTGGACTTCACCAAGGCCTCTGACACTGTGCCACATAGAAGACTATTACACAAACTGGGGAATATGGGTGTGGGCAGGACAGTAGTGTGTGGTGGTAGGTAAGGCTGGGTGGCAGGACACAGAGGGTGGTGGTAAATGGCTGTCACTCCACAGCGGGAAGAGTGAACAGTGGGGTACCACAGGGATCAGTGCTGGGACCGGTCCTATTCAACATCTTCATCAGTGAAATTGCGCAGGACCTAGAAGGCAGAATTTCACTGTTCACTGATGACACAAAGCTCTGTAACAGAGTAGACACACCAGAGGGTGTAGACAGAATAAGAAGCGACCTGCAGAAACTTGAAGAATGGTCAGGGGTTTGGCAGTTGAAATTCAATGCAAAGAAGTGCAAGATAATGCATATGGAACAAAAACCCTGGCACAATATATCAGTTGGGGGTGAAGATATAGCATGCACCAAGCAGGAAGGGATCTTAGGGTTGTCATCTCTGATGCCCTCTGAGGTAGGGGAAACAGTGTGACAAGGCAGAGTAAAAGCAAATAGGATGCTGGGATGTATAGCGGGCAGGCATCACCAGCAGGAAAAGGAGGTCATAATTCCGCTATACAAGACACTAGTGAGGCCCCACCTGGAGTACAGTGTACAGTTCTGGAGACCATACCTACGTAGGACATAGACAGGGTAGAGAAGGTTCAGAGGAGGGCAACAACGATGGTGCATGGATTGCATCACAAGTCCTATGAAGACAGGTTGAAGGAACTGAGCATGTACTCCCTGGAGGAGAGGAGGGAGAGGGGATAAGATAGAGACATACAAGTATCTTACAGGGAGGAACAGGGTGCAGGAAAACACTATTTTAGCTAAAAAGATGTTCCAGGACTAGAGGGCATGGGATGAAGTTGGAGGAGGACGATTCAGAGGAAACATGAGAAAGAATTTCTTCACAGAACGGTGGTGGACAAGTGGGCAGCCCTGCCAGAGGAAGTGGTGGGGGCTGAAACAATCACGGGATTTAAGAATGCATGGGATAGACATAAAGGAATTCTGGAGGTCAGGGGTAAGGGGCAACAGACTTCTAGGAAAACAAACTGAACTTACAAGCTCAAATGGGCAGACTGGGTGGGCCATAGGCCCTTATCTGCCGACACTGTCTATGTATCTATGTATCTAATTTCCTGAGGAACCCATGTACCAGGTCCACAGTGCATGCCTGGCTGGGGGCCCATTCTATGTTGGGTTATCCCTCCTCATTGTCCCCAGAGGCATTCATTCAATTTACGCTATGGGGGGAAATGGGCCACAGCCAGCAATTAGGAACATCTTGGAACAATGGGAGAGCAAAGGATTACAAAGGCTGTTGCAGCTGTTCGACAATGGGGAGCTTAAAACATTCTGGATGTTAACAGGAGAGTACAGCCTCCCGCCAGGAACTTTTTTCTTTATCTACAAGTTAGAACCAAGATACTGGGTGGCAGGAACACCCTGGATTGCCAACCAGAACTGAGGTGCTCCCCGATAGAGGAAATAATCCTCCATGAGGGAAAAAAACCTAAGCCGAGACCTTTAGCTGGACTTTATGGGGCACTCCTGGGAGTGCTGCCAGATCCTCTTGGGGGAGTTAAAAAGAAAGGGGAAAAGGACTTGTCCCCTGAATATTTGACAGCAGGTGATTGGAGTTTGATATTGAAAAAAGGGATGAAGTGTTCCAAGAACAACAGGCTTAGGGCCATACATTATAAAATCTTAATGAGATCCTATTTTACCCCCTCACTGGCACATAAGATAAATGCAGAAAGATCACACTTATGTCCTAAGTGCAAAGTACAGGAGGGTACATTCTTGCACCTCCTTTGGGAATGCCCAAAAGTAAATAGATTTTGGCAAGAGATAGTCACATTGTTAAACAATGTACTTGGTCCCCAGGTGGAGCGGGATCCACTCTATATATTGTTAAGGGCTATCAGGGCATACAGGAAGGACAAGAGGGAGTTCCCCATTATGGAATATGGGCATCGTTACAGTGAAACAAATCATAGCTCAAACCTGGGGCTTGGACCAGGTCCCCAGGGTAGTACAGTGGCTATGAAAATGGAACATATTCAATATAGAGTAAATGGCCAAGAAAAAAATGTACCATCATATATGGGATCCTCTGGAAAGAGCTCTGGCTGCCAAGTGATTCCCCCATCTGTCAGCTAGTTAGAGAGGGGAGGGCATCACCCCTATGATGATGATGATGATGAGAATAAATTCTGGGAGATGAGAATGAGAACTAAAGCCTGGAGCCATTCCAAACAAAGGAGTACAACCCCAAATATAGTTGCATAAAGGGGTTAAATAGGAAAAGAGAGAGAGGTCTGCTACCCAGTACATTATAAGTGTGGGTGCAGGTAGAAAAATTTAAGAGGAGCAGATTATCTCTTATTCAGGCATAAGTCTGATGTAGTACTGGATCTGTAATGTTCTCAACTGGAAACTGTAACATGTGTGTGTATGTATGTATACATATGTGGTTATGATTGTAACACACTTGCTCTGCTGTAGTTCTAGTAACTGAAAATGATATAAATAAAGTTTCCCTACAAAAAAAAAACATGAATGTTATCAGGCTTATAAAATAATGGCTTACGCAAAGGAAACAGAGGGTTGTCCTTAGGGGATGCACATCTGACTGGAAATAGGTTACTAGCGGGGTGCCGCAGGGTTCAGTCTTGGGGCCAACCTTATTTAATATCTATGGCTCTTCAATGGTATGTGGGGAGAAAGTCTGTTCATCTAAGTTTGCTGATGACACCAAGCTGGGGTGTGTAGTTTGGGATAATGAACAGACACGAAACTTGCAGACTGCATTGTTGCACTTGTAGAAGTGGGTGAAGGAACATACGTTGGCTTTTAACCTGGAGAAACATGAAGTCATGAACCTGGGACATTCAAATAATAAGGCAAAGTGTTACTTAGTCAGTAGCGTCCTTAGGGAAACTACCAAGGAAAAGGATTTAGGTGTTATTATCACCAGCAATTTCAAGAATAACAGGAACTGCCTAGCTACAGTTAATAAGGCAAGGGCTATTTTGGGGTGCATTGCTAGACATAGAACCAGTAGAGATCAGAGGGTCATTCTGCCCCTGTATACCTCATTGATCAGACCCCATCTGGAACACTGCCTACAATTTTAAGCTCCAGTATCCAGAAATTTTATCAACCTATTGGAAAGCATCCAGAGACTGGTGACTACAATGATTAGTTAGTAAATCGGCTTAGTTATCAAGACAGACTCCAGGCATTAAATATATATCCATTAGAGAATAGGTGCCTCAGAGGCGATATGTGCCTTGTCTACAGGATATTTACAAACAATGATCTCTGGGATTGTTTAACACTGCATTTTAATGATACAAACTACTCCACCAGATCACAGGTGCTTCAGCTAAAGGGACAGAGAACAGGAACTAAGAAAAGAGTATGTTTCTTTTGTCAAAGGGTAGTCAATGTATGGAATAGATTACCACCAGAAGTTGTAGGATGTAATTCCATGGCTACCTTTAAGGTGCGCCTAGATACCTACTGTGGTACAAACACTACTGATGGTTATTCCCTTTGAGAAAAGGGTGAACTGTAAATGGACTCTCACCTGTATTGGTTCATATCCTGCTATGATCCCATGATGAAATAAAATTAACAATTCAGCAAGTGAACATACTAAATTATGTGTTAAAACAGGTCAAATAGACTTCCGATGTTTTCTTTTTACAAATGCCTGGTACATCTGGCTAGAAACTGGCTGAAGAACAAATTGGGGGAGAGTGGGAACATAACCCCTGGGCTGCTGGCAGCATTACAACCTAGTGGAAATCTTGACTTGATGTGATATATCAGTCTGGGGCATAGCAAGGGTTAACTAGAAAATGGAGTACAGGAGAACTCTCTCTCTCTCTCTCTCTCCAGCTCTCTCTTGTCAAGAGATATGTACTGTAGCTGGCAGTATTCACACAAGGCTTGACACTAGTATGCAAAAAAAAGGCATTTAACTGAAGTGTTTACCTCTTCCAGTGTGAGCTGTTGAATCAGGAGAAGGAATCACTTCTGTGTTAGTTTTCACTTTGGGCTGGGGGAGGGAGACTGTTCTATTTTTTAGCCCAGGAAACGTTTCTAATTGCATTGCTGCACACAGTTTAACTGCTTCAGATGACTGGTATAACTTTTCTTTGTGACTACTCCGGGACACTAGCTGTCAGGTCAATTCAGGTAGACATGATGAGAGACAAACAAGCTGAAAAAATAGGGCTGGAACTGATCTACTGAATAGAGACTATAGAGTGCGTCATTCAATTGGTGGAGTGACAGTGCTGCAAGTCCTACATTGTTGCTTATCGGACCCGGTGAGGTAAGTTGCTTTTCTTTGCTAGCAAGATGGCTGCAGAGCTCCTCCCCTGCAGCTGTAAAAAGGGGAGTCACCTAGGTACAGGTGGGTAACACACATACCTCCTCAAGTCCAGGCATCTTCAACACTGGACTCAAGGGAAGCTGGTGCGGGGTGGGGGCCTTCTCCTTTATCATCCTCATTGTGCAAGGCATCCCAAAGTGGCTTAGATACAGTCCCAGTAGAGTCAAATGTGACCACAAAGGACTACTACAGAGATGAAGAGGAGTCAGTGGGATTGCCCAGTAGTGGCTATAGTAGCTGTGGTGCTTTGAGAAGTAGTAGCCTGAGTAACGAAAGCACATCAAGCCCAGCCCATAAATCACAAAAAAAAATCACATCATTCATTTGTTCAACATCCATGCCCCCCCACCCCCGAGTCAAATACTACTTCCACAATCCATTGAGCACTTGTACGAGCACTACAAGGCCATCTCTGAATACCTGCTGCTGATGTGGTCATCTTTGCTGACTAATGCTCAGACCTCCTTCTCCAGCTTCTCCATCATTGTATGTGGTGTCATTAAAGTCAACATGTCCTCTGTTTCCAGCATATATAACAGTCCTGATGCTGCTGCCTCATTGTACAATTTTAAATTGCCATGCATCGGAAAAATACCTAAAATGAGAAATAGGAAAAGACAACAGTTATAGAGGTACGATATAAGAAAAAGGAAACAAACAAAAAAAAAATACTTACCTTCCATGGAAAAGCAGTCCAAACTTTAAAAAAAAATATCCAGGCATGGTCCATGTAGCAACAGGATTCAATCACCCTAGTGATAAATACCTGCAAGGTGAAAAACAGTGACAAAAAATGATTAGAAGTACAATGGATTCAAATACTCTCCCACGCTACAACCCATAAAAGGCAAAAAAAAAAAAATACTTACCTTTGCTAGCAGATAGTACAAAGTAAAGTTGTACTTGAGTTGAAGACCATCATCTGGATCCAGTTGTTGTAGACTGCATTTGAAGCACAGCAGCAGCAGCAGCACCAGCATACAAGATTTTGGGAGCACTTCTTTTCTGGGTGACATGCAAATTCTTTCCATCCATGGAAATTCACTTTTATTTTCCAGGCATTAATGTGCATCTTGACAGTTACTGTGGAGACTCATAAAACCCAACACCAGCTAGCAGCAGCACGTGACTTGGGGGAGCAAACACATTTCATTTAATGTTGTCAGAAAAATTCACAGCAGCAATGCATTTGGAATCGTGACCTACTTTGTCTTTCATCCATGCCTGAAAATATTGGAATACTGAATTTATGTATATTGCATTTTTCTAATAAAATCTTGGATTGTGATTTATGCATAAGTAACACAAAGTGCATTACAAGAAGAGTGTTTGGTGTGGTTACATACCGTGAGCTACGTGTGGCAAGGGCTGTCAGCATGAAGCAGCCTGCCCAATTTTTTGGGGTACTACAGGAAAATTCTGGAATTCACAAAATTAATGTGATTTGTAATTAACACACAATTAACACAAAGTGCATTACAGCAAAAGTGCTTGGGTAGTTACACACTGTGAACTACCTGTAGCAGCATGTAGCAGCCTGTCCAAATATTTGAGCATTACAGGAAAATTCTGGAATTCACAAAGATAATGTGAACTATGATTAATGCCCAATTAGCAGAAAGTGCATTAAAACAAGAGTGTTTGTGGCAGCATGTAGTGCCCTGTCTATTTTTTGTGACACTACATGAAAATTCTGGAGTTCACAAAATTAATGTGAATTGTGATTAATGCACAATATTACAACAACAGTGCTTAGAGCAGTTGCACACTGTGAACTACCTGTAGCAGAATGTAACAACCTGTCCATTTTTGTCCAGGTGTCAGCGTGACTCAGTTGGTAGCACATCCACCTCTGGACCAGAAGGTTGTGGGTTCTCGTCCCACACTGGGATTGGACTTGCACCTAAAAATCGCTGGCATCCGAGTGCAGTATTAGGGGGGTGCTGTACTGCTGGGGTGTGCCGTCCTTCGGATGAGACATTAAACCGAGGTCCCTTCTACCCATCCTGGTGGGTGTCCAGGTGGAAGAAAAAGAACTTAGGGCACTCTTCACAAAAAGAAGGGAACATTCCCAGTGTCCTGGCCAACATTCCCCTTCCCACAAACTGGTTCATGCAATTATCCAGGCTGTGTGTAGGTGATGATGTGCAATATGGCTGCCACTACACATTCAGTCACTTCACTACCAGTCTAGCATTGCTTGTAAAGCGCTTTGGGATACACTGTGTATGAAAAGCGCTATATAAATGCTAATTCTTCTTCTTCATTGTGTAGCACTGCAGGAAAATTCTGGAATTCACAAAGATATTGTGAATTGCGATTAATGCACAATTATCACAAAGTACATTACAATAGTGCCTGGGGGCAATTGTACACTGTGAACTATCATGTGGTAGTATGTAGCAACCTGTCAATTTTTTGTGGCACCTCACAGTAATTCTAGAATTCACAAAGATAATAGGAATTGTGATTAAAGCACAGTTAACATGAAGTTCAGATTTTAATGTGCCCCAGATTGTTGGAAGACCCAGGTCCAGCAAAGATATGGTGCACCAGGTTGCAGCAATCAAAGGGAAGTTTCTATTCCATGCAGCAATTGACATAAGCTTGACCATCTTTTTGCAGTCTAGCTTGCATCAATACCAGGGACTGTTTTCATGGAGCTTGCACCCAAGATTTGGCCCAAGGTTCCGTAAAGCTGGCAAACTGTTGTAACTGCACTCAAGATTTGAAAATCAGGCACAGTTGCAGCAAACCAGTACGGCACAAGGAAAGAGTTTGATTCAGGGCTTGATGTAAGCCCTGCACCACCCTTTGAAACTATGGCTCAAAGTGTGTTACAGCAGGAGTGCCTGGGGCAGTTACATACTGTGAACTATCCAGGGTTGAGATGTTTAGGTCCTGGGAATGATGCTTTGTTTTGTGGGCATAGCCAAAGAGCATAGTTGTAGTCTTAGGCACATTCAGGACCAACTTCTCTTTATGAAACCAGTGTTGAAAAGACTGGAAGATCCGCTCAAGAGCACAACTAATTCTGGCTATATTTCTCCCATGCACAAAGACAACAGAATCATCTGCATAAAAAAAGGGTTTAGCAGTTGAGGAGGTGCTGAGCAGATTGTTTATGAAGGGTGTGAAAAGGAAGGGTCCAAGTACAGAAATCCTGTTATAAACAAATCCACAGAATACTCAAAATGTATATCCAGTATGTATAGCTAGTACAGTATACTCCACTTGTAACAGACTCGGTTGTAACGTACATTCAGTTGTAGCGGGCAAACTTAGCTTTCCAAATGCCATTTCCTATTGCCCCAATGTTAAAATTAATGGTTTAAATGGACCAGTAATTCCGTTTGCAACGTCTGCCTGAAGCAATCTGAAAGCAGCACCTTGTCTAATTGAACCCATTAAGTAATTAAGTACTCCAAAATGGTTCTCCTCTCACCAAAGCAGCTTCAGCTGCCAAATTATTTAATTTAATATGTACTCACCCCTACAGAGCAGGAAAATTAAAAAAGGGGGAAATAAGCCATCACCGAATCTCAACTCCTAGCTGGTCTCTTCTGCTGATAGCATAGCTCGTCTTGGCCAAGCGGGCCAACTCTCTTAGGCCTAGGATCCACACCACATGTTCAGGACAGCTAGAGATGGGCAGAGTTCTCTGGGAGGCAGCAGAGCTCCCACCTCCTGCTGCACCAGTTACCCTCAATGCTCAACTGACGCCCCGGTATGCAACCTTGTCACTGCAACCAAGAAGCCGGTATTTCCAATCCTCCAGCAGCGCTCTCTCCTCTTATTCCCGCCATCAAGATGAGTGTCCTAGGACCTTCAAATTGCTCCTCTATGATTCAAATGAGTTTATAAATAAGCTGCAGCAGACTTTCCACAGTGTTTCCCCAAACTAAAAATAAAGACCTATTCTCCTAAACTACATTACTGTAAGTGCCCTGCCTGATGCTGACTTCCCTAAAAACAAGTAAAATGACAAAAATAGCATTAAAATGCAGGAACTCTTCCCCCAACTTAAATGGCCTGTTGTAATGGACGAATTGCTAGTGGACAAAGTAGTCTGTTACAAGTGGCATATACTGTGTGTTTATTTGTGGCATACAGGGTGCAAATACACAGTGCTACTGAGTGAGAAACTGCTAAGCCACAAGACACCCCGGTACTTTGTTCGTAGTCTTCATCAGGGGACCCCCTTGAAGAGGAGGTTGTGCTGGTCTATGTTTGCAGTGAGCTAGTTATGAACAGTTCCCCTTTGTACCTTGGCCAGAACCAGGACACTGGATAAGGGCCTATCATTGCCTACTGTAGTGTTTTTGCCCTTTCCGAAAAGTGACATTAATGTGGCTACCTTCTACATGTTAGAAACTGTTTTTGTCTCAAAGGAGAGGTTAAAAATGTTGACGATTGGCTGGGCAATTTATGGTTCAGCTAACCTGAAGAATTTGGGAGGCAAAACCATCACTGTCAGCAGATTTATCAGTATTTAACCATGTCAGCAGTTTCTGAGCTTCCTTGGCTGTGGCCCTTTTTAGATAGAAATGAGGAGATTGCATATCCTAGCCCAAGTTGTATGAAACAATTTGGGACTGTCAGTTGGAAGTAGGATGGCTGAACTTTTCTAGATTGCAGAAGTGATTGTTAAACAAATCTGTCACCATCTTTGGATCGATGTGTTTAGTTCCATTGACTTTGATGGTCAGGAGGATCTCCATGGTTCTAAGGTTTAGTATGCTATTTATGGAGGCCCAGAGTTTTCTTAGGTCACTTAGGCTGGTTCCTTGCTGTGATTAAAAGTATGAGCTCTTGGCTAGGTTGTATTTTCGCATACATTTGTTTCTTAGATATCTGTAGGCTTCCCAATCTGATTGAAAGTGTGATTTTCATAGGAACATATGAACATATGAAGAAGCCAGCAGAAGAAGGCCATATGGTCTATCAAGTCTGCTCATATTGCAGGGTCCACCGCTTGAGCTAATGTCCCTGCCCCCTCTCCCTACTCCTCCCATCCTCTCTACCCATGATCCTTACCTTCCCCCATGCCTATCCCAGCCTCTCTTAAAGCTTCCCACTGTCTTCAATGAGATGACCTCTTCCAGCAATGTGTTCCAAGAGTCCACCACCCTCTCTGTGAAGTGCTTCCTGACCTCGCTCCTAAACCTTCTACCCTCTAGCTTAAGACTGTGCCCTCTTGCGTTATGGTTGCCACTCAGCTTAAAGAGACTCTCCTTATCAACCTTATTTATCCCTTTCAAGTACTTGAAGGTCCCAATCATGTCCTCTCTCTCTCTCTCTCTCTCTCTCTCTCTCTCTCTCTCTCTCCCTCCTGTCTTCCAGGTATAATGTCTCCATATAATGAGTGATGGATAAATGTGTGGAGCTACTGCTTCCTCTATAGAAGTTATAGGGGTGTTTTGGGTGTGACTAATTTATCAATGTAAGAGTAAGAGGGCGAGGGCAAAGAAGCCTAGTTGGGTGAGCAGGGGGGTCATGGAGAAAGTAGGAAGAAAAAGAGCCACCTTTAGAAGGTACAAGAAAACAGGGAGGGGGAGGACAGAGAGAAACACCTAAAGGAGTCAAGGGAGGTGACAAGGGCAGTCAGGGCAGCCAAGGCATCCCAGGAACTCAGGCTAGTATGGGGCATTAAGGATGGAGAGAAGGATTTCTTTAGGTACATCAGGAAGAAAAGGAACTGCAGATACCAACTAGTGAGGATTAAAAGGGGGGGATGGACACTAAGGCAGAGCAGGCAGAAGAATTAATTGAGTAGTTCTGCTCTGTATTTACCAAAGAGAAAGGGGGCAGTACCCAGAGGGGTTGGGGCAGCCACTTGGGGGGGGGACAGTCAGTGAAATCACATTGGGCAGGATACTGGAGGGCTTGAAGGTTCTGAGGGTGGAAAAGGCACCAGGTCTGGATGGCATACACGCCAGGGTGCTAAGGAAACTGGCGGTTGCCCTGGTGAACCAATTTCAGACCTGTTCAACACTTCTCTGGACTCATAGTGTGTACCGCAGGACTGGAGGATGGCACACATGGTGCCCCTCCACAAGAGTGGTCCAAAGGATGAGCCGGGGAATTACAGACCAGTAAGCCTCACATTCATCATGGGAAAGCTGATGGAGACAATCTTGAAGGAGAGGCTGGTTTCCCCTCCTGGAGGCCAATGGGCTGCAGGACAGCAGGCAGCATAGGTTTGTCTCAGGGAGATCCTGTCAAACTCAACTGGTGGAGTACTATGAATTGGGTAACCAGGCAGTTGGACAAGGGCCATGCAGTGGATGTCCTGTATCTGGACTTCAGCAAGGCATTCAATTTGAAGCCACATGGGAGTCTAGGTAGTAAGCTGGAGAGTACAGGGGCTGGGGCAAAGCTGGTGGAATAGGTAGTGAACTGGCTGCAAGGGAGACAGCAGAGAGTGGTGGTAGGAGGGGAGCTCTCATCACCCAGGGCAGTGACAAGCAGGATGTCACAGGGATTTGTGCTGGGGCCAGTGCTATTTGGGATCCTCATAGCAGACATTTCGAGAGGCATCAGGAGCAAGGTCAGTCTGTTTGCAGATGACACCAAGATGGGAGCAGTGGTGGATGACCTAGAGGGAGGGCAGGGGTTACAGGATGATCTGGCAAAATTAGAGGCCTGATCAGACACTTGGCAGCTGGGGTTCAGTGCTAAGAAGTGCAAGGTGCTACGTTTCCGAGCAAAGAACCCAAGGAGGAGATACCAAATAGGGGACATTCAGCTAGCCAGGATGGAGGAGGAGGAAAAGGATCTAGGGGTAATCATAATGGGATCAACAAACAACTCCACACAGTTTAGAAAGGCAGCTGCCAAGACTAACAAGCTGCTGGGCTGTATTGCCAGGGGCATATACTCCAGGAGGGGGGAGCGATTCTGCCACTGTACAGGTCACTGGTTAGACCATACCTGGAATACTGTGTGCAGTAGTGGAGGCCATATCCGAGGAAGGACATTAGGCTACTGGAGGCAATGTAGTGCAGGGCAACAAAAATTATCCACAGGTTAGAGGATTTGCCCTATGTGAGTAGGCAGAAGGAGTTGAACATGTACTACCTGGAGGAGAGGAGGGACATGATTAAGACATTGAAATACATGAAGGGGATAAATAGGACGGACACGGGAGGGCTTTTCCAGTTAAGTAGGGGAAGGATACCCATGGGCACAATCTGAGACTGGAGGGGGGTAGGTTCAGGAGGGAAATGAGGAAACACTTTTTCATGCAGAGGGTGGTGGCAGGTTTGAATGCATTACCAGCAGAAGCAGTATCCTGTAATACGGTGGGCTGCTTCAAAAGGGGATGGGACAGGGTAATGGGGAGGGTCACTGGAGGGGATGGGGAGGGAGGGACAGCTGCAGTATAAGGGCTGCTAGCTGCAAATTCGATAAACCGTATGGCCTTTATCTGCTGGCGAGTTTGTATGTTCGTATTGTGGGTTGTGCTCTGATCTTTGTGGAGGGAATAAAAAGAACACCTCATCAACTGCTTGTACTGCATCTACTAGTGGATGACTGCTGGTCAGATATATTCATGAGAGCTTATTCTTCATTAAAGGAAAACTACACCCTCATATCTTGTACATTTTATTTGTTTCCATGTCAACAAACAACTCTTTTCATGTAGCTGTTACAGATCCGTGTGATTGATTTAGTTTATTTTCACTGTTCATCTTGGTCCCTGTAACTATCCCATAGTCTTCATTTTCTGGTTGTTGAAATCTCATTGTCCCTGACAGTTGCATTAGCATATGAGAACATGCTGTGTCGGCGCCCATTAGATGCCATGGTATGCCTGTCTGCTTAATCAGACTTCACAGAAACAAGCTGCAGCAAGGTGTGAAATAGCACATTTACCTTCAGTTAGCTTGTCAAACTCAAACTGCAAAAAAAGTAGGGTTACCCAGCAACCGAATAAAGACCCTTAAGCTAGGTCCCATTAAACAAGTATTTAATAGAAGATAAGTTAAAATACAATACAACACAACACAGCAGCACACCCCATGCAAATGTTTCACTTAACACTGACACTTTATCAATGCATACCCATCATGCTTACCTTATCTAAATTTAAAGCACCTTCTTAAAGAGACATAACTTCTCTAAGGTTCATATGCAAAAAAAAAAAAGAATAGTAAGTCTCTGACTAAGATATTGTATTGTATTGTATTTAACTTATCTTCTATTAATCGGATTACCTGGTGCTCCTTGGAGACGGGAGTTTTCCCTAGCTCTCTGAAGGAAGGGGTGGTGACCCCCCTTCTGAAGAAAACTTCCTTGGACCCGGATGACCTAGCTAACTACCGCCCGATCTCTAACCTCCCTTTTGTAGGGAAGGTTATTGAAAAAGTTGTGGCGGCTCAATTAGACAACCATTTGACCATCCGTAGTCTATACGAACCTCTCCAGTCTGGTTTTCGTAAAAGGCATAGCACCAAGACTGCTCTGGTTCGGTGCTCAATGATCTCCTGATGGCGAGAGATCAGAGACGCCATTCTATTCTGGTTCTCCTTGATCTGTCATCAGCCTTTGATACTGTGGATCATGGGGTTTTGCTCGAACGCCTGAGGTCCATCTGTGGACTTTCAGGTATGGTCCTCAGATGGTTTTCATCTTACCTTGAGGGGAGAATGCAGAGTGGTCTCGGGATTACATTCTTCCGGGGCTTTCTCTCTGCCCTGCGGGGTACCTCAGGGATTGGTGCTTTCCCCCATGTTATTCGCAGTATATATGCTACCCCTCGGAGACATTGTAAGATGGTATGAGCTGAGGTTTCACTGCTATGCTGATGATACCCAGCTCTACCTGTCTTTTGCATCTGACCAGGTTAGTGCTGCCTTGGTGTTGAATAATTGCTTTGCAGGCATCCAAGACTGGATGAATACCAGCGGTTTAAGGCTGAATCTGGGAGAGACTGAGGTTATGGTTGTGGACCCCGGCCGCAGAGTTGGGGGTTTGGGGGTAGGGTCCCCTTCCGGAATAATTGTGGGGGGGGGGACTAGATCCCCATTTCTGAATGGGTGCGTAACCTGCGTGTAGAGCTTGACACAGAGTTGACCCTTCGTTACCAGGTGTCTGCTGTTGTCAGGACTGCATTTTTCCATCTTCGAAACGTCTCCAGGATTAGGCACCTGGTTCCTCCTGGTGATTTGCCAGTTTTGGTCCACTCCTTTGTGACATCTCGCTTGGATTACTGTAACTCCCTGTACCTAGGGCTTGCTGGGGTTGATATCCACCGCTTGCAGCTAGTTCAGAATGCAGCAGCACGTTTGTTGACGGGGGTCTCAAGAAGATCTCATATTACCCCAGTGTTGCGCTCTCTGCACTGGCTGCCTATACAGTGGCAGATCACCTTTGAAGTGGGTCTTTTGACCTACAAAGTCCTACATGGGTACGGTCCTGACTACTTGAAAGAGCTTTTATTGCCTTACACCCCTCTGAGACAGCTTCGCTCAGCTGACGAGGGGTTGCTGGAGATTCCGTGGGTTAATTTGAAGTCTTCTAGAGCCCGTGCTTTTGGTTTTGTGGCTCCATCCCTCTGGAATTCTCTACCCCATCCGCTCTGAGAAAGTACAACAGTGGATATTTTTAAATGGGCTTTAAAGTCCTTTTTATGGAATAAGGCTTTTCCATCTATATTGTAATCGGTTTTATTTGTTGAAACTGTTGTTCTGTTTTACTGTATTTTGATGCCTGGTTTTATGAATTTTTGTACAGCGCCTTGAAAACTTGAAAGGCGCTTAATTAAATAAATTTTATTATTATTATTATTATTATTATTATTAAATACTTTTTTAACAGGACCTTCAGTTACTGAGTAGCCCTATTTTTTTACATTTTGATTTTTATGGTTATGTGGTGGCACCAGATTTTGTTTCATGTATCCGCCTTTTAGCTTTCTACATAGCTTTACAAACTATGTGAGTTGTAAATCATGGGTTTTCCCTTTAAATCACATTCAATGTGTGTGTTTCCAAAGAGTTTTTCGCAGAATATTTGTTTCTTTCTGTACAGAGATATATATTGTATAAACAGGTGATCTGACATCATATTCTCATATAATAATGCAGCTCTCATGGACAATACGATTTCAACAACCATGAAATGGAGACCCTCAGGGTAGTTACAGGGGACTAGCATGAACAGTAAAAACAAACTAAAGCAAACACATATAACATTAACAGCTGCAGGAAAAGAGTTGCCTACTGACACAGAAACAAATACATTTTACAAGATATGAGGGTGTAGTTTTCCTTTAAGTTGTATCTCAGTAGTGCTAGTACTACCAATAGCACCACTGCAGTGCATGCTTAAGCAATGTCACCACAATGCCTATATTTTGGGTGGTTGCATAAAGCTGAGGTACCACTTTATGGCAATGTGTATCATCACACTGGCATGCCACAGTTGTCTTTGGGATATCTACATAGATGTATTGCCAAATGTGTAATACTACCATGCTGATTTGGATAAATGAGGGTGTGAGGTGTTTGGTGAACTGAATGAGTGGCACACTTTCATAGCTACTGCCACTTTTCGGGAGATTTTTGTGTCTGCCTTTTTTGTAATGGTCTTAGAGTGTATTTCACAGCCTTTTTTTAGTTTTTCTTTGTCTAATTTTTCCTTTGCCTTTTGGTGCCTGCCTTCCTCATACATTCAGACACACACAGCCAGCTCAGTGGCACTGAGGGCTGAGGCACTGGACACCTTACCTTGCCTTGCACTGCACCAGTGACCTGTGTTTTGGAACAGCCTTGGGTCATCAGGGTGCCAGCATGGGGGGGGTGAGAGGAGTGGGATTGAGTGAGCTGTCAGGCTGCTCTCCTCTTCTGGGAGTGGTGGGGGTGGGTTGCTGCCCTTCCCATAGTTCCTTCCCCACCTGGTGAAGGTCCAGTGGGATAACATAGATGGGCAGGGGTGGAGGTCCAGTTGGGTGGAAGGGGCTGAGCTGGCTTCCGGTGTGCCTGCATGACTCCACACACATGTACGGCAGTGTACCAGGGCCCCGGAGGGGAATACAGGGAGAAAACCAGAAAAAGCCTATAAAAATTAAAAAAAATTCAGGCACACACTGTACATTCTAAAATCTCAAACCCAGTGTAAAGCATCATGGATATAAAAACTGTTGTGTAAGAGCAGACTGATTAGGCCTAACCAGAACTAAGGTTACCTTTTTAACAGGATTTTACAATTGTTCCTGCCTACACTGAGAACAAACAGCAGACACATGTCCTGCTGGTAATCCTCAGTGTGGTTGCTAACTAAGCCAAGAACCAGGTCAGCTCCAGAGAATGTCAGGCATTTATGACGTTTAGAGATAGCATACTAGAATGGCAGTTAGGAAGAAGAGCAGTGTGTGTGATCCAAAATGGATACAGTCTGAGAACAAGTGTGCAAATAATTTGATTTTGTCTACTATCTCCAAAACACACATACTCTGAAGACGAAATGCACCAAACAATGTGGATCCTTGCCGGCCTGGTAGTGCTGAGGGTTGAGGAGCTGGCGCCACACCTCACACCATGCCGGCAATCCAGGTTCGGGAACAAGCTCAGGTGCCAGGGGTTGGCAGGGGGAGGGAGAGGATCGAGTGTCTGATGGACTGAACTCCTCCCCTGGGGTGGGATCCAGGGCTCGCTTGGTGCAGCATGGAACCTCTGGTGGAGAGTGGAGGTAACTCGAGAACTGAGCCGCATAAGAGGGGTGGAGTGATGGCAGATGTCAGTGACCAGGATCTCGCAGACATCATTGCACGTCACACTCCTGGAGGGGACTATATAAGAAAAATACCCACATTCAGGGATAGGTGAAGGCAACATCACCCCTGAAGCCACCCTCCAGACACTGGGCACTCTCCTGGACTGAGCCCAGCCTGACACGCTAGATTTCAGATAGAGCACCCTGGGTGGGTAGGGCGGCCCCACCTCCAGGGGTTCAGAGCCAGGGGAGTCCACCGGACTGGTGCCAGGATGAGGTGTCTCTGGTAGGAGGTAGAGCCTGGGGTAGTGGTGGCTGCCAGAGAGAGTTCCTCGGTGGATGGTGTAAAAATAAAATACACAAAAAAAAAAAAAGCAATGTAGATCCTCTAGTTCTAGCCAATAAAAGTCTAGTCCTCCACAGTAAAAGTTGAGTGCAGTATCCTGTGCAAGGGAGAGGATCATAAAGGTTGAAATGAGTGAAGTATTGGCAGGGTTACACCTCAACAGAAGTTGGTGCTCCACCTGCAGCTGGTGCAGAATGATCTCTGGATCAGCAAATGGTACTCTGAACATATTATGGCTGTGCTGCGACACCTGCACTGCCTTCCCATCAGGTGGTGTACCACTTTCATGATCTTGCTGTTAGCATACAAGGTCCTACACAGATAGGGGCCAGACTACGTCAAAGACCTCTTATTTTGGTATGCACCTGTGTGACCACTTCGCTTTGCTGAGAGTAGGTTCCTTGTCATTCCTAGAGTGTGTTTGAAACTTTCTCAGGAGAGGGCTTTCCTGGTAGCTGTTCCACTGTTATGGAGCTCTCTCCCCATTCAAATGAGGAATGCCCCATTTAGGAGGGCTAACACATGATTATTTTCTCAACTTGGAGTCTTAATTTGGCACTATCTCTGATTTTAGTAGTAGCTGCAGTTTATGTTTTATCTTAATATAAATTGTAATGGCTCAACAGACTCCCCGCATCTCCCTGGAGCCCAGGATCGGTCCTTCAAGACCAGTCTCAAAGCTCATCTGCTCGAATCTTCAGCCTGTGACTATCCCTAACCCTCTCTTCCTCCTGCTACTCCTCTTGAAGGGGCTCTGTAGCATAATTCTATCTCATAAATGTTACAGTATGATATATATGGAAAACAAAATGTGTATTCATGTACTACCTATATATTAGGCATATTATAGATGATGCTAGGTCCTCTTCTCTCAAAGACTGTTGTTTCATTATCTCCTGTCTGTGTGATTTTGTGCATTATCTTTCTTCCATGGTCACTGTACTTATAATATTGAATAATTTTTTGTGTGTATAACCTCCATTACTTGTTTTCTCTCTTGTTTCTATTACCTGAACACTATACAGTGTAATATTATATGCATATGCATGATGATCTGTGAGCCACTCCAAGCCATTTGGATGGGGTGCTATAAAAAAAATGCCTTGTCTTGTATTGCCAAATATCTGACCATGCACCACCAATAGTCTATCAATATGACCTGTGCAAATCCCATCCTGAGGATCCTGCATAGTTTACACTCCTGGACTCTGGGGGATGTTCATCCTTGCTCCACTACACCAATGTCTTCTTGGTTATGAAGGTTATGGAAGTGAATAAAATTCTTGGGCTCCACCTTGACATACATCTTCCTTCCAGAAGAATGGCATATTGAGGGTGGGTCAATCAGGGAAGTACAGCAGAAAGAACAGATGATAGTCATAGGATGAGGGCCACTGGTGCTCTCATGTTCTGTGCTTCTCAAATCATGTTGCAGGCAGTCATCAGGTATCTGGGAGAGGACTGGCCCAAACCTGTGCAGACTTTGGAGGGGCCATAAAAATCTATTTTTTAAAAATCCACTTTTTTGAAATTGCTCGTGATATCTATTTATTTATTTATTTAGTTTTTGTTGACCGGGTAAGTGCACTAGGCAAATTCTGCCTATTTTCAGGCACGACCCGGGGGAGGGGGATACAGATGAATGCCAACTGACCTTGAACCAGATTAAGCAGTTGGTGGTATTTTTTTCAGTGAGTGAGGGAAATTTGGCCAGGACACCAGGGAAATTCCCCTACTCTTTTCGATAAGTGCCATGAGATCTTTAACATCCTCCTGGACTACCACCAATCCAGGCAGATGGGACCTTGGTTTAATGTCTCATCCGAAAGACGGCACCTCAGAAGTGCAGCACCCCTCTCATGCTGCACTACAGTGTCAGTATTGGGATATTAACCCAAGTGCCAGATGTGGGAACTGAACTCACAGCCCTCTGATCTCCCAGCCTCAGAGGTGAGTGTGCTACCTACTGAGCCACTGACACTATATCTATGATATACAGACCTCCAGCACAGGGAGATGAGTTGGATAAGGTACTTGATGAAGCCATCATCAGGATGACAAGTAAGGGGGGGAGTGTTGCTAGCTGGTGACTTCAATCTGCAAGATGTAGATTGAAACTTCCAACTGCAGCTTTGACAAGGAGCAGGGAAATCCTTGACTCCCTGCAAGGGGCTTTTCTCAGGCAACTAGTCAAGGAACCCACTTTGGGAATGGGCAGTGGTGGACCTGGTGCTTACAAACAAGGAAGGCATTGCAGACATTACAGTGAGCAGTCCCCTAGGCACCAGTTATCACTGTACATTATGGTTTAACATTAAGACAGAAATAGAGGCAAACCCAATGAGAATGATGGTCCTGGACTTTGAAGAAATGGGAGACTGCCTCAGAAATGGCCTCGGGGGGTGGGGGGGATTTGCCAGGGAGGATAGAGGCACAGTGGAGAAAAATAATTAAGGCAAACAAAACAAAAAGCCCGGCACCAGACAACACTGCTATAAAAGGAAATACTTACAATGCTGTTGCAATACATAAAAAAAATAATTTTTTATAGATATAGGACCCACCTAAGAACATAAGAAGTGGCCAGAAGATGGGGACCAAGTGATCCATCTAGTCTGCCCCAAAATTTCTACCCCCCCTTCCTAAGACTATGCATCCCATAGTCCACCAACATTTCATGCATTACCTTTGCACTTTTTTAAGGTGTACAGTGCAACATAGTAGAGGATCTTATATAGTCCCACGTATCTTAAAGTGACACTGCTCATCCATTTCACAGCCTCAACAATTACATACTGGTGAGTTACAATAGTAAACATATATAAATAAATACACAATAAATATTTCAGTGCCAAAGTACATTGGCTCAAACTCCTACTGTGATAATAAAGTGCTCCCTTTTCAACAAACGTTCATTAAAACCCAACACAGTTATTTTTGATATGATCCATAATTTATTACTAGAAACATTTTTATTTCATAGATAATCATGGTATAGTCAAAACCGATTCCCTGTACTGTAACCTCTACTGAACTTTAAAAATAGTCTTGTCATTTATAAAAATCCACATAATTGTATGTCATTACTTTGTCAGATTTTTCAGTTAATATAATTTCTATTAGGACAACAGCAACAATAATCCTAAGAGGGATCTGAGTACCATGCCCATGCTGAATTTGTGTGGTTACTTGTTTAGCGCTTGCTCCAGTGATACTGCTGTTTTGGCTCATTTGTTTTTTGAAGTGCAATATCAGGATTGTGCTGGGGATCAATGGGCATATGGGCATAAGATGTCTGAGGAGCCAGTTGTTCAGTACCGGCAATCTTTTCTAGCACAGAGCCGAATAGAATCCCCCCCCCTCGTGATTTAGCCCATGTACTTTTTCAACATGGAGAATCAGGGAATCCATTTTTACAGAGTGGAAACAGCATCCAGGCACCTCCTTTTAATAATAATAATAATGGGTCACAATGTAATGGAGAAACAGGAGCCACAGTGGACATTAAGGAGGCCTTTGGACAATTAGAAAAAGTGGCACTCAGAACTCGACACATGTATTGGCAACATCTTAGTGAGGAGGCAGATTAGAATGTGGACAGAGTGCCTAGAGGCAAAAGAATAACTAAACAGCTATCATTTGGCCACAAAAGAGAAAACTTTATGTCCAAATGGGCTAAACATGCCTTTCTGTCCTTGGCAGGCTTTATCAGATTAATATTAGCAGATGGTAGAGAGGTACAGGTAGAGGAACAAATTAAGAGACCTAGAAGAAAAAGTGGACATAGTCAAAATGTTTGAACATGTTCCTGAATACCAGACTTAACAAAAATACTAAGAAACACCATAGCGAAGAATGATACCAAAACTAGTGATGCTGAAAAGAAAACATTTCTTCAGGATAAAGAAGATTATGAAAGGCCCTATATTTTATTGTAAAAAAAAAAAAGAAAATACAAGCTGGAACCAATCAATGAGTACACCTAAATCCATCATTAAGAAAATCCATCAAGGGGCATTTTATACAAGTAGATCATATACATACAGTTCTAGCTCTTCCCTTGTTTAGGGAAGAGTCCTCCTTGATCTCAGCATCTCCAGAAACAAGTACTGAGAGAGGACACATACCAGGGACCACTACCAAGAAAGAGCAAGCAGACCATCAGGTTTTGAAAGGAACAAAACAAAGAACTTGAAAAGGAAGTAGAAGAAGAGGAGGCAGAAGAGACCTGAACCCCACAGCATATACAGTATATCAAAATATTCATAGTCAGATTCTGAACTTAGTGTTTTGAGCAAATGGCTTTCTTTTGTACCATCTAAAACAGGGAATCACTTTGAGACCTGTATAGATATGTATACAGTTTGTAGAACTTTAAATCTCAAAGTTTATTTTTTTTCAAAATGCCCTTACAGACAATGGACACTGCACCTGTTCCACCCTTCCATAGCCCAACCCCTCAATGTCTCGCATGGACAATTCAGATATTTTAAATAGACGGACACAAACATTGCAATGGAAATTTGTGTTTTTCCCTCAGTACTGCATAGCAGTTTCCATATTTGAGAAGCTACATAAAAGGAGCTTAGAGACATTATTTAAGAGCCAGCAGGAAGGTCTGTTTTTGAATTGTACTCGGGAGGAGTTTCAAGCATTGACTAATCTAGCCGGTAATCAGTAAATCATAATTAAGCCTGCTGATAATGTAGTGAAAATAGTTGCCCTTGATGTAGATATGCACACTGCAGAGGCTGAAAGGCAATTGGGTAATATTCATCATCATAGGCTTCTAGAAAGATTTTAAAAGGGAGCTAGATCAAGTGATAAAAGAAGCAATCATGAGGGAAAGGGGAAATTGTGTAACCAGGAAAGGCACACTAAGAGGAAGCTTGTTTCCAGGTGTGACCTGGGAGCACAAGGAAGTTAAGTGACTTGCTCAGGGTCACACAGTATGCAAGCATGGGCTGTGGGACTCATAAGGGGTCCTATCACTCAAAAAAACATTGACGGTACAGAATCCTGTCAAGGCAGATTATTAAATACTGCCCCAAATCCACAAAGACATAAATAATCCACAAGACAGACCTACAGTAGCCAGTGTAGGTTATTTAATGGAATTGCTGGCCCAGTACATTGATGCCCATATAACATCAGTGGCATAGAGCTTACCAACTTATATAAGGGACTCCATAAACATGGTTAGAGTACTTAATAATATGGCTATTGAAGATTCCTGGTATTTGGTTACCATGAATATGGAGTCCCTTTGTACAAATATACCCCATCAAAGGGGGTTGGAGGTCCTTAAAAGGGCACTGAGGGAATACATAGACTATGAAAATAGCTATGTTGATATTTTTTTTTACTATGTCTAACTGAGAAAGTCTTATGTTGCAACTTTGTAATTGCAAGGGGCAGTCATGGGGACAGCCATGGTCCCAAACTGTATGAATATTTACTTAAGTATATGGGAACAGGACTATGTGTTACAACCAGAGGTCAATCCTTTCTTTGACCTCCTTGATATGTGGAGGTGATACACTGATGATGTCATAATGGTGTGGCAGGGGTCTTAGGAAGATTTAGAAAGTTCATGCAATACCCTGAAAGTACCAACAGACACCTTAGATTTTCAGTGCTAGCAAGTCAAACTACAAAACAATTTCTGGATCTTGAAATTGCTAAAGATGAAGAGGGAGGACTTCAAACATCATTGTTCTGGAAACCTACAGATACTAACTCTCTACTACATTTTGCTAGTTGTCACCCCCACCATACCATTGAAAACATCCCTAAAAGCCAATTCCTATGCATTAAGAGGAACTGCAGTATGAAGAAGGACTTTCAAATCCATGTTGACATGTTAACAGAGCAGCTTAGAGACAGTGCATACAGATAGGAATGTATTAATAGGGCCAGGTAAGCAGCACAGGACATGGATAGGAATATCTGATCTGGTATTTAAAGGAGAACTAAAGTCAAAATTTGAAAAAAAAATGTTGTGTAGAGTGTTTTGATTTGTAGGTATACTCCTAGTAAGGCCTTCCCTTTATTTGCTGAAAGGATTTTTTTTTCTAAATTTGCTTGCTGCATTTATGGCCCCTGGGGATCACCGTATTAGCATTTCTAATGGCCTTTCTTGTTCCTACAATGCCTCCTATCCATGTGACTGTGATGTATCCAGGACCATTGATTCAGAGAGTAATAACTGCTGCAGCAGCATCTACCTTTATGGGCCTGAGATTCTGGCTTCAACTAAGTAGCTATCTAATCCAAGCTTCTGTTTTTTATGTATGTGTTTAGGTCTAGTCAGCAGAAGTGAATGTTTTGTTTTTAAAGACTTTCATTTTATCAAACTACACACAACCATTAGCAATGCACACAAATCACACAAGGTCACAAATGCCACAGATGCTACAATTAGTGAAGACTCTATCTGTTTCCTTGCAGAATAGCCCCTCAATTATCCCTCAGACATTTGCCATGTGCTTAGAACTCCATGGACAGGGAGAGTTAATTACCACAACAGCACTACTACTACTATAAACTTGAGAAAACACAGCTCTTGTTGAAGTAATGGTGCAGGGCACATCACAGTCACATGGGACAGGAGACATTGTAGGAACAAGAAGATCCATTAGAAATGCTAATATGGAGATCCCCATGGAGACATAAAACCAGCAAACAAATTTAGAAAAAAACACTTTTTTCAGCAAGTAAAGAGAAGGACTTACTAGAAGTATACCTACAAATCAAAACTCTCTGCACAATGTATATATATTTTTTTTGTAAATTTTGGCTTTAGTTCTCCTTTAACTATTTTGTGAAGAAGTCACTGTTAATGTTACTGAAGGGGTGGAGAGGAACAAAATATGCAAAATATGCAAACTAAATCACAGATTAGATAGAACTTTATTAGAACTTACTTTATCCAATCAAATGACATCACAAAAGCGACTAAAGAACATTGGACTAGGATTAGTACAGAACACACACTGAAAGATGTGGGGGAAAATCTTCATAGAATGATGTATGAGAGAGGGAAGAAAATGACAGATAGTGAAACCTGAAGTTATTTTGCAAAACTTCATGCTCAAACATGACTATCCCACTCCCCCCAATACTTTCAAGTGTGGAGAGTGTAAGTATTGTTCTGTTATAATTAAGTTACTTACCTTTCAGATTCATGAAGAGGGATCAGAATATCAGGCATGGGATTTCATCAGTTGTGATAGCACGAGTTGTAATTTATTTGGAAAAATGTGATGGCTTTTCTTTCTATGTTGGTAAAACCAAAAGATGGTTTAAAATCAGAATAAGGGAACATGTAATAGCAAATGAGAAGTTAGAGGAAGATAATTAATTGGCTCTAATTATCAGAAAAACCTCAGGGTGACATAGATTTAAGTTTCAGGGAATAGAGAGTCCTAGATTGGATCCATAAAGGGGTGACCTAGATAGGAAACTTTTACATTGTGAAGGGTTTTGGATTTTTAATCTCAGGGCTATGGAATCACCTGGTTTAATAAGAGATTTGAACTGGCTCCCTTTCTTAATGAATAACTAATTGCAAACTTAAAATGTTAGAATATTTAAATATGGTAATACTCTAGGATATGGTTAGTTTGGAGAGAAATTGTTCAGTATAGGAATACAGTAGAAGCTGCTTAACTGGGACACCTCTGTGGATGCCTTTTCATCCTGATTAAGCAGCTGTCCCGATAAAGAGAAGTTCATCTTTTTGCTCACTTTCTAAGTCCTACCTCCAGAGCAACATACCTGATAGCCTGACAAATGCTCATGGTACTACAATACACTGTCTTCTTTTATTTTCTAGCAGGAGCAGAGTTATTTTTAATAAAGATACATATGTAAATGAAATCTATAGCAGTATTTTACTTTTAGTGTGCAACTGATACTGTGGCCAAGTCCACTTGTTTGCATCATCTGTGATGCCACCACACTGACACTGTACAAGAACCAGTTCAATAATGGAGAGAAAATCAAGTAATTAAAGAAGTTTAACTTTTGTTATTTTCATGTGTAAACACAGTGAGCCATGAGACTACAATCCCCATGTGCAAATCTGTGACACCAAACGTCAACACACTGACACGGAGAGGAAATCGGGGATCACCATCAAGATCAGGTAAGCAACAGCTGAGCAGATGAAGCCACTAAAATGTTAAAATGGAAGTTATGGGGGGGGCGTGGTCTAGCCACCGAGGAAGATGGCAGCATAGCTCGGTAGCTCTCATTAGACCTTAGCCCATCCGTGCTCAGATGCCACAATCCCATGGAGTCTCCCATCATAAACAACAGCTTAATGCATGAGTAATACCCTACTTGCTGAGCAGTGTGTTATTTCAGCGGATTTCGGAGCACATACACGACTTTGGTGGCGCTGTGATCTGGATTCATTTTGGCCTGCTTGGGGCCTAGACCACATGGACCTCATATTTGTGCACCACAGGCTTGGCAGTTAGCAGGTTGGCTGTATCTCTATCCCCCCCCCTCCACTGGAGGCTGTCTCTAGTCCACAGATCACCTAATACCTTGCTGACCATAAGATGGTCTCTTTATGTCGTCTCAAACATTGGAGAGTCGGAGCCTGAAAATGGAACAAACAATGGCTATTGAGGAATCCTTGCAACATATTACAAAACTCCTGGAAACTTTAATTACCAGAGTCAATGATATCACCCTAACCTTAACAGATACTACTAAAGATGTCCAACAACTACAGGACAGAATGAACGTGGTGGAGCAAAGAGCAGAAGCCTGCAAAGTGCAGCAAGCTCAAGTATGGCAGCGGCTCCAGCAGCATGAAGAAAGGCTTGCAGCGCTTTGGGAGAGGGCCGAGGACCATGAAAACTGCAGCCGCCATAATAACTTGCAGATAGTTGGCCTCCTGAAGGGGGCTGAAGGACAATCAATGGAGCAATTCTTAAATGAAAATTTGCCTCACATGCTAGGGGACTGATGAAGAGGCCCAATTGAAACTGATAGGGCACACAGAGTCTCTGCCCGGGTAAACAAACATTCCAATACACCCAGGCCCATTGTGGCCAATTTACTGTGATACACTACTAAAGAGAGAATGCCTCTGGTCACCAGGGACTTAGGGGAATTTTCCTAGCAGGGTGCCCCAATTGCCATATACAGGGACTTCACCCAGGAAATGGCTGAGAGGTGGAGAACATTTGGGACTTTCAAAAGATTTCTATACCAATGTGACTTCAAGTTTAAATTCAAAAGTCTTACTAGATTACATGTTGTCAAAGAAGGTCATGAACTCATTGCAGATCATCCAGGGGACATAGAAGGATGGATTGCTCGACTATTGCCAGGCCATCAGTATCCTACTACAAATCCCAGGAAGCTTTGGGAGCCTCCTCCTGCACCGCCTCTGGGTAGGAACCTTTTTTCTACATATGGTTCCCCTGCATCCTATTTGCAGACTGGACAGGTCCCACACCAAAAGGGTCTCCCAGTGAAGACTGCCTCTCAGATGACTGGCTCCAATGCCAATTCATTGTGACCAGAGCTGCAGGCATTCAATTTGCAGCCCTCCCTTCCTCAGCGAGGACTAAATCCATTATCTAGGCCAAGACAGAGACCTAGGAGTGGCCCACAATATTCGGCTTCCAAATCCACGGCAGCTCCACCGCAAAGATCTCCAGGGATGAACCCTCTCCTATGCTGAACCAAGCGGCTAATGGAATCCAGGATATGGACACCAAGCAAGTGACAGACTGGGGGGATCTCCCTGAAACATCCTTAGTGGAACTGGTAGACACTCTTTCACCAGTCTTTCCTTGTCTCATCAGCTACCCGGCTGCAGTGGCACAGACACCTTTAGATCCTGGATGTACCCCTCGGGGCTCCCCCGAGCAGACTGAAGGCTAATTTATTGGACTTCCTGGAATTGGACAGTCTATCTGTTTTTTGTACTTAAAAGGGGCAGTAAGGTTTAGGTGCAAGTTTATACTCCACAGTTTCTTTTCTCTCCCCACTATGTCCTCCTCCCCCCCAGCCTATTCCACGGTCCTAGTATAGCTATGTGGATCTTGCTATATCCTTTGCTCCTCCCCCGCTGGCTAGATAGTTGCTTCAATGTGGCTCCATTTTGACTAATTGGTATTGCTAGTTATGAAGGCAAGTGGGCGAAGCAGCCCTCCCGCCCCCATGTAACATATGAGCAGCAGTTAGCTCCCAGGTCTGGGGCACTCCCACCTTACATAGGGTGGTCTCTCTTTCATTTATGGCAAGCAACCAGCAGGTGGGTAAGCCCACCTCCCCCTACCCCCCCATGTGGTTCGTGTTGTCCAGCCAAGGGTCAGGGTGGATATGGATGAGTCTGTTCTCCATATCATCAACACAAGACCCTCCTAAGTTGAATATTGGGGATAGCTTACATGCAGCGTACATATTTATATTACCCTCATTTGCACTGACCCCCAGTCTCACACTACTGTTGTTATTGTGTCTCTCTTTGACCCTGTTCCATTTACTACTGGGCTAATTGCCCATTCTGATATTGAATTACTGTATCTAACTACTAATTAGCTTTCTGTTTATTGTTTCTAGGATTGCAGTTACAGCCCTATCTACATCTTAGAAATGCTGCCTGGATGTTACCGGTGATGCTTATATCCTTTACAACAATAGTACATGTATTGATAATGCTACCCTCCCTCAGGTACTTGGTGGCTGCTCAAGTTGGTAACCTCTCTGTCCCTCACTCAACTGGAAGCCTTGTAAGTACCTCCTATTTTCTATTGTGTGGTAAAATGTCTACTACTCCTGAAGCCCAACATGGATATCACTGGTTATCCTGGAATGTGAAATGGTTAAACCATCCTGTTAAACTTACAGAAGTCTTACAACACTTGAAATCCCTGAGGACAGACATTGCCCTCCTTCAAGAAACCCACCTGTTATCTAAATGTTCCAACTGGTTAAAAAAACTCTGGGTAGGAGAAGTGCTGGCCAGCTCCTCCAACTCTAAATCTAAGGGAGTAACCATCCTCATTCATCATGCTTCCCCCTGAGTGGTGAAAGAAGTCAAAAAAGACACTCAAGGCCGTTGTCTAGTAGCAAAGCTCTTTTCCCCTGCAGGTGCTATCCTATTGGGCAACTTGTACACTCTCAATGTTGAGCATGTGGATTTTTTCCACACGATCAGCTAGACCATATTGGAGCTACAGTCAGAGGGTTTGCTGTTCCCTGTAATTCTGGGTGGGGACTTTAATATGGTAGGAGATACATTTTTGGACAAATCCCATCCCGCTCCTCATGCTAACCCCAAAGCCAGGCAATCCCTCCAATATATGTTAGAGGAATGGGCCTTCACAGACATCTGGCATAGGAACCACCCTACGGGTAGGGATTTTTCCTTTTACTCTGTGCCTCATAAGTCCCACAGTCATATAGACTTCTGGCTTGCTAATGAATTAGCAGCCAGATGCCTTTCTGACTCTAACATCTTCTCAATTCTAATATCAGATCATGCCCCCTTCTCAGTGAGATTTACCCCTCCAGGGCTTCGCTCTACTGGAACTCACTGGTGCTGTAACCCACAGCTTCTCCAGGACTCAGACTTTCACCCATACCTCGTACAGGCCACAAAATACTATTTTTCTCTCAATGCAGATTGTGGGGTTTCCCCATGTACTGTCTGGGAAGCGTTTAAAGGGGTATTAAGGGGTCACATCATTGCCTTTTCAGCAGCACGTGATCAGAAATGTAGGCAAACTTTAGTCTAGCTCCAAGCAAACTTAGTTGCTTTAGAACATTGCTTTAAAACTGTCTCACAAACTACCCCAGATAATATCCTTTATAAGCAGATTGTTGGCCTTAAATATCAAATTAATACAATTTTACATCAAAAAGCTGAATGGCACCTCTTGAGGGCAAAACAGGCCTACTGGGCTGGCAGTGAGTGTGCAGGGAAGCTACTTGCCTTTCGTTTATAGAAACAGCAGGCAGCTACACGAATACATGCCCTCCACACCTCTGCGGGCTCCACAGCAACCAATCCCAAACAAATCAATGCTACTATGCAGCAGTTTTATCAATCTCTCTATCAATCTCAGTCCCCCATTACTGCTCCAGAGCTACAGCAGCGTTTTGCCAAGTTCTGTCGACAAACCCCTTTACTGACTCTCACTCCTGAGCAGGTGACCCTTCTGGAAGCACCAATCTCTTGTGCAGAGCTCCAGCTGGCATTATCCCAAATGGCATGGGGGAAAGCCATGGGACCAGACGGTATGTCTGTGGAGTTATACCAGGCCCTTGGACCAGATATTCTCCAACCACTGCAGTGTGTCTTACACTTTGCCCATACCTCCGGACCTCTCCCTCCAGCTATGAAGGAGGCAATAATTTCCCTTCTTGCAAAAAAAATAATCTGATCCTATGGAATCTGCCAACTTTCAGCCGATAACCCTTCTATCAGTTGACACAAAGATACTAGCCAAAGTATTGGCATCTAGGCTGATGACTATTCTCCCATCGATTATACACCCTTCCCAAATGGGGTTCATGCGGGGAAAATTGGGGATGGATAATACCAGACTCCTTCTAAACCTGAAGTGGTATGCCTCCAACTCCCCCTTCCCTCTAGCAGCTTTCATGGTTGATTTCTCCAATGTGTTTGACTCTATAGAATGGCAACATCTCTATCAAGTTCTTCTTAGGTATGGCTTTGGTACCTTGTTTATGCAGTAGATACGTACTCTCTACTGTTCCCCCACAGCCCGTATCCTCACCAATAGTGAGATCTCCACCCCCTTTGAGCTACATAGAGGCACCAGACAAGGCTGCCTTTTATCTCCCTTACTATTCCTGGTGGCCCTGGATCCACTGATCAGAACATTAATCGCCTCCCCACAAATTCAAGGCATTGTCGTCGCCAATCAACTCTACTTGGTAGTAGTCTATGCGGATGATCTCCTGCTAACCCTCTCTAAGCCCCAACAAACCCTGCCAAAAGTGATTCAGATGTTAGAAGAATTTGGAGTGATTTCTGGTCTTTGTATTAATCAAAAAAAAAATACATCTTAGCCCCCTTAAATAACCACTGTACTAAGTCCTGCATTCAAGGAACTAATGTGTTCTGGGCGAGCACCAGGTTTACCTATTTGGGAATTTGTATACCAACAGCCTGGCAGGCACTCGAATCTGTAAATTTTTCACCTCTGCTGGCACAACTAACAGTAGAAGTTGAGAGATGGCGTAAGTTGCAACTTTCTTTACCTGGAAGGATAGCAGCTCTCCACATGCTAGTTCTACCTCGTGTCATATATCTGCTAAATAACCTACCTATCCCTCTCTCACCTAAGCTTTTTACTTCTTTAGAGAAACTAACAACCAATTTTCTATGGGACTCCAAACCAACCCAGTGGGGTAAGCATAAATTGAGGGCACATTGGTCCCAGGGAGGTCTTAATGTCCCCTGGTACTATGGTTATTACATTTCATGTATAGCTGCACAAGCTACCAAGTGGTTTGTGCCCAACGCTATGGGTCCCCCAATATGGGTTCAATCGGAATCTGACCTGGCAGATGCAATACCCTTATATAAGCTTCTCACTCCACAGTCACGCTTGACACACTCCCTTCCACTCACAGTGTTATGCACAGCCCACTCCTGGAAGCGCCTTAGGGCCAAATCTCATTTGCCTAGACAGTCCTGGAACCCTCCGATACAATATGCCCCTCTATGGCACAATAACCTTATTCAGATGGATGGGGTGTCAATCTGTTGGTCTTCTTGGTACAAAGCTGGAATTCAGGTTGTACAAGATCTTTCTCCCTCAGGAACGTACCTCCTGCCTCCCTTTGATCAGTTACAAAGACAATTTTCTCCGCCACACAAAGAACTTTGGAGATACTTACAAATTCGCAGTGTATTACACTCCCTTCTTCCCAAATCACAGGAGATCACACAGTGGTCATGGTTAGATAGCTTGCAGCGTCTTCCTTCCTGTAAGGGAGTTATGGGTGCTTCTATAGTTCTTGGAGAGACTCACAATCCAATACAACTTTGTCTTGCAAAAAGAAGTGGAAACTATATACTGGCTCTCCCATCTTTGACACTCAATGGACTTATTATCTTAAGGAGATATACTGCACATACAGTGACACCAATAGTCACTTCCTACATTTAAAAACGTTACTGTTGTGGCACCGCACACCAGTGATTCTCCACTCTCGTGGTTTGCTTGGCCATAACAAGTGTTGGCACTGCTCCCAGGAAGAGGCACATATTCTTCATATTTTATGGTCCTGCCCTAACTTGGTAACTTATTGGAAGATGGTTGCCTCAGATATTTCTCTAGTACTTAAGCAAACAATTGATTTGACTGACACCAAACTATGTTTAGGGGACACTTCCACTTTGATTCAGCTATCTAAACCCCTTAAAGACTGGACCCTGGTAGCCATCCTGGAGGCTAAACACCTTCTCTTCAAGTTTTGGTGGCAGTCTGGCACCCCTACTCTTACTGCCTGGCACGCAGCTTTGGCTAAGCTCTCTCTGTTTGATAGGTTTTCCCACCTTCAGAGAGGTAATCTCTGCCATTATCACCAGAGATGGGACCCATATCTTAGCTCCCCTTTTTGCAAAACCCCAGAGCAACAATCTAATCCACTTACTTAGTAGGCCATCGGTATTCTGTTAGTCATATTATAGATTATGTTATGGCAAGATGCGTGTCTGCCATAAGATATAACCATCTGCCCTTATCCTGGGCTTAGTTCATTTCTATGCACTACTCTCCTGAAAGTACTATAATGTTTAAGAATAACTGTAATATGAAACTCAGGTATCTAGTTATTTAGAACATATAATCAGAACGTATGTGTGCTGAAGAACAACACCTTTTTCATTGTACCTTTCGGACTGTACCGAAGTTTGTAATCGGTAAACTGTGCTGCTTACCTTCTACTGTATGAAAGCACTTAAAAAACCTCAATAAAATATTATATGATTAAAAAAAAAAAAGAAGTTTCAATGAAAGTTTACCAAAAAAGTGGCAATTTATTATCACATTGGGGTAGTTGGTCCAATGAACTTTGTCACTGAGATATTTATTGTGTATTCTTTTATATGGGTTTACTATTGTAACATCGGTACGAAATTGTTTAGGCTGTAAAATAGATAAGCACTGTCACTGGTAGTAAGGATAGGGAGGGTGGCAGGTGGAGACTGTGCAGAAGAGGATGACGATAAAGCAAACATATTAAACAGATACTTCTGCTCAGTCTTCACAGTGGAGGGAGGGGGTACAGGCCACCATGGAGCAGCAGGAACAAGGGAAGAGGAGGTGGACACAAGTCCATTTTGAGAGGAAAGAATCCTAAAGGGACTTAAATCTCTGGAAGTGGACATGGTTATAGGATCGGAAGGTATACACTCAAGGGCACTGAAGAAACTGTGGGAGGTGCTAGCAGCCCTTAGTTAATATCTCATTGGGAACAAGCATGGTTCAGGAGGACTGGAAACAGGAGAAAGGCCTTATCTTTTGAAGGTAAAGGTTTCTTTGGCAAAACTGAACTTGGGGCTTGGAAGGCCTCACAATCTTAAACTAGGAACTAGGAAACTTGCTCGAATTCTGAGGGAAGTGGGCCTTACTTTTAATTTTTTATTGGTTTTTGCTTCTTTGAATCAAGAAGGGGTTTGCAGCTTTGCTGATATTTTTGTAGATTCCTACTTTACAAACAGTGTCAGCGGCTCAGTAGGTAGCATACTCGCCTCTGAGGCCTGGAGATCAGAGGGCTGTGGGTTCAGTTTCCACATCTGGCACTTGGGTTAATATCCCAGTACTAACACTGTACTGCAGTATGAGAGGGGTGCTGCACTTCTGAGGTGCCGTCTTTCAGATGAGACGTTAAACCGAGGTCCCATCTGCCTGGATTGGTGGTAGTTCAGGTGGATGTCAAAGATCCCATGGCACTTATCGAAAAGAGTAGGGGAATGTCCCCGGTGTCCTGGCCAAATTTCCCTCATTCACTAAAAATACCACCAACAGCTTAATCTGGTTCAAGGTCAGTTGGCATTCATCTGTATCCCCCTCCCGCGGGTCATGCCTGAAAATAGGCAGGATTTGTCTAGTGCACTTACCCAGTCAACAAAAACTGAAAAAAAAAACCTAAAAAAAAACAGGGATTAAAATACTGCTGATTTTTTTTTCTGTGAATCTGGTGCCTTATTTGTAGCTTGATACTATTTTGGTGACTTTTTGCAACAAACATTCAAGTTTTCACTGGTGGGTTCTTTCATTCCTGCAGTCTGTAGAGTTGTTTATTAGAGCCAGACAAAGTCTCAGCAAATTCAAACTGGATTGCTCTGATTGTCCTTACAGTACAGAACAGGTGGATTGCCCAAACCTTCCCCTCCCTCATTCCTACTGTGCCCTGGCTAACCTAGCTTTATGGGTTAGGCAGGAAGGTGTGACAATTTCCTACTCAGACACAAAACAGGGTGGAGTGTACCACAGAAGGCAGCCAGGCAGTGGTGCATAAGCTGGGAAGATATCTTTGTGTGATTGCTATTGTAAAAAAAAAAAACACTTGGGGGGTCCTAGTACATAGTCCCTAGGAAAAGGGATACACTACAAAGAAGAAGTAATTTTTCCTAATACTAAAAAAAAAAAGAATACACAGTTTCAACAGGAAGGGAGAGAGACATGTGGGGAGTGGTGCAATGCACTGGCTGTGGGGCGGCAGTCTTCTAGGAGATATTCTGGAGGCTGTGATGCTGCACTATTTGCAGACACCTCTCTGCTCTGAGGGAGGAGGTTTCCCATCTCCAGACCAATCAGGCAAGGAGTAGGTAAACCTCCTCCCCTGCCCAGGACCTGGCAGGGGATTGGGAAATCTCCTCCTCCCCTACCCAGGGACAACTAGGGCCTCTGCCACTGCCTCAGAGGTTGCCATGAATAAGAAGTAGTTGGACTACAGTGGGCTCAGGGAGGGTGAGCGTGTTGGGTCAGAGGCACATTCTGCTGTTTGTACCTCTCCACAGTTCGTATGCCTTTCTAGTGGAGTGTTGTTCCTCGATGGAGGCACCAGCAGTGGAGACCAATGAGGATGCTGCGAAGCTCCACAAAGGAGACCCATGGAGGGTGGCATGGGATCCCACAGGAGAAGCAAACAACTCCTGGTGGGGGACTCAATCTTTAGGGGGGTAAAACTGTGGGGAGGGAAGGGAGAGGGAGGTAAGGCCATGGCATGAAGGGACAGGAAGTGAATCCTCAAATTGCGGAAGCAGCTGCATGGGAGAGGGAGCTGGATGTCATTGTCCACTTAGGGATAAATTACCTAGCTGGAATTGGGATCAAAGCTATGCAGGAGGGGTTTGTGGAGTTGGAGAGGGGCATTACACAAGTAGCACACATGGTAACCTTCTTGGAGGTGCTGCCTGTCTATGGCATGGGTGAGGCTAGGGTACTCCACACCCTGAGATTCAATGAATGGTTGAAAAACTGGTGCAGAGCACAGGATTTTGGCTTCATTGGGGAATGGGGGTCCACCTGGAGGGATACAGACCTATACTGGCATGATGGCCTGCATCTGTTTGGGAGGGGAACCAAGATCCTAGGTGATAGGTTTAAATGCTTCATTGGCAAGCTTTTAAACTAGCCAAGTGGTGGAGGCACTGAAAAGGAACAAGGAATTTACAGCCTCCCCTCAAAAAACAGGGTAGTTAGCAAGGTTAATACCAAGGTAGATAGCTCAATAGGGGGCAGAGCAGGGGTTAATGGAGAAAAAGACAAAGGCAGTAAGTACAGGGATGGGGCTAAATGGGGCCATCAAAAAATGCCCATAGTCTGGATAACAAGCTTCCTGAACTAGTGGACTTGATGGAAGAGGGACATCTGGATATCGTGGCAGTCACAGAAACCTGGAACACAGAGAACCATGATTGGGATGTCAACATACCAGGGTACACAATATACAGGAGGGTCAGGGAGGGTAATGGATGAAGAGGAGTAGCTCTCTATATAAGGGAAGGGATCAAAGCAATGGAACTAAAGGGTAAACAGGTAGGAGAGGAGGCACTATGGGTCACCTTGGAGAAAGGAACTGGCACCACAATCTGCCCAGGGGTTGTATACAGACCCCTGTCTCGGGGGAGGAAATGGACAAGGAAATGATAGGAGGCATCCTTCTAATGGCAGAAAAGGGGAGTTATTGTTGATGGGGGACTGAATATGCCAGTTGTTAATTGGAGCACATTTGCTGCAGCCACATACAAGAGCAGAGCCATTCTCAATACCCTACAGGGGGCATGCCTCAGGCAGCTAGTGTTGGAACCCACTCAGGAGGGAGCAGTCTTAGACCTAGTACTTTCACAAGGGGATGGTGAGAGGATCTCAGATATAGAAGTGGGTAGCCATCTGGGAACAAGCGAACACCAGACAGTGTGGTTCAAAATAAACACAGCCATAAAGCAAGCCATACAAATGCATGGGTACTGTACTTTTGTAGGATTGACTGTGGCAGAATGGAAGAGTGCCTAAGGAATGCAATAGTAAAAGGGCAAGAAGGAGGGGTGGAGGAACAATGTGAAAAAACCAAAACTGCCATCACAGAGGCAACAAGCCTTTGTGTGACACAAATAAAACAAAATGAAGGGAAAAAAACACTATGGTTCTCAAAAGCGGTGGTGGGGAAGGTTAGGGAGAAATAGTTAGCATTCAGAAAGTATAAGAAATCACAGAAGGAGCAGGATAGAGAACTCTATCAGTTAAAGCAGGTGGAAGTGGGGAAGGCAGTCAGGATACCAAAGGCCCAAACTGAGGAAAAGATAGCCAACTCTGTTAAGAAGGGGGAAAAACATTTTATAGGTACATTAATGAATGAAGAAAGACCAAGGCAGGGATAGTGAGGCTTAATAAAGGGGAGGGGGTGGGCAGAGGGTGACATTAAAAAGGCAGAGATACTGAATGGATACTTTTGTTCGGCATTCACTAAAGAAGAAGAGGGGGACATACCTAAACCAAACAATAGAAACACTCTGGATAGGGGGGTCACTACCAGTCCATTCACAGAAGAAAAGGTCCTGAAAGAACTCCTAAAACTCTAGATGGACAAGGCAATGGGGTCTGATGGGATTCACCCCAGAATTCTAAAAGTACAAAGGGGAGAATTAGTGACACCACTGACTATCTTTTTGAACAAATCATGGGAGGATGGTGTGATACCTGAGGACTGGAGGAGGGCAGGTGTGATTCCCCTTCACAAAAGTGGAAGCAAGGCAGAGGCAGGAAACTATAGACCTGTTAGTTTAACCTCATGGTAGGGAAAATGATAGAATCACTTCTGAAGGAAAGAATTGTTGAGTACCTAGAGGCCAGCAGGGCACAGGACCTAAGGCAGCATGGATTCACGGCAGGAAGGTCATGTCAGTTGAATCTAATAGATTTCTTTGACCGTGTGACCAAAGTAGTAGACCAGGGAGGAGCTGTGGACATGGCCTACCTAGACTTTAGCAAAGGTATTTGACACAGTCCCACATGAAAGATTAACAAACAAGTTAGCCAGCCTGGGAGTGGATCCCAGGGTGGTAGCCTGGGTAAAAAAATTGGCTGGACAACAAGATGTAGAGCATAATAGTAAATGGGGTCTACTCCAAAGAAAGGGGGGTTACTAGTGGGGTACCACAGGGTTCAGTATTGGGGCTGGTCCTCTTTAATGTCTTTATAAGTGACATTGCAGAGGGACTGGAAGGAAAAGAATGCCTCTTTGCAGATGACACAGAGATCTGCAACAGGGTTGATACTCAAGGGGGGGGATGGAAAGAATGGGAAGGGACTTGGCAAGGTTGGAGGAATGATCAAAAGTATGGCAGCTTAGATTCAATGCAAAGAAGTACAAAGTAATGCACATTGGAATCAAAAACCCAGGGGAAGTATACACAATGGGTGGGGGAGCTACTAACAACAACAAAAATAGAAAGGGATCTGGGGGTAGTCATATCAGATGACCTAACTATAGGCAGGCAATGTGAGAAGGCAGTAAGGAGGGCTGGGGGTACTGGGATGCATAGAGAGAAGCATTACTAGTAGAAAACAGAAAGTTGTCATCCTTCTGTACAGACAGTTGGTGAGACCCCATCTGGAGTATTGCATGCAGTTCTAGAGACCCCATCTCTACAAGAACATAGACAGGATGGAGGCAGTCCAGAGGAGGGCAATTAAAATGGTGCAGGGTCTGCACCAGAAACCATACAAAGAGAGCCTAAAGGAGCTTAATATGTATACCATCGAGGAAAGGAGGGAGAAGGGGGACGTGATAGAAACTTTCAAGTACCTCAAGGGAATCAACAAAGTCCAAGAGGGTAACATCTATCAGAAAAGGAGATTTGCAAGGACAAGGGGGCACAGTTTAAATATAGAGTGGGGGATGGCTCACTAACAACATGAGGAAGTAATTTTTCACAGAGAGGGTGGTGGACATGTGGAATGGCCTTCGTGAGGAGGTTGTGGTGTCAAAAACAGTGGGGGAATTCAAGAATGTATGGGGCAGATGTAAGGCAATTATAGTGGGGGATAGAAGGAAGTAGGCTGTTGGTTAACTAAGATCTTCAGCTTATCCAATAGATAGGGAAATGGGCAGACTGGGTGGGCCAAGCGGTCCTTATCTGCTGTCAAAGTCTATGTTCCTATGACTGGAGGAAAACAGATGTGGCACCACTGTGGAAGAGTAGTAGCAGGAAGAAGGATAGAAACTATAGGCCAGTCAGTGTCAATCAGTGGTAAGGCAATTAATGGAAACTCAGTTAAAGGAAAGGTTGGTAGAGCATCATGAACCCAGTGGGCTATAAGACCAAAGGCAGCACGGGTTCGCATGGTGGAGGTCATGTCAGCTGAATCTGATTGACTTCTTCAACTGGGTGATCTGGGAAACGGATTGGTAGAGGGGAGTGGACAAGGCCTATCTAGACTTTAGCAAGGCCTTTGACACTGTGCAACACAATAAACTAATAAAGAAAATTGAGCAGCTGAGGGGTGGGATCGAAAGTGGTGAATTGGGTAAGAACTGGTTAATGTATAGACAACAGGGTGATGGTTAACAACACTCACTCTAATGAGGTAAGAGTGATCAGTGGAGTGCCGTAGGGCTCAGTACTGGGACTGGTCCTCTTCAATGACTTCAAAAATGACATTGCAGAAGAACAGGAAGGGAAGGTACAAATTTTGTAGATGACACCAAAGTCTGTAATAGGGAAGACAATCAGGAATGGATGAAAAGAATGCGTAGGGAAATAGGAAAACTCGAGAAGTGGTCAAGAGCATTGCAGTTAGGGTTCAGTGCTAAAAAGTGCACAATCATGCATCTATTTGTATGAAATAGGAACCCAGGAGGAGAGCATAATAAAGGGGAGAGGTACTGACAGTCATTAAACAGGAATGCAACCTTGGACTTATCATATCCGATTACCCCAAAGTGACAAGATAGTGTGACAAAACTTAGTATGGCCAGTGGGATGCTGGAATACATAGGGAGAGGTATCTCCAGCAGAAGGAGGGGGTTGGGGTAGCCACTGAATCACTTACTCATGAGACCCTATCGGGAGTATTATGTCCAGTTCTAGAGCCCACACCTCAGGAAGGACATATAAAGGGTGGAGGCAGACCAGAGGAAGGCAACTAAAATGGAGCAGGGGTTGCATCAAAAGCCCTATAAGTAGAGACTGAGGGATCTCAACATGTATACACTGGAAGAGAGGAGAGTCAGAGGAGACATGATAGAGACCTACAAGTACCACACAAGGTAAACAGGTTTCAGGAGTGGAGTCTCTTTCAAATGGGAATGAGTACTGGGACCAAACCGGAATGCAAGGAAGTTGGGGGTAGGGGAGTTAAAGAGGGATGGGAGGGAATACTACTTCACTGAAAGAGTGGTGGAGACCTGGAACAGACTGCCAGTGAAGGTGAGGGAGGCAAAAATTGTAGGGGCTTCAAGCATGCGTGGAAGAGACATGGGAGAATATTAGTAAATAGGCAGGGAGGAGGGAGGGAGGGTCACCAGAAGCCAGTTAGGGTCTGTGGGTACAGACTAGGGAGGGACAATCTGAATAGATTGGGTGGGTCAAGCACTCCTTTTCTGCTGACAAATTCTATGTTTCTAAGGAAACTCATGAATGTATTATACAGTGAAAATTACTCAAACTGCATTTTATTTTTTTTTTTTGCTGTTTTTTTTCCATTCTTGTGGTTGAAAATCATTCAATATGTTGTTTTTAAATTTCCTCTCAAAGATTGTTGGTTGAATAGTTTACCATTTTCCATAAAAAAATTGGCACAACCCCAGAAATGTATTCCTGTGCCCTTTTTATGTGATTTAATGTAGTTTAGGCAACATGTAAAATCTACTGTTCTTATGACCACCCTGCAAAATTAATCAGTTGTCCCCATTTACATTGGGCCCCACCCATCTGCAGTTCCAGTTGCCCTTGCATGGAATTATGGCATAGAGAAGAAACTGCTTATCTTATTTTTTTTAAATTGGTGACCTGGAGAAGCATATTGAGCTCAGACTTGTTTCCAGGTGTGACCCAGGGGAGAAGGTTACAGTGGAAATGGGTCAAGAAATGTGATGGGTGCCTATGTGCCTAGTGGTGGGGTTTTGGGAGATACATGGTACCAAAACTGGGCCTTTGGGGATTCATCCCCTTACAGTGAGGGCGGCCTGCCCAGGTTCTTCTGGTTCACAGGGAACAGGGAAAACAAAATAACAATAGCACAGTGGCTCCACCTGGGGAACGATGGAGAGTGCACAAGTGCAGATTAGCTTTTATCAATATCCATACAAAATATAGGTTACTCATAAAGAAAAACAAGTCAGCCTGCCAAAACCAAGTTTGGGTTAAGCTCCAAATGGCACTAGAAGAAAAAGATGCTACAGACTACTTGGATTTAGTTGCCTTTGGGTCTAATAAAAATTGTAGCAATATCCCAGCTATAATCAGTGCTGATATTTGGCAGAACTTGTTTGTAGAAAAATGTAAGTCCCATGATACCACTGTTTAATCTTGGGAAGGGGCAATACATACTAATGCTGACATTGAAGTTAAGACAGAAATGAAGGATAGTCAGTGGTTTTCAATAGAAGAGGTTAAGATTGCTATTCTGATGCAAAAACAGAACAAAGCAGCTTGAAAAGATTGTTTGGCTTCTGACTTATTTCTGCAAACCCTGATTGGTTGGTGCATATATTAGCCAAGTTATACAATTACGTTATCAGAGAACAACATCTTCCTAAGGAATAACACATGACTATAATCATTCCCCTATTTAAACTCACTCTGGTCAGAGCCAATATGGCTACTATAGTGCTTTAAAGGGACGTTATTCACTTAAAATTATCAAAATTGGGGACTGGCCCAATGTTGCAGAGCACTGAGGAGCCTTGAGTGCCTTACCTCTCACACACTGGTGACCCAGGTTTGGGAACAAGCTCGGGCCACTAGAGGATTGGCCAGGGGAGGGTTGGGAGAGGACTGAGCAGCCACTTGGTAGCTCTCTTGTCCCTGCGTGAGAGGTGAAGATTTCCCCTTACCTAGGTGCCAATGAGTGGAGGCTTATTTGTAGCACTGAGAAAATGGGGGCCTATACTAGGTCAAGTACTGTAGTAGTGCTGAATTTTTCAAGTAAATTTGTGAGATTTCCTAGTGATCCTTGAAAAAATTTAGGGAAACAAAAATTCTGTAAAATTCTTTTTGTTATTCCTACAGAAAGAGGCCAGCTCCTTTTACAGTACTTAAGCAACATCTGGTGGATTTTCAGCTAGACTATCACATGGATGCACCCTCTCCTGGCAGTAGTGAACACACTTCCAAACAAAAAATATCCCTAACAAAAGGTTTCACAATTCTCAATAGGGATTTTTAAAAATCCTTAAAAATCCCTTGACTAATTCAGCTCTACTACTGTAGGTGGAATGGGATCATTGGTTCCTGTGCACATGTGTGCTTCTACACACATGCAGAGCTGTGTCGCTGAGGTCCTGGTGAGCTAAGAGGAGAAAATGGGAGGAAAAGTCGCTGTGTGTAATGATCCTCTGGACTCCCAGGTCCTACACTGGAAGGGGAGTAAATATCCAGATGTAATTCAAATTGAAAAAATATGTATTTGTGACTTTGTGCAAAGCATTGAACAAGCACCAGCTGGCTCTTGTTCAATGCCCTCACAAAGTCATGAATAAATATTTCTTTGATTTGAATTACATCACATCAAGAGTAATTGCTGGGAGTGCTGACTTTCTGGATATTGGTTTAAAGTTTGGTCTGGCTGTCCTGTCAGCACCCACCTTCATTGGCAATTTGCAGAAGTTTTTCTTGGATTTCATTTTCTACCAGTGGGGGAGTGGCAGACCAGACTGGGGGTCCAGATCTATGGCCCGAAAACAGGAGCAAGGTAGAAGTGGGCGGGCAAAAAACTGTATGAAAAAAAATAAATTACCATAGCTGAGTGTGCATTGAACAATTTCAATATACAGGACACTCATAACTTTGCTGTTTTGTAATATTTGTACCCCAAATTTCCAACATAGGCTTCTTATGACCCCACCTCATTAACAAGGGTGGATAAAATTGTCAAAACCTGCCTGAAAGGTGATTTTTCACAACAACAGCATCATTCTATGCCAAGGGTGCAAAAACACATTTTAGACAGGATGTGGAAAATGACAGTTGACTTGTTTTTGAAATGATCTGAAAAAAATGGCTATGTTGAAAATTTGGAGTCAAAATAATGAAAACTACAAAGTTATGAGAGTGTGTTACAAAATTTCAACATGCACTCATACCTTTACCATTTTAAAATAATTTTACCTCAAATTTTCAACATAACCTTCTTATGACCCCACTTGATGAACAAGTGTACAAAAATGTTTCAAAACCTGTCCAAAAGGTGATTTCAGGTAGCAACAATGTCATTCCATGCCACAGCTATGAGAACACATTTTGGCCAGGATCTGAAAAATGATAGTTGTCATGTTTGTGAGGTAATGTGAAGAAAAAGTTATGTTGAACATTTGGGGTTAATTGAGTGAAAATTACCAAAACTTTGAGCGTGCGTTGCAAAATTTCACAGTACGCTCATAATGTTGCCATTTTTATCAAAGGCTGCAGTTCAATGGGTGGAGCAACCAGACATGCCCTTTGCCTGAGCTATTTAAATCAGCTCCTTTCAGTATCACTCAGAAGCACTGTTTCTATGCTTCAGCCAGAGGGCTCTGCTGGGCTCTGCCCATCCCCCCCTTGGTGTTTGTCTCCTGCCACTTTTGTGCTTTGAGCTTCTGCTTGGTTTGTGTTTCTCCAGTTCTTCAGAAGCACTTTTTCTGTGCTATAGACAGAGGCTGTGTTGGGGCCACCACCACCTCCCGTGTTTGTCTTCTTTCCACTTTGTGCTTTGGACTTTTGCTTAGTTTGTGCTTTTCCAGCTTACTAGGTCAATATTTTGTTTTCTACCTCCCTGGCACTTCTTTCAGTTGTTTGTTTTCTGTTGCACTCCTGTTCTCCTGGGCCTCGTGTTTCTTTCAATTTTGCTACTTTTTTGGGCTTTCTAGTTTTCCTAGCATCTTGCTGTCCCCATTTGCTTTGGCTTGTGCTATTCAGGCTCCCATTTTGTTGTTTTTCTAGGCCTTTAGCAATCCCTCAGTTCATCTGTAATTGTTAACTGCTTACACCTGGCTCATAGCTAGGTGGCCACTCCCTGCTGAGTTCTTTGTTGTTCACTACAGTAGCATGCTCCCTGGTTTTCAGTTTCCATATACTCCTGCTTTCTGTAGCAGTTTCATTTTTTTAATTTTTACTGCCTCAGCCTATCTGACTTGCAATGCATCAGAAACTAACACTAACCTACTTATTGAACTGGTTGGCATGCATTCCTCATTCAGTCCAAGCTCATAATAGTATCATACAATGTCCTGTTGTCATTCAATGTCTCTATCTGCCATGGTCTACTCCTACATTCAAATAAAAGCAGCAATTTAGCCTTACTCATGTTTGTTTCTCCATGTTCTCATGGCCATCAGGCTTCACCAGGGCCTCCCACTACTTCTGCAGTCTGATAACAAGCAGCGTTCAGCCTTATTTATGTTTCATTTCTTCCATGTGCTCATGGCCATCAGGATTTGCCATGGCCTCCTACTACTCCTGCTTGTGGATGCATGCCAGCCACAACCATAGTATGGATCCAGGGCTCTGCACTTAGGCTGATGGTCTTGATCTGCCCCATGAAGTCCACATCTTGAGGCTGGGTCCCTTGATGAGTGTGGTCATTCTAATTCTGACCTTCAGGTGAGACTGTCCTATGCTCAGGGGGAAGCGTTAGCCATGCCAATTGACTCAGTTGCACCTCTTAATGTAGCAATTAAGTCTTCAGCTGCTGGAGGGTGGGTCCTCTAAGTCTAAAGGGTCTCCTTTAGCTGGGCAGGCAGTTCTGACAGCACTTTTGAAAGCTATTCCCTATGCAGCTGCTAAGGGTCACCTGGTCTCCATCTCTTTCCCTTCCTCTGCCTTTCATGGGTGAAGATCATGCATCTCCAAATTCTGGCCCCTCAAGGGCTCCGCATATGTCTTACCCCAAAGGGTTTATCTTCCTCTCTACGTCTGCTTGCATGGAGGCTGGGTGAGTACTTTTCAGCAGTTGTTGCTCTCCTCCTCCTCCTATCTTGGGGGGTGGGGTGAGCCTCAGTGCAGGGCACCTCCTTTAGCTGGAGAGTTCACTCACAGCCCACTCAGGGCATTCTGGTTAGAGGGATAGAGTGAGAGCTGTTTCTCTAAAATAATTCCCCTGAACTGGGTCTCTAAATCGTAGTAGCTGAGCAATCACTAAATTATCCCACACCTGGAGGGAAGGTGACCAAGGCCTTGGGTCCCCAAAGGTTTCCTGCTCATACTGGGTTTTCTTCTCCTCTGTGCCGAAGGATATAAAAATTAAGTAGTTATGGCAGAACTGCATTCTGCCAGGCCTAGTACCCCAGTGGAGGGATGTCTATCCTATCACCTTTTTCTTCCTACTATAAATCTGTTGCGCAACAGCACTTCTTTACCATATCCTTTGCCTTTTTCTAGCCCTGACGTAGGTTGGCCATCTACATCAGTCTTTTTCTTTCTTTCTATATCTTTTTTCTACTACCTTTATTTTTTCTATTCAATTAATCCATCCCTCACCTCTATTCCCATGTAGCACCAGTTTCCAAGTCCAGCATGCCAACTGGCAACAAAATTATTACAGTGCTTGTAGGGCATAAAATGCCTATGAATGAATAAAAATGCATTTAGAACTGTGTAAAGTGTGTTTGGAACAATATAAAGTGCATATGTGCATTTAAAATGTTCTGTATAAACTTGGGTTAGCCCCCCATATAAACTAAAAAGGCTAAAACTGATAAAATAATGCCTGAACCAGGAAGTCCCCTGAAACATGTTCAGACATGAAGCAGCATGTCCAGACATGTAGCTAGGAAGATAGCGGCCCTTAGAGGCCTATGTCTTTAATGAATTGTTGCATAACCATGCTGACCAGTGGGAGGAGTTTACTTACATAATGGACCCTTATGTTTAAAATGGTTGTAACACTGGCCAGAGAAATGGTTATTTGTATTAGTTTATATGGTTGGAAAGCTCTCTATAAGCCAGGCTTAGAAACAACTATTTCTTTTTGTATAAGCCTAGTTGTGAGCCTCTAGAGGGACAAACTGTGTAATTGACTTTTGTGGGTGGGCCTAAAATTAAGTGGGAGGGCTATATAAACCCTCCCAAACCCATGTATAGGCATATCAGCTCAGCAGCTAGTCTCACTTATTTGAAGTGAAGGCAAGAGGAAGCATCTATACCTGAACAGGTACTGACAATTTAGCAGCAGGACAAACTGAAGTTTTGAATTGTTGTTTGAAACCTATAGTAAGGTGATTTTGTTTGATCATGACATTGGGCTATTTTTCTTTTCTTTTGTGAATATTTTTATTTCTATTTATTTGCTTTTTATACTGATTTTAGTATAAAAATAAAACCACACTACAGAGTGTTGTACCGAATTACTGTGTTCAGAGTTATCCTTTCCCACAAAGCTATTACATTTGGTGCAAGAGGTGGGATATATTGGAAGTCCTAAGCAAAGAGGAGAATTCCAATAGATATCAGACCTGATATCCCAGGGTGACCAGTGGCACAGTGGTACTGAAAATGGTGACACCTGTGAGGCCCACTCTGACAAGACCGATTGCTGAGCACACAGGAGAGCAATTGTTACATAGAAACATAGACTTTGAAGGCAGATAAGGACCACTTGGCCCATCCAGTCTGCTCATACCTGGGCTGGATTTTGAGTAAAGGCCTGGGAAAAACCTGAATGACAGTTGACAGACAGCTATGAAGAAGGAGGCAGAGAAGAGAAGCCAGCAGAGGTCCTCATCGAGGAACCACTAGAGAATATGGGAAAACTCCTAAAGTGCTTACCAGAAAACAACTGGAGATGGAGTGACTGCAGCTGCAAGATATCCAGGAGCGAGAGAAGGAATGACTTCGGCAGGACGAGGAATTGGTGGACACCATGAGGGCCCTCCAGATTATTGGGACATCTAAAGTCACAGATGGCATGCATACCATCCCAAAAGACATTACACTTACAAAAATGTCCCCCACTGATGACATTGAGGCCTACAGTACCTTACCACTTTTGAACGAGTGGCCAAGGCATGTGTGTGGCCTCCAGACGAGTGGGTGATAAGACTGGCTCCCTACTTTACAGGTCAAGCCCAGTTGGCTTACAGTCATATGGACCACAGGAGCACTGAGAAATATGACTTAGTAAAAAAAAGAAATATTGAAATGTTTCAATATGAATACCAAAATGTATAGACAGCGCTTCCGTTCCCTAAAACATCAAGGGAATGACACCCCAAGAGAGACTTACACCTAACTGAATGAGCTCTGTAATAAATGGTTGCAGCCAGAAGGGAAAGCCTTACTGGAAATCATCAAGGCAGTTGTTATGGAACAATTTTTCCAGATTATGCCAGCAGATGTCCAGATCTGGGTCAAGGAACATCACCCGGAATCTGTGGAAGTTGCCATCACCTTGGCGGAGGATTTCCTGGTGGCCAGACAACCAGCAAGGAAGGGGTATAAAACCACTGACCCCATCATCACCCCAACCCAGCAACTGGTAAAAACAGCTACATTTATTCCATCATGTCCATCAGGAAGGAATGCGGGTAGGTCTGAAGGGAGAGGGGGCAGACCTCATAACCCCAATGTAGTTTGTAGATACTGTTTTGAGAAAGGGCACATAGAAAGATACTGCTACAAAAAGAAAAATGATGCTACCAATCTGGCCCTCTTGAACTGGGGCAACTGTGCGTCCCAAGTAAAAATCCATGATAAAGTAATGATGGGGTTAATTGATACATGAGACCAACAAACCCTCATTCATCCAGATATCCTAGAGAAAACCCCTATAACAGAAACATTTACTGGTATAATTTGTGTCCATGGAGATGTTCATCAATACCCCACCACCAAACTAAATTTGGACATAGAAGGGAAGAATCATTCATCTTGGCTACAGAAATCGGAGGGCAGGGTACTGTATGGGGGGCAGAGATCTGGAGGTAATGGAACAAGAAAGGGACCTAGACATCACTATATCGGGGGACCTGAAGGTGGAAAGGCAGAGCAGGAGGGCAGTGGCTAGGGAGAGTGGAATGCTGGGATGCATTGGAAGAGGGATCACCAGTAGAAATAGGGAGGTCATAGTACCCTTGTACACCCATCCGGTTAGACTGCATTTGGAGTACAGAGTCAAGTTCTGGAGGCCATACCTTAAAAAGGATGTCGGGAGGCTGGAGCGGGTTCAGAGGAGAGTGACAAAGATGGTAAAAGGGTTAAGCCACCTATCCTATGAAGAAAAGTTGAGAGATCTGAACATGTACTCCCTGGAGCAGAGGAGGGAGAGGGGGGACGTGATCGAGACCTTCAAGTACCTTAAGGGTATAAACAGGGTGACAGTGGAAAGCATCTTCCAGATGAAGGGAAATCAAAGATGAGGGAGCATGGCCTGCAGGTGGAGGGGTGCAGTTCAGGGGTAACATTAGGAAATACTATTATACAGAGAGAGTGGTGGAAAAGTGGAACAGACTCCCAGAGGTGGTCATTGGAGAAGAAACAGTTGAGGGATTCAAAAGGGCATGGGAAAACCACAGGGGAGTGTTAAGGCTGGGGGCACAGATCCAAGCAGATAGCTAGACAAATGGGCAGACTCATGGGTCTTATCGGTCCTTTTCTGCCGTATGACTTCTACGAATCTATGAAAGACAAGGATAATGACTGTGGGGACTGTGCCAAAATTACCTGTACTGCTAGTGCTTGGACAGGATTTTCCTTATTTTGAAGAACTAATTGGCCCAGCTAAAGAACACTTGATGGTGATAACAACCAGATCTCAGACCAGGACCTAAAGACTGGGGGATACTTTTCTCTTTGAAGAGAAAATATTTGAGACCCCAAGGGAAGGTTACCATAATAAAAGAGGCCAAGAAAAATCTGCAGCAAGAATGAAAAAAGAGTCAACTACCATTAATTGTAATTGACAGTGTTTTTGAGAAATGTGATATTGCTGCAGAACAAAACAAGGATGTGTTCATTGCTAGTTTGTTTTCACAAGTAGGACACATAAAATCTAAAGAGGCCCATGAGTACAAATGTGAAAATAACATTTTGTATAGGGTATATACCTATGTCCAAACAGGTGAACCCATAAAACAACTGGTAGTCCCTACCAAGTATAGAAAACAACGTTTGTATCTAGGGCATGATCTTCCCTTGGCAGGACATGCAGTGAAAGACAGGACCCTGACACGATTATTGCAAAGGTTTTATTGGCCTAGTATATATGAAGATGTAGCCGAATACTGTAAAGCTTGCCCAGAATGTCAGAAGGTAGTCCAGATAACCAAAAGAGACATGGTGCCTCTCATGCCCTTACCCATAGTAAGTACTCCTTTTGAGAGGATGGCCATGGACATTGTGGGTCCTTTGCAAAAAAGTGGTAGAGGGCATATATATATTTTGGTAATTTGTGATTACATTACCAGGTACCCCAAAGCCATCCCTCTAACAACTGACAAAACTCCTCAAATAGCGGAAGAACTGATTAAAGTTTTCAGCAGGTTAGGGGTACCCAAGGAGATCCTTACTGACCAAGGTAGTAATTTCCAGGCAGTCCTGTTAAAGGAAATGATCATTTGCTGGGTGTGAATGCCTTTCTAACTACACTATACCACCCACAAACTGATGGTTTGGTCGAGTGATTCAAACAAACCTTAAAGCGTATGCGCAGGAAGTTTGTACATGATGAAGGGAAAGAGTGGGACAAATACTTATCCCTTCTGTTATTTTCCTATCGAGAGGTTCACCAGGCTGCGACAGGGTCTTCACCCTTTGAATTACTTTTCGGGAGAACGCCCCCATGGTCCCTTGGACAATGTTAAAGAGTATTGAGAGGAGGGAGCAAAAGTTGGGCAGACCACCATTGCTGAAAATATGATACAGATAAGAAAAAGATTAGTTAAGTATACCAAAAGAGCCCACCAGAACTGTATCGATGCCCAGAAACAACAGGAAATGTATTATGACCACAATTGTAAATCAAAGGAATTAAAGGCAGGGATAGGGCCCTATTACTACTCCCAACCACGCAGAATAAGCTGCTAATGAAATGGCATGGGCCCTATACCTTACTAAGGCAGCTTGGGCCAGTAACCTTTGAATTAAGAACCCCAGACAAATACTCAGGCAAAAATGTGTATCATGCTAATCTGTTAAAGAAATGGGTAGACAGGAAGGAAACCCCATTAGTCTGTACATACAGCCTGAAACTGAAGAGTCTGAGCTGGAGGAAATGTACTGGAGGTTAGATGAACATGATAATCTAACAGAGATACATGTGAACCCCACACTTTCAACCCACCAGAGAGAAGAGATGCAATGGGTTCTACAGGGATTTGAACTCATGTTTACTAGTTTGCCATGGAAGGCCAAGGGTGTAGAACACCACATAAGAACAGAAGCCCCTCCCATTAGACAAAAGCCATGCCGACTGCCTGGAAAAGTTAGAAATAGAGTCAAGGAGGAGATTGAGAAACTCAGAAAGCTCGGCATTATTGAGCCATCAAGGAATGCCTGGTCCTCCCCCATTGTAGTGGTGCTGAAAAAGGAGGGTGGAATTAGACTGAGTCTTGATTTCAGGACCGTAAATCAAGTTTCCACCTTTAATAGTTACCCAATGCCAAGGATTGATGACATCATCGATAATATAGGAATGCCAAGTACATCACCATCCTAGACCTGACCAAAGGGTACTGGCAGATCCCATTAGCACCAGAGCAGAGTCCAAGGAAAAATCAGCATTCAGTTCCCCCTTGGGGTTTTTTCAATTCTCTACCATGCCTTTCAGCTTACATGGGGCCCCAGCCACCTTCCAGAAACTAATGGACAAAATTTTGACCTCTCATACACCATATTGTGCTGCAAACTTGGATGATGTGGTCATTTACAGTCCCAACTAGCCTACACATCTCACGCAGTTGACCGCTGTGCTATAGTCTCTACAAAAGGCAGGCCTAACGATCAACCCAGCAAAGTGAGCACCATATCATATACATAGTCAGCAAAATTAAACACCCCAAATTGCCTCCCAAGTTCTTAGTCCAACGGTCCTACAAATCCCTCAATCTCATCCCCCTACTCGATGGCCTTGCTCTAGCAAACTGGATCCCCTCCCCCCCTCCAGCTCCATTGAGGACACACTCCTCCACTTCAAAAACATGTTCCTCAATGTATGGGAAACTCATGCCCCACTACATGTACCAGGGTACAAGGCAACCACCTGCCTTGGATCACCCAAGAACTCCTAGCATGTCATAACACCCAGGATAAAGCAGGGTGAGCTCACAAATCATCAGGCCTACCACAGGATCTCACCCAATATCGCTTTTTATGGAACAAGTGTACTAGAGCAACTCAGCTAGCTAAAGCGGAGTATTTTAGATCTTCCCTCCAATCAAACTTAAATAGTCCTTCAAAATTTTGGAAGGTCACCCACTCCCTCTTCTCTCCACTTGCAGCCAGGGGTGTAGCCAGAAATTTCAATTTTGTACCCAGTCTCCAACAGTTACACCCCCCCCATTAAAAAATTTACATATCCTTTCCAAATGGCACCCCCTTCCAAACAAGTCAGATTGTTGTCAGATGATTTCTCTACTCTCTAAGGAGGTTATGCATGTATCAGACACTCCTCAGTGGCCTACACTAACCCAAATACTACAGATTAGAATAATAATATTAACAGACTGGCTTATGGTTTGTGACAGGCACTCAACAAAACTGTACACAAATGTGTACAGTGAGTATGCCTGTCTACACCCTTGCCTGCAGCTGATCCCACTCCACTCCTAAACGTAAACAACTCCATTCTCTCAGATCCAGGTGTAGTCGCTACAGAGTTCAACCTATACTTCTCCATGTGTGCCACTACTCTCCTTTCTTCCCTGCCCACTCCAGCACCACACTCACCGCATGCAGGGTCTAAGCAATTTCATGGGCCCGGTACCTTCTCCTTCAAAGACATCTCACTAGCTGAAGCCCTTGAAACCCTGCTAACACTAAACTCATCAAAAGGGAAATCCCCTGACGGGTTGGACCCCAAACTCCTTTTCCTTTCAGCCCCTGCCATAGCTACCCCACTCACCTACCTCCTAAATCAATCCTTTGCCACTGCCCTCAGTCTTGGAAGCACGCCATCATCATCCCCCTCCCTAAAGGAAGAGCCCCCACCTCCACCTCAAGCTATCATCCGATCTCTCTCTCCTCCCTGCCCTTGCAAAACTGCAAAAACACCTTGTGCTTGCCCAGCTTACCTCCTATTTCTCTGACTCAAATTTCTTCACACTTTTCCAGTCTGGATTCAGGAAGGGACACTCCACTGCCTTGTCCCTGTTAAGACTCACTGACACCATCCACTCTGGAACGGATAGAGGTCAAATCACCTCCGCCATCTTCATCGACCTGGCTATAGCTTTCAGCACTGTCTTCCACCCCCTACTGCTATCATGTCTCTCTGACTCTGGCCCCTCTGCATCTGCCACCAGTTGGTTTAAAGCCTACCTCACAGGCAGAACACAATCTGTTAGAATTGCAGATGACACATCCACACCCCTTCCTATGATAACTGGCATCCCCAAAGGGTCGATACTCGACCCCATCCTGTTCTCCATTTTCCTAAATGACCTGCTTCAAATCTGCTCCCCTTCGTCATTCCAAATGTATGCAGATGATACCGTCCTATTCTCCTCTGGCTCATTACCAGATATGGTTGCTTCTGACCTGCAGGCTGACTTCAACAAAGTTCAACACTGGTTCAACTCTCACAGCTCTCCCTAAATGCAAAAGAAAACAGTCACCATAACATTCGGCACAAGTCAAAGTCTAGCCAGGCTTCCCTCCCTCCCTCTTTTCCACACCCTGGATGGGACCTTGCTGGAAGATGTCACCTCCTTCTGGTACCTAGGGGTATGGCTAGACCATTACCTAAACTTCTCTGTCCACATCGACGCTATCTTGAAAAAACTGTGCTCTAAGCTCGGTGCCCTATACCATAACTGAAATAGCCTCCCCCTTACTGTTCGACGAGATCTCGTCCAGAAGAGGATACTTCCTTCCTTTGACTACTGTGATATTGTCTACAGTGCAGCCCACAAGTCTATCTGATCCAAACTAGACACCCTTTTTAATGCTTTTTGCCAGTTTGCTCTCGATTCCCTTCCCCGCACCATCACTGTGACCTCTTTCACTCCCTCACATTCCCTTCCCTCGAAAACCACTGCTTAATGCATTGCGCTAAATGTACCTCAAAGTTCTAGCTTGGTGTCCTCCCAGCCTACCTTGCCTCCATACTATCACCCCCCCCCGCATCCACCCATGCCCTGAGGTCCCTCGACTCCTGACACCTTTTAATCCCTGGGCAGAGAACCACTGTTGGCCAAGCTGCTTTTTCACACCGCTTCCCTCATCTCTGGAATGTGCTCCCCCCACAAATTTGCCACTTTTCCTCTGTCCACTCCCTATCTACAGCCCTTGCTAACTACTACACAGTAAACTGCTCCTGCACCTGACACCTCCATGAGCATCCCGTGTGTCCACCCTCCACCACCCTCCCTTGCCTGACCAGCAGCACCTAAATACGTTACGATAGCTGGCTTATTGACCCAACTACTGCAATTACCATCTCGTTTTTATTGTGGAACAGATCTATCGCTAGCTAGCTCTTGCATTTAATTGCCTCAGTGTTACGTATCTCTGTACCAAGTCCTAACTATATCCATTTTGTTACCCTTTATTATGTCAGTACTCATGCTAATGTTAACCCCATGCTTCTGTGTACTGTCAAATGTACTTATTGATAACCTGCGTGTTATCCTCTCCACTGTACCCCCTCCCCCCTGGTTGCACCAGGAGATGAGCATCTTGTTGCTCAGTGTGTCTTTCCTGGTAAAACAATTTCAATAAATAAATAAACAAAGTGTGCAGTGGCAATGACAGAGACAAAGTACCTAGGATATATGTTAAGTGATGGAAGTGTATGACCAGAGATAGGAAAAGTGGAGGCAGTTGCCAAAAGCCCTATTCCCCAAACCAAAAAACATGTAAGGTCCTTTCTGGGACTAGTGGGATACTATAGGAGATTCATCCCAAACTTTTCCTTCATAGCTACCCCCTTGACAGACTTAACTAAGAAGAGGTGTAGTAACATTGTTAAGTGGACGGATGCATGTAATGAAGCATTCCAGGTGATTAAAGCTGCCCTCTGTGTGTCACCATGGAGTGTCTGGTGATAAAAAGGTCCATCGAAGCATTACGCTTCTACTTATGGGGTACAGAGTTTAATCTGCTGCCAGATCACAACCCCCTTTGTTGGATCAACCAGATGAAGGACCAGAATGCATGCATTACGCGATGGTACCTTACCTTGCAGCCTTACAAATTTGTGGTGAAGCACAGACCAGGTAGCCAGCATAAAAATGCAGATTTCTCATCCTGACATGGAGCAGGTATAATGAAAAAGGAACTGAAAACAGCTGTGTGAAATGTATGAAATAATTTATAGTGTACTATGATGATTAGTAGTGCAGTCTTTTGAGCCCCTGGGTATTGAAGTATGTACTTTTGTATAATGAATTATGTACTGTATTATAATTTGTTGATTATTTAAAGGGACCCTAGGGTGGAGCTTCTAAAGTGAGGGTGGGCGGAAGCTCCAATCCAAACCCCCATTAGTACAGAATGTATGCTTAACATTCTGGGGGGGGGGGTTGACACTTAAAAACTGTATGTTGTTGATTACTGTTTTTTTTTTTTTTTTTTTTAAAGTGGAGGAGTGTGACGGAACTGCATTCTGCCAGGGCTTGCACCCCAGTGGAGGGATGTCTTCATCTTTTTCTTCCTACTATAAATCTGTTGTGCAACAGCACTTCTTTACCCTATCCTTTGCCTTTTTCTAGCCCTGACGTAGGTTGGCCATCTATGTCAGCCTCTTTCTTTCTCTCTATACCTTTTTCCTACTACCTTTATTTTTCCTGTTCAATTTATCCATCCCTCACCACCATTCCCATGTAGCACCAGGTGCAAGTCCAGCATGCCAACTGGCAACAGCATTATTAAGGTAATTGTAGGGCATAAAATGCCTATGAATGAATAGAAGTGCATTTAGAACTGTTTAAAGTGCATTTGGAACAATATAAAGTGCATATGTGCATTTAAAATGTTCTGTATACACTTGGGTTAGCCCCCCCATATAAAATAAAAAGGCAAAAACTGATAAAATAATGCCTGAACCAGGAAGTCCCCTGAAATAACATGTTCAGACATGAAGCAGCATGTCCAGACATGTAGACAGAAAGCAGCCCCCTAGAGGCCTATATCTATAATGAATTGTTGCATAACCATGCTGACCAGTGGGAGGAGTTTACTTACATAATGGACCCTTATGTTTAAAATGGTTGTAACACTGGCCAAAGAAATGGTTATTTGTATTAGTTTACATGGTTGGAAAACTCTCTATAAGCCATGATTAGAAACAACTATTTCTTTTTGTATAAGCCTATTTGTGAGCCTCTAGAGAGACAAACTGTTTAATTACCTTTTGTGGGTGGGCCTAAAATTAAGTGGGAGGGCTATATAACCCCCCCAAACCCATGCATAGGCAGATCAGATCAGCAACTATACTCACTTGCTTGAAGTGAAGGCAAGAGGAAGCATCTATACCTGAACAGGTATTGACAATTTAGCAGTAGGACAAACTGAAGTATTGAATTGTTGTCTGAAACCTGAAGTAAGATGATTTTGTTTGATCATAGCATTGGGCTGTTTTTCTGTTCTTTTGTGAATATTTTAATTACTATTTATTTGCTTTTTATATTGATTTTGTATAAAAATAAAACCATACTGCAGTTTGTTGTACCGAATTACTGTGTCCAGAGTTCTCCTGTCTCATGAAGCTACTGCAGAAGTCCATAATGTAGTACCTTTCTATTAGTTTATCAAGGTAGTTTCCACTGTTGCACAGAGTTGGATGGTGACCCTTCTGCTTTGCCGTTCCCTTTTTTCTTCAGAAGTTATGCCGCTGCTAGCAGTTCCAATATCTGTCAGTTATTACTCATCTCAGTCTGTGTCAGTTTCCAGGCTTGTTTTGGTTGTCATCAATCTGTCCTCATGCAAACCCTGCATCTCTCTTGCTGCTCAAGACTTTTTTTGAGAGTCTACTTCCTAAGGTACCTTTAGCCGAAAGGAATTCATTCCTGCAGAACTTCTAGGAGTGGAACTCTCCTCAAGAGGGTTCCTTACCCCGAGAGTATTGTCAGATCATTCCCCCACATGGTTGGAACTCTACTTCCCATCAGGATAAAATATGGAAACTTAATATCCAACTCCTTAAAGAGGAATGCGTTCCGTCAGGGATTAAAGACCTTATCACCCATTTTATGGTACACAACCAAGGATCCATTCCTGATGTTGATAAACTCTGGTCTTCTGTTAAATGTGTCCTCCATGGAGAATTTATTAGACTGGCTTCAACATAAAAGAAGAAGAGGAAGGGAGGCAGCTCTTAGCCTCCTATTAGATCAGATCAGAATATTGGAGAACAGCCCTTCTCTAGCAAATTCCAAAGAGGAGTAGGAAATATTAACTTCTTTGAGGGAGCAATATGCAGAGGGCCTGAGGGAGCAGCTGAATACTCCCTCTTGAAAACACACTCAACCTATGTTGAGCAAGGGGATAAGGCTGGGCACCTTCTTGCTCTCTGACTATGGAGACCAGAGGCAAGAGGCCTCCCACTTGGTACTTTCAATAACCTCCCAAACAAATAACTCCCTTAAGGTCTACCCTAAGGAGACAATCCAGGAGTTCGAACTGTATTATTGCCAATGATATAGCCCCCCTGTTAACTCCCCTCTACTTCAGGCATCCAAGAGTATCTCTCCCCCATTCCACTTCCTTGGCTAAATCTGAGTCAACAGGCCTACCTAACCAGTCCTATAACTATAGAAACATAGAAACATAGAAGTTGACAGCAGATGAGGACTGCTAGGCCCATCCAGTCTGCCCATTACTATCCCAGAAATACTGACTTCCATTCGATCTCTTCCCCTGGATAAATATCGGGGCTGGATGGCTTTCCCCCTGATTTTTGCAAGGTATTTGCCAAGGATCTTACTCTAATTCTCAAACAGTTATACTCTAATTTCTGTGAGGTGGGCATTTTGGATTCCTCTATACTAGAGACATTGATAATGGTATTGCCTAAGCCTGATAGACACCCAGATAAAGTAACTAATTATCATTCCATCTCTCTTATGAATTATGATGTTAAAATGTTTGCTAAAATGCTGATGACCAGGGTTATGCAAGTTTGGGAGGAGTTGATTGGGCCAGAACATGTAGGTTTTATGAAGGGCCGCTCATTGATGGATCACTTGAGGAAATTGTCCCATATCTTTTCTGCCTCCAAGGAGACCAATCAACCTATGGTTTAGATCTCCCTGGATATGAAAAAAGCATTTGATAGGGTCAACTGGGTGTATCTCTTTGCAGTCATGGAAAAATGTGGCTTCCGTTTGGTCTTTATAAAATGGATTCAGGTGATGTCCTCCCAACCCCGGGTCAAAATGTACTGTAATGGTAAATTGTCAGGTAGATTTACCCTACACTCAGGTACTTGACAGGGTTGCCTTTTATCCCCCTTCTTGTTTAACCTCTACTTAAAGCCCTTACTATACTTTCTTAAACATTCCCCTCTTATCTCTGGGATCCCCATCTGCCTATTTGACCTCAGGCTGTTCGTATACGCAGATGACATTTTATTGCATCTCTCAGGTCCTGTTACCTCCATCCTGGCTGCCGTGCATATCATTCAGGAATTTACTAAGTTGTCCAATTATAAGTTCAATATCAATAAAATAGTAGTAATGCTTTTTAAACCCCAAAGCCCTTCATTCAGACCTGGCTTATCTTGGCCTGGCATGAGTTACTAAACTCAAATACTTAGGTGTTGCTGTCTCCCAATCTGCCACTTTAATGCAGAAATTAAATCTAGATGATCTGGTTGGCAATATCAAACAATACCTATATAGGTGGGCCTTGCTTCCTCTATCATCCAGGGCAGAATTAACATTATTAAAATGAATAATCTTCCTCTAATGTTTTACCCTTTAAATATATTAAATGTTTGGCTTCCCTTGAAATAGTTCAGGAAGGTCCATAGATATAGTTCCAAGTCTTTGTGGAAAGGTAAACCTCCCTTGTCATACCTACAACCTATTAGGGGCCCCAAAACATTTGGGTGGCCTTAACATACCTAACTTTTTTATTTACTATTTGACAAGTCATATTACTAAATATGCTAGATGGCCTATCCCAGATACTTTACAAGGTATTTCCCCATATGTACCCTTATGGCTCCAGATTGAAAGGTTACAGAAAACAGAGGCTGGTATATCTCTTGACCGTTTATATTTTAGTTTGTCCAAACAACTTCCAAAACAACTTCAAAATTCAGTTATCCACACCTCTTTGAAGGTTCATGCCCAATTGTGTAGAGTGCTGCAGTATGACAATACCAAGCATGTTTCCCAACTGTTGTGCTACAACCCTAATCTTAGGTTAGTAGGACAAGCGTTGTCATCTGGAGAGATGCCCACATTAAAAGGGATGAGTCTTGGATCTTCTTTCTGATGGCTGACAACTTTTCAGTCAAGATCTGCTAGTATGTTTCAATTTGCCACAAAATTCTGTATTTAGAGTTTACCAGCTTAGACACTTGCCTATTACAAGGTTGGGGAATTCTTACAGCTGATCCAGACTTTGGTGTGGCAACCCCACTCAGTCTCTCAGTTAGTACCGGTGTTATTCTTTAAACTTTTCCCAGAGATTTTGGGCCATTCTGGTTATTGGTCTTCCTATTCCCCACCTCTACCTTTAACTGGGATCGCATCTGACCAGATGTATACTGTTATGTATCCAACGATGAGTTGTGACTTACCCAGTTTTACATTTTGCATAACAGACTGTATACTATACACCTGTCCATCTAGCCAAGATGGAGAAACTACCCTTACCTCTATGTTCATGGCGTGGCCAGGTAGATGGATTGCTTTTACATGTAATGTGGGAATGCCTGAAAATAATTTCTCTTTGGGAAATGATTAAACAAAAAGTAGATCCCTTTTGGGGCTGGATGGATATTTTACTCCCAAAATGTGCTTAGTAGGAGACTATTTGGGAGAACCAGTAAAGGAATGGAGGTTCCATTTGGCCATGATTTCTCTGGTGGTGAAAAGAATGGTGCTTCACCACTGGAAGGATCAGTTAGAAATCCCCTATTCTGAATGTTTCAATGAGTTGTTATATAATCTGAGGTTTGAAAAAATGATAGCTAGCCTCCATAACTGCATTCAGGTGTACAACAGAAAGTGGGATAAACTACATATATTATATTCAATTACTTCTCTCCCTTTGGTGGGTCAATGGAGTTTGACTAGTTTTATGTGTTATATTGGACAGGGCAGAACAGTGCACAAGACCTAAGTGGGTCTGCATTTGGAACTTTTGTAGTTCTTCTCCCAGGAGTTTTGGCCTTCTGTTACCCTTCTTCTGGTTTTCTGCCAATTTGGCCCTGTCTAGGGATAAGTCTTTGTGCATTGAGCCCTAGATCAAGTGCTTGATTAAAGTGGACTACTTTTCTATAACCTCTAAACCTCTGGTGGGGGGGGGTTGGGCTTTGTATTTGTTGTTAACATGTTGATTGTTTGTATCTTTGATTCTTTTTTTTTTTGTATTTGATGAAAACTCAGTAAAGCATATTACATTTTTAAAAAAGAGGGTTCCTTAGCCTTCACGGTACCCAAACAGGGTGGTAGTTCTTCATGGAACAGAGATTGTGAATGGCCAAAGTATTCCTATTACAATCTGCAACACATTTATCCAAATACCTCAGGACATAACAAGTTGCACAAACTAACTCCTCACTAAGTTGCATAAGCCCATTGAAATCAAAGGCTATGCCTGCAGTTCAATGGGTGGAGCACAGCCACACCCCATGCCTGAGCTGTTTAAGTCACCTCCCTCCCATCTCACTCAGAAGCACTGTTTCTTTGCCCCACCATGCTCCCCTCCTTCTCCTCCAGCAGCACACCTCTCTCTCCTCGGGACTCCTTCCTAAGGTACCTTTAATCAAAATGAATTTGTTCCTGTGGCACTTCTAGGGGTGGAGCCCTCTTCAAGAGGGCTTCTTTGTCTCCATAGCACTGTGACTGGCTAGTAGTTCCCCATGGAACAGTGTGTGAATGACCAAAGTACTGTTATTACAATCTGCAACACATCCATCCAAATACCTCAGAACACCAACAAGTTGCACAAGGATAACAACTCACTAAGTTGTGTAAGCCCATTGAAAAATATTTTGACACTAAATTTTAACATGGTCATCTTATGAACCCACATAATGAACAAGATCAGTGAACATTTTCAAATCCTGCCCAAAAGGTAATCTCACCAAGAGACTGTGAAAACCCTTCCAGGCCTGATTTGCATAATTCCACTACCATTGATTATGAGGTGGGGTCCCAAAAAGGCCATGTTGAAAATCTGGGGTGAAAATATGCAACACTGTCAAAGTTATGCATCAAACTTCAAAACCCCTTTGAAATACATTGAACCATACTTCAGATGAGTGAGGGCATATAAGGAATGTACGGTGGGTGTGGCGTGGTGACTCCTGAGTGGTAGGTTGGGGTGGCAGGGGTCAAATAGGTGATGGGCTATTTTCTTTTTTACAGGTGTATTTAAAGGAAAAAAACACCTTCAGCTAAAGGATGATGATCATATGGGGGGGACCACTGGACACCAGGGAAAAATAAAAAATAATTGAATGGGGATTGGAAGGTTGGGGGGTACCACTAGACACCAGAGAAACATGTAAAATAAAAGAGCGAGTATAGAAGTGTGGGGGGGGGCACCATTAGACACTAGGGAACATCATAAATAAAGGAACAGGGATTGGAGGGTTGGGTATACTCTTCATGCAGCGAATACATTACCATGAAGACCATTACAGCAAAGAAAATCTGTAGATCACTGTAATGGTCCCATGGTACACCGACTGTGTTTCCCCAGTGATTTTGTCACCTCCTTGACACAACTCCAACTCAGAGTTGATTGTTTACAAGTTTAGGGGTGCGGGGGGGCACAGCCCCTTGCATGGGGGTGTGGGAGGCAAAGCACCCCGCAAAAAACACATTGTTTCAGTGATGGCACATGCCAACTGTTGGCATTGTGCTGTCACTGTAATAACATTTGACAAAGTTCTTGTCAAACAGGCTTGGTGGAAATGGAGGGTTGAGAGTGCCACTAGACACCAGGGAAAACATAGGATAAGGGGATGGGGATTGTAGGATGAGGGGCCACTAAGCACCAGGGAGTCAGATCAGCGAGTGATTGTTTTATTTTTTATAGGTTTATTTAACAAAAAACATTGACGGGGGTTGGAGCACTACTAGACACCAGGGAAACATGAAGATAAAAGAATGGAGATCGGAGGGTGGGGGTGCCACTAAACACCAGAGAAATCCTTACGATAAGGGGACTGGGATCGCAGGGTGAGGGGACCAGTAGACCCCAGGGAAACATTAGGATAAGGGGATGGCAATGGGGTAGAAACACATCTGTGTTTTCTTTTTAAACATTGGGGGGGCACCACTAGACACCAGGGAAACATGAAGATAAGGGAACAGGGATCAGAGGGTGGTGGTGTCACTAGACACCAGAGAAAGTGTTACAGTAAGGGGACAGGGATCAGAGTGTGGGGCCACTAGACACCAGGGAAACATTAGGATAAGGGGACAGCAATAGGGCAGACATGGATCTGTCATTTCTTTTCTTTTCTGCTGCAATGGGGAACTGAAAGTGAAATGACAAGCAATAACAAAATAGTGTGCCCGGGGGAGGGGCAAGAAACAGCACTGACTGCATGTGCTTTACTGCCACTTTTGGAAGGGCACACTGTAGGTATCCAGTTAAGTGCTTCGACAGTCCTACTCTCCTAAGTCATAGCATTATGCCATGCATAGCTTTTAGCTATGCAGCTGTGAAAGGGGACTATGTACAAGCCAGAAAATTATTGCTCTATCTCACTAATGTGTGTGGCCCACAAATATACTGTAGAATTATACAATGGCAAGAAAAAAATCTGTGTGTACCTAGGACAGTGATGTTATTAAGCTATAACATCACTGTCATACCTTATAAGCAGCTACTAAAAAATGTATACTGCCAATTTGGCCTACTGTTAATACAACAGGTAAGTCATAAGAAGTGAGATGGTTAATTGCATGTTTTGTGACTTTGCATAGTATGTATTCCATGGCTAATTCTGCATATGTTGTACTTTATAAATCCTAATCCTTTAGGAGACATTATTACAGTTTTCAAGTGGAAATGTAGTAATAATCCTACTAGAAAATGACAAGCAGACTGTAATTTCAGTATGTGTAGATGTAATAAAATCATTATTCATTATGTGTACTAATGTTGGCTTTAATGCTCTTATGTATGTTATAACTGATGTTCATAATTACATATATCTTTCAATAAACTAATCTGAATAAGAGCCTCGTGATGCTCTTGCATTTAAAAAATGACTGAGTGGGGTGGGGTTACACATTCATCTTTTCAAACTGCATCCCTGGGGACAGTGGCTGTTGGCAGCAGAAATGGCTCTGTTGTCTTTTGTAGCCATTGGGGAACCATTCAGTTGCAGAGAGACTAAATTCCCCCTTCATATAGTTGATTTCTTTCCCTGGACAAAATTTTAACTGTCATCCAAACAAATTATGCTATAAATGTGCACATAATTAAGTATTCAACTTTAGGACAAAGGGCGCCTAGACTTAAAGGTGGCATGAGCAAATCAGTTTACTTACAAAGGCTGTGCATAGGCCTAGCAGCTGTTTCTAGAATCAGTTACTACTGTTAAACGACTTTCCCAGGCGTGGGCTGATGATCACTCAAAACTGATGCCCAAGGATAGTTCCTTCATACTTGGAAGAACAGGGCATATATAGTAACACAAAATAGCTTGGAGCCACAGGTGAAGGGTTTCTACCCAACAGAGTATATGTATGGACCTGCTAAGGTACCTACATTATACACTTAACCTGATATAGTACCTCTTGGTAACACTTAGGAATATTCCCTAACCTACCATGGATGCAGTATAGCATAGTGTTAAAGGCACTGAGTTGCAAACCTGGAAACCTGGTTTTGAATCCCACCAGTCCCCCGCTTGCATACTGTGTGACCCTAAGCAAGTCACTTAACTTCCATGTGCTCCCAGGTCACACCTGGAAAAAGTTACAACTTAGTGTGCCTTTTCTGGTTCAGCAATTTCCCTCTTCCTTTCTTACCATTATTTACACTTAGCAGTCCCCACCCAGGAATGATAGGAGGTAAACAGGTATACAATACTATATATCACTATCAACAAACCCACTTCCAGTCCTCAGTGGCCATATAACTTCAGAAATAATCCTGGTATGTTAGATTGGTGATGGCACACTGCTACAGAGGCTTCTGCCCGTGGTACTTTCTTCTGGGAATAATCTAAATGTATGGGTGGATGCCATCTGGTAGGACCCCATGAGTAGGGCCCACCAACAGGGCTCCATGACCCTGGTGAAGCAGCAACACTGGATTGGAACTCTAGAGACTTGACTTGGACAGGAAAAGAGTAATCTATAAACTAAGGACCAAGTGCCACACTCTGAGCCTGTCTAGTTCCCCTCTGTTGGCCCCAGCCAGAGTTGTGATGTTCAGATCACACCACTTCAGCCTGACCCCCCCCCCCACCAACTCCAATGGCAGGAGTCCTAAATTCATATGCCATGGCGAAGGGCAACCCAGCCATAATGGAGCCTTGTATGGAAGTGCAAGTACATGATTTATCAGGAAAATTACAAGTTCCTAGTACAGGATATCACAGAGGCAGTAAACAACTAATTTAAGTTGCATAGCCTTGTACAATTTAGCCACTTTCTTACTGCAAAGTAAAATATGGCACAGTGCTGGCTGCAGGGGAGAGCCCCCAACTAGTTGCATGGCAGCGGTTGCAAAAGTCAAATAATAGCACAATGCAACAGGAGGTTGCACTGGGATGGGTGCTAAAGATAAACTTAGACATAGTAAATGCAAAATCCAGCACTCACCACCTAATAAAAAAATGCTGCTCCCAGAAATACATAAAAACACTATGCCAATTTTATTGAGGTGCCAGAGATAAAAAAACACATGCCTTAATGCATTTTGGATTAGCTCCTTAATCAAAAGACATTTTAGAGCACTAGTCAGGTCACCTTTTATGCACATGTAATAAGACAACATCGCTACTTGTCACAGACAATAGATAAGGTGCTCTAACAGTAGTTCAATGACAAAATGGTGAACAGGTGAAACTCATTACACAAATAAAACACACACATACATAAAATCACTTACTAAATTAGATCAATAAAATTATACTTTCTCTACAAAAACAAATAACATTTGTTGGGGCTTTTAATCTGGTCACCACTTCAAGAGTGATTTCTAATCCTGGTGCAGACCTATACCTGTAAATGTAAAAAGAACAGTTGATGTGAAACTTTTGAAACTTTTGCCCCAAGTGTCACAAATCTATATGTGGAATGGTGGGAATGTGAGGTAATAAGGAACGCCAATAGGAAACCATTTTTTGACAAAATTGAATTATAACGCCACTTTATAGATACTATATTGGTCATCTGGAAGGGCAGCCTAGAAGAGTTTGAAGCATTTATCCATTATTTACATAGTCTGAATCACAACCTCAGATTCACATACTGTACCAGGCCAGCCGAGAACAGGTACATTTTTTCAGATTTATGTATTACATGTGGAGGTGAACATTAGCACTGATATATGAACCTGGCTCAGTTTTTCTCCGTATTTCTAGTGGCAGTGGTTTTTGTATTAGGTGGTGAGTACTGTATTTTGTGTTTACTGAATGTCAAACAATACAGTAACAAAATGCAGACACTGTGGGAGAAGGATGAGCCACAGGAATGTCAGGGGGTGGTACTAGTAGTAAAACCAGGGCCAACTCAGTGGTACTGGGCCTGGAATTTAGACAGTGAAGCTGCAGGAGAGTACTGCAGCTGATGCCTGGGAATGAAGAAAAAGGAAAAAAAAAGGCTGCTTCCAGGGCATGGTATTGTTCTGTGTAAATCAATTACAATTACACTGCAAATACTCAGCACTCACCTCCATAGGAATCGATGCATTCAAACCCAACGATAAAGTGCAAAAATCTTTACAAAGTGTTTCTCATTGTGGAAAACAAATGCTGTGAGCAATCACCCCCAAGAAAAGAAAGAGCCCTACCCAATGTGTTGTGTCTTGCAGATGCCCTGCCAAAAGTAAAAACATAAAAGTACAAACTTAAAAACATAGAAAATGTCTACAGAAAAAGATTAGAGGTCTATCCAGTATTCCCCATGAGGTCATACATGATGCCTTAGGGGATCAGGGCCATGCTCTCCACCCTACTCGGCTTCTACTGTTACTAACGCTATATGTTCTTCCCACTTTCCCATAAAGCCTTCTGCTGTTTTTAGCACTGACCTGTGCATCAGGTTGTTTGTTCAATCTTTCCACCACCCTTACCATTAAAAATATATTCTAAATTCCCCCCTGCTGGCTAATATTTTAACCAACTATGTGTGTTCAAATGGCTAGAACACCATTTATGAAATGCCTTTGAGAACTGCTCCCCTCAAAAGTTGGATGAGTGTAGAAACTGGTTGCCAGTTCCCATGACTACCACTCCTAGTAGTCCTCTAATAGTTACCTAAATGGTTAGCAGTCACTGTTTATATGCAGTTTGAGCTGAGCATAAAAACGATTATAACAGGTGACCACAGTCATATGGGCCCGATGTAGAGGCAGACTCCTCAAAACATCATCTGAATGTCCATGCAAGTGGCATGACAAGAGAAATAAAAGCAGACAAAAAAGCATTAATACATCTGGAGGGAATCATTCATTATTGTTGTATATGGCTTGTAATGGATCAGCAAGGGCATCCTTAATACAGCGACTTTTCTAACTCATTTTGAAGGCAGAGTCAGCCTGGAAAGTTAATGGAATTGTGACCTGTATGTATTCCTAAATGTGGAATTTAATAAACTTTTCAACATTAAGAGACTTGGCATTGCATTCTCTGGAATCATTTGATTAATCTACAATGGGTTAGTTCCAGTTCTTTTTTTAAAGTAATCTGTCATAGGGCACCATATTTGTATCACATGTCCTTTGTTCTTTAAACATTTGCAGGTTCATTATGGTGGCAGAATTCAGGTCCTGGCCTTGAATCATGGTCCTGGGTGTCCAAATATATGTCTGTAGGCATCCTGGGCAATTGAATGTCATTTGTCCAGCAGCAGGTCAAAAACAACCCACAAAAACACCAGCTTAGCAACCAACAGAGATGGAAATGCAATAGGATCTTGCTCCCCACGTCCAATTACGTGCTGTAAGGGAGTTATAGCAGGGATCCCTGATAAGTATATAGGCTGAATCAAACTTTGAGTATCGATTTTTGCTTATCTGACTTCCTCAAGAACCTAGAGAAAATGATTAAGGGGATCCCTCAGCAGGTGTTTTCCACAAGAAGCTCACCACATGGATCAGCAAAATCCCCTCAAAGAAGTAATTCAGCTTCACCCAAGTTCAGCAGAAACTAAGCCTGTTCCACTGGCACCTGAAACATAGCTAGAGGCCCTGTTTCCGAAAGCTTAGAGTCTTGTGCTGCTGCCATGTGCAGAAAAGTGTCTTGAAGTCCCTTAAAGTCACTATATGCAGATACCAGTCTGTTAGGATGAAACCTCCTTGACACTTAAAAGACTTCTGCAGTTCACAAGAACACAGTGTTGCAGATCTTGACAGCTAGTTACATTTAAGAATCCAGGATGAGCAGCCCCACATGTACACAACTCCTCCTACTTTCTGGCAACATTTACCACCATGCACAAAGAGGAGGAGGAGGGGGCAGGCAACAACCCAGGAGTAAATTCCTGGCCTCAACTTCTTCTTCCTGCCCTTGCCTCTTGGGATAAATGGTGCCACCCTTGATTGGGCAAAAAATAGATTTTGGTACTGCACCACACTGTACAAGTTGATCCTAGCAGGGCAACATGGGATAGGTATAATTTATTTTAAACCTTCAGGCTTCATCTTTAGGTTTGCATTAGGTGGCTTTATACCACTTAACTCTTCATTTTTGTAACCACACAGGAAACAGGGCATGACACTTGAGACATTCAGACTTGCTTGCAAAACACCAGACATTTTTTTAACTCAGCACAGGCACACAAAAGATTGGTTATGAAGGATTACTTGGCTGAAGCCCAGACTGAAGCCCTAATGTGAGCCCAGTCATAAACAGCAATATTCAGCATCTGCACATGTCCCAACCTAGCCAGCCATGTACTGTATACCACTTAGCAGTATAATTCAAACATATTTTCAGTTATAACACAGGGTCATAGATCAAGGGTCCCCTTAGAGGTGTAAGGTGAGCAGAACTCAAGATTTACATATCTTTCAGGTACAATATTTTGCACAGTGTCTTAGATGGTGCTTGCAAAGGAGGGGTATACCCTCCTAAAATGGATCATGGTGCCCAGGCAGTACTGAGGTAGAAATCTGTGGCTGCTACACCTAGCTTTTTGTCCCTGGGCTTCAGTGACACAGTCCATGCAGTCACACTTTGATGCTTATCATGGCTTACTACATCCTTTCCCTTTCCTGCAGGTACAAATGTCAGTTGCCTCCTGTGTTGAAATTCTGCAAACCTTTGCTCTCAAACCATTGAACTTGGTTCCTGTGCTAGAAACAAATATACTTCTTGCTTTGCTGGAATGGCACGCTAGTGTGGAAACTATCAGGCAGTCCTGCTTGAGAGTGAACCACCAACAGGTGCACACTGTTCCCAGTCCAATATCTTGGGTGGGAGCCAAGTCTCTGGAGACCTGCATCAGAGGGAACCAGTGCTTCCCAGATCCAGGACCCTGCCATGATCCTGGACCTACAAGTTCCCTCCAGCTGGTCACAGCCAGAATTCACTCTTGGCTACTTGAGCCCCTTAGACACCAATACGAGAACTTCAGGATCCTGAAGATACAGAACTTGAACTTACTTTGGTAGGTCCAAGATCCCTTTTATAGCACCAGTGGGCAGGAAGGAATGCCCAGAAAAAGGCTACACCAAAGGGTACCGTCTGAACATAAGCCAGGCGGGGCATTTGTCACTAGGCAGAAAATCCTCACAACAGGAAACACATTCTTTTACATTTCTGAAACATGGGCTAGAACATTTACCCTTTAGTGTAAACCTTGTGCAAACAGGTAAAGACTGCATAAACTAGTAACCACTATCATAATAGATGGGTTATGTACATATAATCCAGCTAATGTTCTGCTTATGCAGTTTGCTGACATACACTTCTTCAGTTAGTTATGTAAGGTTACAAGGCACCATAGGACAACCCTGACAAACATTCATACAGTTTGTGGCTTTTGAGCAAAATGTCAGCACAGACTCAAGATAGTTGTGTAGCAGATGGCTGTGGTGAATGGGAGCTAGCACTTCAAGCATTAATTATCTAATGATCTAAATAATCAATGATACACACTGCACTCTTATATAAACTGCATAAATGTTATGCTTTACCTAACCAATTTTAACACTTCTGCTTCTAGTCTGCTTATTCTTTACTAGGTGCCATAGCTACTTTGTAATTGTTGCATAAACTGAGACGAAAAGATTTTCCATTTTAAACTGAACATGAACTGCTAATGAATAAACAGAAATTAATTAAAGTCTTTCATCTTTATAGTGACTAAAACTCTTTGTTATTAAACAGCCCTGAGGGTTGTCTATGTATTACATTTAATCTCTCTACTTTATTCTACTTTATGCTGATTAGAGTCATATACAACATTTGTCAACCCATACACTTACAATATTTTCTAATTTACAATTGTTATACAAGTTGCAGCAACCATGGCTATTTCTAGTTGTAATAATTTAAAATTAGAAATGATTTTTTTTCTTGAACATATTTTAAACTTTTCTATGGTAAACAGAAATTATAAATTTTTTTTGTAAAGTGCTTTCTGGAAACAGGTCTACAGCAGAAAGTCACATAAGAAGGGAAGTGTGACCCTATGGTAAAACATTATCACAGTGATTGTGTAGTGTGGTGTTCCTAGGGTTTGAGTGAATGATTGAGGCGGTATTATATTTACCCTACTATTAGCCTTCTTAGTCAAAGCATGGCAAGAAGAGTTTTCATACTTTGAGTAAATATACCTGCCCAAAAACAGTGCCAAAGTTGTTGTTGTTGTTTATTAGGAATAACCATTGAGCTTACACTCATTCGCAATGGCAACCTAGTTCCAACATTAAAATCATACAAATAACAGTACATACATCAACAAAGTCATACAGTATTCATATACACAATAAAAACCTAGTTCAAACATTAAATCTTACCAATACAATACGTACAACCACAAAGTCATACAATATTCAATGGGCAATATGTCTGCTTTTAGCTAAAACAGTTACAAATTTGAACATTAGAGAACAGGAATTTCTTAAGTGTGGAAACAGATGGGAGTTTGGAGTGAAGATTTCTAAAATAGGGTCGGAGTAAATTCCAAAACCTCGGGACCAGGGGGCTAAACTATTGTAAAGATCTTTTTGTATGGATCTTGGGGAAAATTAGCTGGGAAAATTGGGAGTTTCTTAAAGATGGATCAGTAGACTGAAAAGCAAGCCTATCAGTCAAATATTTAGGTATAAGACCCAGGCCGGACTTATGTGCAATTAAACTGGTGTGACTATTACTCCTATTAGAAACCCAACCCAGAGATTTATATGAATCGTAAAGGTGGGTAGTTATAGGACATATCAGGATTAACCTAGCCAATTTATTATAAAGTACATCTAACCTGTATAATTTATCTTGTGAGGCCCTGTCATATAAGATATTGCCATAATCAAATAAGGGCAACACTTGTACTTCAATTATATATTTCATTGTATTAGAATCTAAACATTTTTGATTTCTAAATAAACAAGCCACACTCTTAAGCACTTGGCCAATTAATTTATCCATGTGATTGTCCCCTGTACTTAACTGATCCAACTAATAGCCCAAATATTTATACATTTTAATAGATTCTAAATAAATGCCTGAAGAGTCAAAAATCTCATGTTTTGAGTCCAATTTCAATTTGGAAGCTGGGCCAAACAAGACGGATTTTGTTTTAGATGTGTTTAGCTTTAGCTTTAAATGCCGAAAATATTTTTGCAGTGAGTTACAGTAATGCCAACACTTTCTTCAGCAATTGTTAAAACACTAGAAACACCACACCACACAATCACCAAAATTCAGAAGATTATTTACTCTAACATCACATTGTCCTTTTTCTGTAGTTTTGTGCTTCATTAGCTGATGCCTTAAAGTAATTGTTGCACTTCATTTCAATCCTATTTTAAAGGTATATTTAATAACAGATGCACTCTAAGTTGCATTGATAATGCCAGTTTTAAGCTTGCATTGTTACTGTTTGGTCAGTCATCCCTGCTATCCAGTGGCATCTCCAACCTCTCCCTTTCCCATGGCAAGCACTCCCTAGTGTCATTTGTACCCCTTGATTGGTGACCAAACTTCACCCAACAACTAACACACCAAAATCTGGCCAATGGAAAATCATGTACACAAATGCTCACCGCCTGGGAAATAAGATCCCAGACCTGCAGGCAATAATGTCAGAGGCTAAACTGGACATAGTAGCAATTAGTGAGACGTGGTTTACCAGTAACCACACTTGGGAGACTTCAGTACCTGGCTATGTATTGTTCAGAAGAGACCGAGGTGCAAAAGGGAGAGGGTGGCCCTGTATGTTAATGAAAATATCAAAGCTACAGAAATTCAGAATACACATAAGGAGCCAGAAGAACTGTGGGTCACCCTGGAAACAGGAAATGGGACAGCCATAAGAACTGGGGTTGTCTACAGGCCCCAGACCAGAGGGAGGACATAGACACATTACTGTTAGAAGATATACAAAACATGACAGCTAAAGGGAGGTTCTGATAATGGGAGACTTCAACATGCCAGATACAGATTGGTCAATACCAGCAGGAACATCTGCAGAACTAGACTCATAGTGGATTCCCTGCAGGGAGGGCCTCAAACAACTGGTACAGCAACCACAAGAGACAGGGCTATCCTAGATCTAGTACTGACTAACAAAGAAGGGATCACAGATCTCAGGTAGAAGGTCACCTGGGGCCAGTGACCATCACATGAGTATGGTTCAATTTGGCTACTACATCTAAATCATCCCATTCAAGACAAAATATGGGACTTCAGAGGAGCTGACTTTGATAAGATGGCCAACAGAGTTAAGCTAGCCCTGGCAAAAGAAACACAGGTGAGGGGTACAGGCAAAGTGGACAAGCATTAAGGATGCAATACTTGAAGCAACATCCCATTGTGTCAGACAGAAAGGAAGTGCAAAGAAGAAGGAAACCACTTTGGTTCTCAAATACAGTAGCAGAAAAGGTCAGAGCCAAAGGCTGGCCTTCAGGAAATATAAGGGAACACAGCGGGATGAAGATAGGGAGGCATACCAAACTGCCCTAAGGGAAGCAGGTAAGGCAGTAAGGCAGGCAAAGTCCCAAACTGAGGAAACACTAGCACGAACAGTAAAAGAAGGTGACAAGACTTTCTATAGATACATTAGTGAAAGGAGAAAGTCCAGAGGAATATTGCTAAGCTAATGGAGAAAGGAGCATGTGAGGAGGAGGACCCTGTAAAGGCATCTATTCTAAATAGATACTTTTGCGCAGTATTTACTGAAGAGAAGGTAGGGCAGGACCCACAGCTCAGCATCATGGACACAGGGGAGGGAGGTGAGCACTACTCCTTCACAAAGAAAGGGTCCTACAAGAGCTTGCTAAGCTCAGGGTGGATAAGGCAATGGGACCTGATGGCATACATCCCAGGTTACTAAGGAGCTAAAGGAGGAACTAGCAGAGCCATTAGCAGAATTGTTTAGTGAGTCTCTGAGCACAGGAGAGGTTCAGAAGACTGGAGAGGGCTCATGTGATCCTGCTCCACAAGAGTGGTAGCAGGGAGGAGGCGGGGAACTACAGACCGGTCAGTCTTACCTCAGTAGTGGGCAAGATTATGGAGCACTCCTTAAGGAAAGGATAGTGCAACACCTGGAATCCCATAGGGCACAGGATCCAAGACATGGGTTTACAAAGGAAGGTCCTGTCAAACTAATCTCATAGATTTCTTTGACTGGGTAACAGAGTGGTGGACCAAGGAGAGCAGTTGATAGCAGCCTCTTGACTTCAGCAAAGCTTTGCCACTGTTCACATAGAAGATTGATAAATAAGCTGGGTAGGCTCAGGGTAGGTCAGAAGTTGGTCAACTGGGTGGCAAACTGGTTGACGGACAGAAAACAGAGAGTGGTGGTAAATGGTATACAGTCAGAAGAGATGCAAGTCACAAGTGGGGTACCTCAGGGATCAGTCCTGGGTCCAGTCCTCTTCAACATCTTCATTAGTGACCTTGCAGATGGACTAGAGGGTAAGGCTTGTCTGTTTGCAGATGACACCAATATCTGCAACAGAGTAGATGATCCAGATGGGGTGGGCAGAATGAGAAGAGATCTGGATAAACTAGCAGAATGGTCAGAAGAGTAGCAACTGGGATTTAATGCAAAAGTGCAAAATCATGCACATAGGAAGAGAAACCTGAAGCCACCTATAGGCTGGGAGGAGTTGCTAGCAGTCACAAAGGAAGAAAAGAGACTTGGGCATCATCATCACTGATGACCCAAAATCATCAAGCAGACCTCTAAAGCAGTAGAGTAAGGCTGGGGGGTGTTAGAGTGTATTAGTAGGGGTATCACAAGTTGTGAGAGGGAGGTAATAATCCCTCTGTACAAGACACTAGTTAGGCCCCATCTGGGTACTCGTGCAGTATTGGAAGCCACACCTTCACAAGGACATTAACCAAATTGAGGCAGTCAGAGAAGGGCAGCAAAATGGTGCAGGGACTGCATCAGAAGACATATGAGGACAGATTAATGGAGCTCAATATGTATACCCTTGAGCAAAGGAGGGAGAGAGGTGATATGATGAGGCATTCAAACACCTTAAGGGCATAAACAAGGTGAAAAGAGTCTAACATGTTTAATATAAGAAAAATAGCAGGACAAGAGGACACAGCATGAGATTAGAGGAGGCCGATTAAGGGGAATGTGAAATTCTTTTTCACAGAAAGGGTGGTGGATGCATGGAATGGCTTACCACAAGAAGTGGTGGCTATGAATACAGTGCAGGGCTTCAAACAGGCATGGGATAGGCATAAGGGAGCAATACAAATGACTATGAATAGATAGACCACTGACAGAGCAAAGGCCGATGGCACATTTATAAGGTAGAAAAAGAAATGGGCAGACTGGATGGGCCTTGCGGTCCTTATCTGCTGTCAACTTCTATGTTTCTATGTTTCTAAGGGGAACCCACATGAGGCAGGGAGAATATCAAAACATAGAATGACTATTTTGGGTCAGTATTCAGCTAGCAAGTCAGAACATGACTAGCTGGGGTTAGAAATTATGGGAGAAGTGCAGACCAAATAGAAAACAGTGTCGATCATGCTAGAATTAGTCGGTACATATTACACTATGTGAATATGGGAAAATCCCAGGATCTCAAGTGTATACACCTAAGATTATATAGATACGTAGAATGTGCCTGCAGATGGGAACCACGAAGTCCATCTGGTCTGCCCATCTTTTTTCCTAACCCCCTACTTGGAATCACTTGTTAACTTACTGACATGTCTGTCCCATGCTGATTTAAACTGGTTGACCATTTTTGCCTCCACCACCCCCTGAGGCAGTCATTTCCATGGGTCCACCACTCTCTTGGTAAAAAAGAACTTTCTACTATTACTCCAACACCAACCCCCCCCCCTAGTCACATGTCATGCTCTCTTGTCTTACTGCAACAGCTAATCTGGAAGAGATCCAGTGATTGTACCTTCTTGATATTCTTTAAATGCTTGAAGAGCTCAATCATGTTCCTCTCTCTCTCTCCTCTGTTCCAAGGAGAAGAGGTTTAGTTCCCTCAGTCTTTCGCCATATGTGTTATGGTGTAGGCCATGGATCATCTTAGTTGTCCTTCTCTGCATTGTCTCCAACTTATTAATGTCCTTTTTGAGGTGGGGCCTCCAGAACTGGACACAATACTCCAGGTGGGGCCTCACTATTGACCCATACAGTGACATTATCACCTCACACCTCCTGCTAGTGGTGCCTCTCCCTATACAACTCAGGAGGCCACTTGCCTTTTATACTGCCTTCTCACTTAGCTTCCCCATCTTTAAGTCATCATAGATGATGACTCCCAGGCTGCGCTCCTGCTTTGTAGCTGTTAGCTTCTCCCTTCCCAGATGGTACTCTGCCTCTGAGTTATTTTTTCCCATATGCATCACCTTTCCCTTTTTCACATTAAACTTTAGCTGCCAGTCTTGTGACCATCTTTCCAATCTGAACATTTCCTTTTTCATTTTTCACAAACTCTCTGGTGAATCCACTCTACCACAAAGCTTTGTGTCGTTTGCGAACAGAAACACATTTCCTTCCAGACCATCAGCAATGTCACTGATATACACATTGAAAAAGATTGGTGCCAGCACTGACCCTTGTGGAACCCCACTTGTCACCATCCCTTCCCCTGACAATGCTGGATTGATCAACACTCTCTGCATTCTGCTGTTTAGCCAGCTTCTCACCCAGGCTATTATTTTGTGGCCCACTCCCATGTGCTCAAGTTTGCTAATCAATATTCTGTGGGGGACTGAGTCAAAGGCCTTGCTGAAGTCAAGATAGGCCACATCGACTGCACCCCCCTGGTCCACTGTTTTAATGATCCAGTCAAAGAATTCCACTAGGTTGGTTTGGCAGGACCTTCCTGCAGTAAAGCCATGTTGCTTTGGGTCCACCTGTCCACTCACTTCTAGAAATGTCAGAATGTGCTCTTTTAGAAGGGATTCCATCATCTTATCCACTATCAAGGTAAGCATGACTGAATGGTAGTTTCCAGCCTCATCAGATTAATAGTGGAATTGAAAATGGCAGGCTGGACAATCTGATATCTTTCAGGATTTCTTATAAACAGGGATAGTATCAGAGGACTGGAAAACAGCCAATGTGTCCCCCCCTGTTCTTGAAGAAGAAAAGGTTGGTCTGGGGTAATTACAGATTTATGAGTCTTACCTTAGTACTTGGTAAAGTGTTTGAGTCCACCACAAAAGATGTATGCCATCCTACCTGCACTGGACTCAGGAGACACATCTTTACCCGCTGCAAGATGGAAACTACTTTGGAATGTCATGTTGTCTGTCTGGAATGGAACTGGTGGCACTGAGGTAGCATGAGAAGGAAAGCTTGAAGCTTGGGGTATCTGATGAGGTAGTGTAGTGGACAGAAGGTTAGTTACCAGGGCACTGGGAAGGAAGAACCCCATGGCAATATCAGAGCTAGGAAATGTTCACTATCCTAGTCATTCATGGAACTAAGGATGCTCCAGATGTGGCAGTATCCAAAGAAGAGCCATGCAGAACTGACAAATTCTGCTTGTGCTGGAAGTCAATGGAATTTCAGAAATTCCACTTCATTCTGCTGGAAGAATTCTGAAATTTCATAAATGAATTATAATGTATGGGGGACCCTTATTACTAATTGAAATCAAGCAGATTACAATCTTGTTATGACATAACTCTGTGGTTAACCCTTCTTGTGCCATTGTTATGACATCACTCCATTGTTAACTCTTCTTGAGTATGTCATATCAATGGTATAACAAAATGGAATGCTCATAACATTCAATGTTCTGCTTTGAGAAAAATGTTTAAAATGTCGGTATTAATTGATTTGCTCCAAGCTCTACTGATGAATAGTGTTGCGAAGAACACACAATAAACATTGTTGACATGATTTATGATTGCTTAAAGTAAGAATTACTCAGAAAAGTACTTCAATCCACAATTACACAATCTTGGTAGCCCATACACTATAAAATATAATGTATGGTCTTTGATTAATGACCGCATTGAAAACACTTCTTAAGGTTGCCATGACATCCGAAAACCTCTCAAGCTACACTCTTGAGGTTTACAATGATGTCATGGCAACTTCTCAAAGTATTTACAGTGTGGTTATTAACCAGAGACCATACATTACCCTCTATGTTAGCCACACAGTCATATTCCACAATTTATGTAAATTGAGGATTCATTTTAGCACAAACCACATAATAATATTTTACAGTTTACATAATGTGCAGAATATTATTCTGGAGTTTACAGAGCAGTGCTTTCCCAAATTCCATGAAATGTAAAAAGAAATGTCAAAAAGCATTGTGGAAGCAAAATTGCCATTCCACTGTGGAAATCTGAATTTTGCTCAGCTTTAATTCAAGGTGATCTTTTTTTAATACTCCACATCCTGTTGGCCTGGTAAGAAGTGACAGAAGACCATTTGGCTGCTTCTTACCTGGCTAAGGATCTGTTGCAAGAGAGTGGATTTTCTTTTTCTGACCAACTGGAGGGCATCCTGAGGTAAGGATGCAAGTATACTCAATATAGGCTATACCTTCACTATAAGTGAGTGGCTTACTGGCAAGAACAATGGACAGGACAATCAGCAGGTTTTCAACTTGAGGATAGGGGTAAGGGGTGGTAGAGTGGATCACCAAGGGCAGGTGTTAGATGCAGGAGTCAACTGAGGGAAAGAAACAAAGCAGGGGAGAACTAGGACAGAAGACCCCCAGAGGGGAAAGGAAGAATAAAGGGTGGACTATGGTATCTTCACTTGCATGCTGGCCAATATTAATATAGCACTCAGCAATACTGGCAAGCTCAAGGGTCTGATGTACTTCAAAATAAAGGACTTAGTGGTACTCATAGAGGCCTCATGGAGGAATACAATGACTGGAATACCAGCATATGGGCGATCTAGATAATTTTTTATTTGCTTTTCAAAGAAGTGATCTGGGTCACTCGATCCATATTCAACTACACCTGGGAAATGCAAAGAACATTAAATAATCTCAACAAACATAAGACAATTGCAGTGCTATGGTAAATTTACATGTTATGAGCACTGTGAATATTGTGCATGGTTTCAAACATACAATAATCATTTTATATATTACATATATAACTGTAGGTGGTTATATCAGAAGCTTATGTTTAATTTGGAACTTGGGTGATGACTTTGCTAGTGAATCAGGAAGACTATTTAAGCAGGTAACTGCTCAAGAACTGCCAGATGCTATTAGTGACTGTTTACCAGCACTGTGTGAATGGTTGACACAGATCCAGAAACCTCCTCCCATAACCACAAATAGCATGGTACTGCACAAGCACCTAATCAGTGACTTCAAAGAGTATTTATCCAGAACTGATTGAACCCCACTGGACAATTACACGGATATAAATCAGAATCTTGACTACTTCATAAAGCACCTTACCACAACCTGTAAAAAATTCACTCCTCATAAGAAGCAAAAAGTTAGAGGTTCTTTCGCAGACTGGCTCACACCACCCCTTCTTGCCTGATGCAGAATCGAGACAATCTATGGTGTAGAGCCAAAGCCACAGGGGCTACTGCTGATATTACCAAATATAAAGAAGCCCAAAATAAATGCACCAGGGCAATAAGAGCAGCAAAAGTGGATTATTATAAAGAGCAGCTCAAGGACAACTATGGTAATTGTTAGAAATCCTGGACAGCCCTGAAAGAACTAATGGGCAAAAGTAATAAGGCCCCCCTTCCCCAATCATGCTCTCCACCCCTGGGAGTGACATCACCTCACCAGTAAACATAGCCAGTGCCTTCAATGCTGCCTTCTCCAATCTAAGCTCAGTACTCACACCAAGTCCAACACATTCACCATCAGAGGCCAGGGACAATGGCCATACTAGTCCAGCCACCCGAAATTTTACTTCAGGTGACTCACTATGAAGGAAACCTTCAAATACGTTAAGCGTGTTCTTGTCAAAACCAGGAGTGGGAGTATCAGGGTTGACATGAAGCTGGCAGCTATTGCCTTGAATGAACTGGTTCCTCCTCTCAATAAAATCTTCACTCTCTCATTGAGGCTCTCGCAATTCCCTTAGTTCTGGAAAAGTGCCATAATAACAGCTGCTTTCAAAAGTGGCAAGACAAGGCAAATTTTATTTAAAAAGACGCCCAATCCTGGAGGCTGTGGGCACCGTACAATGGTAAAACACAGCATCAATTACAATACAATGATACAACATAATACAAAATCATAAATATCAAAATAATAAATCAGCTGAACTACAGTTAGCTAAAAAATAATACTTCAACTGAAGGGGCCTCCCTTACAGATGGTGGAAGTGAACTAGACAGGAAGGGGCCAGCGACACTGAAAGCTCTGTTGCCAGCCATTTTTAACCTCATCCTGGGAATTGCTAGGAGGCCCCAAGAGGAGGAACATAGGGAGTGGACTGAAACAACCAGTGTGAGAAGATCAGACAGGTAGCCAGGGCCCAGTCCATGTAGAGCCTTAAAGGTGAGCAAGCCCACCTTATAGAGAACCATCCACCTGACTGGCAGCTAGTGCAATTCCTGCAGCACTGGGGGGATGTGACAGTATTTAGACTGCCCCATCAATAACCTGGCAGCTGCATTTTGCACCAGCTGCAGTCAGTAGAGTGTACCCCCAGATACCCCGAGTAGAGCACATTACAGTAATCGAGCCTCGTCATCACACGAAAGCATGCACCAAAGTTGGGAGGTCCAGAGGTGGAACTAGGGGCCTGACCCTAGCGATATTCCTCAGATGATAGAAACTGACAAGGAAAGTGGCTGACACCTGAGCCTCAAGTGTCAGACCGCTATCCAGAATAATGCACAGGTTCTGCATCCTAGAGGTGGCCTTCAAGGGTACAGATCCCAGGAACAGTTTTTTCTCTGCACCCAAGGCCAGCCTAGCACACCTTCTGTTTGACTCCACAATTAGTACCTCTGTCTTATCGGGGTTCGGTCACAACCAGCTGGAGGCCATCCTGTCACTGATTTCAGTGAGGCAATTATTTAGCATGTTCACTGCATCAGGTGTTCCAGGGCCAAAGGAGAGGTATAACTGGGTATCATCGGCATAGCAATGAAAATCCAAGCCATACTTCCTAATGATCCTTCCCAGGGGTAGCATGTACATGGCGAACAACATTGGTGACAAGGCCGATCCTTGAGGTACTCCACAAGACAGGGGGCTAGGGGAGGAGGAGAAATTCCCCATCACTACCCTTTGACTCCTGTTTGTGAGATAGGACTCAAACCAGCAGATGACCATGGCCAGTGAGTCCACAAAATTTCCTCAGGCAGTCAACACACAACGGTCCACCATGTCAAAAGCTGAGGAGAGATCGAGAAGAACCAGAATTGTCCCCTCCCCTCGATCTCTCACCCTGAGAAGATCATCATGCACCCGAATTAATGCAGTTTCAGTGCTATGCTTCACCCAAAACCCAGACTGGAAAGACTCATATAGATCATAGGCCAAGAGGTGCTCCTCAAGCTGAAGCACCACAACCTTCTCTGCAACCTTCCCCACAAATGGGAGGTTGGAGATAGAATGGTAATTTGCCTTGACATCAGGGTCCAATGATGGCTTTTTCAGAAGGAGTCTCACCAATGCCTCCTTCAAGACATCTAGGAAAACCCCCTCTGACAAGGAGCATCGGACAATCAAGGCAAACACCTGGCCAATGGAGTCAATGCATCTCATCAAGAAACATGTCAGCATAGGGTCCAGTTCACAGTATGTGTGCCTCTGCTTGGAAGCAACCTCAATGACCTCGGCCACTTCCACAGGTCTAATCTCGCCCCAACCAGATGGAGTGCTCTCCGAACAACTAAGGTGATCCCTGTTGGCCATGACATGGCTCACTGGCAGAATTCCAAGCTGGATGCTGGACACTCTGTCCAAGAAGAACTGAGCAAACTCCTCATATAACTCATTTGAAAAAGTAATTTTCAGTTGCAGACAGGTTGGGTTTAGCAGCATGTCTGCAGTCCAAAACAGCACAGTTGGTTGGCTTCTCCTGGCAGCAATCTCCCTGGACAGGAATTCTGACTTCTTATGGTTGATTTCCCCCTGGTACTCACAATAGTGAGCATGCAGGGCCAATGTGTCCGCTTCCAGCCCAGTCTTTCTCCAGCAATGCTCTGACCTCTGACCTACAGTCTTCATCACCTTGAGCTCCCCATCAAACCAGGGGGACCTCAATTGAGAAGACCTGGGTCATACATGTACTGGTACAAGGGAGTCTAGCACTGCGGACATCACCTTATTTTAGGTGGCGACCACTGCGGACACCTCCCCCATGCATGCACTGTCCACACTAAATAGATCATCTAATTCCAGAAAACCCTACAGGGTCAAAACCCCTCAAAGGGCAGTAGCTTACCATCTCAGCAAGGGGAGGGCTCTCAAGGAGGGCCTGAAATGAGAACTCCACCTTGCAATGATTGGACCAAATGACCCAATCAGTCTTGAGATAATTTATCTTAAGCCCCAGTGAGAAAACCAGGTCCAACATGTGACTGCCCTGATGGGTCATGGTAGAAACCTCTTGCGACACACCCAGTGATGACATTGTCTGGAGGAGGTTGTAACCAAGCCTGGATGTTTTGTTGTTGAACCAAACATTGAAGTCCCCCAGAATCAAGCATCAGGGGTTTCCAACATTTCACCAACGATGAAATTGGCCACCTCCTGCAGGAATTCTCCCACTGCCCCAGGGGGCAATAAATCAGGAGAATCCTTCAGCCTGCACCTAGACCCCCACAAACAACCACACATTCAAAGGAACCAGACCTTCCCACAGGGTGCATGGTGAAGCCCAGCTCAGATCTAAAGCAGATGGCCACACCACCACCCCTGCATTCCACTCTGGGGCAGTGCACTACAGAGTTTCAAGGAGGGATGGCAGCCTCTAAAACCAGGCCCACATCATCTCCCATCCAGGTCTCTGTGATGCAAACCAGATCGACTGTAGAAATCAAGTCCGCTATAACCGCGGTCTTGTTTCTGATTGACCTGGCATTACAAAACACTACCCTCAGGGGATTGGTGGACAGTGAAGCCCCTCTGACTACTTGCATATGCGGTCTGGTGGGAACCCTGGGGATGGGCACCAAATATATCTGTTCTCTCCCTTGGGTTTGATGAACCCCAGGGCACCTTCTGCACCTGACCACCCCAATTCTGCCCCCCACAGGCATATTTGAGGTGCTCTGCCATGCCTGATCAATTCTGCCCCTCCTAATTCCAACCTCCTGACAACAATGAACAGTCGTGGTGGACACAGGGAGGTCAGTGAAGGGCTCCAGATTGAGCAGCTGGGACACAGACATGTGGAGATAGCACAAGTGTCTCTAACTATAGGTCTATCTTGATTCTGTCCCTCCTGTCTAAAGCTCTAGAAAGGCTTGTGTCTAATCAGCTCATGGAGTATCTGAATAAATATAACCCACTATGTGCACAACAGCATGGGTTTAGAAAACTGCACAGCACTGTCACTGCACTCACCGACTATACTACTTTCCTCCTTGAGGCCTGGTGTCATCTTCAGTTTGGTGCTCTCACTCACGCTATGGGCTCCCAATTTATGGATCAGCCACTGATACAGTGCTGGATAGAGTCAGGATGCTACTCAATAAAGCCTGTCTATTTGTTTCTGGATCTCACAGATACACTCACACATGCAATTTATATGTAGTCACAAACTGGCTCCCCCTATTCACTCAACTCAGATATCAAACACTTCTATTAGCCAAGGAAGCTCTCATGGGCCTTGCACCCCCCACCATTGGCTCCCTCCTCAGGCCCATCCACTACCAGAACGCCACATGGAATGTGACCCAATAAACCCTAGCTATACTACTGTGAAGAACTAGCAACAGACACCGCTCCTTTGCAAATCAGGTGGCCCAATGGTTCAATGAGCTCCCAACCAGCATAACCAGCCTCCACAACATATCACAATTCAGACAAGCCATCATGTCTAATACTGCCCTGAACTCTGGCTTCACTGCTTTGACCTGACCAGAACAGCAATTATCCCTCAGCCTTGTCTCAGCCTCCTCACTAATTCCATACTAGTTCCCTCTCCACCTTCACTGCAGTACCCCTCCACTGCAGTCAACTATGCCTGGGTGAATGACCTATGGTTCCTCAATAAAACTAACTACTCCCCACTACTAACTAACTGCTACTAACCAACTGCAACCACATTTGGCCACCATTTAATTTAATCAGTATCTTTAAATCTTGTAATCTACTATACCATGTTTACCTGTTGAAATCCCTAATCCTAATTGCTTGTACAGTTTGTGAATACTCTATACTATATATCTGAATCACTCTGAAATTTACTGTAACAAGATATAAACATATGTACCTCCTAAAAACTTGCAATGCCTGTTGACAAGGCTCTACTCAAGCTGAATTACACTGTTTCTTGTGCTCTATATACATCCTCTATCTGACATGGAGCCTTTGCAAATGAGCAAATTGTCCTCAAAGGTTGTTACCAATTTTTTCAATAAATAAATAATAATAAATAATATTTAATGTCCACATTCAAGGAACACTCACCAGCCATTGTCTTGTACAGATTTATTTGGTACATGTGTGTGTCTGTGTGTGTGTGTGTGTGTGTGTGTGTGTGTGTGTGTGTGTGTGTGTGTCTGTGTGTCTGTGTGTGTGTGTCTGTGTAGAGAGAGAGCATCTTGTAATTTATTCATCAATTCAATAGGCTGCTGTTTTCTAATAATTCCATGCATTAAACTAATGGTTTTGGATTTGGCCAGAGGAAGCAAATGCAATTCCTTGCAGAGCTGATATCTGTGTGTCCTGAATGGTAGACTTAGTATAAACCTGTATTATAGGGGTGCGATAGCTCCTCTATAGTCAGGGTTAAGTGGGGTGTTCAATGTTAAACCCCTAATTTGCACCTTAAAAGTTTTGGCAGCATTTGACAAAATTAGCTGAAATTTTGCATGTGTTGTCTATGAGGCAAGGTCTAAATCTGTGGAAGGTTTTGTGACAGCAGCTTGTGTGGTTTCTAAGATCCGCATATATAATTTTCCTGCAAAAGTCTATTTTTTTCCCTATAATTAACATATGATTTGGGTTTACTGTCATGTACAGCCTACACAGAATGAATTTTTTCCTGAAACTTTAGGGATAGAAGTGTGCTCTGCCAAAGAAGTGCCTTTGGATGGTTTAGTGTAAACATATTAAACAGTTCCAGAAATATAAAGATTTAATGTGGTTGTTTTTTTCTGTTCCGAGCATGCTCAGTAGGGTTTTTAGGCTAATATTCTGATACAACACCAAAAATTCTTTGTGACAAGACTGTTTTTGGTTTCTCACAACTTGTTTCTCTCAGCATCAAAAATGTTTTTTTGTGCTGTGAGAGTCTCAAAAAAAACCCAAAAAAACATGGACAATAAAATCACGTAATTAAAAAAAAATCTGAACTTAGCTAAATGAAAACCTATTTTGCTAGATTCTGATGTTTGTTTTTTAAAATACTGGCCAGAAAAAAAGACTTTTCTGGGCTCCTGAAACTCCAGTTTGCCCAACTTAGTGAGAAGAGCCATTCACCTGCATTCTCTGTATGAGAACAGTGGAACTTTCTAGAGTTTTGCAGCACAGCTGAAAGTCATGCTGTGGGCTGCTGTGAAAGCAGTGAGCTACCAATCTGCTGTTCTGCATGTCTGTCTTTGTCTCTATCTACCTGTCTGTCTGTCTGTCTGTCTATCTCTCTATCTATCTATCTATCTATCTATCTAATCTATTTAGGTAATATATTTATTTTTTTATTAAGTGGGCTGGAATGCCCACCCCTAGTACCAGTTCTTTCTCCTCATCCCCTCCAGATGGCCCACCCTTCCCAATGTTTGTTATTATTAATATATATATATATATATATATATATATATATATATATATATATATGTGTGTATTTAACTGGACTGGGATTCCCACCCTTTGTACTGCTTCTGTGGACCCCATCCCCAAGTCTGCCTCACTTGTCCAACAGACTGTCAGCTGACCTGAAATAAAGAAAACAATCTCTCAATTTTTTTAACCTGCAAAAAAAAAAAACTTCCCTCACTGATCTGACCCCCTACCGTGATCTTCCTCTCAGCACCCACCATCCCACACCCCCCTCACACTCCCCATGCCTTCTCACGCACCTGAACATGTCCCAGGGTGAAGATCTACTCTCTGATCAAAGACAAGCCTTGCTGCTGGAACCACTGACTGCAATATGAGAAACTAAGATAAGTGCAGTTCAATGAATTGCAATGGGGTTTTTAATTTTGATGCATAACTTTGTTGTTTTGCATATTTTGACCCCAAATTTTCAACATGGGCTTTTCGGGACCCCACCTCATGACAGTGGTGTTGGAATTATGCAAATTAAGCCCAAAATGCAATTTCGTCATCACTTGGCAAAATCAACTTTTGGGCAGGATTTGAAAATTTTCACCACCCTTGTTCATGAGGAGGGGTCATAAGTAAGTAAGTATAAACTTTATTTTCATACAGGAAGACATATCATTTAGGTCATATAATGCAGTTTACAAGACAGTCCTGTTGATCTCTAAGTTACCTATATAAGAAGGCCAAGTTGAAAATTTGGGATCAAAATATGTAAAAATGGCAAAGTTATGTGCAGACATTGACATTTTTCTACGCTCACTTGTAACTTTGACAATTTAAAAATTTTGACCAAAAATTTTCAACATAACCATTTTTAACACCACCTCATCAAAGTGACAGTTGTTATTTTTCAAATCCTGCCCAAAATGTGTTTTAGCATCTGTTGTGTGAAATGATGTTTCAGTGGGGATTTGAATATTTTCACCTACCAGCTTCATGAGGTGGGGTAATAAGAAACTATGCTGAAAATCTGGCATACAAATACAGTAAAATGCCTAGGTTATGAGTAAACATTGCAGTATTTCAACGTTCACTCATAATCGCACTAATTTTCAATATTTTCACTTCAAACTTTTAACATAGCCATTTTTCCACAACACCTCATAAACGTGACACATGTCAGATTTTAAATCCTGGGCAAGTTGTGCTTTCATACTTCTGGTCTAAAGTGATATTTCAGCCAGTATACTATAAATGCTAAATGTCATGTTTATAAGGAAAATCATAAAAGGAGTACCTTGAAAATGTGGGGTCAAAATTTAAGAACATTTTTTTTTAACAAACTCTGTGTGTAATTCCACTCTTGATTCCAGCAGGTATGCTTTGTGATCCCATGATGGTGAGCTGAGTTTGGTGCTGAGCTCAGTGACCCAGCTGGATGTGGTGAGGGTTGGAGCATGATACTGTTGTACAACACCCCCCCAACCAAGGAATGAAAGGTGCAGAATTTTCTGAATGGGCCTGGGTGCCATATAAACTTCTTGGCGTAGGACCCTGCACCTCCCACCTGTGGCAGACAGAGGACCCTGTGCATTGGCTGATAAATGCACTCTTTGCCCTGTGCATCTGTATCTAATGCCACATAGAAGTGCAGGAACCACAGGGCCCTGCACTTCCACAGCCTACCACACAGCCCCATGAATTCTTCACATCCATTACTGCACAGAAATTCAGGGCCTACAAGGGGCCCTGCACTGCTGTAGGTGGACAGAGTCTTCCTTTGGTGCAGGGCATCTGCATCTGTTCATGCCATTCCTGAAGGGTCCTGCATGAATGAGGATACAATTCCACTATCTCAAAAAGAAAGAAAATTATTTGCAAAAAAACTTCTTTAATGCACCAATTAGGTTAACTTAATGCCACAAAAGTAGGGAAATGTGGCATTAGGGTTTCCAACCCTACTGTAACTCCCAACCCCCACTCCCCAAGCAGCAACCTTAATGCCCACCCAATTCCCTGAGCAAACATCACACATGATTTCCTTTCTTCACGCAGGGCCCTGCATGAAGAAAGCTACAATAAATTACATTGAAAACATATGGTGATACATAGTTTTCTGCCTTTGAAGAGTGTATCACTATGAGGCACTGGCTAGGAGCTATACGTTATGCATCAGATTAGAAGCTATGGGCTGGGGGAAATATTAGGGTTGACAACTCCAAGGAAGACCCCACCACTGATTCACCTAGATGCCAGAGACCCAAAACCCTACTTTTTTTTTATCCTTTTGCTGCTTTGGGGTGGGGAGTTAGGAAACCCTAACACCACATTTTCCTACTTTTGTGGCATTAAGTTACCCTGACTGGTGTATTAACAAACATTTTTGCAAAGATATTATATTATATGCCAGGAACAGACTGGGAGACTATGACATCCTCAGTGGCCAGGGAACAGAGGTTGTTGGATGTCTTTCAAGACGCGTTTCTAACTCAGCAGGTGGGGGAACCGACCAGGGAGGCATGGGTACTGGATGTGGTCCTGGCAGACAGTGACCAGATTGGGGGCCTGGAGGTAAGGGACCCATTGTCAAGGAGTGACAATGCCACAGTCTGGTTCTGCCTGGACCTAGGAGGGGTAGAAGGCTGCACAAAGACAGAGGTAACTGACTTCATGGGGTGGATTTTAAGGAAATGGGAAGGATCCTTAAGGAGCATTTGTATGTGATTGGGTCAGACATGGATGCTGATAGTAGGTGGCAAATCATCAGGAGAGGACTGCAGGATGCTACCAGCACCTGTGCAAGAGTAAGACAAAAATGTGGTAGGGCCTGAAAACCCTGCTGGTGGACCAGGGAGGTCCAGGAGGTGGTGCAGGGAAAGAAGGCAGGTTATAGGCAATTAAAGTGCTCAAGAAGTGAAAGGGATCGAGGGGAGTATGAGTTGAGCTAGAAGGGCCACTAGGGTGGTGAGGGCAGCTAAGGCAAGGAAGGAGGAGAACCTGGCCACGGAAATTAGGAGATGGAACAAGGGTTTTTTTAGATACATTGGGGAAAAATGAAGGGTGAAGGGGCAGATTAGCAGGATTAAATCAGGGGAGAGATGGGCACAAGACCCAGGGGAGCAGGCTGAGGTACTAAATGAGTACTTTACCTCAGTTTTCACCAAGGAAAATGGGGGTGCTGCATCATACATGGGAGGAGACAGTGATACTAAGGAGGGGGTACCCTTACTGATTGATGGGTCTGGGGAAATGGGGAGGCATCACTGGCAGGAGGGGGGAAGGCTAAGCAGGGAGAAGAGGTAGCGGAAGTGGAAATCACAGCAGAGAGAGTGAAGGAAGCCCTCAGGTCCCTTAAGATGGAGAAAGCACTGAGGCGGGATAAATTACATCCCAGAGTGCTGAAGAAACTTGCAGATGTCCTTGTGAAACCCCTGGCGGAGCTTTTCACCATCTGTCTGAGGAAAGGGTGGGTGCCCTAGGACTGGAAAGTGGTGCATATAGTGCCTATCCACAAGGGGGATCAAGGGAGGTGACAGAGAACTACAGGCCTGTCAGCCTAACATTGGTGGTGGGCAAGGTGATGGAGGGCATTGTCAAGGAGAGGCTGGGGGGACGTGGAAAAGTCAGGGTGCCTGGATGATAGACAGCATGGATTCATCCTGGGGAAATCGTGTCAGACAAACCTTGTGGAGTTCTATGACTGGGTGATGAGTGCCTTGGACCTGGGTAGACCAGTGGACGTCCTCTTTCTAGACTTCAGCAAGGCATTTGACTCTGTTCCTCATGAGGGCCTGTTGGATAAGCTGGGAGAAATGGGGGTGGGGAACCAGACGATCAGATGGATAGGCAATTGGCTCCAGGACAGGACCCAGAGGGTCGTAGTTGGCGGGATAGTCTCATCCCCAAGGAGGGTCATTGGTGGAGTCCCACAGGGATCAGTCCTTGGGCCTCTCCTGTTCAATGCATACGTCTCTGACATAAGGACAGGTATCAGGAATGAGATGAGTCTCTTTGCAGATGACTCAAAACTGGGGGCGGGTGGTGGATGGGGAGAAGGGAAGGGTGGCCCTACAGGAGGACCTAGAGGCTCTGAAAAGATGGTCTAGAAAGTGGAAGCTGAGGTTCAATGCAGGGAAATGCAAAGTACTGCACCTGGGGGCCAGAAACCCGGGCCAAGTGTACACCCTGGGGGGTGAAATGCTACAAGTCTTGATGGCTGAGAGGGACCTGAGGTGGATGTCAAGATGAACAACTGGGAGACTTGCAGGAGGGCAGCAGCCAAGGCCAACAGGATGCTGGGGTGCATTGTTAGGGGGATCACCTCCAGAAGGAGGGAAGTGATACTCCCTCTGTATAACTGCTTGGTGAGGCCGTACCTCGAGTACTGCATGCAGTTTTGGAGGCCACACTTAAAGAGGGACATTAAACTCCTGGAGAGGGTCTAGAGGAGGGCAACCAAAATGATTTGGGGCTTGGGGGACAGGACCTATGAGGAAAGGCTCGAAGAGCTAAATATGTACACATTGGACGAGAGAAGGGACCGGGGGGGACATGATAGAGGTCTTCAGGTACATGAAGGGGATAAATAGGGGAGGAGCAGTCAGGGTGCTTCGAAGGAAGGAGGAGGGGGCCACTAGAGGGCATGGGTGGAAGGTGATGGGGGAAGATTCAGGGGAGAAAGGAGGTGGTGCTACTTCACTGAGAGGGTGGTGAAGCCATGGAATGCGCTGCCTAGGGGGCTGGTGGAGGCAGAGATGGTGGAGGGGTTCAAGGGGGGTGGGACAGGTACAGGGGAAGGGTTCTGGAAGCAAAATCCAATGCAGCAAGAATATCCGGAACTGGGAAGGGAGAAGCCAGAGAAGGCAAGGGGTGCAGCAAGGTCAGCTCCCAGGGTGGGGGCTGCCCAAACGAGCAGATGCGAAAGACCGTTAGGCCTATTCTGCTGGCATTTTAGTATGTTAGTATATATATAGTTTGAAATCTAGATAGAGTAATTTGAGATGCATTATATTGCACAATAAGTCTAAATGACGGCTGTGCTACAGTGCTGAGAGCTGGTGTAGCTGGAAATGGTCGGTTAGCCCAACAAATGATCAAACAATCAGGTCCAAAGCCAGCTGCTGTCAAGTGGAGTGTACTACATTGATGACTCTACATGAAAGTCAGGTTGCAAAAACATGTATTGACTCTGACACAAACAAGGTAATTCTACAGAAACAGCAACATCCACACATATGTGCTAGCATACATTAAGTGCCAAATCTGCATCATCCTTATGTATATTAAAAATGGGAAAGGGGTAGGAAACTACATGCAAAACAACTTGTTCCTAATTTCCTACCCACAAAAGATTAGGGCTCAATTTTTCTCACACAGTCCAAAAACTTTAACTATCCTGGGGGGAGGGTATATTTCTTCTCACACAGCCTGGCAATTTGGTCATGTTTATTTCTTCTCCCACAGTCTGGCAATTCTATCTATTATATATGAAAGGTTTGAAGTCCAGGGACTCATTTAAACTCTCTGGACTAAACCTTTTTAGTTGAAAATGTCCAGAAACATCCTCTGTTCAATAAGAGATTAAGTCTGTTGTCAGCTCTTCATGGTGACTTCACATGTTTCAGCCTCATAAGCAGAAGAAATCTTGGGTCTCCATTATGGTATTCCAGGAAATTTCTCCCAACAGAGGTGTCCATCCATCCATTAATAATGTATCTCACATGTTCCTGGCTTTTTTCATTCACCATTCTAACTGTCCTGCCAACATAGCAAAGGTTACAAGTACACCATATAGCATGCATGACAACATTTGTACTGCACGTGATAAAAATCTCTCATTTCTACCCTTTTCTGAGTCCTTGGGAAGATACAAACTTTATCTTGTTTGGAGTATTTACTAATATTGCAGCATTGGTACTTATGGAAACTGTTTGGAATTGATGGAAACGATGGAAGCCCAGGAAATAATGAATCCTAGTTTCTGTTGCCTGATTACATTCTGAAATCCTTGTGCCCATAGAACTTTTAGTTTGAAATCACCACCATGCTTTTTTTTCACTATTTTACCAAGTGACTGACCTGTAGACAGGTATACTGGCCTAATCTTTCGATTTATGATGCTGAGGTTGGTATCTCTGCAGATTCCTGTGTAGATAGACTTCACCTTTCAGAATTTGCCTGTTACCCAAAGAAAATTGGAGGATGGCCCCTAGGGGGGCCTATTTCTGATTTTGGATGTTCTGAGCCCTCTGGTGCCCCATAGCTTGTCCTAGGAATGCCAGATTTACAATTCCAAGGTGTCATTTTCCACATTTATTGCCATACCAAGTTGGATGAAACAACTTAGAAAATCCAATATGGCCACCATATCACTAGTAAATACTTGATTAGCAAATAATTTCCAAATCCCTAGCTTCCAAGATACCGATTATCAACGATTCATGAATGGGGAGTTTATTATTATTACGTTTAATATAAACACATATTAAATTAATATAATAGAACATAAATATAAACAATGCATAACGCATCAATCTGCTTGTTTGTGCCATTGACCCAAAATTGCATCCACTCTGTGAGAATTTACCACTTTGTTCACAGGAATGCGTGACATGTTCATGTACACTGTATGCTTGTTTAGTTAGTATTTCTAGTTTATAGTTTTTAATTTTACTTTCTGCTTCTGTTTCAGAAACATGGATAGCCCTCTAGCTGTACCTGTTAGATTGGTCAATCCATCTGATTTCTTTGTGAGAACCAAATTAGAAATATGGAACTGCAACAAATATTAGGAGAGAATGGGCTGAATACTGTCAAGGCTTTTGCAGAGAAATGGTCAGTCACAAAAGTAACTTCCGAGTACACCAGAATCTTCAACCTCATATGGAACAAAATCCGTGACCAACTTCTCCCCGGCCCTGGTGAAACAAGCCTACCTGTTCATAAAAGGTGTCACCAAAATTTCAAAAGTGAAAGGAAATTAAACACCAACTCAATGAAACAACTATCTTCGGCTCAATCTTCTGAAGCTGAATTGTCTGGCATACCCGACCCACAGACGTCCAGAAGCAGTGAAGTGGTCCATGTAACTCGATGTAAAAGGAAATCATTGGAAATTAAGAAGGATGAGACCTGCTTTGTCTGTGACAAGAAAAGGACAAAGAGAGGAAAAACAGAAGAAAAACTCCAAAGAGTTGAACTTGAAGATGGAAAGATTACATTGCAAGAAGGCATGTTATGCAATGAAAATTCCGATGATGCTCTTTTCTCTGGGGTGCAGCCAAACATTTGAAGGTCATTACCGGCAATGTTGACATCTTTGCTGTGGAAGTCAAGTACCATCAAAGTTGTTACAACACTTTTGTCTACGTTGGCAAATGAGAGAGACAAACACCAGGAAGACTGGAAAGCATTCACATAAAGAAAGCTGAAATGGAGTTTCTCCAAATAATGAAAAGAAAGGTTGTTGAGCAGAAATGTTGCTATTTACTCCCAGAGTTACTGGAGGATCGTCATAACCTCTATAAGTTCCATGGATGCAAACAAGATGCTGGAATAAATCACACATTTCAGTTGAAGAATCTTATCAGCAATGAATTCAGAGATGAGATCGGTTTTACTGCCGGGAAGGGGATACATGGGAATCCTCTCATTCTTCTCAAAAGCAAATCCACTTGATTATTCTTTGGCAACCTTGAGAGGAGCTGTGCTCAGAGATAGTGACATGGAAACATAGAAACATAGACTTTGACAGCAGATAATGATCGCTTGGCCCACCTAGTCTGCCCATTTCCCTACCTACAGGATAAGCTACAGATCCTAGTCAACCAACAGCCTATTTCTTCCTACCCCACCACAAAAATTACCTTGTGTCTGTCCCATATATTCTTGAATTCTCCCACAGTTTTAGACCCCACAGCCTCCTCAGGAAGGCTATTCCATGTGTCCACCACTCTCTCTGTGAAAAAAATACTTCCTCACATTGTCCCTGAACTGCCCCCCCATCTTCAAATTGTGTCCACTTGTTCTTGCACACATCTCTTTTTCTGAAAGATGCTACCCTCTTGGACTTTGTTGATTCCACTGAGGTACTTAAAAGTTTATATCATGTTCCCCCTCTCCCTTCTTTCCTCAAGTGTATACATATTAAGCTCCTTTAGTCTCTCCTTGTATGGCTTCTCTTGCAGACTCTGCACCATTTTAGTTTCCCTCCTCTGGACTGCCTCTATCCTGTCTATGTCCTTGCGGAGAGAGGGTCTCCAGAACTGGATGCAGTACTCCAGATGGGTTCTCACCAACTGTCTGTACTGAGGATAACAACTTCCTGTTTTCTGCTGGTAATGCCTTTCCCTATATATCCCAGTATCCCCCCAGCCCTCCCTACTGCCTTTTCATATTGCTTGTTAACCTTAAGGTCATCTGATATGATTACCCCCAGGTCCCTTTCCATTTTTGTTGTTGTTACTACCCCCCCATTGTGTAATCTTCACCTGGGTTTTTGTTTCCCAGGTGCAATTTTTTGCACTTCTTTGCATTGAATCCAAGCTGCCATACTTCTGACCATTCCTTCTACCTTGCCAAGTCCCTCCTCATCCTTTCCACACCTCCTTGTGTATCAATCCTGTTGCAGATCTACGTGTCATCTGCAAAGAGGCATACTTTTCCTTCCAGTCCCTCTGCAATGTCACTTATAAAGACATTGAAAAGGACTGGACCCAGTACTGAATCCTGCGGTACCCCACTAGTAACCCCTCTTTCTACAGAGTGGACTCCATTTACAATTACCTTCTGTGTCCTGTTGTCCAGCCAATGTTTTACCCATGCTTCCACCCTGGGACCCACTCCCAGGCTGGTTAATTTGACTATTAATCTTTTGTGTGGGACTGTGTCAAATGCCTTGCTAAAATCTAGGTAGGCCATGTCCACAGTCCCTCCCTGGTCTACTACTTTGGTCACCCAGTCAAAGAAATCAATTAGATTCACCTGACATGACCTTCCCACTGTGAACCCATGCTGCCTTGGGTCCTGTGCCCCACTGGCCTCTAGGTACTCAACAGTTCTTTCCTTCAGAATTGATTTCATCACTTTCTCTACCACAGAAGTCAAACTGACAGGTCTAAGGTTTCCTGCCTCTGTCCTGCTCCCACTTTTGTGAAGGGGAATCACATCCACCTTCCTCCAGTCCTCCAGTACCACACGATCCTCCCATGATTTGTTAAAAAGGGTAGTCAGTGGTTTCATTAGTTCTCCTCTTAATTTTTTAGAATTCTGGGGTGAATTCCATCTAGCCCCATTGCCTTGTCTACCTTCAGTTTTAGGAGTTCTTTCAGAACCCTTTCTTCTGTGAAAGGACTGGGATCGACCCCCCTATCCAAAGTGCTTCTGTTAATTGGATTAGGCACCTCACCCTCCTCCTCTTTTGGGAATACTGAGCAGAAATATTCATTCAGTATCCCTGCTTTTTCACTGTCCCTCTCTGACCTCCCCACCGTCCAATCTAGTCAGCCTCACCATCCCTGCCTTTGACTTTCTACACTCTCTAATGTACCTATAGAAGGTTCTATACCCCTTCTTAACTGAGTTGGATATCTTTTCCTCAGTTTGGGCCTTTGCTATTCTGACTTCCCTCCATGCTTCCTCCTGCCTTAACTGGTACAGCTCTCTGTCCTGCTCCTTCTGTGTTTCCTTATACTTCCTGAATGCTATCTTTTTCTCCATGACCTTCCATGCCACCTCTTTAGAGAACCACAGTGGCTTTTTTTTTAGTTTTGATTTGTTTATTTGCTTCACACAAAGGCTTGTTGCCACCATGATGGCAGTTTTTTTTTTTTTTTTTTTTTTGCAAATCTTTATTTTTCAGAGAAACAAAAAGAAAGGTTTAACATAGCACATAAAAGAAATCACCAAACAAAATTCCATCTTGGCTAAGCAATCATAGACATGTTCATATTACAATACAGATAAACAGCATGAAAACAAAAAATACCCTAAGTAAACCAAAAACAAAGCCCTTCCCATCCTGCAGCAGCCTCTCTACCATAGCCTAATTACATCTATAACTGATATTGTATAAACCAAATAGCCCCTTATAGGAGTCCTGTGAAAAGTTCAAATACAAGTTCATGGCACAGCCCTTAACCAATCTAGCAACAAATGTAGCGAAAAGGGAGGAAAGAAGAAAGAGAGAAAAAAAGGCCTATAAGAAAAGAATTAGGAAAAAAAGTAATACTGAAGATACTGTGCCCCCCTATAAAAACATAGAAATATATCTATCCCTAAATAGATAGTCACCTAACAAAATAAAATATGAAAGAGGGGTCGTAGGCCTTGATAGGCGGAAAGGAGAAGGGGTCTGGTGGGAGTTAATTCAGTAACCAAATTTATCTGTAAAAACTGAAATAAGTTCACCCCAGCATTCCTGGAACTTCTCTCCAGAGTGGGAGAACCAGGCTACACATCTTTCTGCATTTAAAGTGGTAAGAAATTCCACCCACTATTCTCTAAAAGAAGGTTCCCATACCTCCTTCCAATGTCTAAGTATTACTAACTTAGTGACCAAAGCCACCAATGTTAATTGCACTTTTTGAAAATAGGTAGGGACTGATGAATACATACCTCGCAGACAAGTGTCCTCATTAAAGTACGGGGCAATTTTTAGATAAGACGCCACCCTCCTTTTGACCGTATTCCAGAACTTAACTATTCTGGGGCACGACCACAATTTATGATGTAATGTAGCAAACTCAAAGCCACATTCTCTACATTCTGCAGAAGCCAGCCTTCCTATCCGGTATAGTTTAGCGGGCATAAAATATAAGTTGTGGAGAATATTGAACTGAATGTTCCTTAATCGGTCTTGCTTAATTAAAAGATAGTTGTCAGTCCAGGTCGTTTCCCATATTTTATCTGGGAAGTCCTTATTGTAATTGTTTTTCCAATAATAAGCTATGGGAGAAAGCCTTAATACAAAATGGCTTATAATTCTCTTATACAATTTAGCTATCGCTTTCCGACCGTTAGATATTGACCAAAGGTTATTTAAAACTACCCCTGCATGGTCCGACCATGGAGGTTTGCCCAAAAAATGTTTACTACACAGATGTATTTGAAATAACTGAAACCGACTTTTCCAAGGCACCTTGAACTTAATTTGCAAGTTAGAAATAGATAGGACCGAGTTATCTGAAACAAAATTGGCTAAACATAACTCCTTGTGGGATGCTCCAAAAAAAGTTTTAACATTTTCTTATCTATTTTTAGGTTTGGATTATTAAACAAGGGTTGCTTCAGGTCTTTTGTAGTGAAAATTTGAAGCAAAGAGCATAGTTGTTGTAAAGCTCTCACATCCCACCCGAGAGGAGAATCTCTGAGTTTTAGTGGAATATTTGCCCATGGATTAAATAACAAAGCCCCTAGGGCCATGTTACATGAACAAGCCTGTTGGTTGTCTAAGAGCAACCAGGAGGGGCTCTCCAAAATGCTGGCCGTAGATGTAAACCAATGCAAAAATCTATTAGTATGAATTGCCAGATAGTAAACAAAGAAATCATGTAATTGAAGCTCCCCCATTGCCCTCGGGTGGTTGAGTTTCCTATATGCCCTGCGTGAGGCCTTCCCCTTCCAAAGGAAATCCGAACATATCCTCTGAAGCAACAAAAAAAAGGATTTAGGGAGATAAATGTTAAGGTTGCTAAGTGGGTAAAAAAGTCTGGGCAGAATTGACATTTTCAGGACATTAGACCTCCCCCAGAAGGATAATGGTAAATTATTCCACCTGGCCAGATCTTCTTTAGTTGATTTTAACAGTGGGTCTAAGTTAAGTTCCTTAAGTCTAGAAGTGTCTTTAGAGATTTTGATACCCAGGTAGGTTAGGTATTCTTTCTCCCATTGGAGGCCCATATTTTCAATTAAGTCTCTCGTAAGGAGAGGAGATAAGGAATATACCATAGTTTTATTTTTATTGAGTTTATAACCTGAGAATTCGCTAAACTGAGAAATAATTTGGAGGGCGCAGGGGAGGGACTGTCTGCTGCTCAAAATATGAAAAGTAGGTCGTCAGCAAACAGGGATAATTTAAATTCCAAATGTTCCAATCTTATACCTTTTATCCCCTGTTCTAAATTGAGAACTCTAGCTAAAGGTTCTATGTACAAATTGAACAAATAGAGGGAAAGAGGACAACCCTGCTGGGTACCTCGACAAAGTGGGAAAATATCCGAGATTTGATTATTGCAATGCAATCTTGCCAACGGACATCGATATAAAATCCGAATCTGATCAACAAAGGTCTGTGGAATACCAAGCTTTGAGAGACCTCGAACAGGTATACCCACTCTTCCCTACCAAATGCTTTTTCTGCATCCAGGGACACCAAGGCCGCTTCCAGCTCGGTGTCCCTGGATGCAGAAATCAGGTGGAACAATTTCTTGAAATGATCAGATGAAGTATGCCCCGCCACAAACCCTGCTTGTTCAGGGCTTAATAGACCTTTCCATACTCCCCCCAGTCTGTTGGCCAAGATTTTTGCATATATTTTAACATCAATATTCAGCAAGGAAATAGGCCTGTAATTGCTAATCACTGTGGGATCCTTCCCTGGTTTGGGCAGGAGGATTATTCTTGCTTCAAATAGTGACTGGTCTAGGACTGGGAAGGAACTCCAGTAAGTGTACAGCTGTAGCAACAGAGGGATAAGATATTTTTTAAAGGTTTTGTAAAATAGGCCCATAAAGCCATCCGGGCTCGGTGCCTTGTCTGGCTTTAAAGAGTCGATCAGTGTCGAAATTTCCTCCTCGGTTATTGGGGCTACTAAGCAGGCCTGGCTATCTCCCGATAGGGTGGGCAAATAAGCCCTCTTTATAAATGCTAACATTTTCTACAAATGGACACCCAACAACTGGTCTGGAGAGTACAATGCCTTATAGTACTCTCTGAAGAGAGTTAGTATGTCCAGTGGGCTAACCACCAAAGACCCTGCTTGGGGGTGTCTAATAGCTGCAATCCATTTTGATGTTAACTGTTGCTTTAATTGCCAAGCAAGTAATTTGTTTACTTTACTAACCTTGGCCAATATAAGAAGCTTTAGTTAGAGAGGCTGACCTCTCTGCTTTTTCTAGTAATATACTTGTGTAATGTGCTCTTAGCCTAGTAAGTTCTTGATCTTCTAAAGGCGAGAGTTCATACACCCCCTTATTTTCCAAACTCTTAATTCTCTGCAGACAGTCTTTCATTTGACTAACCTTTTTCTTTCTTTGTACTGTGGCGATACGTATAAGTTCCCCCCTCCATGTAGCTTTTAAAGCTGTCCAGACCAAATCCACCACAGGAATTGATTTATAGTTAACCTTAATGGAATCCTGCAAAAATTGTTGGAATTTTGAGGCAATTAGTTTGTCCTTTAATAGTCTATTGTTTAACAACCACGTATGTGACCTGATAGGGATGTTGGGCATTTCTAACTGGACAAATATTAAGGAGTGCTCAGAAATTACCCGAGCTAGAATTTTGGAATCAGTCATGCATGAAATTAGCTGATGACTTACTAAAAAATAATCAATATGAGAGTTACTTTTGTGTACTGGGGAAAAAAAAGTAAATTCTTTTCTTGATGGAATAAGTAATCTCTAAGGGTCTATAAGACCCAAAGAGAAGATGAATTCCCCTAAAGCTTTTTGAGCTGAAGATGGTCCCATCCCTCTAAGGTAGGTGCGGTCCAGATCACTTGCTTGAACTAGGTTCCAGTCTCCACCAATTATAATGGGATATTGCAGAAAGGGGGCCAATACCATTGCTAAGTGTGTAAAAACGGAAGGGGTTTCCACGTTAGGGCCATAAACTGATCCCAATACTAAATCGAGACTACCTAATTTACCTACAGCAAAGATAAATCTCCCCTCAGGGTCACTAATAGAATCCACCAGAGTAAAGGGTGGTTTTTTAGCTAGCAATAAGGCCACCCCCCATTCACTAGAAGTGAATCCCGCTCCAAAAGCTTGACCAACCCAGCTCTTTTTAAAGAATCTTAGCTGTTCTGGAAGCATATGCATTTCTTGAAGAAACACTACTGAAGGGTCGTACTTGGCAAGATGGTTTAGAATAATATATTTCTTCTTGTTGTCTTCCCCCCATTGATATTCCATGAATGAATATTCAGGCCGTTGAGCATAGATTAATACCTGATTGTGCCATGTAATAAAAAAGGTTTAAAGAGCTGTTCTGCTGCCACCCCCCCTCCCAAAAAACAGACAAACTACCTCAAAATTAACTCCCAAACACACTAAAACTAGGCTACCACTCAAAAACTTTGAACTATACAAAACTCTGTACCCGGGCTCTAAGCCCCCTCCTTGCCTCCAGGTCCATGATACTCACAAAGGGGAGAGTGCTGGTCTACCACTTCCCTAACCTCTGAACAAGACAAAAGTATAGAGGTAACTCATGCCACACCCACCACCATCCCACCCCTATAGATTTCTCCCCCACCTAAATAAAAGTGGTACAAGGGGAGGGATATTATATGCCACATCCAACATTGACTGGGAAACAAGCCTCCTTCAAATAGGCATAAAAAACAGACAAATACTAGATGGCGAGGAAAATCGTTGACATTTGTATAATCTGTCATTGACTAGAGCTCTAGAGTCTATAATAGGAAAAATGAAACTCCAGAAAAATTAAGTACTATTACAAACAAAGCTTGGGATCTAATAGGGACTTAATTCCCATAGAGAACCATGCCGTTCCCACTGTAAAGGTGGCACCCAGAGAATACTCTATGACCTACTGTCATTACAATTTAAACCCATATCCCAGCTGCCACGTAGATTGTGGAACGCTCTTCCAATGGGACTGTACAGGCTGCAAATTATGTCAAAATAGTTGGCTAGTCCGGTAAAGAGAGGACTAAGAGAGAAACGATTAAAAAAAGAGCGGCAGCACTGTATGAGACTGGACAGTCTCAGCTGGAATTCCCATCAATTAAATTTGTTTCTCTCGCAAAGGAGTACTGTTCGGTACCTCTGTCAGTCCAAAGAAACAGAGAATTATACATTTCTCTCTCTAAACCTGAAACACATTGAAGTGTATAAACCGCCTAAAAATAAAATCTGGAACTTTTTCATAGATCGGGATTGAAAAAATAAACACTGAGATGGCAAAGGTACCGAAGAACAAACAGCTACAATTGAATGATCTGGCAATAAGCACTTGTCTTTTAAACGAAAAGTATTTGGCACCATCTAGTGGACAAATCAAACAACTTCTTAGTAAAGTCAACCAGAGAATAGATAAGGACAAATAGTTAGAGTTGACATCTAAGTATACAATGGTGCCCCTATAAATGTGAATTGCCTACTCTTTTAGCAAAAATACATGCTACTCTCTACAAACATTTAATAGAACAGATCTGCTTAGAGGTAATTAAACAGTGCAGTGATACTCTGTCCTTCTCGAATGTTCTTTGAAGCTGATTTTTAGACCCACATACAGCTAAACTTTATCTTCCTCACTTAGGAAACAAGTTAGTGTAACTTTTCCTAGGAGTCTTTGTAGCATCTTCCGCAGAATCAAAGCGTTTGGCCCCTTCAGTTAAAGTGACTTCCAGATGAGCTGGACATAAGAGGTGATGTTTTATGCCAGCTGCCCACAGCTTGGAAGTGATGGGACGAAATGAAGCCTGTAACTGGTGAGTTTTCAGCATTAAATCTGGCACCAACCTCAGTTTTTTGCCCTCCCAAAGAATAGCCGATAGTTTTCTGGCTTCCTTATGGATGAATTCCTGGTCTAAGTAATTTAAAGATAATAGGCCTAGGCGGATCAGCTGGGGAGGGTTTTTCCCTCAGAGATCTATGTGCTCTTTCAATAATAAACTCCGGGCCATTCGGGGAGGGACCCACAGTTTTCTTCAAAAAGCGTTGTAGAAACTGTATCGTGTTAAGTCCCTCTTCACCTTCAGGAAGACCTATCAGCACCAAATTGTTCCTCCTATTTCTCCCCTCCAGGTCGTCCAAGCGATCTTCCAGTTTAGATAAATTCCTTTTTATTTCCACCACCTCAGGCTCCATCTTATCTTGCTTTCTTTCAATAGAGGCTATTCTGGCTTCTGCATCAGTAACCCTGTGGGCTAGCTGGGTAAGCACAGGCTTAAAGTCCGCTACATCTTCGATTAATTTCAGCAAGGCATCTTTAATGGTTGTTAGCTCTGAGTAGATATGTGAGGACGAGAGCTCCTCCAGAGGAGTTTGGGGAGAGGAACTATGGCGAGGGCGCTTAGCTTTTGACTCTTGCGCAGCCTCCTCGGCTGGTTGCTGCGTAGACATGTTGCAGGGGATGTTCAACTACTGGTACCAGCCAAACACCATCTCCACACTTCCCGATTACTTGAATTTTTGTAAAATCAAAAAGACAATCGGAATAAATGGGTGTTTGTAGCAAATTAGTTCAGTGGGAGAGCGGAGCTCCGACAAACACATCCTGTCCCCTGCACAGCATCACGTGACTCCTCCCCATGATGGCAGTTTTGATGTTTCCCCATTGTTGATCCACCCCCCCAGCCTATTTGCTAGTGCTTTTCTAAGGCACTCTCCCATCTTGCCAAAGTTAGCCCTCCTGAAGTCCAGTACCCTCACTTTTGTATGGCTTGACTCTGTAGATGAGTCTATCATGAACCACATTGTTTGGTAGTCACTTGTTCCCAGATGGCTACCCACTTCTAGGTCTGAGATCCTCTCACCATCCCCATTTGAGAGTACAAGGTCTAAGACTGCCCCCTCATGTGTGGGTTCCGAAACTAGCTGTGTGGGGCATGCCACTTGTAGGGCATTGAGAATGGTCCTGCTTTTGGATGTGGCTGCAGCAAATGTGCTCCAGTTAACATCTGGCATATTCAGGTCTCCCATCAACAGTATCTCCCCTTTCTCTGCCATCCTAAGAATACCTTATATCATATCCTTGTCCATTCCCTCCCCCTGACATGGGGGTCTGTATACAACCCCTGTGTGGATTGTGGTGCCATTTCCAGTCTCTAAGGTGACCCACAGTGCCTTCCCTACTCCATGTTTACTCTTTTGTTTAGTTGCTTTTATTCCTTCCCTTACACAGAGAGCTACTCCTCCCCCTCTTCTCCCCTCCCTGTCTCTCCTGTAAGTTGTTTACTCTGGCATGTTAACATCCCAGTCATGGTTCTCTGTGTACCATGTTTCTGTGACTGCTACAATAGACAGGCATCACTCTTCCATCAAGGCCACCAGTTCAGGGAGCTTGTTGCCAAGACTACGAGCATTGGTACTCATTACCCTCCAATTCCTAATGGCCTTACCCATTTTTGCCCCATCTCTGTCCTTATTGCCTTTGTCACTTTCTCCATTTATCCCTGCTCTTCTCCCTATTGACATCTCTAACTTGGTGTTTACCTCACTTACTACCCTGACTTTTTTTTGGGGGGGGCTAGGATTTCCCTGCTCCTTTCCAGTGCCTCCACCCTTGGCTAGTTTAAATGCTTGCCAATGAAGCATTTAAACCTATCTACTAGGATCCTGGTTCCCCTCCTGGACAAGCATTTGCAAAGATGATCAATCAGAAATTAAAAGATAGACAAATTGAGTCACCGCAGTTTCCTATGGCATACGAAGACTTGCTTTCTGAGCTTGATAATTATGAACCCATTCCAGAAATCTTCAATTAGATAGATCTCTCTATAAGCCCTTCTAAGTAGATTAATACTCTAGGTTATGCTACCATCCCAACAGAAATTCAAGCTACCAAGATATGGTCCATTGCTAGTGACTGGCAACATCTCATTACCGGACAACATTCTCCAAAGTCGAGAGTTCTATCCATGGTCATTCATCGTCTCACTGGAAGTAAAGAAGCAGTCAATCTTTTCATCATTCAGGGGCTGGTATTTCTTACACAGACGTCAGAAGACAAAACAAGAAATGGGCCCATGATAGTAAATCTGAGAAAAAAAAATCTTCCACACATGATTCCACCTGGACAGCCAATTCATGTCACAATTGATAACTCAGATGGTAAGCAACAGACATTAACAGGAGCATCAACAACACATGACACTAACTCAATGATTTACATACCCAGACAAGAACAGAACATTCCAAGCAGCTCAACAAGAGAGGTCCAGGAAACCTTTGACAGCTCAGTACCTATTAACTATGGGAATTATAAAACAGGAAAGAGAAACCCCACACTGATCGTCCCATCCTATGATGAGGATGAAAGAAGGACGAAGCTTGATCTTCGTTTAGGCAAAGATTGTATGTGGGCTCTGGCAGCAAGCATAGAATCTTTCAAAGAAGATGAATCTCTTCCAGGCCTAGGATCATGGACAGCTTTAAAAGAAAAAAGCAACATCGGCCACTACCTTCAAATCTGAAACTGATATTCTGCCCATTAAACCACGTGAACCAGATGATGCAGTTTGCAAATATTACATTGACTTTCTCATGGATCTAACGGATGACCTACAAATTGACCATCTTCAGCCATAGCGATCATGTAGTTTTCTACAAGATTGCACAAATAATGTGGAAAGAAGAAAAATATACGAAAGTGGTTAATTTCATGAGAGGATTTCATGAACTGATGGTGAGGCACAAGATCCTCTACAAGCGATATGGTGCTATGGGACTTCGTGACTGGTGGGTTCAGGAGGGGATAATAGTGGATAGATCTGTTGACCAGGCCTTGGAAAGACACCACTATTCTAGATTGATGAAGTTATGTAAACAGTCCCTCAAAGCTCTCCTATGATTCATGGGATCCAAGATTCACTGCTCACTAACTGACGGACTACGAGAAAAGCTCATCAACATGAGAAGATCTGTATCGTAAGATTCCATAAATATTGTCCTCTTGCATGAATCTTTCCCTGAAATGCAATCACAAATTCTGGAAACCTCTTGCACCATGGGACATTGGGTGACAGGCTACATTGCTGACACTAGCTTTCTTCTCACCCAGGTCACTGCATACAGACACAAGACTCTGAACTTGCATCTGCAGGCTCAACAAGATAGTCTACTTTTACTGTTTGCATTCAATCACCAAAACTGGTCTCGGTATTTGACGTGGCGTCATGTAGACCTCATCAATCTGAAAATCATCAATGAGAATGCATACAATGAACTGCAGGAATATGGCATTGGGGCTAGTCTGTCCAGTGAGGTGTTCTCCATGATACTTGGTGACCAAGTGACTGAGGTCTCAATCAACAGAGAGGTCATGGTGAGGAGTGGACCCATGAGAGGCAGTTACAGTATGTCTGGGGAAGCTGCTGGTGACTTCATTTTGAATTCCCAAAAGCTGTCTAAAATTAATTTGTCACTGAAGGAGAAGATGCTTCTGAAAACATCTGCCACACACAATGAGTTGACATATGGTGCCATGAAGAAACATGATGGTCAAGTGAAACAGCTAGTGAAGAAACTTCATGCATATTCAGATCCATGTCAGGGTGTTGCAAGACACATCGTAATGGGCATTGAAATACTACCAGCAATAGTAGAAGGCCTTTGGAAGGCAAGGGCTACAGGAGAAGTTATGTTGAGTGCATTTATAAACGACCACCTCCTATCAAGGAAAGTTGGTTTCTTCAAGCCTATTAAATGCAGCAGAAATTCCATGGGAATGGATAAGATGAAAAAGAAACCCAAAGTGGAATCAGTCTTGAAAGAAGGCCATCAGGCTCTTGGTATCATTATTGCAAAGTGCCCCAACAAGAAAGATGTGTTTTCCCATCCGCTCACAACATATCCTTTTGCAATAGCAACTCTGGACTGAAACCTCTAAAACCTAATACCAGACATGTCTTAAAAAATTATCTCATTGATGAAGCAGAAGTTCGAAGTTCTTCCCCTCCTCCATTATGCTCAGTGTTCATATATGACACCATGGCAATGGTCAGAGCAGTTCCTGCACAGTGTACATGGGACAGCCTTTAGAAAGCACTTCTTGTCACATTAACACCTCCATTTACAGCAAACCCAGTGGAAGTCATTGTTGTTTTTGATAATTATAAGGATGATCAGGAGTTCTCAGTGAAACAGCAAGAATAAGCTCAGCGAGTGGTAGGAACAGAAGGAAAGTGACTTCACATGGGATCAGATTTGCAAGAGATGCCCCAGGGAGAGGTGTATCAGCATTACCTTTACAACAATAACAACAAAACAGATCTCATACAGGGCTTCAATGAGTATGTTAGACAAGAGGATGTCAGAAGAAACTTACGATACTCACTTACTATCAGCAATGGCAGAAGCACATATACTATATACCCTGATTCAGAAGAATTCCTGTTTTCCTGCAACCATGAGGAGGCAGATACGAGGATAGTGCTGCATTGTGCTTTTGTGAAAGGCCCAGTTGTCATCCAAGCCAAAGATACAGACATCCTCATCCTGATGGTTTATGCTTTTGCAAAGACCCTTCCAGATTCACCATGGATGCTCCAAATCAACTCTGATGTATCTGTAAACATAGGATCTATATACGATCACACAGGACATGCTGCAAGTCTCAATTTGCCAGCATGCAATGATGTGTCTGGGTGAGATGCAGTGAGTTACTTCTACAAGATATGAAAGAAATTAGTTTTTCAACATTCACACAGGGTTGAAGAAAGAATAAATCTCCTTTCAGGACTTGGGTAAAGCACATATGCTTCACAAGACACTGAACAAAATGTTAAGACCTTCATTCAACACTATGTGTACAATGGTAAAGGAGGAGAGGATCTGGTAGACACATGAGTAAGGCACTACAATAACCTCATGGTGAAGACTACACAAACAATTCTACCAGACCCAGTGAGCCTATGTTAACACATAAAGACAGCAAATCTCATAGCCTACTATTGATGCCACTGCCCAGGGCCGGAAACCCTGAAAGTTGACCCTTGTTTGTCAGGATGGAAATGAGAAGATGAAACACTGAAACCTGTGTGGTTCACTGGGTTTCAGTTACAGTAGTATCCACAGACATTGCCACCTTTTTCCAGGTATTTCGTGAAATTTCTAAAGAGTTTCTCTCTGCTGCCCCTACTGTGGAAATGCAGAAAGTAGGAGATTTCTCTAGAAATATCACAGAAATTTCAGGAAATAACTGGCAATGTCTATGGCTACTACTGTACCTGACGTCCTATGCCATAGAAGAAAGGGTGACAGGTTAGCCAGCTGACTATGTGTAGCTGATGGAGACAAGGCAGATGATGAAGGTGAGTCAACACCTTAAAGACACAAAGAAGACCAAACAAAAACCTTTAACCACAGCACCAATGACATATTGTACAGGAGATGATGACACTGAAAACAACACATGGGCATCCAATGAACAAACTTCTGTGGACGAATCTTCAAGTTTCAGGAGTGAATGTGACAGTTCAGATCCAAAGTGGATTCCAATATAATGACTTCAAAACTGGACATTACAACTAAGGTGTACTGTTAACCCAAAATATTCATATTGTTGGATCAAATCATTGATAAAATGGCTTAATTCTGAACAACAAATCAGCACATACAACATTTAGATTTTATGCATTACTGTATGTACTTCAAACTATTTTATCAGAAAATTGCCTTGTGAATTCAATTGTTTTATGTAGTATTAATATGTGCATTTGGTCCTGTGTCTAACAGGGAGCCTCAAAGCAATATATAGATGTTATAAAAGTTCATGAATAAATGTTCAATATATAGATGCTCATGAATCATTGATAATCAGTATCTTGGAAGCTAGGGATTTGGAAATTATTAGCGAATCAAGCATTTACTAGTGATATAGTGGCCATATTGGATTTTGGTGGCCATTTTGGATTTTCTAAATTGTTCCATCCAACTTGGCATGGAAATAAATGTAGAAAATGACACCTTGGAATTGTAAATCAGTCATTCCTAGGCCGCGCTATGGGGCCGGAAGGCCCACAATGTCCAAAATCAGAAATAGGCCCCTGAGGGGCCATCCACCAATTTTTTCGGGGGTAACAAGCAAATTCTGAAAGGTGAGGTCTATCTACACAGGAATCTGCAGAGAAACCAACCCCTGCATTGTAAATTGAAAAATTAGGCTGGTACACCTCTCTACTACCCTCCCACCTACTCCCCTACTCACACACACACACACACACACACACACACACACACACACGCACTGCAGTATCTGTATTCAAGAACACACTGGGCCATATCTATTTCAATTCTCCTCTCTCACTATATTAAAAAAACATTTTGTTTTGTTTTGTTACTTGTAACATGGTCAGAGACACCTGCTTACAGAGCATTACACACTCAGGGACATGTCTTCTGTCACTTGGTTGCTTGCTCCCTGCTCTGTACCCCCCCCCACACACACACACTCGGTTAAATACCTAACAAAATAAGGTCTTTGTTTATAAAGTTTTACCTTCAAACAGGACAAAAGTCAAATAACATCATACTGAAATCATCTTTGCCAGCTGATTGTTGGGACCGCTTCCGATGTCCTGCTGACTCTCAAGTTCTGCTCGCATACAGAGCACTGGCTACTACCAACCCAATGCCAAATAAATGTAAAGGGGTAATGAAGAATTGAACAGAGGCATCAACTTTATGTTAAAATTAACAAAAAAAAAGGAAAGTTAGCTTTCTGATGCCTCATCCTGTTCCTACATACTTTCATGCATCACGCCATCTGTTCATGTGTGACATAAAGGGTGTATCTTCCTTTCAATCACAGTTTAATAAAAAGAAAAGAAAAAATAAAACAAAAGAAAACAGACCTCTAGCCAGGTTGAAAAATAGGCTGCAAACATTAACCAAATAGTTAAAACATCAGTACTGGGGGTAGAAAGAGTCCTGCATTCAACATAATGATGACAACGCCCTCTACTGCCAGTACCAACACTGTGCAGTGCAGGGACTACTTTATACAAACCAGCTGTTTTATTACTTATTTATTTATTTATTTTTAAATTTTTTTAAAACATTTTATTTAAATCACCCCAAACCCATTTCCTAAGTGCAATAATACCCTCTAGGGTGGGCAGTATGGGCTATACCAGACCTTCCAGTGACTATAATGCCTTCTGTCTGGGGCATTGGGCCTCATTATACCCCTGGGCAGTATGATATAGCCCAATACCACCCACCCTGTATGGCATTATTACTTAATTACCCATGTGAGCTGTTCATATAGCAAAATACAATAAGTGAAAAAGATAAGAGAAGTGGTGGGCGAAGTGGGCTCAACCCGCTCTGCGAAGTGATTTGTGGAGTAAAAGCAGATTCACGGAGTGCTCCACAATGTGAAGTGGAGTAATTCACATTATAATGAGTAACGCAAAGTCCATTGAAAACAATGACTTCATGTTACTCCGCCTTCCCAGACAACTACTCCACCAAAATTGTAAGTGAAGTGCATTGAAAACAATGCACTTCACCTCACTTCACCTTGTTTTTGAGCACCGAAGGTGAATTTTGCAGTGATTCATGGGATTTCAGGTCACATGGGCTCTATACTGATCTGCACAGCCTCAGTTCGGGGTAGTGTGTGTTGAAAGCAGTAGGAGACACTGTGCTCTGGGAGCTGTCTGTGATTGAAACCTTCTAAAAGCTGTTAAAAAAGCATTTTTGCATTTTTTGGGGGGCTCCACCTTTAGTTCATCGATTGCAGGAAACCCTCCTGTGTTCATGTCATTGAGCGTTTTTGTTTTTGTGTGGATTTTGAATGTTAATGTACAACATTGAGTGTGTGTAGCGAAAGACAGTGAAAGTGTGAAACATAGAAACATAGAAACATAGAATTTGACGGCAGATAAGGACCGCTTGGCCCACCCAGTCTGCCCATTTCCCTACCTACTGGATAAGCTGCAGATCCTAGTTAACCAGCAGCCTACTTCTTTCTACCCCAACCCCCCAGAATTGCCTTATGACTATCCCATGCATGCTTGACTTTGGGGAGGGGCATATCTGTGGTGTAGGTAGATTTAAGTTGGAGAAATAGTGATTTCTTTGTTTTTTGGTTATATTTTTGTTATATAACTGACTGTGTTAATGTGCACACAGTAATATTGTCAGTAATTGTTTAAATTTTCTTGATGATTGTGTGTTGTGTGGACCTGATGCAGCAGTTCATAATTTCAGGTTGTTTACATTACAATATCTGGCATATTACTGAAGTTTTCAATTTGCTACGCATTAGTCATTCATCATTGTAAGCAAACTGTTCTGTGTGTGTGTGTGTGTGTGTGTGTGCATAGTGCTGCATGGCATCAAATAATACACCTTTTATTGTGCCACAGACTAGTGTAATTGCAGGTGCAGCAGTGTGAACCTGCTATCCACTACAGCTACCTGATTTTGTACTGCGATTGTGGTGTCTGTTCTTTGTTTTGCTGCTTGTACTGCAGTAAAAATCTGCAGTCAGTGCTCCCCCCAACCCCCACCAGCAAAAGGAATTTTTTACTAGATTGGATTGTTTGTGACCTCATCAGCACCCCTGGTTACTGAAGTTTTTTTCAATTCGTGACAGTCACTATCTGTTCCTGAAGCCACAGTTGTTTTTTTTTGGCTTCACATCCAGTGTCTCCCCAATCAGAGAGTGAAAGTAACAAAATCTAAATATGTTTAGAATATTGTTGTTGATCCCCCAAAATGCCCACAAAGAGACATGCAAGCAAAGCTGGTTCTCGCCATGGCACTGCTGCCAGTAAGATAGTCTGTGGGTGTGGCAGTACACAGACTCAGAAGTGCATTGCTGATGTGAGGAAAGGTATTTCTCCTGCAATGTTTTTTACAGCCCAATCAGTAGCTTAATTCATAGTTGGAGGAGATGATGTTTTCCCAGCCGGTGGTGTTAGTGTTAGTGGTGTTAGTGGTGGTGGTAGTATTAGTATTGGTGCCTCAAGTTCGAATTCTGATCAGTGTACAGTATCCAAAAATATAGTGGAGTGTGAAGCAGTGCAAGTGAGTTGCAGCGTAGATGATATCACACTTCCCAGTAACACCCTACTAACTGAACCTGAGCATTCTGATGCTCATATCAACGATAGTATACAATGTGATATTCCGTCCACCGTGGCAGTTAATGTCATGCATTTTCCATGCAGTGATTCACAGAGTGGTAAAAATATATCAGGTGATGGTGGTGTAGATGATGATGATGAATGTGATGATGATGATGATGTTGCTGTTGTTGCAACATGCGGTTCACATGCTGGCATCCAAGCAGAAGATGTGTATGTGTGTGACGTTGATGAATATTATGATGATGTAATTGACCCCAGTTGGGAACTGGAAAAAAAGAAATTCAAAGTGGCTGTGTCTGAATCTGTTTGCAGGAATCCCTTCCCTGTAATAACTTGTAATTTACTAGTTTCAGTTGATGATGATAACCCAGTAATAATGATAGGCAGTCATGGTGGTCAGTTGCAATCCAGGTGTGCAGTGCCCAAAACATCACGTGCCCCCCCACTTCAGTGCTTAAAAGAACAGAGTTAAATAAGCAGCATCGTGGACATGTTAAAAGTAGAGCATCACAGTCCCTTGTTTGGGATTTTTTTGTTCAAGATGCAAATGATGAGTCAATTGCAATCTGCCAGGTTTTCCATGTGTGCGTGAGTCGAGGTAAAAAGGGGAGCCATCTGGGCACAGGAGGACAGCAGACACATCTTAAGAATAGGTTCATGGCACTGTGGACCCAGCACAAGCTGGCAGCTAATACCACAGTGGGGCATTCACCCTCATGACCAGCAACCATAACGAACATGTTATCCCCTTCCATGACTGTTAAGTTCAGTAGTAAATTAAACATGTGCAGTAGTGAGGTAATAAGAGCAGAGGACAGGCATGATGAGGTGGAGGAGCATAATGACTTTGAAATGTTGTCCAGTGCTGGTGAGAGTAGCAGTTTTGGTGGTGGTGGTGGTGGTGAATGCAGTATGTCTAGTGCAAGTCGTACATCAACCCCGTTTGGCAAATCTGGCAAAATAACTGCATTTCTGGGTTTGTCATCATCACCTGTACAACCGTCTTCATCAAACGTCCACACTCCACCCCCTGCCAATGTCATTCATCACAGAGCACAACCATTTGTGATCACAACCCGTGTAAAACATTTAAGTCAACCTACGTTACAGAGTGTTTTTGCGCATAAGCTGAAGTACCCCCCCCAATCATACAGTGTCACATGAACTTAATGCTGCTGTAGCTGAAATGCTGGCAATTGATCTTTTCCCTTTTCCTTTGTGGAGAATTCTGGGTTCCAGCAGTTTGCTGCACGTACCTGTACAAAATGGAAAGTCCCATCCAGGACATACTTTTCTACCCGTGCTGTCCCCGAGTTGTTCCATACTGTGTCCGACTCAATAAGACATGCCCTTCAACATTCCTCCTCTCCATTCATCAATTTAAGTATGGATATGTGGACAAGTGGCAAAACAGCAGGGAGTTCATATTTGTGTATGACTGCACACTGGGCACAGATGTTTGTGATGTTGATACTGTGAATAATCAGTGTAGTAAGTTGGATTGTCGTGGCAGCAATCTTCCAGGAATTCAACAGCATGCAATGATTGCTATGTGCAATGTGACCTGTTCACAGACTGGTGAGAACATGTTGGACATGGTACTGACTGAAATTGACAAATGGCTAAACCACCTGTCCCTGACAGCTGGGTTCATAGCAATTGACAATGGGTCAAATGTGGTGAAAAGCATCATGAATGGTGTTTTTTTTTCATATTCCGTGCATGGCTCATTGTTTAAATCTTGTGGTGCAGGGGTTTCTGCAGCACCCTGATGTAAAGGAAATGCTGACTGTTGCACAATGTATCTGCTCTCACTTTTCACGATCTGGAAAAGCCCATGACCAACTGCGGCAGTTGCAGATACAAAACAGCCTGCCTCAGCACCGCTTAAGGCTGGAAGTTGTCACCCAATGGAACTCCACTTTTTACATGGCAGAGAGGTTGTATGAACAATGCAAAGCCATCTCAGAATATCTTGTGATGTACACTAGCTGTGACAGTTCCAGGGCCTCCATGTCTATGATGACTGAACAGTGGAGCCTCATGGACTCTGTAATAACAATTTTGCTGCCTTTTGAACATGCCACACAGGCAGTGAGAGGTGAGTCTGCCTCCATTAGCAAATCAATTCCACTGCTGTGGGTGCTGAGGCAGACATTGGTGAATGTACAGCATGGTCTTGATGTTGCCGGAGACAGTTGTAGCAGTATGTTGCTGCAACACATGCTAACAGTATTCGGCCAGAATCATCACATTGTGAGCATTCAGCATAGTGACAACTTTGCCATAGCAACAATGCTGGACCCATGATACAAACAGGTAAAAAATATCAGTGGTCAACTGGTGCACTTGATTCATGGGGCACAGAAGTCATGTGCCAAGGTCAGCAAACCTCAGCAGCATAATCCGGATGAAGGTGTACCAGGAGGACCATCAAGCATATCCTGAAAGGGAAGGGGGTCTGCAGTTCCAGGTGGTCTGTCATCCAAAGTGGCTGGTGTCAACCCACTTTGGGAAGCTTTGTCCCAAGTGGGTATTTGTGAAATAAATGATTTGGGAGAACAGGATGATGCATCAACAACTGGACTTAGTGTGACACAGAGAATGGTTGAGTCATATTTGTCTGAAAACAGGCATCTGACAATAAATGAAGATCCTCTTTTGTACTGGAGTGGAAAGGTCAGTGAATGGCCAGAGCTGATTGCAGTAGCACTGAAGTACTTCACATGCCCACCCTCCAGTGTAAGTGTTGAGAGGGTATTCAGCTCAGCTGGTGCAATAGTCAGGGATCATCAGACAAACCTGTCTCCTGCAAATGTCAGTTTGCTAACATTCATTAAACTGAATGAGGGGCACATACCAGCATAGACTGCAACCTCGGTATTTGTACCCCGGCCTAGTCATGGTGGTTTTGGTGATGTGGAAATGGACCATACTGGTGGCACTGGCAGTGGCTACCTGAAACAGCCCACCACTGACGTAGATGATGACACAGGGGAGAAAGAATTTCCCAGTTGTCAGACTTCAGACATAGACGACTGTGAGGGCAAGCTTTCTTTATGATGATGATGATGATGTGGTCAATGTTGGCAGGTTTTAACTGAAGTTGTTACAAGGTGGTGTGCCATGCTGGACCACCACCACCATCAGGACTGATGCTAGCCACTGCCACCACTGAGCTTGAGTCTGTCCACCCCCAGACCACCACCACTGGGACTGATGTTAGCCACTGCCACCATTGAGCATGAATCTGTCCGCCCCCTGGATGACCACCATTGGGACTGATGTTAGCCACTGCCACCACTGAGCATGAGTCTGTCCACCCCTCCTGGACGACCACCACTGAGACTGATGTTTGCCACTGGCCACCACTGAGCATGAGTCTGTCCGCCCCAGACCACCACCATCGAGACTGATGTTAGCCACTGCCACCATTTAACATGAGTATGTCCGCCCCCCCAGACCACCACCACTGGGACTGATGTTAGCCACTGCCACCACTGAGCATGAGTATGTCCACCCCCAGACCACCACCACCGGGACTGATGTTAGCCAAAGGCCACCACTGAGCATGAGTATATCCGTCCCTGCCCCAGACCACCACATCCATCAGCCACAGACACAAAGCTTCTTAATAAAAGTATGTATCTTTGCAGACGACACAAAGATCTTCAACAGGGTTGATACACAAGATGGAGTGGAAAGGATAAGAAGGGGATGCTTGTTATGCTGGGATGTATAGGCAGGGGCATCACCAGCAGGAAAAGGGAGGTCATAATTCCGCTATACAAGACACTAGTGAGGCCCCACCTGGAGTACAGTGTACAGTTCTGGAGACCATACCTACGTAAGGACATAGACAGGGTAGAGAAGGTTCAGAGGAGGGCAACAAAGATGGTGCATGGGTTGCATCACAAGTCCTATGAAGACAGGTTGAAGGAACTGAACATGTACTCCCTGGAGGAGAGGAGGGAGAGAGGGGATATGATAGAGACATACAAGTATCTCACAGGGAGGAACAGGGTGCAGAAAAACACTATTTTAAGCGAAAAAGATGTTTCAGGACTAGAGGGCATGGGATGAAGTTGGAGGAGGACGATTCAGAGGAAACATGAGAAAGAATTTCTTCACTGAACGGGTGGTGGACAAGTGGAACACCCTGCCAGAGGAAGTGGTGGGGGCTGAAACAATCACGGGATTTAAGAATGCATGGGATAGACATAAAGGAATTCTAGAGGTCAGGGTTAAGGGGAAATAGACTTCTAGGAAAACAAACTGAACTTACAAGCTCAAATGGGCAGACTAGGTGGGCCATAGGCCCTTATCTGCCGACACTGTCTATGTATCTATGTAAGGGACTTGGCAAGGTTGGAGGAATGGTCAAATGTATGGCAGCTCAGATTCAATGCAAAGAAGTGCAAGGTAATGCACATGGGAAACAAAAACCCAAGGGAAGCGTACACAATGGGGGATGAGATACTGACAACAGTAAAAATGGAAAGGGACCTGGGGGTAATTATATCAGATGACCTAAAGGTGGGCAAGCAATGTGAGAAGGCAGTAAGGAAGGCTGGGGAATACTGGGATGCATAGGAAGAGGCATCAATAGTAGAAAACAGGAAGTTGTTATCCCTCTGTACAGACAGTTGGTGAGACCCCATCTGGAGTACTGTGTGCAGTTCTGGAGACCCCATCCCACAAAGACATAGACAGAGTGGAGGCTGTCCAGAGGAGGGCAACTAAAATGGTGCAGGGTCTGCACCAGAAGACATATGAAGAAAGACTAAAGGAGCTTAATATGTATACCCTTGAGGAAAGAAGGGAGAGAGGGGACATGATAGAAACTTTCAAGTACCTCAAGGGAATCAACAAAGTCCAAGAGGGTAGCATCTTTCAGAAAAAGAGATGTGCAAGAACAAGGGGGCACAATTTGAAGATAGAGGGGGGATGGCTCAGATTTAATGTGAGGAAGTATTTTTTCACAGAGAGGGTTGTGGATGCATGGAACAGCCTCCCTGAGGAGGTTGTGGAGTCAAGAACAGTGGGGGAATTCAAGAATGCATGGGACAGGCATAAGGCAGTCCTAGTGGGGGGGTGGGAGGAAGTAAGTTGTTGGTTAACTAGGATCTGCAGCTTATCTGTTAGGTAGGAAAATGGGCAGACTAGGTGGGCCAAGCGGTCTTTATCTGCTGTCAAATTCTATGTTTCTATGTTTCTATATTTAAACCATAAAGTGAGTATGTGTAGTAATGTTTGTTATGCTATTTCACTTCCTTTAGTTGTATGTTTTGTTTTCTGTAGCTTTTCATAGCTGCAATGGTCAAACACATACGGTACACTTATTTTGTTTTTTTTACAGGTTAACAAAAAAACTCTCCATTGCTGAAACTCGGTGGGAATGGTACTGCAGCTGTACCATACAGAGGAACCTATTGAATATCCATTTGAAATCCATTCTGGTAAGTATGAAGATTTTATTTCGTCCTTTTCATTGTTTTGGAAAGACTGCAGCAAATGCTACTTAATATGATTCATAAACTAGGTGACATGTGTACGTCACCATAACTATTTCTGTAAGATATCATTCATGCACTGTATTCCGAACGTGCAGCTGTGCAGTCCTGACCATGACAGTGCTGAAAAAGTTGCACACAGGTTGTGTTACTTGACAAGATGTGGTTTTGAAATGTAACTTGACTTGAGATTGAGAACCAGGGACAAATTACAATTAAGTTGTAAGAAGTCATTCATTTCCTTTTTTAGGAACTTCCTGATACTTTGTTGTTCTGTCAAAGTGGCCTTATCCAAATATGTTCTTCAACATCAGACCCCGCCCTGGGCTGGGGCACACATGCAACACGCAGAAGTCATTTCATCAGATGACCATGACCATCATTAACAACCAGACTCGAGAAGGATGCAGATGAAATTTGTGAAGAAGTAACAAAATAAGAAACCATTACAGACAAACCTGCAAATATGCTTCCCCAACCCCCCCCAAAAATTACTTACCTTCATGTGCTTGAGAGTTATCCATTTCAGATTTCTACACAAAAAGTTCTCATCGAGCACTGGAAAGTGCACACCAACAGTTTCTGTGACCTGTGATACTGAACAATACCATGAGTACATGTCCATGTCAACCCCCCTCACCTACAACATACACAAATATACTGTATATCTATATATATCAACTCACCAAGGCTATTGTTAGTGTACAGACAAAGGGCACCCTTCCATCCATTTGAGATGATCACATTGCATTTACTCAAATCGCAGCACACATTGGAAAAGCAACAGTTCACTCACAGTCATTATTTTATTCTGGGGGACTTTGTATGTGCTGAAATAATCCCATTTCACTTTGTTACCACTTGTCAATTTTCTGGACACAAGGAGGATGCATTGTGGGAATGCAGAAACAATCTGGGGACTCTGTGCCACCACTGCATGCATGACTGAGTGTGACATTAATTCTGGAGGACTTTGTATGTGCTGAAATAATCCAATTTCACTTTGTTAGAGGGGCAGAATTTGGGTGACTTTTATGAATGGAAATTCCTCCATGACGTGACACACTGTAATGAAATTATGGTCGGTTTTCACAGAAATGTAGTGCACTATGTAAGGACATGTGGAGCAAGAAAGATTCCCCTGGAAGTAAGGCACCCATATATCTGGTGCAATGCTGTAAGTTGGTGAATCTCTTTCATGTCTTATTTCACAAGCAAAATAGTTATAGAGCCTCAGTAATGTTTACTTTTTGTTGGGACTCATGAATCAGATTTTAAGTGTTTCACAAACAGCATGAAGACTGAGCAATGTGAGTATGTTGTGCTAAACCGCATGTGTACCATCACTGTTCTTTCCTGTGTGCGCATACATTGTCCAGCTTCATGCAAACATATATATGGTAAGACTTATTGCATTATCAAGAATGAAAATAACAAAGAATACCTGATTTATATTTTATTGGTACCATCAGCACTAGCTGACTAAGTGATATGATATTTTTTCAGAGGTATCGGGTCACTGTGTACCTCAGTCACTCACAGTGCACACATGACTTTGCGGAGATGATAGCACAAGAAACACATGCTGTCCTGAAAGTTATGTGTGCAGTATAGTATATAATGTGACTAAGGTGCACTCTGGCCAGACATCTCTGAAAAAGTATTGTATCACTTAGTCCACTGACGATGATGGTGACAGTAAAATATACCGTATTCTGCTCACTATTCTTTATAGCATAAACACTGCAACAAGTCAGCAACAACAATTTATGTTTGCAACATGCTGCACAATGTCTGATGTCACACACACACAGACACACACACACAGGAAACAACACTGACTGCACACATGCAATTTTACACATCATACTTTCACTGCACACAACAGCTTGTCCACAAGCACTCCGAAATAAAAAGTCAACATCACTAAGGCACTGCAACAACAGAAGGGAAAATGTCTTTTATTAAACAACAACAAAAAACACACAAAAACAGTACAGCACAGTAGATGGGGGAGGGTCCAGAAAACAATCCCTTAATGGTGGATGCTGTGGTGTTCGAGCAGCAGATGCAGCATTGTGACTATTTGCAGCTGCTGTTGATGGATTTGATCTACCTGCTACTACACAGCACCCACCCTCTCATTGTTCTCCTCAAGGGCCACCCACACCAGAGCAATCTCAGCCTGTGTTGCAGGCACTGTAGCGGGGTCCACTGCAGCTGGACACCCAGGTAGTGGTGGTGGTGGTGGAGCGGGTGGTGCTGGTGGCTGTGGTGGCAGTGGTGGTGGTGGAGCAGCTGCTGCAGTTGCCCTCTTCCTGCTGCAGTGGCAAGGCACAACTTAACCCCCAGCACCCTCAGCCACTGCCATAGAAGGGCCAGCAGGTGGACGCCTGGCCCCTTCGGTGGCAGCCTACCACTCCACCTTGTAGTGGTTTGCCATGCACGTGCACTAGCCACCGGTCCCCAAATGTGTGCCCCGGGTGCCATGGTGCATCAGCACACTGCACAGATGGCAAATCATGATTGTGCTGTCTCCCACCACACAATTAAAAACCTCCCACATTGGGGAGCTGTTGGGGGGGACCAGATACAATCCTTGGACCACCTACAATTTCCTAGGGCTCCACCTGTGACTGTGGATGTGGTGGAGGGGGGTGCTGCTGGAGTCCCTGCAGCTGCTACTGGTGGTGGTGGTAGTGGCAGAGTAGGTGGATACACAGCAGCCACTGGTGGCACTGGTGCTGCTGCTGCTTTCATGGGGGGAAAGCAACACCCAAGAGTCAGGAACAGTCCAGTAACACCCGACTGCCCCCACATGCACACACTCCTCTCCTCTGCATGGGCCAGAGACTCTCCTTGCCCAGGGTCCATCGCACACAAGTCCCTGACTATCAATGAGTCCCAATGCCTAACCTTCACCTGCACTTAGTCTCACACTCTCAGACATGCACACACTCACACACACACACACACACACACACACGCACACACACAAAACAAAGCAAAACTTATAAAAAAAATTCAGTGCCAAAAAAATATTACAAACACAATACAAAAACTAAATAAAGATGTAGCTTTTAAAAATCTGTTTTTTTTTTTGGGTACAAAATCACTGGGAAACAAACTGCTCTCCTCTCTCACCAAAAAAGCCTCCTCCATCTACAACTGCAAAGGAGAAAGTGAAAGTAACTGCTTCTCTGACTCACTTCCTTTCTGCCTGGCTAAAGCATGTGACTTACAGTACTGTAAGCCATGTGATGTTTGGGGGGCTGCCTATTTTGTTGTCACTTTGCCTTACTTCGCGTTAGGGCAGATTGACAACGCAAAGTCACAATGAGAAGGTGAAGTGAGCCCTTTGTGGTGGCCACTTTGTGTTGTGCTCCGCCAACGTGAAGTGGCCACTTCGCATCCACTTCACCGGCAGATTTAAAATTTGCTGCATCTCTACTCCAGCGGACAATTTAGCCAAGCTTATTGAACAGGTGATCTAGAGGGAGCAGTAAGGATTTGCATACTGAACAATATGCATTATGATGTCTCAGTAGTCAATGATGGGAAGCAAGGAGTAGAAGATCATCTGCTTCCACAGATGCTCACTGAGGAAACATTTAGACCTGCAGCAGAATCTGAGCATACAGTAGGTCCCTTGTAGGCAAGGATGTCCTCTTTATCTACTGTCAATGTGCAATGTCTTTGCTGAACATGTGTAAAGAATCCAGCCAAACCTCTAGATATTTAAAAAACATAGATCTGTTTGATTATGTTGTCATCTAGAGCCTGGAGAGTGAGAAAGTCAATGGGTTATTTCAAAATGTTTAATAATCAAAACACCATTGCCTTAGTTTTACTTCCCTTCAAACACCTGTGGAGGCATCGTGGATAGGCTGGGTGCTGCAAATCCATTTCTATATGGAAAACATACAAAAGCAGTGCAATCACCCCAAGAAGATTCCAAGGCCTCAAGAGTTTATGAATTGGTTTTCTTTATTTTATTTTTATTTAAAATTTGTTAACTGGATAAAACCCAAGGGCATCACATACCCATTTTCATGGGTGACCTGAACATAAAACAATGTATATTTACATATATAACATACAAAGTAATCATAACATGAACATTTAAAATATCCAAGACAATGTTGTTTTAAGTGCCTTTTAAAAACATCCAAATAACTATAATATAAAAAGTAATCTGGCAATTCAATTTCAAAATGTAATGACCAGATATATTTTTTATTTATTTTTATTTAAACATTTAGGGTGGGATATTCAGACTGCGCCAGGCTATGGTGCAAGCCTGGGTGCAGCACAACTGGGATGTGCCAGGGCGTTGACAGGGTGATATTCAATGGTGCTGCACCATGGCTCAGCGCCACTGAAATATGGCACTGTGGCCACCCGCATTGTGCATGACACAGCAGCACTGCACCAGCACAAGAGGCCAGAGAGGAGCAGGGGGATGCACTAGCGCAAGTGCCATTGCGCTAGGTGCAGCAACCACGATATTCAGCAGTGGATATGCAAATGGGGCCATAATGCATGCAAGGCACAAATGGGGCCATTTGCATGTCATTATGGGCCCATTTGCATGAAGGTGCACTGATCCCCGGTGACTTGCACCTGGCACCCTGCCAGGCTACAGCCATTGGGGACTGACACCCCCCTGCCCCTCAGCGGTCAACGCGCCCCAATGCCCGATCACAGGTATTCAATGAATTAAAATCCCTGGTGGTCCAGTGGACCCGATCCCATAGTCCGATCACGGGCTTTCATTAAATAAATCCCTGGTGGTCCAGTGGACCTGATCCCAGAGCCCAATCATGGGCTTACAGTACATGAAATAACCCTGGTGGTCCAGTGGACCCAATCCTACAGACCGATCATGGGCTCACAGTATGTGAAATAACCCAGGTGGTCCAGCGGTACCCCCTCCATCCCAACCACTCGAGTCCCACCACACTCCCCAGTCAGCAGTGGGCGGCAACGATTCTGCCCTAGCCATAACCACCCGCCGACTGATAGCATATGGTATGGCCAGTATGCCCATTGGTTCCACAGTGTGGGCCAATGGGCGTGCCGACCGTACTGTACTACACAGTTCTAATATGTGAATGAATGGATTCATTCACATATTGGGACTGTGTAGAACAGTATGGTCTGCACGCCCATTGGCCCACACTGTGGACCAATGGGCGTACGGCCATACCGGACACTGCCAGTCAGCGGGCGGCCGGGTGGCTTGCGGGCAGGGTACTGCTACCCACTGTTGACTGGGGGGAGCGGGGTGGCAGGGCTGAGTGGGCAGGATGGGAGGTGGTACCGCTGGACAACCAGGGTTATTTCATGTACTGTAAACCCGTGATCGGTCTGTGGGATTGGGTCCACTGGACCACCAGGGATATTAACATTTTAAAGCCCACAATTGGGCTGAGAGATAGGGTCCACTGGACCACCAGGGATGTTTACTGAATGAAAGTCTGCGACCAGGCATGGGCGGCGACCGCGACAGACAGTGCTGCCGGGGCTCAGGTTGCCACCCAAGGTTGGCAGCTGCTGTGTTGTGCCCTGCAATACAGCAGCTCACCTGTGGATGGCTTTTGTTCCATTTCCTTTTGGCACAACTGTGTGCAGTGCACGTAGGGGTTGTGCCTGCCTATGCTCAGCACATCCCAGGCTAAATATTGGGATGTGTGGGGTATGCATGGGCACACCCCCCTACTTGTGCCACATACATTACTAATGAGCCCTGGTGCATTGGGATTTGTGCCGGGTACTTTCCCCATTTGAATATCGAGCCGGGGTACATCAGTGGGTTGCACATGGTGCACCCCTGTTGCGCCATGTGCAACCCTTCTGAATATCCCAGCCTTAGTAACCAGGAAAGCCACACTGAGCTGAGGCTCTTTTCCAGGTGTGATCCAGAAAAGGGCAATAGGAAAACTATGTACACATGATACAATAATAATGCATGAATACAAAAAGAACATAGGACATACAATATAAACATTTGGTAATTAAAGTGCAAACATCCAGTAGGTAAGCAGGAGGCATACTCATGAGCAATATACAAGCATCAGCATAAGGAGGTATATACAGTATATTACTGGTATGTACAACGGTGAACACATTGTTGTAGTAGAGAACACTGGTTATGCAAAAAGGCATTGGCAGAGAGCCAGAAGAATTTAGGACTGATTGCAGTAGGAGAAGAAGGTAGGAGCATTTAGGACAGATTGTAGTAGAAGTATGAAGGAGCTAAGTGAGGAGGAGAGGCGATGGATGTGCTACTAGTAAATTTTGGGGCAGGAGCAGGTGGGGGGCAGGGGACGTAGCTGGTATTTGATAGAGGTGTGTGTGGACGAGTTTCATAGGAGAGGTGGCTGGGTGTTCAATAGTGAAGGGAACCTATAGGTGAAAGCATATTTGCCCACAGTCAAGGATGGCTTAGGGAGTGAGAAAGAGTGAGAATCCCTAGAGTGTAGGGTGTAGGGCGAGGACAGTGCAGGAGTTAGCTTCTCAGAGAGGTAGGTTGGGAACAAGTTAAACCAGTATTTGGAAATAAGTTAGATGGAATGTGTAAGATGTCAGTGGTGAGATCTCAAGGGTGGAGAGAAGGGAGCAGTGGTGGGTTCTGAAGGGTGAGTTGGAGGTGAAGTGGCAGAAGGCAAAATAGAGGAAGTGAAGCCTAGGAAGTGAGGTGGTGGGTGCGGTGCAGTATACTAAGTCTGCATAGTCAAAAATGGGGGTTATTATTTTTGCTAGCCAAGCTTAAGGTGCAATTTTGAGGATATGGAGTCAATATGGTTCAATAAATTTAGTTGAGGGTCCAGCCATACACCAAGGTATTTATAGGAAGTGATTGCACTAAGAGGAGTACCATCCAGAAAGGTGATCGGCAGTGGGAAGGTGTTCTGGCAAGTCTTTGGGAGGTACAGAAGATCACAGAAATGGTCTTTGATGTGTTTATGTTGATTAGATTAGCCTGGAACCAAGACTGCATAGAGAGGAAGTCTTGTTGAAGGCTGGATTGAACCTCACTTAGAACAGGGCCAGACGTGAAGAAGGTGGTATCATCCACATACATGTGGATGAGGGATTTGAAGCAGACAAAAGGGAAGTTGCTTACAAATAAGGAAGATAGGATGGTTCCAAGGATGGTGCCATGGGGGACACCAGCAAGTATAGTGAGCCAAAATATCTGTCCTTGTGAAGTCCTACAGCAGGGGAGAAACAATTTATCAATTTGGACAAATTGAGTGGAATGTGAATGAGAGCAAACCAAGATAGCAGACATAGATGAAACAAGTATTTGTCAGTGCTGACTGTTTGCTTGCTAATATTAGCATTGGAAGTGCAGGAGTTAGACAGATGCAGAATAGGAATTGCAGTGAAGTATTGAAGTGATGCAAACCCCACCCCAACCCTTCAGAGATGGACAGGCATTAGGGTGTGCCTTTGGATGGTAGCTAATAATGCTCATGCCATTTCACCTCACCCTACCCTGCAGACACCGACAAGTGTTGAGGTGTGCCTTGGGGTGTTCGGCTTTACAGTCACCCCATTCCATAAGGAAATACACTGAAATGGGTGCAGTATAGGAGAATGGGATGAACTTTGGGGCTGAAGAGTCCAAGGTACACCTCAATGCCTGTCAATGGCTGCAAGGTGGGGGTGGGGGTGGAATGCATGAGAATTACTGTCAACAATCCCAAGTCACACCCCTGATGCCTGTCAGTCCTTCCAGGGCAGGGCATTATGGTTATAAACCTTAACACCATGGGCATTTCTTGGTATTTTCACTCCAGGTTTTCAACATGGGCTTTTTGTGACCCCACCACATGAACAGTGACACTGTCAGTTCGTTAGCTGAAATGTAATTTTGCACAGTGACTGTGCCATTTGGCGCCACAGGTGCAAAAACACATTTCAAACAGGATGTAAAAACTGGCAGCTGTACTGCTCATGAGGAGGTGTAAAAAAATGGTAATGTTGAAAATATGGAATGAAAATATAAAAAAATTGGTGAAGTCACAAGCGTGCATAGAAACTGTACAGCACACATCCCTAATGCAATTATTTGGGGAATTTTTTACACCAGATTTTCAACATAGGCATTTTGGGACCTCTGCTCAAGAACAGTGGCACTGTGATTTTCTTAATCTGTCCCGAAAGTTGATTTCGCACAGCAACCGCGCCCATTGTGCACCAGATATGCAAAACCACATTTGGGGCAGGATGTGAAAATGACAGCAGTAGTGTTCATAAGCAGGTGCGCAAAAATGGCAATGTTGAAAATCTGAACTGAAATATTAAAAATTCTCAAAGTTACATGTATGCGTGGAAACTACGCAATGCACGCTCATAACATAGTCATTTTGTGCCATTTTGTCACCAGATTTTCAACATAGGCATTTTGGAACCTCCACTCATGAACAGTGTTACTGTGTTTTTTTTAAATCTTTCTCAAACATTGATTTCTCACAGCGACTGCACCATTGTTCACCAGATGCGCAAAAACACATTTCAGGCAAGATGTGAAAAATAAGAGCTGTACTGTTCATAAGGAGGTGTGAAAAAATTGCAATGTTGAAAATCTGGAGTGAAAATATAACAAATTGTCAAAATTATGAGTGTGCATGGAAACTGCTCATAACACAGTAATTGTTTGGAATTTTTCCACCAGATTTGCAACATAGGCTTTTTGGGAGCCCATCTCATGAACAGTGACACTGTCATTTTGTTAATTGGTCCCAAAAGGTGATTCTGTGCAGTGACCGCAAAATCACCTTTTGCAACTGAATAATAACATGACAGTGACTGAATTCATGAGGTGGGGTCCCAAGAACCCCATGTTGAAAATTTGCTGCCAAAAGTCTCAAAAATGGCTGCGATATCCAACTAAGTTAAAAAAAAAAACATTTATGCCATTATACAGCTTACTGGCATTTCTTCAGTTCACAGTAGGCTTTGAAGAGTGCAGGTATGTTTCCACTCCACCAAAGATTGTCTCAGCAGGCTCCAGAGGTAATTATGGGGTGAGTGAGGTGTGGGGAGGTGGGGTGCACAGAGGGGAGGTGGGGGTTGGGGAAGGGGGCCACCGCAGACAATGAGGGACCGTTTTTTTCTTTTACAGATGAAAGAAAATGAAAAACACATCATGGGAAGGTTTTCTTAATTACAGAGACATTTGGCACACTGGGGTGGGCTCCCAGTGTGCTACCTGGGTGTTTTTTTGGGGGGACTGAAGCTAACGGGGATTGGGCACCCCATTGGCAAAAAAGAAAACTTGACCAGCCTGAGGGTGAGTTGAGGAATGAGGGAGCGGAGAGGACAGCAGCAGAGGGAGGAAGTGGGAGGGATTTCATTGGTAGTGAAGTGCAGGAGGGCCAGAGAAATTGCGTGATGTCAATATGTTAAATACACACATGTTACTACCGCTGATTGCAGCAGTGGATTTCTTTGAACTGAAGACCACTGCAGCCAAACTGCTGTCATAGACAGCTTGCGCATCCATTGGTGCGATACGGTCGCACCTGTTAAACAGAGCACTGCATTGGACAGGAGGGTCACACACCTCCTAAAAGTCATATGGTCGCAATATGTTTCTTGCATATGCACACAAGCAAACATAAAAAGGAGTCTGAAAACACATAAACCTTTTAAATGCAAAGAAAGTAAAATAATCAATCCTTTGTTCAAAAGACAATCAACCTGTTTGTTGCTGACGTACATGATTCAAAGTGCTGGTGCTCATACAGTTTGCCTTGAGAGCTGTGAACTAGATGCCCCAGCACTGTGTGATCCCAGTGGAAGCGCTGTGGAAGTACAATGTGAGGTTAAACATTCTGGTATCTACATTTTGACTCTAAGGCAAACTTCCTGAGCAACAGCACTTTGAAATGTGTATGCCAGCAATTAACAAACCCATTTGTGAACTTCTGAGGCCGTGGAATCTTCTTGGGGTGAGTCCATTGCTTTAGAGTGTTTTCTTCTTAGTTGTAATTGTGCTGAGCACCAAACAGTAACTGACAAACCAACAAGCAAAATAATTTATTATATCATTATTGGTGATGCTATTTATTGACTGGACAGACACCCATTTCTGATGCTGTAATAACTGAGTTATATCCATAATAACCAGGTTCCATCCATAGTAATTGTCAGTTGTTGTTTCAGTCCAGGTGTCAGCCAGACAATGAGCAGCAGAGCTGTGAAACTGAGAGCAGCTGTCTTGTCCTCCACCCACAATCCATCGTCACTCAGTAACTGTCTAAAAATCATTTTAGCTTAATACCACTTCTCCATAGTAATATTTAAAACTGGATTTTTGTTTTAAAAGAGAAGCAGAGCTAACAGCAATTAATCAGTGAGAGTGAAAGCCATCAGCTGAATTCCATGAACCAGCAACATATAAAATAAACTATGGGGTGTTGTACATTATTCTGTTTTTGTTGTTTTTTACACAGCCTCAGTGTATGATACCATCACAAACAACGCATGCTTCCCACTAATTATTTATGTGGTATTACACACACCTCACCTGTTTAAAAAAAATTCATAATGTACAACACACAATACATTATCCTCTGTTTATTTGAAATTTTCCCAACTGGGATAGCTACATCAGATGCAGCACCTTGTTTTCATGTGGGTCCCAGTGAGTACAACAGCAAATGACAGTCCAGCTTAGATACAGTAATAGAATAATTACATTCAATATAATAAATACCTAGCTAGCAAGTATAATTAATCACATAGTAAGACCAGCTATAAACAGACGTAAGGTAGCAACCACAAGCTGCAGGACATATGTACAATACTACTGTAAGCAATGCAAAATGCATTACTCAGACCCTGAAGCACAAACCTCGGGATGAAAACAGATACAGTGGATTCTCGGGTGGAGGGAGAGAGAGGAAAAAGAAGAAATACATTAAAATCATGTGAGGAGGGGCAATCTTAAGATGTTTAGGTAGTTGATTCCATGAGAGAAACGTGGACCAGGGAAAGACCTTCCTTCCAATCTCTCTTCATACTATGAGCTTTAATGTTAGACACAGAGACTGATTGTAGTGAATAGGTACTGTCTGGCGACATGAAATGGGTTAGAAGATATTTAGAAGCTCTCCCTTCTGCACCATTGCCACTCTTCCAAAAATTTTGCTAGTTTATCCAGATCTCTTCTCATTCTGCACACCCCATCTGGATCATCTACTCTGTTGTAGATCTTGGTGTCATCTGCAAACAGATAAACCTTACCCTCCAGTCCATATGTAATGTCACTGATGCAGATATTGAAGAGGACTGGCCACAGAACTTATCCCTGAGGTGCCCCACTTGTGACTTGCACCTCTTCTGACTGTATAACATTTACCACCACTCTGTTTCCTGCCCGCCAACCAGTTTGCCACCCAGTTGACCAACTTCTGACCCACTGTGAGCCTACCCAGCTTATTATTCAGTCTTCTATAAGGTGCAGTATTGAAAGCTTTGCTGATGTCAAGGTAGGCAACATCAACTGCACCCCCTTGGTCCACCACTTTAGTTACCCAGTCAAGGAAATCTATGAGATTAGTTTGGCAGGACCTTTCTGTTGTAAACCCAAGCTGTCTTGGATCCTGTGCTCCTATGGATTCCAGGTATTGTACTATCATTTCCTTAAGGAGTTCCTCCATAATCTTGCCTACTACTGAGGTAAGACTGACTGGTCTGTAGTTCTCTGCCTCCTCCCTGCTGCCACTTTTGTGGAGCAGAATCAAATGAGCCCTTCTCCAGTATTCTGGGGCCTCTCCTGTGCTCAGAGATTCACTAAACAGTTCTGATAATGGCTCTGCTAGTTCCACCCTTAGCTCCTTTAGTATCCTGGGATGTATGTCATCAGGTCCTATTGCCTTATACACCCTGAGCTTAGTGAGCTGTTGTAGGACCCTTTCTTTTGTGAAGGAACTTGTGCACGTCTCACTCCCCCCTGTATCCATGGTGCTGAGCTGTGAGCCCTGCCCTACCTTCTCCTCAGTAAATACTGAGCAGAAGTATCAATTTAGGATAGCTGCTTTTCCTTGGTCCTCCTCCACACACTCTCCCTTATCCCCTTTGATTTTAGCAATACTGCCTCTGGACTTTCTCCTTTAACTAGTGGGTCATATTGGGACACTTTGTTTGTCCCAATATGACCCAAAATTTAGAAGCCTGTACTGTACTAACAATTAAAAAGCCCCCAAAAATACAATGGAATAAAAACCACAGGGTTTATCACATTCAAGACCCCATCTTTCAGTGTCCTATATGTGTGGTCTCTTTTAATGGATTGAGGCAACTTCCCCAAAGAATCCAAAAAAATGGTACTATAGAGTTTTTGCCTCTAAAACCTTTGGGAGATAAAACGTAAAACTAACATAAATAAAGGAACCAAAAAATAATTTGCCATAAAACCCTGTTTTTTGTTTGACATGGGCCACATATTCCGTGATGAAACTTTTTGGTGGGCAAGCAATGTGAGAAGGCAGTAAGGAGAGCTGGGGGGATACTGGGATGCATAGGGAAAGGCATCACCAGTAGAAAACAGGAAGTTGTTATCACTCTATACAGACAGTTGGTAAGACCACATCTAGAGTACTGTGTGCAGTTATGGAGACCCCATCTCTGCAAAGACATAGACAGGGTGGAGGCTGTCCAGAGGAGGGCAACCAAAATGGTTCAGGGTCTGAACCAGAAGACATATGAAGAAAGACTAAAGGAGCTTAATATGTATAGCCTCAAGGACAGGAAGGAGAGGGGGAACATGATAGAAACGTTCAAGTACTTCAAGGGAATCAACAAAGTCCAAGAGGGTAGCATCTTTCAGAAAAAGAGATGTGCAAGAACAAGGGGGCACAATTTGAAGACAGATTTGGGATGGCTGAGAGGTAATGTAAGGAAGTATTTCTTCATGGAAAGGGTTGTAGATGCATGGAACAGCTTTCCTGAGGCAGTCATGGAGTCAAAAACAATGGGAAAATTCAAGAATGCATGAGACAGACATAAGGCAATTCTAGTTGGGGGCAGGAGGAAGTAGGCTGTTGGTTAACTAGGATCTGCAGCTTAGGGAAATGGGCAGACTAGGTGGGCCAAGTGGTCCTTATCTGCCATCAAATTCTATGTTTCTATGTTTTGCTCTGCCATGGTCAACTTTTTTTCCCAATTTATCTGAGCCATACCTCCTTCTCAAAAAGTAATACCTAGAATATTACTAGGGTCTTCTTTCATCAGGATCCCGTATAGATTCTCCAGGCAATTGTTTTTAAAGGCTCCCAAACAAAGCCTCTACTTTTTTTTTTTAATTTACCTTAGCCTCAGCTGAATCTTAAAAGATCTATAGAATCTTTGAGGTGGCCCCTACCAATTCTGAGTCTGATACCATGAGGCAGACATCCTCTGCATAAGACATCACAGGTGGTACAACTAAGCCCCCTCAATCACCATTTGCTGAATATTACCTATTTAGTCTCCTAATCAAAGGGTCTAGGCCAAACACATACAGCAAAGGACTCAGGGGGCAACCTTGTCTTACACTCCATCGAATCCAAACTGGACCCCCTAACTACCCTTTCAAGACAAGAATAATGCTGGCATTTATATATAATATCTGAATCCACCTCACAAATTTACCAGGTAATCCACAGTGTTCTAAAACTTTAAATAAAAATTCATGTGGTGTAATGCCTTCTCCCAGTTTAGGGCCAGGAGAAGGCCTGACACATCCCCCTTCTTACCATGCTCAGACAGTTCCCTTAAATGTAATAGGAAATGTGATTTACACCTCTAGAATCCCTCTAGTTGTTCTTTTATTGGCTAGCTACCCAGTATTCTCATAAGTTTTTGACCCTTTTTGTTAAATTAATAATCTGATTTTATTGCCTTTTTAAGGACCCCGAATCCCTCTCTCCTCAGCAGTTGCTGTTGTCTCTTTTCATACTGCCTAAACATTTTATGACATCAGAAACACCTTTCCAGGCCATTCAGATGAATAGCATGGAATGGGAGTTTCTGATGTCATAGAATGTCTTAGAAATATGAAATTCAAGAGCAGTAGCTGGTGAGGAGAGTGGAATTCTGTGTATATCTGAAGGCACCCCAAAGCTAGACTATTTATTTTTCAAAAACCTTCAAACCATATCAGAATACATAACTGGCAGGGAAAGGGAGATGTAAGGGCAGTTAACCATGTAAAAATCATTTCCTATCTCCTTTAAGAGATGAAGGTTGTCTTGAATCCTACAGTGAGGTATATTACAGGTTTGGGAGGAGTCTATAAGGAGAAGAGCAACTTATGTTAGTCTGGAGGCCAAGATCTTTGTCATTATATCTTTTTCTTATATAAAAATATCAAAATAGCCTACTGAAGACTAGAATCCACCTCTCCTGATTCCAGCATACAACAAAAAACTAAAACTAATTCTTCTTGTAAGATATGCCCCACCAGATGATAAAGTTCCATGGGCTGCCCAACAGATCCAGGTGCAAACCCTTTCTGTAAAGATGCAATAGCTGCAAGAACTTTTGCAGGCAATATCAGTCTTTATACCATCACTTTGCACCTCTGTCAGTCCTGGAACCTGTACATTTTGTAGCAACATTTTACTCAGGGGTGCTTACTGAACTGGAAATCCAAATCTAGAGTGAGCATACTCTCCTAGGAACTTCAGTTGGTCTTTAGTAGCTGTAAATAAACTCTCTTCTCATCCCATAGTGTAACAAAGGTCTCATCCTCCATATGGGACTTACAATCCTCAAAGGGACTGGTATGATATCTTTTCCCTTTCATATTACATTTTTGCTCAGCTGCTAATGACACCATCCTCTGGTATTGTAATGTAGTAATTTCATTCTTCAGCTCTGCTAATTGTGTAGAACAATCATGTCCTGTTGAGGCAGCCAGAGACACAAGTCACTGAAACTGCCTAAGGGACAAATATCCGATATCTTTTTTCAGGTACAATTTTTTCCTTTTAAATGGAAAAAGATATCTAATTCCTGTTTGACCTCCACCCACCAATCAGTCAAGGAACCATACATTTTCAAGATCGACTTTTTAGCCTGTTACATTTCTTAAACCCCTTAGAATTTCCTTTACCTCTAACAAAGCTGTATTTTGTTTCCACCACCCCAGGCTATATGTACCCTGAGCCTCAGTTCCAAGCTATACTGGAATCATCCTGTGGTTAGAAGATTCTACAAGAATAGTCAGAGTAGGACAAGAACCTAGCCATTGAGGGTAAAAAATGAAATCTATTCTACTGGACAATCATCCTTTAGACCAGTTTGAGGCCCCAGTTCTCCAGTCACGCAGGTCACATCCACTAAACCAGCTTTTGTAATCATCTCACTTAAAAAAAATGCATATCACTAAATATTTTGTTTGTTTTTTCTCCCTTATCAAAGGAAGCCAATCCACAATTAAAATACCCACCCATTATTATACCTTCATGATGTATAGAAATGGCTGCATAAGTTTAAAAATCTCAACCCTATCTATTTTCCTCTGAGAGGCATTTACATTAATTAACTGCAAGTGTAAGTCTTAAATTCTAATATCCAATAGCAGAATTCTGCAAGGGAAAATGTCCACTAACCTCAGTAATTTAAATTTAAAATTACTGAACAGAATACCAAGCCTTGGGCACCTGTCTTCTCCTAGTGAAAAGTAGGAGGGATTGTGTCTCCACAAATGGTACGCCTTATACATTTCAGCACTTGACATTAATTTAGTGTCCTGAAGAAAAAAAAAATATTACACATCAAAGTTTTCAACACCAAAAAGATGCTAACAAGTTTTCTGTGATTCTTAATGCTGTTGACATTCAAAAATCCCACCTTAAAATTGTGGATTGTCCCCACTATAGCAAATAAAAAAAAAACACACACAAATCCGAACATCATTTAGTCTTCCTCCCCCCTCCTTTCATTTTAGACTTTTTTTATGTTGGCGCGCGTGCGCAGCCAACATCTTGCAGCAGTGGGGATTTGGAGGCACGGTCGCTGTTCAGTGAATGCAGGGCATGCACCAGTAGGTGCATCCGGCATTGCCCAATCAGCCTGCATGCCGGCGCCACACACCATGCATACATAATGGAGCGAGCATATCTAAGAAAAGGTCCGCTGCAATCCGAGCAAAGCTCATCAGACACAGTGGTCCTTTTCTTGCCATGCTCGTCACCATTATGTGCATAGTCAGCGAACAGGCGGCCACCTAACGTCTGCCGACTTCAGGGGTGCCCAATCCCTCTGTCAGTTACCTACCCCACTGTCTTTGTGTGCCAATGGGGGAGCCCACTCCCCATTGGCATAAACCCCCCGGTTGAATGTCGAGGGAGGCCCCGCTATCTTTTTGTGCTGACAGGGTGCCCAATCCCGTCGGGATCACTTCCTCCTCCCCCGTGTTGTGTGCCGATGAGGGTGCCCAATCCCATCAGCTACTGACACCCCCAGAACAGTTAGGTGGCATGCTGGGAGCCCACTCTAGCGTGTCAAATGCCCTGCAAAAAGGAAAACTGTCCCACAATGTTTTTTTCTGTTTTTTTTACCTGTAAAACGAAACGGTCCCTCGTAGTCTCAATGCCCCCCCCCAACCCGCACCCACCCACTGCGCATCCTGCTTCCCCTCACCCCCCTCACCCCATACTTACCTCAGGAGTCTGGAGCAATGATCTTCTGTGGACCAGGAACACTTCTGCACTCTTCAAAGCCGACCGCGAACTGAGGAAATGCCGGTAAGCTGTATAATGGAATGAATAGGGGTTTTTCAATTTTAATGCATATCTTGGGCATTTTTGGGAATTTTGGCCCAAAATTTTCAACATGGGGTTTTTGGGACCCCTTCTCGTGAATTCTTGCACTGTCATGGAGTTATTTGGTCCCGAAAGGTGATTTCACAGTCACTGCATGGAATCACCTTTCAGGACCAGGTAATGAAATGACAGTGCCACTGTTCATGAGAGGGGCTCTCAAAAAGCCTATGTTGCAAGTTTGGTGGGAAAAATCCAAAAAATGACTGTTTTACGAGCGTGCGTAGCAACTTCTCAACGCACGCTCGTAAGTTAGCATATTCGCACTATTTTCATGCCAGATTCTCAACAATGGCATTTTACCACACCTTCTTGTGAACCGTACAGCTGTCATTTTTCACATCCTGCCCAAAATGTGTTTTTGCACTTCCGGCACAGAATAGTGCGGTCACTGTGCGAAATCAGTGTTTGGGACACATTACAAAAATGACAGTGATACTGTTCATGAGCAGAGGTCCTAAAATGCCTGTCTTGAAAATTTGGTGACAATACTCCATAAAATGACTCTTTTACGCGGTGCATAGCAACTGTGCAACGCACGCTTGTAACTTAGTGCATTTGCAATATTTTCATGCCAGATTCTCAAATTTGGCATTTTACTACACCTTCTTGTGAACTGTATAGCTGTCATTTTTCACATCCTTGCCAAAATGTGTTTTCGCACTTTTGGCGCACATTAGCATGCTCGCTGTGTGAAATCAGTGTTCGGGACACATTGCGAAAATGACAGTGACACTGTTCATGAGCAGAGGTCCTAAAATGCCTGTGTTGAAAATTTGGTGACAATGGTCCATAAAATGACTGTGTTATGAGCATGTGTTGTGCAGTTTGCACGCACGCTTGTACGTTCGCAAACTTCTAATGTTCTCACTCCAGATTTTCTGCAGTGCCATTGTTCTGCACCTCCTAATGAACAGTACAGCCATCATTTTTCACATCCTGACCAAAATCTGTTTTTGCAGTTCTGGCGCAGAATAGCGTGGTTGCTGTGGAAAGTTCGTGTTGGAGACACATGATGAAAATGACAGTGATACTGTTCATTAGCAGATGTCCTAAAATGCCTATGTTGAAAATTTGGGAATGAAAGTCAATAAAATGAGTGTTTTATGAGTGTGCATTGCACAGTTTGCACGCACGCTCACGACTTTCTAAATTTGTAACACTTTCACTCCAGCTGTTCATCATTGGCATTTTTCCATACCTCCTTATGAACACTCCAGCTACCTGAAATGTGTTTTTGCATGTCCGGCACAGAATTGCACGGCCGCTGTGTGAAATCAGTTTTTGGGACAGTTTGAGGAAATGACAGTGACACTATTCATGAGCAGAGGTCCTAAAATGCCTATGTTGAACATTTGGTGCTGAAACTCCATACAATGACTGTGTTGCAAGCGTGCATTGCGCAGTTTCCACGCACCCTTGTAACTTCATCAATCTGCAATATTTTCATGCCACATTTTCACCACTAGCATTTGTGCACGTCTCCTTATCAACAGTCCAGCTGCCATTTTTTACAGCCTGCCCAAAACGTGTTTCCGCAGCTGTGGCGCACAATGGCGTGCTCGCTGTGCAAAATCACCTTTTGAGACACATTCACAAAATCGCAGCACTATGTGTCTCTAGCTACACCACTCCCACTGCTAATGCCAGTGGGACAACATTCGGCATTGAAAAATGCTTGTTTAATACTGCTGATCTGACTGCCCACTTTCAGTTTCAGAGGAAAGGTTCTGTTGGGATGATGCTAATAAGGACACATCTGAATCCTCCTCAGTTTCCCCAAGGCCCTTTTGTTTTCTTAAGATTTCATATTTATTCCTAAGCAGAACATCCTTATGCTTGGTAAGTTTGGGCCTTGGTTGACCCTCCCAATCTTCTTCATTCTTTACTACCTGTAGGGTCTCAGTCATCATTGTAGAAGGGGGTGGCATAGTTACCTCCAGTGACTTCACATGGGATCCTACTGGAGCCATATCAACAGAATCTACTTGATCAATGTTTATATTCAGTGGTTTGGACTGTTACGGATTCCCACTTGTACAGTGACATCCAGGGACCCATCCACCATTTCATCTGAAGGCAGGGTGGAGACCACTGCCTCTTGATCTTCCATCTCCTTGATTGCAGCTACAACTGGGCCCAAGACTTGACTCACCTCTATCTCTTCCATTTGATGAGATTCCACAGGTTTGGGGGAAACAAGATACACAGCAGGGGGGTCCTCATGGGGCAGTGCAATGACTGGTGCAGAAATTGCTTCTGTCTCTTCTGAAGAGACAGGCATTTGTCTCTTTCTGTATCTGTGGGCCTCCACGCTGTGCTTTGTTTATGTAGAACTCCTGCTCCACTTGAGCCATATTATCTCCCTTATTAATTATGTGTATCCCATGGTCATGAATGATATGAATGGCCCAACTCCTCACCGAGATGACACTTCAATGAGTTTTTACATTTCAAATTGTGATGGCACACTTCTGAACACAACCCATACCAAACTTTGTCACATGCAGTACTCAAATATGTTTGTGAGCCACACCTATAACAGGCCTTAGGCTGGTCTGGATAAGAGGATCTCCTGCCCCCGATCTCTCTCCCATGTAGAAGCAATTTGGCAGATGTTGTATCCCTGAGTCTGTATGTAACAACTGAACATGCATACACCATCCCCCAGTAGATATGTACTCTGAATCAATTATGGGTTCTGGACTTCCCAACACAGTACATCTTTGTTTAAACCAATACAAGATGTCAATCACACATATCCCCTCATTTTAAAAAGAATGGTCACTGTCTTAACTGCTGGTTTTGTAAGAGAGATGGCTTAGAAGGGGACCAGGCTGGTGCATTTTTTAGACTTTAATATTTTTTCCAATTTCTATCCAGGCCAGCAAGCGACTTAAAGCTCACACCAAAATAAGATTCCCCCACAAAGTGTATTAAAGTGAAAATCTCTTACGCAAAAAAAAAAAACATTGTCTGCTTTCAATAATACATGGGCCACAAATATTCTATCCGGAATCTCTGTCATGCCTCCTTTATACTGGAGTCTGACAGCATTCTGACTCTTGGCTAGTTCAGTGGGGGGCTTAAAAAAATCTAAGAACAAATCAAGGTGCTGCATCAGTGTGTGGTCTGAAAATAAAACAAAATGGTAACATTAAATGCATGCTGAAAATAGAAAATAGCATTAGAATCAACGTTTCGACCATAGGTTTACTTCAGTAATTATCTAAAAGAGAAAAAGGACTAACTTTGATTTTTCCTTTTTTAGATAATTCCCAAAGAAGACCTTTGATTGAAACATCAGTTCTAACTCTATTTTCTATTTTCGGTGTGCATTAAATAATACCATTTTGTGTTGATTAAAAAATCTGTATACTGCCATTGCCACAGTGGGGGGGGGGGCATAAATCGGACCAGGCTCTGGAAGTCCCAGGCCTATGAGACTGTGGGTGTTCTGAAGTACTCAGCTCATTGCCCAGAAACTTGGTCATCACCCTCTGGATCATGACAATTTGGGGACAGTTGACATGGCACTGTCACCCCTGGGTGTTTCTTGTATCTCAGACCATCTTGAGCAATCACACCCTGTGGCTCTGGAGCAGCTTTTCTTTGTCATGTATGTGCCTGGATAAAACTTGATACTGAAGTGGCCGAAGCAGTACTTTGTGCCTCAGCATTTCTACCCTCATTCAGTAAAGTAGCTAAGGGCACTTCAAATACTGACATGGAACCTTTAGTGTTAGGTTTAAACAAGAATGAACCAGTAGAAAACTGAAAAGACTCAACAACTTCCTAAGAGAACTTTGGCTCTATCATGTCCCAGTATGACTCTTCCACATTTGCAGACTCAGGAGACTATAGCTGATGTCCATGGGGAGGGGCAAGTGTGGGAACCATTCTGCGTGTCCACTGTACCAGATTTGTGTTTTTTACCTGGGTCTGCTCACCATCTTCCAGAGATGCACATCTTATTTTAACCAACCCATTGCTATGTTCTTCAATTGGCATTTCTATGCATACTAGCCCACATCTTAAAGGGGAAGTTCCCGGATTCCACCCTGCACCATCTGGGTTCCATTCCTACTTAGCCTGTAGGAGTTTATCTTATACATCCAGTTTTTTCAATAATATGTTTATGCTTTTTTTTTATGCGTCTCCACTTCTCTCACTGAGCTCCCCTCTCTTCTCTGGAGTTACTGTCTTAAAAAACTCCATCCCTTGTCCTGTACGGTACCCTATCAGGATACCGTAGCTGAGGGTCCCAAAATTCACAGGCATGGCTTCGATATCCCAAAATTAGGGATGCCCGACATTTCTGCCTGACAGTGAAATTACATTTTGCTGGGTGAAAAAATGCTAGGTTATGCCCATGGAACATGGTTCCGCCTGGTGTAACCATTTGAGGATGGCGAGGCAAGATGCTGGCCAAGCTGCTGCATGGTGTGGATCACTAATGCTTCTGCAGCTTGGCCAGCAGGCTGTTGGGGACAGGGTTCTCTTCCCACTAGGGGAACTTTTTTTAAAATCTTTTTGCACCCCCCCAAACTTAACAACCAATTCCGAGGTCTGCTTCCTCTTGGAGTTCGTTATTTTAGTTAGGGGGTGCTGGGGGCAAAGGTCCCCCACATAACACAAGTTCCCATCAGGATTTTGAAATCTGGTCTCCCGACCGCGATATAGTGTTGGTCGGGAGACCGGATTTTGGGATTACATAGGTAATCCTTCTTTACTATAGGAAACTCCCTCAACCGGCTTTTGCCCCTTACTGTCAAGCTGTGATGTCAAGACTTCAAAATTTCCTAGGTGCTGTTTGGCTCCTCATCAGTGTCCAGATATTCAAAACTTTGCGCCGGGCGCAAACTGTTTGCACAGGGTTTGTGCTGGGTTTGAGCAAGTCAACCATATTCAAAAGGTCAAATAGCACAGGAAAACTGCATTAGCGCTGGGCAAAAGTATAATGTATGCAAGGCGCAAAAAGAGGGGGCGTGTACACGAATAGAGGCGCAATGCTATATTTAGTGCATTAGCATTGCACAAAGTGTGTTTGATCAACTTAGCATGACACTTTTCGTGGTGAAAATTACCACCCAGGAAAAGGTAGTCTTAAGTATGGGTAAACTAGCTTTGCGTGACTTTGTGGCTTTGTGCAGCATTACATGACTTTTGCATGGCTTTGCCGACCCTAACCAGTAAATAGTAAACCTAGCGTGAAACCAGAGATGGAAGAAACATGCTACACATGAATGGCACTTCCTTTGATGCCATCATCTACCACCATTCCCAGCCATGCCAGGCAGTAAGTGGTGACCCAGTACCCAGTGGATACCAGCAGAATCCAGCACACACATGCAGTACTGAGGGCATGGAGGGTGTTGAGAAGAGGGTGTACAAGTGGCTAGTCTGCACCACATACTGGGTACAGCCACAAGGCTGAGATAATCCACGCAGTGCAACTAGTCCATTGCTGGGAATACCACAACACCAGTGTGCCTGTCTGTGGTATGTACCCCCCTCGACCACATATAGCACATCTGTACAGACACCACAGCACACACAGCCAGCCATGTATATGTCACCGTGAGTATCCCATGCCAGTGTTGCAGTATCTGTGGGTTGCACAACAGCATAATAGTAATGTTCACTGTCAGTACACACCTGCAAGAATGGGCCTGTCACTGTGTAAGGTGCAGCAGTCATTGATGCCCTACACACCATAGGCATTGATGTGTCCCTCACACTACAGATCCCCATGTTACTGTAGTGTCTGCTGTGCACTGTAGCAGGAACTACAGTTTGACAATTACATGCAGCACCACCACCTGTGCCTGTGCTGTGTAGTCCCCTGGGCCACAATATTCTATGCGGTTCTGTACAAATGTAGCCTGCAGCTATCACCATGCACTTCCAGACTGACCTAAAGGTGGAGCTGTGTGCAGACCCAGCCAGCCCCTGTACTTCCAGACTGACCTACAGGTGGATCTGTGGGACCCTGCAATAGCACTGGGCAAACTGCATGCAAATCAGGACATTATGAGATGCTAATCTGGATGTTTGCCCAGAAACTGCATAAGTAGACTCATTTGCATGTCACTTTTGAATACAGCAAATTTTTGCCCATGGCAAACATTTGCACCATGCAAACATCTTTTGCACTGCACAAACATTTCAGAAACATGGTACATTTCTGCAGAATTTCACATGCACTGGTGATTGCAGCTTTAATGAATCCACTCCTTTGCTAGCACACACATTGGCAACATTGTTTACCTTTACTTTCCTTCACATCGCTGTGCACTGGGCTGCTGTTGTGGTTTGCACTTCCCTGGGTGCTATATTCAGAGCTGTCTTATTTCCTGGGCTATTTTTGCACTACACCCCCAGACAAGTTTGCCCAGCTTCCTTAGCATGCTATATTCAGCAGGTTTAGCACTGGGACTATTCCTTTTAAATATAGGGGGCTATTGGTTCAGGGCTAATTTAACATGCCGGGCATTGCTAATTTAGCACCAGGGCAAAATTTTGAATATCAGGCCCCAGCTGTTTCCTCTGCCATTCCAGCTGACTTTGACATTGAGCAGTCTCTTTGGCCTATCAATAAAGTGTCCTCAGGCCTGGAAACTGAAATGTTTTCTGCAACCTCTGACCCATCCACACTGATATTACAATTTAGATCTGAAATCAGCACACCACCACTGGAGGGACCTTATTCTCTGAAAGAAGATAGAGACACTGTTTCTCCTAGTAACATTTTCCTCCTCTTCTTGAATTACTTGTAGTAGTGCTACTTTTTTTCTTTTTATTTCCTCATCTGACATCCATTCCTCATGATCACTACCAGAAACCTCCCAATTCCCATTGTTTACCACCTCTGGTATTCTTGATCTCCTTTTCCCAGCACTTCCAGTGATAGAAAGATCATTCCTATGGCTGCCAGGATTGGGATAACTCTTGGATGACTGTTTACCAGAAATGGACGCGGTTTCACATCTAATCATAATCCCTTCAGCTGGGGTAGGTGTGTCAGTCACAGTCAATGAAGCAGTCTCTGCTTCCATGCCACATTGATACATGGTGTTGTCCTAAGTCACTTGACCAGGCTGTATAACCCAAACTTCACTCTCAGTAGCTTCCTCAGACTGCCAAATGGGGAGAGAAGTATTCTCCACCACCAAGGAATCCATGTCCTCCTCTTCCACAACACCGGCATCCTCCATTTTTTTCAGGAAATGGCAAAGCCCCTGTTGGAAGAGTGGGGGAGTTTCCCTGGTGTCCAGGCCAAATTTCCCCCATTCACAAAAATACTACAAGGTGTAGCCGAGTGGGTAAATCCTTGCCAGCTGTGGTAAATCCCCTAATAACTCACATCCTCTGAGTGGCTTATTGTGATTATACCAAGGTTCATTTTTTTTATTATAATAAAATACAAATATTAAAGAGGTTGCTTTGTTTTATTTTTATTGTATTTATTACTGTGCTGCAGATGTCATAGATGATAGTTTATTCATCAGCTGTTGGTTATCAAAGGATTTACAACAGTGGTAAACTGCCAGTCTGACAATTTCATTGGCTGTTCACTTATGTCCATGGTGTAATACAACAACAATGCATGCATTTTGGAAACATCACTGCATAAATACATTACAGAAAATGGTGATCGACATTGTCATTTAAGTTAAATGGTTGTAAAGCATGTAATGTGCAAACTGATAAGGCTTCATGCTGCAACAGGATCCTAACAGAGTCACCCCACCAGCTGAGTGGGTATTGGAATATGGTCAATGATCATATACTTGACATGAGTGCATACAGTCAAAAAGTCATAGAACTTGCATTCTGGCTCACAAATAAGTGCTGACCACACCAAAGCATTTTATATTTTAAATACAGTAGTTTACTGGAGTGCAAGAAATACAAACCACCTCCACTGAGGCAAAAAAAGACACTGACATTTCATCCAGTGGGCTTTGTCAAAGTTTGTGCCCACTATGGAGGCTGTGCATTATATACACTCAAGCACTTAATCAAGTACAAGAATTAAAGTGACAGTGGAATCAAGTGTTACATAGGCTTTTCAAACACAATAAATAATACTATACAATTCACATGATTTGGGGTGCACATAAACAAACAGCTACAATTAAAATCATATCTCATCCTAGCTACATGAATTCATAGTGTCTAGTTTTATAGTTGTATATATTTCTTATGCTGCATATGTATTAATTTCAATATGCTAGCTTCATTTTAAAGGATCCATGACTGGTCGTCAACAAAAATGTTGTCGAACGACCAGACAGCAAAACCGGCAGATTGACCACATTTTGCAGTTGGCTGCCGGTTTCTTAGAAATACAAGTGTTTTCTTCAGGGGGGGCTTTGCCCCAACCCTCCATGCAGGGGGCTGCACCCCCCCCACTTAGGATTCTCAACTCCAGGTCAGAGCTGATTCGGAGAGGGGGTGCAGGACCCCCAACAAACAGTGGTGCTTAGTGGTGGGTGAAGTGGCCAAAATTCACTCTGTGAAGTGATTCACAGAGTAACACGGAATCTGCAAAGTACTCTGCAACACAAAGCAAAGTACTTTGCGTCATAATGGGGAACGCGAAGTCAATTGAAAACAATGACTTCACATTGTTTCATCTTCCCCAAACCACTTCACCAATTTTAAGGTGAAGTACATTGAAATGAATGTACTTCACCTCACTTCGCCTAGTTTTTGAGCTCCAAAGGCGAATTTTGCAGTGCTTCATGGGATTGCAGGACACATGGGCTGTAGATTGTTCTGCACAGCCTCAGTTCTGTGTAGTGTGTGTAGTGGAAGATGGAGAGTTTCCTCTCAGAGCTCTGTGATTCAAATCCTCTAAAAGCTGTTAAAAAAGCCTTTTTGAGCGATTTTATGTCCTCACAATTTAGTACATTGATTGTAAGAAACCCTTCTGTGCTCATAACCTTGAGTGTTTATTGTTTGTGTGTGGATTGTTCAATGTTAATTTAGAACAGTCAGTCTGTGTGCTGTGAAGTGTGCTTTAGGGAAGGGGTGTATCTGTGGTACAGGTAGATTAACTGGGAGAGAAAAAAGCAGTCTTTCTGTTTTGGTTATATTTTTCTTGTATAACTGTTAATGTACACACAGTAATATTTTCAGTAATTCTTGAACTTTTTTTGTTGATTGTTGTGGTGCAGCAGTGTATAATTTCAGTTTGTTTAAAACATTTGGTTATATTACTAACGGTTTTCAATTTGCTACACATTACTTGTAGTGTGTGTGGGTGTGTGCGCAATGCATGCCATTAAATCTGACACCTTTTATTGTGCCACAGAGTAATTGCAGCAGTGTGAACCTGCTATCCACCGCACCTGCATGAATTTTTTATACTGCTTTGTGGTATATTTACTGGTGGTGGACTGTTACTGCCATGCACTACCTCCCCCCAACCAGCAAAAGGTATTATTTTCCACATTTGGTTTGTGACTTGTGAGCACTAGTTAGGTGTTGTTGTGCCTTTGCGTCTGCATCTCTTGACTGTGCAGCACAATCTTAATCTGACTGTGCTTTTGCAGTACACCAGTAATTCTGGGCAACTTTGAACTGTGTGTGACCATGACCATGACTGTTCCACATAGAAGATTAATTAATAAGCTGGGTAGGCTCGGGTTGGGTCAGAAGTTGGTCAACTGGGTGGCAAACTGGTTGATGGGCAGCAAACCAGAGAGTGGTGGTAAATGGTATACAGTCAGAAGAGATGCAAGTCACAAGTGGGGTACCTCAGGGATCAGTCCTAGGGCCAGTCCTCTTCAATATCTTCATCAGTGACATTGAAGATGGACTGGAGGGTAAGGTTTGTCTGTTTGCAGATGACACCAAGATCTGCAACAGAGTAGATGATCCAGATGGGGTGGGCAGAATGAGAAGAGATCTGGATAAACTAGCAAAATGGTCGGAAGAGTGGCACCTGGGGTTTAATGCAAAGAAGTTCAAGATCATGCACATAGGGAAGAGAAACCCTGAAGCCACCTATAGGCTGGGAGGGGAGTTGCTGGAAGTCACAAGGGAAGAAAGAGACTTGGGCATCATCATCACAGATGACCTGAAATCATCCAAGCAGACCACTAAAGCAGTAGGTAAGGCTAGGGGGATGTTAGGGTATATTAGTAGGGGTATCACAAGTTGGAAGAGGGAGGTAATAATCCCTCTTTACAAGACACTGGTTAGGCCCCATCTGGAGTACTGCATGCAGTACTGGAGGCCACACCTTCACAAGGACATTAACCAAACTGAGGCAGTCCAGAGAAGGGCAACCAAAATGGTGAAGGGACTGCATCAGAAAACATATGAGGACAGATTAATGGAGCTCAATATGTATACTCTAGAGCAAAGGAGAGAGAGAGGTGATATGATCAAAACATTCAAACACCTTAAGGGCATTAACAAGGTGAAAGAGTCTAACATATTTCAATGTAAGAAAAATAGGAGGACAAGAGAACACAGCATGAGATTAAAGGGAGGCCATTTAAGGGGTAATGTGAGGAAGTTCCTTTTCACAGAAAGGGTGGTGGATGAATGGAATGGCCTACCCAGGAAGTGGTGGATATAAATACACTGCAGGGCTTCAGACAGGCATGGGATAGGCATAAGGAAGCAATACAGATGAGTATGAATAGATAGGCCATTGACAGAGCAAAGGCCAATGGCACATTTATAAGGCAGACAAAGAAATGGGGAGATTGGATGGGCCTTGTGGTCCGTATCTGCCATCAACCTATATGTTTCTATGACCACTGTGCGCATGACAGAGTGCACCATTAATTCTGGGAGACTTTGCATTTCTTGTTACTCTCTCATTTCACTTCGTCAGCACTGGGGAATTTTCTGGACACAAGGCAGTAGCATTTTGGGGATGCACATTAACTCTGGCGACTGTGTATGAAAACTGCACACATGACTAAGTGCACCATTAATTCTGGGAGACTTCACATTTCTTGTTACACTCTCATTTCACTTTGTCAGCACTGGGGAATTTTCTGGACACAAGACAGTAGCATTTTGGGGATGTACATTAATTCTGGTGACCGTGTGTGACCACTGCACACATGATGGAGTGCACCATTAATTCTGGGAGACTTTGCATTTCTTGTTACTCTCTCATTTCACTTCGTCAGCACTGGGGAATTTTCTGGACACAAGACAGTAGCATTTTGGGGATGCAAATTAATTCTGGTGCCTGTGTGTGACCACTGAGCACATGACTGGTTGTGCCATTAATTCTGGGAGACTTTGCATTTCTTGTTATGCTCTCATTTCATTTTGTCAGCACTGCAGAATTTTCTGAACACAAAATGGTAGCATTTTGGAGATGCACAATAATTCTGGTGACTGTGTGTGACCACTGAGCACATGACTGAGTGTGTCATTAATCTGGGAGACTTTGCATTTGCTTGTTATGCTCTCATTTCACATCATCAGCACTGGGGAATTTTCTGGACACAAGACAGTAGCATTTTGGGGATGCACATTAATTCTGGTGACTGTGTGTGACTACTGCATGCATGACGTCTGAGTGCACCATTAATTCAAGTAGACTTTGCATTTCTTGTGGTCTCATTTCACTTCATCAGCACTGGGCTGTTTTCTGGACACAAGACAGCAGCATTTTGGGGATGCACATTAATTCTGATAACTGCGAGTGTGAAGGGCTGCCAATATTGTTGTCACTTCACATTACTTTGCATTAAGGACGAATGAAAACACAAAGTAATAATTACAAGGCAAAGTGAGCCTTTTGCATTGGCCACTTTGCATAGCAGAGTGACAACACAGAGTACCCACTTCATGGGCACTTTGCTAGTGAAATTTAAATTCACTGCATATCTAGTTGTGCTGTTGTCATTGTAGGGGACACCTCTGATGAAATATCTCTGTTGGGTTTGCATACTATTGTAAAGACACATTTTCAATATCATTTGCTAGAAAAATCTTAACAAGCAGCAATGAGATGACATGAGTGCATTGCCAAAACACTCTTGGTGTGTAGGGTAAATGGTAATAATACAGATTCTTATGTCTTTGGAATCTACCAAGAAACATTTGCAAACAAGCAAGAGTACTAATGAATGTTTATTAGACTACTTACGCCAAGCATGTGACAAAGGAAATCACAAGGGAGATGGGTTTCTCACCACTTCTCCTGAAGAATGTACATAATCCCCAGGATTGTAGGATCTCAGGTTCTCCAAGATCTAATTCTCTCTCCCCCTCTTCTAGAGGATCTACAATAGGTTGCAGGCAACTATATACTACAGATAACAGCAGAGCAACAGAGATTACCTCATAGTTACAGATATGAGAAACAATATGGATTGGTCCTAAATCATTCTCCATTGGATTATGTTTTAGGAGACAGAATTACCAATGAATATCATATGAGACAGAATATCCTTAATTTAGCGTTATAGCTTGGACAAAAGAAATGCTGACGGGTTCAAACTACATGTGGCATTTCTTGCTTATATACAGTATAAGACATAAAGACATAACAAAGGTTTTCTCTCTGGGTCAGCTTGCTGAGAGACAAAGAGAAGTACTGACTGGGCTCTATTACACATGGCATATCTGCCTGAGTGTAAAACACACACTACATATAATCATACGAGAATACAAGTATACAATAATCACTGATGATCCCTCAGAGTCATCTTATCAGTGATTAGGTAAATTATGTGTGGAATGTATATGAAAGACAAACATAATCTAGATAAATGTATTATAGTGAGGTATAATGAATCATGCATGATAAACATTAGCATAGATGAGCAACAAAGCACATTTCTGGCACTCTTGCTTATATGATGGGTGCCTATATCTATATGTTAGTGCAAAATAACAGTATCACAGTACAATAGACCAGGAATAAAGTGTGAGGTGTATGTGAGGTGTATGTGGGACGATAGGGGGCATAACCCAGGCACAACAGTCCCCTCTTTGTTGCTGTAATTGCAAAAGTGGCAACACAACAAAAAGATGGCAGTTTGGCACCATTCATCTACAGGCCCAAGGCACGAGCCTGATAAAGGAAGTTTAACTCATCATGGTGGTGTTTCAGGGATTTCCTTAAACAACAAAATGTAATTATAAGGGGAAATGTTAGTAAACCTTGTATTACTATAAAGATTTGGAATAAAACTTCACAATGGGGTTTTTCAATATCAAAACAATCAGTAAATACTGATATGTATCAGCTGTGTATCTGTCATATTGGAAATAAATTGAAGAGACACACTTAAGTTGCCTGTATGGATATTAAAAATAAGAAAAAATCAAGATAGAGCATCAGGATAGTTAGGACTAGACTTAATGATTTCTGGTTCTGGTATGGGAACAGGTGTGATTACCGTATAACCTATTACCTGTTTAGGAAGTAAAAATAGATGTCAGAAATGTTCACTTTGCATAACTTTTAGTCCAAATCAGAAAAATGTATAGTTGGTTACCACACAATGTTCCACATCAGCAGAATATTCCACTTTGAAGGATGGCATTTTTCAGTTGGTAAGTTGAACCGGACATGAAATGTCAATGTCCACAAGATATAAACTACAAACAGTTCCAGTGATAAATTCAGGGTTTCTTCAAGTGTTAGATGAAGATTCATAGTTCAAATTCAATACATTCAGATTTTTCAAAAGTAGATCCAAATGTTCAGGAGGCAGCAGTATTTTCAGAGGCCTCAGTGGGGGGTTCATTAGATTGCACATTGAGTTTTACAATGGAATAGCAACAGTGTTCAGTTGAAGATAATCACACGGCTGCACAAAGTGTAACAGTTTATAACAGTACTCAGTTTGTATGAGGTGCTAGCCAGGCTTGGAAAACAAGCAGTGAAGAAAATGGATTCTTTGATTGTAGATCAAATGAAGAAGAGTCTTCTTGCTGAAGTTAGGGGATTGCCCCCACCCTAGATATGCTTCATAGCATGCATAACAATGAGCTTGATTGTATAATCTTAATTGGCTGGACAGAATACAGTTTATTTGAGAGTTCACAAGTGGAAGCCTAATTTCAGTTATTAGGCCAGTATTCTCAAGTTGGTAGGACAAGTTGGAAGATGTCACATCTGCATAAAAGGTGATGAGCCTTTCAGGTACGGCATTCAAAGTTTGGAGTCAGTCACAATTACCAAGACTTCATGGTAAACAAGGAAAGGAGGTAGTTTCAACCTTTTCACGATAATAGTTCCCATCAAGATGACCAATAGAATGGACAGTTGCCAGATGATCAGAGATGGATGTTGCCAGATGAAGATGTGCAATGACACTGTGACAGTCACAAACATGGCTTCCTGGATTGTGCAGGAATAAGTTTCAAAACATGGAGCAATACTGGTGTGTGTGGTGACAATCCAAGGTTCCTTGCCATTGACAAGGGAATAGTGCCAGATTCAAATAAACATTTGTTAACACATGCAATAGAAGTGCATAATGTGGCAATGCCACTGATTCATACATCTGTCATGTATGAGATCAAGAATTTGTCCTAATTCCAGATCCTGGAAGAGATAACCAAAGGGTTGTATGAACATAATTGATGTAGGCAGTGCAAAGGACTTTACTAGCTATGTGATACTCATCTGCTTCCTTAATGTGAGCAGAAAATTATTCATTAATATGAACATTTGTCAGGTCAAACCCTTTCACAATATCATTAATATTGTAAATGTCTATTACTCTTAATGAGCAGAATCATGTATTCCATGCAATGGGAGGGGGGTATGATATTATATTTCATACTATCACGAACCTTTAACATACTGTATGTGCTTGAATAATGGCTAAATCAGCCCTATTTCAAAGAGATATGTCAGAGCCAAATAGGCCTGAGTCTAAACCTGTTTTTTTTTAAATAAAAAACAAAATGCCTAGTGCATTTGGATAGGTTTACAGTCATAAGATGTACCACTAGCAGTCAGGATGTGAAAATCCTGTGTGTGTGTGTGTGTGTGTGTGTGTGTGTGTGTGTGTGTGTGTGTGGTGCTATCAGTCCCTGTATAGGGGTCATTAATGAGTACCTGGTATGCTGCCAGGGTATCTGATAACATCATTATTTAAAAACAAAATATGAGAGAAATGTTTGTTTTGAAACATAAAACAAATCATTCCAAGTTCTAAAGGGTGAGATTTAAAATCACTGGGATGCGCATGAACTGCACATTATTAACTATGGTACCTGTTTGAGAAGTGGCTATTAGACCACTGGGTGGGCCAGGTTTCTATTTTGGGCACCCAGTATTAAGTATCACAAATCTAGCTGCTAGAATTGATCCAAAGCAATTATCATAACATTAAGTAGGGCCTCACTACCTTTCTGGACAATGAACATGTCTTTTAGGACTTTAGTGTGCATTCCACAGGATGCAATTAAATCATGTGGGATTGTGAGGTACTCTGCCTCAACAATCTGTTTAGGATTAGGTCACTGGTTCTTATCTGCAATAAAATGTGCAGTTTGGGCTTGCAAGAAGACCCATACTTTTAAAAGAATAATAAGCATAAAAGCAAGCACCTCTGTCTCTCTGGAACCTAAAAGGAAAGAGAAAAGAAAAACATGGTCAGTTTAATACTATTCCTCCCACTGGGGTATGAAAACATAATTTAATCTCCTTTAAACAGGTTCATTTGATTGGCATATAGCCATTTATCAATGACTGTTCTAGTGAGGCAATCTAACTTGGTAGATTGCTGGACTGTATTTGTTTACAATGGGATAGGGCCTGTTGTTGGGCCTTGCCCATACATTGTGCAGCAAACAAGTGTACTTTTTGTAGGCTTTGTTTGAGTTAACATATTTATCTACTGATGCTCCATCAGCAGTGGCAGTACACAAGTCCAGAAGTAAATGTTCTGGGAGTCTCATGGACTGTCCGGTCATGATTTCAAAAATGGGGCACGCTGTGTACCTGCAGAGGGTGTCCCTCTTATTGCCATAAGGAGTAAAGGCAATAATGAATTCCAGTCCCCTTGGGTTTTCTTAACAAGTTTGGAGAACGTAACTTTGATCTGCCTGTTAGCCCATTCCACCTGTACTGATTACTATGGGTTGTAAGGGATATGACACTTTTGTTTTACCCGTAAGAAATCAGAGTTTGCTGCATTATTTAGGCTGTAAAGCCATATCCCTGTAATCAAAATTTACCTTTGGGGTAACCCCACCTGATAAATAGCTGGCTTACCAAGACATTTGCAGTCACTTTGACTGTGTTGTTCTGTTTTGGGATAGCTTTAAACTGTTTGGAAAATAGGTCAGTGATCACTAGTGCAAACTAGTTGTTCTTAATGGTTGGCATAAGGCCAATGTAGCCAATCTTGATGTAGATCCAGGGGCCTGATTGCCTCTGGGGTAACAATGCATTTTTCCTAGCTGGTATAGGACTGATTGGTGCACAGATCAAATAGTTACTAATCTAGTATTCTACATCATTTCTCATGTGTGGCCACAAGACAAAGGATTTCAGTCTGTCTAGTGTTTTATTAACTCACTGGTGTTCACCAGCTGGAGTATCATGTACCTGGTACAGTAGATAAAATCTACTCTCAGGTGTTCAGAAATTACTCGTAACTTTTCATGAGTGTTACAGCAGTGATGTTCCAAATGAGTAGGCCATCACTGGATAGGTGAATGTCATTTTCACTTTCCTATAATCCAATACAATTGGGGTATAAGTGCTTATTTCTGAAAGTTATTCCTCAATTCCTTTATTAAGGAACCTATATACTGCCCTCAAATAAGGGTCCTTCTTATGGAGCATATGGTTCAAATTTTACAAGCTGCTTTAACCTAATGAATGTACAGTCTGTATTTATACTGGTTAGGTTAGTGCTGTGCACAAACAAGTCTCTGTATTTCACAGCGGTACTATAGAGTGCTGGAACAGAAGTTTGTTTTTCTTCCAAAGAAATTCAGTTTAGAGAGAAACAGACCCAATTAGAATCTATAATAAAAACATAGTATCTGCAGTGCTTTCTGTAATTATCTCAAGGGCATTTCTTGAAGAGGGCAGAACTTAACCCTCTCATAGAGTGCTGGTATCATTTTACGTAAGGAAAAATCTCTTTTTATTCCTCTTTTAACACAAGCTGTGTTTTCCTCAAGGACTTATCAGCTCTCTAAATCATCCACAGATAATTGTGGTAATAAGGAGACTCCTCATCTCCCTGTTTTTCATTTTATTTGCCAGGCATGTTTTAACAATGCCTGTGAATCGTACATATAAGATGATGCAATTACTAGCCATGCACAATCTGTCATCGCCAGAATGTAAAATAATTCCAAACTCTGCTACCTGGCTCTCATTGGTATGTGTGGCTGAGTCATCAGTCAAAAAATGACACACAGTGGTGTCTTTTAACACTCTCTGATGTTCTGTCAGAAAGGGCCCTGGGACAGGTAGGTCAGTGGGTTGGAGTGAACAATCATGAGTCTCTCCTGTAAACTGTAGGCCATGGGCCAACAAGGATGAAGTTTTGATAGGAAGGACAGTGATGTCATGATCCTGTAAAATGAGAGACCAGTTTGTAAGTGTGGCATTGGAGCCAGAGTCTTCTTTTACTCTGTCTGACAACAGAACAATAGTTGGCAAATGATTGGAATGCACCACAATGGGTGCATATCGAATGATGTACATAAAGTATCTCACTGCCCAGTATGTAGCCAAAAGATTCCTTTCACAAAGATTGTATTTCAGCTCCACTGGGGCAAGCATCTGGGATGCATAAGCAATGGGTCTGATGTGTCCATTGTATGTTTGGGATAAAACTGCTAAGATTGCTATATCTAATGTAGCAGTTTTGAAATATCCTAAAACTGTGTTAGGATTAACCAATGATGGGACCATGGTTAGTGATCCCAAAAGAAAAGACAATGATATCAATATTAGGATACCTTGTACCTTCTTACCTGTAGTGCCTGCCATTGAATGTGCTGGGAATAACCCAGACTGTTCCTGGCTTGTGCCTGCTATTGCAGCCATGGTATGGGATGATCCAGGTGTCACTGGTGGAGAGGGTTCTGCATCATGTGCAGGCAGTGTTGGCACTTTCAGGGGTGTCTACACAGTGGAGAAAAGTGGTGTGCCAGTTGCATGTAGTTCTGCAGCTATGGATTGTGTTTCAATAGCAATCAGGGCTGGAGAAAGTAGTGCTGAAACAGTTGTCAGCTCAGGTTCAGAAATCAAACCTGTAACCCCCAACATGGCCTGTGATGCTGAAAATATCACAGCCACGGGGCTTTCAGAGTCAGAGTTGTCCCCTCCCCCACCAAATGTAAAGTGGGTTTCCCCACCGGAAGTTTGCTGGATGGTGGCAATATTGTTTTTAATGTTACAGTTTAAAGTATTAATGAACTGCATATGCCCAGTGCTGTCAGGGTTAGAAACAACAGCACATTTGGTCTTCTCAGGGAAAGCTGATGTTAAACTGCATAGAGAAGAATCACAACATTTCATGTAATTAACTGCAATGTGTTCTTTAACCAAGGACACTGTATAGTAAACATTGCTAGCAGAAGTTGCTTCTTCTGCAGCGTCAAACACTGACTTCATGACAGATTGCATACCAGCCTCATTCAAAAGTACATCAACAAAATTTTTAATGAGAATCTTCTGTCCCTCAGAAACACTAGTCTTACTGATAATCTTATTAATCATGCCAAAAAACTCTGGTTTGTTTTGTTTGGTTATGCCAGCAATCACATATCCCTGTGACTGCATGATCATACCTCCATGATGTGGTGGTTGGCCATTTTGGATTACCTCATGGGCATCTTGGGTTACTGTGTTATGACCATTATCACATGACCATGAGCGGCCATCTTAGGGATGGTATGGGGATGCAACCTGATGACATGTGTGCCACCATTTTGAGACTCTAACAATTCTCCATTTTGTGAATCACAAAAAAACAAGTGGCTAGCCTTTGTTCTAGTCCACCCCACAGCATACTGTGAGTGTTCAAAATCAAACTGTTCAACGTGAGAAGAGGCAAGGTCTTTGGGCATTAAGTTAGTATGCTCTGCCAATACATCTAGCTGATGGTGCAAGTTCCCATATCTGACTTTTTACTCCTACATTGTAACTCAGCTACAGGAGTTAGCACACTGTAAAGTGCCTTGTTTTCAGATTGCAAGACATTCCCATCTTGTAAAACATGCCTATTATTGACAGAAGCTGTGTCACAGTTTAGATTCAAAACCTTCATTTCAAGTCTGCTGTAATGAAAACATACTGAATCACACTGCTCAGTCAAGGTCTGGTGTTGAAATACCAGCATGTTAACTCTTTCAGTAATTACTTCAGACATATCATCTCTAAGTTCCTTGTTTTCAAAACATAAGGAATCAGTGTTACTAGCCAGAAAACCATTTGTTTGAAAAACTTTTTTTCTAACAAGTTTTGCTTTTTCAGTGTTATCCCTTAAGGCATGCAGGTCTTTGCTGCTTCTCTAATTAAAGATAGACTCATTTTCTAGATGGAGAGACTGCAGTTGAGACTTCAGTCCATCTATCCTTTCTTTATGAGAATCCTTTTTCAGACTAATTTCCTGCTTGGAAACAACATTCTCAGATTTCAAAACAGATACTTCATTTAGAACAGCATCAAAACATTTAAACAATGTTGCAAATAATAATCCTTCAGGATCAACTCTTTTGATATCATTTTGCAATTCCCCATAATGGGCAATGATATCCCTTAAAGAACTACTATTGGATTCTGCTACCTCAGCAAAATCACACCAACCACCATAAGCAGTTTGGTATGTTAAGGCATCCTGTCTGAAATCAGTGCTGATATATTTAGACATGTCTTTTAAGATAAGAAACCCTTAGCTGTCTGTGGATCAAAACTTTGTTTGTAGCCAAAGTTTATGAAAGGATACAAAGAACATTTGGCATAATGTGGACTCCTAGCTTAGTATATACCCATTAGGATTTGAATCCACAAAAGAAAGCAGTCTATCTGTCTGTTCAGATCCCTTTACAGCTGTGTTCTCACAGAGAAAGAATAGGGAAAGAAAATCAAAAATAACGCAGCTCATTACACAGAGATTGAATATCTGCCAAGAGATTGTTTTGTCTGCACTGTGAAACACACAGCAGACTGAAAAGTTTAAACAGAAGACACTCTCAGCTGCTTGTTACTGGAGATTTCTCAGCCAGTGTTTTAATTTACAGAGGAAATTAAAATGCAACTTGGCAAAAATCCAGACTCCACTGGTGGTCACCATTTATGTTTCATAAACACTCTTGTTGTGTAGGATAAATAATAATAATACAGATTATGTCTTTGGAGTCTGCCAAGAAACATTCATAAACAAGCAAGAGTACTAATGAATGTTTATTAGGCTACTTATGCCAAGCATATGACAAAGGAAATCAGAAGGGAGATGGGTTTCGCACCACTTCTACTGAAGAATGTACATAATCTCCAGGATTGTAGGATCTCAGGTTCTCCAATATCTAATTCTCTCTCCCCACTCCTCTAGAGGAGCTACAGTAGGTTGCAGACAACTATATACTACAGATAACAACATAGCAACAGAGGTTACCTCATAGTTACAGATATGAGAAACACTATGTATTGGTCCTAAGTCATTCTCCATTGGATGATGACTTAGGAGACAGAATTACTAATGAGTATCATATGAGACAGAATATCCTTAAATTAGCATTATAACTTGGACAAAAGAAGTATATAAGTGCCTTCTTTGTTAAAACTTGTAAAAAGAGAGAAAAAATAAGCATTTCCTTGTACTACAAGCCAGTAGCTTGTAGTGCTGCACTGCAGGTGTAAGCTCTATCCTGAGAGCTATGTTTTAGACAGAGGCTGTCTCCCACTACCTGAATCATGTCAAAATCCCTGATGGGTTCAAACTGCATGTGGCATTTCTTGCTTATGTACAGTATAAGACATAAATACATAACAAAGGTTTTCTCTCTGGGTCAGCTTGCTGAGAGACAAAGAGAAGTACTGACTGGGCTCTATTACACATGGCATATCTGCCTGAGTGTAAAACACACACTACATATAATCATATGAGAATATAACTATATAATAATCACTGATAATCCCTCAGAGTCATCTTATCAGTGATTAGGTAAATTATATGTGGAATATATATGAAAGACAAACATAATCTAGATAAATGTATTATAGTGAGGTATAATGAATCATGTATGATAAACATTAGCATATATGAGCAATAAAGCACATTCCTGGCACTCATGCTTATATGATGGGTGCCTATATCTATATGTTAGTGCAAAATAGCAATATCACAGTACAATAGACTAGGAATACAGTGTGAGGTGTATGTGGGATGATGGGGACATAAACCAAGTGCAACAAGTGTGCTATTAATTCTGGGAGACTGCATTTCTAGTTAAGCTCTCATTTCACTTCATCAGCACTGGGGGATTTTCTGGACACAAGACAGCAGCATTTCGTAGATCCACATTAATTCTGGTGACTGTATGTGACTACTGCATGCATGACGTCTGAGTGAGCCATTAATTCAGTGAGAATTTGCATTTCTTGTAGCCTCATTTCACTTCGTCAGCACTGGGGAGTTTTCTGGACACAAGACATGAGCATTTTGTGGATACACATTAATTCTGGTGACTGTTTGTGTGAAGGTCTGCCAATATTATTGTAAATTCGCCTTACTTCGTTTTAAGGCGGAATGACAATGCAAAGTAATAATTACAAGGTGAAGTGAGCCTTTTGCATTGGCCATTTCATGTAGCAGTGTGACAACGTGAAGTGCCCACTTTGCAGCACATCACTGGTGAAATTTAAATTCACTATATCTCTAGTGGTGCTGTTGTCACTGTAGGGGACACCACTGTTGAAATGTCGCTGTCAGGTGTGCATACCATTTTAAAAACATGTTTTCAATATCATTTGCTAGAAAATCTTAACAAGCAGCAATGACATAAGTGCACTAGCTGTCATGAGACTTAGAAACATGCATTTATAGAGGGGTGTCGGGGACAGCTTGACCAATGGTTTGCTCATGCTCCTAAATACAGAGGGCTGGATATTCAAACTGCGCCATTCTGTGGCGCAAGCCCTTTCACCGCTCAAAACAGTTACGCTGGGGTGTGGCCGGGGCGATATTCAATGGAGTTGTGCTATTGAGCAACTCCTTTGAATATCACCCCCCGGCCACAGCCACTGTGCATGGCGCAGAGGAACTTACGCCACCGCAAGTGGTCAGAGTGGAGCATTCAAGATGCGGTGATACAAGTTCCATTGTGCTATGTGCAAATTTCCAATATTCAAAAGGTGACATGCAAATGGGGCCATAATTCATGCAAGGCGCAGGGGGGCCATTTGCATCTACTTATGGCCCCATTTGCATGCCATTAGCATGCAGGTGCACTGATCCCCGATGACTTGCGCCTGGCACCCTGCCAGGTGGCAGCCATCGGGGACCGATGCCCCCTGCAGCCAGATCGCAGGCATGAAGTAAATCCCCTCTCCCCCGACTGGCCCGATTGTGGGCAAAACTGTAGTAGACCCCCCCGACTGGCCCGATCGAGGGCAAAACAGTAGTAATCCCCCCACTAGCCCGATCACGGGCAAAACAGTAGTAATTCCACCCCGCTAGCCCGATCACGGGCAACACAGTAATAATTCCACCCCACTAGCCGATCACAGGCAGAACAGAGTTCAACCCCAAGAACAATATCCTGGTGGTCCACTGAACCCGTGAAGCCCGATCGCGGCATTAGAGTCAACCCCCCCAGGTCCAAGTACCCTGGTGATCTAGTGGCCCCCACCCACCTATGGTGCCCCACCACCCCGCTCCCCCTGTCAGCCGGCGGGCAGCAGCACTCCACCTGCCTGCCGCCCCGCCTCCTGCTGACTGACTGCTCGGTAGGGCTGCATGCCAACTGGTTCAGAGCAAGAGCCAATGGGCATGCAGCCGATACCGTACAAGGCAGTCCAGATATGGGAATGAATTCATTTGTGAATTCACGCCATGCACAGTGGCTGTGGCCGGGGGGTGATATTCAAAGGAGTTGCTCAATAGCACAACTCCATTGAATATCGCCCCGGCCACACCCCAGCGCAACTTTTTTGAGTGGCGCAAGGGAATTCACAAATGTGAATTCATGAATGAATATGTGAATTCATTCATTCACATATCTGGACTGCCTTGTATGGTATGGGCTGCACGCCCATTGGCTCTTGCTCTGAACCAATGGGCATGCAGCCCTACCGAGCAGTCAGTCGGTGGGTGGCAGGATGGCAGGCTGGTGGGGTGCTGCCGCCGCCTGCTGATGGGGGGTGGGGTGGGGGGCTCTGTGGGTGGGTGGGGTGAGGGCCACTAGATCACCAGGGTACTTGGACCTGGGGGTTGACTCTAATGCCGCGATCTGGCTTGTGGTCCACTGGACCACCAGGGATGTGTTCTTGGGGGGTTGAACTCTGTTCTGCCCATGATCGGGCTAGTGGGGGGTGGGAATTACTACTGTGTTGCCCACGATCGGGCTGGTGGGGGTGGGGAATTGCTAATGTGTCAGTGGCTCAGTAGGTAGCACACTCGCCTCTGAGGCCGGGAGATCAGAGCGCTGTGGGTTTAGTTCCCACATCTGGCACTTGGGTTAATATCCCAGTACTGACACTGTAATGCAGCATGAGAGGGGTGCTGCATTTCTGAGGTGCCATCTTTCGGATGAGACGTTAAACTGAGGTCCCATCTGCCTGGATTGGTGGTAGTTCAGGTGGATGTTAAAGATCCCATGGCACTTATCGAAAAAGAGTAGGGGAATTTCCCCGGTGTCCTGGCCAAATTTCCCTCATTCACTAAAAATACCACCAGCAGCTTAATCTGGTTCAAGGTCAGTTGGCATTCATCTGTATCCCCTTCCCCCGGGTCATGCCTGAAAATAGGCAGGATTTGTCTAGTGCACTTACCCGGTCAACAAAAGCTAAATAAAAAATAAATAAATAAATAAAATATGTTGCCCGTGATCAGGCTAGTGGGGGGGATTACTACAGTTTTGTCCGCGTTCAGGCCAGTCGGGGGAGGTTACTATTATGCCCGTGATCGGGCTGCAGGGGGGGCACAGGGAAGAGGTGGAGGGCCACCCACAGGTGGCAGCTGCTGTGTTGCACCCTGCAATGTGGCAGCTCACCTGTGGGTGGCCCTCGACTTACTCCTTTTTTTTTTGCTCAAAGTTGTGCAGGCGCAGGTTGGGGGTTGCGCCTGCACAACTCTGCACAGCCCGGCTGAATATCAGGCTGTGCAGTTTATGCATGGTTCCTCCCCCTCTGGTTGAGCATGCCTTCATTAGCATTGCACTGTTGCTCAGCATGACTTGGGGGGCGCAACTGCCTCCTGCTGAATATGGTAGAATGGCACAATTTCTGACTTGCGCAGGTGCAACCCTATTGCGCATGGCACAACCCTTTTGAATATCCAGCCCAATATGTTTTTTGAATGAACATATTGTTCAACCCACATATACAGTAGTTTGGGAAAGGCACAAACAATAGCGCAGATGACACATGAGGTCTGGCACTTAATAAACTGCCTGAGCTCTACCTCAGGTTTGCCATCAGGATGTCTGAATAGTTTACCATAAATATAGAATTTGCCAATGTTGCACATTCCATGGCAAAAGCAGCCCTTGTGTTGGCGTGGCAGCCAATGCAAACCAAGAGCAATCAGATTTGGTGGGCCTGTGTAGAAACTGTGCATGACAAGGTCCCTCAAGTTTTAACTCCATTGATATTTGACTCTCAAGTAGGGGATAATTGCTTGATACTGCAGGGGATCACATTGGAGCACATGTGATTTGCAGTCTGCTCTCCTGAACTGCATCTAAAAATCTAATTTTGAGCTTTTTGTTTTTGGGGGGTTGTTTGGGGGAAGGGTTGGTGTTTATCTGTTTACGTGTGTGTGTGTGTGGTGTGTGGTATTGAGCTCTGTTTTGGTTTTGGGATTACATAGTCATGGGGATGTGTCTGGAAATGTATGAGGGCCTGGGGCGGGCCAGGATAGTGTATGGGGCATCCTGGCTGTTCAATCTTTGGCCTCTTTTCAGCCTCCCTGTGTTGAATACTACAGTAAGGCACTGTAGGGAGGTTGGAATTAGGAGGTGTCACAGGATTTGATCAGGCCGGGGTGCCCCTTGCATTGTGGGTGGTGGTAGGATTGAGGTAGTGGGGTGCAGAAGGTACCCTGGGATGAGACGGGTCTTAGGGAGAGGCCAGACGTGTTTAGTTCCTGTTACCAGGGTTTCTGCCAGACCCAGTGGGCAGGCAGCCAGAGGGGCTGCACTGTCCACCAGTCCCTTGAGGGCAGTGGATTGCAATGCCAGATTGGTCAGAAACAAGGCTGCAATTATAGCGGACTTGCTTTCTTTGGCCAATCTGTCTTGCATTATGGAGACCTGGATCGGTGATGATGCTAACCCGGTTTTAGAGACTGCCATCCCACCCGGGTATACCGTAGTGCACTGCCCCAGAGTGGACCGCAGGGGTAAGGGGGTAGCCATCTGTTTTAGATCTGAGCTGGGCTTCACCGTGCACCCAGAGAGAGCACCAAATTGAATGTGTGGCCATTCATGGGGTCTGGGTGCAGGCTGCTTGATTCTCCTGATCTACCGCCCTTCTGGGGCGGCAGGAGATTTCTTGCAGGAGGTGGCCAATTTCATCATCGGGGAAACATTGGAGGCCCCCAGATGTTTAGTGCTGGGGGACTTCAATGTTTGGGCCAAGGATGAATCCTCTTGGCTTGGTTACAACTTCCTCCAGATGATGTCATCTCTGGGCTTTGCTCAGGGAGTTTCTTCCATGGCCCATCAGGGTGGCCACATGTTGGATTTGGTGTTCTTACTGGGGCTTGAGATAAATAGTCTCAGAATTGATAGGGTCATTTGGTCCGATCATTGCATGGTGAAGTCCAGTTCAGGGACCCTCTTGGTAGACTTCCCCCTGCAGAGATGGTCAGCTATCGCCCTTTGAGGGGGTTGACCCCTGAGGGTTTTTTGGTGGCGGCTGACCTATCTAGTGTGGACAGAATATGCATTGGGGGGGGTGTGCATGAGAGTGGATGCCTATAATAAGGTACTTTCTGGTGCGCTCGGCTCCTTCGCACCAGCCAGTGTATGACCCAGGTCTTCTCACTTGAGGTCCCCTTAGTATGATGGGGAGCTCAAGGTGATGAAGACTTTGGGTAAGAGATTAGAGTGCTGCTGGTGGAAGTCCGGCCTGGAGGTAAACAAACTGGCCCTATGTGTGCACTACGGTGCATGCCAGGGAGCAATCAATCATAAGAAGGCAGAATTCCTGTCCAGGGAGATTGCTGCTGGGAGAAACCGACCAACTGTGCTCTTTCAGACTGTGGACAGGCTCCTCCATCTTTCCTATCTATAGCCAAAGGTGGCATTTTCGAATGCATTGTGCGAGGAGTTTGCATAGTTCTTCTCAGACTCTTTGTCCCTAAGGAGATGAAAAATTAGCATAGCTTATGCCATTTAAGAGTATCAGGAGACAAATCTTGGGGCAAGTTGTGAATGATTATAATGCTTGACACATGGCCATCATCTGAGAAAGACCAAAAACAGGGGATTACCTCTTTCTAAATCCAAACTAATTATGGTAAAATAGTGCCAGTGTTTTTTTATCTACCCAATATTTGGAATGCTCTTAACCTAGTGGTTAGGAACATAACATCTCTTACAGCATTTAAACAAGCTTTGAACTCTGAAATTGCAGACCACTTGCCTGCCCAGTGGTGCAGAGGGCTGAGGTGCTTAACACCTTACCCCTCCTGTGACTGCAGTCTGGGTTCAGGAACGAACTCCGGCTACAGAGGGTCAACCTGGAGGAAAAGAATTGAGCATCCCAGTGGATGCTGTTCTCTGTGGAGGGAGGGAAGCCAGCTCCACTGCTCTACTGCCACCTGGGTGACCATGGATGGCAGTGCAGATGGAGCCACTAGCAGGAGGAGGATGTCAGCAGGTGCCGAATATCTCTTGCTTATGTGGGGTTGCACTTGGTGTATCCTTAACACTGATATCCCAAGGGATAAAGGGGAGAGAAAAATGAAAAAAAAACTCCCTGTCAGCAGAATGATACCACCTAGCTCACAGGCCCCACACCTGGCTACTCAGGCAGGTCCCTCCCCAAACCAGATCCTGCTTGCAGCAGCAGGTAAAGGGTGCCTCCATCACTCCCACCAGAGTGGATAAGCTCTGGAGGAACAATGGAGGGACCCAAGATGCCCTGAGGGATGCCATGGTGATGGGGCTGGGACTTGGACATGGGCAGAGGGAAGGCTGATGAGGAAGCTGGGGGGAAAAAAAGAAGTTGCAGACCAATGTTATACTATTTAAGTATAAAAACATGGAGCAGAATTACATTGCACAAATATAAGCGTGTACACATTCTATAGTTTCTTTGTTTAAAAAATGTATATTTTTCTCATATTTTATCAAATGTATAGTGTGTGCATTTTTATATAATACATACATTTTTATATTGTATCATTTTCTGTTAACTAGCTCCTCTGCAATAAGACAACTCTGAAAATAAGGCTTTGTAGTCCTAACAGTTATAATCTGTTTAAAATGAAAGACTTTTACTACCCCTCCTCCTCTTCAAAGCACAAAGGATACAGGTCTGTGCTTTTGTCTATGGTGACATTTTTTAATCCTTTTGTTGTCCATTTTGTTTTTGGACTTTTCATCTTTATTCTGACCTTAGTCCACTGTGTGTTTTTTTTTTGTTAATAAGAGTGGCCCATTCCACTTCAAAGCCAGGGGGAGAACAGCTAAATTTGCATTTCAAATATAAATAAATTTGACTTAACTTTGACTATAAATCACTCACAGTAACTCAAGTAATGTTTGTAGGGAATAATCCACGATTGGGTGTACAGCAATATTGTAAAATTAGAGCACCCTGGGTAGGTCGTGAGGTCCATGGTGCAAGCAAGGGCCTTTGACTTAAACTGGTATAACTGTCAAAAACATATATTGTTGATAATATATTTAGTCCAGTGACTTAGCACCATGGAAAATTAATTAAAAGGGTTTTGTACACATTTACTATGCAAAAACATGCAGTAGCTATCATATACTTGCACAAAGGAGGATGAACTTCAAGTAAATGTTCTACATTCATAAAACAGTTCAGTTAATACATAGAGGTAATATTTGTAGCAAATTACTACAGTCTATGTTATGCTTAAAAAAAAGCTTTCAAGCCTGGCAACCAAAATTCCACCAAAACTTAAATTGAAAGTGCCGATACCATTGCCATGGCTTATTATACAAGGTGCACTGACACAAAAGACATTACTGCAAGAAGTGGTCAGAATATCCATACAGCCCCGGTACATTGATCCTCACTATCACCATCAAGGGGAGTGTTGTTTGGGCAGCCAGAATTGCAAAGCTTTGTCCCACAGCCCTCTCACACAAACCCACATGTGACGTCTCTTATAAGAAGCACTCCATAAATGACCTATTAACTCATAACCAGGGCCCCTAGTGCTCTGCAGCACTTTGTCCTAATTTCTGCAGCATGGATTCCAGGCTTCTGTGGCAGCTTTTTCTGATTTCTGCCACATGATTTATTCATTTCTGTGGCAGAATGCATCCCGGTCATTGGCTACAATGAGATGTGAGGTCACTGATGGTATCACATGCCTAGCATAGAGGAGGGCTGAAGGATAAACAAGATGAAGAAGGGGGGGTGGCGTACTATAGAAAAACTGTATATTTGAAAGAAATTTCACCAAGAACAATGAATTCTGCAACACTATATACTGTATATTCTGTGGCATGATGCAAATTCTGCAGAACATTATGTGGTTGTGGAATGCTGAATGCAAGGGCCTTGCTTATAACATAGATTAGCCAGTGGCAGGAATCTGTGACAGTGCATTCCATCCTGGCAGGCTCCACTGTATTCACATTTACTGCATCTATATGACACAACTGACTGAACTGCTGATAGAAAATGCAGTTGTGGGTATAAAAAATGACTTGGGAGGACAAATGTATGAAGCTTCTTAGACAAGCAGTCAAGGGAAGGGGTAGCAGTGTAGTGCAAATGAACTTATAAAATGCCTATGTCTTGATTTCAGTAACCTCTAGAACCAACACTTGTAGTTTAAATTAATCTAGGACTCAGCGATCTGTACCTTGCTGACTTTTGTACAGATCCCAGTCACTGTTGTGTAATTTCGAGCAACGATCCCATAAATATGTAATTCTTGTCCAATACTACTTCTTGGTTTCACCAGATCACAGCCATACATTTTTGTAAAGCTGTATTCATATTCAGTACTGCTAAACCAGGAGCTGTATCTCAGCAGCACAGTGCAGCAAAGCATTACAAATAAGCAAATTGTTAGTTTAGATTATACAAACAACAGTTGTTTGAATTAAAAAACAATTAAGAGCACCATACGTTGGAGATGAACAAAAATAAACCCAAGCATTTTGTGTCAGGCTGGTTTAATTATCTTCTTCTTCAAAGTGCAAGGAAGGGACTTCAAGCACAAAACATTATAATTCAGATCCACCACCATCTCAGAAGCCCATGATTCCCTAGTGATAGCAGTTAAAAAATACAAGAATAACATTGGCTTGTTGTTCCAGGCCAGACTAACAAAGCAATTTTTCTGTGTCCTGCTTAATTTTCATTTAATTTAATTTTTCATTTTTATTTGAGTTATAACCATTGAGCATAGCTCATTTACAATGATGACCCGTAAAAAATGTAAAACAAATATGCAGCTTAACAAGTTACACATAACAAATAGATAACAGTCTCCCTTGCAGTCATGAAAAAGTAGAGGAGCACTACAGCAGCAACCCCCTTGCACTGAAACCGAATTTAACAAGCATTTGTCAATGCCAGATGTTTGCCGCTGGTATTGATGTAGCACTAGGTCTAGGAGCAGATCCCCATGCTAGAAGACTAATATGGGCTGGGCTTGGGATGGGCTGGGTGTGAGGGGCAGTTGTGGTGGGGCAGTAACAGACTCTTATGTAAATCAGAAATGACATGCATAAGGCTGAAACTGATTTAAATAGTGGGGGAATGTAGACTAGCAATTTTTGTACTAACCACTGGTCCACTTAGCTTTACTTTCTAATTGCTGTGATACACACACACTGACTAATACACATACACATACTGTATATGCATATATATATTCCAGTGAGTATAACATAGCAGTGCACCATCTACACACATTTAGAGATTAAAAGAAAAGACATCAAGGGACCATTTTCTTCTTTTCAGGCTCTGAGGGACATCAGAGGGTGGAGATTTGCCACTAGACACCTCAGTTAAATAAGCAATGATATGCAGAAGGCTGAAACTGATCTAGATAGTGGAGAAATGTGGACTAGCATTTTTTGTACTAACTAAAGAGCCACCTAACTGCACTTTCTAATTGTTGTAATAGACACATGCTGACTAATATAAATACACATGTATGCATATATATTACAGTATAACATAGCAGTGCACTGTCTACACACATAGAGCATGCATACACACACACATACACACACACACACACACACACACACACAAACACACACACACACACACTGCCTTATATGGGGTATACTGTTCGAGCATTGAAGTTTCGACATCAACTCCCCGACATCGAAATCCCAACATTGAAGGGCTTTGCATCGATGGGGAGATTTTTCGTCAATGGGTGGTAAGCATCTAACTCCACTGTCTGTGTGATGTGGAGTTAGATATTTAAAGTGGGGAGAGGCAGGGGCATAGCCACCCCACATGGGGCGGTGGGTGTGCAGGCCCCCCAGCACATTGATACAGATAAGCATGGTGGCCGGTAGTGGCATTTTGCGGGTTGTTGTTGGGATGCATCGGTGATGTCAGTGGGATTACATCGATGTGAAAGATTGGGGTGAAATTTCTGTCACTGTGGCTTGGTGGAGTCATTATATGGCATTTATTTACTTATACATCCAAGCCTAACTTTTGCTATATTTTGGATAAGCACTATGTTTTGCATTAAGTCACTGTACTAAGCTACTGCATGACTGAGTAACTAAGGTAGGACCAGGGAGATGTGGTGGATGTTGCCTATCTAGACTTCAGAAAGGCTTTTGACACCGTCTCCCGTAGAAGGCTGATTAACAAACTGCACAGCCATGGGGTGGATCCTAAAATAGTTTTATGGGTGGAGAACTGACTGAATGGCAAGAGTCAGAGGGTTGTGATAAACAGGGAGTACACTGGAGAGGGAGAGGTGACGAGCAGGGTGCCGCGGGGGTTGGGGTTGGGGCTGGTCCTCTTCAATGTCTTTGTTGGGGACATGTAGAGGAACTGGATGGGAAGACATTTCTCTTCATGGAGGATACAAAGGTATGCAATAGGGCAGACATGCCAGGGTTGTTGAAAGAGTGATGGAAGACCTTAGAAAAGTGGAGAGCTGGCCCGATGGCACTGAGGGTTGAGCTGCTGGATGCCACACCTCATGCTACTCCAATGACCCAGGTTCAGGAGTGAGCCCAGGTAGTCAAAGGCCAGCTGTGGGGAGGGAAGAAAGGGAGCAGGATTGAGCAGCCACAAGGCAGCGCTCGTCTCCTGGGAAGTGACCCTGTTACACCCCCACAGTCCAACTGCTCCCAGGTGGAGGCCTGAAGGTAGCACAGGCAGGCAAGTGGCAAGCAGAGGGAGGGTGCTGTGGAACCACACTGTGCACGTGCCTCCACAAGTGCACACATGGCCATGGCACAGGGAGTTGGGAAAAAACATAGCCATAAACACAATTAAAAAAACTGGAGAAATGGTCTGAAGAATGGCAGCTGGGATTCAATGCAAGGAAGTGCAGGATCATACAGATAGAGAAGAAGAACCTAGGGGCAAAGTACAAACTATGTGGGGAGGTACAGAGAGTCACAAAGCAAGAAAGGGACTTGGGAGTTAACATCTTGCGGGACCTAAGAGAAACTAAGCAGTGTGATAAGGCAGCAGGAAAGGCTAACCAGATGCTTGGATGCACAGAGAGGGGTATCAGGAGTATAAAGAGGAAGGTGATATTGCCCCTTTATAGGACACTCATGAGATCACATGTGGAATACTGCATCCAGTTCTGGAGGCCCCATCTGCGAAAAAACACAGACAAGGTGGAGGGGTGCAGTGGAGGGCAACTACAATGGAACAGGGCATATGGGATAAGACCTATGAGTAAAGACTAGCCAAGTTGATATTTAAAATATTTATTTCATTTGGGTAAAGCATTTAAACCATTTTAAATACTGAACTTTTACAGAATATATCAGTTGAGATTTGATATATGATACATTGAATCTCAGCTGGCATATCCTGTAAAATATCACTTACAATGTGGTCATGCTTTTACCCATTATTTCTAATGAATTTGCACAATGCAGATCTGCTGAGATGCAGTTTCAGTGTGGTCTTCCTTTTACACATTGTTACAATGTGTTTTGCTAGAATATGTCTGTTGGTTGCTATATATTTAGCCTGGATAGTTCAAAGAACATGTGGCATCTTATTTTCAGTGGGGCTCTACATCTACACCATATTATGCTGCACTGCGTAAAGTCAGAACACACTGAAAACAATATTTTACATCTGGACTAGATGACCCTGAATAAATACATTCTAAAAATGATAACATTATGACCCCACTGAAAACAAGATATTGCATCTAATTTGGGACATCCTGAGTAAATACATTGCAAAAATGTGTAAAATGAAGATCCCTATGAAATGTAACACCTCCCCTGCGCTATCCCAGATACAAAACATAGGATAAGAAATATTTAGAGGAAATCTACTGTAAACTGAACTTCACTGTGTTCCAGATAACCAAGACTTACATAAACAGTTTCTTTAGTGTTTTATAACACATTAGATTGCAGTATTTATTTCAAATGTTGTGGCCATGAGGATGGTGTGTACAATATGTGTGTATGTGTTTGCTGTTGCTCAATATAATTATTTTTTTCCCAAAAAGCATAATAAAAGGAGTAACAAATGATACCATTCCTTACTTGTCTTAGGGGTTAAAGTAGCAGCTGTCTTCTGCTATACTAACATGCATTCTAGATACTGCTGGTTGTGCTATGCACTTAGATTTGGAACCAGAAAAGGTGACTGTTTTCAGGGCTAAAATTTTCATAAGGTGTTTGCCATCTAAAGCCCAATATAAGCATTGTTTTGTCAAAAGCATAATAAAATTAATAACAAAAGATACAAGTTCTTAACAGATGCTTTCTGCTATAATAAACTATGTCTAAGACAGTGCTTATCAGATAGTGTCTTAAGAGGTTAAACACAGTGTAAATCTTTTTAGGAAAGTCTTTGCTGGGAAAGGGAGACATGTATGATGTATGAATCTTTCTTGAAAGAGAATACCTGCCCAACTGAAGCTAGTAGCAAGAAAATGTTTAAATGCTAAGTATTTAAATGTGCAAGTTGTTGCATTTTGAAAGGAGTAAACTAATATCCAGTTTAATAGGCAAACAATATTTAACAAGTTGTTCCAGTTTCCAATGCTGTAATGTTGAGGAGAAAGGGAGCAAGCAGACTAAAAACATATGATGAGATCAGCTTTACTTGCTGAAAGAGTTGATTTATGAATATGTTTGTGGGTACATTGTTTAGAAGTCAACGTGCTTTCATGCCTGAAAAGTATCATGATCAGACTTGCTGATTATTGGTCAAGTCTCTTGTAGAATCTCCTGTATTGGACCACTGTGACACACCTCTCAAAACCCTGTACATAGCAAAATGTTCAGCTTGCACTGGCATGCATGGCGAACATAAAAACCTGTCTTTCGAAACTTTAACTGTTGGAGGTTTTAAATTCACTGTGTAAAATGTGGCTGGAAGTTGATTCCACATAATAGGAATAGTATGTACTGGCTGTAAAAATGCATAGGCCTGTGGGTTTTGTTCTTGAAACCACCATTTCCCAGAGATTAGATTTCCTTAGTGAGGAATAGATTATCCTGACCAACAGCCTATTTTCTAGATATGGCGGAACGTGATCCAACACAATCTTATAAGCTAACATTAACTTATGTAACCTCTTTCTATCGGGTAGGGAAATCAGGCTTCAAATAACAGCTAGTTCATTTTCAGATTGTAATTATTTTTCTTCCTTTGTTTATACTGCTCAACCAATGATATCCTCTGTGTGCACAGAAGTTCAGGGCTTTATATATTTGCTATTTTAAGCTTAGTGGCTGTTTTACACCCCCCTCCCCCAGCAACACTATAAGCACTTCATCAGATGTTATCTCATTTGCAGGGTTTTGATTGAATCATGCCACAGGAGGTATCCTAGCATCTATCAAGTCCATAGCTCAAAAGATGATCAAGTTATAAGCAACTGGACATTGCAATTGAACATTAAAGTACCTACTCAACACAAAATTTAACAGTGTAACTGTGTCACTATAAGGAAGAAAGATGAGTGCTAAGCAAGATACAGTATGCTGTGGTTCCTGGTATATCATCAAGATGTGGGTGATAGTTTAAGAATAATATCTATGTATCTTCAATTAATTTTACATCTAGAACAATTACAGCCATTTCTAAAGAGACAGCAGCAGAAAGTCACAGTTGGCAGCAAAACATACAGTATCTTTACTTGAATAATACCTTTGGTCCCCTCATATGTCTGAACAGCACAGTACACAGAGATACCAGTTTTTCTGGTGTTTAATCAGTTACTTGGTCAGTAACGTTTATGTTTTATGCAATTTCTTAACAAAAACCACAGGAACAGTTACAACCAGAAGAACATGTTAATGTGCCATACATGAACAAACCAGAATTAAATGGTTACTACCCTTCATCATGCACAACAAAGGTGGTAAGAAAGGGTGCCCATAACTGGCCCACTCAAGGGCCCATAAGGTTTGTGCAGCCACAGGTAAGGCCAGCATAAATTGAACTACCAGGGAGAGAGACAAAGAACAGGGACAAAGGAATATTAATAATGATCCTTTACACTGTAGCCAAGGGAGTGAGTTGGGAATATTTCATCCAGGAGATGCAAGCTTCTTTAGTTTCATAGGGGCTTTGTCAAAGACCATGTTTAAGAGCATTTACTAGTCCTCACATAGCTCAGAGCTACAGTAGTACAAACCTTGTGTGGGCTTGTTAGGCTCCAAAAATGGACTTCAGTAATAAGAATATAAGAACATAAGAAAAATATTGGCAGATGGGGACCGCATGATCCATCTAATCTGCCCAATAAGACTACCCCTCCACTTGTCTGCAACCTAACCTGTCCGCAATACCTATCCCATGCAAGTTTGAAATTCCTTATCATCTTTGATGCTATCAGCTCCTGGGACAGGCTGTTCCATGGTTCCACCACTCTTTCCATGAAGGATACCTTTGTTATAAGGTTACCAAGTTCCTGGCTATGAAAACTGTGACCTCTCCTTCATGTTGGGCCATAGGGAGGGGTACAGATTTCAATCTCTCTCCAGTTCAGCTATGTGTGTGTATCATTTCCTCTGTTGTACCCCATTACCTTAGCTGCTCTCCTTAAATATGAATGTAACCCCTAGGTGGCACTATCCCAAGGGCTACTACCCCTGCCTGTTAGGCTATTAGCAGGTTAAGGGGCCTAGGTTCAGTGACAGGTGCCTCCACCCAAAGGTCAGGGTTGGTATTAGTCAGACTAAGCAGGCCACAGCCCTCTGGGACACTGTGACTCCCCTCATTTCCCACTAGCGACCCACACAATGCACAATATTTACCTTCACAATACCCCTGATATGCTCTGTACATACACATCTATTTGGCACTTACCCCCAGGACTGGTTTCTTCAGCTAGGCTCTGGGGACCCCCTGTAAAATAAGGTGAGGCAATACAACAAGCAACAATACAATACCTTGCACATAAATGGACAGCACAGTCAATGTAAATTGCAGAAAGAAGTAGATCTGATTTATTCAGGGGGTAGTAATATGGGAGGGACACAATCAGGGTAATTGGTTGGAACACTCTATCATTTAATCTATGTTGTGGGTATCTGCAGTCCCTACTACAGTTACACTCTCTGGGTACCCAGTGGATGGAAAAGGGGCTAGTCAGCTCCGTTGTCTGGTGTAGGCCGGCGTTGCAGCTGGTTGGGGCCCTGTGAAGGAAAGAAACAACATATACCACACCATAATTGTAATCTGGAGCCAGAGGGCTCAGTTCGTGCAAAGGAAAAGAAATGACAGACAATCAGGTGACACTTTTGATTTAGCTATATGTTGCAGAGACCTACCCTGTTTGTTACTCACGATACCCAAAACTGAACACAGGATGGATGATGGTCGAGATGATAGATGGATTTGCTGGATTGCCAGATGAAGCAGGGCCCACATGAATCACCACCACGTTGTTCCTGTTCAGACATGGCGCAGGGGAGCTGGCCCCTAGCAGGTCTCTTGTTGATAGATCTTCTCTGTGCAGCAGGGTAGGGAGACAAGGCCCTCGTGGCAGGGCCCAACTACATTGGGTAGCAGCGGATTTAGTCCGATTCGAGCCGGGTACAGCCTCCAGCCCTCAGCACACAACTCAGCTTGGGAGAAAAAACAGATCGAGCCCCCCTCCAGTTCACAGCACTTTTATATGTAAAGAAGGTTACTGTACCAGACTGACTGCTACTCGATCCAGATCACAAAGTCACTGCTAAAACCCAGGAGCACAAAGGTAGCTAGAGTTCCTTACAGGCCAATTGCATTTAGCAAAATCTTCAGTCTTCTACAGGTTAAGCCTGGTTTCACTTCAGCAGCTTCTTCGATCTCACAGAAATGGAATTTGTCCGAAACACTCCTGTTTCCCTCTTAGGGCAGACACAGGCAAACAGGCCAGAAGGCAAGCCTTCCACACTTCTCCCGTGTGAACTATGACACACTGGCTTGGCTATCATGAGCTGTCTTTTCTCTTCTCCTCCCAACATCGATCTGGGTTGCCAGCAGACAGCACGGGGGGGTTTCCCTTGGATACAAAAGGCCTGATTGGTTGGTCCAGCTGTCAGTCACAGTAAGAGCTCCCCCTTTCGGTGCAAAAGGTGCAAACAGTCCAAAATTACAAACTGGTAATCCACACAGTCCCACGGTAGCAGGCTCCATTTTAGAGTCCTCATGTACTGATTGGTCCAGTTCGGCAGTTCAGGAACAAAATGGTGGAGCCAAGCTGAACAGTCCTTGCTGCAAATAAGGCAGGTTAGCATAAACCACAATATCATTATCACTCTACATGGTCACTAACAATTGGTTACATCTTTTGGCAGGGCTCTCTCTGCACAAGTAGCGATGGCAGAAATAGAGCGGGTATTCAGCAGCCCGGGTGGGACTGGGGCAAAGAAACACACAGTTCCCCCTTTTGGTTAATTATGACTGCAAACAGGCAGCCCTTAAAGGGACAGTACACAGAGGCCACACAGGCGCTCACGGGCAATACTTTCAAGCACTAAATGCAGGACACCAGCCTGGCAATGAGCATTTGGGCAAGCTCACAGAAGCCTTTTGGGAACCCCCATTTGTAGGGGGGGGTTACATGAGCTCCATTACAAAAGGGTTGAAACATAGAGTGCATCTCAAGCTCAAGGTAGGAGGCAGCAGAAATGTGGTTCAGGGAGGAATCAGTGTGGACACAGTTTAAAGCATGACCCTTAACGAAGGGTGTCCTTTTGCAGTTGGATGCCCTTACCTAAGGCCCACCCCAACCCATATTCACAAGAGATGCAGTGTTCTTTGTCTACCAGTTGTCAATTGTGATGTAATTCAGATGCACCATGTGCTGCTACCTCTGTAATGGGATTCAAAGTCACAGGGAAGCAGTCAAGATCAGGAGCATAATGATGGATTGGCAGGGGTACAAATGGCTCTGCTCACTGAAGATTGTGTCCTCATGCTTTAATATATACAGTAGACAGAAAAAGAAATACAAATAAAAACACGAGCAACAGAAACTTGCCTCACACTGGTGACACATTACTGCTTTTGAATTTTCCAGATAGGATGACTAGCAATCCACATAAAACCAGGGTTGCTCAGGTAAAACTTGTATAGATAGATAGATAGATAGATAGATAGAGAGATAGATAGATGGATAGAGTGAAGACAGTATAAAATTATAAAGGAGGGCAACCAAAATGGTGCAGGCCTGCATCAAAAGTCCTGTGAAGAAAGTCTTAAGGAATTAAATATGTCCTCCCTAGAGGAAAGGAGGGAAAGGGGAGATACGAAAGAAACATTCAGATACTTTACAGGTAAAAACAAGGTACAGGAAGGTAACATTTTCCAAAGAAGAAGATGCTTGAGGACAAGGGTTCACACTATGAAGCTGGAAAAGGGGAGGTTCCGAGGAAATACTTCTTCATAGAGGGTGGTGGATGCATGTAACGGCCTCCCAGCAGAGGTTGTGGGGCTATAACAGTTACAGAATTCAGTAATGCATGGGATAGACACAAGGGGATTTTGAAGTAAGGCATGTGTGTGTGTGTGTGTGTGTGTGTGTGTGTGTGAGAGACACTGCGGGTATGGAAAATAGGGCAGACTAGGTGGGCCAGGAGGTTCTTATCTGTCGACAGCTTCTACAGCATGTTTCTGTTTCTATGGATCACGTAGAGCTAACGGTTACAGCCACAAAGGCTGAGATTGAGGAGATATACTTTGAGCCTGGACTTGAATTGGCTAATGGTGGATGAGCCAGTCAAGCTAGCTGGTAAGGAGTTCCAAAGGTGGTCGGCAGCATATTTGAAGGAGCATTTGCCTTGATTGGAACGACACCGAGGGATGTCAAGTAGGTGACTTGCAGACGATCGTAGAGTTCGGCATTGTATTTTGGTAGAGAGTAGTCCATTAAGATGGGGAGGGGGACCAAGGGTAGAGAACTTGAATGCAAGGCAGGCGACTGGGTAGGCTAGTTTGTGCTAAAGAGAGGGCCAGTTAAGTTCCTTAAGTGCCTCACAATGATGCCTCCTTGGGGAGGAGTTTGAGGCGAAGTGGGCCACTCTGTTATAGACGACAGTAAGTTTATTGAATTCTGTCTTTCTGAGTGACTGCAGTAGGGGAGCCCCATACAGAATGGAGGGGAGAAAACTGCAGCTGGCAATTGCTTGACGTGCGATGCAAGATAGTGAGTTCCCCAGATGATAGAGGAGGCCAAGCTTTTGGTGGATGGCCCTGGTTATGGAGTCGATATGGGGTCTGTAGGTCATCTCTTGGTCAAGATGGATCCCAAGGTATTTGAAATTGGTCATGACCTCAACTATTTTCCCTTGGTTTGTACTGATCTGGAGCAGCTGACTTCTGTCAGAGCCAAGACGTCTGGAGCCAAACAGGACAGCTTTGGTTTTTTCCTCGTTTAGCTTCAGGGAGTTTGTGGAGAACCAGGACTCAAGAGTTGAGAGACTATCCTGCAATTCTGTGGTGATGACACTAGGTTGAGGGTCACTGTGGTAGATGACCGTGTCATCTGCATACAGAATGAGTTTGCTGAGGGAACAGTTACTCTCAATATTATTGAGGAAGAGTGAGAAAAGTAGGGGGCCCAGGATTGAGCCCTGGGGCACCTCAGCGGTGACGGGCCTGGGTCCAGGCTGTGTACCCTTCCAGTGGACTTTTTGGAAATGTTCATTAAGATAGCTCTTGAACCATGAGAGATAGTGGTCATCTAGGCCTAGGAGCTGGGGTTTAGAGAGGAGGAGATTATGATTGACAAGGTCGAAGGCCCTCGATAGGTCAATGAAGAGGGCACCCTTAAGGGAGCCATGATCCATGGAGGCAAGGATGTCAGTTGTGAGCCAGATGAGAGCAGTGTCTGTACTGTGGCCCTTCCTAAAACCATGCTGCAAATCAGCCATGAGTAGGTGCTGCTCCAGGTAGTCCTGTAGCTGGTTAGAGACTAATCTTTCCTGGATTTTTCCAAGGGGACTGAGCTGGGAGATAGGTTTGTAGTTTCCCGGCTTGTCACAGGGCCCACTTTTGTAGACGGGTACGATGGTTGCTACCTTCCACATTGTTGGGACTATTCCTTCCCGAAGTGACCTATTTATGAGGAGGGTGAAAGGATGGGCAATTGCAGGGGCAGCGTCCCTCAGTAGGTGGGGTTCGAGCCGATCATGGCCCAGGGAGGAGGTAGGATAAATTTTTCGCAGAAGAGGAAGCACCTCGGACTGATTGACCAACTTTAGGTGGAATTGAGGTCTGGAGTGGACCCATGCCCCGCACTGCTAACAATAGCTTACTACCCCTGTAACTGGATGCTACTGTATATTTTGAGTAATTATTGTAACTACTGTAAAGAGTGCTTGTATGTGTCTTTGTTCTGTAAAGAATGCTATTATGTGTCTTACTCTGTAACTATTCTGTGTCGCCCTTTGCTAATGTACATTTGTGTAATTATTGTAACTACTGTATAGAATGCTAGAATGTGTCCTTTTCTGTAAAGAATGCTATTGTTTGTCTCTCTCTGTAACTAATTCCAGATCCAGAAGCAAATGATTTGATACCTTTTAATGGACCAACATAGATGTAACAAGAACAAAGTGCTCTAGCTTTCGGACCAACCAGTCCTTCTTCAGAAGCTCATGGCAGTTGTTTGGAAAATACAATACTTATAACAGCTAGATAATGCAGAGAAAAACAGAAAAAAATCCCCATTGGTTTAAAATACTCATTAAAAACAGATGATGTCAGATGTCAAGTTTAACAGTACAATACTGCCTCTCAGTCCGAATGAACCTTGGTTCAGATGTTCCTGGTGCAAGACACATATAAGGAATCCTACTGCACATAAATTTAATTGACATAAGATAACACTGCAGAAGCAGATAACTCCCAAATCAAGCCATGAGTGCCACAGTCAGTATAAGGATGTGATTACTGAAAGGCAACCCCACCCAGCTTAAAGACAGACTGAGATAGTTATAGGGCTCATGAAATTACAATGTATGCATAAAAGACAAGAATTACCAGTAAAGTTGTCTAAAACATCAGTGCTCACTGTGTGATGTAAAACCTAGCTGGACTTGACACCAGCTGTATTCTCAAGCTAAATAAAAGGCCCAAGAGATTACAAAAACCCTCAGGACTATATACATGATAATTAAAATATAAATAGATAATATTAGTGTTAACAAAAACTCTAGTCGAGGAACCTCAAGGAGTTCAGACCATGCAGCCTGATATGTACTGATGTCAATATATACTGAGAATGTAGCAACTTCATGTACCATAAGTGTCTAGGGAATCTGAAAAGAGATAAAATGTAATTTATCTCCTCCTGTTCATACAAACAATACAACCTAACCCACCCCACATCACAATAATGTGGGTGAGGGAGACATAAGCTTAAACGAGATGTAGTCTCTCTCTCTCTATCCCCACCCTCCTTTTCTCTCTCTCTCTCTCCCACAGACAGACCCACATACATACACACACACACACACACACACACACACACACCTCAATCCCTCTCCTAGTGAACCTATATTAACTTCAGTCACTGTAATTGTTCCCAAAGGAATGCAACTTGTCATGAAATCCTGAGTAAAGTACTATAATATAATCTCAATGTAAAAGATATGTGCAGGACCCCAAGCAAATGAGATCACACATCCCAATATGTGTACAGAGTTACAAAATTATATATACTATAAGAACAATACCTGTATGTACACTAGCAGGTTGGTAATCTGAATATGGTGCAATGGAATCAATCCTCTCACAGGCAAAGATAAAAAGTAAGAAGAAATCTTTATGTGTGTGAAATAAAAATAGTAACACATTATAACTCCATATAGCTAAATAGAGTTACCTCAATGTGACAGCAAGCCCACATCTGTAATATCACATACTTACAAGCGCATACCCACACACATGCACATACATGCATCCACATCTCACATATGCTGAAGTCCTATAATATGTCAGTTTGAAGAAGAAAAGGTCTGTGAATGTTAGTTTCTGTAGTGTCCCATAAAGCCAATATCCAAGTTCATCCCATCTGCTACCATATTGAGATGTAAGATAAGTTTAATCTCAAAAGCTCGCCCTGTTGTGTGTTTTGAGATTTCTTAAGACCATTACTGATATATCTGAGACTGAGTGGTCAGACTGGGAGAAGTGATGCCCCACTGGTTTGTCAGTCTTCCTTGCTGTAATAGTATGTCTGTGTGAGTTCATCCTAGTGCGGAGCTGTTGGCGCGGCTCTCCTACATAACCTGTTTGTGGACATCTCTTGCACTGAATGAAATAAACAACATATCGTGACTTGCATGTATAACTCCCATGCACCTGGAATTGTCTGTTTTGTGATGTAACCACACAGTCTGCGGTAGAAATGAGCCTACAGGTCTTGCAGGGGCGTTGATTGCAGGGTCGTGTGCCATTGTGTGACATGGTATTCTGTTCCGGTGAAAGTTTGTTCCTAATAATTAGGCTGGATAAATTTAGCGGTTGTTTAAAAGATAGTACAAATACGTTGACAACGAAGGGCTTGACTGTATATGACAGTATGCTAACCTCTTTATGGCTGACTTGGAGGAGGATTTTTTAAGGCAGTATCCCCACAAACCACTGGCTTATTTCCGTTACATTGATGATTTGTTTATCATCTGGACGGAAGGCACAGATGCACTCAAAGATTTTCATCACAAACTTAATAATCTCCACCCTACTATAAAGCTTACCTTGGAGTACTCTACCACCAAGGTTAACTTTCTGGACACCACAGTCATCATTAAGGATGGAACCTTATATACATGTATTTACAGGAAGCCAACAGACAGACAGAGATACCTGCACAGGAAAAGTAATCACCCTAACATACAAAAATCTGTCATATACAGTCAAGCCCTTCGTTGTCAACGATTTGTTCAAATGAGGATGACAGAGATACACATTTGGCTATGTTGAAAAACACCTTTATGGAGCAGGGACACTCTTCCAGGGAAATTGACAGGATAACAGAACGGCAATGCAAGTACCAAGACAACAACTACTTCAATATAAAGAAAAGACAGCTACAGAAAGAATACCCTTGGTAGTCACATATCATCCAGACCTTGAACGTCTCGTGTAAGATTATTAAAGATCTCCACCTAATATTTAGTGAGGATGACACTTAATTGTATTTTTCAGGAACCCCACTACTATCTTTTAAACAACCGCCAAATTTATCCAGCCTAATTATTAGGAGCAAACTTTCACCGAACAGAATACCATGTCACACAATGGCACACGACTTCTGCAATCAACGCCCCTGCAAGACCTGTAGGCTCATTTCTACTGCAGACTGTGTGGTTACATCACAAAACAGACAGTTCCAGGTGCATGGGAGTTATACATGCAAGTCACGATATGTTGTTTATTTCTATTCAGTGCAAGAGATGTCCACAAACAGGTTATGTAGGAGAGACACCAACAGCTCCGACTAGGATGAACTCACACAGACATACTATATTACAGCAAGGAAGACTGACAAACCAGTGGGCATCACTTCTCCCAGCCTGACCACTCAGTCTCAGATATGTCAGTAATGGTCTTAAAAGGAAATCTCAAAACACACAACAGAGACGAGCTTTGAGATTAAACTTATCTTACATCTCAATATGGTAGCAGATGGGATGAACTTGATATTGGCTTTATGGGACACTACAGAAACTAACATTCACAGACCTTTTCTTCTTCAAACTGACATATTATAGGACTTCAGCATATGTGAGATGTGGATGCATGTATGTATGCATGTGTGGGTATGCGCTGTGAAGTATGTGATATAACAGATGTGGGGCTTGCTGTCACATTGAGGTAAGTCTCTATTTAGCTATATGGAGTTATAATGTGTTACTTATTTTTATTTCACACACATAAAGAATTTCTCTTACTTTTTATCTTTGCCTGTGGGGGGGATTGATTCCATTGCAACATATTCAGATTACCCAGCCTGCTAGTGTACATACAGGAGTGTTATCTTATACTGTTATATATAATTTTTGTAACTCTGTACATATTGGGATGTGTGATCTCATTTGCTTGGGGGTCCTGCACATATCTTTTTACATTAGGCTTATATTATAGTACTTTACTCAGGATTTCATGACAAGTTGCATTCCTTTGGGGAACAATTACAGTGACTGAAGTTAATATAGGTTCACTAGGAGAGGGATTGAGAGTGTGTGTGTGTGTGTGTGTGTGTGTGTGTATGTATGTGTGGGTCTGTCTGTGGGAGAGAGAGAGAGAGAGAAAGGAGGGTGGGATAGAGAGAGAGAGACTACATCTCGTTTAGCTTATGTATCTCCCTCACCCACATTATTGTGATGTGGGTGGGTTAGGTTGTATTGTTTGTATGAACAGGAGGAGATAAATTACATTTTTATCTCTTTTCAGATTCCTAGACACTTGTGGTACATGAAGGTTATTTCATTTCTATATATTGACATCAGTACATATCAGGCTGCATGGTCTGAACTCCTTGAGGTTCCTCGACTAGAGTTTTTGCTTAACACTAATATTATCTATTTATATTTTAATTATCATGTATATAGTCCTGAGGTTTTGTAATTCTTGGCCTTTTATTTAGCTTGAGAATACAGCTGGTGGCAAGTTCAGCTAGGTTTTACACATCACACAGTGAGCACTGATGTTTTTTAGACAACTTTACTGGTAATTCTTGTCTTTATGCATACATTGTAATTTCATGAGCCCTATAACTATCTCAGTCTGTCTTTAAGCTGGGTGGGGTTGCCTTTCAGTAATCACATCCTTATACTGACTGTGGCACTCATGGCTTGATTTGGGAGTTATCTGCTTCGCAGTGTTATCTTATGTCAATTAAATTTATGTGCAGTAGGATTCCTTATATGTGTCTTGGTAATTAGGAACATCTGAACCCAAGGTTCATTCGGACTGAGGGCAGTATTGTACTGTTAAACTTGTCTGACATCATCTGTTTTTTTTAATGAGTATTTTAAACCAATGGGGATTTTTTTCTCTGTTTTTCTCTGCATTATCTAGCTGTTATAAGTATTGTATTTTCCAAACAACTGCCATGAGCTTCTGAAGAAGGACTGGTTGGTCCGAAAGCTAGAGCACTTTGTTCTTGTTACATCTATGTTGGTCCATTAAAAGGTATCAAATCATTTGCTTCTGGATCTATTCTTGCAAGGACCAATACGGCAACTACTAAATCTACAGTTTAACTAATTCCAGGTCACCCCTGAAAAAGGGACCTCTGGTCTCAGTGGGCTTACCCGGTTACCAAAGTACAAACAAATAAATAACCCCGATTTATTCTAATGGCTTATTTTCATTGTTTGTGATATCCTCATTACAGGGTGCAATGATAACACTCTCCCTTCATGTTTCTCTGTCTCAAGCTACTCACTTTTCATAGGTACTGTAACAGCTGTCTCATGTGAGGTTTCTTTGTCATCAGACCTTTGCTTTCTTGGGCATCCTCAGTTATGAGTCATTAATTATTCCCCTGCAGAATGATTTTTCAGTCTGTATCTGTGTGCTTGCATGATATGGCTAAAGTACTGGAACTTGCTGGACTTTCCTACACAAAAGGCATGTCCTGGTGTGAAGCTGAAGACACAAGGGGTTGGTCTGCCTCTCCATCCATGGAATGTGCATCTACCTGTTGCATGCACATGGTCTGGAGGGGCCTCTAATGCAATTGCTTTAGACTGCACAGCTTTTAGGAACTAATGTCTAATACTGTCTTAATTTTGCCTCAGTTACAATCTTTAAACACATATTAAAGAACCACAATACAAGTTAATAATTCTGTTAGCAAATGTTTTAAAAAAATGATTTTCTTGTAAGCTTTATGAAACTGCATTCAAGTATATTGTAATATGCATGTACGCTTTTTAACTTGATTGTGTTTTCTTTTGCCTTACAGCCCAGGTTTCTGTAAAAGAGTAATGTGTTTCCATTGAAACTACCCATTTATAAAATAAATAAATAAATCCTAAGAGTCTGAGAACTGTGAGGCAAAGCTGAGTGGTTCTGGAACCCTACAATGGCATGAAATTATGCTTTTGATTAGCAAGAAGACATCCATGCCATGTTCGTCACTTTTCATTAAAAGGTTTCTTTTTTTGATCAGTAGTAATTGCCAATAAATAAAAAAAAAATGAGCATCAAAAGAAACACGCTCACAGAAACCAAAACATATGTTGATGTGGACCAAACTGGAACTTTAAGTAAAATGACTGATGATTCGAAGATAGCTTGCAAGTGCCATCATCCTGATTTGTGAGTGCCCCTCACCTCCCAACAGAGTACATTACATCTATGCATATATACTGTCCATCAAGTAAACAGGCAGATACAGAAATGTATTTGTGACATCTGTTGAAAATGATTATTCTGCCCCATGGAAATTATAATTTTTTATCAGGAATACTGTTGAAACAATAGCGAGGATGGAATCTGTGGAGTTGAAGCTTGATTTAAGTGAGGCTGATGTGAGTCTGGGGAAATGGTTGATTTTGTTAATGGACCCTATTTTCTAAAGGTTCTGTTTAATGCAAGGTGCCTGTGCCAAAAATGTATGATGCAAGTGGCACCTTCAGTCAGACTTTTGGGCAATCCTGATTTTTGAACGCAGCCAGCATCAAAATCGGGATGCCTTGCGCCCAAGCCACACTTACGACAGAAGTGCCCCTGCATCAGGTTGCAAGGAGACTTGTGCCATGGCAGGGCTGCAACATCCCATTTTTTGCTATTTTGGAAGCCCAACAGTGGATGCAGCAAGGGGCTCAACTTAGACCAGCCAGGAGGTTGTCTAAGAGACTTGCTCCAGTGCCACATACTTTGGTGAAAAGAGGACAGGGTCTCAAAGTGGGTGGCTGGGGACAGAAGGGGCATGGATGTATCCAAGGAGGTGTTGGGGAGACAGCAAGCATGACAGGGAGTGATGTGGCACCTGGCTGGGATGCCATTTGCATAGCCCTACAGCTGATCAGATGGGACCACTTTGTGGGGTGGTTGCTAAGGTTGAAAAGTGACATGGCCCCAGGTGTGAACAGCCTTGGCAGCTGCCCCATAGGTTACACAGTCAGACCCTGTAGTCAGAAAGCTGGAGCTGTGGGTTGAGGGCTGCCAGTGGTAGTGGGAACCATTCTCTGGGCACCAACAAAGTTCTGTAGTTCCCACCCTCCGATGGGGCAGGCTGCCTCCTGCCTACAGGGTCCCAACTGTGTGCACCTATGGAGCAGCTGCCAGGGCTGTGGCCTCCAGGAATCATGTTACTGTTTGGCCCTGGGAACCCCCCAAAAAGCAGTCCCAGGCAATCAGCTGTGGAGCTATGCAAACAGCATCCCTGCTGGGTGCCACGTCACTCCCTGTCATGCCTGCTGTTTCCCCTATGCCCCTTAGGACACCCCTCATGCCCCATATGCTCTGACCCCTTCCTGGCATACAGATTCCCCCCTATACCTCTAGTGTTGCACCAGATGAGGGGAGAGGGGCTGGATCCCTGCAGCAGTCCCTGCAAGTGCACCGGATCCCTGTGGCAATTCCTGCAAGTGCACCAAATGTTTGGTGCTAGCCTGCTACAACTCTTGGGTTTTTGGCTTGGGAACCCCCCCCTTCATAAAACTAAGTGCAGGGTCCCTGAGACACCTGGAGTTTGCCGGAGCCCTAAAAAGATGCAACTTGCTTTTAAAATTCGGTCCATTACCCAGCCCAGTGATGCTGAGCGTTGAGGCACTGGATGCCACACCTCACGCTGCGGTGGCAACCCATCTTCAGGAGTGAGCACAGGTCACTGTGGGTTGGAAGGGAGGAGATGGATTGAGCATCTAATGGACTGCTGTCCATCTCCGGGGAGGAGAGGAACCTATGACCGGTGCGCACCTAACCTCTAGTGGAGGCTGTGGGTAGGCTATATGGATCAACAAACTCAAAGGGGAGGGAGCATGGCAGCTGCTTGATGTGGCACTGATGGGAGCATGTGCACCCTCATCGCAGGTGTCATTGCATGCCACTCCCCGTAACAAGGGCCAAAAACAGAAAAATTGGCATCCTTGGTCATGGCCACTTGATGGCCGCTCAACAGGCACCCCAGCTCCAGGGGCATCGCTGGAACCAGTCCTGGCAGGAGAGTTGGGGTCTCCCCACCATACCACCATTGGAGGCAAGCAGCAGGGATAGATGACAAGGGCCCTAAAAAAGAGCTGGGGGCAGACCGGGTGGTGGCAGGAGACCGAAGAGTAGCGCAGACAAGGGTGCCGACCAGGAGCCAGGGAGGAAAAAAAAGAGTAAGAAAATAAAATCAGGCCCATTGTGTCTAAAAAAGGAACAAAAGTAGGTACAGTCATTGATACTTGTGAGATCAGACACACCCCTTACCCCAACCCCAGCTGCCCTCACATGCACACACACACACACACACACATGATAAAATTGAAAAACTGAGGAAACAGGGCCAAAGGTATCATAGGAGAACATAATATACTAAATAGTGTAACATTTTAATTTAAGGCACTGTATCAGCTTGTCTATATAAGTAAATAAATAACATTTAACAACATTCAAAATTGATGTGCTTGAATGACAGGCTGTGGGGTTATTGATGATTATTTAGCAATTGCTGGTATTTTTACACTTAAAATTCCAAATTTACAAACACGAAACACATATAGGTTGCAGCATATGAAATACTCTGTTGTGTAAGAGGCATTTCCATGATGCAGCCTGTCAGACTCATTCCAATACACGGAGAAAACAAAGGGGCTTTATAATTGAAGCCTCGAGTATTCCACAGAACAGAGTAGGCACAGCATGGGGCTTTGTTTCTTGTTTAATACTAATATACAGAGTTGGGGAAAATTGCTACTGAGAGCACAGTGGCAGCTCTCCACTGACTGTCATTAGATAACTTTGTACTAGACTGGTAGACTCCATTGCAGTGGCAAAGTAGACAAATCTTTTGCTCTGCCATGTTAGTGTTCAGTCAGCAAGCCATTTTGAAAAGTAGCCCAGGTAGTGTAATTGTCATTGTTGAAGGCTGGCTCTTCAACAGTATGTTATACTAACAAGCCTTGTTATTGAACTGCGAACTCATCAGTGTTGGGTACCCACATTGTATGCTATCAGACTATTGTCATTGGAATACTAATTGATAAAGGGAGCTTGAGCCCTGTAGTTTACATTTTTATTATAATTGTAAACCTGAGAATGTGGAAAGTCTGTCTAATAATCTCAGTCTATTGTTTTGTGTGTTTGTTTTGAAAAAAAGTCCAATTTTTTTCTTTATTTTGGTGCCTTTTTCATGTAGCCTTAACCGCACCCTTCTTTTTTTGTTACTTAGTAGACTGGGAACTAGTGACAAGAAGCCTACAGTGAAGTTTTCCATATGAAGGCCCAGATATTCAAAACATTGCCCCGAGCCACAAGTAGCACTGCCCAGCATACAGACATTGCCCTGCCCAAATCACACACCATATTGAAAAGGAATAGCCCGGTGCTAACCCCACTGGATACAGTATGTGATGGAAGCCAAGCAAACTGGTCTGGGAGTGCAAGGCAAATCTAGCCCAGGAATAAGACAGCACTGAATATAGCAACAGGGAAGTGCACACTGCAACTGCAGCCTAGTACACCCTGAAGCAAGACTGTGTTGCAAGTGGAGGACAAAGTGTGTGATTGCACAGAGAAGACCCACAACATCTGCAAACAACAATGCAAGCCACACACTGCAGAACTGTGCTATGCTGATGTGTAGTTTGTCTGGGTTAACCTGATTGCACAGTGCTAACACATTAGCCCGGGGCAAACTGGTTAGCCCGGAGCAAACAGGAGCCATATTCAAAGCTCTCATGCAAATTAGCCTACTTAGGTAATCCATGGGCAAACAGGTACATTTGCATTTCATTAACTGCTGCTTAACATACATTGCCTTGCAGTTTGCCCAGTATTACTGCATGGAGCATACAGCTCCACCTTTTGGTCAGAATGGAAGTACAGGCTGGATGCTGCAGGCCAAGGCATGCCCACAACATCCCGTATTGATCGGCATGGAAGTATAGGCTAGAAGCAGCAGGAACTGTGTGCTGGTAGGCACAAACAGAGCAGATAACCTGCCCTTGCAGCACTGCAAGCAGTACAACACAAGGTACATATACATAGCGAGAGAGAGGGAGGGAGGGAGGGAGTGATAACTATGTGATACTCATCTAGATATACATATGATACACACACACACATATATATGTATATATATATATATATATATATATTTATATATATATTAGAGGCAAAACTCCATTTAATGCATCAGTTAGGGTTATTCCACAGTGGCAAAAGAGAGAAATTCGGTGTTAGGGTTGAAAGCCCCTTGGGAACCTCCAGCCAACCCCCCAACCGGCATCGGGGTGCGCGTTGGGGTCATCGGCCCTCTCACTCCATCACATGTGTAAAGAAGCTGAGGAATAGGAGAATAGGGTTAGAGTTAGGACCGACAACCCCAACACGCACCCCAACCCTGAGGGGTCCAAGGGGGACTTTCAACCCTAACACCGAATTTCCTCACTTTTGTCACTGTGGAACAGCCCTAACTGATGCATTAAATGGAGTTTTTGCCTCTAATTTCCCTTGTTTTTGAGAATGATGACAAGAAATAGTGAATGTAATGTGGCAGCGGGAGTGCGGAGCCCTTTGACTTGTGCTCCCACATGTGATGTCTTGTGACATAGGGAACGAACAGCAATAAAAACAGAAGCACCAACAGTGGTGCACATGGTAATGCAAACATAAATGGTAAAGGAAATGTTAATAGAAATGCAAGCGCAAAGTGACGCCGACGCAAACAGTGACGCAAACAGACATTGAAGTGTATACGAAAACACAACTGGTAATGCGAACAGTGATGGCAGTGGTATTTTAAATGGAAATGTTAAGTGTCACAGCAAAAAGAACGTGAAAGGGAACAGAAACGCAAATGCAAGCACACAGGTAAACGCAAAGCGCAATGTGCACAAGCACGGTACAACAATTGTAAATGCAAATGGTAAAGTTAACATGAAGAATAATGCCAAAAGAAACAGAAATGGAAACCGGAACAGATGCGCATACAGGGGCACAGTACTGCAATTGTAAACGCAAATGGTAATGGTAACAGCAACAATAACAGCAAAGGAAACAGAAACACAAAAGGAAACGCAAGTGCATATGGAAACACTAACCGTAATGTGCACGGGCACAGTAACACAATTGCAAATGCAAATGGTAACAGTAACAGCAAGGAAGATGCAAAACAAAAGAGAAATGGAAACACAAACGAAAGGGCTGCCGAAAATGCAAATGGCAATGCGCATGGTGATGCAAACAAAAATGCAAACAGAAACAGTAGTGGAAATGCAAATGGTAACAGTAACGAAAACACAAGCACAAATGACAATGCAAAGGGTAAAGCTCACAGTGGCGTACATGGGAACGGTAATGCAAATGGGGAAAGAAACGCAAGTGGAAACAGTAACTGTAACAGTAATGGAAGCACATACCCTGTTTTTGCCGAACAGGTGCATAGAGAAACACAGTGTGTACAAAGAATGTATGCATTGTAATGGGCATTGAAGCTTAAAATGAGCATTGGAAGTACTAAATTGCTAATATTTCAGCAACCGCATAATGTAGAAAAATAATTTAAATTTGACAGAAATCATGATTTTCCTGTATCTCGCATCGTTTTCGAGATACGAGCCCCGAAAGGCGCGGTGTACGACACCATGTTAGTCTATGGGGAAAAATGCCAACTTCAGAGTACCGTAACTTTGCAGCCATGCAATATTTTTTCACCAAACCATGAGCAGGCACATTTGTGTGATGTTGGCTGTGTTCCCTCCAAATTTCAGCTCAAAAGATCAAACCGTTCTTTTGCAGCAGGGTGACAATGAACTGCTGTCATTTTGGCCATGGTCTGAAAAAGTAGTGTTACGATCTGCGAAAGCTTTCGCAAACATTTGCGAAAGTGTCATGAGTGTGACACTAATTTGCGACACTACTTTTTCAAGAAATTTGATAAACAGTTTTCTAGGGTGTTTAACCCCAAAATAAAGACGTGACTAGCATCCTCAGGGCTCAACTAGGTAAACACAAAAATAGCTGTGTCTCTAGAAGGTCCCAATTTTAAATGCCAAGCATTTTTCTGATCTCCAACTGAAAAAAAAATAGCGGATTTGCGACACTACTAGGGCCATTTGTGACACTAAAAAGTGCGTTTATGACACTGTCAAACTTTTTAACTTTTCCCATTGACTTATAATGGGAACTTGTTTTTTGAGTAACTTTTGAACCATTTAATATTTTTTCATGAAATCTCTGAAAGGCACATCAGGGACCCCAGTCACACGTTCCCTGAAGTTTTCGGACTGGTCACACAAACCGTGTGACCTGTAGGTGCAAGCAAATAATTAACCAGAAAATGTAAACACTCGTGCAGATCACACTTAATAACTCTGCAGGTGTATATCCAACCAGTACAAAAGTTGGCATATCCAAAGATGTATGGTTCTTGATCATACATTATAAATTTCAGGTAAACTTGTTGAATGGTGGCAAAGTTATTAAGGTGCAAAGTTTGACCCTTTAACCTTAAAAGTGCTACTCAACCCTAACTATGGTAGCACTACCGTGCTACCATAATATGTATATATAGATATAGATATTTATATATATATATATATTATAGTGGTATGGTAGTGCCACTGTAGTTAGGGTTGAGTACCCCATTTAAGGTTAAATCTGAAATTTGGCAGCTTAATAACTTTGTCACCCATATGACAGATTTGCCTGACATTTGGCATGCATGGTCTGGTACCATGGATCTCTAGACCTGCCAAGTTTTGTTATGGTCAGATGTACAGTTGCAGATCTACTGAATGCTGAGAAACACACAAATTACGAATTTTTGTGCATTCTTTGCTCGCACCTACAGGTTGCACAGTTTCATTGACTTGTCCGAAATCTTCAGGGAACATGCAGCCAGGGTCCCCGATGTGCCTTTCAAAGATTTCATGAAAAAATACGAAACGGTTCAAAAGTTATTCAAAACACAAGTTTCCCGTTATAGTCAATGGGAAAAGTTAAAATATGCAAAAGTGTCACAAATGCACATTTTACTTTCGCAAATGACCCTTGTAGTGTCACAAATTGGCCATCTTGTTTTCAGTTGGTGGTCATAGAAATGCTTGCCATTTAAATTTGGGACCCTCTAGGGACACAATTTTTGTTGTATTCACCTAGTTGAGCCGTAAGGATGCTAGCCGTGTCTTTTTTGGAGGATAAAACACCCCAGAAACATGTTTTTTTAATTTTGCAAAGCGTGGTGTCTCAAAGTACTTAAGCAATAAGCCACAAGAAAGGTGTAGGTTGTGGGGGAGTTACGGCTGGCGTGGTTTTGCCCGACGCGGCTGGTGGGTAATCCTGCCAGCCATGAACTTCGATAACCCACACCCGAGTGGCTTATTGCGCATTACACCATGGTCTTTTTTTTGACATAAAAAATAAAATAAGACTTTTTTTGTATTTTATTTTCTTTTTATTGTATATGTTACTTCACCAAAAAATATAGTCCTTGGTTGCCAGGGCTGTTGCCATGGCTGTGGAGTTGGAGGCAAAATAGAAGGGTTTAAGAGTAGTGGCTGATGCAGTGTGGAGAGAGAGAGGTCTGGTAGTAGAATAGTAACGTCAAGGAGAGTTGCAGTACTTTTTTGGGGGGGATTTTGGAGAGATAAAGAGAAACAGATCTCTGTACAAGATCAACGTGCGGTGCAGGAGACTCTCATGACTTTTTCTTTTTTTTTTGACACTCTCGTGACTTTTCCTTTTTTTGCTCGACAGTACAGTGGGGATTAGCACACTGAGAGAAGAGAGAGAGAGAGAGAGAGAGAGCGGGAAAGTACAGGACATGCAGTTTGCGTTGTTCACATGTATACAGGGGATTTGTTTTATGCTTTTTTCCTGTGTTTCTGTGTGGCTGAAAGAGGGGATTCAAATATGGAGGAGTGTTCCAGGAAGCGGCTACTGTGAGGTGAGCGGCGTGGAATTGGTTATGGGCAAGGAAAACAGTTTAAATGAAATTTCACTGGGTAACTAACATCATTTGTATGTTGTGGAGTGAAGTGTGTTTAAATTTTATGGTCAGTTGTAGGAGAAGCCAGTTACATGGGCATTCAACATGGCGGCTTTAATTTTGTGGTTTCAGGGTCAGATTGCTTTTTTTTTTTACATGCGGCTGGCTGGCACCTTTTGCAGTGATCATCAGAGGATTTACAATGGAGGTAAGGTGCTAGCCTGCCGTTCTCATTGGTTGGTCTCCGAGGCCTATGGTATAATTTCGCTTATAAAATGGGGAAAGAAAAAAAACGAAGCCACTGATTGGCTGTTTCACCCTCGTAGCCGTGTCCTTAATCCCTGGTATTGTACCAACCGGCACCAACGCTTGCCAGTCTGCCCTTTTACAAGTGCGAATCATTGAGCTGTGCCGACGAGTCACTGCCTGTCAGCCTGCCCCCCCCGCCGTGCAGTCGGTTTGCTAAATTACTGAATGAATCCTCCCTCCCCAAGAAACACATTAAAAATCTGACCTTTTGTATTTTTCTTGAAAAAGTTTGTACCAGTTCCGGATCCACGGCTCTCCACGATCTGTTTTTTTTCAGTTGGCTGCCCACGATCTACCGAGTGTTCCCGTGCGCTATCGAGAAATGGCTTTGACATCAAAGCCAAGACCCACGCCTGCACCAGCCTTCCTGTCATAACCTAAAGTGATTTAAAAGTACCGCAATCATCACAAGTGGTAAAATCCACTTCGGGACAAGCGCGACTGCTGCCTCTTGCAGAAAACCATGTAGAACTCCTGTGAAGTAAATCGTCATGTCGCTCCGGTTTGAAAACCGCAAACCAGGAAATCCTCAGAGCTATACAGACAGTGCTTCATAAAGAGCTCTATAGCAGATAAGGGTTGGGAGGCTATACAACTTCACCTGTCATGGTGCTACTGTGAGAGACGACAGGGAGGGGACAAAGAGGCAGACTCCATATACAAACACAGATAAAGTGACCTCTAGTGACTGATCTACACAGAAAACCACACCAGATTGAGGGACTATTTTTTTTTTTTTGTATTAAAAACAAAATTCTGATTTTTTTCAACACTTTTTACTTTAGTTTTTAAATAGTTTTATTTACAATGTGACCCATTTTATAAGCACAATAACACACTCCGGTGTGGTTTATCGCCTGATAAGAGCACGCTAGTAGATAAGGGCACTCGCGCGCAAGCTCCTCGTGCCTTAGTACACCCCTAGGCGTGCTCTTATCAGGCGATAAACCACACCTCGTCGTGTGTTATTACTTGCATATGCAACACTTTCGTGATTTCATTTGCAAAAGTGTTGTGATTTGCGAAAGTACTTTGCGACACTATGGCCAAAACAATAGGGAATCTTTGCCACCCTGCTGCAAAAGAACAGTTTTAGCCTTTTGGGCTGAAATTTGGAGGGAAGAAAGCCAAGATCCCACAGATGTGACTTTTGGTGGTTTGGTAACAAACTATTGGAGGGCTACGGAGTTACGGCACTCCAAAGTTGACAATTTTCCCCATAAGCTAACATTATGGCATCCACCGTGCCTTTCAGGGCCTGTATCTCGAAAACACTTCAAGATATGGACTTTTTGTCAGAAGAATGCTTAGTCCCCCACTAGGGGGCTAAGTACAAAACTAGACTAGAAAGTCATAAATAATATGAGATTTAATTTTTTTTCTACATTGTACGGTTACTGAGGTATAAGCAATTTAGTATTCCTAGTGCTCATTTTCTGTTCCGAGGGCCATTATTATGCATACATTCTTTGTATTCACTGTGTTTCTGAATGCACCTTTCTGGGACAACAAAAGGGTGTGCATTTGTGTTACTGTTACTGTTAGCATTTCTGCTTGCATTTCCGTAACCATTTCTGTTAGCATTTACATTTACGTCAGCATGTGCGTTACCCTTTGCATTTGCGTTTGCATTTGCGCTGGCATTACTGTTATCCTTTGTGTTTCCATTACAGTTTTTGTATGTGTTTACTTTTGCATCTGTGTGTGCGCATTATTTGTGCTTGTGTAACGCAGTTATGCTTGTATTTCGCTTATGCTTTGTGTTTTCTTGCATCATCGTAAGTCTGGCGTGTTCATTACTGTTTGCTTTTCTGTTGGCCTTGACGTTTGCATTTTCGGTAGCATTTCCATTGTTGAGTGCATTACTGTTTCCTTCTGCATCACCATTGCTGTTACCATTTCGTTTCTGTTTGCGTTTGTGTTAGCGTTTGCATTTTTATTACCGTTTGCATTTCTGTTGCCATTGGCATTTGCGTTATCGTTTTCGCTACCATTTGCATTTCTGTTGCTGTTAGCGTTTGTGTTACCATTTGTTTTCATTTATGTTTAGGCTTGTGTTTCTCTTACCGTTTGCATTATCGTTTCCATTTGTGTCACCGTGTGCGTTACTGTTTGTGCTTGCATTTGCGTTACTGTTAGCATTACTATTTTCTTTTACCTCACTGTTTCCATCACCATTTGCATTACCGTTACCATTTGTGTTTTTGCATTTCTGTAGTACAGTGCAAAACATTGTTTTTGCTATTTTTTGCACTGTCTTCCGTGAAGCATAGTGCAGCCAGTGTGTGGTTGATTGGTCTGAAACCTGCCAAGTAGCAAGACCTTTATTCAAGGAACATGCCAGTTTTTGTTTGGTGAAAAAATGTTGTTCCGTTCAAGAGTTATTGCCATTTGAAGTTGTCCTGCTTCACAGTTTCTGATTTTTTGGCCACCAGGTCTGCCATTTTAGTGCATTTTCAGCCGCGATTTCTGCCATTTTGTGGTGGAAGACTTCTTAAAGGTGCAGAAAAGTTAAAATTGAATATCTCTGGAATGGTTTGGTCTTTTCATGGGAAGTTTGGAGGGTGTTGAGTGGATGTCATGTGGATGTGAATGATGCTGTTTATATGTTGTAAAGATAATTCACTGTGGAGATACTGTGTGACACAGTTAATGTTTTGCATAGCATTCTGCATGGTGCTACTGGCTTGAAATTTATAGCGTAGGTAGCCCTAGTGGTATGGAGGTGCCTTACAGTGATTTGCTGTGTAAAACATTAACAGGTGCAGAATTATGCCACTACGATGAACAACAATTTGGTTCATTATGCTTCAGTAACTTCTGAACCATGTGTCCGATTTGTCTGGCATTTGAAATGTACAGAGATTTATAATACATCTTTAACTGTGACAATTTGTGGGTCACTGGCACTTACAGTTGCTGAATTGTTCATGTTATGTTCTTTGCTCGTGGCACTGTGCGACCGTTGAATAGATGTGCACACAATTCTGGACACACGGTGTGCTATAGTACATGTCTTCTTTTAATAATTTTTGGTTCCATCAGATATATGGTTCTCATGTAGTGAAGTAGCAAAAATGTTATTTGTGGCATTCCTGCACAGTTTCATAGTGCACCCAGTGGGTCATTGATTGATCTGAAACTTGCCACGTCAAAAGACCTTTGTTCAAGGAACATGCCCATTTTTGTTTGTTGAAACAATGTTATTCTGTTCCAGAGTTATTGCCATTTGAAGTTGGCCCCCCTCATAGTTACAGATTTTTCAGCTGCCAGATCTGCCATTTTAGTGCTTTTTCAGCTGCGATTTCCACCATTTTGTGGTGTGAGACTTCTTAAAGGTGCAGAAATGTAAAAACAGAATATTTCTGGAATGGTTTGATCTGTTCACGTGAAATTTGGAGGGTGCTGAGTGGGTGTCCTGGGGATGTGAATAATGTTGTTTACATGTTGGAAAAATTATTCTCTGCAGAGATACTGTGTGACAGTTAACATTTTGTGCAGTGTTCTGCATGGTGCTACTGGCTTGAAATGTATAGTGTAGGTGGCCCTAGCGGTACAGAGGTGCCTTGCAGTATTTGATGTGTAAAACATTAACATGTTCAGAATTATACCACTACAATGAATGAAAATTTGGTTCATTATGCATCATTAACTTCTGAACTGTGTGTCCAATTTGTCTGGCATTTGGAATAAACAAAGATTTATAATACATCTTTGACTGTGACAATTTTCAGGTCGCTGGCACTTACAGTTGCTGAATTGTGCATGTTACATTGTTTGCTTGTGGCGCTGTGCGACCATTGAATGGATGTACACACAGTTCTGGACACACTGTGTGCTATGGTACATGTCTTCTTTTAACAATGTTTGGTTCCATCAGATATATGGTTCTTGTGTAACAAAGTGGCAAACATTTTATTTTTGGCACTCCTGTGCAGTTTTCCCAGCATGATGCTGCACAACTGTTGAACAGATATAGATAACATTTGTTATACATGTTGTGGTATGGTAAATGTCTTCATTTATCAATTTTCATTTCAGTCGGTCGTACAGTTTTTGCGCAGCAAAGTGACAGGGCCCCGCACTCCCACCACCACATTCCATTCACTATTTATAGTGTACATTCTCAAAAAGAAGGGAAATTCATGGCAAAAAACTCTGTTTAATGCATCAGTTAGGGTTGCTCCACAGCAACAAAACTGAGGAAATTTGGTGTTAGGGTTGCAACCCCTTGCACCCCATGCCCACCCTGCCCCACCAACAGGCATCAGGGTGTGCATTGGGGGTGTAGGTACTAACTCTCACCCCATTCTCCCATACTGCATCACTTCAGCTTATTTACACAAGGAATGGGGTGAGAGTTAGGGCTGATGACCCCAACACACACCCCGATGCCTGTTAGTGGGGTCGGAGGGCTTGGGGTGCAAGGGGTGGCAACCCTAACACTGAATTTCCTCACTTTTGTCTATGTGGAACAACCCTAACTGATGCATTAAATGGAGTTTTTTTCCATGAATATATATATATATAGACACACACACCGCACGGCCTCTGGCCATATGTGCCCTTGTAGATGCCCCCCAACAATATAGGCACCCCATGGCAGGTGTGGGTGGAACACAGTGGGGGGAACCCAAGAATGCATGTGACAGGCAAAAGGCATGCCTGGTGGGGGTGGGAGGACATAGGCTATAGGTTAATTGGGGCTTGCAGCATATCCATGCAATAGGGAACTGGGTGGACTGGCTGGGACAGGCAGTCTGCTCTGCCGTCATGGTCCCTGTTGTCATGTGTGCCTGTTGCACACCCTGGTAGTTTAGTGGTCCCCTTCCCCCACCCCAAGCATGATGCCTGACTCCCGTACCCATGATAGTTTGATAGTTTACCTGGTAGTCTTGTGGTCCCCCACCCCCAGCACGTATCCGACCCCGTTGCAAGTGATATACAAACATTTCCTGGTAGTCTAGTGGTCCCCCACCCCCAGCATGTATCCCACCCCCATTGCAAGTAATATACAAGCGTTTCCCTGGTAGTCTAGTGGTCCCCCACCCATCAGCATGTATCCGACCCCGTTCCAAGTAACATAAACTGATATCCCTGGTAGTCTAGTGGCTCCCCCCACCCGGCACTGGCACCCCGACTCATCCCAATCAACATTCACGAATTGAGCCAGCGACCGGCTCAGCCCTCCTTTCACCACCACGGCCGGCTGCCAACTGAGGTATGAATGAGCTCATTTGTACCGCAGTCAGTGGCCAGCCGTGGTGGTGAGAGGAGTGCTGAGCCAGTCACTGTCTCGATTCATGGATGTTGATTTGGATGAGTGGGGGCATCACTGGCAGGAGGGGGGAACCACTAGACTACCAGGGATATGAGTTTATGTTAATTGGAACAGGGTTGGATACATGCTGGGGGGTGAGGGGACCACTAGATTACCAGGGATATGGGTATGTTACTTGCAACTGGGGTTGGATATGTGCTGGGAGGTGGGGGACCAATAGACTACCTGGGTGAGGACTGTATTGTTACATTGAACGGGGGTCAGGAATCATGCTGAGGGGTGGGGGGACCACTAGACTGCTAGGGTCTTTGGTGTTTGAAGCAGATACCGGGGGTTGGGGATCGTGATGGGGGGCACCACTGCTGCATTACTGCCAGCTTTTTGTTGGTGGTATTTAGCACCGTGCTAGTGCCTGTAGTGCAGTGCTATACTTTTGAATATGCTGGTGCACTGGCATTCAGGGCCCCTCCTCTCAGCCCTCCCCTGCCTACATTTTGAGTTAGTGTCAGCACTAACACCTAGCACTGGTGCTAACACCCCTTTTGAATACTGCAGTCAGGTGCAAAGTCGGCAGTAGTCCAGCGCAACGGCTTTGCACCCGGTGCTAGGCTTTGAATATCTGGGCCAGGGTTTCTACTCAACTGATGCTACCGAATTCTGGAACAGTTAAGTAATCAAAAATGTAATATTGAGTGGGAAAATAGGTATATTAAAATGGCACACTAAATAAGGGAAAAAATAGAGCTATTTCAAAGCACAAACAATACATTTGAGTTATTAAACAGATTCCACACACGCCAACATTATCAAATATATTAAAAGTGTAAACAAGCAGAGTTTGTGTTTCTTTTAAAGAATGAAGTAATAACATGAATTTGCTTAGTATTTCATACTGCTGATATAAAAGTACTTTTTCACTACTTAGAAAAAGGATGTAGTGAAGACAATGGTGTGCATGGCAATTCTTTTATAGGAAATGTAGGAAGGGCAAACATTTTAATTTTCAACAAAAGCCTGCATGATATTTATGCTTGCTTTGCAAGATAAGCATTTCCTAGCATGTCAATAAAAAGCTAATCTAAAAATCAATTTGGGAGTTCCACGGATTCAATTTGAATCAAATGGTCAAGCTCGACAGTGCCCCAGAAAGATGACTATAGCAGCTTGTGGAAATCAGAGTCAACATCTAAGTGTTACTTTGTGTCTCAAATTGCTTGTTTAGTTTGGCGCTGACACTATATGACACTGTAAGTATTTTATTACCTACTTAACAGAAGTGAGGTGTCATTTACAGTGTGTAAGTATTCACACAGTGTTCTTCTTAATAGAAGAAACAGTAGTGCCATGTCCATGCATTCACTGTATTTAAAATGCAAGAATATATACTAAGCTGGCCCCCCGGCAGAGTGGTAGGGCTACCACTCGTGACACCGGTGACCTGGGTTGAGGAACGGGTCTGGGTCACTGGAGGGCTGGCCAGGGGAGAATAGTTGAGCATCCCAGCAGATGCTCACCTCCTCAGGGGAGGGAGATTTCCTGGACTCCACTACACAGCTGCAACCTGGGTGACCAGAGGGGGTGGTGCAAGCTGCAGCCAGTGGCAAGAGAGGTGTGTGCCATTGCTCTGACACACCCTGTGTCAAAAGCACCACCTCCATGACATTTGTTGGCAGGGAGAAAGAAAGCAGACCCCCCACCACCACCATTTGGAATACCATCTGCCACAGGCTGCATGTCCCGCACTACCGTCCCAGCTCTCAATCCCACACTGACCCTTCAACTCTCTCTGGGGTAAGGGATAGCCTCCAGCAGTCCTTCCCATGAGGGAGGGTGATCATCCATGAGGGAACAAGGAGTGTAGGTAAGTCTCAAAGATGTCAGTGAAGGGGTAAGGTGGAGCAGCAGACTGATGTGGGCCAGTAAGGAGATGGGGAGAAAATGTATAGTGACTTAAAAAAATGCAAGTATGATTATGTGTCCAGTTATGTGTAGTAATTCCACTGGCAAAAGGAAGGAGTTACCATTAATGTATGGCACCATTCCCCTATTCCAGTGGCACCAGGCAGTGGTATCCTACTGGGTCGCCACATGGGAAACCTGGGTTTAAACCTGGGTTTGCATTGTAAGACCATCTCCCGTCCTCTGGCTTATGTAGTCTGGGAAGCACTGCAAAGGCAATACTCTTCCAATCTGGAATGAGGCCCACTGGATATTAAGAATGTAAGTTTAGAATCAGAGTTATGGAATCAGGTTTCTCTGAGTCTGAGCATTTTGTTGAAATTAGGATTTTCAGAACTGAAGGCCAGAAACCCTAATTCATAAAAGGGGGTCAGATTTAGAATCAGAGTCCAATCCCAGTTCTGCATCTGACTGCTAATTAGAAATGCCTCCACCCGGCAAACACAGTACTTGAACTTTAAATAAAATACCCCACAGTCTTTCAAAAACCCATTAATCTTCCACCCTTGTAACTTACATTGTCTCTGCCCTGGTGGTGTTCATTTCAGGTTATCAGGCTGGGTGAGGTGGTCATCATGGGTGATTCATCTGCCAGTGAGTGGGGTGGTAAAAGAACTGTCAGGTATGTGCTGTTGGGCTCTTTAGGTATTACAAAATATCATATTCTCTAAGGGCAAATACTCTCCATGTCCCTCCATTCATTGAATCCACCCACTGCCAAGCACCTTCCAATAATACACACTTGCCCAGTGCCCAAGTACCCACTGTGTTACTTTCCTCCCTGAGTAATACAGCCACTAACCAGACCTGGAGAGCTACCTACTTCCTGGTCATCTCTCTGGTCTCACCCAGAGTCCAATGGAGCACTGACCACTGGTACAATCTCTCTGTATGGTCCTGTGATGTGAATGTTTCACAACATCCAATCTGACAAAGCCCAACCCTAGTCCCATGATCCTCCCTTTCCATGTTCCCTACATGAAGGATTGAGAGGGGGCCAATACACACAGACACCCTGTGTTGCTGCCTTGGCAAGATCCTGTAAGTGAAGCATTCCTGCTGGTGGCAGCCCAGGGTTTCTGACCATCAGACCACCTTTCACCTAGAAAACAACTAAAAGGAGGATCATGTGGACTAGTGTTGGCTTCCAATATTTTACTCAGGCTACCACACTGGGACCCACTCCCAGGCTGGCTAATTTGGAGTCCCCCACCAGGAGTTGATTCCTTCCCCTCTAGGGTCCCATGCCACCCTCCTGTGGGCCTCCTTTGTGGAGGTGCCCAGCATTCTCCTTGGTCTCCACTGTGGGTGCCTCCACAGAGGAACCATACTCAACCAGAATGGTGCACGAATTGTGGAGAGGTACAACTGGAGGGATGCGCCTCAGTTCCACCACCCTCACCCTCCCTGAGCCCACTGTGGTCCAACCATTCCTCTTTATTGGCAACCTATGTGGCAGCGGCAGTGGTCCTTGTAGTTCCAGGGTGGGTGGGAGGTCTCTCGAAACCTAGTCAACTCAGCCTGGAACGAGCAACCTCCTCCCTCAGCCGAGAGAGGTGCCTGCAGATTGGATAACACTGCATCTTCCAGAATGTCTCCCGAAAGACTGCCACTCCACAACCACTGCATTGCATCACTCTCATCATGTCTTATTTGTGGCCCCTCAACAGTTGTTTTAAATTCTTACTCTTTCCTCTCTCTGTTTATTTTTTTTTTTCCTCCCTACTTTCCTACTGCCTCCTAGCCCTTAAAGCTCCACTTTTCCTGTTCTGGGACAGGAAGTTCCTGTATTCCTCAGTAGTCTCATTCTTACTTGCTTAGAGTCGGACCTTCAGATGGAGAGCTACTGTTTTCCTTCTAGAATGGTGAGTCTTTTGTGCCTCTGTGATCACTCCCTTCCTGCTCCCAAACAGGATGTTTCTATTGTCGGTCAAATCCTGTGCCTATAAAAGTGGAACTGGCTAAGGGTGGGGTTGGAGAGAAGGAAGGGACGGCTATATAGTCCCAGTAGAGTGGTAAATTTCTAACAGCACCACCTTCCTCTTGCTGTTCTCTGCCAAAAGGAATATATTGCAGTTTTATATCCAAATACCTGGCTTCCTGCTGCTTAAGCCACTCCCCCTAATTCACAGTTCCCTTATTCACCTAGCTAACTGCACATGTAACAGCTTCCTTCACCCAACTAAGACAAACACACTAACTCTTTTTGTTTGTTTGTTTTTACCCTGAATTGAAGGTCCCAATAGTAGAGTTATAGTTCATAAGTCCCAGTAGAATAGTAAAGTTCTAACAGCACCTCCTCCCTCTTGCTCTTCTCTGCCAAAAGCTATCAAAGGCAGTTTTAAATACAAACACCTAGCTACCTAAGCCACTGCCTCTAATTCACAGTTCCATTCATCACCTAGCTAACTGCACAGATATCAGTTCAATTCGCCCAACTCAAACACACTAACTCTTTTTTTTGTTTGTTTTTACCATAAATTGAAGGTCACGGTAGCAGAGTTCTAGTTCTTAAGTCCCAGTAGAGTAGATAAGTTCTAACAGCATCTCCTTCCTCTTGCTGTTCTCTGGCAAGAGGTATAGAGGGGCAGGTTTTTTTTTCTAGTATTCTTTCTCCCTTGGAGCCCCCGATCAGCCTTGGAGTTACTGCATCCCTTCCTCCGGTCACCAGCCACCCTACACCCGTCTCCAGTGAGGGCAACCACCCAATTATCCCCATGGCTTAACCCACCATAGCAGGGTGGCTGGGGTCAAATAACTCCCCCACCAAGACCAGATCCACACTTGGTGGTCCCCTCCAGAGCCGGCATGGGAGCAACTCGGTCGGTCATCAAGCAGCAGTGACTGGGGTGCCCCTTTTTCCTTATTCTGCCTCGGAGACAGGGCATGCAATGCCAGCAGAGGGCATACTACACACGTGTCTGCATGCAGCATGCCAGCCCGGTTGCACCGCCTACCATCTCCAATATAACAGGCCGGATGTGTCAACACCTTGCCTCTGCTAGGTGTCTGGCTTGGCCAGTCTCTGTGCCCCAACCCACCCAGGAAAGGAGAGCTATCCTTTGGATGCTCCATCCTCTCCCTCCCCTGCCAACCCCCAGCAACTCGAGCTTGCTCCTGAACCCGGGTAGCTGGTATGGAGCAAGGTGCAGCGACCAGCACCTCAACCCTCAGTGCCACCATGCCAGCTATCTAGGACAGTTTTAAATCCAAACACCATGTTTCCTGCTGCCTAAGCCACTCCCCCTAATTCACAGGTTCCCTTCTTCACCTAGCTAACTCCACATGTAACAATTCCCTTCACCCAACTTAGACAAACACAATAACACTTTTTTTCTTTGTTTTTACCCTAAATTGAAGGGCCCAGTAATAGAGTTCTATTTCTTAAGTCCCAGTAGAGTAGTAACGTTCTTACAGCATCTCCTTCCTCTTGCTGTTCTTTGCCAAATGCTATCTAGGGCAGTTTTAAATCCAAACACCTGGCTTCCTATGCCACTCCCACTAATTCACAGTTGCCTTCTTCACCTAGCTAACTGCACAGATAACAGTTCCCTTCACCCAACTCAGGCAAATGCACTAACTCTTTTTGTTTGTTTGTTTGTTTGTTAGTTTTTGCCCTAAATTGAAGGTCCCAGTAGTAGAGTTCTAGTTCATAAGTCCCAGTAGAGTAGCAAAGTTCTAACAGCACCTCCTTCCTATTGCTGTTCTCTGACAAAATCTATCTAGGGCAGTTTTAAATCCAAACACCTGGCTTCCTAAGCCACTCCCCCAATTTCCAGTTCCCTTCTTCACCTATCTAACTGCACATGTAACAGTTCCCTTCACCCAACTCAGACAAACACACAAACTCTTTTTTTGGGTTGTTTGTTTGTTTTTACCCTAAATTGAAGGTCCCAGTAGTAGAGTTCTAGTTCTTAAGTCCCAGTCGAGTAGTAAAGTTCTAACAAAACCTCCTTCCTGTTGCTGTTCTCTGCCAAAAGCTATCTAGGGCAGTTTTAAATCCAAACACCTGGCTTTCTGTTGTCTAAGATACTCCCACTAATTCACAGTTCCCTTCTTCATCTAGCTAATGGCACATGTAACTGTTCCCTTTACCCAACTCAACAAACACACTAAATCTTTTTTTTTGTTTTTACCCGCAGTTGAAGGTCCCAATAGTAGAGTGCTAGTTCTTAAGTCCCAGTAAAGTAGTAAAGTTCTAACAGCACTTCCTTCCTCTTGCTGTTCTCTGCCAAATGCTATCTAGGGCAGTTTTAAATTAAAACACCTGGCTTCCTGCTGCCTAAGCGACTCCCCCTAATTCACAGTTCCCTTCTTCACCTAGCTAACTGCACAGATAACAGTTCCCTTCACCCAACTCAGACAAACACACAAACTCCTTTTTGCTTGTTTGTTTGTTTTTACCCTAAATTGAAGGTCCCAGTAGTAGAGTTTTAGTTCTTAAGTCCCAGTAGAGTAGTAAAGTTCTAACAGCACCTCCTTCCTCTTGCTGTTAGTGAGATTGTGCCTACTGGTCTTACCATTGCTGATACAATACCATTGCTGGTACTATGCTGAGGCAAATCCCTGAAGCCTCCCCAACAGTTTAAATGTTAGTGCTAAAAGTATCAAGCATACTAAATGTCCCCTCTATTTTGGGGTGGAGGCTATCTCAATTGAATGGTCTCCTTTCTTCCAGAACTGTCCCCAGTTTACCATGAAGCAGACCCCTTCTTCCCTGCGCCACTCCTTTAACCATGACATAAAACAGGTGATCAAGAGAAGCCTAGCCTATCCCTTGAACCACACTGTCAGGTCCACTGGGAATGTTACAGAGGCTGTTGCCAGCATTAGTTTCCTATCTAAAACAGTAAAGCTGGCTTTAACTTCCCCTTATGACCTACCTGCCAAATAAGTTGTCCCTAGGTGTTCTAGTACATTTGGCCCCTCCCCTCCCCATGCTCCTCACTATCCCCTATATTCTCATTGCATCCCATTCTGCCATTGCACCATGGAGGCATCTGACTATTCCTCACCCTGGCACCCTCTACAACCTTCCCTTTCTGTCCTCCTTACAATAGACATTCCTATCAGTAACAGCACCATATCCAGTCTAATACCCATGAATTTTTGCTTCCTTCTTACATAGAAACATAGAAGTTGATGGCAGATAAGGACCGCAAGGCCCATCCAGTCTGCTCATTTCTTTTTCTACTTTATGAATGTGCCATTGGCCTTTGCTCTGTCAATGGCCCATCTATTCATACTCATCTGTATTGCTGCCTTATGCCTATCCCATGCCTGTTTGAAGCCCTGCACTGTATTCATATCCACCACTTCCTGAGGTAGGCCATTCCATGCATTCACCACCCTTTCTGTGAAAAAGAACTTCCTCAAATTACCCCGTAATCAGCCTCCCTCTAATCTCATGCTGTGTCCTCTTGTCCTGCTATTTTTCTTATATTTAAACATGTTCAACTCTTTCACTTTGTTAATGCTCTTAAGGTGTTTGAATGGTTCAATCATATCACCTCTCTCCCTCCTTTGCTCTAGGGTATACATCTTGAGCTCAGTTAATCTGTCCTCATATGTTTTCTGATGCAGCCCCTGCACCATTTTGGTTGCCCTTCTCTGGACTGCCTCAATTTGTTTAATGTCCTTGTGAAGGTGTGGCCTCCAGTACTGCATGCAGTACTCCAGATAGGGCCTAACCAGTGTCTTGTAAAGAGGGATTATTACCTCCCTCTTCCAACTTGTTATACCCCTGCTAATACACCCCAACATCTCTCTAGCCTTACTTACTGTTTTAGTGGCCTGCTTGGAAGATTTCGGGTCATCTGTGATGATGACACCCAAGTCTCTTTCTTCCCTTGTGACTGTCAGCAACTCCCCACCCAATCTATAGGTGGCTTAAGGGTTTCTGTTTCCTATGTGCATGATCTTGCTCTTCTTTGCGTTAAACCCCAGTTTCCACTCTTCTGACCATTTTGCTAGTTTATCCAGATCTCTTCTCATTTTGCCCACCCCATCTGGATCATCTACTCTGTTGCAGATCTTGGTGTCATCTGCAAACAGACAAACCTTACCCTCAAGTCCATCTGCAATGTCACTGATGAAGCAATTGAAGAGGACTGGCCCCAGGACTTATCTGTGAAGTACCCCACTTGTGACTTGCATCTCTTCGGACTGCATACCATTTACCACCACTCTTTGTTTTCTGACTGTCAACAAGTTTGCCACCCAGTTGACCAACTTCTGATCCACCCCAAGCCCACCCAGCTTGTTAATCAATCTTCTATGTGGAACAGTATCGAAAGCTTTGCTGAAGTCAAGGTAGGCAACATCAACTGCTCCCCCTTGGTCCACCACTTTGGTTACCCAGTCAAAGAAATCTATAGATCAGTTTGACAGGACCTTCCTTTTGTAAACCCATGTTGTCTTGGATCCTGTGCTCCCATGGATTCCAGGTGTTGCACTATCCTTTCCTTAAGGAGTGTCTCCATAATCTTGCCCACTACTGAGGTAAGACTGACTGGTCTGTAGTTCCATGCCTCCTCTGCTACCACTCTTGTGGAGCAGGATCACATGAGCCCTTCTCCAGTCTTCTGGGACCTCCTCCAGTGCTCAGAGACTCACTAAACAGTTCTGATAATGGCTCTGCTAGTTCCACCCTTAGTTTCTTTAGTACCCTGGGATGCATGCCATCAGGTCCCATTGCCTTGTCCACCCTGTGCTTATCGAGCTCTTGTAGGACCCTTTCTTTTGTGAAGGGACCAGTGCACACCTCCCTCCCTCCTGTGTCCATGGTGCTGAGCTGTGGGCCCTGCCCTACCTTCTCTTCAGTAAATACTGAGCAGAAGTATCTATTTAGGATAGATGCTTTTACATGGTCCTCCTCCTTACATGACCCCGTAACCTCTTTCATCTTAGCAATACCCCCTCTGGACTTTCTCCTTTCACTAATGTATCTATAGAAAGTCTTGGCACCTTCTTTTACTGTTCATGCTACTGTTTTCTCAGTTTGGGCCTTTGCTTGCCTTACTGCCTTCCCTGCTTCCCTTAGGGAAGTTTGGTATGCCTCGCTATCTTCATCCTGCTTCATTTTCTTATATTTCCTGAAGGCCAGCCTTTTGGCTCTGACCTTTTCTGCTACTGTGTTTGAGAACCAAAGTGGTTTCCTTCTTCTTTTGCACTTCCTTTTCTCACTAACACAATGGGATGTTGCTTCAAGTATTGCATCTTTAATGCTTGCCCACTTTACCTGTACCCCCTCATCTGTATTTCTTTTTGCCAAGGTTAGCTTAACTCTGTTGGCCATCTTATCACAGTCAGCTCCTCTGAAGTCCCATATTTTTTCTTGGACTGGGATGATTTTGTTCTAGTGGTTAAATTGAACCATACTATGTGATGGTCACTGACACATAGGTGACCTTTTACCTGGAAATCTGTGATCCTTTCACTATTAGTCAGTACTAGATCTAGGATAGCCCTGTCTCTTGTGGGTTGTTGTACTCGTTGTTTGAGGCCCTCCCCGTGCAGGGAATCCACCATGTGTCTATTTCTGGCAGATGTCCCTGCTGGTATTGACCAGTCTGTATCTGGCATGTTGAAGTCTCCCATTATCAGAACCTCACCTTTAGCTGTCATGTTTCGTATATCTTCTTACCGTAATGTGTCTATGTCCTCCCCCTGGTCTGGAGGCCTATACACAACCCCAGTTAGTATGGCTGTCCCATTTCCTGTTTCCAGGGTGACCCACAGTTCTTCTGGCTCCTTATGTGTATTCTGAATTTCTGTAGCTTTGATATTTTCATTGACATAAAGGGCCACTCCACCCCCCCTTTTTCCACCTCGGTCTCTTCTGAACAGTACATAGTCAGGTACTGAAGTCTCCCAGGTGTGGTTACTGGTAAACCATGTCTCGCTAATGGCTACTATGTCCAGTTTAGCCTCTACCATTATTGCCTGCAAGTCAGAGATCTTGTTTACCAGACAGCTAGCATTTGTGTACATGATTTTCCATCGGCTAGATTTAGGTGTGTTAGTTGTTGGGCGAGGTCCAGGATTTCCCCTGTGTGTCATATAGGGAGTCAGACCTTCTCCTTTACCTGGTGTTGCAAATGAACTACAAACATGCTGAACCCCTGTTTGACCACTAGCTGAGGGGAAGGGGTGTTTTTCCCATTTGACATATGAAGTGCTGCACCCCTCTACCCATTTGCTAGTTTAAATATTCTGCAAAGACGTCAAACTTCTGCCCCAATGCACTGACTCCCTCCCTTCTTAGTCAGATGCAGTCCATCAAATTTAAAGAACTTTCACTCCCAAAACTGTTGCCAGTTTCCTAAAAATTTGTGTCCTTTTTTCTGGCACCAGCCCTTGAGCCACATGTTTATTTTCCCATCTCCCCTTCTCTGACCTTCCGTCCATCTGTCCCTCTCCCCTAGACTGGCAGGATCTCAGAGAAGGAGATGCCGGATGAAATGGATGATAGTTTGTCACTTAAGTTTGTTCTTAAGTGCAGCTCTAGTAGCAGTCCTAGTTCTCATAGAGGTAACAGGTTATGGCACCCTGTGGGGAAGACGCAACATAAACTAAATCACTCAGAGGAGCAAAGTGGTTACCTGTTCCCATCTCAGCTCCCACATTACATGCAGTAGGACCCCTTCTCTTCCTGACTATTCTCTATCCCCAGAATGGACTTTTAGTGTTCACTGTGGTAGATGAGCAGAAGCTGCTTGGCAAGTCTTGACTTGATCCTGCCCAGGAGAAGGCCGACCTTAGCCTTGGCTACAGCCAATTCACAGTGAGTGCTGTAAACCTACTGAACACTTTGCAACAGCCATGTATCCAGAGCACTGCTTGAAAGATGTCTGTTCCACAGCTCCTGCAACACAGTAGTCATAGTCGGTGATATCCTCCCTAATGCACAGAATCGCCACCTCTCCCTACCTCTCTGTCCTTTCTGAAAATGGTGCATCCTGGGATTGAGAGGTCCCAATCATTGATGGGTGCCTATGTTTCAGTGACTGCTATGACATTCAGCTGCCCTCCTCAGCCATCACCTGGATAGCCCCCATCTTGTTTCTTGGGCTGCTTGCTTTTAAACTGGACACTTTTCAGGAAGTTGTTCCACTAGTCCCACCATGCCTATTCTCCTTGACCCCCCCAATTAATCACCCCTCAACCCAGACTTATTTGTTGACTTCTCAACTGCCTGCTTGGACCTTGCTTATTCTCGCTATTTGAGATAGTGCCTACTCGGCTTACTATTTCTGGTACTATGCTCAGGCAAGCTCCTGAAGCACCCCAGCAGTTTAAATGTTAGTGTTAAAAGCATCAAGTATAGTATAGGGCCCCTCTGTATTGGAGTGAAGGCTATCTCAATTGAATGGCCTCCTGTTCCTCCAGAACTGTCCCCAGTTTCCCATGAAGTAGACTCCTTCACCACTCCCTGCACCACTGCTTTAACCATGATATAAAACAGGTGATCAAGGGAAGCCTAGCCTCTCCCTTGAACCACACTGGCAGGACCTCAGGGAATGTTACAGAGGCTGTTGCCAGTATTAGTTTCCTGTCTAACTCACTAAAGCTGGCTTTAGCTTCCCCTCATGACCTACCTGCCAAATGATTTGTCCCCAGATGTTCTACTACATTTGGCCTCTCCCCTCTGCTCCTCTCCCCTCCCCGTGCTCCTCACTGTCATCAATATTCTCAGTGCATCCTTTCCTGCAATTGCACCATGGAGGCATCTGACTATCCCCCCCCTGGCCCTCTGTACAGACTTCCCTCTCCGTCCTCCTGACAATAGAGACTCCTATCACTAACAGCACCATAGCCAGTCTCCTACCCATGATTTTTGCTTCCTTATTAAGTGCTGCTCTAGTAGCAGTCCTAGTTCCCAGAGAGGTAATAGGTTATAGTACCATGTTGGAAAACACAGGATACACTAAATCATGCAGGGGAGCAAAATGGTTACCTGTTCCCATCCCAACTCCCACATTACATGCAGTAGGACCCCTTCTGTTCCTGACTATTCTCTATCCCCAGAATAGACTTTTAGTGTTCACTGTGGTAGATGAGCAGAAGCTGCTTGGCAAGCCCTGACTTGACCATGCCCAGGAGAAGGCCGACCTTAGCCTTGGCTACAGCCAATTCACAGTGAGTGCTGTAAACCTACTGAACACTTTGCAACAGCCATGTATCCAGAGCACTGCTTGAAAGATGTCTGTTCTACATCTCCTGCAACACAGTAAGTCTCACTTTCAATGACAATCCTGCTATACTAATCCTCTGTCCATTGCACCTTCAGAGAAAGTGTGCCTAGCTATTGCTTAGGTAAAGTAACATACACTAATATAATCCTATCAGAAGCAGGAAATCCACTTGTCCACAACCCAGAAAAAAATCCTCTTTGCACCTCTCTTATTTCACTACTTTAGGGTACCCTGGATAGGGCTTATGTGAGAGGCTTAAAATTGCAGTGCCCTGCCCAGTCTCTATACCCTTATAGCTTACTTCAGGATGGCCTAGCCTACTAGCTGCAGCCAAAGGTATGGACAGATATTTCACAATATTTGTAAAGAGATTCTCTTGGGTGGCCCACAGTAGTATTGCAGGCAGGAAGGGAATTTCTCTAGAAATACAGTATGACAGACATTTCAGGAAATATCTTACCATGTCGTTGGCCACAACTTTATCCTGCAGATAGCACACAACAACCAGAGAAGGTTACCCTTGGTTGAAGAAAACAGATGTATCCTACCTTTCCATGTAACAAAACAGGCAAAGTTCCATGCAGACCTACAGACTACCCTGTGGCCTTATATGGATTATTTAAATTACAGTATACCATGTGGGCCTTACATAGATTATTTAATAAAACATCACACCTTTTGGGTCATAAGGGGGAGGAAGGAACAGATACTTAACACAGCATACTATTTAAACTAACCCTACATCCCTCAGGTCATAAGGGTGAGGAACAGATAATACATATAGCATACTACTTAAATCAACCACACATCGGTCAGTTCATGAAGTAGGAGAAAGAAACAGATACTTAACAAGCATACTATTCCAACCAATCTCAGCATCTTAGATTATAAGAAAGGAGGGTGGATGTCATATAGAATTGTTTAAGAAAATAATTTAAAAAAAAATCAATGTGTAACATGAAACTAAATTCCAATAAACAGGGTGTAGGAAGAAAATCTAGACATCTATAAGAGGTGCAGCATCTCATGACTACTGTCTCCCCAAATTGATACACCCAAGTGAAATACCCTTATTCTCCAGCCCTTATTCTATGGTCTGCTGTGCAGAGTTCTACTCTAAGAAATGTGTCTTAAATAGAGTGAAGTAGGTCATGTCCACTTTTCTAGCCCTGCCTCCCAACTGGAAGAAGTGCACAACACAGAAAGAGGATTTTTAAACTGCAGCCAAGTTGTTTCAGAGCTGACTTTTTTAAATCTCTAATTGCAAAAGATTCCATGCGTATGTGTCACCCAAAAGACTGTATTCCTCTCATGTCACTCACACTTACAGAATACTTGTCTCTGGCAAATAACAGCTGATTTGGGACTCAGAATCCTCAGACAGCTCTGATGCCAAACAAGCCATGCCCACTTTGGACACAGTACTCAAGGTGGGGTCTTACCAGCAATCTATACAGAGGCAGCACCATCTCTCTCTTTCTGCTTGTGATAGCACTCCCTATGCACCCCATTATCCCACTTGACTTCCATACTGCCTTCTCACACTGCCTAGACACCTTTAGGTTGTCTGATGTGATTACTCCCAGGCCTCTTCCTGCTTGTTATTCAACAATACCACTCCACCCATTTTGTACTCCTCCACTGAGTTTCTGTGCCCTAAGTGCATTAATTAATGCAGTAATGACATATTGTATACATTATGTATGGAATTATTTGTATTATATGTCTACTGTTGTATACTTAAGCAATAATGCATGATAGGGCATATGTTGTGCTGGCATGATGCCATGCCTTGGGTGATTGGGCACGAGGTTGCAGGCTAAGTGCATCCAGTGCTCAAGAAGTGATGTTATCCCCATGGTACCTGCCCAGGAGTGCATTATTGCAAACAGAAAATGACTTGGTTTTACAAAAAAAAAAGAAAAAAGGTGAAAAAATAAATTTTTAAAATGCATTTTTAGTTGCTTTTTTTTATAACTGTGATGTTGTGCTATGATGAAGGTTGAAGGTCAGCACTGACCAATCAGAGACCAGGAATTTTTCTTGCCATTTTTAATTGGAATTTTTCAACCCTGAGCAGCCAGGAAAATGGCCAATTTGCTCATGGTCTTACCAGGTTTTTAAATATATTGAATTGAATAAGACTACAATGTGGCAACCATGTTTGTCACTTCTGACTTGCCCTGGCATGGCAAAGGGGATGAGGGTTACAGGAGAATCAGTCAGGTAGAGCTGCCTGTGTATAGAGCTACAAATATTCCTGTACATGTGTAAGGACCAATTTCTTCACCTTATACTTTGCGGCTGGCAACACAGATGGTATTTGGCACCAGACAGTCCACATACTTTCCTGGCTAGGGTGTTTTCTGGCTCATGTCTTAGGAGAAAGGGGCACACAAAAAACATTTATATTTTACTGAGAACCAAGGTGGGCCATGGCTCTGGGGGCACCAAGGAATCACACAGCCCACTCACAGAAGAATGTCCACAATCAGAAATAGGGCCAAGTAGTAGGTTTTATGTTGACTCACTGGACTGGCAGAAAACATTTGCTGACTGGGGCTGCAGGTGCAGAAACAGGTACAACAAAGGCCACAAAATCCACAGAAGTGCTTTAATACCAGTTCACTTGTTCCAATCCCCCCCCCCATACACACACTTTAGAGGGTACAATAAAAAGCAACATTTCTGTCCATCACTATTCTGGGCTATGTACACAGGACAGAGCTTGTCCAGAATGAAAATGAATAATGCTGGGTTCACATATCCCAGGAGTGAGCAACACCTAGCTTCCCCAGTTACCAAAGTCCCAACATCGCAAAGTCTTTTACAGGACAGTGCATGTCATCAAAACTGTGTCAAGCATTTCCAATAAACTTCATCCCCAAGTGAGAAAAGGCTTTCTCCTCATAATCCAGATAGAAAAGAGTTAGTTCCAGACTCTAGATAGAGGGGATGCTTCTCTTTTCTAGATTTATGAATATGAATGCACCATTTGAGTATTTAAACAATCCTCTGACAGTTCATAAAGCAAAATATCCCAAAAGACAGGAATTCCCAGAGTAAGATAGGGCAAAACCTGGCCATTCCAGAAACTTTGTAACCTTTTTTTAGTCAAAATCTCTCAGAAATGGGGGATGTCCCCATAAGTTACTCACTGTTACAGAAACCATCAACTTTCAGGATTCTTTTTCCCCTCGGGAGCACTGCACTAGAAATGGCCTCACCCACAACTCGACACAGTTTCCCTGTGAACTCACTGGAGCTCAAAAAGGGTCAGGAGAAAGGTGCCACCTCTTCTGAGTCTCCCCTTCAGTCAGCACCCAAGTTAACTGTCTGCTCTGAGGAAGAAAACTGACTGAACAGCAACATTCTATTGTGGCTTATGCTGCTGTGGAAGCCACTCCCAGTTGAAACCTCTGGCAGAGTGATTGGAAGAAGCTGCCAAGGGACCCCAGAAAGGTGAACTATTTGCTTCCCAGCCTGCCTACCTAAAACCCACAAACTACCAGGGTTCTAGTAATCCTAAGGGGGAACCCGGGGGTTACACTTACCACCACCATGAAACCTTTCTGTCTTCAGCTCTTGGCTGCAACAGGCCTTCTCCTCCCTGGGCACCATATGAGGAGCAGGTGTGGGCCACTTATGACCACAATAGGCAGGTCACCACAGAGGACATGGAAGCCATTCAGTAGTTACCTACCACTGGCTAGCTATGGAATTCGTCAACATCAACACGTCTGCTACCAGAGGCAGCTCCCTAATGGAACGAGACTGACCACCCACTGCCTTTGGTGGGGCCACCAGCCCATCCTCTATCAGGAACTCATCCAGCTCTACCACCAGATGTTTACTAGCGCACCCTATAGCTAGACTACAGGGGCACCCAACCATGTCCTGTCCCAAACCTGGAAAGTAAAAAAGACATTAACACATGTTAAGGATATGCACAGTGGAATGCTATGCGTTTTCTTAAGCTAACAACTACTAACTTTACGTCTTTAAAGACAGTTCATAACAGTACATGTTAAAAACATTTAAAACCATTTGCAAACAATTCTAAAAACAGCCCCTGAGGCACTGTCAGTGCTTTGATAGAGTCCTCAGTTTCTTCTTCTTCTTCAGCTGCACCTGCAAAAAAGCATGCAATAAAACATAACTACATACTAGGCTTTAAAAAATTTTGTAAAAGGTTTTTTTTATAAAGTTTTGTAAAATGTTTTTCTTTTTCTTTTTTTTATGCAAAACAGTAAAACATTAAAAAAAGGGGGAAAGGGAACCCAGTTAGCCCATCTAAGTCCGTTTAAGAATAAATGTCCTTGGGGATGGGAATTCCTAGATAAAAGTGTATCTGGCATTTCAGATGGTAAAGTTCCAAAGTTCTCAGAAAGAGCACACTGCCCACTGGAAGTGTCCGGACTAAGTGTCCAATCGGACCAAGATAGATTTGCTGTCCACAATAACCCTTGTGTATATTACCAGGTGTAGGTGTAACAGAATAAACAATCAAGAAATCACAAATACTTGGCCCTACCAGCTCAGACATGAAGGAAGATCTAGAACTCTAGACTGCTTCCAGCTGGTACCTCCTCCGGCGGCTGGAACTCCTGTCTGTACACCTGGTGACTCCACTTTGTCTTGACCTCTGGAACTGGAGCTAGGTGAAGACTCATCCCTCTTCTCTTTCAAGTGATAAGAATGCAGTAGCAAGGCATCCTCCTCTTCTGCCGATGCCATGCAGAAAGTGTGGCCCTCCAGTCACAGCTTACAATCATCTTCATTCTTCACCAACATGGCAACTTTGTACATCTCAGGCTCCCATGAGGTGCAAATCTGAACGGTGTAGTAAACTTCTTCAAGTGTACCAATCTGGATAAGGCCAGTACACAATGGTGCCATCTGGGCATTGCATAGGCAATGAGTGCACTGTCTGCCTCCCCTCTTTGTCCATGCAAACACTGCATCTATGTGTAGAGTGCATCCTATCCTCCACCTCCTCTGTAACTCAACTTCATCTGTGGGGGTCCACAGGAATTTTTGGTTCATGGCTGTTCTCATGGCCTCCTCCATCAGCCACATTTTACGGCAGTCCTCTATTTCGTACCAGACCCACCATGAAATATATGAATGCTTCTCTCTGAAGATTTGTTTCATCTTTCTTTGGATTACTCTTTACTGCATTAATGGAGATGCTGCTCACTGACCTGACCAAGCAGCAGCCAGATCTGGTCATCCAAGGCTTCACTGTCCTGTGGTGGCAGAAAACTGCTGTCATGCTCCTCTTTTTCCTCAGCTGTTGAGGACTCTTCGAGTAAGGCAGTGGCAGTAATGGCATTGCTGGCATCAGAAGCAGCAGACAGGGCAACATCTCAGGTCTGAACTCCCAGTCCAGAGCCTTCCACTGGCCTAGGAACATTGGGCTCTACCTTGAGCCCTACTGCTTCTTCTGCAGCTCAGAATGGACCAGTCTGAGGGTCAGAGCCACACACCTCATCCACCCATCCAGGTATCCAACCCTGAGAGTGAGGTGATATTGCCCAGCCGTGACACTGCCTGGCCGATCCCTCTGACTCTCTGCTGGCTGGACCCTCCAAGCCTCTTCCTTGCCTGGAGGGATGGCTTCTAAACCAGAGGTGATGACTTGACTGGTTAGCTGCTGTAGCCACTCCTCACAGAATTTCTCTGGGACATCTTCTTCAGATAACAAAGTATTGGTATCCCACATGGCTATCAGTTGGGCACAGTTGGCATGTGCCCAGGCAGGTATCAATGGTTGGCTAAATCCATAAGTTTCTCAACAGGCCCGACAGTGAGGTATAGGCAAAACAACACTCCCATGATGATAGCATACCACACACATGTTCACTGGCCACTCAGGTAATGCCATGACGTCTGGAACTCCAGCACATCAGTGATCTTCCTCTATCTCTCTCAGCTCCTTTTCCTTCTGGCTGACCCAAGTGTGCATGTTTTGAGGGTAGCATATCTCTTCACTGCTGCTCATTTTTTTTTCTTGTTGCTACAAACACGTAACTTTTTCTGTAATTTGTTGTATTTAAACTGACTCTCACAATAACTCTTGACCAGGTACAGGGGACAATGCATCTGGATACAGATCTCTGCACCCATTCTTTACCATTTACTTTGCACAGAATCTAATTTTTTACAGTCAACATTACCAAAAAGCTTCACAGGTGAATTGCTATTTCAGTATTTTGCTTGATATGCTTAATTGTGCTTCAGAACCTCACACTGAGCTTCAATTTAAATTGGTCAATAACTAGGCCTCACAGTTTCTGTCCCCAAGTCCCTGCCTACCACTGCCTGCCCAATTTACTTTTCAAAATGTCTCACTCTGTTTTGGAGTTCTGTACCTCTGCAACCTGCATTTTAAAATTCAACTTTCTCTTCATCCCCTGCCCTGTGCCTATTTTGCAATGTGCCCAAATTTGCATCCAAAACAGTTGCTCTCATAGGAGAGTGCTACTTTTACACTCTTTAGCTGTTTGCAGCATTTCTAAAGTGCAGATGATTTAGAGTACTCACAGTCCAGCTATGTTCAAACGTTTCCTTCTGTCCTGGTTGAACAGACCACGATCTCTCGACTCCAAGTGCATTTTACTTCTTAGGGTGGTCCTGACTGTGGCAACTGAACTCCGGGGTTTGTTGCACCCGAGAAACAGACTGGCAGTTTCACACAAACTGGGGCTTTGCCTGCTGCCCACTCAGAATGAACTTAGCACAGTCCAAAATTCAACAGAAATTTCCACAAGGCCTGCAATCCTTGTCTCGCTACTGCTCCATGAGCTCCAACTTCTCACAATGCTCTGCCCATCCCCTCACACATAGCATACAATCCAAAGGGTGGGATTTACCAGCTCAGCCAATCACTCCATGCCATGTAAATTAGGGAAGCAGCACTCTCTCTCTCTCTCTCTCTCTCTCCTTTAAGTGCATTTCAAGGCTCTCTGGGAAGGATTTTAAACTGCAGTTAAACACATTTTTTTTTCTTCTTTGTGCTCGAACCACATCTTGAAACCACTTGTCTTTACAATTATTTTTTCATCTTGTGGATGCACCGCCAACAAATTCACCACCCCAGGCCCCTTCTTGAGGCAAGTTAACCCCCAATATCTCGTGACAAGCCCCCAGTCTGTGTAAGGACTATTTTCTTCACCTTGTACTTTGTGGTTGGCAACACAAATGGCCTTTGGCATCAGACAATCCATATACTTCCCCGACTAAGGTGTTTTCTTGGCTTGTGTCTCAGGAGAAAGGGGCACACAAAAACATTTATATTTTTACTGGGAACCAGGTAGGCCATTCATCTGGGGACACCAAGAAATCACACAGTCCACTGATAGAAGAATGTCCACAAGCAGAAATAGGGCCAAGTAGTAGTTTTTATTCTAACTTGCTGGACTGACAGAAATCATTTGCCACTGGGACTGCAGGCGCTGAAACATGTACAACAAAGGCCACAAAATCCACAGTAGTGTTTTACAACCCATTCACTTATTCCAATCCCACCCCCTCTGCTGTAGAGAATACAATAAAAAGCAAGATTCCTGCCCATACCTCTTCTGGGCTATGTACACAGGACAGAGCTTGTCCAGAATGAAAATGAAAACACAGGGTTCACATATTCCAGGGGAGGGCAACACCAGAGTTCCCCAATAATCAAAGTTCCAACATCACAAAGCCTTTTACAGGACAATGCATGTCCTCAAAACTGTGTTAAACTGTTTCAATAAACTTCATTCCCAAATGAGAAAAAGCTTTCTCCTCCTAATCTAGATGGAAGCGAGTTAGTTCCAAAGTCTGCATAGAGGGAAAGAATCTCTTTTCCAGACAGATTCATGAATGTGAAGGTACCATTTGAGTGTTTAAACAGTCCTCCAACAGTTCATAAAGCAAAATATTTCAAAAGGCAGGAATTCCCTGAATGAGACAGGGCAAAATCTGGCCATTCCAAAAGTTGGACAGCCTTTTTTTAGTCAAAGTCTCTCAGAAATGGGGGATGTCCCCATAAGTTACTCACAGTTACAGGAACCATCAACTTTTAGGATTCATCACCTCCTTGGGGCACTACACTAGAGATGGCCACTGCTATGACTTGACACAGTCTCTCCATGAACCGATGGAGGCTGAAGAAGGATCAGGAAAGAGGTGGCACCTCTACTGAGGCTCCCCTTCAGTCAGCACTCAAGCTAACTGTCTGCTCTGAGGCAGAAATCTAACTGCACAGCAACATTCTATTGTGGCGTATGCTGCTGCGGAAGCCACTTCCACTTGGAACATCTGCCAAGCTGTCAATGGAGCCCAAGAAGGTTAACTATGTCCTGCCCAGTTTGCCTACCAAAACCCCACTAACTACCAGTGTTCTTGTAACCCCAGGGGAACCCAGGGTTACACTTGTAATGGACCAAATTAAATCTCGTGTCTGTGCAACCACTAATTGACAGTTAAATGACAGACTTCCAGGACTTTCTGCCTTGATTGAAGCTTAGCTGACCCGTTGATTGGTTTCCCAGTGAACATCAGGGCTGGGCTGAGTTCAGTTTAGTCCACATGTGTCTGATGAACAGACTGTGAACTAATTGGTGCTGACAGCTTGTGCTGCACAGACAGCGTTTGTTTCTGAGATGAGAATGAAGAGATCAGTAGAGCCCCTACTTAGAAAAAGAGAGGTATTCACATGCCGTGTGCTGCATGATTTTGAAGCTGAAAGCTACAGCTTGAAATAAACTTTTGCTGGTTCACAACCTGAGACTGCAACTAATTTGTCTTATCATTACTGCTGCCAAGTGTTGTTACTGCCACCCCTTGTGGGGCTGGATTCCAGGAGATGCTGAGTGTGGAGGATCCTTGGACTTTTTTTTCCGTTATTTGTTTTTGATCCCTTTATATCAGTCCCTGGCTTTCCCAGACTCCCTTTCACCAGTGGTCAGCCCCTACCTTATCTCAGACTCTGCCTGTGCCCCTATGGAACCTTGATTTTGTCCCCCAGGTGGGCTATGGGGTGGGGAGATATACCCTTGTGCGATACATGGTCAGGCAGTGTGGCTGAGAAGGTAGAGCTGCCCTGGGTTTGCCATGCTTCATTGGGAGCTGAGACCAGGGTCATTTTCCCTGTTTTTCTCCATAGATCCCCTGATGATGTCAGCATGCTTGGGGGATCAATGTGCATATTGACTTCCTCCACCATTGCATTTCCACCAATGGTCAGCAAGGTGTCAGTAAAGCAATGAGGAAGCTTCCCTCCCTCCCTGTAGGAGGACAGCATCCTCAAGGATACTCGATCTTTCTTCCCCTGGATGGTCCCCAATAACCCAGACTCATTCCTGAATGTGGCTTGTTGGCATTACAAGCAGTAGTACTATCACTGCACTAATCGGCAGGTCTGCAGATCCTTAGGTTTTGAAAAAGGAGAAACTGTCCTGTGAACTGCCAGTGCTAGAGCCAGTAGAAGCCTGATCTGCATCGGAGAGACAGCTGAAGCCCTGTGACACCAACACCACCATGGATAGGAGCTAAAGGACCAACAGAAAGCAGCCAGACACCAGCTAGAGAGGAATTGCTAAGAACTGCACCATAACCTCCCCTCCCCCGTACAGTGAGGGAGATCCCCTGGTTCAGTAACTGTAAGTAAACTCAGGGATTACACTGCAACTTGCAACCTGTAAAATAGTTAGAAAAATATTTACAAGACTTCTGCCAAGGAGTTACAAATTCATAGTTTGGAGGTTAACAAGCACTTGACTTTGGTGTTTGATTTCACAAAGTAGTGCCAACTATTATTTGAGTCCCCTACTACTGGCAAACATTATGTGATATCATTGGGCCTACACCATTTCCAAGGCTGGATACCCAGTGAAGCACAAGGAGCTCCCTAGGTAGACTTAATGGTTATAACACTGGTACCAGTGGGGAGAGAGTAGGTATAGGATGGCTGAAAGGAAGCAACTGTATGTAAGCAATAAGACATTATGGGGTGTGCAGTAGACAGTCCTAACGCACAGCTGGGAGGCGTAGTGAGGCATGAGGACACAGGCTGAGTGCATCCACCCCAGCGTGCATTAGAACTGTCTAACACACACTCCAGAGTGTCTTATTGTGCTTGCAGAATGGGAGAGTGTATTTTACACAGATGTAAAAATATAAAATAATAGAGTTAGATAGTACAATAATAAGTTATTTCAGATATTTTTATGTAAAATATTTCCTCCGCCCGTGTATTTTTTTTTTTGCCTTAAGTAGTTTTCTCCTAGTGTGGCCAGTTGTCATGATTTCCTCAACCCCCTCCCAACACACACAGAAATAGTTTAACTTGTATTTTGGTTATATTTAAATTTACTTGCATTTTTTTTTAACTATGCCTCATTATGACATCTTTATGCGGATTCAGGTTGAGGAATGGAAGTCTGTTGATCTGGACTGGAGCACTACAGTTAGCAAATGGCAGTAGTTTATAAAAGAAAAGGATATTGCTAAGCATGATTTTTTCCACCACCAATGGATTCATTCACATTTTGGGATCAGGAAGTATTAGTACGGTTCGACGCTATTGGCCCACGCCAGGACCAAGGAGATACAGCCATACAGCATGCTGTCAGTCAGTGGCGGGCCAGGTGGCTTGCGGTTGGGGTGCTGCCACCCGCCGCTGACTTGTGGGGGAGCAGGGTGGTGGGACTGAGTGGGCAGGTTGGGAGGGGGGTACCACTGGACCACCAGGGCTATTCAATATACTGAAAGCCCGTGATCAGGCTGTTGGATCAGGTCCACTGGACCACCATGGATATAAACATAATGAAAGCCCGTGATCAGGCTGTTGGATCGGGTCCACTGGACCACCAGGGATATAAACGTAATGAAAGCCCATGATCGGGCATGGGGGGGCAACCGCAACGGATGGTGCCGCCGGAGCTCGGGTGGCCACCCATGGCTGGCAGCTGCCGTGTTGCATCCTGCAATACAGCAGCTCACCCATGGGTAGCCAGTTGTTGCTCCTTTTCTTTTATGCACAACTGTGTGCGGTGCATGTAGGGGTTGTGCCTGCCTATGCTCAGCACATCCTGGGCTGAATACCGGGATGTGCGGGATATGCATGGGCACACCCACCCTACTTGTGCTACATACATTATTGATGTGCCCTGATGCATCAGGATTTGTGCCGGTCACTTTCCCCATTTGAATATCGAGCTAGGACGCATCTGTGGGTTGTGCATGGTGCACTCTTGTTGCACCATGCACAACCCTTTTGAATATCCCGCCCTCTAAATTTGAAAATTTTTACTGCAAAAGCACTGTGCCTCTTTATACAGGACTTACAGTGCACTTCAAAGAATGGAACCAGGAGAAAGCTTTTTCCTTTTGTTTAAACACTTTTTAATATCTCATACCATGTTCCATATGAAGAAATTCCAAAAAACATTACTTACAATGTATGCAGCAAGTAGACAGCAAGCAGACAAAAACTCCAAGTGCAAAATCAAACCATTAAAATCATGCTATGCACAACATAGCCAGATCTAACAATCACTGGCTACCAAACCTTATGTTTTGCTCTGTCCGGGCAGAGCGTCATCAGAGGTCAACCATTCATTCATCTCTCACCCCTCTTATAGGGCTGACAAACTAATAAAGTGCTCATGCAAACACATGCTACAATAGGTAAACAATTTAATCAATTACACCTCAACTGTGCAAAAAACGCAACTGTTACAATAAGTACAAATAACACTATATTCAGAGACATATATGTACCTTAAAAAGAACCCCATAGTAGCCCAACTTTCATACACATTTACTATTTTATTTAATGTCCCATATAATTTATAGGGCCAATTATTATAGCTTCTTAAAATACAAGCTTTCATTTTAATCTATATATTTGCTTTTTTAGCTCCACCTCTTTTTTGTTTAAGCAGTTCATATTTTTCTTATTTCACTGCACGCTCTTTGAAATTGAAGTTGCAATAATTAAAACTGTCTTCATTTAATCAGTAAATAATTTTTAAAGATATTCTTTGGGCTCTTGGGACAAACACATGGGTCACTGTTCTGCAAGAAAGAAGGTAAAAACATGCTAAGCCATTGATTTTCAAACACCTTGCACATATAAAACTGTTACTTTTTTATATAAACAGCCTACTATATGTAAGACAGCAAACCTAACCCTAATATACACAGACTCACTTGACAAGAAAAAACTCTGCAAAGTTTTAACTTCATAACCCCCTATGGAAGTAACAAGGTGGGGAATAGAACGATTATAAATGGTGCACAAGTTTGATTGAATCATTCAGACCTGGAAGAAACCATGTCCAGGTTCTGAAAATCCATTTTGTTTTACATGTATTTACTTTGTTTTCCAATCACCACATCTTTTGAGTTTAGATACTTTCTGTAAACCAAAAAAGATAATGTTATGCTCACTTTTATTTTTTCCCTTTTATATGCCTGCCAACTGCATATTTTTAATCTCCATCCCTCAATGCTCTGACATGTTCCCCTATTCTTGACTTAAAACTGTGAGTCGTCCTTCCTACTTAAAATGCACCACACTGACAGCTCAATAAATATACAATCCCCACCGTATCACATGAAATGAAATCATTACATTTAATCAGATTTTTCCCCCTCGGATGTTCTACTGAGGGACCTTATGTTACATATGAAAAATAAATACACCTTCCTCACCTCTTATTCATTTTTGGAACTTGCCATATACAGTTAATTGTTTTCTCTGGGCAGTATAGAGAAGCTGCCACAAATTTACCAACATTTTTCACCCTTTTATGTACAAATATAGGTGGTTCCCTAGCTATCTCTTTCAGTTTTGCATCACTTTCTAAAACAGACCATCTATTATTAATAATTTCCCTTAATTTATCTACTCCCACTGCATAGGTTGTGATAAACCTTGGAGCTTCACTAAACTGTTTCTTTTTCTTTTTTTCTCTGAACACGTTGTTAACAATTCTGTCCTATTAATTTTGTCCACAGACCCCACAATCTTCTTTATAGTCATTTCACTATAATTCCTATTCTGAAATCTCGTTTCTTGTTGTTCTTTTCTTTCCTGATATTTATTATCATCTGAACAACTGTGTTTTACTCTTATGAGTTGCCCTTTTGGTATACTTTTAATTATGTGTTGTGGATGTCAATTTCCTGGAGAATAGATACAGATCTGTTATAGCCTGTGTGATGTCCATACGTTGTGTGGGCACAAAATTAAGCCCCCTATTTAGAACAGCTAGTTCATTTTGATTGATTTCCCTTGTTGAAATATTAATTATATTGTTCTCTGGAATGGTCTGAAGTCTATTTGCCTTCAATACCGACCTCTTCCACCTCGTGCACCCCTCCTTGTCCTCACCCTCTGTCTTGTCCCTGCTAAAATATGAATCTTGTCTTCCAGTTGCTTCTCCTCAGCACCACAGTGGTCTGGCTGGGCTGGGGGCTGGTAGTTTAAATTACAATTTAATTGTTTCTGGGGCACATAATAGGAGCCTGTACTGGAGGTATTCGAATCAGGACCCAAAGTATAGTCCAAAACTGTATTCTGATCCTCATGCTCTGTTCTCTTGAGAATTGACTTTAAATTAACAGTTTTAACATTCCAGTCAAAAACTCGATCATTCTTGTAATCATTTGCATCCTGTTTTAATTTACGTTCCTTGTCTACTTTTAACCTGGTATCATATTTAATCATTTTTTCATCAAGCTGTTGTCTAAATTTCTTCACTTGTGCACTAGTTGCTTTTTCTCCCAAAGCCTTCTCCAATTTCTCTATCTCCTTAGCAACTTCTTCTCTAATAGGTATAGCATTTTTTTGAATTAATTCAATCCACTCAAGTGAAGCCCTATGTTTAATTTGTCTCCACTGTTTCAGGAATTGCTTCTGATCTGTGCCAAATGCTGGTAACATAGCTATTCTCAGTCCTTGTGGGACTTGTTTCAGTGATAAATAGGCTTCTAATTAAGTTTTGTGCCAATACATACCTCTTGGCTTCTTAACTGCTTTTTCCATCAATGGATTACTAGGGCCACTATGTGAGAACACCTGTTGTGCATAGCTTAATGGTCTCTCATTATCTCCATTCTTTGCACTGTGTGTTATCTCTGTATTTTCTTGGCCACCATGGAGTTAAATGTTTAACTACTTCTGACTTTAAATAATACCAATTTCCACTTGTTATTCCTTTGTCTAGTCTATCCGCTGCAAAGTATCCTTTCTATTTGAAATGAGCACACAGAGCGAGACATACATCCAAACAAAAACAGCAATCTGAGTGCTCCACTTCACATCTAAATTAAAACAAGTTGTGCTACCATTTTCTTTAAAAACAAAAAAAGAAAAAATCTATGGCAGCTACTCGCTAAGGAAGTAAAGCGAGTGGGTACATAGCCAGACATTTATCAGCATATTTATGAGTAGGCTAAGCAAGGGAAAAAAATGGCCTCTGACATTTTTTAAAAATTCTACTGCCCCATTGATTTCGTTCTTACCGTGCATCCACCTAGCCAGCACTTTCGGCAGAACTAGTTTTAGCCATGCGTTAGACACTTTTAACACATGGCTAACAACCAATCAGCTTGCTCAAAATCCTTTCCCCATTTTAAAATGTGCATTGTGACATGGGGGTGGCAATGGTTTGATGGCTAGTCCTGGAAGGGCACTGAAGCACAACCCAGGAAATATTGCTTTTTTTCTGCACCCGAAAGGGCACATAATCATAGCCCAGGGATATCACTATTTAAACTACACCTTGGAAATCACTGCAGAGTAGCCGTGAGTCCTTAAAGTAAAATGGGCCTAGAAGGGCACTGAGGACCAGCTACTTGATGCTATACTGTACAACCTCGTTGATGCTAACCCCACTTTTCTCATTTACAGTCTGAAGCCAGATCCTAAATAAAACTGATTTTTCTTTTGTTTGAAATTACTGTACTAATCTGAGTACTTCCTAATTTAAAGTACAAGTGCATGGCTTCTGGGGACTGTAACTGCAGTGTGTTAAGTTTCACAAGTGGGGTATTCTAGTGTGAACATGGAGAGGCGCTGCATCCCAGGGGGATGTACCATATTTACACAGACTCAGATTAATCTTTCTCTGGTTGGAGGCACTGTGTTGTTTTCTAACTAAACTTGGATATGACCCGCCCCAAACAAAGAGACTAAAAAGGACCCAGTCCCCCACTCCTTGTCAAGCCCACAGAGCAGGGGTAGCCACAGAAACATCTGCAGTGACCCTGGCACACTGTAAGGCTGGAATACTTTCAGACCTGTGGCACCCCCCCCACACCGAGCTCCCTGAGTGGAGGCCCCCTATATTTTCAATTCTAGGAAGGGAACAATACAGAAAGATGGACATTTGCAATGCCAGTCAGTTTTATGGCTGATTTTGTTTTGTGTTATAAATCTCATATTGCCTGACTATCTCAAGTTGATGTGAAACTTGATGGGCTGTGCTTCTCTCCAATTGGTCACACTCACCTGTTAAAAGTGTTTGCAGAACAGGTTAGTCCTAAAAGGACAAAGTCAGCAAAGCCTTAATTGTTCATTGTATGAAAGTTTAGGTCCAGCTCAGTGGAGCAGCAAAGAACCTGGTTTCATTATACATGGACCTGACCCTTTGCTTCAGGTCATTGAAGTCTGAGACATGCTACATGGGTAGGGCAATCAAGGTAGGGACACCTGGTATATGAGTATCTCCTGCAGATAATCATCACCATGGCCTTGGCTGTCTGGGTGACACTTGGCAGCATACCTGACCCTGCCCATAGAAAGATGCTCAGAGGTGTCTCTGTAGCTGTGGGAGGAGGTTGAAGGGCAGGGCTAGGGAGAAAATATGCAGACTTAGGCAGATGAACTGGCTGCTGACAGCATATCTCTCTCTAGTAGCTCTGTATGGCATCTGAACCATCCATTGCTTAACCTGATACAAAATGGTCACCATGGTGAAAATGAGTTAAATGTGACTCTGTTGTTCTGTTTTGCCTCCTGGTGAGAAGGCACTTGTCCTTGATGTTTGTCATCCCATCCTTTGAGGATGAGCAGTCCTCTTTGGAATCTAGATGGCAGATACAGTTTTGTTTGCACACGTTGCTTTTTTGCAGCAGTTCATCTCTGTGTGCAGTTGCACAGTATTGCAGCTGTTTTGTCAATGTCCATCCACACACAGGAGCTTCAGAATGTTGTGGGTAGCCTCTCAGACCACCAAACCCAATCCTAGTGTAATTGAAACAAATTAACAAACTATATTCCCACTCCTTTCCCCTCCTCTGGCTCCCTCCCTCAACACTGATCTCTGTTCTGGATGATTTCTTTTTTTTCAGTATGGGTTGTTCTCCATTACCAAATACACATCATCCCCACCTACTCCAGCATACCGCATTGATATCATGCATGATTTAACTCCCATGACAGGCCTTTGGAGAGAGCTGTCTTTCCCTAATGTGTCAAGTATCTGGACTGGCGTCAGTCTATATGGTGGGGCCTGTTGTATCAGAGCCATCATTCAGATAGTGATTGAGTGTTTTACCACCAATGTTTTAGATCCCTCCACCCACACTGCTAAAGGGCAAGTACTTTGGTGGCCTCATTAATGCAATGCCCTTTAGTGCCCATGTGCCCATCTCTACCCCAGAGTGAGCAGGCTACTTCTCTTCCTTTGCCAGTGGACCCCAACATCCTCTCTCTTTCCTTAGTCTGGGTTGCACTGTGCTCTATAGCACTCACCAACCATGATCACCCATTCCTGGCTCCCCAGGTCCACATCCATACCTCAGCCACCCTTGCAAAAGAGCAGCCTGATTCTTCTGGGTCATCAAATGGCCCCTTCATAAAATCTCTCAACTGCTCCCAAGAGTATTGTGTCCAATTCTGGAGACCACATTCCCTGAAGAACATAGACAGAGTGGCAGCAGTCCAGAGGAGGATAACTAGATGGTGCAAAGTCTGCATCAGTATCCCTATGAGGAGACTAAATGACATCAATATGTACACCCTGGAACAGAGGAAGAATATGATAGATGCCTTTAAATACCCCATAGGGGAAAATTAGATACAGGAGGGAAGTATTTTTCAGAAAAAAAAGGCATTCAAAAACAAGGGGAAATGTTATGGAGCTGGAGGGGGGTAGATTCAGGTGAGATGTGAGGAAGTACTTCTTCACAGAAAGGGTGGTGGATTCCAGGAACAGTTTTCCAGTAGAGGTGGTGGGGGTGGAAACAATGGTTGGGTTCAAGACTGCATGTTATAGACAAAAGGGCATCTTAGGCTCCCTCTCCAAACTCTGATCCCGGTAACATTGCAGACATGCGGACAGAAAATACCCATGATATTTCAGATCCCAACATAGTAGTTCTGCAAAGTCAGAATATATAATCTCTTGGTGCATTCAGACAGATCTGTCTGTAATGGAGCAACTGTTGTGTACTGTTCACAGTAGTGCAACCAGGTTAACATAAATGCACCTTATGTTCTCTGAAAGTGGTCCCATTTATGCAACTTGCATGATATGTGACCTGCTATCTGATCAGTAGCAGTGACACAGTTGGTTGCAAGCTCATCTCTAGGGCTGGAAAATCAGATGGTCATGGGTTCCCGTTCAATAACATGAACTTGGGCTAATAGCTAATACTGCCACTGCAGTACAGAACTAGAGTGCTATACTGCTGATGTGTTGTCCTTCAGATGAGATGTTAAACTGAGGTCTTTTCTCTCCATCTGTGGTATCTCCCCAGGAGGAAGTTAAAGATCCCATGGCATGTCTTATAAGAGTCAATCAATCAATCAATCAATCAATCAAAATCTTTATTTAACCAGGCAATCACCATTGAGCATAACTCATTTTTGAGATGGACCTGGGGTTTTCCAAGAAAAACAATATCACGAAAGATACAATTCACAATACACAAAACAATAAATTGTACAATATATAATATATACAATAAATAACAGTAGGAGGCATTAACAGTAAGGAATGTATGTTTACATATAGGTCAAGGGATGCATAATAATAAACAGGTCACAAAGGAAAAAAATATACATGTATAAATATATATAGGTCAAATGGGTACAACAGAATAAACATAGCATAATATACAGTTTATGTAATGATCCTGGATGGCGGTGAAGGTTACGAGGCTATCCTAGAAGGTATTTCTAAGGAGGAGATATAGACAAGTTAGAGGTACTGACAGGATCAAGGTCAGAGGGGGATTGATCAAGGGAGAAGCATATGGAGTTAAGATATGGGGCAGCCACAGGAGCTAGAGTTAAAACCTTAGCCATCAAGGGGGTTCTAAGAGGAGAAGAAAAGGATGAGGGGATTGAAAAATGGCAAATCTATGCTGATTCCTGGGTCCTGGGTGAGCTAACCCCCTTACCCCACTACCCTACACCGTCTACAACAGCATAAATACTGGTCTCCACATTTAGAACCAAAACTCATCCTTGTATTGAACTTGTGTTGCATAAGCTAAAAATATGTACTGTGCTACCATCCCTTAAATCACTATGTATGTCTTAAAAACATGTGCTAAGTCATCACCTTGTAAACTACTATGTATGTCTTACCTCTGTAATGTAACCTGGGTCACCCCTAAAAAAGGAAACTCCGGGGCTTGGTGGGCCTACCCGGTGACCAAAATTGAAGAAATAATATAAATAAATAAATGCGAAATGGGAGTGAAGGATGAGGAGAGAACAAAAGCAAGGGGTAAGGGAGGGAAGGGGGAGCCAGAGATTAGTTGATACCAGTCACAGTGAATCTGTGATAACAAGGACTCGTAGTGCTCTAGGGTGATGAGAATGTTGTGAGTCAGGGGAAACAGGTGCAAGGCTCCTTATTATGATATAGGTATAGAGATTTGAAAGCTGATAAGGTAATAGGGTGAGTTAATTTCAAGGTCTTTTGCAGCTTATTCCACATCTGAGGTATTACGTAGCTTATTGCTGCTCTGCCAAAATGTGATTTTTGCCTTATATACATACAAGGAAATATAGGAGGTACTTCTCAGGGCATACTTGCTGAGAGTGCATAGCGGTAGACAGACAGAGATGTACTGGGGCAGTTTTTTTATAATCAATTTGTAAGTCCAAAACGTGACATTTCTCTGTTGTCTGTAGCTAAGGGATGTCCACCCTACTGCAGTACACAAGGAACAGTGATGGGTGGAGTATGGAAGACCTGCAATAAACCTTAAGGCTCGGTAATAAAGCGTGTCGAGTTCGTCGGCTGCACCTGCAGTACCCTGGCTATATAGGAAGTCTGCATAGTCTAGCAAGGAAAGAAAGGTGGTTTGGACCAGTTTCAACTTGGCGTCTCTTGTAAGAAGATTGTTGATCCTAAAGAAAAGACCAACCCTCTGCCTAAGTTTCTTTGACAGCTCTTCTATATGATCAATTAATGAGAGTTTATTGTCTAACCAGACTCCCAGATATTTGAACTTTGTTACGTAGTCCAACTGCTCACCTAGGATATTGATGATATGTGGAAGCATCCCAGCGATAGCAGGGATAAATGCATGAGAAAAGGGCAAGATGAACATTGCTTTGGTTTTCTTAGCATTTAGAAGTAACTTCTGGTTTGGAAGCTGAAGTTGCAGCAGATTGAATTCATTTTGGAGGGCTTTGCAGGCAGCATCATGGGAAGGTCTACTGGCGTAAAGCACCATGTCGTTCTCAAATAGATGTATACGAGCTTCTTCATTAATGAGGAATTCTTCATTAATGTTAAAAATCAAACACAACAGTAATACAACTATATTCCAATCTCAATCATAAATGAAATATTAGACATAAACCATAACAAACTGAAAGAAATTAAATAATTCAAAAATCAGAAAAAGTACATTAGGTTCACTCCATTAATTATGGCCCATTTGCTGAAAGAAGTCGGGGGGGGGTTGTTTCAACAGATCATTAAATACTGATCATGGCAATACTTGGTATCATCTGGTACAGTCAATATGCCCTTATTATTTTTTTTTTTTAGTAAGAATTATAATCAGAATTTCTTTTATTGAAATATCAACTAACACCTATTTTGCTAAATGTACAGTTTCTGAACTGTCAGTATCAACCATAAACTCTGGAGGTGAAATTTACCTCATTCCCTCCTGACATCTCCATAGATTAAGATTTTAGGGGCCAGATATTCAAAAGTCAGCACTGGCACTAATGTTTTTTTGCCCTTGCCAGTGGGATTTGCATCCCTTTTTGGGGTGGGTCTATATCCAAGAGGCCCCAGTAGCACAGGCTAAACTCATTAGTGCCTGAGCACTAACATAATTCTAAGCTCATGCAAATGTGGGTCCCTTCTTACATATGGATGCAGTGGCAATTTCAAAGGTTTGGGGTGGCAGTAAATGACACCCAAAGTGGTGCTATGTACTGCCTCTGAAAACCTGATCTTAACAGAGTGCTAACCCCATAACCCCACCTCACCAATGACAGGATGGCTGTACTGCAGTCAACCAGCTCTAATCGCTGGCACACTAATGAGGTTGTGTTCTGTGGTGACCAGGGGCACCCCTACCCCCCCAATCACCCATCCTGGTTGTTATAAACATTTCTGTGGTGTCCAGTGGCCCCCCCAACCCCCCTGTTCACCATCCTGGTTCTTATACATCTTTCTCTGATGTGTAGTGGCACTCCTCACACACCATCCGATCACCTGTTCCTATTCTTATCAACCTTTCCCTGGTGTCTAGAGGCACTCCCACCCTGATCACACATCCTGGGTTTTATAAATCTTTCCCTGGTGTCTAATGGCACCTGCACCCTCCGATCACCCGTCCAGATTCTTATCAAGCATTTTCTGGTGTCTAGGAGCACCTCCCACCCTCTGATCACCCATCCCAGTTAGTGTAAATGTTCTCTGGTGTCTAGTAACATCCCTAACATCCAAGCACCCATCCCAGTACTTAGCAACTTTTCCCTGGTATTTACAGGCACACCCACCCACCAATCACCAGGCCCATGTATGCTATACTACCCTCATGTCCAGTGGTATCCCTACTCCCAGCTCCCACATGCCAGTCAACACATGAACTGGTAAATAGTGGTGGTCCATCGGCTCCCACCTGCACACTGAACACCATCCATCCAACCCACCCTCCCTTGCTAGCATGGCCAGGGGCATGCATTGAATCCTGATATGGCAACTGGTATAGCCCTCCTCTCCATCCTCAACCAGCTGCTGTATATGGTGCAGTGAATGTGCATACAGTATACTGTAAAGGGGACCATACATGTATTACTGCAGGGCAGCCAATGTGACATAAAAAGATACTCTATCCCCAAGATCCTTTAAAAAAGTTCAGTCAAGATCATTGAGATCTTCCATACAATCCTTCAGGCCTGCTGCATGATATATTTTATTCAGGAAACTGGAGTCACTGAAAAGTTTTTTAGTTTGTCCACTCTTGTCAGATAATGACAAAATACAGTTAAAGTGTCCACAATAAACTATGCCACTGCCCATACACAAGCAAGGTTGCATTGCCTTCATCATGTCTACTCTAGCTGATTTGATCTGAGGCACATAAACGTTTATTAACCATAGGTCACAAGAATTAATGGTAATATCTACTGTTAAAACTCTCCTAGGGACCAAATCAACCAGAGTTGATACCATCACTCATACTGAGGAGAATAATTATTCCCACCCTGAACACTCTGGTCTTCACCTATGGACACTAGGAATGGTCTAGAGAACAATTCTTTAGAAGCCCTTGAAATACTTATAGTCATATGGTAAAGTCATATTTCAAGTCTCTTAGAGTGGAAAAGGTGATAACCCTCTTTTTCACACTTTTAATACTGTTGACATTAATAGTATCAATCTGTAGTTTCAAACTAGCCATGCAAAAATGAGTAAACCACAGAAAGCAAGACATAATCATTTTTTAAACTGCCACCCCCTTTAACTTTCACTTTACTTCTTCTGGATGTACATGAATTAGAAGACCCTTCCTCATTATCAGTAGAATATTCCTGTTGTGAGGCAGTCAGAGAAGACACATCTGACTCCTCCTCTGTGTATCCCCAGGATTTATAATGTGAAAGAGCTACAAATTTATTTTCTAAAGGTATTTCTTGTGACTGACCACATTTTGCTTTAGGCTGTTCTCTGATGCTGCATCTTGGAGTGGCCATTTGAAATTGTTCTGCAACAGGGGTCGGGGGGACATTTTAGTATGAGAAGGGGGTCAGTAATCTCCATATCTTCCTATGGCATTGTGTCATTTGTACAGCATCTGTGGATTTGTCTGGGGAGTTTAATTGCTTGTTCTACAGATGTTTGTCCTTGCTTAGGACTCATAAATGCCTGTTCAGGATCAGTTGTCTCCCCGGTCTTTAGGTGAGAAATAGTGGCAGGATGAGGTCCAAAAACATTACCCATTTTCTGTGCTAGACATGACTATCTCAGATTTTGCTACTGTGCCGTGGAAACATAGTAGTCCTGTTCTGTTTGCTCAGTGGGATCTTCCCTGTTGTGGGTAACCCAGGGACAGTTTTTGTAAGAGTGTCCTTTATCCTCACACAGGTTGTAGTGTACTGGGTTTCTGCTGCTGATACCTGTGTAGCCAATTTCAGAGCACAAACAGCATTTTACCTGTTTACAGGCGCTATTAAGTTACAACCTGGACCCACATCTGAAACATAATTTTGACACCAGCATAGAAAATAAGGCCTTTGTCCCTCCCCAGAAAAAGCAGCTTGAAAGGTGGTTCAGTCCTGCTTCCATTTGTGAAAGGCATACCTTCATTTTCCAGCCTCCTTTCCATATGTTTTTGGAGTTCAGGATCGGATCAGGCACCCCAAAACCATTCATCTTGTTTTGATTCAACACAAAATATCTGTTATTCAAACCACCACATTTTTAAACAACACAGCAATTGTTTTGAAGGCTGGCTTTGTCAATGGGATTATGAAAAAAGGGGACCACAAGGGGGAAAACTTCACCTCCTGATATCTTACTAGGGGTTTTTGCAGTCCATTAGCAGTCTTAAAACTAATACAAAAAATAAAAGTCCTCTGTTGTATGAATTAGACCGGAGCTTTCTGTGGCCTGAAAACCTAAGCTTTCTCTTACTAAGTTCCAAGCTGCAAACACCTGGACCCAGTGTTCATCCATCCCACCATTGTATTTAAAGCAGCTCACGTTTCTTCTTATAGCATGCTAATCAGGTGTTTGAAACAGGCCTCATACATCGTCCCTTGCTGAACCTTCCCATAGGGCTGTGCTGAGGGTGAGCCTCCTGCACACCCATGTCTAGCTCCATGGTTTCACCTCTACCCACGGTACTGGGTCCTGGGGTACCGTTCCTGTTAAACACCTGTGGGAGCTGCTGGGGGGGGTCCTGTGCCTCATTTGTTAGGTGGATGGTACTTCTATATTTGGTTGACTCCACAGTATGTTGCTGATCAGGGAGTAGACCCCTTCTGTCCGTTTCAGGAATTTGCATAGTCAAGGTCTCTTGTTTAACTTCCCCTTTCCAGTTAACAGCAGGGTTCATATCAGTTACATTTAGTTTTAGGCTTTGTGAACTTTCATAAGCTGGTGGTAATAAACAGAAACAGTACTTGCCTTAGGGATTGACTGTGTATATGAAATAAGGGCTTCCCCAGGAACATGCATTGCCTCCTCATCTGATAAGCTAACTGTAACTTCAACAGCTCACACTCCAGATGACTATACGGGAGCCGGACAGCATCATTCTTCCCCACCTGCAGAGCATCTCTACCTCACACTACTCGAAGCCTCCTCTACTGTTAGTTCTGACTTTAACACAGACTTTTTCTTGCAGCTTGTTGCAAATGCTGATGTGGCAGTTTGCTTCCTCTGCTGCCAGGGGAATGGATCAGTGCTGTTAGCACTTTGCTTGCTTTCCTTGTCACTTTGGTTCCTTTTCCAAGACTTCAGGTGCTGGTTTGCTGTTTTGTATTGATTGCAGCAATCAGGTTTTCTTTCCAACCCACAGTCCCAGTCAGTTTATGAACAGGTATTGTAACAGAGATGTCATCCACATGAACAGTCAGTCCCACTGATGTGGCAGGCCTCTCAGGCTTTAATGTTTGGGCTACCAGTATGTTCACGATAGACACAGTCTCAAAATCTGAAAATGGAAGCTTTGCATTTGAAGTGTCCCTGGAATCAATTGCAGTCACAATGTTAACTGTGTGTTGCATTCATTGGGGGGGGTATTTTCATGCCTTGCATTACTGATGGAGTCTGATGAGGAAGTACCTATCCAGGTATGTCCCCAGCCTGATTATTTTGAAACTGTTGCTTGTGCACTCTCATTTTCTCCTCCTTTTCAGCTAATAAAGCTAGCCTATCAGGTATACTTTTGCTGTAAATATGCCACATCAATGCCTGCTTCAGCTGTAAGCTGTAGACTTGGTTCTAGTACCCGAACAGATGGGTTTTCCACATCCTCTACCTTACCATCACCAGAAAGTACAGATTTGGTTGCAGGGTTATCCACATGTTTCCCTACCGCCAAAGCATCCTCAATGCTCTAGGTGGGGAGGAAAGCAGTCTTTTCCACCCAGCCAGTCATGTCTCCACCCAGCTCCAACTAACTCTATGTATGGAATAAGAGTAGGGAAACTGTTTACAGATAAAATCAAAATACAATACAGAAAAGTAGACTGATTAACACAATAATGTAAGAAATACAATCATTATTTGTAAAGAGTCAAGGTACAGTGCAGTCACCGTCATCATGACAACAAGACAGGAATATATAAACAAGAAACAACAAAACAAAAAAAAAAAAGAAAGGACAGCACAATGGATTCAGATAATGAAAAGCAAAGTTCAAGACATTGCCCATGGAAAATATTGCCATCTACTATAATTTACATATGAGTTTCAGAGCAAATTCAGTCATAGCAAAAAGAGCCATCTGGTCCACCTAAATTTGTTGCAGGAGGACATATTTACATTTCACTTGCCAGATCATGAATTTGATACATGACAGAAAGATCAGAATGGTTGATCTGTCATGTTTTGGGAAGCAGGGAGTGAAGGTCTCCATCTGTAAGGATATCATAAGCGATCGTGGACCAAAAAGGTACCAAGCAATAAATGTGTAACAAAGACCAGAAGAAGCACATGTCTGGGCAGTCAAAAATAAATGGTTCATTATTTCAAGATAAGCAATATAGCTATTTCTGGGCAGAATCATTGTAAACTGCTTTTATGTTTCATATTATCTTTAATGCTGAAATGGCCATGACAGCATACAGTAGTTATACAGTTTCCAAGAACAAAACTGGAATTGTACAATCATTCAGATATTTCAGGGCACTGTTCTTGGTTGAAACAGGTATTCCAGGCATGACATCCACTGGGGCTGGAAAGAAAGAGTCACGAAAGTCTCTGCGTTGCTGACTCTCAGTATGTCCCATGAGATCTTCCTGGCTTTACTAATCTAAATAAATGGTTCCACAAAAGATGGCAATATGGCATTTTTCAAAAAAGGTAGGTCTTGCTCTTTGCCGTTCAGATTTTAATGGACCCATTCATGCACTAGCCCAGTCCAAACTGGGTTTTGTTCCAACAGAAAAACAACGTTTGATATTATTGTGAAAGAAAACACTTCAAAAAACAAATAAATAACAGGACGAATCATATTAAAACTACCTTTTCTAACGGAAGGTACAAGACCCTCTTTTTATGGGGTTCAGCCTGCTGCCCCAAAACAAATTTGAAACAATAAATGTAACAGCCTGGTCTCAAACTACTGAGGTACCAGAAACAATTGCACTGACATAAAGAAATAGTGGCAATAGAAAAGTTTTTAGTAAGCTAATTCTTTTCTTTTTTGGAAAATTGCTAATTTTTCCATCTTGCTGCCTTTGTGGTCCTATTTCAAGCAGCTGTTCCCACTTAAAATTGGTCAAATTATTAGGTCCAAAATACAGTCCTAAAATTTAATTGAGAAGGAAGAAACTTGAATTCCTTTTTCCTTCAGTGTCTGGAGGAATCGTTACATGTTTCCCAATAGTTACCCCACAGCATTTGTTTATTTGTGAACCTGCCAAATTAGAGCTGTCAGTCTGAAGATTTACAATATTAATACTATAATTTACATCTGCAGTAAAAAAGACACACACCATCCGCATAAGCCAAAATTTTAACATCTGAGTGAAACACTGGATTCTGAATATCATGAATGTCCAGGTTTAAACTAATAGCCCTTAAAATTGGATCCAAAGTCAGGATAGGCAAAACTGGTCTCAAAGTGTACCCTTGTCAGATACCCCTCTTGATCATTATGCAGCTACATAACCACCCATTTACATTCAGAATTAGGGGAATGATAGCATTTAGAAGCTGAATCCAACTTATGAATTCCCTTGGGAAACCATATTTGTGCAATACTAGAAATATAAACGCATGAGATACTCTGTCATATGCCTTTTCCCTGGTGTCCTGGCTAACATTCTCATATGAAAAAAAGGTCTAAGCAACCCAAGAACAGGACACACCTGGGAACAAACTGTCACTGCTCATTGTACCTTTGTTGGTAAAAAAATTCTAAATAAATGAATATTTTCTGCTGGTCAAGAGGTGGGGAAATACAAGCACAGCTAGAGCCCTGAACAATGGATGGGGAGAAGAAGTATCCATCTAGGTCTGCCCAACTCTCCAGATGTTCTCATTTTTATGGGAAAACCAAAGTTATCCATAGAAATCCACTGTCATCTTTGCCCTGTCCCTGAACTTTGTCCACAACAACTCCATCCATGGTTTGTTCATGATGCAAGTACAAAATTGTCCATGGCTGATGAATACACACAAATGCCTGGAAAAAACACAGAATCAAGAGACTAAGTGGGAAAAAAAGATTGTGAGGAAATAACATTTTAACTTATTTCAGGTAGCAGCATAATTGTCCATGAACTAAATATGTTTTTAGTGATTATGCTTGATAATAATTTTTATGGTTTGGCTTTTAATTCTTATAGTAATCAAATGTATTCATTTTCAATTCTGTTTAGATTATGTCATCAACTGTATCCTTGTTAAAATATGAACATTGTTTTTATCACAATAGTTGCATCATTTAAACAACATGTACTTATGGTATAGAGTCTGCTACTGTATATATTTCCTGTTGTCAGATTAGCCTAATAGGCCCTTTACAGGGGCCATACAGCAGTGTTAGAGGTATCATCCTCTACTGTGAAGATAATCTTGAAGATACTCTCTTGATAGCTTTTATTTCTAGATCAACTCTTTTTTAAGTTTGTCATGTGCACAAGTGCAGACGAACTTGTTGATATTAGAGTTGCTATAAAGGGGTATGGGGTGTCCACTGGAGGGCTCTGTTCATGGAGCAGGTCTGTAGCAGGCAAATCAGTAGGCAGGCTGTTTATGACACACTTTCTGGTTTAGGGACAGAGTCAGCAAAGATTTCAATGGACAGAGATGAACCAACAGTGGCACGACTCGTCACTTGATATTAACATAATCGCCATTCTCTGTCATCAGCTGAGAGCTGTTGTAGAATGTGGATTACACCTACATTAGAATTCTGACAGTATCCTAGGAGGTAAACTCCCAAATAAAAGCCCCCGATTCCTGTCATTTTCTGAGAGCTGTTATCAAATTGTACGATTACGTTCGTAAGCAAAATGCATCGCAAAATGGCATTTGCCTCGTCCTGGTAAAAGCAAAAGCTCAAGGTTATGGCACCTTTTTAAAGTTGATCCATTTTTCCCCCATTTGACACATAAAAAGAGAGAGTCAGTATCCTGTGTGAACAAATATCTTGGTTAAACAATTTCCCCTTTCCCTTTCTGACACCGGGATGCCCAATCCCAGTGTCAGATTCAGACCCCCACAAACCCGTCCATAACCCTTGCTTACATTGGGGTGCCCAATCCCTGTGTTGACATCCCCCCACTATTGTGGCACACTGGGAGCCCGCTCTAGTGTGCCTAAATTAACTTTTCCCTCTAACTGAAGAAAACCATCCTCACAGTCTTTTTTATTAACCTGTAAAAAAGAAAATGGCCCTCATTGTCTCTCCCTGTCTCCCTTCCCCATCCCCACCCTTCAGCTGTGCATCCACTTCCCTGAAGCCCTGCCATACCCCACACTTACTTTTGGAGGACAAGTGCTTTTATCTGCTGTGGATTGGGTCACATCTGCATTCTTCAAAGCAGAACTGCAAACTGAAGAAATGAAGCTCAGCCGTATAATGGAACTCAACGGTGGGGGGGGGTCAACTTAGGTTGATATCTTAGCCATTTTTAGGAAATGTTGCCCCAAATTTTCAACATGGGGTTCTTGGGACCCTATCACATGAACACTGTCACTGTCATTTCATTTCTTGGTCCCAAAAGGTGATTTTATGGTCGCTGCGTGGAATCACCTTTTGGGACTGATTAACAAAATGACAGTGCCACTGTTCATGAGGTGGGGTCCCAAAAAGCCAATGCTGCAAATCTGGTGAACAAATTCCAAAAAATGACTGCTTATGAGAGTGTGTTGCACAGTATCTACACATGCTCATAACTTTGCCAGTTTTTAATATTTGCACTCCAGATTTTCAACAGTGCCATTTTTTCACATCTCTTTATGAACTGTACAGCTGTCATTTTTCATATCCTGCCCAAAATGTGTTTTTGCACCTGTGGCACAGAATGTCGTGGTTGCTGTGCAAAATCTACTTTTGGTATGGATTAACAATATCACAGTGCCACTGTTCATGAGGGGAGGTCCAAAAAGCCGATTTTGAAAATTTAGTGAAAATATTCCAAAACATGACCATGCTACAGGTGTGCATTGCGCAGTTTTCATGCAGCTTGTAACTTCATCAATTTTTCATATTTTCACTCCAGATTTTCAACATTGCCCTTTTTTTACACTTCTCCATGAACAGTACAGCTGTCATTTTCCACATCCTGGCCAAAATGTGTGTTCTCACCTGTGGCACTGAATGGCGCAGTCACTGCATGAGATCACCTTTTGGGATTGAATAATGAAATGATAGCTCCACTGTTCATGAGGTGGAGTCCTAAAAATCCCATGTTGAAAATGTGTAGTGAAGATGTCAACCAACACCTTGGGAATTAGGGTTTCCAACTGTAATGCCCTCCCCACCCTGTAGAGACTGACAGGTGTTGGGTGTGTGCCTTGGGATCGTCAGCCATAATGTTCACACCGTTCCACTCCACCCCCATCCTGCAGCCAATGATAGGCATCAGGGTATGCCTTGGAGTCTTTGGCCCTAACATTCACCCCATTTTCCTATACTGCACTCATCTCAGCTTATTTCATTACGGAAAGGGGGTGAGAGTTAGGTCCAAAGACCCCAAGACACACCATTATTCCTGACAGTGTCTGCAGGGTGGGGGAGGACTAGCATGGACATTATGGGTGATGACCCAAAGGGACACCCCAAATGCCTGTCAGTCTGTGCAGGGTGGGGGTGGGGTGTTAGGGTTGGAAACCCTAATGCCTTATTAAAGAAATAAATCAGGTAGGTATGGTTGACATCATCTACCTTGATTTCAGCAAAGCCCTTGACAATGTACAACATAGATGGCTGATTAACAAGATGGGTTGTCTGGCCACAGGGCACAAGCTGATAAACTGGGTTAGAAACTGGCTGACAGACAGGAGGCAGATGGTGGTGGTAATGGGATCCAATCTGGGGAGAGGGGGGTGACCAGTGGGGTATTTCAGGGATCAGTCATGGGACCAGTCCTGTTCAATGTCTTTATTACAGACACTGTGGAAGGGCTAGAAGGGAAGGTCTGTCTGCCTGTTTGAAGATGACACCAACATCTGTAACAGAGAGAATACTCCTGAAGAGGTGGAGAAAATGAGCATGGACATCGAGAGGCTTGAAAAATGGTCTAAGGAGTTGCAACTGAAGTTCCATGAAAAGAAGCACAAATAATGCACCTGAAAAGAGGGAAACCTGGAGAGAGTTATAGGATGGGGGAAGGTGCTGATGATCATGAAGGAAAAAAGGGACCTAGGAGGTATCAGTTCTGATGACCTACAGGTGTCAAAGCAGAGCACAAATGTTGCATGGACAGCCAGTGGCATGCTGGGCTGTATAGGCAGATGTATCACTAGCAGAAGGCATGAGGTGGTGATGCCATTGTATAATGCACTAATGAGGCCTCACCTACAGTACTGTGTGCAATTCTGGAGGCCGCAAATGCACAAGGACATTGACAGGGTGGAGGCAGTCCACAGAAAGGCAAGCAAGATGGTACTTGGCTTGCAACACAGAACATATCAGGAAAGATTAAAAGGACCTCAATATGTACTTATTGGAGGAAAGGAGGGAGCAGGGGAACATAATAGATACATTCAAGTACCTCAAGGGCATAAATAAGATGCAGAGGCAGACAGCTTCCAATGCATCAAACATTTGGCATTGACAAATGCTTGTTTTTTAGCCTGAAAAAAAGAAAACTGTCCAGTATTCTCCACTATGTAACACCCCTCCCCCAAACAGTATACAGACACTAGGGGTATCCAATCCCCTGTGTCCTCAACTGTCCATCCATTATTGTCTGCTGTGTAAACCCCCCAAATAGTATACAGATACTTGGGTGCCCAATCCCCCAGTGTCCTCATCTGTTCAGCAAACTCCCTGAAAAAAAGAAAACTGTCCCTCATCATTTTCTTCCTGTAAAGAAAAAAACATCCACCATTGTCTGTTGCATTGTTACCCAACCCCCACTCTCCCATCCAGGACCCACCACCCCAAACACCCCCTACCCCATACTTACCTACCAGAGGTCTTTCACCATAATCTTCTTTGGACTGCAGGCACATCTTCACTCTTCAAAGCCCAACCATAAACTGAGGTAAGCGCTTCAATGTATTTCTGTGGGGTTTTCGGCATCAGTGTATTTCAGTGGGGTTTTCAGCTTAGTGGCATAACTTGGCCATTTTTAAATATTTTTTCCCCACATTTTTAACATATGTTTTCTCTGACCCCACCTCACGAAATAACTTCACCGAAACAATTTTCAAACCTCCTCTCTTCCTCCCCATGACACCAGTGCACACAATAAACATTCGGCATTGACAAATGCTTGTTTAGTTTATGCCATCTCTTTGTCAGCTAATCATAATATGTCCAAAACCCTGCAAGGATAGTTTTAATTCTGAAAATAAATAATGCAGTCTCTTATTGGAGCTGTAAATGCCAGCTACCTAGTGTATCTTTCTTTAAAGTAAAACAAATGAAAAAAAGCTTCACAAATATATTTAAGCTGTAGTCCTAGAATCTTTAGTTTATCAATAGACCATATTAATTGTTAAACTGTTTTCATTTCATTTGACTACTGATCTTGGTCAAAGTTGCAATATAATTATTTTTATCTCCATGGATTATGGTTTTTCCCAATATGTTTTCTGAATGTTATGGACATACCATGATCAACCATAGTTCATTCTTATTTGACCATGGTTTTCCCATTGTCAGAACAGAATGGGATACCAACCACACTTGCGTAATTTATTTTGCATACCAGGATGCCAAATTTCACACTTTAAACTAATGTATATAATCACAAGCTTTGTGCACTTTTCAAAGAAAACATAAGGTTTACACAAGGCAATTAATTATTAGAACATACAAAATGAATATGAGTACTCACTACATCTTAAAAGAGTTTAATTTTATGCCAATATAAATAGCAATTAGGTATTTTTTTCAGTTATATGAAGGGGACTTCATCAGGCATGCATACATAAATGAATATGAGAATACCTGAAAGGTATCTAAATATAATAAGTGGTGACCTTTCTTAAATCATGTTTGAGTTCTGTCAAAGGCCATAACTGGGGATGACATCACACCTAGCTATTATGGCATTTCAAGGTGAAATTGTTTAACTGGTCGGTGGTAGTGCAAACTTGCAGGCAAACATCCTATTATTTTTGCTCTTGCTTACTCTCTCTTAGGTAGGAATTAGTTTGTTTATAACATTTGTTTGAAAAAGAAGTTAAGATCTCGAAAGAGCTTTTTGTAAATTTTTACTTGCTTTCCTTATACAACTTAAGTGCTGAATCCCTTGGACACACTTGTGTTCCCTCTTCAGACAGGCAGTGTTTCTTTTCAAAATAAAAGATTAGCAGAGAAAAGAGCTTCTGATTTTAAACATTGAGACATGGCATTTTACTGTCCACTCCTCTAAACTCAGTCTGTGATTCTTCTGGTTGGTAACAGCAATCCTACACCCTTCCCTCCATACATCTCAAAACGATTAACAAGGACACTACAACTCCCTGCACCAGTTATATAAAAAAAACACTTATAAAACATAGACATGTCTGCCAGTGTGTTTCTTGTTTTCTCACACCTTCGGTGTGTAATGACCTCATAAACCTCTTCAGCTTCACACCTGATGTTTATGGGTCATCACACACCTCAGGTATGTAAAATATCCGCATAACATGCACCTGCCTATGCATTATTCTACATATTGTATACTAACTGGTGACCTCCTTTTTCACACTGATGGCCAGTGTGATCAAATGCCATAACAACTGAGTATAACATACCCAGTTATTACAGCATTTAGCATGCGCTTGCTTAATTTTCCCTGTTGGGAAACTTGATTTTTGTACTCATGCCCCTGCACCAGTTATTATAAAACATAAAACATATGTGACTCTGTGCTTATGAAGTTTTGTTTACACATCCTCAGTGTGTGATGTCCACATAAACTTCTCAAGTTTCGCTCTTGAGGTTTATGGGGGAGGTGATGGGATCTGAAGTGGTGGAGGGATTCAAGAGGGCATGGGACAGACATATGGGGTTGGGAGGAGGGTGGACAGCTAAAAGCCAGATCGGTCAGTGTGGTCCTTTTCTGCCATAACATTTCTGTGATTCTGTGATTCTGTGATGGGTCATCAAAAACTTCATAACACACATTTGCCTATGCATATTCTCTGTATACATATATATTCATAACCTTGCTTGAAAAATTAAATTACTTGAGTGGTATGAAAATTTGTTGTATAATGTACGAAATATTTGAAGTTAACAACTGTGGATAACCTTGGATGACCATGGTCAACTTGAATATTCCTCAAACCATATTGAACATAGTCACCCATGGTCTGTCCCTGTGCCATTTATCATCGGTGGTTCTCTATGGATAACTATGGTAAAAATCATGGACAGACCTTGAATGACCATGGTAGCCGACCATGTTTAACCATTGTTAATCCATGTACAACCATGACTTATCTGTGATTCTATGAGTGGGGTGTTGATAGTGAGTAAAGCCCAGCATAGGAATGGAATGATTACCCATGGTTGACAGGGTTTGTATATGATGGAAGAAGGGTGGTACTAGGTGAAAAGAATGAGAAACAAATGGTGTGGACAAGAAGAGAGAAGGAAAATCAGCACCAGCTAAAACATTGACCAGCAATAATGGTGAGTGTTACTAATGGCAAAACTGCCAGCATAATAAAGCAACCCACCACATAAGACAACAAGCAGAAAGAGGGGAATGCTACCAGGAGGGGGAGGTAAGAGGGGCCAGATTTATTAAACTGACTTGGGGGGTGCAACTTGCAGAAGGGGACAAACTCAGGAGGGTGCAGATGAACTATCACCCCGGAGAGATGCAACTCATGGAGGGGGACAAAGCCAGGAAGCCATGGCAAACAAGAAAGAAAAAAAAACAAAATAGCACAGTGAGACTCAAACTTGAGTCAACTGATGTAGAAACACCAGCCACAGACTGTGACTCTAACCTCTAAGCCACAGTACCAGGAGAGTGAAGCAGCATACTGCTGGGAAGTTACAGTGCTCTGCATCGCTCAATGATATTACTTACATCACTGACATACCGTGTGCTATAATTACCACTTCGCTGAAAATAACATGCTGTTTTTCCTTGGTTGTTATTGCCTCACTGTTATTGCTTTGTTCTTTTCTCCTGACACCAAAGAGGATCTAGTCCCTGCTGATGGTTAAAATAGGTTAGGAGGTAGGAGTAACCGGAGAAGGGTATTTCTGCAAATTTGTACTGCTGAATGCTCATGCATCCCTTCCCCTATGCTCTGGGGATTGCTTAAGGCTGTGACATATTCTAGGCATGCAAGTTGACATCACTGGCTACACCATGGGGCATCACTGATGATGGAATGACCAGCCATTGAAGGGATGAGTACATATGTAAGTCATCATTCTGCACCAGGGACCCTGTGGAATGACCCATTTAGAATGTAGGGTGCTTGTTCTCTATATCTTTCTAAACCAGCAATCAATTCTATTCCATACAGTACTATAAATATCATTACATTTCCCTTGAGATGTTTCCTGGAATTAAACTAACATGACATTGTTGGCATGACATTGCTACCTTCTGCCTTATGTTTGACTTCTTTCTCAATTATATTTCAAGGCCATGCTCTATGCTGATGACTAGGTATTATTTCATAGTGCCAAGTCACTAGCAAACTTCTCTTCCCAGCTAACTCACAGCTATGAATCAGCACACAACTGGTTCCTAGGAAACAGGCTACTGGTAAATGTCAATAAAACTAAAACCATGCTCCTGGGGTCAAAACTAAAGTTAACCAATCTGACAGCCAACTTCACTCTTCTAACTATTCTAGATCTAGATGGCATGCCACTCTAGGATGTGACTAATTTCAGATATCTGGGTGTCACCCTGAATCCCTCCCTAACATTCTTGGTACACATTAACACCACTACACAACTGAGTAAACCAGAAATTGGATATAGACTACCACCTTCATCATCTGACTCAAGCAGCCAGACTTAACATAGCTCAAGGAAACCTCCTCCCTGCCCTTGACTACTGTGCACCAATTTACACCCAAACCTCTGCTAAACTAATCACTAGACTTACCATCACCTAGAACAGTATCTGCAAATTTTACCAAATGGCTCCTTATACCACTCACCACTGCTCCCTTTACCAGGCACTGAGATGGCTCCCCTTCCAGTCACAATGCAACTACTTTCTCAGATTTTATAGTGGACAAAGCCATCAAGGACAGTGATCTCTCCCCTTATTCCTCCCTTCTCAACAAGAGACATTGCCCCCACCTCCTAAGAAGCTCCAGCATCACTCCACTGGAAGTCTCCAGAATATCCACAAAGCAGGGTAGTACAGCTTTCTTTGTCATAGCACTCAAGTAATGGAATAATCTCTCTGTCTCCCTCCACTGTCGTGACTTACACACGTCTTTTAAGACTCACTATAAAACCTCCTTAGAGGCTGGAGCAAAGTGTACTTGTACCCCAGGGTGACTCTAATCATATGACTTTTGGTTCATTAATTGCTGCTCAATCACTGCCTAATTGAAACTGTACATTATGTTAATGTGTGTCATCTTTATGTTGTAACTGTAACTGTACTTTCACTTGTACCCTATTGTACCTGTTTTATGTAACTGAAACTGTAATGTTTGATTATCCTATTGTATGTACCAACTGTATGGCCCGGGTCGCGCCTGAAAACGGTCCAATGGATCAGTGCGCCTTCCCAGGAAACAAACACATAAATAAAAAAAGAAATAAATTAGGAGTTTATTTTAATTATTCAAAATTGTATTTGTTCATTGTCATGCTGTGTTATTTTTATGTCGATTTTTTTGATATTTTTGATATGAGATCAAAAACCTCAAAGCTGCCAGTTTCATGTCTGTTACATTTTTGCATCAAATACATTTTCATTGAAAGAAATATATTTTCATGGAAACCCATGTACACACACTAAAATAAACATATAAAAATTAAAAAGAATATATCTTCACTGAGACCACTACATGTTTATTGAAACCATTAGAGATCTACACACACCAGTGCATATTTACTGCAAAAAGTATATAGGCTTGTTGGAAACAACATAGAAACATAGAAACATAGAAGTTGACGGCAGATAAGGACCGCAAGGCCCATCCAGTCTGCCCATTTCTTTTTCTACCTTATAAATGTGCCATCGGCCTTTGCTCTGTCAGTGACCTATCTATTCATAGTCATTTGTATTGCTCCCTTATGCCTATCCCATGCCTGTTTGAAGCCCTGCACTGTATTCATAGCCACCACTTCTTGTGGTAAGCTATTCCATGCATCTACCACCCTTTCTGTGAAAAAGAATTTCCTCACATTCCCCCTTAATCGGCCTCCTTCTAATCTCATGCTGTGTCCTCTTGTCCTGCTATTTTTCTTATATTTAAACATGTTAGACTCTTTCACCTTGTTTATGCCCTTAAGGTGTTTGAATGTCTCGATCATATCACCTCTCTCCCTCCTTTGCTCAAGGGTATACATATTGAGCTCCTTAATCTGTCCTCATATGTCTTCTGATGCAGTCCCTGCACCATTTTGGTTGCCCTTCTCTGGACTGCCTCAATTTGGTTAATGTCCTTGTGAAGGTGTGGCCTCCAATACTGCACACAGTACTCCAGATGGGGCCTAACCAATGTCTTGTACAGAGGGATTATTACCTCCCTCTTACGACTTGTGATACCCCTACTAATACACCCTAACACCCCCCTAGCCTTACCTACTGCTTTAGAGGTCTGCTTGGATGATTTTAGGTCATCAGTGATGATGATGCCCAAGTCTCTTTCTTCCTTTGTGACTGCTAGCAACTCCCCTCCCAGCCTATAAGTGGCTTCAGGATTTCTCTTCCCTATGTGCATGATTTTGCACTTCTTTGCATTAAATCCCAGTTGCCACTCTTCTGACCATTTTGCTAGTTTATCCAGATCTCTTCTCATTCTGCCCACCCCATCTGGATCATCTACTCTGTTGCAGATCTTGGTGTCATCTGCAATCAGACAAGCCTTACCCTCTAGTCCATCTGCGAGGTCACTAATGAAGATGTTGAATAGGACTGGCCCCAGGACTGATCCCTGAGGTACCCCACTTGTGACTTGCATCTCTTCTGACTGTATACCATTTACCACCACTCTCTGTTTTCTGCCAGTCAACCAGTTTGCCACCCAGTTGACCAACTTCTGACCACCCAGGCCTACCTAACTTATTTATCAATCTTCTATGTGGAACAGTGTCAAAAGCTTTGCTGAAGTCAAGGTAGGCTACATCAACTGCCCCCCTTGGTCCACCACTCTGGTTACCCAGTCAAAGAAATCTATGAGATTAGTTTGACAGGACCTTCCTTTGTAAACCCATGCTGTCTTGGATCCTGTGCCCTATGGATTCCAGGTGTTGCACTATCCTTTCCTTAAGGAGTGCCTCCATAATCTTGCCCACTACTGAGGTAAGACTGACTGGTCTGTAGTTCCCGCCTCCTCCCTGCTACCACTCTTGTGGAGCGGGATCACATGAGCCCTTCTCCAGTCTTCTGGGACCTCTCCTGTGCTCAGAGACTCACTAAACAATTCTGCTAATGGCTCTGCTAGTTCCTCCTTTAGCTCCTTAAGTACCCTCTGATGTATGCCATCAGGTCCCATTGCCTTATCCACCCTGAGCTTAGCAAGCTCTTGTAAACCATATTTTGTAAACCAGTATGTTTTTACTCAAACTAATATATGCCTACTGGCATCTATACATATTGTCTCACACCGATGCATTTTAACTCAAACTGACACATGCCAACTCTAAACAGTATAAGTGAACCTATATCAATATCAGTATATTTACATTTAAACTAATTGATCAAAGTAGGAGATGAAAAACTAGAATACGTTGAAAAATGGGTGTACCTTGGAGGCCTCGTATCGAAGAATGAAAAATGTGAGGATGACATAAAAAGAAGAATCAGACTAGCTGCTACTGCTTTTGGAAAATTTCACTAGATATGGAGGGCTAAAGACATCATAAGAACAAAAATTAGAGTGTATGAGGCAACTGTTGTTCTGGTACTGTTATATGGGTCAGAATGCTGGAGCATGAGGAAAACTGACAAAAGTAAAATACTGAGTGTACAAATTAGTTGACTAAGGGGAATACTGGGTGTCTCAAGAATGCAAAAAATAAAGAATGGGATAATAAGGAAGCAGCTTGGACAGGAAACAACTCTGCTACACAAGATTCCAGAAAGACTACTGTGATGGTTCAGGAATGTATCGAGAATGGAAACAGAATACCACTCATGTCAATGCATACAGAAGTACGTGAAATAAAGCTTAGGGAAAGACCACAATTATGCTGGATAGATTCCATCAAGAATGACTTGCAGCAGTTAATGTATGAAAGAGGAGCAAAGCCGTGGAGCTGATGCAAGACAGAAAGTGGTGGAGAGACTTCATTCAGCCCCTCATTACTGACTGAACTGACAGATGGGAATATAAGCTATATACCTCATATATGTACTATACCTACAGTAATTTTATGTAAAAAATTAATGTTCACCCAACCAGTATAGCTGACTCTGAACCAATTTGTCTCAGTCGTAAATAGGAATGGGTGAAGTGGCTGAAATTCACTTTGCTAATTAATTCACAAATTCTGCAGAATTCACAAAGTGCAAATTCACCAAATTAATGAGATGTTGACTGGTGAAGTTACTGTTTTTTGGTGAATTGACCAAAATTTATTCATAAAGTAATCACTTCACCCCCAAAAATGGCAACTTTGTGGTAAATTCCTAGGGTCTGCAAAATCTTCATGAAGCCTTGCAGTCACTTCTCCAGCGAAATTTACATTTGTAACCCCTCTAGTCCTAAACAGTACATAGTCACACACACCAGTATAATTGTGTGTCATTACTGGAATTGTTTCCTGTACTACACCTCATAGAGGTCTTACTCTGAGCATTGAAAGGACTTGGATGTTGTGGATAACCACACAACATCCAATGCCTGCCACCTGCAAATCAGGGGTGGTAAGGGTGGTCTTACTACAAGGTGGCAGACTGGACAGCAGACAGAAAAATTCTCGGAGTCTTATAAACAGGTGGTGCTCACTCATTCCTCTAATAAACTCATAAAAAACTATATTATCTGCCACGCATAATGTAATTCTTGTTGTTGTATATCGGTCATATTCGTCATGACTCATCTTATAAAGAATGCATCACCAAGAATACTGACATTTATACATTTTATTTTTAAATTTATATCCTCAAACTCCCTACAGACAAGTCTTGGTCTGGGAGCCCATTCTTAATGTTTGTAAACACCTTGCCTCAAAAAGTTAAGTCTTGCAATGGTACCACTTCTCCAGTGATGATAAACACTCCCAAAGTAATTAAACCCCTTTCCCACTCATTCCCTGATCCCTCCCCTGCTCCCCTTGCCCAATCTGACTACTTTCCTCACAAAAATAATGATCCCTTGTCTATTCCTCTGGTCCCAATCCCTCCCCTCAGTCCTTGTCTGCTGAACCTGGTCATCATTAAAAACAAATAAGTTTCCGTGCCCTTGTCACTGGGTCCCCGATTCCTCTGCTATCTGTCTCAGTCTAACAAAACATGAACAATTTCCCTTTTCCATGTGTGTTGGCTACTTGCTCCTTCTCCCACTGCCTTGCTCAATGCCTGAAAACATATTCAGTTGTCCAGTGCCACCCATCCCTCTATCTATTCCAAATACTCCAGGGCATTCAGTGGCACCTCCATTCCAGTGTAGAATAATTCACATGAACCACCACGGCCCTCCTCACACCTCCATGAATAGGAATGGAAAGGTCTGTTTAAGTTATGTTATTATATGTAGTTTTTGACTAGGAAAGGCACACTGAGCTGTGACAACTAGTTTCCAGGTGTGTCCTTAGCAGTGGGTTACATGTACATGTGAACAAAAAGTATGTTAGCAATACATGATATACTGTAACAATATTGTGGTAGTTATTCTTGTGTTTCTGAAACACTTTCAGTTTCATACATGTGAATGCACTGAAATTCCCCAGGCTCACAGATTCTATTGTAATCAGCTAATGCATTATTTATAGAGAATGCTATGAGAGGACCGGCTCGGTGGTGCTAAGGGCTGAGGCACTGGGTGCCTCACCTGCTGCCAAGCTGGTGACCCAGTTTGGGAGTGGCCCAAGGTAGCTCGGGAGCTGGTTAGGGGGTAAGGATTGATTGTCTAGTGGCAGCTCTCCTCATTTATGGAAGTGAGAGAGCATGCAATAAAGCTTGTCTGCCAACCAGCAGAGACTGGGTGGTGCAGCACGCAGTCACCAGTCGGAAGCAGTAAGCAGATGCTGAAACATGCAATATTTTTGCACTCTGCCTGGGCATCATAGCACATTCACCTGTCTCGATCTGGAGGGTGAAAAATCAGAGGAAAATCCTGCTGGAAACAGGATGACTCCCGCGACCTGCAGGCCCTGCACTACCTATCAGGACTGACTCACTCATGAGGTAAAAAGTAGTGTAATGTCCCAGGAATGGCAGGTGATGAGGCTGAAGGTCTAGAGCTGAAGTTGGTCACCAGAGGCAGTTAAAGTGATTAAAACCTATGTGGAAGAAAATGAAGTGTTATGAGAGAAAACTGTGGCACATTTCAGAAAAATGCTTTCAGTGTCCTCTATCAATGCATGCATACAGTAGTAACATAGTATTGTGATGATAGAATGAGCTTTGTATCCATGGTGTCTTCCCCTTCTGCCAACAAAAGTGACTACATATACCCAATTGCTGTATGGGCTCACATCCAAGTTCATCAGCTGGCTGCAATTAAGCCCCTACTGTACTTATGCTGCATTACCTTCAATACCATTTGCATTAAAGAATCTGCATTGTCCTACTTTAAAAGCCTGAACAGTGCTAGCTTTCACATCCTCACAAAGGGTAGCCGCCTATTCCTCATACCGAATACTCTCTGGGTGAAGTAATGTTTTCTCATGCTTCCCTTGTTCTGCTCCCTTTCAGTTTGAGTGAATGCCTTCTAGTTCTATTTCACTATCTTAATCAGCTGTGTATACTCCACCCTGTCTATCCCTTCTAGTGTTTGGAAAACCAGACTGAATAAATCATGTCTATTTCCCCTCATGGCTCAAGCCTCCTAAGTCATAAATCAGCTTGATGACCCTGTCCTGGACTCTCTCAATCTCTTAAATGTCCTTTCTGTTCTGCTGTGACCAGAACGGGATGCAACACTCCCAAGTGTGGTTGAACTTTAGAACCATGGAAACATAGAATTTGATGGTAAATTTGGACCACTTGGCCTACCCAGTCTGCCCATTTTTCCCTACTTACAGTATCACTGCAAACCCTACTTGATCTAAGGCTCTTTATTTTATTTATTTAGTTTTTGTTAACTGGGTAGGTGCACTAGCCATAACAATGACTATTTTCAGGCACGACCCAGGAGGGTACAGAACAAAACATCAAGAAACAATTACTGTACATAATAGACAATTGTCAAGTAGATGACTACAGTGCCATCAGGAGAAATAGACAACAATTAAGCTAAAAAGATAACAGTGTAAAAAATTTAGTAAACAATATACTAGACGTGATGGATTAAATCAACAGCTTGGATCACATAGCAGCAATAGGGGAGGATAGTACAATAATGAATGTAACACTATAGAAGTCAATACAGGATATATTAAATTTTAGGGGAAATGGATGACGGAGAAGAGGGTGGGATAGAGCAGAAATTGGAAATAGATAAGAGGTAAGCGTCAACAAGTAGTGAAAGTAGGACAAGTAGGTAGCAGGAAAGTGCTGGGCATTAAGTGGGGCAGTTAAGAAACTGGCAAGGGGGTGCTGAGGCTTGGGAGAAAAGCATGCAAACTTGGGAGGTTTCAAACAGGAACATGAACAGAAGTGGCAAGATGGTTACGTAGTACTTTTTAAAAAGAGGAAAGGGATGAAGCTTGGCATATAGTTAGTGGGAGGGAGTTCCAGTATTGGGAAGTGTGACAGGCAAAAGCTCTCACACCTCTGGAGGTATTGTGTCTAGGGATGCATACAGGGGCATTGTCCACCGAGCGTAAGCCATAGTTGGAGGTCTGGTTTAGGAAGAGACCCGCCAAGGGCTTATGTATTTGTGATCTGATAATGTTATTGATGACAGAGCCATATGCATAGAACCTGGACGCATGAGGAGGAAGCCATCCCAGATCAGAATAAAGGAGGCAGTGGTGTTTCAGTCGATGGGAGGAGCATGCATAGTGACAGATGTTGTTGTAGGTAACATCCCACTTCCTAAGGTTCAATTTACATGCAAAGGCATAGGTTGCAACACCATAGGTGAGGAATGGAAGGAGTATACTATGCTCTATGGCAAGCCTAGCCAAAGGGGTGAGCACATAGCTGGTTCGGTAGGCAATACCAAGTTTCATGTTGACCAGCTTGCAGGTCTGTTGAATATGGAGATCAAAGTTTAGTGATAGGTCAAGCATGATGTCCAGATATTTAAATGAGTTTACCACCCTACAGATGTCCCACTTCAGGAGGAGATTTTAAATTTTGTTTGAGAGTGTTTGAGTTTGTTATTTGATCCAAATAGCATGGTTTGGGTCTTTAATTCATTTAATACAAGTTTATGGCTCAACAGCCACAGTTGTATTAGTTAAAAATCATGGGAAGAGTCATTGATTGATGTCCTCAATGCTTTCTGTACTATTGTACAGAACAATGTCATAAGCGTATAACAGGGAGGCAGTCTGCAGGAGGTTAGAGGTAATAATGTTTATACATATAGTGAAAAGCAGTGGTCCAAGCATGGAATCTTGTGGCACACCAATGTTTATAGTAGCTTTATCTGAGAGGGTAGAGTCAAGTTTAATAATTTGTGTCCTGTCCAATAGGTAGCTTCCAAACAACCTGACAACATTGTACAAAACGCCTAGTGATGTAAGGGTTGGTAAGAGGATGGAGTGGTCAACTAGGTCAAAAGCCTTTTTCACATCATTGAAAATGACCCCAGTGAGAAGACCATAGTCCATAGCCATTATGGCATCTGACGTAAATTTGAGTAGGGCAGTAGTGGTACTATGACCCTTATGGAAACCATGCTGTGCAGATGTTAAAAGGTTATTTTCCAAGAGAAAGTCAATAGTTTGTGTGGCTACAAGCTTCTCAAGAATTTTACTGAGAACTGATAAGATAGCTATGGGCCTGCAATTTGAGGGATCTTTACAGTCTTCCTTTTTGAAAACTGGGGTAATCCTAGCTACCTTCCATATGTCCTGGATATAACTTTTGCACAGGGAGAGTGTAAAAATCCTAGCTAGAGGAGCAGCAATGTAAGGGGCAGCAAGTTTTAGGAGCTTAGATTCTAAATTGTGAGACCCAGCAACAGTGAATTCAGAGATGTTGTTTAGCAGCCTTAGTACCTCATGGTTAGAGACTGATTTGAAAAAGAAATTTGGCCCTGAAGAAGCAGGCGGGGTGGCTATATTAGATTGGACAGGGAAAGAGGAGTTGTAATTAGTTAGGTCAGAAAATTGTGCATTGAAGAAGTTTGCGATGGTGTGGGGATTGATACAGTGGACCCCATTTAGTGACATGTCATTAGGGGTGGGGGCCGGATTTGAACCAAGAAAGAACTTGATGTGGGACCACAATTTTTGGGATCACCATAGGAGTTTGTTAATAGGTCTTTGCAATAGGTGCTTTTGGCCTGTTTGATTTCCTTTTTATAGGAATTTCACAGAGCCCTGTAGGTATTTAAGTCAACTGTTAGCCCAGTGCTTTGGTAATAGAGCCAGCTTTTGTCTCGCAGCCGTAGTTTGGAGAGTAGGTCAGATTTTAGCCAACCAGTAGGCCTGTTTTTTACCTGATGGGTAACAAGCTGACAGTGTTTATCCTGAAGTGCAAGAAAGTAGGTCAGGAAGAGATTTAGAGTAGTCTAAGCATCATTAGATTTAAAAAGGGGGGACCAATCGATAGTAGCGATGTCAAATAGGAAAGCCTGAGGGTCAAGGTGCACATAGTTATGGAAGGTGATGAAATGGGACTTAGACAGAGATGGCCTACCTTTACCCCAGATACAGAAGGTAGGAGAGTGGTCAGTGATGGTGTCGGCTAGTACGCCTGAGGAGATTATATGTTCTGGGTGGTTGGTCAGTATCCAGTCAAGCAATGTACTTGTGTTAGAGTGCACGGCAGTTCCAGTGGGGTCACCGATCAGCTGGTTCAGATTGTAGCTTTGTAGCATGGACAGGGATGTGGGTTGTGAGCTTCCCAGCCAATTTATATTAAGATCCCCTAGTATGAGAAATTAATTTCTCCCAAAAAGAAGTGAGTTTTGATCCAACAACTCATCTAGCCCTTTTAGGCCACTAGAGGGCAGGTTGTAGGCACATACAATGTGTAGTTTTTTGAAGCCGAGAGTGAGAAGGACATGTAATGCTTCACAGTGGGTTAGTGGAGCTGAGCTGATGGCAGTGAGATGAAGGAGATCTTTAAAGTAGACAGCTGTGCCACCCCCTCTTTTGGGGCAGACCTATCAAATTTCAGGAGACTATAAGATGGAAGGGTGCATAGTGAGTCGGGTGGAAGATTTGAGCCAGGTTTCAGTTAGGCAGATGATATCAGGCTTGTAGAGGAAGGTCCAGGATCCCAATTCGGCAAAGTTGTGCTCAAGGCTCCTGATGTTGTGATGCACCACAATAAGACCTTTGGCATTAGTAAAAGGACTGGGTACTATGTTGGCCAGACCAGGATTTAAGTGAACATCTCCTGAGAGCAATATGGCCAGTAGGAGGAGATACCAGAGCTTGTGGCGCAGGAAGGGGCATAGGCTATTTATAAGCAGGTGACAATTTTTTAGGGCATAGGCAACTGTATGGACCCAATCCCTATTTAATAGTAATGGAGTGGAGTCACAGTGGACAGTAGGCATCAGTAGAAGATTCGAGTAATGGTAATCATGTGGCATGAAAAGTGGGATAGCTGATGGTAGGTGGAGAAGAGGTAGCATGGGCACAAGAAAAAACAGCAGTATGTATTGGTTCATTATTATGCTGTTCTAAGGTTATGCAAGTATACCAGTGAAATCTGGAGATACCTAGAGGAATTGGGAAGGGGAGATAGGACTGCAGCTGGATCAGTCCTATAATCCTTAGAGTTGCTAAGATGTTAGAGCTAAAAGAACAATTCCCGAAATAAGATAAGAATCAGTTCTGCAGTTGAGCCAGAAACTGAATAGTTCAACTAGTAATAGAAGCAAAACAGGTAGAGAAGTACAGAGCAGGTACACACAGCGATTTCTAAAAAGACTCAGCTACCCTTTAGAAGGAACTGGAGGTGAGCAGGGTCAGAGTAAGCCAATAGGATAGGAGATCTCTAGGGAGGGTGGTAAGAGAGAGTATTTTTTTCTCCATTTATTCAATTTATTCAATATTTAAGGAGGCCTGTGCGGGGGGTGATGGGGCGGGACAAAAGTAGCTGAGTATAGCAAGAGAAAAGATAGAATAAAGCAGTTTAAAAGCAATGGCAAAAGGTGCACCAATCGTCTTGGTTTTGGGAAGCAGGCAGACCAATCAGAATCCACCTGCCAAAAACACCGCACCAATCAGAGGCCACCGAAGCATGTTGGCTCCAAAAGTTGAAATCAGTGGCTGCACCTGAGCAGCTGGGTCCACTTCTGAGGACTGTGAGGGTGGCAGTGGCTTGAAATTCCTGGCAGGCAGCGGCCAGTGAGACAGCCAAGTGCACCACCCTGCAGTAATTAAGCGCCGCTCAGGCGTGAGTCCCTGGGGAGCAAGAAGAGGAAACAGGCAATAAATATACAGCCAGGCAATGAGACAGAGGGGCGGACGGCTGGCAGCAGACCATCAGCAGGGGGGTGGGGTTGATTAGAATTTAACATAAGGTAAGAGCTTAGATTGCTGGGGGTAGGGTAGGCAAGAGACAGTAGGTAAGAGGAGGGCAGTAGACAGAGAGGTGGGAGCGAGCAAAGTGAAGGGGTAGGGTTTAAGATTGGGAAAAATGCAAAGAGCAAGATGGGAACAATAGCATGAAAAGAAATTAGAGAGAGCTTAGCGAGGGGGTGGGAGAGGAATACACAGGGAGTAGAGGTTCAGCAGAGATGCTGCAGAGACAGGCAGGGGGGAATAGGCATAGAGTAGGAGAAATTTAAACAAAAACAGCCAAATTAATTTGATCACACACAGATAAGGCTGGCAGGCTACACTAGCAGTCTATATCTAACAGAGCCGTACTGTAAACAACTAACAATCTCTGCATGACAGTTTTAAAACTAATAATCACAGTATCAGTCTTAGGCAAAATATAAAAAGGAGCTGAGTTTAATGAGAGAGAAAAGATAGAATAAAGCAGTTTAAAAGCAATGGTAAAAGGCGCACTAATCAACTTGGTCATGCGAAGAAGGCAGACCAATCAGAATACGCCTGCCAAAACGCCACACCAATCGGAGGCCACCAAAGCATGTTGGCTCTGAAAATTTAAATCAGTGGCTGTACATGAGGAGCTGGGTTCACTTCCAAGGACCGTGAGGGTGGCAGGGGCTTGAAATTCTTTGCGGGCTCACTTTCCTTTAAGATTCCCTTATCCCTCCCCTTCCTTTAAGATTCCCTTATGTTTATCCCATGCATTCTTGAACAATCCCCCTCCCACTGTTTTTGCCCCCAGCACTTCCTTAGGAAGGCTGTTCCAGAAATCCACCACTCTTTCTGTGAAAAAGTACTTCCTCACATCTCTCCCGAATCTACCCCTCAACCTTTATAGCATGTAACCTTGCTCTTGAGCACCTCTTTTTCTGAAAAATACTTCCCTCCTGTGCCTTATTTACCTGAAGTATTTAATGGTCTCTATCATATCCCCCTCTCTCTCCTCCCTTCCAGGGTGTACATATTGAGGTAATTTAGTCCCTCCTCATAGGGTTTTTAATGCAGACCCTGCACCATTTTAGTTGCTCTTCTCTGGGCCACCTCCATGCTCCTTAGGAGATGTGATCTCTAGAACTGAACACTGTACATTAGATGGGGGTCTTACCAGTAATCTATACAGAGGCATTACCACCTCCCTCTTTCTGCTGCTTATACTCCTCCTTATGTACCCCACCATCCCAACTCCCTTGTCACACTATCTGGCCACCTTTAAGTCATCAGGTATAATTAATCCCACATCTCTTTACTGCTTGGTAGCCACTCTGCCCATTTTGCACTCTGCTCCTGTTTTATTTGTGCTGAAGTGCATTATTTTGCACTTTTTCACATTGAAACCCAGTTGCCATAACCTTGACCACTCTTTGAGTTTTCCCAGGTCTCTGTTCATCCTTTCCATACTCCCCTTGAGTGTCCACTCTATTGTGGATTTTGGTGTCATCTGCAGAGAGGCAGACCTTCTCTTCCAGCTCCTTTGCAATGTCACTTATAAAGACATTAAAGAGGACCACTCCTAGCACTGGTCTCTGAAGCACCCTGCTGGTCACCCTCCCTTCCTCTGTGTGAACTCCATTTACCACCACACTCTGTCACCTATCCACTAACCAATTTCTTAACAAGTTTACTGCCTTTGAACCCACTCCTAAGCTTCACAGCTTGCTTACTAGTCTTCAATGTGGAATGGTGTTGAACGCCTTACTGAAATCTAGGTAGTCCACTGCTCCACCCTGGACTAATTCCTTGGTCACCTAATGTTTGCAGGTCCCTGTGTTGTGCATCCCCCTGCTTTACTGTGTCCACTCTTCTTGTCAGTTTAGTATTATCAGCAAACCTCAACAGCCAGCTACTGAACCCTTCCTCTATGTAATTTATAGAGGTGTGAGATGTTGCTGAAATTTGTGAATTTTGACAACTTCACTTCACCAACAATAGCAAATTGTGTAGTTATTTGCTTGGTGAATTGGCCAAATTTGTGTGAAGAATCTTTTCAAATTGCCAAATTGCAGCCACATTAAGCTATTTGCATAGTTTGCTGTGCAAATTTGTGGAATTTGCTGGCCAAAACTATGCAACTTGCATCTCTCTGTAAAACAAATTAGCTCTGTCACCCTCTGTGCTGTAGTACCACTCTCTGCCTCCCAAAAATGTCCTTGTCATATACTCCTATCCCATCCCCTGCTGGCACTCCCCCCCCACCCTGGTAAATTTCAAACAGTAGAAAGTAGGGTCAAGAGTGACATACAAAAGATCAAAGCCATCCCCCCTACCCATGTGCCAAACACGCTGCCTCGACTCCCCCCAACTGAGTCCCATCACCAGGTCATGTAAGTCATAAGAACCCCCCACCCAACCCCCTTTGGTCCCTACCATCATCCTCTCCCCATCAACACCCAAAGAAAATGTTACATGTAACAAAGAAAATGGTACCCCAGTGCAGAGCATCTGCTGTGTTCAGTATCCATCTCAGTACTGGCACTGCTCGTCAATGAATGGAGAAACCGTTGTGCCTAACAAAATGAGATTGACTGAAATTTCAGTACATATTTGCACAAGTGGCATGGGGTGCAACATTATGGGCACTTTAAAAAGTGAAACATGCATTACTTTTGTGATGCAATCTGTTGCAAAACAAGGCAACTTAAAATTATTGAAAAAAGCATTCAGATTGTTAGGCACATTTATTTTGATGCTGTGGCAACTGAAATCAAGACTTGCGATGCTGTCAAGGCTTTTGAAAAGGCCGTTTGGAGCATTTTTGCCAATAATAATGTTTCTATGTCTCTTGGAACTAATCAGAGACTAGCTTGGCTTCAGTAGCTCCCTTTTATCAAGACTCCTAATGGTTCCTGCTTAAAGTGGTACCACACTTCAAGTACATGAATGTGGTGCTGGATTGAAACCTTGATTTCTCTACTTCTCTCCCTATTCCATGCCAAATCTGTTCTCAACTGGGACAAGCATGCCCCCACTTAGAAAATAGAAGGTAAAAATTACCCATCAGCCCTGGATTAAACCAGACCTTATTGACGTGTGCAAGTCCCACAACCAACCTTGGGCCCATTTCAAATTCTCCTGCTCTATGACTGACCTCTTGTCCTACAGGTCCCTAAGAAACTCTTGTACAAAGGCTGTCTGTGCTGCTAAGGCTCATTGCTTCAAATTCAACCTACAATCAAACCTTAATTTACCAGTAAAGTTCTGGATGGTTATCCAATCCCTATTTGACTCCCTGGCCAGCCCTCTACCCTGGTCCTCCTGGTGAATGGCTAACTGGTCTCTGACCCTTCCTCTGTTTTTAATTTCTTTAATGAGTTCTTCACCACCTGGTCCCTCAGATTCATGTCAACTCGCTCCCACAAATTCGTTCCATGTCAATTGGCTTTTGACAATTTGCGCCACTGGGCAATGAGCTTCAGTCTAACTCACTCCTGAAATTTCACTCCTGCATCCTCTTCTGCTCCTGCTAAAGTGTATTTGAAGCATGTAAATTTAGAGCTCACTGCACTAATTGTGAACTACTGACACCCACTGCATATGGGTGACTGTAGGTTACTGTAGGTCAAGTGCTTCATTAAGAAGCAGCCCACAGAGCTCACATACTAGGCTGATTTCAATTAAAATCACAATAAAGGTCCCCTCGCATACAGTGTACCACTGTTCCACTGGTAGTTTGATGCCAAACAATGGTGCATTTCATTTTGTCAGAGAGGTAGAAAAGAAAATTAGTAGATGAGCTAACAGGGCTACCCATTAGCCCTGATATCTCAGATTGCCCACAGTGCACACTGCCTAATGCCTCCTTCCAACTCTCCCTTGTAACATTCAAGGATGTTGAGCAACTATTAACTAATTTAGATACTAGGAAAGGAACAGGTGCTGATGGGATTGAAGCTTTTTTTCTAAAAATGGGGAGCCACCTGTTAGTGGCACCAGTCATGCACATCTTCAATCTTTCCATCTCCACAGCCACTGCCTCTCCCCCCCCCAGCTGAAACACAGTGCACATTCTCCCTTTTTTCAAGTCTGATGACGGAGTGACCTCAATAACTATAGACCAATTTCCATTCTACTGGGCCTATCCAAACTGCTGGAAAACTTAATTCACTTGCAATTGAAAGGCTTCCTGGAAAACATTAACCTATTTAACCCACTCTAATCCAGGTTCAGGCATAAACACAGCACAGTCTCAGCCTTGTCCAGGGTGACTGATGACTGGCTATCTGCTATCAACAATAAGCAATCCACCTGTGCCATGTTCCTCGACATAAGTAAGGCGTTCGACATGGCAGACCATACCCTCCTCCTGCACTGCCTCATATCCCTGTATCTACATGACATCACTGTAGGATGGTTCTCTAGCTACCTTTCAGGTAGACAGCAAAGAATCAAAGTAGATGGGGCCCTCTCAGATCCAGGGCCCATCTCAAGAGGAGTTCTCCTGGGATCCATTCTAGAGTCCTTCCTTTTCACCATCTACATCAACTCTCTGGACAAAAATATTCATAAATCAAAATTGCACTTCTTTGCTGATGGAATGGTTTTATATTCCTCTAAGCCCTCTGTGCAAGATGCCTGCACTGTACTACACTCTGACTTCAATCAACTCCAACTCAACTTGGTCGGCTCAAAACTCCTAAATGTTTTTCACCTCAACCCATGTGGCCTCGTCCCTTAGCTCCCGTAATGCTGCTGTACCCATCACAACTATCTTCAGGGACACCCTTGAGGTTGTGGATCAATTCAAATACCTTGGATTCTGGCTGGATAGTAAGCTATCCTTCAGTGTCCATATTGACTGCCTAGTGAAAAAACTAAAAGCTATGCTGGGATTCCTCTTTAGGAACAAATCCCTCTTTTCAGAGGATAGCAGATGGAGACTGGTACAGGCCACATTTTTGCACTGCTAGATTATGGTGACTTCATCTATCACTGTAGTGCTGCAACCCACACCCACAAACTTGATACCCTATACCATCGGGCACTTTGTTTCATACTTAATGCACTGTCCAGAACACACCACTGTACCCTCTATCCCTCCCTTAGTTGGACCTCACTAACAACCAGGCGCATGTTGCGCATTGGTATTTCGACCTTGAAACTATTGGGGAGGCAGACTGCCTCACTATATCTGCTCACTCATAAATTTGTCACACAGTGCCTACTCCCAACAGAACTCCAACCTTATACTCTTAGATGTTCCGAGGACATGAACTAAACAGGGAAGAGGTGCTATTAGCTTTGTACTTGGTTTACTTGGTATCACAGGACAAAAGTAGACCAATGGCCTATTGAGATTGTCCCCCACCACCATGGTGGGAAATTGGTTAAACCCAAAATGTATTAGACTCCATCCATTTGTCCAAATTTTTTTTAAAGGAAGAAATAGATGGACTATCCACTAAATATTGCAGAAGGGTGTTCCATAGATTCAGAGTTCTTACTGTAAAATGGTCTAACCTCTTATTAGTATTAGATTTTCTTATTTCAATCTGTTCATTGTTAAGCCTAGGTACGCTTCTTCTGTTAGAGAATTTTAGGCCACACTGATCCATTTGATCCTGAGAATTAAGAATTTCATACAGAAGGAGTAAGTCTCCTCTAGTTCTTCAACTTTGTAGTGAATGTAATCCAGTTTCCCACAATCTGATATGGTAATCACTGTTGGCCAATCTGGGTACTAATCTTGTTGCCCTCCTCTGAATCCTTTCAATTCTATCTATGTTGTATTTCAAATAAGGGTTCCAAAAAGGAGACCCATAGTCAGAATGGGGCCTGACATGAGTCCTGAAGAGAGGAATAATACATTCCTGATTCCTAGATATAAAAGTTTGTTTGATACGGGTAAGTAAGGCATTTGAGGTTTTGGCTGCCTTATTGCATTGATCAGTGGATGAAAGCTTATTATTAACAATGACTCCAAGGTATCTTTCAGATGAAGAAAACTTAAGGGGGTGATTGTTTAGAACATAACTTTGTTTGAGGTTGTACTTCCAATAATGTAACACAGTACATTTATCAGAACTGAGGAACGTCCCATTATCCCCTGCCCATGATTCTATGGCTTTTAAGTTGTTATTCAGAAATGTTCTACTTACTTCCATTGATACTGACCCACCTAGTTTAGTGTCGTCAGCAAATTCAGAGAGAATATTACCAGTACTGACCTGCGTATCACTAATATACACATTAAACAAGGTGGGTCCAAGGACCGACCCCTGGGGAACCCCGCTAGTGACATGTCCTATATATAGCATGCACCAAGAAGGAAAGGGATCTTGGGGTTATCATCTCTGATGACCTCAAGGTAGGGAAACAGTGTGACAGGGCAGCAGGTAAAGCAAATAGGATGCTGGGATGCATAGGCAGGGGCATCACCAGCAGGAAAAGGGAGGTCATAATTCCACTATACAAGACACTAGTGAGGCCCCACCTGGAGTACAGTGCTCAGTTCTGGAGACCTTACCTATGTAAGGACATAGACAGGGTAGAGAAGGTTCAGAGGAGGGCAACAAAGATGGTACATGGATTGCATCACAAGTCCTATGAGGACAGGTTGAAGGAACTGAATATGTACTCCCTGGAGGAGAGGAGGGAGAGAGGGGATATGATAGAGACATACAAGTATCTTACAGGGAGGAACAGGGTGCAGGAATACACTATTTTTAAGCGAAAAAGATGTTCCAGGACTAGAGGGCATGGGATGAAGTTGGAGGGAGGATGATTCAGAGGAAACATGAGGAAGAATTTCTTCACAGAATGAGTGGTGGACAAGTGGAACACCCTGCCAGAGGAAGTGGTGGGGGCTGAAACAATCACGGGATTTAAGAATGCTTGGGATAGACATAAAGGAATTCTGGAGGTCAGGGGTAAGGGGCCACAAACTTCTAGGAAAACATAAACTAAACTTACAAGCTCAAATGGGCAGACTGGGTGGACCACAGGCCCTTATCTGCCGACACTGTCTATGTATCTATGATACGGACCCATTTATTCTAACTTGCTGATGTCTATTTGATAGCCAGCCAGAAACCCATCTAACTAGGAATTGAGGAAACACTAGGTTTAACATTTTATCAAGGAGCTTACCATGTGGCACCTTATCAAAGACTCTGCTATAGTCAAGTAGTATAACATCCATGAGAGTCCCACTATCAAGTCCTAAACTTACATAATTATAAAAGGAAACTAAGTTGGTTGTACAGGAGTACCCAGGCCTAAAGTCATGTTGTGTTGGATCAATTATGTTCTTAGAAATTGATTTCCTTTCCAGTAATTGTTTAAACATTTTCTCCATAACCTTCCCCACTACAGATGTTAGACTTATAGGTCAATAGTTATCCGGATTTGAATGATTGCCTTGTTTGAAAATGGGTATTACTGAGGCATTTGCCCAGTCATGAGGTATTAAGCCTTCTTGAAGAGATTTATTAAAAATTTGTGTTCGGGGTTTAGCAATAGCCTCTGCTGTTTATAATAGGAATCTTGTACTAATATTGTATGGTCCTGTACTAGAAGTCTTTTTCAGGAATTGCAAAACCATCAGTGTATCAGTTTCAGAAATGTGAAAATCTGTAGATTTACTGATTGAACCCTGGTTTATTTTTGGATAGACTTTTGTAGAAAAGACAGAACAAAACTGTGTATTAAATGCATCAGCTATTTCCTTATCAGTAGATATTAACGCATTGTTTACCAATAGGGGGCCAGTGTACCTATTATTTCCTTTTTTATTATTGAGATAAGAAAATAATGATTTGTAACTATCTTTGCAATGTGCCAATCGAAACTTGAATTTCTTTTTGGACTGTAAATAGATTGTTTCAATTGTTTTAATGTTTTTTTATACTGTAATAATAAATGTTCTTTATTGATACCTTCACTCTTTTTTAAGAAAGAAAATAGTTTCTTTTTATTTCTAATTTGTTTCTTACTAATTTGGTTAAACCATAATGGAATTTTTCCCTTCTTATTATATTTAGTTTTTTGGGGACAAAAAGTTCTTCTAGCACATGAATCTTATTTTTTAGATGTTCCCAGGCCATTTTGAGTGATAGAGAGAATAAGGATTCCTCCCAAAAAAATGTATTTAATTGTTCTATAATAATATTAAAATTGGCATAATCATACTGTTTAAACTGTGAGTGTTTTATATATTGGACAGTATTAACAGTAAGTGATAGTATTATAGAATAATGGTCACTTGAACCTAGGGGGTCACCAATACTTTGTGTGTTGTTTTTGTACATGGAGGGGGTTCAGGGTCTTTTTAATTCAAGCTCAGATTTGATGTGCTAACTGGGAGTCTGGTGGGGTTTTTAACTGTTTTCTTTAGGGGGGTGTGTGTGTATTAGTTTTATTTTTGGGTTTTGTTTATTGTATTTATTATTTTGTAGTATAGCAATAGCATGTGCTGGCCTCTATCCCCCACTGTGATGCGCTACTCATCCTCTTCTCTTCATGCCTTTCACCCTTTTTATCTTCCCCCTTTCCAGTTTGAGACCTACCAGCACTGTAGGGCATTGGGCATTATGCGTAGGAGAGGGAGATGGGTGAGGGGTTATGAATAGGGGAGGATGGACGAGGGGGGTCACTGTATTGGAGTGGTTGGGTGGAGAAGGTGCTCTGGGGTGAAATGGAATCCAGATCATGGTTTTCCATGTCTGGTGCCCATACCCAAGGGTACCACTGAATATGGTGGGCAGATGGCCCGGGTGGCTCACGAGGTTCATCCAACTTGGGCGGTGTTGTGCAATGCCAGGTCCATTAAAAATAAGACATCAATTTTTGCTGATCTTGTTGGTACAGTGGACCTGACTTGCATCACCGAGACCTGGTTGGATGAGAACTCTGGCCCCATTTTGGAGGCTATGACTCTGGCCGGGTACTTGGTAAATCACCGCCCGAGATTGGATCGGGGGGGGTGCGGTCTGTTTCAAGATCGAACTTGGCCTCATGGAGGTACTGGTGGGGGGGTTGAGTCCTTTGAGTGTACAGCAGCAGAAGATGTAGGCTTTTGAATTGCCCTCATTTACTGCCCACCTGGTGATGAGAAGTGATTCCTTCAGGAAGTGGCGGTCTTTGTCGTCGACATGTCGTTTGAGTGGCCCAGATTGATGGTTCTGGGCAATTTTAACGCCTGGGCCGAAGATGAACTCTCACAATTTGGTCAACATTTCCTCCAGTTAATGACAATGCTGGGCCTTACGGAGTTGGTTTCCACTGCTACACATAAATTTGGACACTCTCTGGACCTAATCTTCTTCCTAGGAGTTCGAAACATCTGATGTGGGGGTGGAACCTACCGGGTGGTCTGATCATTACACCGTGGGGATTAGTTTTTGCACACCCCCCCCCCAGAAGGTCTTCCCCTATGGAGTTGTTTAGATACCACCCTTTATGGGCTATAGATCCCCAAGGCCTTGCAGTGGTACTTGACCTCTCATTTCCCGCATTCGCAAGCAGTGATCCAGAGACTCTCATGTCAGCTTATAACACAGCCTTTGCAGGGGCTCTGGATTTCATTGCTCCAGTTCGTGTTCTCCCCCTCTCCCTTCACACCAAGTTCCCTTGGTTTGATGGGATGTTGAGGGAGATGCGGAGACAGGGGTGAAGGTTAGAGCACTGCTGGTGAAGGTCGGCCCTTGATGCCGACCACCTTAGATTGATGGACCATTATTTGGTTTATCAATCCGCAATCACCCGTAAGAAAACAGAATTCCTGTCAAGGGAGATTGCAGTTGCTCAGAACCGACCTGCTCAGCTATTTTGAACTGTGGACAGACTGTGCAAACCAGCCTGTCTGCAAGTTCAGAAAGCTTTTTCGCAATTAGAGTGTGAGGAGCTAGGTCGATTCTTCACAAATAAGGTGGCCGACATTAGGGCGAAACTGCTGCCATCACACTCTAAGAGGGTTGCCGTGGACTGGTGTGAGACCACTGTGCCCCAATTTTCCTGGAGTTCCTTTGGTCAGTCGGAGTTCATGGATGTCATGAGGATCATCCAGATTATGCGCCCTACGTGCTGTAGTTTGGATCCTGGACCGACTTCCCTAATTTTGGGTTGTATTGATGTCATCAGTCTAATCCTTGTGCTAATAGTCAGGTACTCCTTGGAATCTGGTGAGTTTCCTAGCTCCCTGAAAGAAGCGGTGGGGATACCACTCTGGAAGAAAGCTACCTTGGATCCTGACTGTCTTGCAAACTACAGACCTATCTCTAACCTTCCCTTTGTTGTGAAGGTGATTGAGAAAGTAGTGGCAGCACAACTGGAGGACCATTTGACCATCCATGACATCTATGAACCCCTCCAGTCCAGTTTTCATAAAAGACATGGTACTGAGACAGCGCTGGTTCGGGTGCTTAATGATCTCCTGATGGCTAGAGATCGGAAGAGCCGTTCCATCTTGGTTCTCCTCAACCTATCTTCAGTGTTTGACACCATAGATCACATGGTGTTGATAGAACGCCTGAGGCTGTTATGTGGAATATTGTGGATTATCTTAAGATGATTCTCTTCATTCCTCACTGGGAGATCACAAAGAGTTGTGTCTGGGTTTTTTCCTTGGATTCAATGGCTTTGTTGTGTGAGATGCCTCAGCGTTCAGTATTGCCACCCATGTTATTTGCAGTGTATATGCTATCCATCGGAGACATTGCTAGAAGGGATGGGCTGAGGTTTCGCTGTTATGCAGATGATACCCAGCTCTACCTTTCTTTTGCCTCCAACCAGGAGGGAGCTCTCTCGGTCTTTAACAGCTGTCTAAAAGAAATCCAGGAGTGGATGGATTCTAGTTGGCTGAGGTTGAACTCGGAAAAAACTGAGGTACTGGTTGTGGACCCTGGTTGACAGATAGGGGGATCTGGTGGTGCTACATCCATTGGAATTTATTTTGGAGGTGTTTTTCTCTGGTCCTCTGAAAGGGTGCATAACCTGGGGGTGGTTCTCGATGATAGACTGACACTGCAGTCGCAGGTCTCGGCTGTCATCAAGACTTCCTTTTACCATCTTAGGAACATCACCAGGGTTAGGCATCTTGTTCCATCTGCCGACCTTCCAACTTTAGTCCACGCCTTTGTGTCCTCGCACCTGGATTACTGCAACTCCCTCTATCTAGGGCTTTCAGGGGTTGAAATCCATCACCTGCAGCTAGTGCAGAATGCTGCAGCCCAGCTTTTAACGGGTTCTTGCAGATCCTGTCATATTACTCTGGTACTGCGCAAACTACAATAGCTGCTGATTCTGCAGCAGATCACCTTTAAAGTTGGCTTGCTGACTTTCAAAGCCCTATACAATTTGGGCCTGGTTTATCTGAAAGAACTTCTGGTTCCCTACTGCCCTGATCGATTGCTCCGCTCGGCTGATAAGGGGTTACTAGAGGTTCCAAGGGTGAATTTGAAATCATCTGGTGCTCGAGCTTTCTCTTATCCTGCCCCCACCCTTTGGAACTCTCTACCCTGTCAGTTACGGGAGTGCACTTCTGTGGAGGGATTTAAGAGGGGTCTGAAAACCTTTCTTTGGGAAAAAGCATTTTTGGAACATTGATTGACATAATGTCTTAGTCTTGTTGAATATTTTAATGACTTTTTAATTGTTTTAACTGTTGTTTATGTAAGGTGCCTTGATATTTGAAAGACACCATATAAATACAATTATTATTATTATTATTAATACTTACACTAGATATGACATTGCCTATGTTTGATATGACCGGATCCAATACATTATCTTCCCGTGTGGGTTCTGTAATAAACTGTTCCAAGCCTAAATCTACAATAAGTGAAATCAAGTCCCTTTCATTATGATTTTTTCCAGATAGTGAGGTCCAGTTAATAGTAGGCATATTAAAGTCTCCTAGGCTAGAATATTGCCTTTACTTGCCATGTCAGATATTTCCTTATGAAGCATAAAAGTATACTCGGCATTAGCTGAAGGAGGTCTATAACAAGTACTGACCAATATTTGGGGTTGACCCTTAAGCTGAATATTGACCCATATGGTTTCGATGCCGTTAGTTGGAAAAAGTTTAAAGGAAGTTATGGCTTCTCTAACATATATACAAACCCCACCACCTGATTGGCCTACACGATCTTTATGATAAAGCCTATAACCTGGTAGCCTTGTTGCCCATATAGAGTCAGGGTCCCACCATGATTCAGTTACTGATATAAATGCATAATTAGTCATAGTACATTTGGCTTCCAGTTCAGCCATTTTCTCCTAATTTAATAATCTTGCATTCAATGAAAAAAACCTCATAAGTAATGCTATTGCTAACCGAGTTTTCTAGAGGACAGGAGAAAAACCTGTTCTCCCCCCAGCTTCTAGTTTAAAAGTTTATTGATAGCTGATAGAACACTCTTGCCCAAAAGGGAACTACCCCTTCTACTGAGATGTAATCCATCCCAGCAGTACAAGGCGTTGTTTTGGTAGAATTGCTCCCAATGTGTAAGGCACAGAATGCCCTGTTGGAGGCACCATTTTCTAAGCCAGTCATTATTTATTTTGTTTGTTATAGCAGTTGTCGCCCTTGATACAGGCAGAATTTCTAAAAAGAAGACAAGGCTATCCTTGCTGCCAGTATGTTATTAAGTGCAATGATATCATATTTAAGATCTGCCAAACTGGCTCTCTTGATATCATTCCTGCCAGCATGTATAACAAACACGGGGTTATCACCTGCCCCCACAAGTACTTCCTTGACCACTGTGGTAATATCTGTGACTCTTACCTCTCTTAGGCTAGTACATGTTCGATTAAGTTTGTCTACATTACAAACTAGACGATCTATGTGTTTAATTATGGAATCACTAATAACATAGATTTGTCTAGCTTTAGTCCTGAACTCAGTCTTATCACATGCTGGAGTCAAATTATTTTCTGAAACTCTAACGGATTTATTCTCTGTATTAGGTTTGGTCATTATTTGATTAGTGGACTTCATGTTTTTTTTTTAGATACAGGATCTTTAAGTGGTGGTGGGCAGGATACAGTATTAGTCCTCAGGGAGTTATCAATCTTCTCTGTTTGGGGGAACTCTGCAGTCTCTGTATCAAGGGCTTCGTAGCTGTTGGATAGAGGAAATTGGGGTGCACTATGAAATATCCCCCCCCCCACATTTAGTTTTATGTCTGGAAACCACTCACCAGTTATCTGTTTCATCAACAGGAGAGGGAGACTGATCATTATTAGAAGTGTCAGTTATTAAACCAAAGATCTCATATGGGATGTTAGGGGCCTCTGGGGGAACTATTTGGCCCAACATTAGATCGATATAGTCTTCCAGAGCCTCAGTTTTTGGGCTTGAAGCCCGAGCTGACTGCAATTGCATTATTTCAGATTGCAAAGTCTGCAACAACAAACGTCTATGGCAGACAAACTCAGCGATTTGAGGGCCCCAGCCAAACATCTGGCAGGAGGAACAATAATTATTTGGAACATCCATATTTCAGATATTACTAAATGAATTGATTATATTACTACTTACTAGTTCAGTTTGTATACTGGTTGGACCTCTTTCCCCTGCTACCCCAGCGGACACTGCAGACATGGGCAAATGCACGCGTCTCTGTGTGCATCTCCGCATGTGCTATGCACAGGCTCTCCCTGCATGGCTTGCCCTCCTCGCTGCAGGGCATATCTTTATACGCTCCTGCAACCCAGAAGTGGCTCCAAGGTCACTCAGCAGAGCACAGCTGATAAAATGCTCAAATAAGTATAATATATGCCCCAAGCCTTAAAAAAGGCGAATTTGTTTAAAATAACTGTTTCCCTTGTAAACACTTCCATCAGCTTGAAACCAGCTGCAAGCTACACTGAGGCTAACTGAACTTGTGTCTTTAGATTGCTTTAAGACACTGGCCAGGAAAGCCGACAAAGTGGTATGTCACTGCCCCTAAACTTATCAGTCTATGCTCCCCCTCGCCCTCACATTTTGCATCCCTGTCCCTCCAGCCTTCCACCACCTATCCAGTCCTTTACCCTCTTTCCCCCATCCCACCATCCTTGCTTCCCCTACCCCATCCATCAACTGCTGACATGCATTCAGCCTTATTACCCCCACAGTGCCAACCCCTCTGCACCACACCACCCTACTCTCACTTCCACACTTGCCCTACCTGTTACCTACCAGCCACCCTTGCTGACCCTTTCTCTCTGCACCTTTGTCATCCCACCTGTCTTGACTACCCTTTCACCCTACTGACCCTTAGTCATTAGTGGACTAATTCTTCACACCCTTAAAAAAAATAGCCTCAGAGCCTTTTCTAGGCACTATCTTTGTTTCTTCTGCTCCAAAACTGATTGACCTGATCTGTGAATGCTGCAATTATTGTATAGTTAGTTCCTCACTTTTTATTAGCCAGTGTTAGTATAAATGTTTGTACCTTAGTCTACTTGCACCTTGTTCATATCACATTACCGTATTTAGTTCTAACAAACCTGTTGTATAAGTTTATATATGTTCTTATTGTTACTGTCTTTGTACACCAGGACCTCCTTGTGAATGAACTTGTTCAATGGAGTATTTCCTGTAATAAACATGAACTTGAACTTACATTTACACCCATCACAAAGGCAGCCCATTACAATGGTGACCGTGATTGAGTGCTTTCAAAAAGGGAGACTCAATCGCGGCACCTTTCCACAGGACTACCAGCAGGGAGAGTGACTTAATGAGGGGGTCTGCTACTATAACGACAGGGTGCCAATATATGTACATGTGCATGGGGGGGGAGTGAGCAAGCCAAGCAATGGGTGGAAGGGGAGGGAGGATTTGTGAGGCGTAGTGCAGCAGTGGGCTGCCGAGCTGGCCCCATGTTGTGGTGCATGGGTGGCAGGCTGGGGTTGTGAGGGTGCTGGGTTCAGGTCAGGGTGCACGTTCATTTTGTTGTGATTGGCCGGGAAATTTTTTTTTTCTGGTTTGTACCCCCGATATGCACCCCCCTGGAGTTGAGAATCGTTTAGTGGGGGGTGCAGGGGGCACAGCCCCCCTCAAAAAAATAAACAAGTCCCCAGCACCCTTTTGCTGTGCGCCAGGAGTGTACATTACTGAAACTGATTTTTGGCAATGTACACTCACCCTAACGGCGATCACCTTTCCACGATCGCCATTACCACATGGAACCACTACAAGCATGGGTGCAATGGAAAACCAATATGGCAGTGTGAAAATGCTGTAAAAAAACTGATAAGCTGCAATGCTTGCATTCACACTGTCAGCTATGAGGAGCTTGTTATTGTAAGTAGATTCAGCAATCATACAAATGTGCCAGACCCTGCAACTGTGGTGCGAGTGGAAGCTGTGCAGAGGGGAAAAAAAAGGGCAACAGAAACACAGGATACTACTGCACAGGTTTTGATACATGCAAAAGAACATGTTCTCCTTGCTGCCCATGGGAAAATTGTTGAAAAAAATGTTAAGAGCACCATTCAGAGGGTCATGGTGCATGGCGCTCCCCCAAACCCCAGATACCTAACAGTTGAATTCCACAAGAGTATAAAACTTACGTGCCAAGCTCTGAAGTGGTGGCTGTTAATTTTCTGCTTCATGACAGTGGTCCAGAGCAGGACAGAATACTGATTTTTGGGAAAGAATCAAATTTGTCATTTTTGCAGCTTGCCAAACACTGATACGCAGATGGAACATTTAGTGTTGCTCCTCCTCTATTCAAACAAATGTATATAGTCATGGGGGAGAGACTTGGGAATATGTAGCCTGCAATATATGCTCTGCTACCTGGCAAATGCAGAGAAACATACAAAAGAATGCTGCGAGTGCTTAAACAAATGAACCCAGTCCTGCGTCCTAAAGTAATCATGACTGATTTTGAAAAAGCCACAGTCCAGGCATTTAAAGTAGTATTCCTCAATGCGCAGCAAGTAGGCTGCTTTTTCCACTTTTCCCAATGTATCTATAGGAAAACACAATCTGAAGGTCTTTCAAGCTCGCTATGTCCAGGATGCTGAATTTGCATTGAAATTCAAGTATCTACCAGCATTGGCATTTTACCCTCCAGACCAGGTAGTCACTCATTTCGAAGAAATAACTGATGAGACTATTAATGTTTTTCCTCATGAATTAGTGTCTCTCATTGATTACTTAAGCAATAATGCATGACAGGGGTGTGTGTTGTGCTGGGATAATGTCTAGCATTGATTGGAGCCTGCCAGGCGAGGTCGCGATATGACGGGAATTACGACGGTATCAAGCCTGTACACACTTATTACTAATATAATATAAGCTTGGTTGTAAAAAAAAAAATGTTTTTTAGTTTTTAAGTTTTTTTTGGTTTTAGTAACTGAAAATGGCATGTATCCCTTCACTTAATAAAGTAGTATATGACATGTGTCTCTTGTTAAAATCTTTTAATATTGATAACAACAGTAACAGAATGATGCATTTTGAATACATAGTGCCATGGTAATAAATAACACCTTAAATATGTTTAAAACTATGTAGTTTGGTTAAATTACTTTTTGGGAATAAATAACATATGAAATGTTTGCCATAAATAGTTTCAACTTTGGTAGAAACAGTTTGAACTTTGAACTAAACAGTTTGAACTTTGAACTGATAGAAATAGTAGTTAATGCTTGCTGTTAATATTTTGTTTTTACAATGTGGACCTTTGAACTGATAGCAATAGTAGTCCCTGCTTGCTGTTAGTATTTTGTTTTTACAATGTGGACTGCTTGCTTACTGAAATGATGCTGTGGTGATGTATTCATTTGTTGTACATGTGGAAGAGGCACATCGAATTCCCTGTGATGATTGTCTGTGTATTCAGTGATTGCTTCGAGGAGACTGAGGTCGCGCTGTACATGACTGCTGGTTGGTTCATCGTAGAGGCTACAGTGTTTGTCTCATTTCCTGTGGCTTCGGGTTCGGGTCTCTGCTTGGGTGCTTGCTGCTTGTTGGAGGATACCAGGTGCAGTTCTAATGTGGACTTGTCCTTCATGACTGTAGATTTCAGTTATTTGGAGAGGATTGCTGCAGGTGATTGCTGGTCGGGAAACACTTGTTGAGGTATGTATTTGCTCTGCAATTCTGCTGGTGCCAGACAATAGGTTGCTCCAAGTGCTTCAGTTTTCTAGTGGTGGGGCCCAGTAACTTCGCAGAGAAGTTTCAGCTCGGTGGCCTGTGATGGCCATTATCTGTCGGGCTTGCAGTCCAGCATCCTTTAAATTTGAATGGCTGTAGCGCGGAGACTATGATTGGTGTATGTTTCTGGGAGCCCTGCAGCTTTACATAATTTAGGTAGCATTGTCGCTAGGAAATTGATTCCCATTGGTTCTAATGTGAACCATGTCATTTCATCACACCATGGTTTGATTGTTTTTTTCCTGGGATGCAGGTATAGACTTGGAGCATTTTTGGGTAGTTTAGTTAAATACTTGCTGAAAGCTGCTACTGGGCAATGCGGATGTCCTGGGATCACAAACATGCATCCACGTAGGTTGTCTCTACCACGCTCCATAATTTTCCCATGATTTTTTGTTTTTTCGTTGAAACTCATTGTGAGATACTGGTGTCCGGTGGGGTCTGTGCATAACTGAAATGAGTCTGGCTTTACTTTCCGTTGCCCCTCACAGCCGCGTCTGGAGAAATGAATTTGAATTTCAAGCCAAACACGGCGGACTAGGCTGTCCGGTGTTTCTGTTGACAGCACGTCTGAGTTTCTGATCTGCTTGAGATGGGTGAGTGGAATGGCGGGGTGATGCTTTGTGCGGTCTTTGCCTTCTCGATGCAGATTTTTTATGTTAGCTACGAATATATTATTGGAGGACTGGAAATCAGCATCGGCCATTAGATTTATGTTTCTGCTTATCGGGGGTTCATTCAGGTACCTGTTTATGCCTGCACGGAACCCGACATAGCTGCTAATGCTATACAGTTGTCCCATTGTGGTTCTGACTGAACCATAAAAGTTGCGCAAAATACTGTTTAAATCGGGTGCTGTTATTTCAGAAAAGCTTATTTCTATGCTTTTTTTCTTTAAGCCAGTCCAGGAATATTTTCATAGCCCAGGAAGTTGCTCTCTTTGTTGTGGGCTCATTTCTGTCTTTCTCAAGTCAGTCCAGGTCTTGAGGTGCCAGATCCAAGTGTCTTTTTTTTCTTTTTTTTTGCCACCACTTGTAGTAGGTTGTGGTTGCTCATTTTCAGTTCCAAACCATGTAGAGAGGTCTGCCATGTTATACAAGTCGAAGTTTGGTTTTGATAGTTCTGACATTTTTTTTTTATTTCTTGTCAGCTGTTGTGAGGTAAAGGTTTTGACAGCTTGTGACAGGCATAGTGATTTTTTTTTCTTAGGCTCTACAGGTTGCCGGGAATTGATCCATGGTGTTGTACTGCATTATCCTCATTCCTTCTGGACAGTGATTACCAATCAGGTGAGTGGATTTTTTCTTGCCATTTTATAATTCAAGGATACCTGGGTTGGAAGAAGGAACAGAATGAGCACAGGACAATGCAACCTACATTTTGCTACTGATTTATGGAACCACAGTGACAGGCTCAGGGATAAATGTGCTAAAACAAACAATGTAGTTAAGACTTTCCATCATGGCATGCAAAGCATACTTTGTATGGCACACCCCACCATCTGGAAATTTATTGATGGGGTGAAAAACATGCAAAGAAAAAGGGACTCTGAAATTGATCAGAAGATTGTTTGTAATGCCTCTGCTGTTTCTCAATGTGCCTACTGAAACAGTGCTCTCAGACTAGAATACATCCTTGAGAAATGTGTAAACCACACAACAGAGGAGTTTCTGAGAGGCGTGGCACATAACTTTGAATATTGGGTACTTGGGAACTGATATGATTTTAACGTTTTTAAATAAAGTTTCAGTTTTTACATTCTTGTACATATTTGTTCTATGATATTGTGGTTATATTTACCTCAAGCAAATGATGGTAGAGGAGAGGGACACATATCATCAATTCAAATGGAAAGCCAAATATGTTTTAAGTTAATCCATTGCTTGTTCTCCAAATGCCTTGCTTCCCACTAAAATGATCACTATGAGGCTGAGTGTTGCTAGGAAGAAGCTTGTTGCTAGGAGGCTATAGAAGGTTGCTAGGTTACTTGGAGTCAGCTGGTCCCTCACATATAGTGTTCCACAGCTGGTTTTCTTTTCTGGCCTTTCTGCTTTCTGTTCCTGGTAGGAACATAGGAGACTGTATAATGTACAGTCCACTGCACAGGAGCTAATTGTCGGGTGCACGTTGTCACAGTAACAACATAACGCAGAAGAGAGATGTTGGAAGTGAGTTTAGGTGGAACAAATTGACAGGAGAGAATTGTCGCGGTCGCTGGTCTCTCTCCTCTCCTCCCCACCTGGTCCCTCTCCTCCCCTTCCCCTCATGTCTCATCTCTGTCCCACCCACCAGGGGGTTTCCACTTCCCTTTTGTCACTCCTTAGGAAACCTTGCTCATCCTTTCCTTGCTTAACCCTGTTAAGTCCAACCCTAAAAGGCTGGACCCTAAATTCCTCCATCTCAGCACCTGCCATTGTCTCTCCACTCACTCATCTTCTGAACCTCTCCTCACTCTGTGCAGTCCCACAGTCCTGGTAGTTTGCTAAGGTCCTTCTTCTGCACAATGAGGGTGACCCCTCCTCCCCCAGCAACTTCCAGCCTTTCTCCCTCTTCCCCTTTCTGGCAAAGCTGCAGGAGAAACTTGCCTACTTGATATCACTATGAAAACCTGACATTTAAAATCCTGATACCCACCAGCTCGAGACCTTCATCCCAAGATGGCACTAACCCGACAGATTAACATCCTGACCACAGAAAGATCAACAGTGGAGTTTGCCATGACTTGGAGTTGGTTACAATAATTTCAGGGGTGCAGGGGGGCAAAGCCCCTCATGATGTGAGGTTTGGGGGGCATTGCCTCCCTTCAGACCTCAAGCCTTGCATAAGTCAAGTGTCAGGCTTTCCGTGGTTGGGATGTTAATCTGTCGGGTTACTGCTGTATCGGGATGTCAGTCTCTGGCTGGTGGGTGTTGGGATTTTGTATGTCAGTTTTTCATTGTAGATCCGTCTATTCTAGGTTTACTGACTTCCTGTTCTCTCCTTGCTTTGCCTCTCCTCTCCTCTCCTCTTCCTTCCCCTCCCCCTCATCTCCTCCAACTACCTCTTCTCCTATCAGTCTGTTTTTCTGAAACAACATTCCACTATCTCCTCCTTGCTGTAAGTCACTGACTCATTCATCACTAGGATGGATCAAGGACACATCACTGTGGCTGTCTTTATCAATCTGACTAAAGCCTTTGACTCTGTTTTTCACCTACCCAACCTGGACAAGCTGAGCTCTGCCAGCTTCTCAGCTCCTCAGCTCCCATTGTTGAATGGTTCTGTTCCTACAGTGGTAGTTGTACAAAAGTTGACCAGTATTGAGGTAATGCTGCAAGTATGCTGAGGCACTCAAGTTACAGTTTGCTTTGGCTCTAATGTTATTCTGCTTCAGCTTACTCCAACAATACCTCTCTGCCTGGTCAACTCTTGTATCTACCACTGTACCTTATGGGCCACCAACAGTTGGTTCAAGTAGGAGGCACCCTGTTCCCTCCCTTCCCCCAGCCTAGCTGGGGTCCCAAAGGGCTTCATCCTGGGTCCAATCCTCTTCTCAGTCTTTATCAGTGACATACCTTCTGCCTGTGTCAGGCAACATTTCTAGATGTATGCAGATGAAATAGTCATCTACACCTCTGTCCCCTTTGCCACATCTGTGAAAGGCCTTCTTCAGCAAGATTTCCTCAATGTCCTGCATCAGTTCCATGTTAACCAGCTCCAGGTCAACACTAAAAAATATTGCCTATGACATTTGGCAGCTGGCAGAAACTGACCAAGATCTCCCCCCTTCTCATCTTCCCCACACTGGATGGCACCCCTCTTGAAGTAGTCCCCGCTTTTAGTGTGTAGCTAGACAGTCAACTGGACTTCTCTGCCCACATTGATTTCATCCATACCAAACTCTTCCCTACACTCAGTGCTCTGTACCACAATATGGTTTGCCTTTTACCCCAAGTCTGCCAGGAGATGGTCACCAAAATGGTTCTCTTGATTTCAGCTATGCGGATGTGGTCGTCAACATCCAGGACATTCCCTTACCTTACGGGATTCCCTTTGCAGTGCCTTCTGCCACTTCTCTACAACTCACCCTCTTGTACTCACCACTGTTCCCTCGACTCCTTACTTTCCATCATCCCTCTCCATTTGTGCCTCCAGTCCCACTGTGCTTCCTTCCTCTCAAAATACTGATTTAGGTCAATCCCCCTTAGCTATCCTCATTCCTCTCTATTCTTCTCTACCATTCCCTCTTCCTCCCATTCCCTTTGCTCCAGGGACCCTTGCACCATATCCCTTCCCCACCCTCACTTCTCTGCTGAGCAGTCTGCCTTGTCCTCTTGTCTCTCCTCCCTTTAGAACCTGCTCCCTTCCTCCCTTTGCCTCTCCCGCTCACTCCCAGTCCTTAGATTCCAGCTAAAACTTTTCCCTGCTCTCACCTGTTCCTGTAGTCCCTCCAGCTGACCCCTGCCTCTGACCTCCCTTCCTGCTCCTGTCAACCCCACACCTCACAATTTCTTGGTACGTACCAGCTGACCATAGCTGCCTGTTTTGTCTCATCTGCACTCATCATGCAGTGACACATTTTTCTTCAGGCACCCTGCACTTTATTTAGCACCTTTCTACATTAATAGTTGCCTTGTAAGCTAATTTTATGGCTCCATTTGTTATGTTTTGATAACCAGATTGCTATGTACCCTAGTTTGCACTTTGCATTGTTCTCATTGCAACTGAATTTCTTGACAACTTTTTTTTTTACATTTTGTAATTATATAACACTGCACTCCCATGTCTCCCTTCCTCATGTTGTACCTGGAAATGAGCCCCATTCAGTGTACCTTTCCTGATTACCAATTTTCAAATAAATAAAGTAAGTAAGTACATAAATAAATGCATACATACATACATATCAATACCATGCATACTAAACTCTGGCCCAAGCTTGGTGTACTATATCACAAGACTTGCTTTTCACACCCAGTCTACTGTGATGACATTATCGAAATGACCTTGCCTGTGTTTGACAATGCTGATGTGGTCTTAAGTGCTGCATCCCAAACTATCCTGTGCAGGCTGAACCCTTTTTTCACAACTTTTTGCACTTCTCTTTAAATGTTCATCTTTTGGCCCATGTCTGTTTTAACCTCACTCTTGCCTCCCATTTGTCTTGGCACCTCTCGCTACTCCTTATTCTCTAAACATTCTAATATTCAACACTTCACCCATATCTCAACACTCCTCTTCCCTTCTATGCTGTCTTCTCACTCCTGCTGCTTTTCTGATGCTGTCTCCTTTTTACAGCTGCAGAGATGGAGCTCCAAAATTACCATCATCTGGAAAGGTCACTGTGGAAGCACATCACATCACATCACTGGATTGTGCTCTGGAGTGCTTCCACAGTGCTCAGGCACAATTCCAGATGGTTGTGTTTACGCGGCCCTTCCCCTTCATGGGCCACATAAACACCCCTCCTTCGCGAGGCACTATTTTATTTCTGCAACTGCACAAGTTATGGCCTGCCATGCCTAAGATGGCTGCCGACACTAACTGTGCATGCATGAGTATCATGCATGTGAAGTCTTTTCATGGTGGCCATCTTGAATATGGCAGGCTCGGGCACCATGGCGAGAGCTCCTCCGCAGTCTCGCCACTCTATGCAGTCATATCAGCTCTGACCAGAGTTTGTTTCATTCCCCATTTCAAGACCTATATAGGGCAATGTTCCTTCTCTGTTCACCATCACCTCCCCAACCTCTAGAATAATGTCCCCCACATTATTCACCCCCCTTCCTCCCCTTTTCTTTTAAACCCTACCTAAGGTCCTACATGCCTGCTACTGTGCCTGTACCTCCTTCTTGTCACCTGTACTGTCCCTCTCCCATCACCTTACTCTTTATGTTTGTGCTTCAGTGGTCATTTCTTCTGTGTCCCTCTCCCTTATTTCTCTCCTGCTCTGTTTTAGACTCTCCTTAGTCCCCCTCCGTATCCTCTTTAGGTGCAAATAGTTTATGCAGTCTATTTCTTGTAGCTATACTGCAGCACCTTAATGACTTTTCTTGTGTTGGTACTACATTTGTTGATTGCTACAGTAGAATAAAATAATTAAAATAGTGATCTCACACCACTACATGAAGTACAGTAACTGGAAGCAACTGCATAAAAGAAGGATTATCTCTGGAAAGTGAAGCACAGTTTTGTTCTTTTTTCCTCATTTCCTATTTTTCCTTTACAAAACAAAAATTCCTCAACCACCTATCTAATTATCTCTGCCTTTGAAACATGTGTCACTATAAGGCACTGACTTGGAGCTGTGTCTTTTGCTTTAGACAGAATGCTACATGTTGGGAGGAAAGATGAACATTAGGCTGACAACCACAAGGAAGACCCACTACTGACTTGCCAAGACTGCCTAGAATCAAAACGTTACTTTTCCTTTCCTTTTGCTGACTGGGGAGTGGAGAGTTAGTGTTGGAAACCCTAAGACCACATTTCCCTACTTTTGCGGCTTTACATTAAATCCTAACTGGTGCATTAATACATTTTTTGCAAAGAATACCCTTTCTTTTTGAAGTAGAGGAAACATATCCTCATTCAAGCAGGTCTCTGTGGAACCTGTGTGAACAGATGTAGATGCGTAGGGCCTTCTAGATACTGGAACAAGTGAAGACTCCATCTGCCTATGCAAGTGCAGGGCCCAGTAGGCCCTGTACTTCTGTATAGAAATGGATATCAAGAATTCATGGGGCTGTCTGGTGGGCTACAGAAGCACGCTGGGCCCTGCACTTTCATGTGGCTGCAGATACAGACACAAATGACAAAGAGTCCATTTTTCAGCCAAAGCACGGGGCCCTGTGGCACCCATGGGAGCAGAGGTGCAGGGCCATATGTCAAGAGAAGAGTTCTATTCACTGTATAGTACCTGGGCCCATGGAGGCAACTCTGCCCCTTTCCTTCCCAGGCTGGGTTGTGGTATCATATACTGTAGTAGCACCTTTCCCCAAGCCTTGACCCATCCAGTATGCTCACTGAGCTCACCCCCCCAAACTCAGCTCACCAGCACGAGATCAAAAAGCATTACCTGCTGAGGTAAAGGCTGGCACTACACATATTTAATATTTTTTACCACAAATTTTCAAGATATTCATTATATGACTTTCCCTTAGAAACATAATGTGGCATTTATAAAATACTCAAATCACAGAAAAAAGCCACCCCACTCAGCCGAGTGTGCTAGTGAGAGTAAAGGCCAACCACACACAAAAACTCTAGCACCACTCACTGCAGTACAAGACAACTGAGACCCAAAAAGCAAACCACTCAACAAGCAAATTGCATGTTGACAAATAATTTAAGTTTTATTCAATACTTACACACATACAAAACAGTCAGATATGCACAACACATACCTTCTAAAGAAAGGGGCTCAGATGAGACCCATAAACCTCCTTGAATACTCGCTGAAATGTCATTTCACACCAACAGTGTGAAAACATGTCTTGTCCAGGATTTGAAGATTAACAACTGTCACATTTATGAGGTGGTGTGAAAAAATGGCCAGGTTGAGAGTTTGTAGACAAAGTATTAAAATAAACAATGTTATGAGTGAACATTGAAATATTTCAACATTAACTTGGTCATTTTACTGTATTTTTATACCAAATGTTCAGCATAGTCTTCTTTTGACCCCACCTTATGAATCCAATATGTGACAATGTTCAAATCCTGCCTGAAATATGATTTTTCGGAGTGACTGGAAATTACCTTTTGGGCTGGATTTTTTTTTTTAATTCAGCTGCCTTGCTCACAAGGTGGGGGTCCCAGAAAGGCCATCTTGAACATTTGGTGGAAAATATTTAAAATAAGCGAAGTTATTAGTGTTGAAATATTTCAATGTTCACTCATAACTTTGTCATTTTACCATGGTTTACACCATATTTTCAACTTAACATTCTAATGACCCCAGCTCAATTAGCCAGTAGGTGAACATTTTCAAGTCCCACCTAAAAAGTGATTTCATGTGGCAACCACAAAATTACCTTCAAGAGGGATACAAAAAATTCAACCCACCTTAACTATGCAATGGGGTCCAAATAAGTCCATCTTGAAAATCTGGTAGAAAAATATTAAAAAAAGACATATGAGTAAAAGATCAAAACTTGTTCAAATACCTTAAACCAGATTTACCTTATTTTCTCATACTGCAGTCCCTGGTTCTGGCAGCAAGACATTTTTGATCAGAGAGTGGAGCTACACTGTGGGACATGTTCCTGTCAGTAAGGGTGTATGTGGGGGGCAGTGGGGTGGTGGGTGCTGAGTGGGGGGTTGGGGTGGGGTGAGTGGGGATGTGGGAAGCAGATCAGTTAGGGACCATTTTCTTATTTACAGTTTTTTTTATAAAACATATTTTAAGGAGTTTGTAAGTTATTGTACATAGCAGTCATACCAAGACAATAGAAAACAGGATAAACATAACTCATAATATAACAGCTGAGAGTTTTTCTATACAGACAGAGCAAGCATGCGAGCACTTTCATTCATGAGAAGGCTGATGGCCAGGAAGAAAGCGGGTTTGTGCCAGTCACCTTCTTGTATTAACAGTTGGGTGCTGAGTGGGTGGAGGGTGGGGTTAGGGTGCTGCCAGGGTGGAGGGTGGGAAACATAACTGATATTTTTTTATGCACAAATGAGCTCTATACAATAAGAAAGATGGCAGCTAGCCGTGGAGGTGGTCGGGTTGTGCCAGTCATCCATCAGGGATTTACTTACAATTTGATAATAAACTAACAAATAGTGGGTGCTGGGAGGGGAAGAGGGTGGGACTGCACTGCAGATAGAGGGTAGGGGATGAGGTTACACTTTACTGGGTTCTGGGCTGTGAAGGATGGGGATGGGCCTTTTTTATTTTGTAGCTAGTCACATACTTTTTTCTGAATATGAATAGTCCCCTATTTGAGAAGAGCTCCCAAATATTTGGGAGCTCTACTAGTCTTACTATTCAGAAAATAATACTTAGCCCATGCACAGCCTTAGTGTATAGGTTCAACATATTACTAGATAATGGTTATTGATGTCCGGTTGACAACTTCCACTCCATGCTGATGTCTGATGAGCAACCTCAGGAATCCAGAAGAGGGAGATGAATGAAGAGTGGTTAGTAGAGGTAAATATAGTGGTCTGCCCCTCACTTCCCTTTACCACTGTGTCATGCTTCCTTCTAGCATTTGAAACCAAAATCCCCATGCCCTTTCAAATATATCCACTCTGCCTCTTACCGTCTAGTGTACCCTTATGTATGAAGCTGTTCTGGTGTTACCTGTCTCCTATTTCTTCTAGGGTGGGGGCCCTGCCTGCCTCCTCTTCATTAGAATTTGTCTTTTTGCTTCCATGGCCATGGCAAGGAGTAGTGGTCTGAACCTGTTTGCCATCTCCTGTACAATGTACGTGTCTCCCAGTACTGAGTGAAGCAATGTGGCTGGTAGGCTGCTCCAGGACAGCAATCTCTTCAGCCATTTTTTGGACTTGTTTCTGGAGTGGTTTCACCATTAAGCAACTCCAGAGAATGTGACCTATGTTGCCTGGACCTAGGCATCTCCAGTACTCATTTCTAACCTGCATACCAAGGTAGGATAGTTAATTCAGTGTTTAATCCCACCTGCTCAGTATCTTTTTCTGTTTTAATTGATACCTAGGGTCTAGTGCATCCTGGTGAGCAAGTCTCCAACACCCTCCCACAAAACCTGTGGGATTTCCAAATTTAGGTCTGTGGTCCATTTATTGTTTACGTTTGTTCCAGTTAGGCCTGTGTAACTGCAGCAGATGTTTATATATTGGGACCCCTTTATATGAGCTGACTTGGTTCACCACTCAATCACTGTTCTGTTTCTGTGGGGTGGTATTTATATCCCTGTCCCAGGCATGACTTTAGAGCATATTGGAGCTGAAGATATCTCCAGTGGTCTGACACTGGCAAGGAGAATTCTTGTTGCAAGCATCCAAATGATTTATGGATATTGTTATTAAAAGACAACATGTGAGCAAACTCGGTAATGCCCCTCCTCTCCCACTGATTCCAGTGGGGGCATTTCCCCTCTATTTGCAACATAGGATTATTCCACAGGTTTTCTGATAACCCAAATGGGGTACCTTCAAACAAGTTTTATCTTGCACTGTTTGCCAGGAGTATCCAGTGAAGTAAAACATAGGGAATGCTCCACCCCCCACCAGTGCCCCCAACCTTTTTTACTTGTTCTGGAGCAGAGAACCATCAGAAAGTGCTCATTCTATCTGTAACAAAAAGAGTCCATTTTATCCACCCTGATCCACAGTATGCACTAATTACCCCTTACATAATGTGGTAAGCCCATGGCCATGGAGCATTCCATCCACCCTGCATTGGCATGGCACATATTATCTGTTGACTAAACCATGGCTAGTGTGGTTGCCAAAGAAAGCCTGAGGACATGTTATCTTATTCCACCACTTTGGGGGGATTTTCAAGGGTACGTTTGCAGTACAGTAGTTGTCCCATGGGGAGGGCCATTATTTTAAATGTACAAGTTTGGCCTGGGATGGAGAGGTTGAGGCATTTCCATGTGTCCATATCCTGAGCCAACTCATTCAGTAATGGTTGGATATTGTCTGCTATCCAGTCCTCAGTTTGGGGCATTTTGAGCATTCCCAGGTATATGATGCCCAGTGGAGACCATGTCAGCAGGTCCTGTGCCATGTTTGTTCCCTGCTGTTAGCATCCCTTCAGGGATAAGACTTCAATTTTGGACCATTTGACTTGTTATCCTGAGAGCTGCAAAAATCTCAGTATCAGGGAGAAAATCTCAGGTAGATACTTCTGTACATGGGAGAGTGTTAGTAACATATCTTCTGCATAGAGAAAGGATTTGCAGGAGGTTGGGTCCGTCGGGATCCCTGCAATCTGGAGGTGTTTCCAGATTGCCTCTGCTTGAGGCTCTACTACCATAACAAAAAGCAAAGGTGGGAGAGAGGACACCCTTGTCTGGTTCCTTGGTGGAGTGGGAAGCGGGCAGACATAAGCAAATTTGTGAGAACAGTTGTGTGAGGTAAGTTGTACAAGTTTTGAACTCACTGTATGAAGCTTGGACCTTTTCCAAAATGTTGCATTTTTGTAAATAAAATCCCACTCCACCGAGCCAAATGCCCTTTCTGCATTAATAGCCACTAGAACTGAAGAAACATCCAATCGCTGAGCCCAGCCTACTGTATTGGCTAGCACCCAGACATTATCAACTCCCTGCCTACTCTTCATGATGCCCACTTGAAAGGGGTGGATTATGAAAGGCATTCTTTCTCCAACCTGGTTGCAAGGATTTTGACAAAAACCTTGGCATCCACATTTATCAGGGATATTGTAATGTAACTAGTGCATGAAGTCAGATCCTTACATGGCTTTGGTAGGACTAGGATTGTTGCCTCCTGCATGGTGAATGGTATAGTTTACCCTTGCTCTTTGTGCTGAATTACCTGATAGAGATTCAGAGCTAAGTCCTCTAGAAGGTCTGATAAAAATTTGCACTAAGCCCCTCTGAGCCTGGGCTTTACCCTTAGCCAGGGATCATGTGGCTTTGGTCACTTCCTCCACTGGAATGGAGATGTCTCTTCATTACTTAGTGTCTTCTGGGATTTGCCAGAGACCTACCTGTACTGTAGGTGTTCCAGAAAGGACTGAATCACATTCTTTGGTGGTTGGGGATAGGATTTGTACAGCCCTTCATTAAATTATCTGAATAGTTTATTAATTTTGTTGAAGTCTACAATGAGGTGGCTATTAGACCCCTTATTATTGACTATGTGTGCTTTGGCTGCCCTCTTCTTAAATGGTATGCCAGCAATTTTGAGGCTTTTTTCCCACCCTCCTAATAGTGTTGCCTATTGAAGAACAGTGCCCTTTTCACCTATTGGTGCAAAATGTTATTTAATTTACAATTGTAGCACTAGACATGGTCAGATATATTCAGAAATATCAACATATTTTTAAAGATATTTTCTCTGGTGGCCCTACAGAGATACTGCAGACAGGAAATTTCTCTAGAGGTATCACAGAAATTTCAGGAAATATCGGACTAGTTAGTTGCTGCAGCTGTATGTTTAAGTTGCAACACCAGTCTCTCTTTCTGAACAGTGTTGTGGAGATGAGCATGGCATTATAGAGGTCTCTTACTGCAGCCTTGCGCTGATCTTGCAGCAGTACAATTACTGCCTTTCTGTCTTTATTCAGTTTCGCTAAGTAACTAATGATGAAACCCCTAATGAATACCTTGAAAGTATCCCACAACGTTTGTTCTGAAGTGTCTGGAGTTCTAATAATCTCAAAGCACATTTTGATCTCTGCCTTCAGACAGGCACTGAAGGCTTCCAATTATAGTAGCAGGGGGTTGATGCACCAACTTTGCGATCGTGCCTCTGTACAGGAAAGAATCAGCATTGATGAGGTTAGAGCATGGTCCAATACCATTACTGGGGTAATTGTAGCCTCCATCACATCCTTCACGGTCACTGAACTGAATAAAAAAGTAGTCCAGCCTACTTTGCAAGCCAGATCTAGGTTACCTGTAAGCATAATCCCAAGTTATGGGGTGTAGTACCTGTCACAAGGGATAATTCCTGGCACATCTACAGCATAGCCTGCCTCACATTTCTATGGGAAAACTGTCCTTTTTTTCTAGGCATTATGTTCAATATAGGGTCACCCACCATGTTAAAGGCCACACCCAGAATAGTGATTCCTTCTGGGGAGCTTACATCCAGGATGTGTTATGCTGTCATTAAGGAGAACAGGTTCATCCGTATTTGGGGAATAGATATTAGCCACAACAATCTCCCCGTCTTGAATCATACCTCTCACTAGAACCCACTACCATCTTATCTGTGAATGATTCCACAATTCAGAAAAGATGTTCTCTTTTCACCAAAACTGACACCCCTCTCTTCTTTCTGGTAAAACAGGTCAGTACCTCCATTCCCACCCATTCCCTGCATAATTCTTTAAGAAAGTGTGTCTACTTGGATCGCTGATGCAGTGGCAAGGAGAGGGTGGCTGGAGGTCGCTGTCCACCTGGGAAAAAATTACTTATCCAAGGACAGGGCAAGCTTGGAGCACCTGCAGCAGGACTTCAGAGTTTTGGGAGGGCACCTGGGGAAGGTGCTGCTGGTTCACAGCAGTGGGGGGGCGATAGGAATCTCTGTATCAGAAGCTTCAACACATGGTTGATGAGCTGGTGCAGCAAGAAGGGGTATAGCTTCATTGGGGACAAAGGATTGGGGATCCATCTGGAATGATGTGGCGCTGTACAAGGGTGATGGACTGCATCCATCCAGGAAGGGGAAAGCAGTCCTCAATGAGTGGTTTAAATGCTTCATTGATGGGCATTTAAACTAGCCAATGGGAGCAGGAAAACTCAAGCAGCCCACCCCCACAAGGCAGAGAAAACAGAACTGAAGAGCAGGAAGATGAGTGGGTGACAGGGACAACTGAACCAGGCATAAAGGGAAAAGCAGAGGAATCAAAGCAGCATTAGAAAGAAAACTGGGAGGGTGGAAGAAGCAGGTGAGCAAAAACAGCAGTAGAGGGAGGATAGGCAGCAAAATATGGAAGTCCACAGTTACAAATGCCCGCAGCCTGGGAAGTAAATTCCCAGACCTGGAGGCCTTGCTACTAGAGGCAGACCTGGGCATAGCAGCAATAACAGAGATTTGGAACACTGCTAATCTTGGATAGGACATAAATGTACCAGGTTATGCTCTGTTCAGGAGGGCTAGGGGAGTAAAAAGGGGAGGGGGTGGTCTATACATCAGAGAAGGTATAAAGCAATGGAGGTGCAGGGTAGACAGGGGAAGGCTGAAGCCATGTGGGTGACCCTTGAGCCTGGTAATGGCACAGCAATCCTCACAAGGGTGATCTACAGGCCTACAGCACAGGGGGAGGAGGTGGATAGGGAGCTAGTGGATGAAATAAATGAGATGGCAACAAAAGGGGAAGTTCTGCTGCTGGATGATTTCAACATGCCAGACATGGATTGGACCACCCAGCAGCTGCTTCAACCAGGAGCTGAGACATCGTAGATTCCCTAAAGGGGGCAGACCTCAAGCAGCTAGTGCTTGATCCCACCAGAGACAGGGCAATTCTGGACCTAATACTGACCAATGGTGACAGAATCACAGAAGTCCATGTAGAAGGTCAACTGGGGTCCAGAAACTCCCACATAATGTGGTTTAACATGGGGACAGGGACACAGTCAAGTCACACAAAGGCAAGGGTCTTAGACTGCAGAATGGTGGACTTTGCTAAGATAGGGAGATGTAACAATGAAACCCTGGTGAGGAGGGAGATAGGAGGGGGAGTTGAGGAGCAGTGGGTACACCTGAAAGGAGCCAGAGAGGAGGTGATGAACCAATGTATCAGGTTGGTAAACAAAGGCATGAGAAGGAGGAAATCATTATATTTCTCGAGAAATGTGGCAGACAAAGTAAGGGCCAAAAGGGCAGGCTTCAGGAAATATAAGGAGACTCAAAAGGAGGAAGACAGGGAGGTGTACCTAAAGTGTCTAAGGGAAGTGGAGAAGGCTGTTAGGAGCACAAAGGCTGGGACTGAAGAAAGATTAGCGCAGATGGTGAAGGAAGGAGACAAGACATTCTATATGTACTCTGACACTTGTACAGCTGGTTCTGATTAATCTATGCTTTTTGTAATATAAAAATATGTTATTGAGTGTCTCTTATGAGACATGCTGTTTCAGCTAAAAGATAAAAGCCAGGACATAATTAAAGGCTAGAAGAGACTTAAATTAAGGATCTCCTGTTTATCTAGCTTAATTGTAGCTGCCAGTTGCTAGGCTGGAAATCATAAACTTGTATGGCATTTAGAGGAAGAATACAGGTTATGTCACTTAGCTGCTACGTCATAAATGCTCTTTGATGTCTGTGAACGAGCAGAATGCTGCTCATGGATAAAAGAAAGAACTTGGAAAATTACAGACTTAATTGGGAAGTCATATGGGGAAACAAGTTTTTTTTTGCTGATGTCACCTGTTAATTTACCTCCTGACACAAGACATCCTTATTGTATAATTTTTAATAAACAGAGGAGGAGCTGGGTGACATCATGGAGAAGGCAGGGTCAAGACAGTTTTTTTAATTATATTGTAACTGACTTTTAGACACACACACATGTTTGGACTCTGAAGCTACAACATCTTTCAGCACTGTAAGAATATAAAAATACATTAGCTAGAAAAGGCTAAGTGTATGGTTGGTAGGAAATTGCACTTTTAAATCTGTTTTTTTTAAGTGATTGTAATGTTTTGTGATATATGGTTCTGTGTTTTACATTTTACATTTTCATCTATTTTTAAGTAAACATCTCATTTTTAAGAGACTACTTGGCGTGCCTTTGAAATTCTTTCTTTTTTTTTTTACAAGTGAAGCATATATGGTTAAAGCTGACACTGTGCAAAGCTTACTGGTTTTACCAAACTCGGAAAAAGGTAAAAGTTTATTTGAGGTCTTTTCATAGAGTTTTAAGGGTTAATTTTGTACATCTGGTTAGGTACCCGTAGGCGAAAGATATCTGGTCCCCCTGAAGAGCAGAATTATCTGAGCCTGTACATTGGGTATGCTAGCAAGAGGTGCACAGGTTGAATCCTTCCAGAAACTTGAGACCAAAGGTTGATTCGAACCTACAAAACAGACAGGAGGGTTACCCTGTTTCTGTTAACTGTTCACAGTACTGCGCTCGGAGGTTGGCACTGTGGGAGCAGAGGGCCTGACCTGCTGAGTGGGGTTGTGACAGACTGGTTGGCAACGGTGTGCATAAGTTTGGTATTACAAGCTTTTATTATTCAGTGTGACAGCTTGATACCATCAGCTTACTTGCAAAAAATAGAAAAAAGCAGTGATTTATTTTTAAAAGGAAACAGAACTATATCACTTGGCTTACAGTCGAGTTCCTACCTGTTTTATTTTTTCTATAAAGTGCAAGTAAGAGTAGCTGTAGTTAGGGAAGAAGATCACTTCCAACTACAGTGGGCACACTGTAGACAACTTAAAGCAGTTGTGCAGGGACATAGGAGTCCTGTTCAAGGTGAAGGCCACCAAGCAGAACCTTGTGGATGCCCTGGTGATAGCAGATACCCAGAGCACCGAGTCACAGACAGTGACTGTAAGGGACCGAACCTTGATTGTGGAAGGGCTAGTGGCCAGTGCGGTGTCCAGATCCAATGGGTAGGGCAGCAGGGCCACCGTCAGTGAAGAGCCACAGCAACAGGGAAAGGTCACCGCTATCCTGCAGCCAGAAGTACTCAGGCTGCAGATTGGGTTGTGCTGAATGGAGTTGGAGTTCCAGGAGAAGAAAGAGCAAGAACAGCAAGAGGCGGAACGAGAGAGATGAGAGGCAGAGCAGGAACAGTGGGAAGCTGAGCATGAGGAGTGTGAGTGCCAGCGAGCTGCAGAGGAGAAGAAGGAACAAGAACAGAAGGAGGCAGAGCGAGAATGCCGAGAGACAGAGTGAGAACAGCGAGATGCTGACCGTGAGGAGCGTGAGTGCCAGAGGTAACATGAACAGGAGAAGCTACGACTCCAACCAGCGGCACCAGAGCAGGTAAGTGGCTTGGGTTTAACTGGGACTACTGGACTGGGTTACAAATTGATAGCCGAATTTAAGGAGGGGGAGGATATGGATGCCTTTTTAAATTCTTTTGAAAAAGTTTGCATTCAGGCTACAATTCCTAGGGAGTCTTGGAGCTTCCAGCTATCCCCGCTACTTACCAGAAAAGCTCAGGATGCATTGGATCAAATGGACAATGAAGACAGTGATGATTATAGCAAACTTAAAGCTGCAGTGTTAAAGAAATTTGAATTAACTGCTGAATCATATAGAGCTAAATTCCAGAAGCTCAGGAGAAGCCCTGACATGAGCTACTAGGAGCTAGCCATGAAACAACGTCAGTTTTTAAAACATTGGTGGGAAGGAACTGAAGCAAACTCTGTTGATAAGATTGAAAATGTAACTCTGTTAGAACAGTTTTTCTGGGCATGTCCAGCAAAGCTAAGAACCTGGCTAGAGGACTGAGATCCCAAAAAAGTGTAAGAGGCTGCTGAACTCTCGGACCACAATGCAAAGAGCAGACCTGCCCTGAGAGCAAATGGGGTGGGCGTGGCAGTGCAGAAGGGGAAAACACACCTTCAGGGCAGCTAAAACCCTCACTGCCTCTACCAAAACCAGTTAGCCCCAGGTTTCAGAGAAAAGATTTCTCTGAAAAAAGAAATGAATGTTGGTTGTGTAAAGAAACTGGGCATATTGCCAGACAGTGTCCCAAAAAGGTGAGCAATACACAACAGGGGGCTAAGAAAGAAGTGGGTTGTTTGTGTGTCCCTGGAAGTATGCCTGTGAACATAAGGGAGCACATGCACCCTGTTATGGTGAATGGTGTACAGACACATGGGTTAAGGGACATGGGGCCTCCCTGACCTAGGTAAAGGGGGATCTAGTAGAGCCTGGTCTGCTTATACCCAAAAAATACATCACTGTACAGGACTTTACTGGTGAAGAGAAAACATTGTCCCTCACTAGTGTTCTCCTGGACTGGGGTGAAACAGGGGGAACTGTGCAACAGGTGGCTGTAGCCAAAACCTTAGCAGTGGATGTGATCCTGGGCAACAATCTCAAAGGATGGTGTGTGCAGTTACCCATAGACAAGCAGCAAGGGAAAATGGTAGTTCCCCGAACCCCACAGAAGCCATTGTGAAAACCACTGAGAGGCTGGTTCCCCAGCCTGTGTCTCCTGATATGGAGATTAATGAAAAGGGGGTAGAAATTTCCCCAGTAGCAGTTAACCACACAGCTACAGAGGGTTGCTCCAAGGTGGGAGGGGTGACCCATTGTCTGACAGTTAGGATTGACAGTGATCCTGAGTGCCCTGATGCTGATGCTAGGGACCCTAGTTTAGTGACTGAAGGGGACCTGTCCCATGCCTTGGGAATGTGTGAGGGTTTGCAGGTGCTCAGAGAAGTGACCCTAGTCTAGAGAATCTGAGGGCTTGAGCAGACTCTGGTGGAGCACAGGGAGGTGATGGCAGACATAAGGTTTATTGGGAAAATGGACTCAGGCTGTGCAGACAGAGGGAGGGATGCTAGGCAGGCAGCTTGTCATTGCCCAGGGGTATCGTGAGCAGTTGCCCAAGATTGCACATGATATTCCCTTGTCTGGCCATCTGGGGATTGCGTGCACTATGCAGTGGTTGGCCCAGAATTTCTATTGGCCAAACTTCACTCAGCAGGTGAAGGAGTATTGCAGGTCTTGTCACTGGTGCCAAGAAATAGGGAAGGTGGGCAAGAAAACCCAAGCCACTCCTGATTCCATTGCCCATAGTGGAGAAGCCATTCCAGAGTGTGGGAATGGATATTGTGGGGCCTTTAAATACCCCCAGCTCCTCAGGGAAGAGATTCATCCTGACTGTGGTGGATTATGCCACCCAGTACCCAGAGGCAGTCACCCTATCCTCACTGAGGACAGACAAAGTGGCAGATGCCTTACTTGGGATTTTCTCCCATGTTGGGTTTCCGCAGGAGGTCATCACTGATCGAACAGGTTCCTACATGTCGGACCTGATGAAATATTTATGGGAGAAGTGTGGGGTGGTGCAGAAATGCATGACACCATATCACCCACAAGCCAATGGGCTTGTGGAAAGATTCGATGGTACCCTGAAGTCAATGCTCCAGATGTTTTCTGAACAGCATGGGAGAGACTGGGAGAAATACCTTCCCCACCTGTTGTTTGCATACAGGGAGGTGCCCCAAGAGTTGACAGGATTTTCCCTCTTCAAACTCTTATATGGACGCCAGGTACGTGGGTCCCTAGACTTGATTCAGGAGGACTGGGAAGGCAAGCACGCCACCCAGGGAACAGCTATTGTGGATTACGTCCTTAGGTTTAGAGAAAGGATGAAGGAGCTTATGGGGACAGCCCAGAGCAATCTGGCAGCTGCCCAACAGAAACAAAAAGTGTGGTATGACCGCATAGCCAGAGCTCACTTGTACATAGTGGTTCAGGAAGTCATGGTAGTTATTCAGGTCTGGAAAGACAAGCTGCAGGCTGAGTGGGCAGGACTGTACAAAGTGGTTAGGAAGATAAATGAAGTGAACTATATTACAGAGTTACCTGACAGAAGACAGACAGAAAGGATGTACCATGTCAACATGATGAAGCCATATGCAAATAGGGCTGACATGGTGTTTGCAGTGTGTAGTCCTGGGGAGGGGACGGATGAAGGAGACCCCCTTCTGGACTTGCTGGAAGAAAGTAAGCAGGAGTCCTCTATGGAGGCAGTTAATTTGTCTCCCCAGCTGACCCTGGACAAGATCCAGGAAGTAAGGGAGGTTTTAGCAGACTTTGCCCCATTGTTTAGAACCAAGCCTTTACTAACTCCCTTAGCAACTCACAATGTGGAGACAGGGACACCGACACCCATACGGCAGACATCATATCGAGTGTCAGAGGCTGTCCAAAAGGACATTAGGAGGGAAGTGGAGGAGATGCTGGATTTAGGAGTAATCCAGAGATCCCACAGCCCCTGGGCCTGACCCATAGTCCTTGTGCCCAAGCCAGATGGCTTTACTCATTTCTGTGAGGACTATCATGGACTGAATGCAGTCACAAAGTCAGACGCCCACCCGATGCCCCGGATGGATGAACTCCTGGACAAGTTGGGAGGGGTGACCTACCTTATGCCTATTGACCTGACCAAGGGGTATTGGCAGGTAGAGTTGATGGACAGAGCTAGGGAGAGGTTGGCCTTCATCACTCTGATAGGCTTATTTGAATTTAAAGTAATGCCTTTCAGAATGAAGAACACCCCGGACACTTTCCAAAGGGTGAACCAGGTGTTAAATGTGCAGAGGAGTATGCAGTGGCATACCTGGATGACATTACCATCTTTAGTACCAGCTGGGAGGAACACTTATCCCACCTTAGGGAAGTGCTGGGCAGGATACAGAAGGCCAGGCTCACTGTCAAAGCCAGGAAGTGCCAGGTGGCCATGGGAGAAGTGGCGTACCTTGGGCATGTGGTAGGCCAAGGACAGCTCTGTTCTAACCAAATAAAAATAGAGGTAATCCAGGCATGGCCCAGACCAGAAATGCAGAAGCAGGTCAGGAGTTTTCTTTGGACAGCAGGGTACTATAGAAATCTGTACCCAATTACAGTGCCCTGGCTGCTCCCCTATCTGACCTGGTAAAGAAAAGGATGCCAAAGAAAATTACCTGGGGACCAGCCTGTGAAGAAACCTTTACCAGATTGAAGGCAGCACTGTGCAGTGCTCCTGTTTTGACAAGTCCTGACTATAGCAGACCCTTTATAGTTCAGACTGATGCCTCAGACATGGGTATTGGGGTAGTACTGAGTCAGACATCCAGCCAAGGGAAAGATCACCCTGTAGCATATCTGAGTAAAAAGTTACTTCCCAGGGAGCAGGCATACTCCACTGTGGAAAAGGAGTGTCTTGCCATAATGTGGGCCCTAAAGGAGTTGGAGCCATATTTGTATGGGCAGCATTTTGTGGTACAAACTGACCACAACCCCCTGGTTTGGCTGACGCAGATGGGAAAAAACAATGGTAGATTGCTAAGATGGAGTCTTGCTCTGCAAGGGTATGAAATGGCAATTCTACATAGGGCTGGAGCGAACAATCTGAACTCAGATGGGTTGTCTCGCATCTATGAGGAGTGAACTGATTTGGGAAGCTTATCCCATGCAGGGGAAAGAGCCACCAAATTCAATCTAGGTAGGGAGGATTGTAACACTTGTACAGCTGGTTCTGATTAATCTATGCTTTTTGTAATATAAAAATGTGTTACTGAGTGTCTCTCATGAGACATGCTGTTTCAGCTAAACGATAAAAGCCAAGAGATAATTAAAGGCTAGAAGAGACTTAAATTAAGGATCTCCTGTTTATCTAGTTTAATTGTAGCTGTCAGTTGCTAGGCTGGAAATCATAAACTTGTATGGCGTTTAGGGAAGAATACAGGTTATGTCACTTAGGTGCTACTTCATAAATGCTCTTTGATGTCTGTGAAAGAGCAGGATGCTGCTCATGGATGAAAGAAAGAACTTGGGAAAATTACAGACTTAACTGTGAAATCATATGGGGAAACAAGTTTTTTTTGCTGATGTTACCTATTAATTTACCTCCTGACACAAGATATCCTGATTGCATAATTTTTAATAAACAGAGGAGGAGCTGGGTGACATCATGGAGAAGGCAGGGTCAAGACAGTTTTTTTTTAATTATGCTGTAACTGACCTTTAGACACACACACACACATGTTTGGACTCTGAAGCTACAACATCTTTCAGCACTGTAAGAATATAAGAATACATTAGCTAGGCAAGGCTAAGTGTATGGTTGGTAGGAAATTGCACTTTTAAACCTGTTTTTTTTAAGTGATTGTAATGTTTTGTGATATATGGTTCTGTGTTTTACATTTTACATTTTTATCTATTTTTAAGTAAACATCTAATTTTAAGAGACTACTTGGTGTGCCTTTGAAATTCTTTTTTTTTTGACAAGTGAAGCATACATGGTTAAAGCTGACACTGTACAAAGCTTACTGGTTTTACCAAACTGGGAAAAAGGTAAAAGTTCATCTGAGGTCTTTTCACAGAGTTTTAAGGGTTCATTTTGTTCACCTGGTTAGGTGCCCGTAGGCGAAAGATATCTGCCCCCCCCCGAAGAGCAGAATTATCTGAGCCTGTACATTGGGTATGCTAGCAGGAGGTTCACAGTTTGAATCCCTCCAGAAACTTGAGACCAAAGGTTGATTCGAACCCACAAAATAGACAGGAGGATTACCCTGTTTCTGTTAACTGTTCACATACTGCCCTCAGAGGTTGGCATTGTGGGACCAGAGGGCCTGACCTGCTGAGTGAGGTTGTGACAGGTACATCAGCAAAAGAAGGAAATCTGGGGGGTGGGGGAGTGTAAGGCTCAGAGGGGATAAAGGACAGTGTAAGGAGGGAGACCTGGAAAAGGTGGAAATACTGAATAAATACTTCTGTTCAGAATTCACTGAAGGGGGAGGATCAGGGTCAACAGCTGGGCAACAGATACAAAGTGGGGGAGAGGTGAACACCAGTCCATTTATTGTGGATAGAGTCCTGGAGGAGCTCACAGAACTTAAGGTGGACAAAGCAATGGGTCCAGATAGCATAGTCTTGAGGACATTAAGGGAGCAGCGGAGGGAGCTAGCAGCACATCTGTCAGCCATGTTCACCAAGTCACTCAACACAGGAGTAGTTCCACAGGACTGGAGGAAGGCTCAATGTAGTCCCTCATCACAAAAGTGGTAGCAGGGAGGAGGCAGGGAACTATAGGCCAGTCAGCCTTACCTCATAGTGGGTAAGATCATGAAGGCACTGCTTAAAGAATGAATAGTGGGACACTTGGAATCCAACAGTGCCCAAGATCCAAGGCAACATGGATTCACAGCAGGAAGGTCATGTCAAACAAATCTGATAGATTTTTTTGACTGGGTTACAAAGGAACTAAATCGGGGGGAGCAGTGGGCATTGCCTACCTCGATTACAGCAAGGCCTTCGACACCATCCCACATAAAAGGCTCGTTAAAAAGATGGTTAGTCTGGGCATGGGTACAAGGTGGTAAACTGGGTTAGAAACTGGTTAATGGACAGGAGGCACAGGGCATTAAATGGTATCCAGCCCTGGGAGACGGGGGTGATCAGTGGAATGTCTCAGGGATCAGTCCTTGGGCCAGTCCTGTTTAATGTCTTCATTAGCAACATAGCAGAAGGGCTGGAGGGAAAGGTCTGCCTGTTTGCAGATGACACCAAGATCTGCAACAGGGTTGATACTCCAGATGGGGAGGAGAAAATGAGGAGGGACCTGGGGAAGTTTCAAGAGTGGTCTGAGGTGTGGTAGCTGAGGTTCAGTTCAAAGAAGTGCAAAATAACGCACCTGGGATGAGGGAACCCTGGAGAGAACTACAGGATGGGTGGGGAGTTACTGACAGTCACCAAGGAAGAAAGGGATCTGGGGGTTATCATTTCAGACAGCCTAAAGGTGTCTAAGCAGAGTATAATGGCTACAGGGAGGGTTAGTGGCATGCTGGGGTGCATAGGCAGAAGTGTCATTAGCAAAATGAGGAAGGTAGTGATGCCACTGAATAAAACACTAGTGAAGCCTCACCTAGAGTACTGTGTACAGTTCTGGAGGCCACATCTTCATAAGGATATTGACAGGGTGGAAGCGGTCCAGAGAAGGGCGGCAAAGATGGTACAGGGCTTGCACCAGAAAACATATGAGGAGAGATTAAAAGACCTTAATATTTACTCACTGGAGGAGAGGAGGGAGTGAGGAGACCTGATAGAAACCTTCAAGTACCTTAAAGGCATAAACAAGGTGCAGGGGGGGTGACATGTCCCAATATAGGAGTACAAGAATGAGGGGGCATAACATGAAACTGGAAGGTGTCAGGACAAAGGGAAATGTGAGGAAGATTTTTCTTCATGAAAGGATGGTAGATGCATGGAACAGTCTGCCATAGGAGGTGGTGGGAGCGAGCACAGTGGAGGGATATAAATATGCATGGGACGTTCATAATGGAACCCTAGAAGTGGAAAGGAGAAGAGAAAGACGTTGCTCAAGTAGGGTCAGAGGCCACAAACAAGAACAGGGCTTACAGGCAGATTGGATGAGCCTAGTAGTCCTTATCTGCTGACAGTTTCTATGTTTCTATGTTCTATGTTTTCTGCAGGATGGTTACATCACATTTTAGCCACTTAAGAGAAGCTAAGATCTTCTTTCACTTGACTGGGTGGTTTAACCCCTAGACATTTCAGAACCCACACCTCAATTCAACCATCTCCCTATGTGAACCACCCAATGTCAAAAATTAGCTGAAGTGGTGCCCCTCCAAGCTCCTTTACCTTCCCCACCATGCCCATTCTGATGGATCCAGGGGCCAACCTGCCAAGGAAAAGAGATAAAAGCATATGTGAAGTTGGAGACAGTTTGCAGGTAGACGTAGCAGATCGATACATTGCAGACCCATTCTGTGGACATGAATATGAGAGCATTAGTGCAGTCACCTTGCTAATAATTGACACTTTTATCCCTTTAGCTAGAACACCTTTACTTTTGCATGTAAGAGGTATATAAAACAATTAAGGAATGCATTAAAATGTTAAAGAAACAGTATACAGAACAATGTACAAAAACTGATCACGCATTCAATCTAGAAGGAAGATAGCTCTGAAGAGTGACCTTATGTTCATCTGCTCCCCCCCATTTTACTCCTTATGAACTCCTTCCACCATGGAAGGATTAATACCCAATGCAAATGAAAGCCCTCCCCTACCTGTCCCCCTGGACTTCTGGTGTTGCTTCCCACACTAATGAAAGTCACCCATACCAAGGAAACTCAGTAGCTCTGTGCCCAGTCAGTGAAGAAATTGAGTGGGAGACACATGGAGTAATTCCTTGCCCAACCCTACACACACACACACACACACTCGGACAGCAGTAGGAGGAAGAGGAAATTCCTCTCCATACTAGCTGTTTGGTAGGAACCTGTGCAGCTGAGCTTCCTCCATATTCACACTTGCCACCAGAAATACAGCTAATTGCCAAAAAAACAGCCCTAGGAGGGGGAGCAGTAATCAGGACTACACAGTGCAAATTGTCCTTTAACCTTGTTACCCATCAGCCACTGGGCTACACCACTAAACTCGTGCAATAGCTCTGCTGAGATGTGATGCTGCTCACTGTGTCATTGTTTACCATTTTGCTTGATCCTCAAGGCAGGAGTGCATCCACTCCATCTGGTAGGATAGATCCTCACGGATGAACTGGAGTAAACCATATGCTTTGCATTTACCTTGTCATTTCTCCTTTGTAGCAGGCCACTTTGCATCTGTGACAATGCTTTGGTGCAGCTCTTCCTCAATGAGGATTTATGGTGCCTACATGTTTAATAGTGATAGCCCTGCCAGCTATTGTGCAACCTTTTTCACCGCCCCCCCCCCAATGCCTTCATGAGCCTGATGAATAGGGAGCTCTACCTCATTCAGATGGCCTGCCAGAGCCTACCAAGAGGCTGTAACATTAAACGGCACAAGACTCCAGTGTGCACCAATGTCATCCCACCCTCACCTTGGCCACTTAGTCATCATGAGGTTAATTCTGTAGGACACCTGCAGAGACAAAGGTACAGTACTTGTAATCCTGCCCAAGTAAACTGCAAAACTGTGATAATTAAGATCCTGCATTATGGAATACTAGTTACTCAGATATTGCCTTGCTACCAGGACCTTTTTTGTCTTCACAACCCAATTGACCATCAGCTATAACTGGGTTTGTGCTACTGTAATGGCCTTGAGGAGCCCCTTCTCAACACTAACCCCCCCCCCCCGTTTCCCATCCAGTAAACTTTAGTGCCGTCACCGCCCAACAAAAAGTGCTTTCTATGTTTTTTTGTGTTAGTTTTATTGCATCATAAAACACTGGTACTTTGTTCTGTGTTGGCTTAAACATATCCCAAAGGTGGTTTAGCAGGGACTCTACAAAACACAAGCTTCACTGCTAAGAAACCCTCCCTCCCTCCACCCAGGTTGCACATTTGAGCTTTGTGACCATGCAACAGTTTGTAGCATCCCAGTGGTCCTTAAGCAGCTCAGAATGTCACAGCCTTGCACTGTCGCAGAGGCTTACCCTTCTCCCTCTCGAATGATCAACCATCCATGAGGTGTCAGTGCAGCCCACTGCTTGTCAGGTGAAAAGCATGGGAACCTGTGAAACAATGACTAAACCAGTTCTGCTGAGCACACCACTCAACTTCCAGGCATCCTAAAAAAAAGAAAGAAAAATTCAGATTAAATTCAGTCTTGGGTTCAACCTGTTTCTCCCCCATAAGCATTAAGATCTTCCCTTCTACTGTCATCAGCTGGACTGATAAGAATGTTCTTAGAAGGCAGTGAACTGTTCCCAGATGTCTCCCTCCCCCAGCCTATTACAAGCTGTAGTGCTATCCCATTAGATAGGTGGTTGGTGTAAACATGGGGTACACCGTAGCTTAATCTCAGCTGTGATTCATCCAACCTACCTCAGTCATCTTATGCTCTCAGCCTGGATCTATACTTAACCTTGAATAGTGTACTTACTCAGGATGAGGGGTTGCATAATATGGAGGGAACATAAATATCAGTGGAATAAGAGTCAATTAAATATTAGTCCATTTGATCACTGTATAGTCTGGTGTAACTGTTCTGTGCCACCAGCTTAACAGTGGTAGTGGAACTAAGTCTGGGGGATTTAACCTTGGCTGGGATCCCACCACAATAGTAGCCTAGCTCAACCTTAATGACAGCTTATCCTTCGGTGGTGTGCTGAACATACTCCATATCCGCCTGTTCTTACCATTCCTGGGAATTCTGGTGTTCTTCAGGGTGGGTTGGGATGGTGGATCCCTGGGAATCTTGCTGTGGGGTTCAAGCTCGGAGGAGGCATGGCTAGATTCTGGTGTGGACTGCCTGGACCCCCTACTTCTGGATCTCCGTCAGTGGTGAGAGAGCTCTTATCTGAGGGTTCAATCCTTGCTTCAGGGTCTCTGTCTCTTAGGCTTCACAGTCTGCCAGGTTTCTTTACCCCCTGCCTCTTGTCAGTTGTGGTCATCCTATCTGTGCTGGCTATCTGGTCCTTGCTGTGATGGTTGCACACCTCTCGGTGGTTGTTGTGGAGCCCATGGTCCCAATGACCAGCCACCAGACCTGCTGTCTGAAGCTTTGAGAAATCATTCAGCTTCATGGGGACAGGAAAATGTGTGCCACGTACCATCTAGGTATACATGAAGGATTGATGGATATTTAGTTGAGGACTGGATGTTTTTCCAGGCCAGCTTTTTTTTCACTAGCCCAAATGCTTTTCTTCTGTCAGCCAAGTCCTTAGAAAAATTCTGAAAATCAAGATTTTGTGTCCATTCCAGGTTAAAGTCCCTTTCTCTCTAACTAGTCTTAGCACTTGCTCCTTCTCATTAAACATAAAAAGTATGATAGGATTAGTCGATGGAGTGCTTGACTGGGACCCAGTAACCTATGCACCCTCTCAGTTTCAAGTGGGGCTTCCCAATAGTAACCCAGCATCTTGGACACCATCATTTGAAGGAAAATGCAGATGTCTTTTTTCTCCATTCCTTCTTGAAGCCCCGTGATTCTCACGTTATTTTGGCAGCCCCTGTTTTCTGAATCATCAATTTTCACCCATAGTTGTTACCCAGCTGCTCTAGATAAACCATCCTGTTTGCCTGTATGGAAACATGACAGTCTATTCTCATAGGGCGTGATGAACGATGGTGTGGTGTGGCTACGCCCAGCGTAACTTGGGCACATAGCCACCCTGCACCTAGTGCTCTCCCCCACATGGGATGCACAAACGGGGGCATGCAGACCCACCACATCCAATTCCCCATGTCCATGGACTGCACTATGCTGGGGGTGTTCCGGAGGAGTGGCAGCACTTTGCAGTAGTCACTAAACCACATAGTGCTGGCCACATGGGTGTGGAGGGTGGTGCAGGATACACGAGGGTAGACCCTGCAGTAATCCTCTGAAAGCCCCCACAGTCTCCATCCACTGGATGCCAGGGGACCCGGACAGTACTCTCCATACTGCCCCTGTCCACTAGACAGCCAGTGAGGGCAGGAGCAGTGGGATGGGCAAGTGCCCATAATGTCAGAGTAGTGACAGCACTGGGATGTTGCCTGGGGGGAAAGATTGTAGCACATGCTCACTTACAAGGACTCAGGGGTACGGAGGTATGGCCACAATGTGGTAAGGGCATGGCTGCCATTGTGGGTGTGTGGGCCAGAGGTGGGTCCTGATGCTGGGGTCCTGCAGTGCACCAGGAGGGCACTGTTTGATGAGGGCTGGGCTGGTGAACTGACTGGCCATAGGGGCCATGCCATGTGGGTCTGGGTGCCTACAGTAGGCATGCACTACACTGGACCAGCACCTTGCTGCATGAGGGATCCACTTTTGGACTCAGGGTGGGTGTACAGAGCTGCAGACTGGGTACAAGACTTCTCCATGTACCCACGCCCACTTTGTGCATAGTGCCAATAGTGCATAGCTCATTGTCAGCAATCCTGAATTCCATATTTTCCACTCTCTGGGTCAGATCCTGTATATTGTGCCTCAGATTAGAAATGTCTTGAATTAATGCTGGCAGCTTATGTTTAATTTCTGTGATGTCCATTGAGTTTGTGGCTGGTGCCAATGTGGGAGCCACAGTGATTGCTATTGCCGCTCTTTTTCCCATTTCTCTGAGGCAAATCTTCAGTTGAGGATTTTTTGGTGTCCCAATGACCAATTGTGAAAATTCTAAGTTTGCTTAGCTCCAACAGAAAAGTGCTCTCTGACACAATAGGTTAGAAGATATGTTTGACAAAATTCATGGACGAGAATTGCTGCAATTTGTTTTGAACGCTCCAGAGCTTCAAAATTAACTGGCCATACTAGATGTGGTCCATACATAATTTCTTTACTGTCTTTTTAGTACAATAAAAAAAGATCAATGAAGGACAGTTTTCTTTATTTGCTGGAGGACCAGCCAACACTTTGAATTGGATATCCAGTGTCAGGATGTTCCTCCACGGCACGGGGGGTGAGCAACCTAATGCCTCAACCAATTGACCTGTAGGAGAGAGGGAGAAAGAAGTAGTACCAGGGTTGGGCACCCCAGCCCACTGTTATTGATATATTTAATGGAAAGAGGGTGAGCAACCTGGAAGGAGGTGAAAGTAGCAGTACCAGGGATTGGCACTCTAGTCTGATAGATAGATACATAGATAGATAGATAGATAGATAGATAGATAGATAGATAGATAGATAGATAGATAGATAGGCTCTGCACTTCCATGTGGCCACAGATACAGATTCACAGGGCAAAAAGTCCATCTGTCAGCTAATGTACACGGCCCTCTGTCACCTACTGGTGCAGAAGTTCAGAGACCTTTGTCAACAGAAGAGTTTTCTTCCCTATATAATACCTGAGCCCATACAGGCAACCCTGCACCTTCATTCCAATGGATGGAAGTGGTGTCACATAACAGCACCATCCCCCAGCCTTTCCTGATCCAGCTGGCTCACTGAGCCTGCCCCCTAACTCTGCTTACCAGAACAACATCACAGAATAAAATGAGAGGGGACAGACTCAAAAAACTTCTACTTTGGGCACCATATTCATACTAGGATTCATAAGACAACAAAAAGGTATAAGCCCATAGAAGTTGTCCCCACTACTTAGTGTAGGCAACCAAAATTGCCAACTATTAGATAACGATCCAAACCAGCCTTGGAAACATCCAAATTAGTTGACTGTACTATATCCTCTGGTAATCCATTCCACAGTTTACTAGTTCTGGGAATAAAATGATTCTTTCTAATATCAGTTCTATACTTTTCCTCCACTATTTGTTTCGTATTTCCTCTTAGGACATATTTTAAGTCCTTAAATTTAAGTCACATGTCCTCTCTCAACCTTCCATCATTAAGGATCTTAAAAAACAATAAAAATTCCCCCCCTTTTATGACCTAATTCTAGTGCCCATAAATCCAGTACATTCATCCTATCCTTATACGATAAGTCCTGCAGCCCTATTATTAATTTAGTGAAGACTCTTTGGGGTCTTTCCATTATCCTAATATCAGACTTTAAATATGGATTTTACATTGGTGTGCAATAGTCCAAGTGTGGCCTCACATAAGTTTTAAATTATGGTAGTAATATATAATCATTTATAGTATAGAAAATTCTTTGAATATAGCTGGTCAGATATATTGCCTTGCTGGCCACATTTAGACTATGTGCCCTACTTTTCAAATTATTACTCATAAGAATCCCTAAGTCTTTTTTAACTTCTTATTCCTTTATCTTAACCTGCTGCAAATAATAATCCTGGCATATGTTATTCCGGCCCATGTGCATAATAGAACCTTTTGTTCAGATTAAAATTCATTTTGTTCTTTTCGGCCAAGTCATTGATTGTTGCTATAGCCTGTCCTAACAGTAATCTGTCCTCAAAGGTATTTACCACCCTTCACACTTTTAAATCATCTGCAAACTTCACCAATGTATTATCGCTTGTTATAGGTAGATCACTTATAAACACATTAAACAACAGGGGTCCCAACACTGACTCCTGTGGGACTCCACTTGTTACCGTCACCTCATCTGATACATATCCCTGCACCCTTACTATCTGTGTTCTCTTCGATAGCCATTGGTGTATCCATTGTATTAAAAGGTGGCCAATACCCATTTTCATTAATTTATTGATCATTAACCCATGGGACACAGTATCAAATGCCCTACTGAAATCAAGCATAGCCAAATTCACAGCTGATACCTAGTCTACATGCCTACCCACATAATCATAGAAGCTAATCAAATTCAACTGATAGGATTTATTCTTTGTAAAGCCACGTTGGTGTCAATCTACTAACTGACTCTCACTTAGGATGGTTTCTATTTCTTCAGAGATTATTTGCCCAATCATTTTTCCCACCACCGATGTCAAACTAACAGGTCTATAGTTAGTCACATCATCTCTCCTTCCCTTTTTGTAGAGAGGCACAAGCGTAGCTGTTCTCCCATATCTTGGCACAAGACTCTCCCTCACAGATTTATTACCAATTAGTGCTATAACTGGGGCAAGTTATTTCCCTAATTCCCTTATTAATCATGGATGAAGCCCATCTGGACCAGCAGCTTTGTCAATTTTAAGATTTTGTATTGCACTATATACCTTTTTTTCTGTGATATAATTCTTATCCAAGAAGAATCCCAAATTAGGTATACCTTTTACTACGTTAGGATCATCAGCTTGAAAAACCTTACTGAATGATTTATTGAATTCTTTAGCCATATGTTCTTGTTCTGACTCTATGTCTCCATTAATATTTAATGGGCCTATACTTCCATGCACCCCCCTTTTCTCATTAACATAAGAGTAAAAAGTCTTCATGTCTGTTTTTGTAGTAGCCAATCTAAATTCCAGTTGCTTCCTTGCTTTCATTATTTCTACTTTCGGTAATCTTAAAGTACTCCTATACTTGTCTCTGTTAGCACTAGTTTTCTTGCTTTTAAATCTTTTACATTGTTTCTGTCTTTCCTTAATTAACTGATTAATTCTCCTATTCATCAAGATAGTTTTCTTCCCTCACTTATTATACACTGTTCTAATTGGAATATACTTATCTTATAATGTATTAATTGTTCCTACCAACAGGTCCCAGCACTCACCTGTGGATAATCCTCCTAACAACTGATCCCATTGTAGTACTGCTAACTCATCTCTCATTGCTGAGCAGTTTGCTTTATTATATAGTCTATGCCTTGTTTTACCCTTCATAACTCTTCTCTGTCTACTAATTTTAAAGGAGATGGTATCATGATCATTTGTGCCTAATGGCCCTGAAGCCCCAACATCATGTATGGCCTCAGGTATATTGGTTAAAATAACGTCTAATAAGTTATCACCCCTTGTTGATTTAGTCATACACTGTATTAAACCATATGCCTTTAATTCTCTCTGCACCCTGGCTGCTACTGAATTATTTTCTGCTGCTAGTTCCCAATTTGTAGTCGGGAGATTTAAGTCCCCTATTATTATACTACCTGCTACTTCAACGCCTGTTCTGATATATTCTAGAAAAGATTTAGTGTCATATGTTGTTGCATGTGGAGGTCTATAAAAATTTATCAACTTGATTTTCTTCTCCTGATTCCCAATCAAGTCCATACTTACTATTTCAATACTTCCACAATTATCAGTTCTACTATTAATGCATTCACTATGCTCAACCACATATATTACACCTCCCCCCATCCTTTCTTCTCTATTGTTATGAATCAAATTATATCCAGCTAATTGTGTATTCCATTTAATTGCTGAATCCCACCAGGTTTCCACTATACCTATGACATCTAGCTTTTCATTATATGCTTTAACAACCAACTCATCCATCTTACCCTTGTTTAAACTCCTAACATTGATTATAATACATTTATATAAGATTATTTCCTATTTACCTTTGATTTTGTTTTCTTTTTGCTATCTAATCTTTCCTCTACACCATTTCTTCTCTTTCCCTGATCCTCTCATTTAAACATTTATTAATTTCATTCTTAATACACATCCTCAATATTCTATTCCCTCTAAAATTCAAGTACAGACCATCTCTACAATACAAATTCTCTTTATTATGAAATGTTTCCCAGTGTTTAATAAAGCTGTACCCATTCTCGAAGGACCACTTCCTTAACCATGCATTCAGTAATGTTGTTTTATTTTTGCTTGTATGCTGACGCCCTTGGTTCTGGGAGTACTTCAGAGATCAGGATTACACTTCCTTTTTCCTCTGTAGTTTCTGCCCTAGGTTAATAAAATCATTCTTAATTTCTACCATCGACTTCCTACTCAGATCATTGATGCCAACATGTACCACAGCTATTGGATTTAATCCAGCTCCCTGGAAGATATTATTAGCCATGCCACAGAGATCCTGAGTCCCTGCTCCTGAAAAACTACTAACCATTATATTTTCTTTGTCCTCCTTACATATCTGCTTATCTGTATACTTAATCATAGAATCTCCAATTACTATGACCTGCCTATGACCATTCTCCTCATTAGTCTCCTGTATTTCCATGACAGTATCTGTTTCGGTTCTATCCTTCTGTAATTCCTGGATCTCTGCAAACACCTGGAACCTATTAGACAATTGCACCTTGTGCCCATTACATGCTTTTTCTACTACCTCCTCAGTTATTTTACTTTTTTTATTGACTGATACAGTTGTTTCCCCTCTTACACTTTCTACCTCTGATTCCCTCCTTGGCTGACTCAGGGGACTCATTTCCCTTCAATTTCTTTTAACTTTATTAATTGTACACCATTCATTGGTTTCATCTACATCAGGCCTAATACTATCTGATAAGGCCTTCCTTTTCATCTGCCCCTCTGGTGCATCTACAGTTTGCTTATTGATGCTAGTTAATATGCTCAGTATCTCAATCATTTCCTTCTGACTCCCCTCCACACAGAATAATCTATTTGAAATTCTTTCTATATTCCTCTCCAGTTTAGGGTTACCACCTTTTAAGAATCCCAAAGTGGGACATTTCTTACTGAAACATGCTTCTTCGCAGGACAGTACATAACCTCAACCAATGCGACAGACTTTTTTTCTCTATATAATCAGACTTAAGGCTAACTATTGTAGTCTCTTGGTTGATTCTATTATTTCTTATCATTTTAAGGTATTTTAGTTAAGGTATTACAGTTTTCTGCAACATTTAGTGGAAAATTAGAAAATATATTTTTCTAATATAAAGTCAGGACATGCAGTATTTTTCATGTTTTTCTGCAGGACATAGTTGCCCAAATCAGGACTGTCCTGTAAAAATCAGGACAGGTGGTAACCCTACTCCAGTTCCTCGATGTAAACACATTGCCCACAGTTATAGCTCTCATAGCATGTTCCTTCAACTACCATTTTAAACATGTCACAAGTACTGCACCTTATATACAAATCCCTATCCTTGGTTAACAATGAATCCACCATTCCTGCTACTACTTCTTTATTGCCTTCAATCAGTAGTACGTGTTTACTCTGTTGCAGGATACCTTTGTCCTATCCATTACCATTCCCCATTAACATAATAACACATGCTGATGCGCGTGTCTCTGCGTGCAACATGGCGCACCGCTCTTGCTCACGCTGCTCACAAAGCATTCGTATGTAAGCACCCCCACAACCCGCAAATGATTGTTGGGTCATGCTACTGCTGTAAAACCCTAAATCCCAAATAAGCAGCCTAAGGATACCTCAAAGCAGTGCTAGTACTTTTACACTGCCCAGGATTCAGAACTGTACATCTAAAAATATTAAATAAATCCCTTGTGCATTTCTGTAGTTCTCTGTAGTGTCCTAAGGAACACAGCCCCCAGATTCTTCCAGATTTGCTTTTTCCCCTACAGAGCTTCTCACACAGGGTAACATTATAAAGCTCAGCAGTATTACTCCCTTCACAAGTGGCACAGTAACTCAGACTCTGCTTCACCTGTCACACTGCTTTTGGCAGTCACACAGGCTAACAACATCCTTGGAACTGGTCACTTGCAGAGCATTTGTATTTAAGCACCCCCACGACCCGCAAATGACTGTTGGGTCGTGCTACAGCTGTAAAATCCTAAATCCCAAATAAGCAGCCTAAGGATACCTCAAAGCACTGCTAGTGCTTCTACACTGCCCAGGATTCAGAACTGTATATCTAAAAATATTAAATAAATCCCTCATGCATTTCTGTAGTTCTCTGTAGTATCCTAAGGAACTACAGCCCCCAGATATCTTCCAGCTTTGCTGTTTCCCCATAGAGCTTCTCACACAGGGTAAAATTAAAAAGCTCAGCAGTATTACTCCCTTCACAAGTGACACAGTAACTCAGACTCTGCTTTGCCTGTCACACCACATTTGGAGGTCGCACAGGCTAACAAGGTCCTTGGATTTTCTTCCTGAGAAGTTTGAAACCACAAGGTCTAAGTGAGGATGAGGACCTCAAACCATTCTTGTAAATAACTTTGAATGCATTTAGAATGGAATATATTAGATTTTAAGTATACTTTCTAATTGTGGTACAAGCTACTCATCTTAGTGCTTCTTTTCCATCTACACTGCATAAAAATCCTATATTTTTCCTTTTAAACTAATAGTTTTTCTGTCTTTTTCTCCTCTTTAGCATGGATACCACTCAACATGCCTCAAAATAAACAGATCTCCTATGATACAGCAGATTATGCTTATGAAATGGGAGTGGTTACCTTCACATGAGGATAGCACCACAAGTTCCCTGTGTGTTGTATTCACCTTGTCTTTCCTTCCTAAGCACAAAAACTGGTACAATGTTTGCCTTTCTCTCTAACTACTATATAGCTTATCTAGGTGTCTTTTGAAGTATATTTTTATTATTTCGTGTATAATGGTGCACATGACTTCCAGAAGTGACTATGAAATTTTGACAATGGAATTGTGACATTGAAATCTGCAATTTGTCTTGTGTTTTGCATATATAATAGATTATACAGTATTTAGAATGATTCTTGATAATATTGATTTGTACTCAAGATATGTCTTGTCTATGAAGTTTAAAACAAATTTAAAATCTTTTATCAACATTTCTCAGTTATTTCTCTGCACTGCACTTCAAAACACAGGTTTTTAAGGACAAGGTGTGTGTATTTGTTGTATTTTGGTGCAGGAGTATTCAGAGCTCATCTCCTAGGGAAGTAAATGGTAGTTACTTGATGTAAACATCATCACCAGAGGATGGTATAACATCATAGCCATGAGACATAAAATGGACAAATTTAGTTGTTAACCCCACTCCCTGACAAATCCTTTCATGGTGAAGCACTGGGGCACTGTGGTGTAGGTGTTACTGTCCATGTGAGTTACTGCATGGGTTGTTTTAGCCAATAAAGTTATGATTCTGCAACTATTTTAATTTTTGGCTGGCTTTTTATTTCTATTTAGAGTGTACTGCATTTTGATTTGTGTTTGCTCTGGGATCACAAAACACAACCTGCTGAGGTAAAGGCTGGCACTACACACAATGTTTATTAATCATTATTTTTTGTTTTAATTTTGACCCAAAATTTTCAAGATAGTCATTTTATTACTCCCCCTTATAATCATGACATGTGGCATTTCTAGTATATTGGTTGAAATGTCATTTTGCACCACAAGTACAAAACACATCTCATCCAGGATTTAAAAAAATGACACCTGTCATGTTTTTCAGATGGTGTGAATAAAATTTGGAAGTAGCATGTGACTGCTCTGTCAGAGACAAAATGCTTGTGAGGAGAGGGTGTGATTTGGAGTTGATGACCGAAGAACCCAAAAAACTAGTAATCACTCGAGACAACTGGAGATGCTTGAACAGATGGTAAACTGGGATAGTGTATTGGTGTTATATTACTCCGGCAGGGACAACCTTACCATTACAGAAAAAAGACTCCAAGGAGGGGTATGCTGAAGTGGGGGACAAAAGCTTAGAGGAAAGGGTCAGTTTGCTATACGTATATTTGGATCACCAACAAGGGGTTGGGAGAAGCCCTTGGACCAGTCACCTTTCAAGTATGAGAAGATCTGTTTCAGGGCCTGAAGTGACCACAACAGTGGGGTATTGCATAGTTTTGGGAGAAGGGAAGATGGGGGAACAAGAAGGAGACTATGGAGTTGTAAGCCATATTGTAGGCAAATCTGAGACTCCAAAGATATCCAGAAAGTGGAGTAAGCCCAAGTCTGGAGAGCATCCAGAGAGTTTTGCCATCTGAAAATCTTACAGCTGTGGAGAGCACGATAATATAAGAAAAAAAAAACAGGTAAACAGAGACCCCCTCTCTTTAGAGAGCATTAATTTATAGTAAGCCTGGTGAGCAGCCCCGCCTTTCCATAAAAATTCTGAGAGAAGGCTCTGGAATTTGGTGGAACCGAACCTTAGGAAGAAAAGGGCCAAGCATACCCAAGGCATATAATATCCAAGGCAAAATATTCATTGTGATGGTACTGACTCTACCCCAAAGGGAAAGAGGAAGGGCTGACCATCTTCACAAATTTGCCTTGATTGCAAAAAATATAGGTGAGAGGTTTCTGTCCATCAACTCCAAGAGAGACTGGGAAATTTGAACACCCAGGTAAGTGATCGCAGTGGGTGCCCAGCAGAGACCCAGGTCCCAAATGTGCTGTCTAGAGATGTGGGCATTCAAGGAAAGGACCAGAGTTTTGTTGAGATTAAGTTTATATCCAGCCACAGATGAGAACAGATGAATTTCCTCTAGGGCCACAGGAATTCTATGAAGCGTGAGATTCAACATGTAGGAGGAGGTCATCAGTGTAGGCCAACAATGGGTAGTGGGAGCATCCTACTAAAATGCCCTGAATTGCTGGATTACTATGAATTTTATGAAAAAGGGGCTGTAAGTACAAACTGAATAAAAAGGGGGAAGGGCACACCCTTGCCTGGTCTCAGGCTGAAGTGACACCAGGGCAGAGAGGACACTATTACATCTAATTCTTGCCATTGGATTATGATACAGTACCCATACCCAATTACAAAAGGCATACAGAAATCCAAACTTCTGGACAGTGGCAAACAGAAACATCCAAGAAACTCCATCAAAAGCTTTTTCTGCATCTAGGGAGATCAAAGCCACTGGTATGTTGCTCTCTCCAGATGTGGAAATCAGATGAATTATCTTGCTGAGATGGTCACTTGAGTGATGCCTAGCCATGAAGCCAACCTGTTCAGGCAAAATCAGATTATCCCAGACCTGGAGCAACTGATTAGCAAGAAGCTTAGATAGAATCTTCAAATCAGTATTAACCCTTGCAGGGCCGTGGACTGATATATCAGTCCAGGATTCCTATACATTCTAATTCTGTCAGCAGCCAAAAGGTTAAGAAGAAAGATGGGATGGTAGCTAGCAGGGAGGAGTTCATTCTTCCTCAGCTTGAGGATCAAGGAGATCTAAGCCTGAGTAAGGGAAGGCTCGGTAACTCCGGGGTGAAAAGGTAGTTAAACAGGTGAGTCAAAAAAGGGGCTAGCGTGTCTACAAAAGTAAAATGGAAAGAGTTGAGGAATCCATCTGAGCCTGGAGCTTTCTCCATAGGGAGATGCTCCATGACCAGGCAAACCTCCTGCCGTGTTATAGGAGATTTTAGAAGATCTTGCTGTGGAGTGGACAGAGTGAACAAAGTAAGAGGAGCCAGATATTCCTCTATTTGCTGACTAGGGGGTTAAATATGAAGGTTCCTGGCTGTACAGAGAACTGTAAAATGTATGAAAGGCATTAGCAATCTCTCAGGAATGAGTAAGGATTGGTCCTGCTGGGTCAGTCTGGAGGCTGGGAATGGCCTTTAGAGAACCTATATATTTTAAATGGAGGGCTAGGAGTGTCCTGGCCCTTTCACCCATCTCCAGATAACGTATTTTTGTTCACTGAAGTGCATAATCAACCTTTTCAGCCAGAAGCCCATAATACTGGGCCCTGAGATCATGTAGCCAAGACCGAGAGGCTAAATCAGACCTGGAAGAAAGAGAAAATTCTAAAGCTCAAATTTGAGAGAGGAGGTCATCCAGTTTCTGAGATTGATGCTTCTTAAGTGTGGTAGCCAACCTGATGCACTCTCCCCTAACTGCACACTTCAGAGCAGCCCAGAAGGTGTCCAGGGCCTATACCAAACCCTCATTTTCTCTTAGGAAGTTATTAAGGAACCACTGAAGAATGTCCCGGGAGGTAGAGTCTTTAAGGAGGAAAGGGTCGAGGTGCCAGATTCTATCTGACTCTTCCTGACCCTTTAGGGAGTGATTAAGCAGAAAAGATACATGGTCTGAAATAACCAAATGTTCAATACTGCAGGGCATTAAGCCCAACAGGATTTCCTTACCAACCAGAATAAATCAGTTCAGGAATACATGGAATGAGGGGCCAAATAAAATGTATATTGATGGGTGGAAGGGTGGAGAATATGCCAAGGTCAACCAAGGATAAGGTGTCCATTAAATCCTGCAACCCACTTTGCCCAGGAGAAATGCCATTCCTAGAGACACCTGACCGGTCCAAGTCCGTAAGTAGGACCAGGTTCCAGTCTTCACTTAGAAGAATGGGTAGGTGAACAAAAAGGGTCAGACGTGTAAGGATGTCAGAGAAAAAATTCTGACAATCAATGTTAGAGCCATAGACTGCACCTAATAGAACTTCAGTTAGACCTAGATGCCCATGTGAAAACAAAAAACAGTCCTCAGGATCCCAAGGTTCCTTAATAAAAGAGAAAGGGGTATGTCCATCGATGAAGATGGCCGCACCTCCCTCATTCTTAGTACAGCCCGCCCCAAAAGCCTACCTCTCTCACTCCCTGCAGAAGAGAACAATGTCTTCCCTACAGAGGTGGGTTTCCTGAAGAAATACAATGCATGGTTTAGACTTTTTAAGATGTTTCAAAACCATGGATCTTTTCTTTTTATTTTGACCCCCTTTGACCCTTTAACCCTTAGGCTGCCGATAGAAAAGGAATGTATAGGAATTATGGAATGGTTAATATTCCATATAATAAATCTAAAGGATGTAGCCATATTCTCTGATAATCGGATAAAGGAAAAAGCAGCCTTTGCTACTATGTGCATACCAGGACAGGAACCTGACTTTGCTTCGAGCACACCCTCCCCCTCCAGAATAATCTTCCCCTCCCCACCCCTCTCTCAAACAAAAGAAACCCAAAAAACAAACCAAAACCATTGAAACACCCCAATCCCAACCCCCTCTTCCCAACCCCACCGAGCATCTACCAACCCCTGGTCCTAGCGACCACAGCTCCAAAACTTCCTTGGATCATGATGAACAAAACCATCGGTGCCGAGTAACCACGCTGCCCCACCCCCAAAAGTCCAGAATGCATCCAGTGAATATAGTAACTAGTTAAAACTATAAGGGAGCACATTGTTAACCACGACAACATAAAAACAGCAAAAACCTCTATTTATTTATTGAGGATATCGGATAACAAATCTTTGAGTCACAGACTCCTTTACAAAGGCTCCATGTCATGGATACAGAATCATGAAATACAATAATAACAGCTGCACAAAACAGTTATAATAGGGAGCATGTACTGTAACAGTATTGTATTAAATACAAGTGTACAGAGAATATCAGATGGTGATAAACAAGGCACAGTGATTGCATAATTAGGTATATAATGCTTGCGGAAATAATTAGCAGACACATACACTGCAGGTTGGAGGCAACAGCTTGGACCAGGAGGTTAAATGGTTACATGGTTACATCTGAGGATTGTGCCAGACAGGGGGGTGTCCATTGTCAAACATTAGTACTCACAGGATCGCAAGACCAGAGTATAGTCCGTTGTCAATAGGGAGAAGTGGGCAGCACTTGAAATTAGTGACAGTCACAGACTGACTCTTGAGTGATTAGGTTTCGCAGGTGGGTCTTGAACTGACCCAGTTTAGGTTTAGTGAAGAGGGGATTTGGGAGGGAGTTGAACCAGAGGGGGCCTGGTACTTGAAGGTTCTTTGAGCCAACGAGGTCTTGCAACGGGGTACCCAGAAGTGAGTAGACGCAGATTGCCGAGTGTGCCAGGTGGACAAGGGTGACTGGAGTAGGGGGGTAAGAGCAGAAGGAAGTAGTCCAGCTGTGATTTTTTTAGCAAAGAGGCAAGTCTGATAATTCAGCCTCCCATCAACGTTTAGCCAGTTGGTGGTAGAGTAGAGGGTGCAGGTGTGTGTAAATTTGTAACAGCCAGTGGCTAGCCTACAGGCCTTATTTAGGGCCATCCTGATTTTGTTAAGATGTGTGTTGTCAGTCACCCCATAGATTATGACACCATAGTCTATAAGTGATAGGATGGAAGAGGAGATAGCTAGGTGAAGAGCTTCAGGTGGGAGGCAGTGCTTGTACCAATGGAGTAAACCAATACGCACATTGGCAGCAGTGATAAGTTCCTGGATGTGGTCATGGTAGGTGAGTCCAGAGTCAAGGGTGATACCCAGGTATTTGAATCAGGTTACCTGATCTAGGGGGTCATTTAGAGAGTTCAGAATGAGCAACGGTAAGCCATTGTTCTTATTTTGGGCATGGGCGAACACCATTTATTTAGTTTTTTTATAGTTAAGTACTAGTCTATGACGAATGAACCAGAATTCAGCTTTAGTAAATGATTTTTGGAGTGCACATCAGAGGGCGGTAGGGTCAGTATTGGAGCTGTAGAGGACGGCATCATCTGCATACAGGAGTAGTTTTCCAGAGCAAGCCTTGGACAAAGAGTTGAGAAACAGGGAAAACAGCAGTGGACCTAGAATTGAGCCCTGTGGGACCCCTGAACTGACTTGAAGGGAGGAGGACTGAGAGTGGGCAAGCCTAACTTTCTGAGTTCTCATGGACAGATAGCTGGAAAACCAGCCAGTGGACTCGGGAGACAGACCTATGTGTGTGAGGGAATCCAGGAGACGTGTATGATGCACAGTATCAAACTCCTTGGATAGGTCAAGAAAGATGGCACCAGCAGTGTGTCCCATGTCAAGAGACATGTGAAGGGCATTGGTTAACTCCAGGAGAGCTGCAGTGGTGATGCAGTTATTGCAGAAGCCATGCTGCTCTGGACAAAGGAGGCTGTATCTGGAGAGGTAGTCATTAAGCTGAGTGGCCACAATTTTCTCCAAGGATTTGGAGAGGGGAGGCAGTATTGAGATGGGGCGGTAGTTCCCCAGTTGGGTGAGATCGCCACTCTTAAGAAAGGGCATGATGAATGCTGATTTCCATGTAGTGGGAAATTGGCCCAGTGATAGGGAGCGGTTCAGAAGCTTGGTGAGGGGGTACAGAACCTCATTGAAGGTTAGCCTAAGCATCTTAAGATCTAGTGTGTCACTGCTGAATCTTGATTTACTGAGGGCTTTATGGAGCAAAGGGGCAGTTTTATGCTGTGATACTGTTTTAAAGTGGAAGGGGTTGGGGGTGATAGGGGATGCTGGAGGGGTGGGGGAGACAAAAATGGGAGGGAGAACACCGCTAAGGTCTGAGAAAGAGGCGTTAAATGTATTTGTGATCAGGGCAGGGTCTGTGGTAATAGACCCATTAGCTCAAAGCTGGGAGGGGCTGTGGAGGCTTTGCTGCTGAGCTCTTTAAGAGAGGCCCAGAACTTGCACCCCGTACCCCAGGTGGCAGTGAGTGAGGCTCGATAATATTCAGCTTTGGCCTTACGGCTGTTCCTTGTACACCTATTAAGCGCCTCTTGGTAGTGCTGTCTATCAGCAGGTTTGCTGGTTTCCAGGGCAATGTGCCATAGTTTGTCATGATCGTGCATTTGGTCTAACAGGGCTTGCAACATCCAGGGTGTATAGACCCCTTTGACTACCTGTTTGCTTAGGGGTGCATAGCAGTCACAGGCAGAGTTGAAGGTGTTGATGAAATATTCAAGTGCAGAGTCTATGACCATAGCAGTTGAGATGGAAGACCAGTCACAAGTTGAGAGGCATTGTTTAAAGGATACCTAAACAACATTTTGACAATAAACTATTCAAAACTCTGACTCTGTAGGTGACTAAAGGAAAGGCCGCTGTATTCATTATGGCTAAAACTACATACTGTATATATAAAATTTACCTAAATGTGGTTCCAGAGCATTTGAATATTGTAAAATCAGCCTTCTAATTTCAGAAAAAACGTTTTACCTGCTTCCTAAAATGGCCACCAAATGTGTTATGTGATGACATCATTTGAGCCAAAGTCAGAAAAATGTATGGCTCTCTATAGTGCTAACTAGTTATTTTTTCCCTTTGTATAGAATTGTTTCACCCAAAAGGTCAAAACCATGTGCATTATTTTGTATAATACGCATGTTAGGCTATGGTTCTGTTCATTTTGTTTATTTTAACATGCTGAAATTGTGTTTTCATCCAAACCACAGTGCAGTACAAATCTTGAATAACCTGGTGGTCTAGTGATTATGGTGGATCCAAGATGCTACAGTGGGGGTGCTGGGGTGGTGTGCATGCTTAATATGCACTTTTTAACATTTTTATTAAACCTTTATATTTTCTGCTGTTATTCTTTTCTAGTACGTTTTTGACAGAACCTACAAATGTAATCCATAGTTTGAATGTAAACATTTGTACAATCAATAAATCAGACTTCTTCAACAAAGTGAAATGCAGCAGCAGTATGCAAGTGCATTACTATGTGTGTGTGTGGGGGGGTGTACAGCAACACCCTTCACCACCCCCTAGAGCTATCACTTTTTTGTAGCAAAGTTCTTGTTCAGTCCAATGTTAGAGTTCATACTTTCTCGAAACTTAAATATATGCTTGTCTTGTCTTCTTTTTCCATGGGAAATAATAATAATAAGAAGAATCATCATTTACATAGTGGTTTTCATACACATTGTATCCCAAAGTGCTTTATAAGCAATACTAGACTGGTAGTGAAGTGACTGAACATGTAGTGGCAGCCATTTCATACATTAATATCCACACACAGCTTTGGACAATTGCATGAACTGGTTTTATGGGAAGGGGGGAATGTTGGCCAGGACAACGGGGTCAGGTAGTGATCAAGGTGCTGGCAGCCCACATCTTATTTCTCACAGTAATCTGCTCATATTTCTCTCCTCTGTCTTCCCCCTTCCCTGAATTTAGCAGTACATTGCAAGAGTGGCCTTCTTAGTCCCCCTCTGGTATTCATTCATCACTATTCCTCCTCACACTGAAAACTGGTGAGCTCATCACCCTTCTGCATCATGAACGCAAGCAGAAGAGTCCCCGTTTTTATTTTGACATAACAAATATAAACATATCTTTCCAGTAAGTCAGGCTGATAGCAACAGGGAACAAGGGGAATGATGGGCTTTCCTATCCTTAAAAGATCTAGGCTACCTTTGATTAGGCACTGCTAAATGATGGATGTGCACATCATTATGCACATCATTTAATAGTGCCTACTCATAGGTGGCTTAGATCTTACATGGGTAGGAAAGCCTATTTTTAAACTTGTGCAATGCAGCTATCAGCCTGGCTTATCAGAAGATCATGTTTATTATTAATATGTACTAACCACATTCATGATGCAGAAGGGTAGTGAACTCACCAGTTTTTGGTGTGGGGTGAAGGTGAGAAGCATGAATGCCAGAGAGAGACTGAAGAGGCCATTCCAGCAGGGTATAGCTATATTCAGGTTAGCTGAAGACATTAAGGAGGACGTTGAGCAGATCACTGTGAGATCTGAAATGTGGGGCTGCCAACATCGTGATCACTACCTGACTGTGGATGAGAGTAGCCAGTAATGACAAATACTCAGAGTGGCAGGGCTGCACCTAAACTGTTACTTGAATTCAGTTTAGGGAGATTACCCTCAGGTGAGGGGGGTGTTGATGTTTGTTCGGACAGTATTGAGGGAGTTGTGTATAGCTCATTCAAGATTTGGAAGGGTGGTAGCCAGAAAACTCGCATTGTGGAGTAGAGCACAGAAAAGTACTGGAGAAGAATTGCTGGGAACTGTCCTGTGGGGTTCTGCAGATCACAGGTAAAGGAGTAGACTGACAGGGGAAGTCGGGTGGATTTGCTCAAGGTATTCGTACGCCTCTCCTGCTAATAATATCGTTACCCATTCTAAGTGTAGCCCTCATGAGGGCATGAACAGCAGTTTTTCTGATAGGTTATGATACTTATTGCCTGGCCCTCCAGAAAGACCTAGTTGTTGGTTAATGAGGTGGGAAAAACACAGCAGGGGAACTGTACATACTACCATCACTGTGCAGAAGGGTGGTGATCCACTCATTGTTTACTGTGGGAGCAGAAGTCAAACACTAAAAATGTGGACTGGAAAGTGATTTGGGAGGCATTTTTTAACAGTGCCAGCTGATGATGCATATTGGAATAGGTGCGCACAACTCTCTGAGGTACAAGATTACAATCTGAGGTATGATAATTCTCTTCATGAGACCGTAAGCACATATGCGGCACCAGGCAGTACTAAGGACAGGGTATGGATGGTGGGGTGTTCAACAGAAGGCAGGCTAGGTGCAGGGGGTTCACATGGAAAAAGAAAGCCTTATTTGTGGATTAACAAGACAGCATGGGCTTTGGAACTGAACCAGACTAGTACTTTGCTCTGTGACCCTGAGCAAGTCATTACACTTCCTTGTGCTCCCGGGCCACACCTGTAAACAAGTTTTCAGCTTAGTGTGTCTCTCCTGGCTAACAAAAAACAAAATTCAGTGCATCACATAACCACTAGATCATCAGGTAATTGAAGTGTTGTACTGTAGTGCAGTTTGCCAAGGAAAAAGTCAGCTGGATTGCAAAACATTTTCCATAAGTTAAAGCAAACTAAATGAACAAAATCATAGCCTAACATGTGTACTGATCAAAATAATCCATGAGTTAATATATGGTGTTGATCATTCTGGTACAACAATTCAAAACAAAGAGGGAAAGAAGAACTAGTAAGCACTATAGAAATACAAGTGGGTCTCTGTCTTTGGCTCAGATGATGTCATCATGACTCATCACTTAACAGAATTGGCAGCCATCTTAGGGAGAAACCAAGGCTGTTTTTTGAAAGTGAAAGGCTGATGTTTACATTTTTTCAAAAGCTATGAAACTGCATTTATATTATTTACATAAATGCAGTTTAAACTAAATAAACAACAGCCTCTACTGTAGTAGTAAACCAGATTTTGGGTTTGCAGTTTGAAAAACTGCTTGTTTAGGTACTCTTTAAGGGACCGTAGTGTTCTGGGTCTGAGATGGCGCTGGAGAATAGCTTGAGGGGGTGCTTGCAATGTAAGACCAGTGACAGAGCACTGGGGAATGATCATTCAGGGCATTGGGTACTACCTTAACCTGGGTAGCTTAATGAGGAGAGTTAGTGAAGACAAGATCAAGAAAGGTGGCAGCGCCAGTCCTCAGGTTGAGTCTAGCGGCTGTGGTCATGAGCTGACAATGATTTCAACATTGTCTGGGAGCATCTGGAGGTGGGCAAGGACTGAGTGGAAGGCACTCTTTTGATTCTGGGGTGGAATGTACACTGAAGAGAGGAACAGGGAAGCTCTGTTTGGGGTAATGGTGATTTTTAGGGTGAGGGCCTGGGCACCATGTTTGAGGGTTGGGAGTGGTAGGGTTAGACCATGTAGTGAGTCCCAGATGTATACAGCAGAGCCCCCACCTTTTTTGGAGGTCCTGTCAGCATGGTATAATGTAAACCCAGGAAATTAGACCACTGAGTCAGGGGTATGGTTGCTGAGCCATGTTTCCACCATTGAATTGACATCAGGGTGATTCTGGGCAACCCAGTCCTGAAAGATGTCAAATTTGTTGAGGAGGCTACATATATTAAGAGAGCCTATTATGAGATCCTTTGCAGCAGAAAGTTTGGGTGAGTGGGATTGGACAGGTCCGGGGTTGGGGTGAACGTCTCCTGAGAGAAGGAGAAGGAGCAGGAGGATACGCATGGAGGCTAATTTTAGTGACTTCTGCGCCAGTTTAGGTACCAGCACAGTGGGGGGAAAACAGCGCATAGTAGTGGGGATGGGCAACTGCATTAGGGAGGGAGAGGCAAGGCAGAGTAGCAACAAATGAGGTACCATAGTGATGCTGATGGGAGTAGATGTGAGAGGAGAGAGCATGGTCCACAGGAGGAAAGAGTCAGGTGTTACCATGGTGGAGGCGGGGGGGTGAGGTGAGATGCCCAGTGGGGGAGGGCTTGGCACATCATAGTGGTGGGTGAGTGGTGCATGACATAGCAGAACAAGGGAGGCTAGGATTATTGGTGCAAGCCAAGAGGCCAGAGTGGGACCGGTAGAAGGGATCATCGCTGCATACTGGGTATGGGGAGGTGGAGCAAATGAGAGGTTAAGAGTATCAACAAGCAAGGGTGAGAATTAGGCAGACCCTTTGGCTCAGTGGTAGTGTTGCAGACTTTGGTGCAAAGGGTCTTGCATTCAAGGCCCACAAAGGGTTAGAAGGGAAAATATGGAAGAAATTAGGCTAGTGGTGGGGTATGAGTGTAGGAGGGCAGGGAGTAGTGGAGTGCAAGGAGGGTTAGCAGGACTGCAGGTGGTAGGGAAAACAGGAACTAGAAAGGGCACTGTAGTGACTCCTAGTGGTCTCAGGGTATAAGCTGCAAATGGGAAAGTGGGCACTTAGAAAACAGAGGGTTTGGTCATGTGATATGTCATGTGACCAATATGCAGCAATAAATGTAGAGCCGAGTTTGGGTGGGAGGGTGGCTGGGATGGGCAGGGCAGTCGATGTGCAGCATCGATGGGCTAACATCCCCAGCAAATAAGCTGGAGGAGGAAGAGAGGCAGTCCTTACATCTTGCAGCCCCATGGAGTATCCAGCAACACTAGGATGTGTGCAGCAGGATGGTCAGCATGTCAGTGGGGGGGGTGGATTCCTGGGCCTATATGGGAGAGAAGACAAAGGCCCACATTAATATGCAGCAGGTACTGCTTCAGACACTACAAGCAACTACTGCACATGCGCCAACTATTGGGAGCAGAGTAGGGACATGGGGACTAGTGCGCATGCGTGAACAATGAGGCATGATGGCGGAGAGATGCCAGAGACTCAGCAAACAGGTAAGCAACTCCAACACTGCCTAAACTCATAACATGCACAGTTGTAAGGCTAGCAGGCACAAGCAGACAGACAGCTACACAGTCACTAATGCAGTTCAAGTAATTACAGCCCTTAAAGCACCTCTAAGAAGTCCCCAAATACCACAGATAAAGCCCCACAGATTTAGCCTGGAAAACCAGTCAGCAACAGTGTGGGGACAGAAATTAGTGCCCCAAAAGTCCAACTCTCCCAGCAAACAAGCTGGAGGAAGAAAGACAGTCCTTACCTCTTGTAGCCCCACAAAGCATACAGCAATCCCAGGATGTATGCAGCAGGACAGTCAGATTGTCAGTGTAGAGGGGGTGAATTCCTGGGCCTCTTGCAGCCCCACAGAGTATCCAGTGACCCCAGGATGTGTGCAGCAGGATGGTCAGCATGTCAGTGATTGAAGATAGGAGGGAACTCAGAGAAGCTTCCTGGCTGTCCAAGCAGGAAGGGGTAACTAGAGAGGCGGTCCCCCGTTGATAGGTCAAACTCTAGAAGACCCATGAAGCATCATAAGAATCTCATCACCAAATTGGAAACTGATGACCATCCTCCAATTGATCCTATGCCAATAGAAACAGGTAGTAGAAGTAGGTCCATGAACCTCTTCCCCCCAGAGGCCAGAAAGAGGGACACCTCAGGAACCCAAATCACCCCACAAAACCAAAAGACAGGTTACCCAAGGGGACCAAACCCTCCTCCACAAAAATTGGAGCAGATTCTTGGCAAGTAGTCTCTCCACCACCCCCACTCTAGTATGATAGGGCGAAGCTACAAGGTATCCCTGAGAAAGCCAAACCCATCCCCTCACTTGTCATAAGAAAACAAGAGATTAATGGAGCCACCTTGGGCAGAGAAGACACATCGTGACCTCCTTTCTCCGACACTGGGTCCCAAAATATTATATGATGATTAAATCTTTAGTAGAGTACTATAATGGGCTACCTCATGGGGGGGCTGGAAATTACCCCTCCTACCCCCAACACTAAGCCCTAACAAATAACCATCAGCACTCAACCAGAGGAAGGGGAGGTAGACTCCCCTCGTGGGATCCTTGCACTAAACAGACCATCTCACTGTCAGGGTGCCCGCCAGCCACCAATATTCCCAGTCAAAGTCTTGATGATACAGGCAAGCCCCAGTGGAGAGAGAACATAGCAGCCCTTAAAAGCACACAAAGGGAGGAGGAGGAGGGGGGTATAAACTATCAAAATTTTCCATCCAGTGGCCGCCACCTCCCATACAGGGAGAGTGTAGTGTCTGACCTCCTGAGGTCCCTATCCCAGCAGCATATAATGGGGTAACCACAGGGTCTTACCATTCCAACCTAATTCTACCCCCAGGAAGAAAAGGTGCACCTACCTTTAATGAGACAGGAGCATCCAGAGCAGGTCAAACCAGTCTCAATCGGGGTACTGGATTGTGAAGACTCAAGGCACGTCCCTTGATCCCCAAGAAGACTTAGATAGTGAGAACCACTTCAGTTCAGAAACAAGCCAGGGAAAACCATACAAAATGGCCTTGTTGAGACTCGAGAGGTGCATGACCATAGAGTCTAAATACAGGCATTTCCCTCAATGCTGGTGCAGAAAAGTACACAGAGGTACACCAACCCAAATGTTTCTGGAGGCCTCTGGGTTGGTCCAGCATTTACTATCAAAGAAAATCCCCAGGCTATTTCATAGTCCATATTCCAGGCTGATTAACAGGTCCTGTGGTTCCCCTGCCACACAGCAGAGAAATAACAGGATCCCGGTACCACCCAGAGAGGTTTCTTAAGTCCCCCAACAAATAACAAACTCCACTGAAATAATGTCCCATCACATTTAAAAATACAGAAGCACAAGCAAAGAGACATAGTTACTAAATGCTTCTATGGGCCACAATCCTGACCCTCATTTGTGTGCTTGGAAGAGGTCTGGGAATAGCTTCAGTAATTCCCTTTTGGCCTGGACTCTGGAATCAAAGGAGGTTACAGATCCACTGTGAAAAACCTGCAGCTTCACCAGATATACCATTTTGAATCTGATTAGCACTGCCAAGAGTTTTGAGACCAAAGTGCCATATTCATCTCTCCAGAGCCACGCTAAAGGGACAGATCCTGAGTCAGTCAGAGTTTACTCCAATCCCATAACATTTCTTTAGTTTCTCTCCACTTTGTCAGGACATGCACCTGGTCAAGGAAGTTCAGAAATTTAGAAATTAGAGGATGGGGGAGTTTAGTGGAGAGGTGGGATGCAATGCTCTGCGGGCTCTTTCAACCACATAGGTTGGACCATTTGGATAGGGCCTCACCAGCCTCTCACAGAACTTTTGAATGAATAAAATGGAATTTTGCCCCTCTGAGCCCTCCGGTAAACCAATGAGGACCATGTTGCTGCATCAGCTACGGTCCTCCAGGTCCTCAATCTTGTCTTCCAACCATGCCAGCTTTTTCTGGAGGGAAGTAACCTCAGTGTCTTGCTGAGCTCTCTAGTCATCTAGTGAGCTGACTCTTGCTTCAACATCTCCCACTCGTCAAGAAAGGGTTTACGATGTCACTCATAAGGATTTCAGCTCTTCTGTAATATTAAGCAGGGCCTTCCTCATCGGGTTATTTCCTGAAGGAACTGGTCTTCAAATAGTGGTGCTGAAGCCGCTGAGGATTGATTAGCTGTAGCCTGGCCTTTGCTTTTCTTTGCGGCCTTTCCTTTCTTAGGAGAAACAGATGGAGTGTGACACAGTCAAAACACAGTTTTTTGAGCGTGCTCAGTTAGCGAGGAGGTGCTCCCAACAGAGGTTGCTAACCTCAAATCAGTACAACAAAAGAAAGGAGCACTCCAAAATGATATGAATATATGCTAAGATAGTATTTTATTGTTGCCAAAAATTCCAACAGAAACCCATTTGCTCTTCTTTGCGGCCTTTCCTTTCTCAGGAGAAACAGGTGGAGTGTGACACAGCCCTGCCATTTTCATTTCGGCATCCATCTCTCATGATCGACCAACTTGTTCTGACATCTGGCAGTGCTAAAACCATCGGTACAACTCAGGAAACTGCTGAAAAGTCACCAGATATGATAGGAAAAGATGTTTTAATGACACAGAGAGTGGAGCCATGGTGATCAGCCACTTACTCGAGCAGACGCATCACATGACTCTTCCACTGCATTTTCAACATAGGCCTCTTATGACACACCTTATGAACCTTGCATGTTAAAATTTTCTAATTCTGCTTGAAAGGTGATTTTGTATAATGACCTCAAAGTCACTTTTTAGGACAGATCTGAATAATTTCACTTCCATTGTTCATAAGGCAGAGTACCAAAAAGGCCATGTTGAATATTTGGTGTAAAAATACTAAAAAATAACAAAGTTATGAGTAAAAGTTCAAAGCCCATTAAAATACATTAAACTGGACTTATCTAGTTTCTTCATGTCATAATCAACGTTTCCTGCAGCAAGACATCTTTTCAATTGGAGAGTGGATCTAGGATGGACAGTTTTAGGTTAGTGAGGGTGTGGGGTGTGGGTGCTGAATAGGGATTGGGGTGGGTTGGTTGGGGGTACGTGGGGTCAGATCAGTGAGGGATCATTTTCTGTTTTATAGGTTCAACTGACAAAATACAAAAGATGGTTTTCTTTATTTTATAGGGAAGCCTGCACTGGGAACTGGACAGCTCATTGTCAGGATGATCTTTGTTGGTACCAGGAGTGGGCACCCTGGTGTTGTCACCTAGTTTTATTGGGGGAGAGGGGAAGACCTGGATGTGTGGGAGGGTTGAAATAAGTGGTACCAGGAGTGGGCACCATGGTCCACCATTTACAGTATAAATAATAATACAGTAATAAGAAGAAGGAATGGGAGGTAGAGAGTAGCAGTACCAGGGGTGGGCACCCCTGTCTGATAGATAGATAGATAGATAGATAGATAGATAGATAGATAGATAGATATCTGTCAGAGGAGTACCAGTTCACTGCTCCAGCTGAAGCGCGTAGAGCAACTCCAGCCATAGCTTCACAATCCAAGAATGTTCCAGTTTTCTGATACTAAGAACACTGGTGAATAACTCCTCATGCTAAGCTGAGCACCCAGGACTTTTGAATGCACAAAAACATTATTTTCAGGGCAATTTTCCAATAACAAATGCCAGAATCTAGCTAAACTTGTCTACCTAGGTTCAGATGTTTGTCTTAAAAAAAATGCATCCTTTATGTGTTTTCAGTATTTGTTTAGTTAAAAACACAAGATGGCAGCCATAATGATCAGTATTTTTTTCTCATGACAAGTAAATAATTTCTCAGGACAAGAAAATCATAAAAAATAATCTCTCACGATCTGTGCTTTTTTATCGTTTTTATCAGATGGTTATCTAAAATCAAACTTTAAATCCGTATAACTCTAGGACTGTTTAGATTTTTTCATGAAACCTTTGATAGGCACCACCTCAGCACAGGTCACTTCTACCCTGAAGGTTTTGTGAACAAATTCCAAACTGTCTAGGTTATGGGTGACAGCAAAAAAAAAAAAAAAACAATGTTAAGTTTAGGAGACTAAAGCACAAATTTTACAAAATAAGGGGTATCCAGCTCATGGAAACCACACAAGGTGCTATCACATAACTTTTCATATCGTGACAATATGCCAGCCTGGCAGCTCATGCAAATTGTTTGGGATATTCTGTCAAACACTGCCAAAGTTATTAAGGTGCAACGGTAGGGGTTTAACATTGAGCACTGTGCTCAGTCCTATCTATACGGGTACTACTGCCCCAGTGTAATGCATATTAATTGCAAAAAACTGTGTTAATGCTAACATTAGGGATGAAGAATGCAAAGCACACAAAGTAGGGAAATGAAAAACATTAGGGTTTAGGGTCTCTGGATTATTGGAGAAACAGTGGTGGGGTCTTCCTTGGGGTTGTAAACCCTAATGCCACCCCAATCACCCAGCCCATAGCTTCCTGTCCAAAACACAAGATACAACTTCAAACCAGTACCTCATATTGATACACTCTTCAAAAGTAGAGATGTATATTTCACCACATGTTGCCAGCGCAGTTTGTAGTAGCCTTCTTAAAACAGGGCCATGTGTGAAGAAAAGAGATCGAATTTGACCATGTTTGCTCTGGGGATGGGGTGAGCATTAGGATTGACAATCCCAAGGAAGACCCCACCACTGATTCATCAATTCTCCAGAGACCCAAAATCATAATGTTTTTCATTTCATTTCATGGTGGGTGCAGAATGGTGGGGGTGGGGACAGTGGCACACAATCGGGGACTGATTTCCTTATTTCAGAAAAAAACAGATGTTGCAGGATGGTTTTCTTTTAACAGCACCTTGGACACTGGGGATTGGGCACTCCTGTGTCAGCATCACACTTGGGGTACTGAGGGTAGGCACTCTGGTGTCCCAGACTGCTGGGTTGGGGGAGGGAGGTTGTTCAGTTCACTACCAGGGATTGGGCACCCCAGTGTTGGACAGTATAAATTATGGTATTTGGGTGCAGATGTAATGGAGGGGAGGGGGAAGGTACTGTACGTCCATCACTGGGTACTGCGTACCCTAGTCTCGGCATGACACTACATGGACACCAGGGACTGAGCGCCCCAGTGTCCACAAGTATAAATTATGGGCATGGGGGGGACATTATGGAGGGTAGGGGGAAGGAACTGGAAGTGGGTGTGGGCAACCAGTATCAGACTTTATTAATTAAACTGGCACCAGGGATTCTGCACTCACTATCCAATTAAAATAAATAAAGCCATTTATGCAGCTGGCTAATGGTGGGCAGAGCGGGACAGACACACAGACAGAATACTCAGCAGAGTTGGGGATATACATGTCCCTGCTGAACAAAAACAGTGGGGCTGACATTCGTCAACAGGGAGCCAGCCCTGCCAGCTGAAAAATAGAGCGCCTCATAATAAGACAACATGAGTTTATGTTGTTGCAAAAATTCAGTTATCTTTAGAATGCTGATATTTTTAAACTGTACATGCTCACATATGGAACCGCACCTTGGGCCAAACTCTATCAAACCTTCAAGATTCAGGTTTCAAATCCTTCAAAGGTTTATCGTGTGGCTAATAAGCCTTACAATGACACATACAACCTTTAAGAATAATGCAAATACAGCAATATCAACATTTAAGGTTTCAGATCCTCCTAGTTTTAGTTATAAATGATCAAAAAAGGTCTTAATGTTGGTGATTTTTTTTGGGGGGTGGGTTGCACCTCTCTAACTTTGCCCCCAGTGAACCAATTGTTATAAAATTTTCAGGATCCAGAAACATTTTTCAAATTTTATGGAAATTGGTTGAATGTGATAAAGTTATTAAGGTGCAAAATTGTGATTTAACATTAAAATGCTTGATCAACCCCAATATACAGCCACTATTGTGCCTCTATATTTGTACTTTCAACATAGAGAAACATGGTATAAATGGTTGATGTGACATCATGCTTTCATTGGCTAATGCAGCTCTCATAGACAATGAGCTTTCAACAACCATAAAATGGAAACACCCAGAAGGGCTAGCATGGACAGTGAAAACAAACAAAAGCAAACAGGTATATCCCTATCAGCTACTAGAAAAGAGTTGTCTGTTGACAAGGAAACAAGTACAATTTATAAAATATGAGGGTGCTGTTTTCCTTTAATCAGTGCATCAAGCAGATGGAGCATCAGGTGAAAAATCTGTTTGAAAAATCAAAATAAGATCTTGACTGAGATCAAAAGACTTGAGAAGAAGCTCAGTGATGTTTCTGCCTCTTTTCTCTAACACACACTTTGCAGAAAGGGAAGCAGCAGTAGCCCAGATTTTCTAATTACTTTAGCATACACACATAATTTGTATCATTTTTTATTTTTGTCTGCATGTTCGTATTGTATAGTATACTTCTTATCTTAATTTAGAGTGCATATTTAATATCAGTTATTGTACAGCATGGTTTTAATTTAAAGTGCAATGTCTGGCCCTGAAGTGCAACTTCTGGCCCTGTACAATCATTTTGTTATGCATTCGGACTGGCAATGACAGACACAGGCATACATTTTCTGATGCTCTGGGACTCCAGCTTGCCTCCTTTTCCGTACTTCAGATATAGGACCCCCCACCCCTCCATTTTCTGTACATCTGGCACTAGCCCTGGCTCCTTTTTTCTGGTTTTCTAAGATGGGACTTGTCTCCCATTTTCCGTACTTTTCATTCTGGTCCTGGTTCCCATTTTCTGGTTTTCTGAGATTGGCCCTGCCTCCCATTTTCTGTACTTCTTGTTTTGTCACTGACTAACATTTTCTGGTGCTCTGTTTCTGCCCTTGCATCATTTTCTGATGCTCTTTGTTTGGCTCAGTCTACCATTTTCATATGTAGTACATCTTACCTTGTCCAACAATTTGGCCATGGCCCCCCATTTTCTGATACTTCAGGGTTGTCTCTGCACTCATTTTGTAATGCTTTGGGTAAGGTTCAAGAAGTCCTTTTCAGCTAAAACATTATATGTTTCTATGTTAAGGTCCCCATTTTCTGATGCTCTAGGTATGTCCCTGGCCACCACAGGCATTTTGTCTTATTTAGAGAAGTTGCCTGTTTAGTTGTCCTTTAATGTTATTGTCCCTGGATTTGCCAACTTTGACAGCAGTGGTTTTATTTATTGTGTTCTAAATGTCTCTGGATTCACCAACCTTGGCTGCAAGGGTTCTATTTAATATTTAATGTTACATGATTTTGACCTGCATTGTTGTTCACAAAATAATGTTACATGATGCTCACTTACCCATATCTGTTAGCTTGCATTCTTCTTGAGTCAAGTGCTGCATACTGTATTGACACCCGAAAGTTATTTGGTATGAAAAAACTGAAAAAATGTTGCTGACCCATTGGTGCAGCACCATGGGGTTGCCACCTGTGACACAAGCCACCCAGGTTCAGGAATGAGCCTGGATCATTAGGGGCTGGCCAGGTGGAGAAAGACTAAGCATCCCAAAGGACACTCTCCTCCAGGGGAATGAGGATGCTGAGTCCTGCAACAGTACTGCCATCTGCAGGAGTACAGGTGGCAGTGCATTAGGGACATGGGGGGGTTGCATTGTGCCACATATTGCTAAGCACACACCCTTGTTAGGGACATTGGTCCCATCATGTTGGCATCCTGGGGTGACAGCGCACAAGAAGAAAGGAGCAACCATAAGAAGGGATAAATCTCCCCCATCTCTAGCCACATGATGGGTGGTATACCCAGATGAAAGGTGGTATATCTGCAACCCTGAGGTGGGGACACAAGAAGTGCAAAATAAAATAAAAAAAAATGAAAAAAAAATGTAATGCATTACATTACGAAGAAAACATAAATGCTGCCAAGAAATGGTGATGGAAAGTTGCATGCTAAGCCCTAATTGGTTTACTGTGATAAGCACTGTGACAGAATAGCAGTGGAGAAAACTGCACATGGACAACAGCACTGACAGTCCACTACAATTTGCATATCCTCAGAGTCAATGGGATGAGACTGCCAAGAAAGGGGGGTGTCTGGAATAGAACGTTTTCTGTCTTTGACACAGCCACTTAGTGGTCTTATCCCATCAGCTCTGAGGATATGCAAACAGCACACCCCTTACCAGGTATATAGTTGTTGCTTTTTACAGTCTATATACTGTCACAGTTTTGAGGTCTGCTGAGTTACTGTACATATGCTGCAGTTGATAGCCCAACATAGAACATGCCACTCTGTGGAAGTGTTGGACCTGCTCTGCTTATTATTTGGAGTATTGTGTATTGGTACTGTACTCTGTAGCATGATAATATGAAACAGACTGGTAGCAAAAGCCCCTGGGTTCTGTGCTATGATAATGAACAAGTCTTGTAAAGATAGCAAGAAAGGTGTGAACAATAAACACTCTGGGGTATAAAAGAGCACTGTTCTCTGTGAAAACAGACTATAGAACTGTAATAAAATTACAGAACACTGTACACAATAGGGAGTTTGCAATAATGCATATATTCATACAAAATGCATCCCACGAGTCCAGAATCACACCATCCCATGCCAAGCTGTCTCTCCAACCCCCATGACACCTCCCATGCTCCTTCTACCCCCAGCAGCCCATCTCAGATCCTGTCCCACCAGAGCAAGCCACTTAGACACCTCCCAGCTGTTCTAAGTGGTGCCCCTTGCTGCATCCATGGCAGGGCTTTCAAAATCCCAAAAAAAGGGAATGTTGCAGTCTGGCCATGGCACACACACCCTTGTGACCTGGTGCAATTGGCTGTTTGCCGCAACCTTGATTCAAGGGGGCTTTGGCACAGCTGCATCAGGGCTTGATGCAGGCTGCTTTAAAACATTGTGTTTGATGTAAGTTGTGATGCAACTCACCCCTTGCATCAATATTTTTCTATGCCAGACCCATGCATTGTTCTAACCCCTTTGAAAATTGGGCCCCACAATCTTCTTTATGTGGGTCAGGGTCTGTCTGCCTAGAAAATCAATTTCTCTATGTCAGGTTTTCTATGTCTGCAGCAGCTAGTGCATAGCAGTGCCCGTCCCCCATGCCTGGAAAAAATACAGCTGAAACTAAAGTAGTCCGAAAAACAAACAAAATTACTAAAGCAAAAACTACAAACACAGTACAATGACACTACATCTTTTGTTACACACCTGTAGTAAAAGTACTGTACTTGTTGCAAACTAGTTTTTTTGAGGTTTCTCTCTCAAGTTGTTGTTGTAAACCAAGAGAGAAAGAGTAGATCCTTCTGTCTAAAATACCCATAAAGATCTGCAGTAGCTGAAGAAGTCACATGGGTACTACCTAGTTGCTCTGGAATGCAGCAACAACAGCACCTTGTGATCCTTTGTTTACCCTTCAGATTAACCACAGAAATGTAATCCTTGCATACAGATTTCTGTGCAATTAGAATATGTGGATTATGATACATTTATGGCGATTTAAAAGACTTAGTAGAACTTTAAATAAAAACAGAGAAGAAAAATGTTATTATAGTGGTAGTCCTCTATGAGGTAAAAACCTAGCTAATGGGTGCATTTTTAGGAAAATATCCAAATTGGATTCATTGGAATCTATCAGAAATGGTTACAGAAAAGTTCTGCAGAATGTATCAAAATCTTTAGAATTTTATTCTGCCATAATTAGCAGAGAAAATATTTTGCTCAATGGATTTCCATGTTTATTTGTTTGTCTGTTTGTTTATTTATTAAGGTTGAGACCATAGAGCAAAGCTCATTTACAATGGCATCCTTGGCATCACAAATACTGTTTTTACAGACAGTAATACAAGAATTTCAAGAAAATACAAGCATCATATAAACAGCATAAATATAACAGCACAAACTTATAAGCATTAAAATTATTTTAAGAACAGTTGCAAGGCATGGAATGGGAAAGAAGCTATCTCTTCAAAGTATACACAGAAGGAGCGTTCTTATGTTTTGATCACAATTAATCTAGGAGATCATTCCAGTATTTTGGGATAATTTGGCTAAAAAACATTTCCGAACTTTTTGTTTTGCATAAGGTACCAGCATCTCCTTAAGGTTTTTTTTCCTTAGTGAAGAATCAAGGTCCCTAAATTTTAATTTATCCCTCAAATAACCAGGGAACATAGCCCCCCAGCCCGCATTACTAAGAAAAATACTTTTATGGAGTTCTGTCCTACTTAATAAGGAGGGCCATCCTAACTGCTTATGCATTTCACAGTGGTGAACTAATCTGGGGCAATTTAATATTAACCTGGCCAATCGATTATATAAAATATCTAAGTCATGTAATCTATCAGAAGTATCATTGCCATATAAAATATCTCCATAATCAATAAGGGGTAGAATTTGCATCTTTACAATTAGATTTATGGTGTCTGCCTCCATACAATGCTTATGTCGGTATGGAAATCCAACCCTTTTATTAACTTGTGTAATTAAGTAATCCAAATGCTTGTTACCAGCCCCTCTTTGATCAAGCCAAAAACTCAAAAAACAGTAGGTGTCCACATTCTCCAGGGCATCCCCAACATCATCTAGAATTCTGCTTGCAATAAACGTTAATGGAATTCATCAGAATTTCATTCCATCAGAATAAAAAAATTGCACAAAACACTACTTATTAAACCCTTTTCATCTTCACTTTTCCTCATTATATTTTACTGGTTGGAGGAGGGAGAGAATGCTTTTACACATGTTCATCATTGAAAACTTAGACTTGTAGCTGGCCCATTGGTGCAGCGGTACCACTACCGCTAGTGATTCCAGTGGCCTGGGTTCAGAAGTGGACTTGTGTCATTGAGGGGCTGGTGGGGAGAGGATGACTGAGCATCCCAGAGGATGCTCTTCTCCTCCAGATAAGAAAGGCAGCCAGATCCAGTGCACTAGTACCACCTGGAGGAGCACAAGTAGTAGTACACCCAGGAGTTGCTTAGTAGGAGGAAAGATGCCAATGCATGATGCACACCATGCCTGCATTCATGCTTGCATCACTCCCCAAGGCTGGTGTCTTGAGGGAGGGGAGAAAAGCAAGGAATACACTGGCAGGCCAGAGCAGGGTGATAGTCCAACCCCTTGCAGGCCCTGCACTGTGGCGACGTGGCAAGCCACCCCTGGAACCACATTCTTTTCAACAGTAGTAGGGGGTCCAGCCACACCCCACCAAGGGGTGCAAGCCATGGGTGCAGACAGGGGACAGCAGATAAGCACACAAGAAGCCAGGTGATGAGGCTGGGGGGAGGATCAGTCTGATGGTGGCACAGCCTACAAAAACAAAACTTGAAGATTATGATACATTTTACTGGATCAACAGAGATACGGTATTGCACCTAGGTGTTCCAGTACAGCTGACAAACGGACTGGTGTGGCCATTAGAGCATCTGTGCTGCAGAATGTATACAGTACAGTAGCAATGTTGTTTTAATAAAAAGAATCCCAATGTTTAGCAAATCCATTTCCTGGTTGGAGAGAATTTTTTAACAACTTTCTGTAGACGTAATTTTTTTCCTGCAATTACCAGACTAAAAAACTAGATATTGCTGCACTTTAAAGAATTTATCTTACATAAATCCTTTCAGCAATATATTCTGTATTTTGTTTTTATTCCAAACATCAGTATCTTCCACAGCTGCTCCCAGCCTTTCTTTCTATCAGCTTACTACAGACCAAACCTCTTATAATTTGAAACATAAATATATTCTTCTTGATTTTATGATCCTTTTTTGTCCAAATCCACCAAACCTATTTTAGACTAATATGGGAACAGGAGATGTTTGGAAGGTGAGCACAATCTAGCAAGTTCTGCCCCAATGGAAGCTATATGACAACTTCCCTCACCAGCATGTGAAACTGACTAGAACCTGTACCCTCCTTCCTAGCCCCTCCTCCAAAAATACATTTCTATCTCTTTTAATTTAAAATGATTTATGACATTGGCTTCCATTGATGTATGTATGTATTCATTAACATTTACTAGCATTTTTGATCATTTGGATCACGTGAGATTCTGCACTTCATTTTTGTGAGAGTCCTAGCAGGCAACATTCAAACAATCCTGCAATCAAAGGAAGCAGCAAACGTATAAATCATTCCTAGTTACTGATATAAAGCACAGAGAAATGAGAGTCTATATTTTTCTCTATACATATGTGCTTGGTGCCACTGAAACCGTGCCTGTGCTCATTAAGGTGTGGGAGCACTTTTGAATTTGCTTAAATTGTTGCCCAAGGCATGTTATTGCATATATTAATGTGATGTTTCCATCTGTGTGAAAAGATTTGACGTCAGTTCTTTTAAACTCAAGCATTTCTTATTTAATTTATGTGCCCATTTGTTTCATTTTACTCCCTGTAAAAGGTCAACTCATCTACTGAAACTTAACAAAACATCTTATAGAAAAATAGAGGTGACCGTTTTGGTGTTTCCCAAATATTTGTAATTCTGTAACTACTGGGCACCATTTTTTGAAATTTGTAAGATTTGGATTCATAGATGTGAACTGTTTCTTAACAGGGAGACAGATTCAAGGGACTAGTAGTGTATTTCTTGTTTTACCAGTTAAATAATGTATTTATTTATGTTCCACATGAGAGTATGGCAATGCCTTGTCCTAGAAGAGGGTATACAGATACTGAGGCTGACAATTGACACTATTGCCTAGCCATTCTTTTTCCGTCAACAAAAACTAAACACTGTGCATGCAAGAGGCTCACAGTGGATCTTAGCATGATGCTGATATGAGTAGGAGGACAAAGGGCATGCATGAGGGATCAAAGTGGAGGAAGAACAGTGGCCACCTAGATTACATACATGTGTACTCTCAGCGAAGTGAATCCTCTATGCTGGCCCTGCCCCAGGAGCAAGCTGTGAGGATACCATGATGCCAGCTGGGGTGGGGAGGGGATCAGAAGTTGCCAGCCTAGGCAAAGCATGAAGAAATATCTAGCACAGGGTTCATTCTCAGTGCCCCATATGGGTAATATGGGTTTGATATAGCCTGGTATTGGGATACAAGGGACCCTCAATGGTAACTGTGACAACCACTGTCAGCTGCATTTTTGGGGATGGTGCAGTTAGGCATGTGTACTGTGCACACTCTATGTTCTGAAGCATTATACAGCAGTATACATTCTAATGTTGTTCACCTTAACCATGGATGGGGACCCTGGCTCCATTGTGATCACAACCAAGGGCTCAATGGTCATGGAGCAACCTTCCCTTAGTGCTGGAGAGGAGTGCACATGACCACTACAATGCCAGTCACACAGTGTTCTAGATGCTTGAGCCTTGTCAGTAGGAACACCATTTTAAAAACACTGTCACTAAGGGTGCCATTGGTTTTGCTGGTTATTCAGGTCCTGCTATGGGGTGACCAGGGTGTGTTGCAACCTATGCATGCACAATGTACCTGTGCATGCTGGTAGTTATGGAGGGTGCAGACAATCAGCCAGAAAGGGAAGGAGCCCATGCCAAGGGTAGGAACACAGCTTGGATATAATAGAGGTGGCCATGCCAAGGGACAAATAGCCTGCTTGCTACAGACAGGGCCCATGTTAGAAGAGGCAAATGAATGGATGATCATGAGACTTAGCAATAAGATGTGCCTACAGCGTGGCTGGTCCTCAAATTTAAAATGTCCCTTTAGAGTTTTTTCTACCCAAACAAACTGTTTTATAAGTGCAATAATGTACCACAGGGTGTGTGGAGAGACATAAATTACTGCATTTACCAGTGGTTGAAAGCACTCAGTTGCACTGAAATGAGATCTGTCTTATTGCACATCCTGTGATGGAGCATTACTTAATTCCCCACCTGATGTTGCTTTTGTTTTCTTTAATCGATCATTATTTTTTATGCCCCCTCAACTTGGTTCCATGCCCTTCCAGGCTGAGATGACCAACCAATCTCATGCACACCCACCTGTGAGCTACATTTGTGAATTACCCCTCATGGCTGGGCCTTCAGGATTCTCCATGCCCCACAGGTGACCAAAAACAGTGCTCCAGAGCAGGGATTGGTGCAGGGGTGAAGAGTACCACTGCATTATACAGTTGGTTTGAGTGCCATTTTCCATTTTTCTGTCCTTCCTCAAGGATGCTGCTGGCAAGGGTTCCAATCTGCATAAACAAGTGCCTGATAACATGAGGAGACAAACACTCTCCCATCCACTCCATCTGCAGTACTACCTATTGTAGCAGTTACATTGCAGGACTAGTCCCCTATTTGCATTTGCAGTAGAGGATCATCCCCTAGTATGCCTGAACCTCCTCCACCACCAACCCTACCAGCCCTACAATGGTGCAGGGTCATTCCCAAACTGAGGTCACCCTTGCTGCAAGCAGCAATGTCACCACTGGACCAATTCACCAGCCCCTATTCTGATTTTAAAACAATCTGGTCTCCTTGTAACATGAATATGAGATTTGCATAAACATTCTGGTAGAAGGACAATAGGTGCTAGACTATCTAAAACATGGTCTAGTGCTTAAAGCAGATACAGATGCAAAGTCCACAGCTGACAATAGTGTCAGATAGTCTGAGGATACAGGGCTTTAAGAATCCTGCCACTGGTCTCTATGTCGCAGCATATCCACACTTGTAATTCTTCAGTTAATGCTAGCCTCCATTTCCAATTACTCAATTCAGCATCAATCATGTGTCAGATGTTTCTGGGTTATAACATATCCATACATATTCTTCCTACTTCTTGTGACAGCTGTTGCTGTACACTTGTATATCATTATCACATTATCTGCACATCTACCATATCAGGTGCTACTTCATTCTTGTTCTAGGTTCCACCTGTGCCATCACTAGCATATCAAGCAGCTCAAGTTTAATTCAAAGAAATGTAAAGTCATGAATGTTTTTTACACCCCCTGGATTCCTTGCCAGGACCTCCTTGTACTCTCTGCCAATGCTAAACTTCCCATCCCTCAAGGCTCTACACACCAGGATACCCAGAACTCCATGGCCCATCATGATACCACTCTGCAGCTCTCCCCACAACTTAAACCCTGGGACTGGGGTCACCTGCAGCTCCCTAGTCTACTTCTGCAGTCTCTATATGGTCACCTCTGGCAGAGGTGAAGGTTGGAAGTATTCTCTGGGAGTCGGTGGTGTGAAAATGAGGTGTATGTGGGGAGCAGGCAGAAGCTTTATCTTTCTAGCCATCCTGGGAATTTGTCCCATGTTTGTCCCTCCACCATAAGTGTGCTAACAACCTTGGGTAACAGCATGCCTGAGACACCCAGTAGATGGACGCACTCCTGTTTCCCCAATCACACACTGCTCCTCCACACCTCCACCTCTGGTCATCCAGGTGGTGCTATAGCAGCAGTATGTAGATCCCCCCCTCCTGGGAGGAGGAAAGCATCCTCTGGGATGCTCAATCCTTCTCCCTCCAGCCAGCTATCTGAGTAAAGTCATGCATGTTGGTAACAAAGAAAAAGAAAACAGGACAGAATATTGGTTTGGGGGAGTTAAACTAACAGAAACATTGGTGTAAAAGATTTGGATCCTAAGGGAAGCAGGGAAGGCAGTAAGGCAGGCAAAGGCCCAAACTGAGGAAACACTAGCACAAACAGTAAAAGAAGGTGGCAAGGCTTTCTATAGATACATTAGTGAAATAAGAACATCCAGAGGGGGTATTGCTAAGATCAAAGGGGATAACAGGGCATGTGAGGAGGAGGACCATGTAAAAGCATCTATCATAAATAGATACTTCTGCTCAGTATTTACTGAAGAGAAGGTAGGGCAGGGCCCACAGCTCAGCACCATGGACACAGGCAGGGAGGGAGGTGTGCATTAGTCCCTTCACAAAAGAAAGGGTCCTACAAGAGCTTGATAAGCTCAGGGTGGATAAGGCAATGGGACCTGATGGCATACATCTCAGGGTACTAAAGGAGCTAAGGGTGGAACTAGCAGAGCCATTATCAGAACTGTTTAGTAAGTCTCTGAGTACAGTAGAGGTCCCAGAAGACTGGAGAAAGGCTCATGTGATCCTGCTCCACAAAAGTGGTAGCAGGGAGGAGGCAGGAAACTACAGATCAGTCAGTCTTACCTCAGTAGTGGGCAAGATTTTGGAGGCACTCCTTAAGGAAAGGGTAGTGCAACATCTAGAATCCATAGGAGCACAGGATCCAAGACAGTATGGGTTTACAAAAAAGAAGGTCCTGTCAAACTAATCTCATAGATTTCTTTGACTGGGTAACCGGTGTGGTGGACCAAGGGGTAGCACTTGATGTTGCCTACCTTGACTTCAGCAAAGCTTTCGATACTGTTCCACATAGAAGATTGATTAATAAGCTGAGTAGGCTTGGGGTGGATCAGAAGTTGGTCAACTGGATAGCAAACTGGTTGACGGACAGAAAACAGAGAGTGGTGGTAAACAGTATACAGTCAGAAGAGATGCAAGTCACAAGTGGGGTACCTCAGGTATCAGTTCTGGAGCCAGTCCTCTTCAATATCTTCATCAGTGACATTGCAGATGGACTGGAATGTAAGGTTTGTCTGTTTGCAGATGACACCAAGATCTGCAACAGAGTAGATGATCCATATGGGGTGGGCAGAATGAGAAGAGATCTGGATTAACTAGCAAAATGTTTGGAAGAGTGACAACTGGGGTTTAACACAAAGAAGTGCAAGATCATGCACATAGGGAAGAGAAACCCTGAAGCCACCTATAGGGTGGGAGGGAAGTTGCTGGCAGTCACAAGGGAAGAAAAAGACTTGGGCATCATCATCACCAATGGCCTGAAATCATCCAAGCAGACCACTAAAGCAGTAGGTAAAGCTAGGGGGATGTTGGGGTGTATTAGTAGGGGTATCACAAGTCATAAGAGGGAGGTAACAATCCCTCTTTACAAGACACTGGTTCGGCCCCATCTGGACTACTGCATGCAGTACTGGAGGCTGCACCTTCACAAGAAAATTAACCAAATTGAGGTAGTCCAGAGAAGGGCAACCAGAATGGTGCAAGGACTGCATTAGAAACCATATGAGGACAGATTAATAGAGCTCAATATGTATACCCTAGAGCAAAGGAGAGAGAGGGGTGATATGATCGAAACATTCAAACACCTTAAGGGCATTAACAAGGTGAAAGAGTCTAACATGTTTCAATATAAGAAAAATAGCAGGACAAGAGGACACAGTATGAGATTAGAGGGAGGCTGATTAAGGGGTAATATGAGGAAGTTCTTTTTCACAGAAAGGGTGGTGGATGCATGGAACGGCCTACCTCAGGAAGTGATGGATATGAATACAGTGCAGGGCTTCTAACAGGCATGGGATAGGCATAAGGGAGCAATACAGATACATATGAATAGATAAGCTATTAACAGAGCAAAGGCCGATGGCACATTCATAAGGTAGAAAAAGAAATGGGCAGACTGGATGGACCTTGTGGTCCTTATCTGCCATCATCTTCTATGTTTCTACGTTTCTATGTAATCACTGAAGACAATTTAAAAGTATAGGCACAATATACCAAAACCTATGAAAATGCAGACAGAATGCTAGGTTGTACAGAAAGGAGTTTCTCTAACAGACGTGAGATAGTGATCTTGCTCTGTATAGGTCCTTGGTGAAACCACATCTAGAGTATTTTGATCAGTTCTGGAGAGCTTACCTTAAGAAAGACAGCGATAATTAGAGACTGTGCAGAGAAGAGAAATGAAAATAACTGCATAACAACATGGGAAGACATAATGTACTGTATGAGGACACACTGAGCAGCCTGAACATGTAGTCTCTTGAGAATAGGTGGTAAATGAGGACATGATGAAACCTTTATGTTTTTGAAGGGTATCAATAAAGCTGAAAGCCAGTATCTATTCAGTCACAGTATAGATTCCTCCACCAGAGGGCATGCATGCAAACTTATAAGAGAATTTCAGACAAGATATGAGGAGGAGGAGGAGTTGAGGGGTGGAATGGTTTGCCAGTGGAGCTGGTTGAGTTGAAAACTGTAAAGGATTTCAAGAGAGATGTGGGAAAAGTAAAAGGGATGGCTCAAAGTGTAATGTGGACATGGGAGAGGGGAGTCAGCATTTCCAGTATGGGGTGTTGTGAAGCACTCACAGCGATAGGCTGGTGCTGCTGGTTAGGTAGCAACAGAGAAGACTGGATGGACTTCTGTCTTTTTCTACCTTATAAATGTCTTTGTTTCTCTCTGTAGTTGCTTGAAAAATCATCATGTTTACTGCAGTTGTACAGTCCATCTGGACTATTTTTAATGTTTGGGGGTTGTTATGCATTGATCAATATCAATGAATCATGGGAGTGGGGGTTACATAGTATAGCATACCACCAGCTTTGTTATCATGGTGCTCCAGGGGTCCTTCTGGTTTTAGGTGGCATGTTACTCTGTTTATGCTGGTTTGCCCATGCTACAGCAGGCTTTATGTTTTGGACTGTAGCCTTTTTGGCCTGTATATTTTTAACTGTTTTAATTGTTGTTGTAAATTATTTGTGTGATTTTAACTGTATTGATTTGGTATTTGATGTTGTATGATCTGTTCTATTGTTAGGCACCTTGGCAATGGAAATGCACCATATAAATAAATTATTATTATTATTACATCAGTGCCCTATATATGCTGCTGGACCATACTGTTTCTATGGGCATGTACACCATCTCCATTTCTGTTCATCGGGCATCTCCAGATGCTACAGTGGCCCTTATGTTTTGTGTTCCATTGTGTTTAGAAGTGTCCCACATCTGGTACTGCAGCTTATTTTTTATTTTTTTTTTATGGGCATGTGCTGTATGCCCTGTTCTTTTATGTTCCAGTGTTGTACCTTAGCTGTTACAGGAGCCATTATGCACCCTTTCCATTGTGTTGAGAGGGTATCTCACTTCTGCTACTGCAGTCATTTCATTTTATGCACTGTGTTGCCCTTTTACATTTTACTTAAGCTTGCCATGCAAATGCTTTGTCAGCAGCATTGGCTCGGCTAGCTGTGACAATATCGCTAATGGAACCTTGTTAATTTTGTGTGCCCTGAACGCTATATACTTCTGCTGAGAAAAGTATCTGACTGCACTCATTTTCACCCAGCAGCAAGTGCCAAACAAGTTTTATTTTTACTGCATACAAACGAATCTGCTGTATAACTCTTTTGTTTTCCTGGCAGTCAGATGCCTTGAGAATCACCAGAGGCTTTAAATGGGAAGGTGGAACAAGCAAGAGTGGACCAATAAGGGAAGAGGAAGAGCAGGAAGCATACTGGTTTTCCAAACATAAAGGACCTCCCTCCTAATACTTTCTACACAAGTTCATGTCCCATCATGTGAGTGGAACAGCACAGGAGTGGAACAGGTGTAAGAATGGTGTCAGCAGGCATCTGCAGGTGGAATTAGGAGGCTCTGCCACTTGTCTAAGTTATGAAATCTGTTCATTCTTATTGTAATACTAACTACTGGGAAGGGTGGAGGTTCAAAGGTAGGCCAAAACTGGGAATAAGGGCAACACCCTATCTAGGGTAGGAGTATAAAGGGATTTAAAAAGTGTAAAGGGGAACACTAATAGTAACCTGTCTAGGGTCAGGTAGCAAAGACTTGGGGCTTTTGAAAGTGCTACTACCTCAGTAGGAATAAGAAAAGAAAGGTAAGTGGGTAAAGGAAGGGGGAACACGCTTAATGTAAGAGGGAACTACTTGTTGAGAAGGGTTGAAAGGAAAACCCCATCTGTAGTAAAGGTTCAAAGGAGCAAAGCAAGCGAAACAAAGGGAAAACTAGGAACACCCTATCAGGAGTAAAGGTAAACAAGTTTTTCTAGGTTACACAGGGAACGTAGGAACTGGGACTGCTAGGAGTGGTGCAGTGCAGTGTTTTTGGGGTAGCAGTTTTCAGAGACATTGTGGAGACTGCAGTGCTGCCCCATCCACATGCACTCTCTGGGTTTGAGGTAGTAGGTTGCCTGACTTCAGGCTGAGTTGGCTAGGATTCAGGAGATCTCTTCCCCTGCCCAGGGGCCACCAAGTCTGCCAGTGTTACGTCAGAGGATGCAAGAAGGAGGAATGTCTTGACTATGATGGGCTCTGGAAAGGTGGTGGTAGTGGCTCAGAGACACAGTCCTCAACCATTACCACTATGAAATTCTTACGCATTTCTGGTGGGGGTGAGAATGCCAGGAGAAGGCACCTGTGGTAGTGACTAGGGAGGATACTGAGGTCCTTCATGATGGAGACCCCAAGGAGGGTGATAGGGGACCCCAAAGGAGAAAGAAGCAACTTCTGCTGGGGGATTCAACTGAAAGGGGGACACATTTGAGAATAGGAAGGGGGGAGAAGGAGAGGTGTCTATGTGACACCATGGTCCACAGGAATAGAAATCAGATCCTGAAGATCACTAGTGCAGCCAAGCAAGAGTGGGAGCTGGATGTCACTGTCAACCTGGGGACTACTGACCTAGCTAGAGATAAAGCTAGGATAGTGCAGGAAGGGGGGTTAGGGAGCTGGGGACGGCTCTTAGAGAGGTAGCACACTTCATGGCTCTCACTGAGGTGCTGCCTGTCTATGACAAGGGGGAGGAGAAAAGTCTCTGCACTAGCAGCTTCAACTCATGGTTGAAGGAATAGTGCAAAGAGTAGGAGTTTGGCTACCATGGTGACTGGGGATCCACCTGGAAGGATAAGGACAAATACAGGAGTGATGGTTTGCATCCATCTGGGATGTGAACCACAGTCCTCAGTGGATGCTTTAAATGTTATTTTGATAAACATTTAAACTAGCTGAGGGAGGTGGTGGAAGGAGTCAAGAAGGCATAAACTGTCTCCTCCACAGACTGAAGTAAAGAGACAGGAGGACCCGAGGGGAGATGAATCCCTCAGGGTGCCAATTAATAAAAGAAGCAGGGAGGTAAAAATGAAAGGGAATGGGAATGACAGCATTAAAATGAGAGAGTGGGAAGGAGGGAGAAAAAAGGAAAAAGGGGATTAGCAGAGTGGTAAGAAAATCTGGACGGCCATGTGTGGGAATGCTAGAAGTCTAGGAAATAAAATTCCAGCTCTAGAGGCCATCATGGCAGAAGCTGACCTGAATATTATGGCAATTACTGAGTCATGTTGCACTGAAAACCAGGACTGAGACATGGTCATACCAGGCTATACTCTGTTCAGGAGGGTCGGTGGGAAAAAAATGAGAGAGCATGGTGATTTATGTGTGAGAAGACAAAAGCAATGGAGATACAGGGAATACAGGTGGAAGCTGTACTGTAGGTTACCTTGGAGATGAAGAATGGAGCCATTATTCACACTAACATGATCTACAGGCCTCCAGCACAGTGGGAGGATTTAGATAAAGTACAGGTGGAAGCCGCTGGCACGATGGCAGGAAAGGGGGGGAGGTGCTGCTGGTGGGGGACATCAGTCTGCTGGTTGTAGATTGGAGCCTCCCAGTTGCAGATTCAGATAGAAGCAGGGGCACTGACTACAACAGGTCAGTTTTATATGGAAGATACACCAAAATCATTCACACAATTACAGGAACAATATCAACTTCCAAAACATCTTTTTTTAGATATGTCAAGTTATGCATAAATTATTAGATACAGACACTGATAAAAAATAGAAATTGGTCATTTTTTTTGTTGGCTTTTATTATTCAAGCTCTAAACAGGCAGAAACTACTAGCAAAACTGTACATGACAGTATATTACAGTCAGATCCATCAGGTCTCAGTAATTTACATGAAAGCTGGAAAAAAAGAACTTAAACTAATGATTACACAACCTAAATTGGAACAATACTGTGCAATATGGAAACCATCTAACTATCATATGCTTAATCAGATACAGTTTTCCATACTCCATAGAATGTGTTTCTCACCGTATAAACAAGTTTAATTCAGAAATCTTGAATAAATGCAGTAGGTGTACATCAGAAATAGGTACCCTAAGTCATGTTATCAACTCTTGCGCTAAATTCATGCCAGTTTGGGATAGGGTATTCTGTATCATTAACATAATTTTGGATCTTCAATTGGTTCCAGAAATGAAACTGTGTCTTTTGGGAGTTTCATCAGCATGGCCACTCCCTGAGGGGAATACACTGAAATTATTATATTGTATATGGAATTAATTAATGCCAAAAGGTGTATTGTGATAATGTGGAAAGACAGTCTACCACCAACCTGGTATTTGTGGACAAAATGTATTTATTGATTGTATGATTTTGGAGAAAAAGTATTACTATATCAATAGGCATAAGGAATTAGACTGGAATATTTGGATTCCTTTGAACAATGCAGCAGAAAATGATGCAATCTAATGATGCAGCTTATGAAGATTTTTAAGCATACTGAAATTAATTAACTTTCTTTAATAATTCATAGTATTTCTATATTTATAGCCCATGATGTCTGCATATAATTCATAGTATTTCAGTGTCTATTTATAGCCGATGATGTTTGCATATTATTTCTTCTGCTGTCTTTATATACTGTTTGTGTAAGTATTTTTTTAATGCCTCCAATAAAAAAAAAGATAGAAGATGGGACATCCTGGACTCCCTGCAGGGAGTGTTCCTCATGCGACTAGTCAGGGAGTCCACTTACAATGGGACAATACTAGACCTGAGGCTCACTAACAGGAATGGTGTTGCAGATGTTAAGGGGTGAGGCCAGCTGGGGACCAGACATCACAGTACAGTGTGGTTCAACATAAGGATGCCAACGGAATCAAGCCACACATGGGTGAGGGTCAGGACTTCAAGAGGGCAGATTTTAAAAAGATGGGTGAATGCCTCAGGGATAACCTGGCAAGGAGAATGACCTGGGAGGGGTTGGAGAAACATTGGGCAAAGCTCAAAGAGGGCATAGTGAAGGCAACAAACCTCATCAGCAAGCAAATGAGCAAATGCAAGAGAAAAAATAGACTGTTACAGTTCTTGAAAGTGGTGGTGAAAAGATAAAGGCTAAAAGAGTAGTATTCGGAAGGTACTGTATAAGGAGACACAGATGGGGAGGATAGGGAGTTGAATAAGAGGAAACACAGGGAAGCAGAGAAAGCATTAAAGAGTGCAAAGGCACACACTGTGGAGAGAATAGTTCAACTGTAAGGTTAAAAAGGGAAGTGGGGTTCTGTGCAGAGGGGGACCAGGAAAAGGCAGTCATCCTGAGCAAATACTTCTGTTTAATGTTCACACTTGAAGGGAAAGGGTTGGGCCACAAAAATGTAACAGGAGCTGTGGGGAGAGGGAAGTGGAAACTAGTTCTTTTGATAGGAGAGAGTCCTGAAAGGGCTCACAAATCTAAAAGTCGACAAAGTGATGGTGACAGATGGGGTGCATCCAGGAGTACTGAGGAAGCTCAGGGAGGTACTGCCTGCACTTCTGACAGACCTATTTAACAACTCACTGCAAGCAGGAGTGGTTCCAGAGGACTGAAGGAGGGCATATGTATTCCCACTTCACAAAAGTGGTAGCAGGAGGAGGCTGTTAACTATAGGCTAGTTGACTTGACATCAGTAGTGGGAAAGTCAATGGAATCATTGCTGAAAGAAAGGATTGTAGAATATCTTTAATCCAGTGGGTTACAAGACCCAATGCAGCATGAATTCTCTGAGGGAGGGTGTCATGTCAAATGAATCTGATAGATTTATTTCACTGGGTGACGAGGGAATTAGATCAAGGTACAGCAGTGGAGGCAGCCTACCTAGAGTTCAGTAAGGCTTTTGAGACCGTTCCACATAGGAGACTTGTACAGAAGCTGGACAACTTAGGGGTGAGTCCAGGGTTGGAAACTGATTAAGAAATTGGTTAGGGGATAGGTGACAGAGGGTGGTGGTAAACAGAGTTCACACTGAAGAAGGCAGGGTAACCAGCAGGGGGCCTCAGGGATCAGTGCTGGGACAGGTCCTCTTTAATGTCTTTGTAAGTGATATTGTAGAGGAGCTGGAAGGAATGGCCAGCCTCATTGCAGATGACGCCATAATCTGCAATAGGGTGGACATGCTGGTGGTGTGAAGAATGAGCAGAGACCTCAGAAAACTCAAGGAGTGGTCAAAGGTATGGGCTGGGTTTCAATGCAAAAATGTGCCAAGTCATTCACTTAGGGCACAGAATCCCAGGGACAGAGTACAAAATGGGTGAAGAGGTAGTGACGACCACCAAACTGGAAAGGAACCTGAGGGTAATCATATTGGATGCCTGAAAGGTGGCCAGGCAGTGTGGCAAGATAGTTGGAAGTGGCAAGATAGTTGGAAGGGCTAGCTGGAGGCAAGGGTACACTGGGAGAGGTATCACAAGCAGAAAGAGGGAGGCAGTTTTGCCTCCATGTAGATTGCTGGTCAGACCCCACCTAGCGTACTGCGTCCAGTTCTGGAGACCACATATCTGGAAAGGCCTAGACAGAATGGAGGTTGTCTAGAGAATGGCAACTGAAATGGTGCAGGGTCTGCATTAAAAGACCTAAGAAGAGAGACTAAATAACCTCAATATGCACACCCCAGAAGACAGGAGTGGGGGATTGATAGAGACCTTTAAATACCTAACTGGGGTAAATGAGGTATAAGAGAGAATTATTTTTCAGAAAAAAAGGTGCACAATAAAAAGGGGACGTGCAATGAAACTGGAGGGTAGTAGATTCAGGAGAGAGGTGAGAAAGTACTTCACAGAATGAGTGATGGATCTCTGGAACAGTCTTCCAATGGACATGGGGGAGGTTCAAGAATGCATGGGATAGGCATAAAGGAATCTTACTGGAAGGGGGAGGGAGAAAGATCCAGAGATCGAGTAGGGTCTATAGTGACTGCAGGTAGGGAAAATTTGTCAGACTGTGTGGGCCAAATGGTGGGCCATGTGGTCCTGATCTACTGTCAAATTATATGTTTCTATGCTTCTTTGTGATGCATCTCCACAGATATATGGAGACATTACTGCTGCTGGAGTGTTGGTTTGCAATGGTATCTGTTTGGTGTACATGCACCATTGTTACAATACTTTCATATGTGCAATAATATATAGTTAATGATTTTTTATAGTGGCGTTTGTGTCTTACAACATTTTGAGCAGAAATGTTGTGGTGGGAGGTGTTATGGCACACATTGGAGGATTTAAAATATGGCAGGGGTGAAGAGAGGTGAATTCCAATATGTGTATTATCCCTGATACTTTTCAGTCATAATATGCTTTGTGCATATTGTTGGCCAGCATAGATGCCTGTAGGAGGCCACACTCTCACATCATGCATATTGCCAGCTTCAGCATAACTGTGCATCTGCTGCTGCCCTAAGGATCATCTGCACTTTGTTGTGCATTGTAGAGTAGCCACATTTCTGCAGGTTTATCTTGTATATCCTTCTGGAAAGTATTTATGTGGAACGCAGGGCAGCTTTGGACATAGTGAATGAGGATCTAAATGTGCAGAAATTTCATTTAATATGGAAATGCCAAGAAACCCCTTATTATAACAGTTACTCTGCTGCCATGATATGGATAAAAGGAGATATTTCAAATGAGAGCACTGTACTTTACATCACTGTATAAACTAACAACAAACTGGGGAGGGGCCTTTATTATCAAACTGTCAGGAATGCTATCACTATAGCCTTCCTCCAGATATGAAGGAAAATGAGTAGCATCTTTCACAGAAAATTCATCTCCATGACTGGCTAGCAGAGGTTTTACAAACTACATGCAGACTAAGCCTGACTCCCATGAGCTGAGCACCTCACTCCATAATGCAATTTCTCTATTCTAATGTGAAATATTGGGTGGCTGCTCATGCATTTATGTCTCATACAGTGATTTTATGTGAAAGTACTACACATATTTATTTAGTTTTTTGTTAACCAGATAGGGTGCACTGGACAAGCATTTGCCTATTTTCAGGCATGACCTGGGGGCGGTACAACCAGTAAGATAATACAATGTTTGACAATGACAATTGTGGAAAGATGTTAAAGCAAGGTAGAGCACAAAGTACTATTATATATGCATTCAACAGCAGCAAATGGACAAAATGAGAAGAACAATAAGTTCACATTAGTCAAAATAGTAAGACATTGTTCAAGGACTTGAAACAAGTGTAAACAGTCATCTGCTGAAGGTGTGAACAGTACTGGGCTCTTGAAGGTTCTGGTAAAAGAATGTAGTCTGATGCAAGCAGGTATGGTATTCCACAGTTTAGGGGATGAGACTAAGAAAGCTATCTTACCTAATTTAGTCTTGGTCCTAGGTCTGACTAGGGGGTCAAGATCAGGAAATCTGAGTGGGAAGGCTTTAGATTAGGTCACTAGGGGGGAGGTGAGTGATGGAGGAACCTGATTATGAAAGACACCATGGGTGATACCACCCAGTGAGAGTTCATGGTGGGTGGCTCAGGGGAGTCAGTCCAGTTTTGAATAAAGCAAACAGTGATGGACAAGTCGGTTACTAGGAAGAGCAAAGCAAAAAACATAATTATAAGTCACATCCTATAGAATAGTTTAGGAAGCAGAATACCCCAGGCAATGGTGATACAGGCATTGGGAGAGAGAGGTTATGTCTGGCTCTGTAGGCTAGCCCGAGTCTGGCATTGTCAGCCTTACACAGTGACATCACATGGAGTGAAAAATCAAGGGAGGGGTCAAGCAAAACACCCAACTAGTTAAAAGACTGGACAGTGAACAAGGGGGTACCATTATCATTGACCAGTATGTGAGGAGATTTAGTGTTTTTTAGATGGGGGTGGGGGCAGATCCAAATACTATAGCATGGCCTGGGATTTGGAAGCACCATTATGAGCCTGTTATCATTGAACCATTGTTGTACAGATTGATGGTCAGATGATAACTTGCAGTTGATCGCATCCACGTTTTGCGTACTTGTGAAGAACACCAGGCCATCAGCCTATAAAACAGGTGTACTATATACTTGCTGACTCAAGGTCAGAAATACAGAGTACTACAGGTGAGGGATTACATGACATTTATGACATTAGGGGGCTAATTTATAATCACTCTACATGTTGCAACAATTTACAGGACTAGGAAAATAACATGTTAATAATCCTGACTAGTCAAAAGAGGGTTAGCAATCTACATAAGCAATAATACCCGACAAGGTGGGTGGTATTGAGTTATACTGGACTGCCTAGGGGCATAATGTGGCCCAACACCACAGGCAGAGGACATAGTAACTCCTGGAAGATCTGGTATAGCACAATACCTCCCACCCTGGAGGATATTATGCTCTTAAAAAATGGGTCACTGTATTATATATTATTGCAAAAAAATGCTTTTTTTTATTTAAATATTAAAACCCTGAAATGTTTTATTTATTTTGTAATAAAATAGTTCCTACGCCTGCATTACAGTGCTGTCCTACTAGAGCCCCTGTACTTGGAGTTGGTTGCCATGGTCACACACACACACACACACACACACACACACACACACACACACACCAGTCACTCTCTGGGTTTAAAACTGTCAAAACTTTCCACCCCCATTTTGTTGTTCATTCAAGACATTTGTTTCATTCTCTGACTCTTTCTCATACAGCTGAATGTCAGCGCAGGACGTAAGTGGCAAGGTCTGGAGAGTGACATACACTGTTTAACCTCGAGAGTGAGAACATGTTTATTTTTAATTTATTTTCTTTATTTGTACATATGCTGAAGATGGGCTTGCATGGAAAATAAAGTAGGTTGGCTGGAAAATGAGAAACTTTCTTTAGCGAGAGACAGATGGAATGCTAGCTCTGGTAACACTACTGTGTGTGACAGGAGCGGTACTTTCTTTTTTTCTGTACCGCAGATGGAGAGTCAAATGCAGTATGGTAAATGAAGAAAATACTGGTGATGTCATACACAGTAGCACTACTGGAGCTAGAAATCTCATCTTTTGGTAAGCTCAGTTTATGATTATGGTAGCCAAGCTCTATTTTAGTCATACATGTGTTGAGTTTTATATTTCTAATTTGAAATGTAGCAAAATAAGACAGAGTCAGGAGGGGGGAGTTAGGCCGTCTGCCAGCTCAGCCACTAAGCATTAGAAAAAAAATGGCAGCAGATCAAGTCTGATAAACCCAACTGCCCATGGTTTTAATAATGAGGTCAGTTGTGACTGGCACTTTTTTTAACCAGGTCTCTGTTGTCAGATAGATAGGGGTTGACATAAGAAAGTAGCCAGCCAGGAGGCAGAGTTTTACATGCCCCTTTTCTAAATGTTGTTTATTAGTGTAACAAAAAAGGTATGCATTTATGATTTTCAGAGTTCATACAGTATGCCCTTTCATGAGCAGAAACCTTGAGATTTCAAAAATGTTATGCCTACTTTGTTATTTGTTTGATACAATGTTCAGCTGAAAGTTATTTTCAGCATTTGGCACTTAATGAAAGAGAGAGGCAAAGAGACAAAGAGAGACAAGTCTTCCAAGTAATGGAACATTGAGTTTTCTTTAAAAATATAACAAAATGGGACAAAGGATTGTTCCCATTTAAAATAAAGCAAAGTGGTCATGTACAGCATTAAAGTATCTTATATATTTGTATCTGTATTTATCTTATATATCTGTATTTGCTTGTTGCCCTTATACCTTTGTGGTTGACTCTCAACCCCTGGTCAACCCTGAAAAAGGGACTGTAATTGTCTCAGTGGACTTACCCAGTTACCAAAACTCAAATAAATAAAAATTAAAATATATCAGTGCTAGAAAAGAGGACTAGGCAGTTCTGCCTATTTTCACCTGGTCTGGGGTTGGCAATATACAGATGGAAATCAACTAAACTGAACCAGATTGAGCAGTTGATGGTATTTTAGTAAATGGGAGAAATTTGGGTAGGACACTGGGGGAAATCCCTTACTTTTCCAGGAGGGGGCTTTGCTGCTTCCTGTCAGGGAGGAAGTGAGGTGTCTGCTGCTAAGCAGGAGACTGCCATGTCATCCAGGGTGGAGGAGAGGGCTTCCTTTCCCACCCAGAGTTCTGAGGAAGCTCATATTTTACCTATTGCTTGTTCAGAAACCGTGATACTGAATGTGGGAACAAAGATGCAAATGGATGATGTTACAGCCTAGAGGAAATGTACTACCAGTTGTTTAACACCCTCCCCCCCAGCCAGAAGCTATAGAGACTGACCTGTTGACAGAATCTTCTGAGGTTGTTGGCTTTTCTGCTGCATAATGGATCTGCTGAGCATGTCTTTTCTGTACAAATCCCAGAGAAGGAAATGTTTTTAGAAGCCCTTGGTGACTCTCTCATAGCAGCAGCTACTATTGGTGTCAATCAGCTAGAAATCACCAGGGAGGAGCAACATTTGGAGTCAGAGTTACAGAAAAAAAAAGATGTCCTCTCTAAAGCTTATTTCCAATGAAAAAGAGTAGTATATGGCAGAAAAAGTCTGTCTGGCAGAATAGCAGTTAATTACAGGTACTATGACTTTTCATGTGCTTAACATAAATGAGCCCCTTGGTTAGGATATCTCTCCCCTGTCAGAGCAGTGCTTGTCAGTTTCCCATAAGGTTCCAGCTGATGTGTCAAGTCACACAACTCAGCTGCATATCAAAAAGCTGAAGGCAATGGTTACTGTGGCCAATGATTCTACCCCTGTCAGAGGACAGCTTTCTGCTACAGCCCACCAGGCTGAAACCAACATAAAACTTAATAGCCATTGTTCTATGAGAACTGGAAACATTGGACACCTGCCTGTAACAAAAACTTGGGAAGGAACATCTGTTAAAAAACCAAACCCACAATGCTGTCTACTACATGTACAGAGCAGACATTAAAAGGTGCTGGCTAGGAAAGAAATCCTGGAGTAGGTGGCTTGAATCCAGGAGTTATCACCTATTCATTGTGACGCAGTACATATCCCTATGACTGTATCTGTTAAACAAGATGACTCTGTTCCTTTTTTCAGTTTTTCTGTTGCATATTGTGATGCAGATTCTCAAACTGAAGCACAAAAGACCTGCACTATTTGATTTTCTTCTGTTCCGATGCCATGTGGGATTAAGGGAGAAGACTCTGATATCTCCACACCTATTGCTTCTCTATTTTTTTCATTTGAGTTTCCAGAATCCTTCCAATTTTCTAGAGATCTGGTATTGTTTAGAAAAGGACCAGATGGCAGATACTCAATCTATGAAGTTCCCTTACTTACTAAGGCTGCTGAAGTTTCACTGTATTCTGCTGCAGCAGAGCATTCTTCCCAGATGAACTCTACTTCTACTACCCCAGTTTTCACAGAAATCCTAAATGAAGACTTGAGCACCAACCTGGAAGAAAACCAGAAGCCTAGTTTTATTGAGCAACTTATGTGATAAACATAATGGTGCCCATTCTCAAAGGGGTGGGGCAAGTCATGCCAACGGCGACTTGCACTGATTACAATTGCGCCGGGTACCCTGCACCTAGTTCTCAATTGTGTAGGGTCCCAGTGGCTAAGTCCCATGGCTTATGACAACCCAAGCAGTAGGCCAAACTGAGGGTGCATCTGGACAGGTTGCCACCAGCTGGCAGCACCACACAGTGACAGGGCACAAGTGCCCCCCCGCCGCATTCCCCATGAATAATAATGGCATAGCCCTGTTGGGCTGTCACCCCCCCAAAGCACCAATACCCGATATTATTCATTATTAAGCCCCTGTGGGCTGGCAGCCCCCCATCCTGATCCCCAAATCTAATAATAACAAAACTCTGGTTGGTTATCACCCCCAAGCCCCAATCCCTGACCTTATTAATAACAAAGCCATAGTGGGCTAGTCCCCCCAGTCCTGATCCCCGTAATATGTGCATTACAGTTTTGCAAATGTTTTTCTTTACTGAATGTACTGTAGCACTGGTGGACTAGTAGCCGCCCCACCCTCCCAACTGGCAGTGCCAGACCACCATGTTTCACTCCAGCCCATACCCAGCTGGCGACTGATACAGCCCACCTCTCACCACCACAGCCAGCCACTGACTGAGCCCTGTATGAGTATGTACTGTAAATAGTGCACGCTCCAGTGAATGACAGCAGCTGTCACTCACTGAGTGCATACTATTTACTGTACATGTTCATGCAGAGTTCAGTCAGTGGCTGGCTGTGGTGGTGAAATGTAGGATGTGCCAGTCACCAGCTGGGTATGGGTCAGGGTGGAGTGGGTTGGTCTGGCACTGCCAGGTGGGGGAGTAGGGGCCACTAGTCCAACAAGGCTACAGTACATACAGTAAACAAAATATATGTGCAAAACTGTGGTGAAAATATTATGGGCGTTGGGGATCAGGGGGCTGCTAGCCCACCAGGGATTCATTATTAATACATTCAGAGATCAGGGATTGGGGAGCAATAGCCCATGGGGACTGTGTCAGTATTATTACTGGGGAACAGATGGGCTTCAGAATTACTGATACCAGGGATCGGGCTATGTGTGATCATGGGGGGGAACTGTATGGTTCACTTATGGCACATTGGCGCAACCCCTGGTGGATGGCAAAGTACACTTATACCAGCTAATAGCTGGTGTAAATGTACTTTGATGGATGTCCTCATGGGGTTGTTTGATAATACCAAATTAGGGGATGTGGCAGCCGTCCTTTGAGAATAGGGCACTGCTGCTGCTGCTGCTGTAAACCCCCTTGCACCTTGTTGCATCCAGGTTTGTGGTGCAGCAATGGCACAAGTCCACTTTGGTGCAAGCAGCCTGTGTTTTGTTGCAGGCTGCTTTTGAGACTCCCACATGGTGCAACTATTGGTGCAAAGTGCTACTTGTGTCATTCCTGTTGGATGTAAGTCACATTGTTCCATGCGTATCCTTTTGAGGATAGGCCTCAATGACTCCATTTCTGCAGTAGAAAAATCTGCAATGCCTAAACTGAGTTAAACCTATACTTTTCTCCATCTTCATAAATTACCTCCCTATGGTATGTAACACCGACTCTATTCACATGTACGCCAATGACACTGTCCTGTTTATTTTAGGTCAGTCTCCCATTGATGTAACTGCCAGACTCCAAGCTGACTTCAATAAAGTTCAACTCTGGTTTAGCTCACATCAGCTCTTCCTCAATGTTAAGAAGACTGTCTCCATGATCTTTGACAATAGGCAGAGACTCTCTAGGCTCCCTTCCCTACCCTGTTTCCACACACTTGATGGGACTTCTCTTGATGATTTCACCTCTTTTCATTACATTGGTGTGTGGCTTGACCAGCACCTTATCTTTTCTGTCCATGCGGATGCCATCCTGAAAAACTGCACCCAAAGCTAGGTGCCTTGTTCAGAAACTGTAGTTGCCCACCCCTACTGGGGCGTGAACTTATTCAGAGAATGGTTCTCCCTATTTTTGACTACTGTGATATAGTCAACAGTGCCACTCCCAAGATCTCCTTAACCAGACTGGACACCCTCTTTAATTCCTTCTGTCACTTTGCCCTGGATTCTCCCATTCAAACTCATCATTGCTCTATTACACAGTAGCCTTTCCTTCTCTTGACAACCGGCACCTTGCCCACTGCGATAAATTTATTTCTAAATATTGGTTCAGTTCTCTTCTGTCCTATCTTGTGTCCTCTTTTAGCTCACCTCCCCCTCCACCTACTCCCTCAAATCTCAGAACACTCATACCATGGCCATCCCATGCTGCTCTACCTTAGCAGGCCAATCAGCATTTTCATATTGATTCCCTAAACCCTGGTACAAACTGCCCACCCAAATCAGGCACTCCTCTAGCCATTATTCAACCTCTTCCATCCTCCACAATTTCCTCTTTCCCAACTGCTCCTGCTTCTAGCTTTGGTCCTACCCCTCCTCCCTTATTTCACCTAATCTGTGCTTCCTTATCTGTTCTAGCACTTCATTTTCTGCAAGAACATGTAAATTTTTTACCTCATTTTGACTTTGAACTCCTTCATTTATTTCTAAATTTCCAAATTGTACATGTTGTATTACACTGTTATGCACTTTATTGCTGTTCCACCTATTGTACACCCTCCCCCCATGACACACCAGGAGACAAGCAATTTATTTTGCTCAGCGTGCCTTTCTTGCTGAAACTTTTCAATAAATAAATGAGTACCTTCAGGGCTGACCAGGTCCTCGCTCCCCCCATATGAGATATGCTGACATTTTTCAAAAATACTCCTGAACCTTGCAATCAATATAATGCTGTTCACTTACATTATAGAGACAGCTTAGAATAAGTCCCAGACAGGATTTCTGTAGCTCATACCCTCCTCAAAGATGATATGGGATTTTTCATATTTGAGATTTCTGCACTGATACGCTTTGTAGCTGAGACTTACTTTCACATTAGTTTTAAGTCCCCTACTGGTCTTGGCCATTTTTGGAAGATGTATTACAATTTAAAACACACACCAACTTGGACTCCATTCTTTGCAGTCCTGCTTACTAAACCAACAGTAAAGACCATCACAGTATTGTCTAAAAATGATGGAGTCAGTGTTGTGGACATTTTATACTGGTTGAAGCAATGGTACAATGTGATAGGGACAACAGACCTTATTATTGACTCTGAGTACATCTGGACAGGTGGCTGGAACATAAGAGTCAGGCTTCTATATTCCGAATCAAGCATCCATTATCTTCCAAGCTGTTTTTTTCTTTGGATGGGGCAGAAGGGTTCTGTTCTATCCAGGTCAGCCTAAAGCCTGGTTTAAAAGTAGATTGACCTTGCATTTGAACAGGATTTGTGACAAACTTAAATGTGGCATCTGCTTTCACCTGGGCCATACAATTTCGAATTGTACAAAACAGGATGTGATGTCATTTATGTGAGGAACCTGTACATTACTACAGAGCATGCCCCTGGACTGTAAACAGCAGTCCAATGTACACTGCTGAACCTGACTTCCATATCAGCTGGGTTCAGATATTGGGAGCCCAGAAAAATAGCTTAAAGTCTAAGACTACTTTGCAACCTGAATCTCTTCAAGGAAATACAACAGGTTCACAACTTCCACAGTCCCCTGCAACCGAGGTGCAAACAGAGGGGACAGTCATAGCAATACTTCCTGTGCCTGAGATACCCTTGAAGAAACAGGCTGACCTAGATGAACAGGAACCTCCTCAAGACCTGAGTGAACAGGAACAGTTTCAAGTTTCAGAATCACAGACTCCATAGTTGCAGAGGAGGTTACACATATGGATGCCAATAAACCAGCCACTCCTCCTCTATGTAATTTAGAAGATACTGAGAATGTCCCTAATTCTGATATTTCCATGCCATCTCCATCTACCCCAGTTTCAGAAACCTTACAGGTGGTGACTAGGAGAAGACGGATGAAGGGACAATCAATATCAAAAATGATTACAAGAGATGATATTTCCTTGAGGAATAAGTATGAGATCTTAAGAAAAAGAAAGGACTGTGATGAGACCAAAGAAGATTGGAATGGTTCATCTATAGTGTCCTCCCAACAAGACATTTCAAGTGATACTTAAGAGAGTATCCCAGAACAACCAACAGTCTAAAAAAAAAGATGGCTAATGCCTACTTTGTCTTTTTTAAATAATTCTTCATGTGATATTATTCTTGTACTTGACACCAGACTTAATAACTCTAGGGGAAGGAGTAATGCACAACATTTCTGGTCATCAAGACCCTCATATTGGCTACTGGCGTAGGACAGGTTTTCAGGGGTTGGCATTTTGTTCTCCAGCCAACACTTGTCTTTGTCCTCCCTACTTGATATTATTGTGGGGAGGGCTGTCCCAGTAGGTGTGGGTTACCTGGGGCTTTGGCTTCAACTTATTATTTTTATGCCCCACAACTGAAAGCAGATAGAGTGAATCTGTTTAAATTTGTCTTGTTTTATTTATATCATTGGGGTGTAATTCTTGTAGGGGACTTTAATTGTGAACTGACCCTCTCAAATTGGGGAGTGAAGACCTCAAAATTGTTCTGTGATTCTAACTGTTTAAAAGATGTGAATTCTGCTGGATTAATTGATACTGCCTGTGAGCCTGGAGGACAAGAAGTCCACATGTTTTGTAAGGGTAAACTGTTGACCTGAATAGATATTGTCTGTTTTTCTTAGTTTTCCGGACCTCAGATAGTGCCAGCAGAGACATCTGATCACAGGTTGCTACCGGACACATTTAGAAATGTCGCAAAGGGAAAGTTTTAACCAGTTTTCTGGAGACTAAATGTCTTTTTATTAAAATTGGCGCTACCCTTGAAAGCTGAAGTATCTACTCAAATGGTGGGAAGAGGTGAAAGTAGAATTAAGGTCTTTTTTTAAGTCTCAAGCCAGAAAACTCTCAAATGAGAAAAATGTAAGATATATGACCATAAGAGTTCAGTTCCACTGTTCGGTAAATATTACTACCACCATAAGTCAAGATATATCAGTACAAATCTCAAAATGTAAGACTGACATAACTGTGCTTAAACATCAGTGAATGTATTTGTTGTTGGAGCAGAAATATAATACAAAATGAAATACCAGACAAAACCTTCTGAAGACTGTAAAAGTCGGTCCACAGACTGTAGTTTCTCCACTATTATTGATGGTGAAAGTAATTTGCTGATCAATACTCATGACCAATTGACCTTTTTTGGTACAATATGCTGAGACCATCTTTGGAACACCCATCCCTTGTTTGCATAAAGATGGTCAATGTCTCCATAATATTCATGTCCCAGAACTTTCATCAGCTAAATTACACCTTTTGAATTCAGGCATCACCATACTGTAAATAATGGAGGCTATTAATTCATCATCCTATAGTTCAGCCCTGGGATCAGATGACCTGCCAATCGACTTATACCACCTAATGGCAATTTCCCTTAAAGCTGAATTGGCTTTTATGTATAAGCACATGTTGCAGACAGGTGTCATAGGCTGCAGCCTTTGACGGGGGATCCTGATCTTTTTATACAAGAAGGGGGAAAGGTCTAACATAAATAATTGGAGATCTCGTATCCTTTTAAATACAGACCTTAGCATTTTTACAAAAATCATGGCCTCCAGGCACTCACAGGTTGCTCCCCTCATTAGATTTTGCACAATCATGTAGTATCCCCAAGAAATGGATACAGGATAATATTCATATGCTGAGGGAGGTAGTTGAATGGGGGAAACAGGGATCAGATCTTGGGTCTTCTCCTGTCATTAGACCAGGAGTAGTCCTTTTATGATATTTCCCATTAATTTCTTTTCTCGGTTTTATAGGTTTATGAGATTCCAGATCAGTTTCTACACTGATGAAAGCTATTATACTCCATGGCTAAAATATTTCCATTACAACATGGTTAGTATGGCAAATTAAAGAAGACAAAATTAGGGGTTTGCCAGGGCTGCCCTCTCAGCCCGTTACTACATGTTTTTGGTTTGAATCCCCTAATATGCAAAATTAATTATTTCTCAGGCAATCCCCCAACCCCCATTTTGGCCTTTGTAGATGATCTTTGTCTACCCATTGCAACTCTGGAATCTACACCAGTTGTATCTTGTGAATTGGCTTCTTTTTCTGAAGTTTCTGGAGCCAAAGTAAACTTAACAAAAGTAAGGGTATGGATTTAGGACTTTTTTTTTCAGTTTAATGTTTATTGAAGGTTTTATATACATATAGGAGACAGAACAGGGCAAATTATCATGCTGTACCATTCATCTGATACATTGAATCTGTCTTCCCCCCAACCTCCCACTCCCCTGCCCTAAACCCTTCCCCCACCCCAAGCAAACCACAATGTACATGACACCAGCAAAAATGTATCTGTCAGTGCAAACTATGTTCTAAACCAATTAAATGGAGTACAGTGTATGAAGGGGATCCCAAGTCTTGTTGTATTTAGACAGTCTATGATGGAGGCTGGCACTCGCTTTTTCCATCCTGAGATTCGCCAGTAGTTCATTAAGCCACTCATTGTAGGACAGCACGTTCGAGTACTTCCAGTGTCTAAGTACAGGTTTTTTAGCAGACATTGCAATAATGGATATATGATATTTACGTTTTGTAGCTCTTAAAGAGTAATAATCTCCCAATATACAAATTTCAGGGCTAAAACAGTCAGAAATGCCCAATCGGGGATCGGCCTTAGCTTGAATTGTTTTCCAGAGGGGTACAACTTTTGGACAACTCCAAAAAATATGGAGGAGTGAACCTTCTTCCAGGGAACACTGAGTACATAGATTGGATTCAATTAGGCCCCATTTGACCAATTTCTGGGGGATTAATACAAATTGTGCAAAATATGAAATTGTGTAAGGTGGAGTCTGTCCTGTGTAATAAAGTGATGGCAGTTACGCCACAAGGAGGATCACTCTAAATTTAAAAAAGGAAACAGAGAGATCCAATATTTTGTGGGGCCTAGACATTGGTGGAAATGGCACTCAAAAAGTGGGATTTAGGACTTTTGAAAGACATCTGTCAAGAAAAAAAGGTGGATATTCCTATACAGAAGGACCCTTTCATTATTCTAAGCATCCATTTTGAGGAAAGTGACATGAATGGATTAAACTGGGACTCTAAACTATCAATAGCAGAGCACAATGTTGCACAGTGGAACTGATGGCCTATGTGTAATGCAAAATGCTTTCTTTTTTTTTTTTTAGTCAAAACATTTTTGGTCCCCCTATTTATACATTTTTTTTACCACCCTAAACAACTAGAAGCTAAATTATACTGTGTTTTTTAGAATTCTTTGTGGAAGTCACTTAAATCTGATTAAATGGGTTCATACATACTGAGCACTGGAGAAAGATGGAGCAGTGATAGTCAATCCACTGGCCTTCTTCCATTGTATGATTTTTGCACATTTTTGTAAAGGACATTACTATAAATTTTGCTAAAGCATGGGTTCTTTTGGGTAAGGAATGGTGGTCAGCACTTTTTATTAAAAGGAAATAAGGAGGGACAGACCTCTGGGTAGATGTGGGTCACAGGTCCTTTCTTTTATAAATGCTAGATTAAGTAAAATTAGAGAATGGAAATTAACTTTTGTGCAGGTTTCCTCTGCTTCCCAGAAAGAGTTGTATGAATTTATAATGTCTTCCTTTTTGTTTCTTAACCAATGTTTGCTAACATTGTTGGGATACCACCTTCAGTGGTAATGAAACAATTGATGGACCTAAGAATACCTCATAAGATGAAGGATATGATTTGCTTGTGTGCCCATGGCAAATGTCTAGGTCACAGGAATCACAAACATAAAAGGGACTCTCAGGGATTCATATGAGCAAACTGAGGAATCTATGCACCACCTATTTTTTTTCTCTATCCCTAAACTGTAGATGTCTGGGAAGAACATAGAAGACTCTGGCATGCCCCAGAGTTTGCTTTGACATAAGACAATTTAATTTATTGTTCCTTTGTGGGATCCTGGGCATCTTGGGACTATAGTACTTTTTGCTTAATAATGGTTAATCTTAAATGATTCATCTGGCACTCAAGATGTGCATTTCTGTTCCAACAGAAACTTCTCCTCTTATACCGCTTGGTGGCACAGGTCATTCAAGAACTTCATTAAGTGCATGACAGAAAAAGGAAAAATCTACCACATTCAAAGTGCAGTGCCCTTTGGAAAAATGTTAGATAGATTTAATACAATATTTATTTTCTTTGCTATGTGGTTCTCTTTCAGAGGATGTTTTCATAAGAATTCATAGAGAGGTGCAGTGTTTTATGCTAAAATTTCTTTTTTTTCTTTCTGCATCTTTTATGTTTTTTTTCTTGTCCTTATAGAATGATTTGTAAGTTTGTTACAATTTCACATGGTTGATTATTTGTTTGTACTTGAATATATATTTTATCAACAAAAACACCCTCACTCTTTTGTGCAGGGGGCACTATGTGTTTCCTGTTCCACTGTTGCAGGATGAAGGCCTATGATCTGGTAGTGGAGGCACTTGGATCAGACAGCTGCATCATGGATGACTTAGACCACAAACTGGAGGTAGCAGAATGCTTACTGAATGAGGCGGTGACAGCTACAGTGCAGATGGAATGAAATATTGATATCACCAAATATGAAGCATTTAAGGATGTGGGAGCCACAGCACTAAACTCCACAGAACCAAACACAGAGCCTAAGAATTGTGAGAGTGACAAGCAGGATGCACCAGAATCCATAGGATCAGTGGAGGAATGGAGTGGAGCAATGGAAGAAGCTTTGATTATGTCACAGTAAGAGGCAACGTCAACTTGTGACCTAAGAGATGAGTGTGCAGATATGCCTCTCTTACAGCCTGCTGATCTAGGGGAAGTTAATATAAATGTTACAACCAACAAAACAGTTCATGGACCACAGAAACAGGGTGTTCTAAGCACATGAATGTAGTGCACCTACCTCTAACCTTTGGTAGCAAAGGGGATCTAGTTGGGTGGGAATGTGATTCTTAAGACCAGGATAAAGTATCCACAGAAACAGCAGGCCTGAACACTCATGAGGAGACAAATGAGATGAATCATAATATAGAGACCCCTAGCACATCCACTAGAAAGCCAAGTTTAATTAGAACATTTTCCTGTGTGTTTCCAAATCTCTCTTCTTATCAGCAATTGCCTAAACAAGGGCCTTCAGCACAGGACACAGCAGAGCCTTCGGGTTCTGAGCAGGAAGAACCCTTTAGCAAATGTTCTCATTGTGATGAGTTATTTAATCAATGCTTGCCCTTGCAAAACATAGGAATGTCATGCATTTGAGGACTAAGCATCCAGCTAAGGATACACCAGATAAACTTTATGCAATATGAACATTGCTTAATGAGTTACTTGACTTCTATGCATCTGAACTCAATGAGTTCAGCCCCATGTGGTGGGGGGAATTTCATCTGATATAAGCTTTAAGAAGATCCAACAAGAACTGGAATAAATGATTCACTCACTTGAATAAATTTTAGTATTTCATGTATTTTATTTTCTCTTAATAAGACTTCTATGTGCTTTTAATCAATGTTTTGTGACTACACCATCACTTCTTCAAATCAGTTTTTCTTTTAAAAATAAATAATCATAAATGTATATTCCTTTGGGGGAAAATATGATAATGCACCAGTTAGGGTTCAACTTAAAGCAATAAAAGTAGAGAAATTTAGTTTTAGGATTTCCAACCCTAACTCCCCATCCCCCACCCCACGAGTAGCCAAAAAGACAAGACAACACAAGCAACCATAGAAATCCATCATCAGATAAGACAAACAACATACAACTCTTTCAAGATGACACAAGAGACATCCCCATCATCATGGCCCAGTGCTTCTGTAGCCAAGGATACACATGCATACTTCAACAGATACACAGTCACTTCAGGCTGCCCTTTCATTATTCAATATGTGATAGCATCACTGAACTATATATGTATATACATATATATATATATATATATATATATATATATATATATATATAGTATATGATAGTAGCAGGATAATGAGGGTTGGTACCCATTTAAGGTTAAATGGTGAAACTTTGTACCTTAATAACTTTGCCACCATTTACGGATTAGCCTGAAATTTGGCAGGCCTGGGGCTTAACTATAAAGCTTAGGGTCTGTCAGCTTTCATACTGGTTGGATATATGGCTGCAGAGTTATTAAGTGACATTCAGAGCACATTTACTTTTTGCGCATTCTTTGCTCGCTTTACAGGTCCTGCAGTTTGGAAGCCAGTCCAAAAACTTCAGGGAACATGTGGCCCAATGTGCCTTTTGAAGATTTGGTAAAAAAATATTGAATGGTTCAAAAGTTATTCAAAAAACAAGTTTCCCATTATTCAGTTACTGATCACAGAAATGCTTGGCATTTAAAATTGGGACCATCTAGGGACACAATTCTTTTTGTTTTTACCTAGTCGAGCCCTGAGGATGCTAGCCATGTCTTTATTTTGGGATTAAACACCCCAGAAATATGTTTTTGAAATTTTTGGGAAAAGTAGTGTAGCACCTGCCGACACTGTCACATTTTTTTGTGAAAATTGTCGCAAATCATGACACTACTTTTCAACACTATGGCCAGAATGACAGGAATTGTTTGCCACCCTGCTGCAAAAGAACGTTTTTTTTTTTGGGCTGAAATTTAGTGGGAAGGCAGCCAACATCTCACAGAAGTACCGTTTGGTGGTTTGGTGACAAAATATTGCAGGTATGCAACATTACGGTACTCCAAATTTGACATTTTTTCCCATACACTAACATTGTGGTGTCCACAGCGCCTTTTGGTGTCCGTTTCTCGGAATGGTGTGAGATACAGATTTTTCATCAGGGGCTAAGTGTTCAGTGAAAACCTAGCAAGGAAAGTCATGAGTCATGTGGATTTTTTTTTCTCTATGTTGTACGGTTCCTGAGATAGAAGCAATTTAGTATTGCAACACCTTATTTTCAGCTCTGAGGGATATTGTTATGCATACATTCTTTGTGGTCAGTGTGTTTCTCTATGCAGCTGTAGGGGACAACCAGAGTGTGCACTCCAGTTACTGTTACACTTGCATTTCTGTACCCTTTTGTGCTAGCATTCCCGTGTACGCCACTGTGTGTGTTACCCTTTACGTTTTCTTTTGCGCTTGCATTTGCGTCACTGTTAGCATTTGCATCTCCACTACTGTTTCTGTTTGTGTTTCTGTTTGCGTCACCTTGTGCATTACCATTTGTGTTTGTGGATGCCCTTCCTTTTGCGTTTGCATTTCTCTTTTGTTTTGCATCATCGTTGCTCTTACTGTTATCATTTGCATTTCCAATTACGTTACAATGCCTGTTCATGTTATGGTTTGCGTTTCCATATGCGCTTGCATTTGCGTTTGTGTTTCTGTTTCCTTTGGCATTATTGTTGCTGTTACCATTACCATTTGACTTGCCAATTGTGGTACCATGACTTGCGCATTACCCTTTGCGTTTCCATATGCACTTGTATTTGTGTTTCCATTTCTGTTCCCATTGGCGTTATTGTTGCTGTAACTGGCAATTGCATTTACAATAGTGGTACCGTGACCATGCGTGTTAGCAGTTGCATTTCCGTATGTGCTTGCGTCATTGTTCACTTTGGTGTCAATTTGGTCTTGTAGTTCTATTAGCGTTTGCTTTGCAATTTTTGTTTGCGTCACCATGTGCATCACCATTAGGACTTACATTTGCATTCCAGTTACCGTTACTATGTCACAAGCCATCATGTGGTGGTAACTCGGAGCCCAAAGTGCCCGTGCTCCCACCACCACATTCTATTCACAATTTCTGATCCTTATTCTCAAAAAGAAGGGAAATTCATGGCAAAAAACTCAGTTTAATGCATCAGTTAGGGTTGTTCCACAGCAACAAAAGTGAGAGAATTCAGTGTTAGGGTTGAAAGCCCCCCTTGCACCCATATCCGCCCCCCCAACTGGCATCTGCTTGTGCATTGGGATCATTGGTCCTAACTCTCACCCCATTCTCCTATACCTCAGCTTGTTTACACATATGATGGGGTGAGAATTAGGGCCCATGACCCCAATGCACATGTTGATGCCAGTTGGGGGGCAGGCGGGGAGGTGCACAGGGGTTTTCAACCCTAACATCGAATTTCCTCACTTTTGTCACTGTGGAACATCCCTAACTGATATATTAAATGGAGTTTTTTTGCCATGTATATATGTATATATCTACAGCAAGCTATATATATATATATATATATATATATATTAATTTTACTTTGAATGCAATCTTGATTGTATGCTATTTTCAATATGTTAAGAAATAGGAACAGAACTTCATACACACATACATACGGCCCATTTTTTCCCTTGTGACTTTTTCATGGAATGATGATTGCACAGTAGTGTCATTAATAGGAAATGGCAGGAAACTGTAGCAGTGTACCTGTAAATACTGCTTATTTCAATTAGTGGACTGGGATCAGAATTTCATGCAAATATCTAAAAAAATGTAGGGGTATAACATTTACATTTAATCATATTCTATAGTAATTTTTGGTTGTAATAAGTTATGGGAAATGATAATAGTGTATTTTTACATAACAGTAAGATTAGTACATTAGGATCCAATGTCATGCAAATGTCTGAACTTTTTTGCATTAAATAATGATTGTTTACTAATATGTACATAACAGATGCAAAGACATGCTAATACTGTGATGAAAAATAGCAGTCATGGACATTACAGCATTTGGATCATGATTTCATATAAATGTACCAAGTTGTTTGCTATTTTTTCTGTACACTTTTTACATGCCATCTTGATCATATGATAATGGCTATATTAACAAATTCTAGTCAGAGCCAATATGGCATCAAATTGACTTGAGTAAATGTTCCTGATATCAGGAATTAGCATATTGTTTTGTTGCTAAAGATTCTATTTAAAATGTGTCATATTACTTGTAAAATGGCATACAGTATCATATATGAAAGAGACATTAGATGTCTGATACTAATGTGACACATCCTCAGGATACGAGGAGGCTCATAAAGTTACAACTGGCAATAAAGGTCATGAAAAGTATAACATCAGACTTGGTATTAACTACCCACAAGGCATATTTATTCAATTGGTTAGTAGATGAAAGTATTAAAAAGATCTTTACATATAAACCACAATATCAGTAAATATAAATTTATATCGAAGTCCATTTTGCTCATGTTGGGGTGAAGCACCAAGGATATAAAATGTTTAGTTCTTCATCCATATAGGTTCCTTCTCTTGAGAGACATTTTCTCTAGCACTGTGGATCCAATGAACCCTGCGATACAAAATACAAATGTCAGGCATGTATGCTAAAAAACAATAAAAAGCAGGTCATTCTTATATCAGATGCTCATTTAGTCATAATCATACAGTGATAGCCATAGAAAAGTTTCTCAGTACTGAGGTATACCTGGGTATACTGAGGCAGAATGAGGCGGAATCACACTACAGTCAATGCAAAGTGTAACTTGAGTGCTTCAGTGGTACCTCAAGGTAGGTAACTTGTAGATTACTACCACTGTAATACAATAAAAAACACTTCTATTGTAAAGTATGCCTGCCATCTTTATATACAAGAAATAAAAATTGTCTATAGAAATCTTACAAAAAATGCACAAGTTCAAAGCAATCATTCACACCTGGGCTATAGCGAGCCCCCAAGGTATAGATCCATTATGGCTGAGCATCTGATATAATAATGCCTGTCACAGGGTGCTCCTGTGAAGGGTTTAGAGCCCTGAGTTGTTACTTATAGAAAGAGGAAGAAACCTGCAATTCAGGTCTGAATTTTGTCTGAAAGTGCTGTTATGATGCTTATTGTTCTTCAGTTAGGCTGTTCAGGTTGAAGCCTGGCTATTTCTAACCCCATTAAAGCAAGAGATAGTCGTTGCTTAGGGATATCGTTGGAATACATGCAATTAATAAAATGAATAATAAACAAAAGGATAGTTGCTAGATTAATGTTAAAAATATTTAATGTCACTTTTCTGAATAGAGAAACTAAAGTGGAAGCTTCTGTGGCAGTCTGCTAAATTCAGTTCTGTCGAAGTTAATCATCATGTTGTTTAAAAATGCCTAGTTCTAGCTACTGTTATGTCCTTTTCTAAAAGGTGCCTAAAATATGTTTTCCGATGTAAAAAGTGCTTTTGTAGCTTCAAGCGCAACAGTATTTAAGTGGCGGCTGTTTCTGCTCGACTGTCGCATAATCTTGAAGGCATTTTAGTCTTTTAGTATTGGCTATATTTTAAACCCCTTCTAAAAATTAATAGCGTTAGCTCAGTATACCCTACGGAGTTGAAGTTAACTATTTTTCAAGCTGTTTTGAGACTTTTACAAGTCGAGAGATCTTTGGTGTTCATAGACATTTCAGAGTTCCGAGTTTCAATTACAATGGCTGGCAGCTCGCTATTATGAGGCGTCTGGCCACAATCTTTATTTTATACCGTTACTGAAAGTGGCGAGAGACTTTTTAAGAAGGGCTCCCATATTTCTGTATGCCCTTCTTTCATTCCGAATAGCCATTCTGTTCATTCGGGTAAGCGTTCCCTTTTGTATTGAATTTGTTTGGTAGCGTTTTTATTCAGTTTGGATAAAGTGGAACAAGCTAATGGTTCTGTTTAAAAGTAATATATTTTAGCCCTAGGCTATTACCAAATTGAATGCCCATAAATTAGTGTTCTAAAGACACTCTGTGTATAACAGCTTTTTGTATCTATTGTTAAGCTTCTTTTCGATAGTAAGATTTTTCGCACTGTCACAAAGATTTCTACTATTAAAACATTCTCTAAAAATGGAGTATATTAGCAAAGCAGGATTATTTTGAATTTAACAAACCTTCTAGAGATTAAGTGGGGAAGTTTGGTGTCTTTTCGAAACGACGGTGTTTCGCGGTGTTGGTAGCGTTCCGGGTTCGGATCCTGGTAGCGTTCTTTTTTCTAGGAGCCGGCCGGCCTCATTTCCCCTACCTTTATCAGGTATAGGAAGGGGAGGTGCTTTGAATGATAAAATTAAGTTTAAAAAGAGTTTAAAATGCTTATAAAGGTGAAAATGTTTTTCTTCTGACCATTTAAAAGGGTAATGCGTTTATAGATAAAATAAATATTTGTTAAATAAAGATTTAAAGTATAAAATAAGATACTGGGGTGGAGTTAAATGGTCACATGACCCTTTTTTGGGTATATATGCAGACTCTTTGAGATGAAGAGAGATTGGATGTGAGAGTCAGATCATTCTGCTTAATTATGCGAGAGAGTCAGATCATTCTGCTTATGGTGGAAAGTGTTCTATGGAGTTATAACGAACTGTACTATTGAAGTGTTCTATGGAGCTTATAATGAACTGTGGTATTTACTGTTCTGAATGGAAGATTTTGAAATGCCAGAAGAATTTGTCTGCTATGAAGGTATTCAGTTCTGTGTTAAAACAGAGAATATACTGTTGAACTGATGCACTATAATGAGAATTGGGAATAAAATTGGGACTTTTTAAAAAGTACTACACGAGTCCTGTTCCTGATTTGCCCACATATACCCGCGCCCTCTCACATATGGTGTCAGAAGTGGGATAATTTGAAAATGGTGAGATGAATTGAAAAGGCGGGATACCAACGTATGATTTCAAGTGGTGAGATCATTTGAAAAAGTGAGATCATTCGAAAATGTGGAATCTCAAAAGGCGAGGTATCAAGGTGGATCTCAAAAGGTGGGATCTCAAAAGCGGATATTCAAGTGTAATCCATGTGGTCTGGTGGACCAGTGTATCTAAACAGACTGGAGAATAAGGGATCAAAGTGGCCCATGCAAAGGTCTGGTGAGATCCATGTATCAAAGTGGCCCATGCAAAGGTCTGGTGAGATCCATGTATCAAAGTGGCCCATGTAAAGCACTGGTGAATTCAAAGTGACTTGTACAAAAGTCTGGTGGGCTAGTGCATCAGAAGAGACATTATAACACATGTTTGCTGCGGTAATATCAGTACATGTGAAGAGATGCTGTAACAGGTTTTGAAGAGTTTTTTCGGTGATGGAGAGTATGGAGCATCGAATAAATGGTCCAGTCATGTCTGAACAAGTTAAACAGACCTGTGATCATCAGAAGGTGTTAAGATGGTTATATGAGCGTTGGATGGATGCGGAGAATCGCTGTAAGAATGCTGAACTATGGTATCATGATCTCTTGAGACGTATGGTAGTACCTACTGAAGAGAATGCTGTTATGGAATCTGTTGGAGAGGAGACTGAGACAATATTTCAAAAAAGTCTGACAGGTAATGAACTTCCTGATTTACCTGAATTTGAGGGTTTGTACTGGATAGAAGATGGGAGGCAAATCTTTAATAAGTCCCCTGGCGAGACTGTTCAGGACATTGGGGTGAAGATAGAGAATGATTGTACTCCATGTTTTGGATATTCTGATTTGCCTGAAGATGGGGAAAATTGTCTTCCAAGTAAGTCCCCAACTGAGACTATGTTAGACTGTGGGGTGAAGTCAAAAGTTTCAAGTGAGGAAGTACAACTTACTGAAGAGACATTTAATATATTCTGTCATGTACCCAATGATGATTTATGTGCAGTTAGATGGGATATGTTGCAGGCAGGGGATCCTGAAATTGTACGTCTCAGTAAATATGCCAAACCACAAAATGAAAATGTAGATGTTGATGGGAGGAATGGGAAGTTATGGTGGTATGAGAGGAAAAATGGGATATTGTACCACATGAAACCAAACCCCCGTACTAATAAAGTAGATTCAAGGGTGGTAATACCTTGCAAGTATAGAACGTGGATTCTTGAAGAAATTTGTAGAAAGAAAGGAAAGTTAGATTGTGGGGAAGTATTAAAATGTTTAGTACCATATTTTCACTGGCCTGGGATGTATCGTCAGGTAGCAGTGCATGTGTGGGAAAGTAGGAACCATGTGGGAATATATGGGAAGCGTGTAACCCAAAGGGCTGATAAACACAACAGGTGGCTGCCCTGGAAAAAAGGGAATTCTTCCTATAAGAATAAAGATATTAGATGTGTTAGGTGGTAAATGTTTATCAAAAATACATGGGAAAGTGAATAGAAAAGTTTAGGTAATTATAGGAGACAAGGTAATTTTGTGGGAACTAATTTTGGACTAGAATAATTTAATTGGGGAAATTGAATTGACGGGGTATATTAACTGTATGTCAAAGATTTTGAAGTAGTGGTTTGTAAAAAAACCTCAGGGTATGAATCTGTTGAAATCCAAAATTGTGAAGAGATCAATGTAATAAGGGACCCTGGGATGGAATTTTAGATATGGGTGAGCCAAAGCTCCACAGGTTCAAAATGTTTCTCTTTGGTTTTGTCAAACAAGTGATATTGGCAGAATTAGGACAACCAAACTACTGGTTGCCCTCTTTTAGGTGGGGAGGAATGTCACAGGGTGCTCCTGTGAAGGGTTTAGAGCCCTGAGTTGTTACTTATAGAAAGAAGAAGAAACCTGCAATTCTGGTCTGAATTTTGTCTGAAAGTGCTGTTATGATGCTTATTGTTCTTCAGTTAGGCTGTTCAGGTTGAAGCCTGGCTATTTCTAACCCCCCCCCTCATTAAAGCAAGAGATAGTCATTGCTTAGGGATATCGTTGGAATACATGCAATGAATAAAATGAATAATAGACGAAAGGATAGTTGCTAGATTAATGTTAAAAATATTTAATGTCACTTTTCTGAATAGAGAAACTAAAGTGGAAAGCTTCTGTGGCAGTCTGCCTAAATTCAGTTCTGTCCCGAAGTTAATCGTCATGTTGTTTAAAAATGCCTAGTTCTAGCTACTGTTATGTCCTTTTTCTAAAAGGTGCCTAAAAATATGTTTTCCGATGTAAAAGTGCTTTGTAGCTTCAGCGCAACAGTATTTAAGTGAGCGGCTGTTTCTGCTCGACTGTGCGCATAATCGTGAAGGCATTTTAGTCTTTTAGTATTGGCTATATTTTAAAACCCCTTCTAAAAATTAATAGCGTTAGCTCAGTATGCCCTACGGAGTTGAAGTTAACTATTTTCGAGCTGTTTTTGAGACTTTTACAAGTCGAGAGATCTTTGGTGTTCATAGACATTTCAGAGTTCCGAGTTTCAATTACAATGGCTGTGGCTCGCTATTATGAGGCGTCTGGCCACAATCTTTATTTTTATACCGTTACTGAAAGTGGCAAGAGACTTTTTAAGAAGGGGCTCCCGTATTTCTGTATGCCCTTCTTTCATTCCGAATAGCCATTCTGTTCATTCGGGTAAGCGTTCCCTTTTGTATTGAATTTGTTTGGTAGCGTTTTTATTCAGTTTGGATAAAGTGGAACAAGCTAATGGTTCTGTTTAAAAGTAATATATTTTAGCCCTAGGCTATTACCAAATTGAATGCCCATAAATTAGTGTTCTAAAGACACTCTGTGTAAAACAGCTTTTTGTATCTATTGTTAAGCTTCTTTTCGATAGTAAGATTTTTCGCACTGTCGCAAAGATTTCTACTATTAAAACATTCTCTAAAACGGAGTATATTAGCAAAGCAGGATTATTTTGAATTTAACAAACCTTCTAGAGATTAAGTGGGGAAGTTTGGTGTCTTTTCAAACGACGGTGTTTCGCGGTGTTGGTAGCGTTCCGGGTTCGGATCCTGGTAGCGTTCTTTTTTCTAGGAGCCGGCCGGCCTCATTTCCCCTACCTTTATCAGGTATAGGAAGGGGAGGTGCTTTGAATGATAAAATTAAGTTTAAAAAGAGTTTAAAATGCTTATAAAGGTGAAAATGTTTTTCTTCTGACCATTTAAAAGGGTAATGCATTTATAGATAAAATAAATATTTGTTAAATAAAGATTTAAAGTATAAAATAAGATATGGGTGGAGTTAAATGGTCACATGACCCTTTTTTGGGTATATATGCAGACTCTTTGAGATGAAGAGAGATTGGATGTGAGAGTCAGATCATTCTGCTCGCAGTGCCAGAGAGTCAGATCATTCTGCTTAGGGTGGAAAGAGTTCTATGGAGTTATAATGAACTGTACTATTGAAGTGTTCTATGGAGCGTATAATGAACTGTGGTATTTACTGTTATGAATGGAAGATTTTGAAATGCCAGAAGAATTTGTCTGCTATGAAGGTATTCAGTTCTGTGTTAAAACAGAGAATATACTGTTGAACTGATGCACTATAATGAGAATTGGGAATAAAATTGGGACTTTGTAAAAAGTACTACACAAGTCCTGTTCCTGATTTGCCCACATATACCCACGCCCTCTCACAATGTCTTACATTTTATCTAGTGTTTTAGAATGGATTCCTGATATTTGGAACCATTGTACTGCAGAGTTCATTGGTTCCACAATCCCAAAGAAAATGCCTCTCAAGAGAAGTGATATATAAATGGATACCTGTCAATTTTGTATCCTCATTGCTCTCTCCAACATCCACACAATATATTTCTGTATGGTTTACATTTTCTGATATTGTAGTTTATATGTAACACTTTTTTTTATAATTAAATGCACTAACCAACTGTGAAAATATGCCTTTTGGGTAGTTTATACCAGGTTTGATATTATACTTTTCATTACCTTAATTGCCAGTTTTAATTTTATAAATGGCCAGAGTGCTGAAGGAACTGGCGGATGTCCTGGTGAAACCCCTGGTGGAGCTCTTCAGCATCTCTCTGAGGACAGGGTGGGTGCCCCAGAACTGGAAGGTGGTGCATATAGTGCCTGTCCACAAGGGGGGATCAACGGAGGTGGCAGGGAACTACAGACCCCGTCAGCCTGACATTGGTGGTGGGTAAGGTGATGGAGGGCATTGTCAAGGAGAAACTGGGGGGGACCTGGAAAAGCTGGGGTGCCTGGACAATAGACAGCATGGATTTGTCCTGGGGAAATCGTGTCAGACAGACCTTGTGGAGTTCTATGACTTGGTGACAAGTGCCTTGAACCTGGGTAGACCAGTGGACGTCCTCTTCCTTGACTTCAGCAAGGCATTTGACTCTGTTCCTCATGGGGGCCTGTTGGATAATCTGGGAGAAATGGGGGTGGGAAACCAGATGATCAGATGGATAGGAAATTGGCTCCAGAACCAGACCCAGAGGGTTGTAGTTGGTGAGATAGTCTCATCTCCAAGTAGGGTCATTAGTGGAGTCCCTCACGGATCAGTCCTTGGGTCCCTCCTGTTCAACGCCTACATCTCTGACATAAGGAAGGGTATCAGGAGTGAGATGAGTCTCTTTGTGGATGACTCAAAACTGGGGGCGGTGGTGGATGGGGAGATGGGGAAGGTGGCCCTACAGGGGGACCTGGAGGTTCTGGAAAGGTGGTCTATAAAGCAGAAGCTGAGGTTCAATGCAGGGAAATGCAAGATACTGCACCTGGGAGCCAGGAACCCAGGCCAAGTGTACACCTGGGGGGGAATGCTACAAGTCTCGATGCTTGAGAGGGACCTGGTGGTGGTGGTGGATGTCAAGGTGAACAACTCAGAGACTTGTAGGAGGGCAACGGTAAAGGCCAACAGGATGCTTGGATGCATCACTAGGGGGCTCACCTCCAGAAGGAGGGAAGTGATACTCCCATTGTATAACTGCTTGGTGAGGCCGCACCTCAAGTACTGCATGCAGTTTTGGAGGCCACATTTAAAGAGGGACATTGAACTCCTGGAGAGGGTCCAGAGGAGGGCAACCAAAATGATTTGGGGCTTGGGGGATAGGACCTATGGGGAGAGGCTCAAAGAGCTAAATATGTACACATTGGAAGAGAGAAGGGACCGGGAGGACGTGATAGAGGTCTTCAGGTACATGAAGGGGGGTAAATAGGGGAGGAGCAGTCAGGGTGCTCTGAAGGAAGAAGGGAGGGCAGCTAGAGGGCATGGATGGAAGCTGGAGGGGGGAGAATTAGGGGAGAAAGGAGGAGGTGCTACTTTACTGAGAGGGTAGTGGAGCCATGGAATGTGCTGCCCAGGGGGCTGCTGGAGGCAGAAATGGTGGAGGGGTTCAAGAGGAGGTGGGACAGGTACAGGGGAAGGGTTCTGGAAACAAAAACCAGTGCAGTGAGAATATCTGGGACTGGGAAGGGAGAAGCCAGAGAGGGAGAGGGTGGCAGCAAGGTCAGTTCCCAGGGTGGGAGCTGACCAAACGAGCAGACACGAAAGACCGTTAGGCCTAGTCTGCTGGCATTTTAGTATGTTAGTATATCCTAAGGATGCATCATATTTGTTGTTTTAAATTTTTTATTTGCACACATCACTATTGGTGAATAATATAACCAGTTATAATAGTGCTACAAATATAGCATAAGGAAAAAACAGCGATGTCTGAATGGCGTACCACAGACAGTGACAGAGACTAAACAGTGCTATGCAGTAAGCGCTACCTAGGTCGTTGTCCATAGAACTAGGAAGAAGACAAGGGCTGGGAAATGGAAAATGGTGGATGAGCTGCTCCTATGGCAGAGAGGACTGAGACATGGAGCTGCTTGGCCACAATGGTGGTGGAGATCAGAGTTCTAATCCTGGCATTCAAAATTTTGTTTTTCTCCCATAATCCAACTCCAACTCAGAGTTGGTTATTTTAGTTAAGGGGGCATGGGTGGGGCAGATCCCCCACTAAAATAAGTGTTTGGACTGGTAGCATTCATCAGTGTGGTTTGTGACTGCTACCAGTGGTATTGCCTTTGCTTGTAGCATTTGTTCTTGCCACTGTTCTGCATAGTGCTGTATGGAAGGTACTGTTATTAACAGCACTGTTCATACACGTGCTTTTCAGACCTAGTGCCAGATAATATAAGGGCATTTCTACATTAAGTTACTAACTCTGATAAAACTCTGCTTCTGGAGTGAAATGTTAGTTGTTTTTGCACCAATCTGGCATAGCATTGCTCCCTGATATGCATTGCACTACTGCACTTTTATTGTTTTTAGTATTCATCCTATGAATTCCCATATGCTTTTCTAGTAAGCGGGTTAAAGTTTTACTGCTAACTATGGAATAACACTGCTTTTTATTTGATGTACAAGTGGCAAGTACACAAACGTGCAATAGTACAATGAATAGCCGGGAGCAATGCTACAATAGAGTAACGCAGAAAACAACTAAAATTCCTTTCTAAAATATCACTGGAGATGGGCTGCCATTGTCTGCTTACTTTTTTTCATTGACTGTTGGACTGAGGGGCTGGGCATCTAGTGTTAGAATGGAGTGTTGGCAGCACCAGGGTTTGGCTGTCATTGTTTGCTTACTTTTTATCATTTACTGTCTGAATCTTGGTTTAGGCACTTGGTGTCAGAATTGGGGAAGTTTGGTGGCAACAGGATTGAGAAGCAAGTGGCTACTTGCTTTCATTTTAGTTTACCATCCAACCTCATAATTGGGTACCCAGTGTTGGGGGGAAGGAAGTGGCTCTGTGGTTTGGCTCCTGGTGACTACCTAGCTGCCTGAATCAGGAGTCACCCAGCCAACCATGCCCACCAAACCAGAACTGCATTGCCATTACTTGCAAGACACAGCACAGAAGCCCCCCCAACCCAGCAGTATAGCTAACCTTAAAAGAGCTGTACTATGTTTCCTTTTTTTCATAAACTACTAGAACACAGTCTGGTCGGTAATGGGAGAGAGGAACACAAGCTAGCCACCCTGCCCAGCCAGTAGCTGCAGTACAAAGTCAGACCCACAAGTAAAAGTCCTGCCAGCAGCAAAAACAGCCAAGAAAGAAATGGCAGAACCAGAGAGACAGGGTTCTGACTACTTGTGCCTTTTCATTAAGGTAAGTGGCTGGGTTTATTTGAAAATGTCTCATTACTGTGGGGAGGGGAAGGGAGGGGAGATGCTCAGAAGAGAGAATGCATGGCCCTCTACCTCCTGACCTGCCACTGTGGGTGTCCAATCAATTGAGGACCATTTTGATAGGTGGAGACCTGCTGTAAAGGGTCGGGATGGCCATTTCTTCTTGTTCAGGTGATGGGAATGGCTTTACTTCTCTTGCTCCCAGGGGAATAGCTTTGCTCTTCCTCTTTGGGGGAGGACCTGTTTCTCCTGGCTTAGGGGGTTGAGGATGGCCCTGCTCCTTTTGGCTTGGGGGAAAGGTACCTCTCTGTTTCTCCTGGCTTGGGGGGTGGCCCTATCTTCTGGGCCATGTGACCCTGCTTCTTCTGCTAGAAAAAGCAAGGGCAGGGCCATCTCCCCTCCCCAAGACAGGAGAAGCAGGGCCATCCCCTGTAAAAAATAAAATGGAATTTGCATTTTTATTCAGAAACATAACATTCATCATTAGTTCAAATACTCCAAGAAGCAGGCACACATGAATATGCACATATGCTTTCCATTCTCGTTTCAATAGGTGCCCTGGCTTCCAACTGTAGTGCCCAACCAGTACCCTGGTAACCAACAGAAGCTGGAGCTGCCACTGTTACTAGCCTTACACGCTGTGAAGCTTGATCAAAAAGAAATAAAAAATGTAAATGTGGAGGTGGACATTGGACAGCAAAATTAAATGAAAGAGGCGAGGAATTAGCAAAAAACTCTGCAAAAACACAATGCCTTTATGGGACTGAACAAGAAAATAAAATGTCAACTTCTATGTGCTTAAAAGCACACAAGAAGGCTGAAGATTAATTACCAGGATAATCAAAGGTTAATACTCAAATGTGTTGCAAGGTAATCTGAGAACAGGAGGAGTTGAAACCAATAAAACACCAGAAAAGGCATACAACTTCATTAACTATATGATTAGTATACATAGCTTTGTTTTAAAGATACATTTTGCAGGAAATCAACACACATATCATAGAATCAGGTAAATATGCAGCAATAAAAAATATAAGCACATAATAGGAGCAAACTCTTTAAAGGCAAAATGTTGTAATGGTAAATCAAGCTGAAGCAAAGACAAGAATTTTACTACACAATGGAATGTGGTACTAGAGTGCAGGAAAAGAAGTGCAATTGAAAAGCAATAATCTTTTCACTGTTTATGGAAGTTAGCTGTTACATAGCTATTTATCTTACATGCTCTTGAAATGATGAATCTGTTTCAATAGAAATTACAGCCATTACTGCCTTAAGTTCTTTTTTTCCTTTGTCCATGGCCTCCGGTACATCAGCCTGGTCATGGACCCTTGTGCTCCCACTTACATCAGTCACGACTCCCCCAATACCCCCGGCTTTTTCCCCAGGGTGGGGTTGCAGCATTGGGCCTATGCCACAATCTTGGGATTGGTTTGGGAAGTCCAGCCCAGAAGCTGATTAGAACCATGGGTGAGCTTCACTCATGGTGGCCATAGGCTATTTTTTTTTTGTTGAATTACCCCAGGGCAGGGACATGCAATGATGTCATGTGTCTGCCCCACCCTTCTTAGCATTTGAGGTTGGCACTTGCAATTCCTTCTGGCCTCTGCCAGGAGTCATACATGTGCTGGGCACTTGCCCAACCCTCCCCCTGAAGAAGTAGAGCAGCCCTGAGAGTGCTCGATCCTTCTCCCCCCAGTCAGCCCTCCAGCTCCCAGGGTCCATTCTTGCACACAGGTCGCCAGCATCGCAAGCAGAAATCCAACCATTGCACTGGCAGGCCAGTGCCTTAAGCTCTTTTAACAGGCACAGTTATTTAAGCGGCTCTAGAAACAGTGCTATATACTGCAGGCAGGGTTGCAGACACACGCACACACACACACATAAACACCACTGTGGTAAATGGAGAGAACAGCAGAGTAATATGAGTCATGCAGTCATCCAAATTACTAAATGGAAGACCACACTTTCACTGTCCTGTTAAATAGTTCTCAGTCCCCTACTCACAGCGATATGTCAGCATGGTGACATCACCATGCAGCCATAAAAAGTAGCACAAAAAGATGTTTGTGGGTGAAGAATTACAAACTATTAACATTACTGCTCTGTGATCATGAATGCATGCAAATACATTTTTGGGGGGCAGTTTTGCATGGAATGATAATTGCCTTTTGATGGGAATAATATGCAATAGCAGGAACTTGTTGTAGTGCCCTTTGATACACTGCTTATTTACATTACAGTAATGGGATCAGTATTTCTATGCAAATATCCTAAAATTTTGTTTTGGTACAAAATTTACACATAGTCATAGTCACAACTGCATAGTAATTTCAATAGTAACAAATCATAGGAAATGATAATGTTATGTTTACAAATACCTATTACCATTACCACATTAGGATCAACATTTTATGCAAATGTTTTAAAAAAATATTTCTTTTTTATATTTGCATAGAATACTGATAGCAAGCTAATCTCAGTGCTTAGAATCAAAAGAAACAGTAATAGTGCATTGAAAAATGCCAGTTATTGTCATAAGTAAATCAACATCAAAATTGCATGTGCATGTACAGTGGAAGTTATTGTAAAGTTGCACAGTAGTGAGGTATACCTCAGTAGGCAGGTAACGTCTCATCCATCTTTATGATAAGACATTAAACCGAGGTCCCATCTGCCTGTTCTAGTGGTAGTTCAGGTAGATGTTAAAGATTCTGTGGCACTTGTCGAAAAGAGTAGGGGAATTTTTATTTGGAAAAGAAATACATACAAATCAAAACAATTCAAAAATATACATATAAAAAACATATTTTCCAAACATAAACATGTACAGCTCTTCTGTCAAAAATAATATGAGAAAAAAATGAATTAAACAACATTTAAAGAGTCAGGTGATTATCGTATATAACTGAACTCCAATATCCCCCTTACCAATATCTTACTCAAATACTTGTGCAGGCTACACCAAAGCAAACCCGCCACCTTATAATCCTTAAAATTCGAATCCATGTATTATAATAGCTCCTTTTCCCTATGTACAGTGTATAACATATATTCTGCATATCACTGGAGTCACCTGATAGCTAGGTGCAGTCCCTAAAAAACATTCTTATCTAATTCATCCCCATATCATTCAAAATGTTCATGGCATAAGAAAGTAATAACAGTTTCTCCATAAAACTCATACTGTGTTCTGGCTATATAACTGTGCATCTTTCTTATATACAATTTGCAATGCATTTCCTACATTTTGAATCACTTCTTGGTGGAACATATATTTTTGCTGAAGTAACCAAGCACATCGGGACTACAATAGATAAAATAACATCAGTATCCCAATGATTTGCAATGTCATTTTGTGATATGCCACCCATCTTCCTGCATAAATTCCTAAAAGTAGTTCCTGATAGGTAATTCCAGCATATTGAGGGGTATGCCAGACTGCAGAGATATTAGTCCAAAATCATGTTGCATATCAGCATAGTAAAAACAAATGCTCCTGTGTTTCCAGGGTATTCCCACATCCAGGATGAGGGCAATATCTTTCTACAAATGGTTTGTGTTTATCAGCATTTCTTACCCCTAATTTCCCACGAGCACTCATCCATTGCACAACCCATACATATTCAGGAACCCTTTTACAGTTTAAGAGGCTTAATACATTCCTACTATCTGGTTCTGGACAGAAGGGAAACACTACCTGCCCTTCAAAGTTTGTCTGCAGTATTCCATAATACAGCTGTTTCCTAGTACATGAGGTCATGAAGGCATGGGAGATTTTCCATTGTTTTATTTTGGTGAAAGCCTCACAAATATAGTCTGGCTGATAACTTGATTTCTTAATTTTCACAAGCTTATTATTTCTCCATTCTAGCCATAATAATTCATACCATGATCTAATGTAGATGTTCCACTCTGGTTTACGATGTCTTCAGACAGCTCCTATATTAGTAAATAAAAAATGCTACAATAAAATACCACAGGATTTATCATTCCCAGCCCTCCCTGCTTCTTTGTGTCATATGTTGTGTTTCTTTTTACAGGATTCAACCTGCTTCCCCACAGGGCCTAGAAAACTATATTATATAACTTAGTCTCTAGTGCTTTTGGAGGGGGGACGATATAACTAATGTATATAAAGGTAGGCAGTAATATTGCTTTTATTAACATGATTCTTTTCATCTTGGATATGTTTTCCCTTTCCAGGCTGCTACCTTATAGTCTGCTGTACTCACACATTTATTCCAGTTTGTCATGACCATATCTTGCTTTCCAAATGTCAGCCCTAAGATTTTTTTTTCCACTGTATCTACTGGTATATCCACAAAAGTGTGCAGAAGCTTGCAGAACCTGATTCCCGAGTGGTGATCCTTTACTCTTATGGTAATTTACTTTAGATGCTGAATATAAACTAAATTCCTCTAGTAGAATTTTCAGTTCCCCTCCCAACTCCTCATCTGCCAGACACACAACTATATCATCAACATAGGCCATTACCTTGATCTGGGATGTACCTGGAGTTAAGCTTAGCCCATTTATTCCTTGGGTTGTTGTGGATGTGCCAAAGTAAAGGATCCAAATCAAATATGTAGAAAAGTGGACTTAAAGGGCTTCCTTGATGCACATCTCTTCCCAATCTATAAGTATCCCCAAACCAGCCATTTACTTACAGAGTTGCATAAACTGTTTCGTAGAGACTAGCAATCCAATTTACAGACTGTACTGGAATCCCAGAAACCTTTAATGTTGACCATAGATATACATGGGACATACAGTCGAAGGCTTTATCTTGGTATATGCTAAACAAAAACCCCTGTAATTTTCCATTAACTATTTTGTAAAACAGATCTCTCACCAAAATTAGGTGATCTTGAATACATCTGGATTTAATAGCAGAGGATTGCATTGGATTTATGACAGTCTCGGCTACCTTGGCTAAACGTAATGTCAATATTTTCACCAGAATTTTATTGTCGGTGTTCAGGAGACTCAATGGTCTCCAGTTATGCAGATCCACCTTATCCCCTTTCTTATGTATGAAAATCATTAACCCATTTGCCATTGTATATGAAATAGACTTTTGCCTGTAAACAATAGTTAAAAATGTCTGTTAGGAGGAGTCACGTGATGCAGACTGCCCGAGAGGACGCTCTCTCCTGTGCTCCAACCTTTCCAGAGTAAAACCCCAGTTTAAATCTCCCTTTTTTTGGTAATCTGGTGTTTTTTTTGACTCCTAAAACTAGTTTGTTGACAAGACAGCGAGGCAGTGGCCAAAACGCGAACCATGGAGGTGGAAATGAAGAAGACTGGTCCCCGGCATACACCACCTATAACCCTGGAGAAGGCCCTGAAAAAACAGAGGGCCCTCATCGAATCATCCTCAGCTTCATCAATGTCCGCTAAAGCAGAACAAGAACTACTCAACCTGGCGGACTTCCTTGCTGAATTTCGTCTGTTTCAGGATGAATTACGGAATATGGCAGCAGAAATAAAGTCACCATCCGCAGCTATGGAGTATACAGCGAAGAAGTTTTCAGACAACGAAGCCAGGGTGGTCTCTTTGGAACGGCAGGCAGAGAAAAGAGACTCCGAGGTCGTCAGGCTGCACCAAAAGCTCTCTAAGATGGAGCAGAAGATTGAAGACTTAGAGGGACGCAGCCGACAAAATAATATCGTGCTTATAGGGCTCCCAGAACAAGAAGAGGGTCCTGATGCAGTCCTGTTTGTCCAGAAGCTGGTGTGTAAGGTGGCAGGCCCTTCTCCCTATGCCTCTAATTATGTTATTGAGAGGGTGCATAGAGCCCTGCATCCCATGCCTCGACTGGGATCTCCCCCTAGATCACTGAATATGAGGTTCTTAAATTACCTTGAAAGGCAGTATTTTCTGGCTAAGGTCCAAGATATACAAGATCTCCAGTGGGAGGGGAAAATGTTTCAGGTGACCCAGGATCTACCTCTAACCATCCGGCAGAACAGGCAAGCCTTTCACGTCCTTGTCTCCAGGATCTTCCCTGCAGGTATTCGTTTCTGCATGATTTACTTCGCAAAGTTGCAAGTAATGGTCGTGGGATCCTGGTTGTCCTATGAAGATGTGGCAGAGAATGTTTAGAGACTTATTAGACCAATGTGGGTTATGCAACGTATGGCGGGTGTTACACCCCAATAAAAGGGAGTACACTTTTGTTTCACCACTGCATAAGTCGCATTCTCACATAGACTACTTATTAATATCCCAATCATTCCTACCAGGGGTTATATCTGCTTCAATTCAACCAGGCCCTACATCCGATCATTCCCTTGTGATGTGTTGCTTGGCCTTTCTTGCTATCCCTAAAAAAGAGACTCAGTGGAAGTTAAACAAGCAGTTACTGAAAGATGCTCAACTTTCTAACCAGGTAAAAGAACAGATAGATTTTTTCTTTTCAGTTAACTCAACAGAAGTCATGGTGCCAGATATTATATGGGGCGCTTTCAAGGCCTACATGAGGGGGGTTCTGATCAGTTTAGCAACAAAGCGGAAAAAAACCCGGGAGGCCGAGCTTTCATCATTATTGTCCCAGATTCGGTCCTTAGAGGCTAACTTATCTCCTAATACTCCTGAGGAAAGCAGGCGGAATCTTCTTGAACCTAAAGATAGGTACTTGGACTTGCTAGGGGGAAAAGCAGAGCTGGCCATCATCTGCACTAAAGCTCTTTACACCGATCAGGGAGAAGAGGCAGGACGCTTGTTATCTTTAAGGATAAAGCAACAGGAATCAGCTAGATTCATCCCACCTGTTAGGGCTCAAACAGACGGATCCTTGAGATTGTCCCCCTCAGAGATTGTGCAGAAGTTTGCACAGTACTACGAACAACTATATAGGGACATGGACTGCCCCCCCCCCGTTGGAGGCGCTGGAGGCATATCTCCTGGAGTCTCACCTCCCTTCTCTGTCTGATTCACAGAGGAGGTTTCTTTCCTTTCCTGTCTCTTTGGAGGAAATAACTGAGGTAATTAAGGCTTTGCCTTCGGATACAGTTCTGGGGCCGGATGGTTTTTCCTCTTTATTTTAGAAAGATTTTCAGAAACAGTTAGTGCCGGTACTTCATTGGCTGTTCCTCCATATTCTTTCTGGGGTAGCTGTTGATCCCCATTTGTTTGAAGCCTTAATTATTCTCCTCCCTAAATCTGGCAAAGACCCTGAGTTTGTACAGAGTTACAGGCCCATGTCCCTTTTGAACCAGGATATCAAAATCCTCTCAAAGATACTGGCTGATAGGATTACCCTGGTTCTTCCAGACTTGATTGGTATGTCACAGGTCAGATTTATGAGGGAGTGCTCATCATCAGACCACCTATGTACCCTTTCACATGTCTTCTCGGAGTCCAGGGATGCTGCCTTTCCAGCTGTTTTGGTGTCCCTGGATGCCGAGAAGACATTTGATTATTTGAATTGGAATTTTCTATTTCAAACTCTCAAGGCATTTGCTTTCCCCGCTACATTTATAGATTGGATTCAAGCTCTATATCAGGCTCCCTTCACCAGGATTTCAGGAAATGGGGCATTTTCAAAGCCCTTCCTTTTACACTCGGGAACAAGGCAAGGTTGTCCTCTTTCCCCTCTATTATTTAATCTCTACTTAGAACCTCTTATTCGAAATATTTGAGGCAATCCGGAAATACAAGGCATACCGATATGTAATACTGTAGTAAAAGTTATGGCATATGCCGATGGTCTTCTTCTTCATCTGTCCCATCCCATTATGTCCATCCCTGCCATGTTAGCTACGATTGTGAAGTTTAGTTCCTTTTTGAATTACTAATTAAATTCCAACAAATCATCCATTTTCCCCCTCAATCACAAGGTGTTTAAACACGATGTTACCCCCGTTGGGTTGTCTTGGTCACCCACATCTCTCAAATATCTGGGCATTAGACTTACACGTAATCCTTCCTTGTGGTTCAAAGAGAACTTGGAACCCCTTTCCCAGGTGATTACATATGACCTTGATAGATGGTCGAAGCTCCCTATTTTGTTATGGGGCCGTATTAGTATAATTAAAATGAATGTATTTCCCCACCTTTTTCACCCTTTATCGCTCCTTAACTCATTTATTCCACTATCCTGGTTTCACAAAATGCATAGGATTTTTATTAATTTTATTTAGTCTAACAAGCACCCCCGATTAGCATACCATAAGCTGGCAGCTCAAAAATTTGATGGGGGTTTACTTATTCCTCACTTGGCAATATATTACTGGGCTAGTCATCTATCAAAATACCTAAAATGCATACATCCAGGGCCTGACAGTTTGAGGCCGGTCTGGCTTCACATTGAATTAGATTTTATTTAGGCTGTGAATATGGATCCCATGACCCTGTTCTATGCCAAGCTTTCCTCTCTACAAGAGATCCACAAATGTCCAACCCTTATGACTTCTTTAAGAATACACACTCAACTTTGTTCCTTTTTGTGTTATAAACTGCACCTAGATCTGTCTCAATTCATGTGGAGCTCACAGTCCTTCATAATAAACAAACAGAGGGTCTCCTCTAAGTGGTTGTACCAACTGAGGGAGGGGATTGTATCTACTTTTCTTAATGGAGAGGGAGCTTGGCTCTCTGTAGCTAAGCTAATCAGGAAATTTAACATTCCGGCAGTCTGTCACTTCAAGGTCCTTCAATTAAGGCACCTTCTTATTACCACATTGGATAATACTCCTCCCCACCCTCTGGCATTTTCCTTAATAAACAAGCTTTCTTCCTTGTTGGGTCCCTCCAAGGTAATCTCGAAAGTGTACCAAGCCCTTTTTCATTGGTGGTATGGTGGTTCCTATGGTCCCACCAAACATTGGGCCTCCCTTTTTCCGCATTATACCTTGGAATGGCCTGCATTATGGCAGTATTTTGACAGGTATGTGTCACAAGACAGACTACGACTTATGCAATATCACATTTTACATAACCTGTATTATACTCACGTAAAACTGGTGAGATGGGGTCTTCTCCAGATGTTCCCAAGAGGAAGGGACACTTCTTCATATATTCTGGCAATGTCCCAAGATAATCCCACTATGGAACTCAATTAAGGCCAAACTGGATCCGTTACTGGGTTTACAGGATTGTTTAACCCCTGAAATCTGCCTGCTAGGGGACTTGTCCCCTGTAGAGACTGTCATTCGGAGATTTCACATGTCTATGATAACATTGTCTGTTAAAAAAGTCATACTTAAACATTGGAAGGATGACATCAGCCCATCATATCAAGAATGGGTCCATGAAGTCCTTGCTAATCTCCATACTGAGAAAGCTATTGCAAGTCTTTATAACAGGCAACGGAATTATAAGCCTATCTGGGATCCCTTACACACTCTAATTACTATTGATATTGATAAGGGGGATGTTGGCAATTGCTTGTCCTAGTCCAACTATGGATTATTTTATCATTATATTATGTTATCTTACTGCTGTACCGGAGGAGGGGGGCGGGGAGGAGGGGGCAGAATATGCTTTGAATCGTTATCATGTTGTGAATGTGTCACTATTTCTGTCCCCTGAATTATGGAAAATTTGTTAATAAAATCTGAATTTAAAAAATGAAAAAATGTCTGTTAATGGTGCCACTATACGTTCTTTAAATACCTGAGCTAAATTAAATTAAGTTAAATTAAATTAAATAAATTCAGAGCTGAGCCCATCCTGTCCTGGTGAAATGTTTGTTTTCAAAGATAAGATACTAGCCTCTACTTCTGCTTGTGTAATAGGTGTTACTAAATTCACTTTTTCTTGTTCTGTCAATCCAGGAAGATTTAATTGTGTAAGGATCTGGCTCCAAGCCCCCACTCACACAAAATTTACCTTTCACATGCTTATTGATCTCCCTTAGAATTTCTTGTTTGGAAGTTGCTACCTGGCCATTATCCACATTTACCTGTACCATACATCTAGTATCCACCTTTTTTTGCGATCAGTAAATAGATCAAAAGTTTGCTTAGTTTGTTGTGTGCCAAATTGCATCTCCTGTTTTAGCGATGCCCCCCCTATCATATTGGAGTTATCTCATCTCCTGAATCAAGTTATTTATTGTGACGGTATTATCATCCCCATACTTCTCCCCCTGTGAAAGTGCTTTATGCAAGGTAGATCTCAGTTGTAGATATTTTAAATAATTCTCTGTGGCTTTTTTCCCTGAATATTGTTTCAATAGTTCCCTTATTTCCTCCTTAGTGTCCTCGCACCAAATCAAAAGGTCATCATAAAGGCAGATAACTGACTCCCTAACCTTCCAAGTTTGAATCCATTTTTTTTTAAATGTGGTTCTTTAAGCACCTGAATGTTCATCCATCAAGGACCTTTGCCAACAAGAGGTATCTGCCCCCATTGTACTAAAACTTCAATCCTCTTATGATCAGAAATTTCTGTAGTGGTGGTGCCTGCATATAGAACTTCCAAATTATTAGAAATCAATAGAAAATGTATTCTAGTCTGCAGACTGCCTTTAGGAAAAGCAAATCCCCCACCTCATGTTTAGCTCAATATGCATCTTTTAATGCAGTCTGCTGTATTATTTTAACCAATTTGTGTCACAGAATATTTTTTCTTTGTGTAAGCTTCTATCGTCCTTTCCTATAGCTCAATTAAAATTTATTCTCCATATCAGTATCCTGGAGGTATGTAAGTATGGCTGTATTGCCTGAAATAACTCTACTCTTGCTGCTTTGGTTTGTGGTGCATAAAAGGATATAAACCTGAATCTGGTAGTCAAATATATGACATCTAGTATCAAAGCCCTTCCAGGAACTACATCTGTAAGTTTTGATACTTGAAATTTTGTGCCAGCCATTATAATCCCAACATCATCACATCTGGCTGGTCCAATGGACCAGAAGGCCAGTCCTTTTGTTCAGAGTTTATTAGTTCAGGCTATTTCAAAATTTGTTTTTAAATGGGTGTCCTGTAAAAATATTATCTGAGCATGACTATCCTTCAGTGTAGTTAGGGTAGCCACCTTCTTTTTATAGTTTTCAATACTATTCACATTTAGGGTGTGTATTAATAGAGTGGCCAATTTTTCATAGATCCATAGATTCATAGATTGTAGGAGTTTGAGGGACAAGCCCATGATAAAACTTGTCATCATTTAACTAACGATGGTAGAGATATTTTTTTATCTCCCATGTATTGGTCAAGTAGATATTTGAACTGTTCTATGTTATCACTTGTTACCACCTCTACTGGCAGTGAGTTCCAGATTTGTGGTACTCTCTGTGTTACAAAGTTCTTCCTACATAGGGTTTTTCACGTTTTCACATGTAGCCTTAAATTAAACAATCTGGTGTAAGCAATTGAGGTCTGTCTCATTAAACAATTTGATTCAAAGAGAACTTCATCCCTAAAAGCTTTATACACCCAACAGAGTTCTCCCCTAATAATTCCATATTCCAATGAGAATAGGCCTAGATTTCTCAGTCTTTCCTCGCACTTTGTGTCTTGATTTTTAATATTTTTTGTCATCTTACATTGTACAGATTCATGTGTTTTTTAGTCACATATTAATGTAGGTGAACAAAAAGGGGCACAGTATTCCATGTTGGTCCTAATCAAACTTGTGCATAGAGGTACTATAACCTCAGGCTCCCGACTCTTAATATTTTTAAATATACACCTAAGGATGCCATGACATTTTTTGGTAATTAAATTTCTGTGTGTATGAAATTTTAGGTTGTTAGTTATGGTAACACCAAGATCTCTTTCTGTCATGGTGACTTGTAGTTCAGTGTTATTTATGTAGTAACTCGCCTGTTTTTTTTTGTTTTGTTTTTTTGCAAGATGCATTACCTTACATTTATTTATATTGAACAATAGTTTATTATTAGTTGCCCAGGTATAGAGATCATTCAAGTTTTTCTGTAGGGATTCAATAGCAGTGTTGTTATTTACGATGCATCCTAAGTTACTATCATCTGCATACTTTATTATCCGTACTCCATTATCTGTTTGCATATTTACCAGCATGATGTTGAATAAAGTTGGTCCAAGCATGGATCCCTGTGGGACTCCACTGGTCACATACCTCCAATCAGATTCATACCCCTTTAATACCACTCTGTTGCCTTTTTTCCAACCATCAATTTATCTACTTTATAATCTGTGGATGTAATTTAAGTTTTTTTAAGTTGCTGTATCAAAATCTTATGCAACATTGTGTCAAATGCCTTCCCATAGTCCAGAAAAGTCACATCCACAAGAAGTCCATTGTCCAGGGCCTTGCTAACTGGTTCAAAAAAACTTATCAAGTTTGTCATACATGATTTTCCCTGGGTAAAGCCATGTTGTGATATATCAGTACTTTCTGTATTATGGAGATTTTCAATGATTATGTGCTGTAATAATCTTTCAATTAGTTTACCTATACAAGATATTAAATGTATTGGCCAGTAATTGCTGATGTTATTTTTAGCTCCTTTTTTATAAATTGGAATGATGCTGGCAACTTTCCATTCATTTGGAGCAATTCCTTCTTTTATAGATGTATTAAATAGAAGTGTTAATATTGCAACTAATTTGCTAGATAGATTTTTTATCAACAAGGACAGAAATCCGTCAGTTTCTGAGGCTGTACTTAGTTTTGTTTTTTTAATGGCTGACCATATTTCTCTCTCAGTGAATATGATCGGTTGTTCAGAAGTACCCAAGTCTTCAACCCCAAAATTTTCTCTTGTTTTAAATATACTAGTGAAGTATTGATTCAATTAAATTGTTGTTAGTACATAAGAGGAGGCTACTATCTAACAGAAACTCTCACAGAAGTTTCTTAGACTTGCCTGCTAACATTGTTATTCTCTTTGCTTTGAGGGTATTCTGCTTAATCTCCATTCCCTCTAGTTCTGTGGAAGGATCAGGTAAGGAGGATGAGATAGATGAGGATTCTGACTAATTCCCATCTTCATCAAACCGCTCCACTCCTTTTTTTTGCAGCACTCTGTATCCGTTCTGCAACAGTAACTCCCTCTTCTTCCCTCTAGGTATAGGTGTGGAACCTGTCCTTACTCTATTTTTCTTGTCCTTAGCTTTAACCATGGTAAACTTATTCTTGGAGGGGCAGGCATAGTGGATGGGGTAACTAATGGCTCTGTCTCCAGTACTGGAGCTGTCTCTGCATTTTCTATGCTTTCAACATGCTCTTCAGGCTGTTTTACCTGTTCTCTTGAGTTCTCTGCCGCTACAGGGTCTGGATTATCTCCATTTCCCATTCCCTGTTCTGCAAGCTCCTCTGTTACTTCCTCTGCCTGGGGGGAGAATGCTATCTTTGGCCTGCAGTTGCTCTGTTATGCCCTCCATGTGTTTCTCAGAGGCCCTGGCAGCCCTCTGCTGTTGATCTTATGTAACAATTTCTACTTGTGATACCCTCATACCTCTTGTGTGTGCCACTCAGGGGCATTTTACAAAAGAATGGCCTATCTTGAAACATAAGTTACATTGGAATGCATTTTTGCAGCCTGCAGTAGCATGTCTATATTCCATACAGTGAGCACATCTAGTATTATCACAAGCATTACTAAAATGGGACATAGAACCACATTTACAGCAGGATTTTGGCTATCCTGCATATAATAGAATAGTATACCTTTGTCTCTGCCTATCAAAAAGCTATTTGGTAGATGTGATATACCAAAATCTCTATGTTAGAGCTTTACCCTCACCTTCCACCCCCCAGTCCAAATCTGTTCTGTATCAATGATAGGTTCAGGCCTGACCAGCACTTTACATCATTGCCTCAGCCAGTAGAAGATTTCTGAATGTTGACACTTTCTGTTCTAAACATAATTGTTATTGTTTGTACAGCTGGCTTTATCAGGGGAATGGCCAAAAATGAAAACCATAATGGGGTATCTTTAAGGCGATTATACTGTTTTTAAACTTTGTCCAAATTTTGAATCTGCTTAAAGCGTACATCATAGTTCAACTCACCCACATGTATTAGCACATAAATTTCAGAGCAGAAAACTTGAGTGAGTCTTTGATTAGTGTTCTGGCCACATAAACTGGAGGTCGCTCTAGTCCCCGCTTATAGATTAAGTATGCCACATTCCATCTTGGTGCAGGTTCCCCATAGGTCTAAAAATAATCAGAATATTGTCTGTTCCCAGAACTTGGGCCAGGTGATGGCCATCCTGCCTTTCTTGTGACTGTTGTCCCTCCTGTGCATTGTCTCTCTCTTTGTTAGTATGGTCAAAATATCTATCAGGAGTACCCACAGTTATTGCCTTGTCCCCCTGAGCATGAAAGCCACATTCTTCATTCTGCCCAGCTTCTATGGTAATGTCATCATCCCCCTCACCATTCACAACACCAACATTTATGTGGCTTTCTAAATTATCCTGCAGCTGTTTTTCTTTCTGCCAGCCCCATAGTTTGATTCAGGATTGACATACAAAGTCTTACCCTACGATGTCGGCTGCCTTCCCCTGATTGAATCATTAAGGTTTACAACTCTTTTTTGTTGTATTGCAGGCTTCTCCAGCTGATGTTGTCCAGACTCTGTTCTTGGCTGAGCTCCTTGCGACTGATAGCGCTGTATCATTGGATCCTCACCATCTGGGATCCACTCTACTGTAACTAAATGTGATCATCCTGCTGCAGCCATCACCCATTCTTGAGACCAAGCTGCAGCATAATTTCTGGCTGAATTATGTCTACTTTCCTCCTTACACAAGAGTAAGTTACTGTCCGTGCATAATGCAGCCGATGAACTAGTGGTTACTGGGTGTAAGTCCTCCATTTGTCCCAAACACACATGCCCTGTGACTGCAGCCATTTTTGCCACTGCCAAGTGCCGCTCTTCTTCTTGCAGCTGTGCAAGCAGTAGCGCTCTCCTCCATTCATGACTTGCAATGTCCTGCAATGCCGCCCTTGCACTTGCCAAGCCTTGCAGTCCTCACTCTGATCCCATCTCCTCTGTGTCTGTTTCCTGCATCTCTGTAATAGCAGAAGACATCAAATCTGCATCATTAGAAGGTCCTGAATTCACAACAGTTTGCTGGGTCTCTGAGGATTGAACCTCCAGCCCTCCTTCTTCCAGTGTTTGTTGTGACAGCTTCTCCAGTGCCGTCTTGGACAAGTGGTGCCCCCTACCAAAGAGTTGGGGAATTTTGTATTCAATACACAAAACATAATATACAAAACAGTATTACATCATACTTAAAATAATAACAAAAAAGAAACAAAAGACCAAATCATACAATAGTTGTTCTTTTGATAATAGTTCCAAACAAAACAAAATCAAATCAAGTAGTTATTCTTTACAGGAATCAATCATCTACAAAAGAGGTTAGTGTAACCCTTATAAAATAAATTAAGATAGGGAAAAATTCCCCTGCCAATTATACCACCCGATCCTCATCTTTCCATAGATATTTACATACAGCATGTCCCATGGTATGATATTCATACTGATAAATTGTATCTAGTTCACTCTGTATTTAAAAAACACTTTGTCTGCTAAATTCTATATTCTGAATAACTTTTGAACAACACATTTGCTACAATGACAGCTTAATACAGGCTAAAAGGGCATAGATCATGCTCTTCGTCCACTTACCCCATGCTGGGGGAATTTGCCCCAATACTAATATTTCATATGACATTGTTTGAAAGACACTCTCACCCCAAAAAGCAGCCCAGTCTCTCCAAAAATGTTTGACACAGACACATTCAAAAAATAGATGCAAAATAGTTTCCATTTGCCTGCACATTGCAATTCCCCACATAACCATTCTTCCACCTTCTTGTGCTTTTGGTTTCCTTTTACATTATGTTTCTGGTGATCACATAGCCATATCACATGTTTCATTTTCAAAGGTATTCATGACTCTATTATACTGCTAAGTAAGTCTTCACAAACAACATCTGACTGTACCATGGGCCACCCAATACAATGACTGGGACCTGTCTGTACCAGGGTACAGGTTATTTCATAGGGATAGGGTGATTGGGAAAGGGGGGGTGGCACTATATGTGAAGGAAGGACTGAAGTGTGTAAGGGAGGAAGGGGAAGAGGGTAGTACGGATTCACTTTGGATGCAAATCCAGGATTCCAAGAATAGGATTCTTAGAATGGGAGTGGTGTACAGGCCACCATCTCAGACAGAGGAGTTAGACAGGGAACTAGCGGGACAGATCAGGAGGACCTGCAAAAAGGGTAGTGTGGTGATTGTGGGGGACTTCAACATGCCAGGAGTGGACTGGAGCACCCCAACAACCAGGAACAGAAGGGAGCAGGTACTGCTGGATGCCTTCCAGGACAGCTTCCTGCTGCAAATAGTCAGTGAACCAAACAGGTTAGGGAATACCCTTGACCTTGTGCTGGCAAATGGGGACTTTGTGAGAGAACTTATAGTGGAGGAACCGCTGTCTAGGAGTGACCACCACTCATTATGGCTCACATTGGATATGGGCAAGGAAGGAGTGGAATCTGGCACAATAGTGCTGGATTTCAGGAGGGCCAACTTTGGGAGGATGGGGGAAGTGGTAAAAGGGTACTTGGCCAGAATTCAGTCTAGTATGGACACTAACCAGAGGTGGGAGCTCATAAAGCTGGGGATAGTGGAGGCAACCAAAACTCGCTGCAAAGCCCAGAGCAAGAAGGCTAGGGCTAAGAAACCAATCTGGTTGAGCAAGGAGGTCATGGAAAAGTAAGGAGGAAAAGAGCTGCCTTTAGGAAGTACAAGAAAACAAGGGAGGGGAGGACAGGGAGGAGTACTTGACAGAATTGAAGGAGGTGACAAGGGCAGTAAGGGGAGCCAAAGCATCTATGGAACTTAGGCTGGCACAAGGCATTAAGAAGGGGGAGAAGGACTTCTTTAAGTACATCAGGGAGAAAAGGAGCTGTAAGGACCACATAGTAAGGATTAGGAAGGAGGGGTGGGGTGGGAAGCAGAGGTGCGATAAGTGGAAGCACTAAATGAGTACTTCGCCCAGTATTTACTAAAGAGAAGAGGGGTGACACTCTAGGGTGGGAGAAATGGCAGAAGCAGGGGTGGAAGTGGTGACAGATGGGAAATCATGGAGAGCAGAGTTCGAGAGGATTTGAAGGCACTGAGGGTGGACAAGGCGCCAGGCCCAGATGGCATCCACCCAGGGTACTGAAGGAGCTGGCAGAGGTCCTGGGACCTTTAGCAGACCTATTTAATGCCTCACTACATTCTGGGTGTGTACCTCAGGACTGGAGGATGGCTCATGTGGTGTCCTCCACAAGAGTGGCCCCAAGGATGAACCGGGAAACTACAGACCAGTGAGCCTCACATTCATCGTGGGTAAGCTAATGGAGACCATCCTGAAGGAGAGGCTGGTGGCCCTCCTAGAGACCAAAGGACTACAGGACAGCAGACAGCATGGCTTCATACGTGGCAGATCCTGCCAAACCAACCTGGTCGAGTTCTATGACTGGGTAACTAGGCAACTGGACAGGGGCCATGCAGTGGATGTTCTGTATCTGGACTTCAGTAAGGCATTCGACTCAGTGCCACATGGAAGGCTGGGAAGGAAGTCAGTAGGCACAGGGGCGGGTGCAAAGCTGGTGAGATGGGTAGGAAACTGGTTGCAGGGAAGGCAACAGAGGGTGGTTGTGGGTGGGGAGCTCTCACACCCAAGGGCAGTGACTAGTGGTGTTCCACAGGGCTCGGTGTTGGGACCAGTGTTGTTTGGCATATTCATTGCAGACATATCATGGGATATCAAGAGCAAGATCAGTCTGTTTGCTGATGATACCAAGGTAGGCGCAGTGGTGGATGACCTAGGGGGATGGCAGGGGTTGCAGGATGATCTGGCAAAGCTTGAAACCTGGTCAGACACCTGGCAACTGGGCTTTAATGCCAAAAAGTGCAAGGTGCTGCATTTTGGGATGAAGAACCCAAGGAGGAGTTACCAGCTAGGGGGAGAGCAGCTAGCCCAGACAGAGGAGGAGAAGGATCTGGGTGTGCTCATTACAGGGTCAATGAACTCGGCACAATGTAGGAAGGCAGCTGCAAAGGCCAACAAAATGCTGGGTTGTATTGCAAGGGGTATATCCTCGAGGAGGGAGGAGGTGATTCTGCCAATGTATAGGTCATTAGTTAGACCACACCTGGAGTACTGCGTGCAGTATTGGCGTCCGTATCTGAAGAGGGACATTAAGTTACTGGAGGGGGTGCAGTGCAGAGTGACAAAGATGATCAAGGGGCTGGGGGACTTATCATACGAGAGGAGGTTGAAGGAGTTGAACATGTAATCACTGGAGGAGAGGAGAGGAGAGACAGGGGTGACATGATTGAAACCTTTATATACATGAAAGGAATAAACAAGACAAGTACAGAGGGGCTGTTCAAAGTAAGGGAGGGGGAGGGACACCAGGGGCCATGATATGAGACTGGAGCGAGGAATGTTCAGGAGGGAGATGAGAAGACACTTTTTTACAGAGAGGGTGGTGGCTGGGTGGAATGCGTTACTTCCTGAAGTGGTATGCAGTAGAACAGTGGACTGCTTCAAACGAGGATGGGACAGGACAAGGGGGAGGGTTAATGAAGGGGAAGGGTGGAAGGGAGGGGCAGCTGCAGAATAAGGGGTGCTAGCTGCACATTTGAGCAGACTTGATAGACCTCTAGGCCTTTATCTGCTGGCAAATTCCGTATGTTCGTATGTACCTAAAATATGGGTTGTTACCAGTAACACTTCTACTATTAAAGCATAACATTTCTTTTTATCCTTAGATATAAATTCTGATAGTTCTATACTCCACTGTCTTATATATTTCAGGGAGGTTTGCACATAACTCAGTAGCTGTCTGTCGGCAATATGCCATCGATCTCTTCCCCATGCCGTAAGAAATCAGGCACCCCATAGCTCCATACACTTTTTCCCCATTCCTTCCTTTTCCAACTATACTGGTTTAATGGAGGAATAAAATAATTCTCAAACAAAAACACCAAAGGATTTAACATATTCAAACCACCTGTTTTGCCTGACATATATGTATGAGATCTTTTTACCAGATTAAGTTGGCTACCCCATAGAAGCAAAACAAATAACCCCATTATATTTGTGCATTGCACATGGGAGTGGATATACATGTGAAACATGTAAAAACAAAAGGGCCAAATAGGCCCTTTTCAAATATACCCTTTTTTCTTGTCATCTTCCATGATTTTCAACTCTGTACTTTGTCTGATGCTTTTTGATATGCCAGTTCCCAATTTAATACCTCTGTTTCACTAGTACCAAAAAAATGCTTAAAATGTTGATGTGACCTGTTACCATTTGGGATAGATCAATCAACCAGTCTAGGGGCCTCTCCTAATCCCGTTAATTTACTGTCACCCTTCTTTAAACTTATTCCAGTGGTGTCTTCTAAACTTTCAAATAAAGATATTGCCTCTCATCCAGACTCTTCATCTGTCACAGCTATTGTACAATCATCTGCATAAGCAGTAGTTTTCCCAAAACAAATTCCTTCATTGTTACTAATGGGTCTAATCACTTCTGTGTTTTCTATACATTTCAGTACAGGATCAAAACCAAATACATACAATAATGGACTTATAGGGCACCCTTGATGAAGCCCATTTTGTACATAGACTGGTAACCGAAAATTACAATTAATAGATAGTGATCCCTTATAAAAGGTGTGCTCTGGGGTTGTTTTAAGTGTATCATAAACATCCCTTAACTTAAAAGTGTTCAAAATTTTATTAAGATATACTATAGATTTTTTTTGTCTGCCTTCCCCAATCTCTATAATGCAATCCACAACTAAAGTTTCCTCCCCATATAATGAGTTTGGAAGTATGTAAATATGGAGTGATAGACTGAAACAATTTGGATCTTTCTGCCTTTAATTGACGTGTGTATATATTAATCAATTTATACCTAACTGTGTTTAACAATACATCCAGCAACATGGCTCTTCCTGGATGTATATCTATAACTTTTAATACCAATACTCAAGACCCATAAACATAATCCCCAAGCCAGAACGCTGATCCTCACCAGTTGACCAAAGCGAGGGGCCTCTCCTCTATTCCTTTTGTGTTGTCATCTTCTCTGAGATCGTATGAAGTCTAGTGTCATGGATAAAAAAAACTGCCTCTTCTCCTCCTTTAAACTAGCAAACATAACAGTTCTCTTTACCTATGACTTAATACTATTAACATTTGCAGCTATTAAGGTAATACCCGCAGCCATAAGAGAAAGGAAGGAAAAAAACAAATAGATAAAGCTTAAGGGTCAGATAATCAACAAAAAAAAATCATTTTTGTTTCTTTCATTTTTTTTGGCTTCGGTTTCTCCCTTGATTTAGAGTCACTGATATCCTGTTGTACCGATGCAACTGAGGACACATTAGAGTCCCCCCATGTCATCATCTTCCACTTCCATCTAAATCTCATATGAGTTGGCCATTGGAAAATGTCCAGCTTCTTCAGTGACTGACGAAGTCTCCGTAAGTTGCCTTGCTGCCTTTGATCTGGTAACTCATTGAAAGGAACTATCACCTTTTATTTCTGGGGGTAACATTACCTCTGGAGCTCCTCCCCCCCGACGAGTGGTCCACCATGGTAGTAGTCCCTACTTCCTCTGTGTCAAGGAAGGGGGGTCTCATGCCTCTCTGGATCACCTATTGCACCTTCCTCATTTCCCTTGGTACCTGTATCAGTTGTTCCCTCTTCCAGTCCCTGAACCAAAGATGCATCCCTAGATATGTTCTCTGAACTTTGATCCTTGACTACATCAGACACAGGCCCAGAGTTCCTGGTCCATACTACTTTCTGGTCCTGTGGTATGCTCTCTTTAGGCCTTGACAAGAGTTCTAGCATCCTTAGCCTTTCTTTCTGTGCGTTTGTTACATATCCATCTTGTTCAATTTGTAAAGTAGTATCCAAAATATTGTGGTTGCCCAGGAGCAATTCCTATACATATGCCCTTACTTCTCACATAAGTTGCATCTTGGGGGCAAATTACAATGAGCAGCAATATGCCCAGATCAAATCACACAGCCCACATTTCTGTTTTTCACAGACATTGCTGAGATGACCCACTTCTCTGCATTTGTAACAGGCCCGGGCTGACCTGAGTAGAAAAGCACATCCTGGTCTCTTCCCAAAAATAAACAATTTGGCAAGTGTTTACCAAAGCCAGATTCTTGTTGCAAAGTAATTTTATATCTCCATCCCCCTGTCCATCAATGCTCATCATCAAAGATAGGCTCCAGAGGGCCATTCACCGTACAATCTTGTTTTAGCCAGTGTGTTATGTTCACCACATTAGCTCCTTCATTGTGAAAGAGTGCAGTTATTTTCTTAAACCTGGGCTTTGTCAACAGTATTGCTAGAAAGGGCTTCCATTGTGTTGTATTTTTCAACTGCAAATATAGCTTCCAAAACCTATCCAGGCCTACAGCATGTTTGAAGTGGATATCAAAGATAGAGTCCCCCAGCATGTGTATTAGAGTGAATATCTCGTACGCATAGTACTTCATACTATCTTTAAGTAAAACTCTATCCACAAAAAGCCTATCTGGAAGATCTGCCATGTCATCCCTAAATTGAGCTGCACTGCATTGCTTCATGCTGCCAGTGATGTTACATTACGTACAGTGTCAGGGAACAACCTGTCCCTTACATTAGAGTTTCATACATTTGGGACAGGTCTGGAAGGTATTGTTACTGACTCTAACAGGACTGAGGGAGCAACAGAGTTTCTAAAAGGGAGTTTACTCTGTGAGTTGTGGGTATATTCCTGTCTCACTTCTTCTGGGGGGGTTCTACATTAACCAATTCTGAGGGTGTCTCATCTTCTAACCCTATTATTTGTTCTAACACAGGGTTAAGACCAGTGCCTGGAGAAGATCCTGTCTCTATAACTTGATGCTGACCAGGGGTAATCTGGGTTTCCTCAAGAACTGGTGCACTAAGCTCATGTCCCTCCCCTATCACTGAATTGCTTTCTGTCCGAACACTTTCTCCAAACTTGATTGGTAGATTAGCATCCTGGCCCACTTCATCTAGGTTATGTTTCCAACCTGCACTCTGCAATGCTTGTGCTACACAAGGCTGCAGAACCGGGGTTACAACTTGTTCCTGTGGAGCTTTAAGAGGTTTCAATTTCCCTTTCGCCCATTTCCCTGACCCTTCCTTAATGGGTAATTTTCTTAAATTTCCTCTGGTAGACAACCCAATATTAAAAGAAATACTATTTTCCTGCAGCAAGTTATGATCAGTAACTTGTGCAGTGTTAGGCAGTACAGGATATACAGTTGCTCTCTGCACATCAGGAATCCATGCCTTCCCTGCCAGTTGCTCATTATTAGTAACAGTAGATACATTGTGGCTTCCATCTGAGATGCATGCCACCATAAAAGTATTTACCTGCAGCCCCAGAGAGTCAAGGTTCACTGTTGTCTGCTCTCCACCAATTTGCTAACAAAATTCCTGCCTTTGCCTTTGTTCCTGCTTTTGCTCCGAGTGCTGAAATACACTCACGCTTTCTGGAACAGATGCTTTCTCCACATCTCTGTTTCTTTCTCATAACAGTGCCTTCTCCAGAAGGCCCTTTTTCTCCAAAAATCATCATTCCTCATCCACCAACATTTGCTGTATATCCTCTGCCTGAAATCCGTTGCTCTTCATCCTCTTCTCACCATTCTGTACTCGTAGTGCTGTGCCAATTCTCCTCGTTCTTTTGTTCCACTCCTTCAACTGCTAATATGAAATTCTCCTTCATCGTAGTGTCCATATCCATTGGAGCCTATCACTGTACAGAGGTCGAGGAGGAGGAATGCTCCTCAACCCCCTGGATGTCTTCCTCCATTGCAAGCTGCAATCAACTACTCCCACAGATACTGTTACAGCACCACCTAGCCATAGAGTAGGGAAATTATTTATTTAAAAACCACAACATCAATACAGAAAGCACAAAATCCAACAGTAATACAGAAGAAAAAAATGCATGTATTCACAGTATAAACATTTATTAACAAAACAAATTAACATATAACCTCTAAATCCTCTCTATTAACTAAAAAGAAACTGCTTAAAAAAAAAAAAAGAATCCCTTAAGATGATTGTAAATCACATGCTCAAGTTTATATTCTGTCATAGATTTTCATATCCATGGTGCATTTCTCCATGTATACTGAAACTTTCTGAGTTCTAAAAGTAGCCTTTCTTTCTGCTTCTGTCTAAATAATGCACCTTCTATCTGCCTGATTAAAATTGTTGTAGATGTACTAACATGCTGTGTAGCAAACTTACATCTTGGAGGTCACGTGATGCAGGGCACCTAGAAGCAGCACTAATCTGAAGCTCCTGCCTATCGACCTCTTTTAAAAGCTTATTTTGCCCTACTAAAATTACAGAGTGAGCTCCAGACACTGGTTCTACATCATTCTGGTATTTAGAGCATTAGCGACTGCTACTGTGTCTGTTTTCTGCGATGTATTCAGTCTTATAACCGAGATGGAGGCCAAGATGAAACAGGCTGGAATTAGACACACTCCACTGGCTACCCCAGAAAAAACAGCTATAAAATCTAAACCCCAAAGCTCTGGGAGTATCTCTAAATCAAGCTCCTCCAGCTCTTCGGTGACTCCTCTAACCGAGGATCGTTTCCTTTAAGAATTGATGCCTTTTAAAGAAACCCTTGAAGACATCTCGGCTGAATTGAAATCGCTTTGAGGAGACCTAAGTTCCCTGTCGCTAAGAATGGGAGATTCTGAAGCGAGAACCACATCTCTGGAAAGGTAGAAGGAGAAAACGGATCCTGAAATTGTCCATCTCTGGCAACAGCTTAATAAGCTTCAATTGAAAACCGAAGACTTGAAGGGGAGAAGTAGAAGGAATAATGTCCTGATATTAGGCTTACCTGAAACAGAGGAAGGTGCTGATACTATCGTTTTTTCCCAGAAAGTTCTCACTAAGATTGTCGGCCCGTCCCCACTAAACCCACAGTACCACATAGAGCGGGCTCATCATTCTTTCAGGCCAAAACCTCCACCTGGATCACCACCATGGCCAGTAATAGTGAGATTTCTAAGCTACCTTGAGAAGCAACATGTCATTTCCAAATCGAAGGAGCTCCAAGCCATCCTATGGGGCAATGCCAAATTGAGGATAACTCAGGATCTCCCCTTTGAAACTTGTCAAAAGCGATCAGCATTCCACCCTACGGTCAGCAAGCTAATTGCTGCAGGAATTCACTTTAAGATGGTCTACCTGGCTAAATTACAGGTGACAATCGAAGGAGCATGGCTTTCCTATGAATCTCTGGAGCAGGCAGCCACGGATCCTGCAGTCAAGCTACCTAACCTATTTAAGATTGGCTGAACTGTTATCTCAATTACCAAAGGCTTTCAGTCTTTAATCTTGTGGGAGTAAATTGTGTACCTGTTGATGGATCCCTTCTCTCTTTTCCCTTTTCTCTCTTCCTTCTCTCTTTTGCCTCTCTCAGGCTGGTCGTGGGGATGCCTTGAGGCCTAGTAGGCCTAATTCAGTGGTGGAAATGCCAGTGTGTTCCTGAGGGAAGGGGGGTAGGAACCTTTGTTTAGTGTGCATTTCTCTGTGCCGCTAATGGGGATGATTGTTTTAGTCCCATCAATTTTTTGGTCCCTCGATCACTTCCCCACCCTTCGAGGTGGGAGCATTCCCACAGATTGTAACAATGCTGTGCGGTAAGGGAATTTCTGAGACCTCTACCCCCCTGAGGTCTGTCTTATAAAGTTACATGGGGCTCAATTGGTATCATCTGGAGCAGCACTCTCAATCTTAAGTAGGTCGGACAAACTACGTCTAGACAGATTGACTCTCACTTTCCTTGGATCTGGATTTATGCCCTCTCTAATAATTTTGTTGAGTCTGGTTAACCTATTTAGGGCTTACATTTGCGGTCTCTTCTAAGGGGTTGGTGGGCGGGGGGGGGCTTTGGGATGGAGCAAGCTTGGGGAGAACTGCATACCATGCCAGAGAAGGGGGTGAAAGGCATTTTCCCGGGAAGCTTAGAGAACATGGCAAATCTCAGATACTTCAGGTGTACCTCTTCAAGGTAGTTTCTGGCACCAACGATCATACCTGGCACTTAAATGGAACTTTAGCTTCCCAGAGGAAAGATGCCTATTGAGTTTGGTCCTTTATATTGGATATTAGCATATCCAAAACTACCTTCAAATGGGGACCTTTTATATATAGTTTGAGGAGGTTGTGGGGAAGGGGGGTTTTATGATTCAGATGCCTTTCCTGATGACTGCAACATCGGAGATTAAAAGGGAGCGGTTTTCCCTATACATATTCTTAGTTTTACAGGCATACAAGGGAATTTGCCGGGAGGGGTTTTCTTGCCTTAATATTACCTTTGCTGAAACGGGGATGAGGATAGGGGAAGGGACTGGAGTGTGCCTTTTGGGGTTCTCTTTCCAACTACTGACACATGATTATTTTTTTCTCAAGAAGATTGGTAATGACTTTAGTACCAACTAAAATTGCCACATGGAATGTTAGAGGAGTCAGAGACATGACTAAAAGATATCAGGTTCTCAAAAATTGTGCTGTCTTAAATATAGATATTCTTTTGATGCAGAAAACCCACCTTCTAGCTACTGAAAATATTGAGTTACGCAGACAGGGATTTTAACAAATTTTTACTGCCTGTGGGTCGTCAGCAAGTGGGGGCTGGCAATTCTGGTCAAGAGGCATATTTCGTTTGTAGCAGAAGAAAGTCTATCGGACCCAGAAGGCAGATTTACCATAGTTAAGGGCATGCTTAACAACACAATGGTGATATTGGGTGCAGTTTATGGCCCAGTTGGTGGCAATACGGAGTTCCTTATGTGCTTGGCCGACAAGCTGAGCAGATTTCTGCCCTCCAGGTTAATTATTGGGGGGGATTGGAATATCCCCCCAACACAAGATCTAGATAGAACTTACAGGCCACTAAAGCCCCTCTCCCCCCCCCGCAGCTAGCCCTGGAGGACTTTATGGGGTTATTGGGTCTGTGCGATCCATGGCGCCTATTTAATCCCTCCGGTCAGCTTTTCTCCTTCTATTCCCAGGTTCACCAGTCATGATCTAGGTTAGACTACATTCTAACTAGTACCTTGCTCTTAGCTGGCCTTCACCAGACAGGAATCAAACCAATTGTTATATCGGACCATTCGATGGCATGGCTAGTGATCTCCCCTGACCTGAGCATCCAGAGGAACACTACCTGGAAATTAAACACACAACTCCTAAAAGAGGAGCATATAATCTCTCACATTTGGGATTCAATCTCTTCCTATATGGACATTAATAAGGGCTCCATTAAATGGGAGGATCAAATATGGTGTTCCTTTAAATGCTACATTAGGGGGGAATTGATTAAGTTGGCTTTCAAACAGAAAAAGCAAAGGGAGGCAAGAATTATCTCTCTGTCAAATCAAATCAAGGTGGCTGAAAATACCCTATCCACATCCTCCCCTTCAGGTCTCTTGGAAACCCTACTGAAGCTTAGAAATGAATACGCAGATTTATTAAAAGAAAAGGCGAAATATGCCATCCTAAAAACTATGGCCCACTATTTTGACCAAGATGAGAAGCTGGGTAGAATGCTAGCCCACCCTGCGTCTACGGGAATTAAAAAACTTGAGGCTAGTCCCCTCCATATTAGCTTCAGATGGCTCTATTAAGACTTCCTCATGTGATATTTCTCAGGTTTTCGAGAACTTCTATAAAGACTTATACAGTAAAAATCCCTCACAGGTCTCATCCTCATGTATTGGACAATATCTGGACAGACTTAACCTCCCGTCTCTCCAGGCATGTCATTGTCTGACTCTGTCTTCCCCAATTACCTTGGGGAAGATAGAGGAGGCAATCAAGGGGCTTGCATTAGATAAATCATCAGTTCCTGACGGCTTACCCTCCAACTTCTACAAAACCTTTTGTAAAGAATTAGCCACCCTTCTCTTAAACTTATTTGAATACATGTTCACTTCAGATACCCTAGATCCCACTTTGCTGGAAGCTATGATAGTTCTTGTCCCAAAGCCCGACAAACCACATAATGATCCAGCCAGCAATCGCCCAATTTCGCTTTTAAATTATGATATCAAAATCCTAACAAAAATCTTATCTCTTAGAATCAAAAGGGTTTGGTCCCATTTGTTGAGTCCTGAGCAGGTGGGGTTTGTGCAGGGCTGATCCTCAGCTGATCATCTGCTAACCCTTTCATATATTTTTCAGGTTGCCCAGAGCTCCCAGATTGCCATGGCTCTAATCTCATTAGATGCAGAAAAAGCCATTGACAGAGTAAACTGGGAGTTTCTCTGGGCAACTGTTAAGAAAATGGGTTTCCCAATGGTTTTCATTCGATGGATACAGATGGTTTACCAAGCCCCCACCACCAAAATTTACTGTAATGGTGTAATCTCTTCACGGTTCTCTTTATTTACTGGCACCAGGCAAGGTTATCCCTTATCTCCTTTTTTATTTAATTTATATCTGGAACCCCTTTTACTTAGTCTTAAGTGCTCCCCCAGGTTACGGGCTGTTCACTGTATCAACAGTCCTTAACCCTTTCAGTGTATGCTGATGATATTCTCCTTCATTTGGCCTATCCTGATGTATCATTATCACATGCTTTACAAATCATCAGACAGTTCGGACTCATAGCCAACTATAAATTAAACTTATTGAAAACTGTGATTTTTCCTTTAAATGCCCTTACCCACCAAGCTAACTTCGCTCATCTGGGCATGAAATGGTCCCCTCATTCAATTAAATATTTGGGTATACATCTCACTAATGACACAGAGACCTTCAGGAAACTTAATCTAGATGACTTAATAACGAACATTCAGCAAGATTTTCAAAGATGGGTAAACCTCCCTCTTTCGATATGGGGATGTATCAGCATTGTTAAAATGAATGTGCTCCCCTGTCTTTTTAACCCCCTAAATTTAATGAATCTCTGGCTCCCAATGTCCTATTTCAGACAATTTCATTCCGCCCTCTCCAAATTTATTTGGCAGGGCAAACATCCCAGACACTCTTTCATAAAACTCAGCCTTCCTAAGGAACTAGGTGGACTTCATCTCCCCAACTTCATTTTCTACTACTGGGCGAGTCACCTGTCTAAAATGGGGAGATGGTTCTCAGATACAGCCGACAGGCACCTTCCAATCTGGTTACAATTAGAGAGGAAGCTTCTTGGTTTACATGATCTCAACTCCTCCAGGCTATTCTTCTCCACTAGTTCTGCATTGCCAAATTCCATACAAAACACGGTGGTGGGAGTCTCTATTAAAGTTTTAGCCCAATGTTGGAATTTTTTTAACATTTCATCCAAAAGGGACACAGCTCAACCCCTTACTCGGAACCCAAATATTAAAATAGGGGGATGGCTGCTTTCCCCTGATTGGCTTCCTCAGCTACAGGGCATCTTAGTGGAAGATCTGTTCTGTCAGACCGCTCTCCTTTTATCTCCTGATATAATGGCTAAATTTAATATTCCTCAGAAATATATTTTTAAAGTTTTCCAGCTGAGACACCTTATGGTGTCCAACTTTGGAACTGCATTTAAACAATCTCAGGTTAGGCCCTTCTTGGAACAGGTACAGGCATACGCCAATAAGCCCCACGGAATATCAGCAATTTACTCTTTCCTCTTGGGAATTAAATTCCCAAATGTCCTCCAGGGTTCTAAAATTTGGACTTCCCTCCTGTCTGATGTTATTCCTCTGTGGAGTCAGATCTGGAAGGATCTGCATAGATACCTTACCCAAGACAGGCATAGACTTATTCAGTATCATATCCTAAATAATTTGTATTATACACCTGTCAAACTAGCCAAATTGGGTAGGCTTCCTAGAATCTGTACCAGATGTGGTACATCTGAAGGGAATCTAACTCATATTTTTTGGCATTGTAACAAGGCGGCACCACTTTGGAATACAATTCAATCCAACCTAGATCCTCTACTGAGATTGGGGGACTTGTTTACTATAGAGATATGCATTCTTGGGATGTTTTTGACCATTAAGATTAAGGAACGTAGATTTCATATGGCCTTAATTTCTATTGTAGTCAAAAGATTGGTTCTTAAGCATTGGGTGGACCAATTGGTTATAACATACGCGGAATGGTTGAAAGAAATGTCACTTTGTTTCAATACCGAGAGGCTGATAGCCATTTCCCGGAATTGTATGGATGCATTTAATCGTGAATGGGGTAAATTATACGCCTTATACATGAATTGAGATATTGATAATGCATGTCTCTGCTTATTTCAGTTGTTTTATTTACTTTTGGCATTTGTTAACTGCTGGTTTATAATTCTTGACTTCTCTTTGTTTTGTTATGTATATCAGGCACACTCCAGGGGGAGGGGAGTTGGATGGGGGGTGAGACAAGGGGGGAGGGGTTTTATAGGCATATTGGTATTGTTATTTTGGTTTTACTTGATCCAGAGGCAGTCTGGTGTTATGCTATCCCTTGTCTATTTTGGCTATTATTTCTGTATGATTAGCCTTGAAATTGTTTATTTGTTATGTGTTATGATGAAAAAGTTGTTGAATTTCAAACTTACATCTTGCCTGCCATAGATAATATTTTATACAAGAAAAAATGTAATTCAGAGTACTAAAATGATACCATGTAGCTAACTCAGAGTGATCTCCTAATATTAATCTTTCATAAGTTATAGGCTGTACTGGCCTCCACTGTCGTCTAGTGCCTACATCTGCCAAGAATGATTTTGTATACATGCAATCAAAGAAGACATGTTCTATTGTCTCTTCTACTCCCAGACACTCTATTCTAAGACACTGTCTTTCTGATACTGGTTTGTGCTTTAAATTGTCCTTCACCCCTAACTTCCCATGACAGCTTAATCATGACACATCCCACCAAGCTGCTGGAATTCTTTTGTCTGTCAATATTTTGAGAGCCATGTCCACTTCTGTAGGTAGGCATTTTGGAAAGTCTACAATAACTGCAAAATTTGGGGCCATTATTTCGCCATACAGGGCTTTCCTTTGCAAATTCTGTATTTGTTCCTTTGTCACTTTCCATTGCCTAATTTTCTTTATAGCTGAAGTAGCAAATGCTGGTGATTTGGAGTGCAGCAGTGAATCTAGGGACTTCCACCTCCCATTTTGTCATAAAGAGGTGAAATAATAATTCTGACCAGAGTTCCCAAGGGTGTTTTTCCTTCCCATTCTGTATCCCCAATGTAGAATGGAGAACAAAAGATATATAAAACACTAAAGGGTGTATCACTCCCAAACCCCCTTGTTTAAGTTTAAGATAAGTATAGTCTCTTTTAATAGGATTCAAGCAGCTTTCCCAAACCATCTGTAAGAAACAACTCAATATTCTGGTTTCTAAGATTGCTGGGATAGGAAAGACAGAACTGGTATGAAGAAAAATTGCCAATAAAATTTTTGTAATTATCAGAACTCTCTTTTGTTTTGACAGAGACCATGATTTCCATTGATGTACTTTATTTTCCCTTGTTTCCAATTTTTCTGTCCAATTTTGAAGGGCTAAATCTCCATTTCCAAAATGGCATCCTAGAATTGTAATGGTCCTATTAGATATTTGAATCTGCCCTATGCTAGAGTAAAAGGACTCTCCCCAGATATACTCCCATACTTTTATTATAATTTACCTCTGCCCCAGCAAGTTTAGCATATATTTCTAGTACCTGTACAGTTTTAAGAACTGATTCCTTATTTTGAAGAGTCAGACAAATATCATCTACATATGCAGAAATTGTTTGGGGAATCATTCTTACTGCTAGCATAATTCCCCAGCTGTCACTATCATGCATGATCAGACAAATAACTGGGTCTAGTATGAATGTATACAACAAAGGGCTTAAAGGGCATCATTGTCACACCCCCTGCTTACTACATAAGCCCTGTCCCATCAGGCCATTTACCATGGGGTACATAAAGGCATTTTGATATAATATAGTAATCCATGCCTGAAACTGGTTTGGGATCCCATACTTCTCTAAAACTAAATGTAAAAATTCATGTGACACTCTGCCAAAAGCCTTGGTTTGGTCCAGGGCAATCAAGCAACCAGAAATGTTGTTTTGTCTTCCCAAATCACAGACATCCCTTAGAAAAGCTAAGTTCTGCTGCATGGTCCTATTTTGTACAGAACATGTCTATGCAGGATGAATTACTGATGGGGCTACCTTCTGCAGTCTGCAACACAATATAGATGCCAGTATTTTATAGTCAGTATTGAGGAGACTAATTGGTCTCCAGTTCCCTAAATCCTGCCTTGGGCCTTTTTTATGCAAAAAAAAAAAATAATCAATGCAGCTGAAAACTGTTCGGCAGTATTACCTGTGTCTAGAATTTTGTTGTACACGTTACACAAAATTTTGCTTAAATCTTCTGACAGATATTTATAAAATTAATTCGTGAGGTCATCCTCCCCAGGAGATACTCCTAATACAGCACCTCTAACCTCTTCTATTGCAATGGGATTCTCTAATGCAGCAGATTGGCTACCGGTGATTCTTGGAGCTGCAAATGACATAACCTTATCCCATTGAACACTTGAGGTAAAACCAGACCCATGTTGTGCCCATAAAAAATTTGCACACTGTCCAACATTTCGACATCAGTATGTTTTAACTGCCCTGATTCATCACATAATCCTTACATTAGTTTTTTTTTCAGGGTCTGTTTGCACACTGAAAAGGGGTCAGAAGAAGACCAAATTGCATCTCTGCCTGCAGAGACACTGCTCTGTCGAACTGATACTGCTTCATTTTAGCTTTAATAGTTACCATTTGGTCTTGTATATTAATATCTGAAACATTTGGTAGAGACATTAACCTGTAGTACTGGTTCCTGTGCCCCAGATATTTTAAATAGTTATTGTACTCTTAGTTTTTCTAGATGAGAGAAAAAATTGTTTAATTTCTTTTTTTGTGTATTCCTACTAGGAAACTCAATCATCATACATCTCTGCCACTGATTTTCTCCTTATTAGAACCTGTGATAATGAAGTCTGTATTTCAGATTGGTCTAACAAGGATGAGTTAAGCTTCCATCTAGTATTCACTGTAGGAAACTGAGGTGGAACTGAAGAAAGGCCAATTTTACAGGATAAAGCCATATGATCTGATATTGCACAGAATTTTAAATCATAACTGATAGGAACTAAAAATTTAGACAGAAAAGACTAATCTATATGGGAAGAATAAATACTTCTCCGATAAGTAGCCCCTGCTGCAGTATGTAACACCCTACATGCATCTTTTAAAGTGGAAGATTTTAATACTTCTTGTAAAGCATGAGCATCACAGTATATTTTTCTCTGCACTTGACTCTTGATTTTAACATCCAGGCTACTATTTGAAGTTCCCATCCCTTATTATGTGCTATGTGGTAAACAGAAAGGGCTTTATTTCATTAAATAGGTATATTCATGCTGTTTTAATCCGTTGTGCATAGATGTTTATTAGCCTCAGAGAGAACCCTTTTTATAAACCATCTATAATTAAAGCTCTCCCAGGTAGCAAATCCACTATCCTTAGAACTTGTCCAAATAAAATTCCTAAGCCATCTGCCATGTCTGTGCCATATGACCAGAATGAGGGTCCCAGTATTGAGTTCTTTTTAGCTTGGGCCACATCCTCCAAACTATTAAACCTAGTCTCCTGCAAAAAGGTGATATCTGCTCCCAAATCCCTGCAAAAGTCTACACACGCTAATCTCTTCTTATAATATTTCATGTAGCAGGCATTGAGAGAGACTAGGTCCAAGGTTACTGTGTTTTTCTTGGTACCCAGAACTTCTGCACCCCTTTCTTCTTCCAACTCCATTTCAGAGATGGCACCAGATTTAGAGGAAACATCTGACTCTGAACCCCCTTTCTGATCCTGTAAGACCTGAAAAGTGTTATGTACTGCCACCAAAATGGGGGGTGGGGTTCTGTTTGTTGGATGCCCCGGTGACCAGTTTAGGTGCTTGAAAGTCCATCTTGGGGGGAGGCATGACATTACGTTCTGTAATGATTGAGGTACCTGGTAAATCTGTATGTAATGAGGCCTGGGGATCCTGAGGTGTTTGTTCAGTAGGAGGCCTAACATCAGAGTTTGGCTGGTTAGTGCCAGTGTCAAAACTAGTAAGTCCTGTTTGGGGAGTGTCCTGATCAGTAGAATGAGGCATATGTGCCCGGTTGAATAAATCCTCCTTGTCTAACCCTCCCTGCCTAATTTGACCTGCCCAGGGCCACTGATGATATGTGTGTCCCTGTTCGTCACACAAATTACAGCGAAACACATTTCTACATGTCCCACTATCATGGTCAAAGTCGCCACCTAGAGCACATTTTATTTTCTTGCAGACACCACTGAGGTGCCATCTACTCCCACACTTGTAACTTGCTTTGGGCTGTCCTGGGTAAAAATATACACCCTTGTCTTTACCTAAAAAAAAGCTGTTTGGTATGTGTGCTACCTCGTTTCCTAAAACATGTAACTTAACCTTCAATTGCCAGCTACCTGTCCAAATGCCTTCTTCATCAATTATGGCTTCAACAGGCCCCAACACATTACATTTTTGTTCAAGCCAAAATTGTATGTCTCACACATTTACCCCTTCATTGTGAAACATAATATGCACAGTTTTAAACAAACGTTTAGTTAAAGGGATTGCCCAAAAAGGGACCCATAAAGGCATTGTTTTACATGCTTCATATTTTTACCAAAATCTATCCAGGCTTGCAAAGGTTTTGAAGCTAATGTCAAATGTATCTTTGCCCCGATGTTAATTAGGGTGTAGATTTCAGAGGTCTGAAAGTTCATAGATTCCTTCAGTAACTTGTGTGCCACATAGGCCTTATCTGGATGGTCCTGCAGCCCTCCCCTATAATGTAGGTGAACTGCATTTCATTGTGGTACTTGCTCTGGTTTATTATTTTTAAATAAGTCAGAGAACCTAGGACCAGGTGGGGGGGGACTCATCAGGCATAGCATCTGACCTTTCTGTTTGTTTCTGTGGTATTCCACCATCCTCTAAATGTTCCCTGGTCCCCAAAGTGTCAAAATTAATATCATTGTAATTTTACTAACCTGAATGTATTGCACAGGGGGCCCCCTGACCATGTGATTGTGTTTGCGTAAAAGATTCCCAATTTGAATCAGGAATCCATTCTCATTCATGCAGATCCATCCTGCATTTAGGAAAGTCTCTTCTTTCAACCAGTGGTTGTCAGACTCCGCTGGTTCTGGCTCTGCTCACTTCTGTGTTCCATTCAACACCACGTCAGCACTGTGGTTCGCATTATCTTTCACCAGGTGAGAATCAGCTGGCTCGCCACAACTGTGTATGGCTTCAGTTGCAGTTTGTGAGTGCTTGCTCTACAAAGCATTTGGCGAAAAAATCTGTGACTTACTGCTCGTTTCCACTTCCCCCATTATATGCACAGTACCATGCACATCACTTCGATTCAGAAGCTCCTCTCCTGTGGAGTGCATTATTTGCTCATTTCCTAACACAATCATTCCCAGAATCTGGGATGAAGTCTCAGCCTGCAAGGCTGCAGTGTCTGTCTCCTCCAACAACCTAACACTGCCTGACAAATCTGCATGAAGCAGCACTTCCACCATTACAGCATTTTGGATCTCTCCTGCCGCATCAGCAGTTCCTCCTCCTCCTCTGGCTGGCTTCCAACTTGGCTGCTCCATTTTGATCCCAGGAAGTCAAGCCCCCTGCTGGCAGAGTAGGGGAATTTCCCTGGTGCCCTGACCAAATTTCCCCCCCATTCACTAAAAATACCACCAACAGCTTAATCTGGTTCAGGGTCAGTTGGCATTCATCTGTATCCCCCTTCCTCCCCCAGGTCATGCCTGAAAATAGGTAGAATTTGTCTCGTGCACTTACTCCATCATCAAATACTAACTAAATAAATGAATAAATATACCAAGCGCTACAGAGCAATACCTCGTTAATGCAGTAGTGTACAGTAATATATGCCAAGTTCTTAATTAATGGAATCTCCATCTGCAACAGTTTGAATGCACCAGGTGGTGCTGTTTCAGTTAAATTAATCTTGGTAACTTTCAATTTTCTAGTAGTTGTCTCCATAGTCCACCATCGAAAGTCCACATCTTTTATCCCCCATTTTGGCAGGTGGAGCTTGTGATAAAGTGCTACTTTTACTATTCTATTTATGTTTCTCATTGGGCTGTCAAATCTTTTTTAGCTGTGAACTGGCTCTGGTAGAAGTATGGCACACTTTCCACACCCCGTCCGAGAATCTTAGCATCTCGGTTTTTATCAGTTTACAGCAGTCACACACTGACAACTGCCGACTCTGGTGGAAGTTTTATGGGTGGTGCAAGGGCAGGAGCAATAAATAGTCTTATCAGTAAGCAGTGTTTCAGTCCATGCTGACAGTGCTGTAATGAAGTTGCCAATTTACCAATTTTGAGAGTTAAATTTTCCTATTTTGGCAGGCAGAGCTTGTGATAAAGTCCTCCTTTTACTACTATATTATCTTTCTCATTTGGGCTGTCAAATCTTTTTAGCTGTAAACTGACTTTTGTGGAAGTTGTAAGGGTGGTGCAAGTACAGGAGCGGAAAGTACACATACTGTATGTTTTATTTAAGTGACTGCTGTAATGACAGACAAACTTTTTCCTGCACCGCCCCATCTATATCCTGAAGCCTGAGATAGCACACTTTCCACACCCCATCCAATAATCTTAGCATCTCTGTTTTTATCTGTTTACAGCAGTCACACACTGACACCTGCTGACTCTGGTGGAAGTTTTATGGGTGGTGCAAGGGCAGGAGCAATAAATAGTTGTTATCAGTCAATACAGAAGAGCAGTGTTTCCATCATTGCTGATGGGGTACAAATTTATGAGAGTGGGAGCTGAGCTTCTGCTGATTTAACCCAGACCACTTTTAAAAACATGTAAAGATAATCCTTAGTGGTATCAGGACACCAGCTTTCAAATTTTATTTTGTTTTGTAACATGGCTAAAAATGTCATAGCATAATACAGGAAGAACAATGGTACAGTCTGAAGCGGGGATTAATTCCCTAGTAATGCCCACATCAGAATGTAGCAGTGTTTGCAGGCAGAACGGGATTACGCACAGAAACAATTAGAACATAGTTGGTGCTGTGAGCATGCAGCAGAAGTCTTGGCCACGCTCACCAGCTGACCCCAGGAAACCCATGGATACTGTAGGTGAGATACAGCCACTGGGTGTTAGCATTTCCACGTACCCAATAGACGAGATAGACAGTGATCTCCAAAAAAGTACCTTGAGTGCTATCTCTGTTCCCTTAGCTCCGATCACTGGTGTCAAGTACGTTGCCTTACTGAAGAATGAATTCTGGGCATATAATCAATATTTGCATACCTTGGCATGCCCAACTAAGTGAGATGCTACATATGCAAATATTCGTTATTTCCCCAGAATGCATGACTTGATCAGAAGTAGAAACAAAGAAAAAAGAGTGAATAGAGCAGTATACCAAGTGAAAAAAATTACGCAGCTTAGTCATATCTCACTGAAAAATGTTTGTCAAGATCACTTTGAAACACATATAAAAGCAGCAGTTGCAATGTAAATGTTTATTGAGTTCTGAACGCGCACGCGCCCATTGCATGTTGGCATATATAAATAAGTAGACGGTTGAACAGCAGTTAATATTGTATTAAACAATATTGTCAGTTGCTGCTCATTTATTTCCCACATGGCATTGACTTGCAACATTACTCACTTTGTGCTTGCCATGTTACAAGCACATTAATCCACTCCAAAGTCGGGCTATACTAGGGAATTAATGCCCGGTCGGTGGTTGGAAGCACCCATCCTGTGGCCTCATGCCCAAAACCCCCCAACCAGGCATTAATTCCTTAGTAGAGCCCTCCTTTGTCATTGATTAATGCTTACTTGAAGACACTGTAACCTTCATGTGGATACAGTAAATATTACTTAGATAATGCTGTAATGAAGTAGCCAGTTTGTTGGAGCAAGAATGCGGTACACATTTCTGAGAGTGGGAGCTGAGTTCCTGCCCTATTTAACCAGGACAGCTTTTAAAAGAAATGTTGAGATAATCATTGTATGGAATGGACATGCTCAATCAAAATTTTATTCTGTTTTAAAGACATTGTAACCTTCATGTGAATACAGCAAGTATTACTTAGATAACACTGCTGTAATGAAATTGCCTACTGTGTAGGTGAGAGGAGCAAAGACTACAGGAAGAGATATTATGAAATTAATCTTAGTTCTGTGTTTTTTTGTACTTACTGTAATTCTCTCCTTGTTACATCCTCAAAGCTACTATTTCATGAATGCCTAGATCCCTGCAGAATTACCACTGGCTCGTATATTTTTCTCTCCCTGTAAACCCCCCCCCCCCCAATGGCTGATAGTAGACAGTATTTTCTGGCCCTCCATTCCCTGTTAACAAAAACTTAATAACTAAAGCTGTCCTTCATGAGAGTGGAATCTTGCTTCAGTAGTTACTCAGGACATCAGCATTCCTCCCAAACTGCCCAGGTAAAGGTATGCTGGTTTCCCACATTATGAACAGTAAAATAAAATCTATAACAAAGAATGCTTTCTCAGAACACCAGTGTTTAAAATGTGCATCTAATTCAGGGGTGAAAAACAGGGGTTTGGAAAGAAACTTTATGATGCTGCATCATGTAAAGATAAATAGAGTCTAAGAATTAGGAATAGTCTTCCCTTTCATATTATTTTATGGTAGGGGTGTAGATTGGGCAGTGTCTAACTCAGCTCTCTCAATCCTAGTTATAAGCTGATACTACCAATTTTGAGAGTTAAATTAAGAAAGGAGATGATGGAGCAAGAACCCAGTGCATAATTTTGAGAATGGGAGCTGAGCTCCTGCCCAATCTGTTCGATTTAACCAGGACCACATTTGAAAAAAAAAATGTTGAGATAATCTTTGTATGGAACGGACCATGCTAATGTAACCCCCTATAAATGGGGGTTCCTAAAAGCTTCCCCGGAGCTTGGGTAAATGCTCTGCGCCTGATTGGTGTTCGGCGTTAAAGCCATTTAAATGGGTAGCTAGTGAGTGCTTTTAAAGCCTCTGTATGCTGTCTCTTTAAGGGCTGCCTGTTGCAGTCATAACTAATTGAAATGGGGATGGACTGTGTGGTGGTATGCCCGAGTCCCACCCGGGACGCAGAAAAATAGCTCCTTTCTGCCATCGCTAGTGGTGCAGAGGGAGCTCTGCTGTGGGGTGTGATTGCTTGCTAGAAAAACATAGAGTGATAATGATAATGTAGTTGTTCTGACCTGCCTTCCTTTGCAGTAAGGACTGTTTTGACTGTTTCCTCCATTTTGGTCCAGAACTGCTAAATTGGACCAATCAGTACCTCGGCACCCGACAGAGTCGGCTGAAAAATAGAGGGACTGCTTGTATTTTAGGAAAGGTATTATGGGCTATGGCGCCTTTTCACACCACTGAGAGCAGGCGGAAATGACTGGCATGTTCAGCCAGCCGATGGAAATGGGTGGCGCCCGACCTGTAAGGAGTGCTTAATGCTGCCCAGGGCAGATGTGTTGTGGCTGGTGAGAAGAGAGGAGCTCTTTGCTTCTGCGTTGGTGGAGTGTTCACGCGGGAAATGCATGAAAGGCCTGAGAAGGCCATTTTTCCTGCTCGAGTCTGCGGACAAAAAATCCGCCGGCATGCAGTCAGAGGAGGCTGGTGCCAGCCTAGCTACCTACCAGGCTCAACCTGAAAGGACTGGAGAAAATTGCTGAATCACGCTCGGTCCATCCATGAGGTTGAAGTTTCCGTTTATTGCCCGAGTCTACTGCAAGTGTGTGTGGGGTCTAGAAGCAGCTGCCTGGTATGGTACCCCTCTGCTAATTGCCATATAAATGTGTGAGGAGGCTGGTGAAATTCAGGCTCAGCCCTGCTGGTGGTGACCAAATCGGTATCTGCTGGATCCGTGAGTACTAAATCAGGGTAGTTTCCTGCCAAGTTTGCAGGCAGTGGTCTTAAGTGGTTTGTTACACTGCTGACTGCCGTAGTGGAACTTTCTTCTTATTTTGACCTTCTCAGGATTGCAAAGGATATTGGTGCCAGGGCCCCAACCAGCTGCCACGTTGGACTAGCCATTAGGGCTTGGGTACCCAGGGACAGTAACTATTAGGTTCAGGCCTGTGCACAGTGCCCTAGGTAGAAAATTATAGAGTAAGCCAATTGTCTTGATTCCCCTGCCCCCTGTTATTGGTCTCCTTGTAATAAATCAGATTGATGTGTTACAACTACACCCTGGTGAGTCTGTGCATCTCTGGTGAACTACTGCATAGTGATTGTGACATAACTGTACCTTACTTTACAGGGAATTCCCAGAGCGAGCTGAGAGATACCATCGGGGGGGGGGGGTAAGTGCATGTGGGAGAAGTATTGTTGGAACCCTGTGTGAGCCACTAGTGGGTCGAGAGGGGGGGGTCGCAGTAACCCAGAGGGCTGTGACTGAGGTAAACTTGCTAGTCTTAACCCCGACCTCTGGGTGGAGGCACCTACCAATGGATCTGGGCCCCTCACCTTGTCTTCGTGGAGACAGGCAGGGGTAGTAGCCTTAAGGGTAGTGCCCCTTGGGGGGTTACGCTAAATCCAAATTTTATTGTGTTTTAAAGACACTGTAACCCTAAAATTTTTAAATTGAACAGTAATGCCAGTGTTTTCAGCTCTAAAAATTAAGCAGTATCCCCAACTTATCCTGGGCATGCTCACCTCTAATATCCCAATACTGACACTGTAGTGCAGCATGAGGGGGGGTGCTGCACTTCTGAGGTGCCGTCTTTCGGATGAGACATTAAACCGAGGTCCCGTCTGCCTGGATTGTTGGTAGTTCAAGTGGATGCTAAAGATCCCATGGCACTTATCGAAAAGGAGTAGGGGAATTTTCCTGGTGTCCTGGCAAAATTTCTCCCATTCACTAAAAATACCACCAACAGCTTAATCTGGTTCAATTTCAGTTGCTTACCATCTGTATCCCCCCTCCCCCTGGTCGCCCCCTGAAAAAGGGACTTCTAGGCCCAGTGGGCTTACCGGGTCAACAAAATTCAATAAATAAATAAATTTCATGCACTCCTGGCTCTTATCTTGCGACAATTCATAAGAGTAATCTCTGATGAAATTAACCACAAAATGAGAGTTACTCAGATAGATGGTGGCATCTGGCAGATACCCTGTCAAATCAACATTTTTGACACAGATTGGACAAACACTGCAGGTAGCTAAGTCAATTTATTTGTTCACATTATCAAGTCCATGTGCTCAAATGATCTCTTGTCTGTGACTACCTGGATTTGGATTCTAGAGAAATCCTTAGATAGAGAGCCCATTTGGATAGTACACATCTGATATTGAATCTCTGATATGTACAGTACATCTGATATTGATCTCTGATCTCTTAACAGTTTTATAGGAAATGCTCAGCAAACTATGAATTTGGATTTATTTCCCCACAAATCCAAATGGCAAGCCCGTTTTCCCTTGGCTATTTTAAGTGAAATGTATTGCTTTTACTGAATATTAAATGAATGAATGAATGACTGAATGCTGCATCTTCACAAAATCAGGTGTGTGGTGGACCTCAGGGTACTGAAGCACCACAGCCTTATTATTAGGTGATTTTTTGCCATGACCCATTCCTTTCCCATGATTCCTGTTGCTGCTAGCCTCCCTTCCCCTTTGTGCTCCTAGACTCCCTTCCCCCCTTTCCTTTGTCTGTGGAGTGTGCTTAATTACTGCTCTTTGCAACCAATCAACTTCTGGGCTACTAGCCTCTGCTCCCCAACATTGCCAGTAATGTTGAATGTCCTTCCTTCCCCCTTCTGCTCCACAGAATGCTCCAATAAAACTAACAGATACGAAAAGCAAGAAGTTCACCCCCAGCTGCCCTGCAGTACAGTATGTTTATTTAGTGGCCCTGGGTCTATGCACATACTTGCATTTATGAGCTCCTGGAGACTGTGTTCTGTATAAATGGGACCCCCATGCTGCATATACAAAAGATACAGTATACAACCAAGTCTCTCGTGACATGGTTTTCTTAATTCTAAATACATTGTGTATTAGCTATGAAAATTAGGTGATCTGTGATAGCTGATGGGTGTTTTCTCCTACACAGCCTTCTATATCTGAGTACCCCAGTTAAATCATGCAGTTGTCATGAATGATCTTTACAAGTAAAGAAAGAGGCTATTCAAATAGCCTGGTTAAAAGGAGCCATCAAAGAGTTCAGGATCACAGGGCTTTTACAGATAAAAAGGTCAACATTGCTGCACTAAGAAACACAATGAGGAGAGATATTACAAAATTGCTGCTTAGACAGGAAAGTCACAGGGCATATGGAAAAGTAGCTAAAAAGACGTCTGTTGCTGCACTTCCAAAAAATAATAAGCAGAATAAGCAGCAGAACACAGACTGTTGACAACATTTCAGAAAAAAATATACAGAGGTGCTCCAAACCTAACCTCAGATAAAGCAGGGTTGCCACACAACCCCAGAGTCTTTCTGATACTTAGCTAAAACCAGAAAAGGCAGGCACTTGGACTTGGAGCAGTCCCTGTCCTGTTCAATCAGTGCTCACCTGATATACTGTACCTGTCACTGGAGTCTGAGTCTGACAGCAGTGTAGGGTTTCTTATGCCTGAGACATTCCTGAATTAATGAATCACTCTACACCTATAAAATTCTAACAATTAAAAATGGTGCTGGCACCTGCCAACAGCGTCCTTATTATAAAGTACGCCTTGTACAGACCATCTGTAAAAGCTTAGGTTATTAACCCTTGCTGATACATCAGTTCAGAATTCCTATGCATTCTAATTCCATCGGCAGCCCAAGGGTTAAACTAGTATCACAGTGAAAGTGCAGTGGTAAAGCAAGGAATCTGCAATTGATATATGTGAAAATAAAACTGTGCTTACTTTATTTAAGTGCAAACAGTGCATTCACAAATGTGTAACAGCAGATCAGTTCCTTGCTCACTCCCCCTCCTCTCTTCATTTGAATGCAAGCCTCTTGATGTGATTCATACCCCTGGCACTTTGTCAAGGGATGGCAGGTTGCAAACAAGAAGCCAGTTTTATACATAAATATTATTAAAGGCACAGTACATAAGTGAAATTAGTGTTGAAGTGCTCAGAGTTGGCAAAAACAATAATACATATGTATTTAAAACAACAATGTAATCACACAATTAAACACAGATAAAAAGACCATGACTTTTGGCTTATCCAATCTCATTCTATATTATTAATTGAATTGGTAAGTCTATGTTTAACCTGGTGCTTCTCTCCTGGGGTGCAACACAGGTATGCTTAGTAGAAAAAAGCATGTGGCTGAACTGGCATGGTTTCCCTTGGTTCGCCTCTTACTTGATCCACATCTGTAATAAAAAGAGCTTATATACTTTAAGTTGCAGAGACCACAACATATCAAAAAAATGATACTATGAACGACCAAGTGTGAAAAGCAGAAACAGGTATTTACACAGTGTTATATGGGAATCCCTAGGATAGGTATGGGGTGATGGGGGGGTTAGTTTTTGAGAAATGGACAGAAATCAATGTTATCATTCAGTCCTGGTTTGTCCATACCTCCAAGAGAAAATATCCAATATTGTTCTCTCTTACAGAGTATGTCATCATAACTACCTCCTCTTGGACTTTACAAGGCTTTTCAATGCCTATGAATGATACCACATATTCATTTCTATTTGAAACTTTTGAGACATGGGTGGCTAAAGCATACATGAGGTCCCCATTTTCAAAAGCCCTCATATGCTCACCAATCACCAATTCTAAGCTTGAACTGTCTCTGTTTTCCCTATATAGAAGGACCTGCATGTGCACATAACCATATAGATGAATCTTTCCACTGTGCATGTAATAAAGCCTCTTACCTCCACATCCCTGCCTGTTCTGGGGTTCTTGTAAGCTTTACTGTTCACAACATAGGGGCAATACTTACAGTTGCCACATTTGTGGCAACCGTTATTTCTGGCCGGTAGCCACATTTTGAGCCTTTCCACCATAGGTTGTATGGAGTGTACAAGAATGTCTCTAATGTGTTTACCTCTCTTGTGGACCATTCTAAGTTCAGACTCACACAAATCATGTAATACTGGGTCCAGACTAACCATGTGCCTGTGCTTCTTTATAACATCACCAGTTTGTTTCAATTTGGCACTGTATGTGCTGACAAAGTTAGTTCTGGGGACTGTTTTTTCTTTCTTTCTTACCCTCTTATCACTTGTAAGTAAGTCTTCCCGTGCTATGTTTTTAACTTCATTTTTGGCTCTGTCTATGATGTCTGCAGCATAACGTTGCTGTATGAGTCTATTTTCTAATTCATCCACCCTTTATTCATATGTGTTTGCCTCACTACAGTTTCTCTTAATGTGGATGAATTGTCCCTTAGAAATGCCTGCTTTAGTGTGATATGGATTGCTAATACTCACATGGAGCAGTGTGTTCCTGTCTGTGAGTTTCAGGAATAAATTCATCTTAACCCCCTCCCCCAGTGTCATCCTTTCATATCATCAGATCTAAAAAGATGATCTCAGTATAACTAAAGGAGAGTAACAATCTCAGATTGCTATTGCTGTTCTCCAAGTAGGGTTACCACCTGTCCTGATTTTCTCAGGACAGCCCCTGATTTGGGCAGCTGTGGCCTTACATAGATTACACAGATATTACAGAGCATTAAAGACATTTAGTCCATGAGCTCGCCAATCATAATTTATGAATACCCATTACTATTCCTACTTAAAAGAAATGTATCTAGATTTGTTTTAAATTCCAACATTGTTTTGCTCTCCACAACCTCACAAGGCAGCATATTCCATATTTCTGCTACCCTATTATTTAACCAGTATTTCCTTTTATTTGTTCTATATCTTTTCTTGATCAATTGGTGATGATGGGCTCTGGTATTATGCAGTTGATCCCTTTGTATCAGACCTAAGAGATCCCACAGATTGGTATCGGTCAGGGCCCTATAAATCAAACACATATCTCCTTTCATTCTATGATACTCCAGTGAGTACATCTCCAAATACTGCAGCATCTGCTTGTAGCTCAGTCCCTCTGTCCCCTTAATCCTTTTGGTGTCCTGCAAAAAAAAAAACATGAAATATACTACACATCCTGACTCTATAGTAGTAAAATGTTTTTCTAATTTTCCCCTAAATGTTGCAGAAAACTATCATACCTTAACTAAAATGCCTTAAAATGATAAACAATAGAAGCAACTATAATAAGAAACTAAACTACTTAGCCTTTATTCTGATTAGAGAAAACAAGTCTGTTGCATTGGTCAAGGTTACAACATACTGTCCTGTGAAAAATCATTTGTCAGTAAGAAATGTCCCACATTGGGCTTTTTAAAAGGTGGTAGCCATATCTTCAAGTACTTGACAAAATCCAACAACTCTTCTTCTGAGCCTGTCCATATCATGAGCACATCATCAATAAAGCAACACCAAAGGTCAACTTTATTGAAAAAGGGATTGACCTCCTCGTTCCTGATGACCTCTTCCTCCCATTTTCCTAGATAGAGATTTGCAAAGTTGGGGACTAAACTAGCCCCCATGTTTGTACCCTTTGTTTGTAAAGAAAAGCTTTCTTGGTTAAAAAAAAGTATTGCATTTCAACACAAATTCTGAAAGTTTACACAGGACATGAAGGTGGTTCCTGCCTTTCCCTCTTGTCTAGATAGTATGCCATAGATTCCAAACCTTCTGCATGGGGACTATTGGAATATAAGGATTCCACATCTGAGGTCACCAAGATACATTTCTCTTCCACAGGCACATCATTCAAAATGTTTAAAATATCTCCAGTATCTTTTTATATAGGAGGAAACATCATGAGCCTGATCTGCAATATGGTAGTCCACAAACCAGGCTAGTGGTACCATTAGTGAATTGTTCCTAGAAACAATAGGGCACCCCGGGAGATTCACCAAATGTTTGTGGAGCTTTGGCAAACAATAGAGGTATGATATCACTTGTTCTTTAACGGTAAGAAAATCAGCAGTTTGTGAAAGCAACCATTCAGTATTTCTAGCTGTTGTCAGATAATCACCAATTTCCTTTTTAAAACCTTCTAGTAGGATCTTCCCCTAACTTTCTATAAAAATTCACATTATTTAACTGTCTTCTGACCTCTGTACCATAGGTAACAGTATCCAAAATAACAATAGAACCCCTCTTATCTGCTAGTTGTAGTTATTTCTTTGTTTGATCCCAACTCATTCAGTATCTTTTTCTCCATTTTATTTACATTAAAATAAACATTTCTCTTATTATTGTCATGACGTTTCTGAAGATCAGTCTCACAACTTTTAAGAAAATTTTGTAAGGGTGCAATTGGTGGTGGGCAGAAGGTAGATTTGGTCTTAAATCTATTTATTTCATTATAGTCTAGATTAGCCCCTTCTACTTCAGCAGTAACAAAATCAGTTCTTACCCCTTATGCCCCTTGTGCATTTGTAGCTGATTCCTCTTGCTCCTTTCTGGAAAAAAAGGATTTTAATCCCAAATTCCTGAAAAATTTGTGCCAATCAATAATGGTGTTGAATAAGTTAAAGTTTTGAATGGGATAAATGATAAACCTTTGTTATGTACCCTCAGTTCCCTGTCAGACAGTTCAGACTTTGAAATATTGATAACATTATTCATCAGTTCTTCCCTTATTGTTGTTTCCATCCCCTGCCTCTTCCTCTGTCCCTGTTTCTTCCTCCTCTTCCTACCCTTCTCCTCATCCATTTCCTTGTGGTTGATTATAGATCAGTCTCTGGCATTGCTGAGGCTCCACCGGGGTTTGAGAGTGTTGTGCAAAATTGTGTGGGGGGAGGGGAGGTGGAGTATGTCCAGTGTCCTCAACTTCTCATAAAAAAAGTATGTTTCTTTATCACTGTTGTACTCAGATTCCTGTGTCTGTACACTGGGCCTGGTAGTATTCCTTAGAATTGGGCATGGTCCTGGAGAGTTGCTGTTATCTCTTATCCTTGCTTTTGTCCAGTTAAATGCAATATCATTCTTACAATCATTATAGTCTCTCTGAAATTTGGTCTGTTTGCATTCCTGTATCTTTTTATTATATTTAACCAGGTTTGTTTTGAATTTATCCTGTAATTCATCATGCATTGGATGGTCAATGAAATCTCTGAATGCAGCCTCTCATTTTTTTAATTTCTTCCTCAGTTTCCTTTTGAATGCATTAATTTTGTTTAATATAAGCTCTATGTATTCTTTCCTGGCTGGATGGCTTATATTGCACCAGTCATTGAGAAAACCCTCTCTTTGTAACCAAAACGGGTGATTCTTTATTATTCATAGACCCCTGAGAATTCTATCCACTTCTAAATATGCTCATAGAGATACCCTTTCCCAGTGAAGCCTTTTCAGGTGGTACGCCATCTTCTCAAACTGGCTGAAAGCCTGCTTTACATTGGAAGGGCCAGTCTGAATGTTTGTATCTGTGTTAAGAAGTTCAGTAAAGTTACTGGTCTCTAGTGTTTAGTTAAACAGAACAAACTCAGTGAGGGAGGGGGAGTTTTGATGTTGTGCCCCTCAAATGCATGTAGCTTCTCTAGAAACTCTGCTGGTCATTGAAGCATGAAGGGGCTAATGGTGGGCATAAACCACTATGCATGTAATAAACTGTTCTCTGTTCAGAGCTGTTTATTCTGTTTTATAGCCATTGGGACTAGTGCACACCTCAATTGAAGTCAGGAATTTGGAGCAACGAAAGGCTGAGTCACGCATGAGTCTGCTGTGGCGAGCTGAAGAAGTAGTGCAAACAATTGAAAATGATGCCAGCACCCACCAACAGCTTCCTTATTATAAGGTATGTCTTGTACAGACCATCTATAAAAGCTTAGATTATTAAACCAGTATCACAGTGAAAGTGCAGTGGTAAAGCAAGGAATCTACAATCAATATTTGTGCAAATAAAGTTGTGCTTACTTTATTCAAGTGCAAACAATGCATTCACAAATGCATAGCAGCAGAACAGTTCATTGCTCACTCCCCTCCTCTCCTTATTTAAATGCAAGCCTCCTGATGAGTTTCACACCCCCTGGCACTTTGACAGTGGATGGCAGGTTGCAAACAAGAGGCAAGTTTAATACATAAATATTATTAAAGGCACAGTACATAAGTGAAACTAGTGCTAAAGTGCTCAGTGTTGTTAAAAACAATACTAAACATGTATTTAAAAACAACAATGTAATCACACAGTAAAACTTACAAGAACTCCAAAACCCCAAGATCCCAAAAACATTCAGGGATGTGGAGGTAAGAGACTTTATTACATGCACAGTGGAGAGAGTCAACTATATGGCAATGTGCACATGCATGTCCTTTTATATAGGGAAAAAAAAGAGACAGTTCAAGCTTAGAACTAGTGAGTATATGAGAGATATTGAAAATGGGACCTCAGTTATGCTTTAGCCACTCATGTCTCAAACATGTCAAATAGAATTGAACATGTGGTAACATTCAATGACATTGAAAAGCCTTACAAAGGCCCAAGGGGTGGTAGTTACGATGAAATACTCTATAGGAGAGAACAATACTGGATATTGTCTCTGGGAGGTATGGAAAAACCAGCACTTAATGATAAAATTGAGTTGGACAAATTTCTCAAGAAGTAACCCCACTACAGCCACCACCACCAACACATGCCTGACCTAATGGTTCCCATATAACACTGTGTGAATATCTGTTTCTGCTTTTTGTGCTTCATTCTTCATAGTATTGTTTCTTTTTTTGGTATGTTGTGGTCTCTGGAATTTAAAGTATGTATGCTCATTTTATTACAAATGTAGATAAAGTAAGAGGTAAACCAAGGGAAACCATGCCAGTTCGGCCACCTGCTATTTCTACTAAGTGTATTTGTGTTGTACCCAAAGAGAAAAGGGCCAGGTTAAATATAGAATTACCAATTCAATTAATAATACTATTTAGTATATAATTCAGAATGTGACTGGATAAGTGAAAAAACATGGTCTTATTATCTGTGTTTAATTGTGTGATTACATTGTTGTTTTTAAATACATATGTATTGTTGTTTTTAACAACACTGAGCACTTTAGCAGTTATTTCACTTGTGTACTGTGCCTTTATTAATATTTATGTATAAAACTGGCCTCTTGTTTGCAACCTGTAATCCTCTGACAAAGTACCAGGGGGTGTGAAACGCATCAGGAGGCTTGCATTCAAATGAGGAGAGGAGGGGGAGGGAGCAAGAAACTGTTCTACTGCTACACATTCGTAAATGCACTGTTTGCCCTTGAATAAACATATGAACGTACAAAAATGCCAGCAGAAATAGGTCTCACAGTCTGTTGAGTCTGTTCGATTGTGCAGCTAGCCCCTCATCTTACAGCTGTCCCTCCCACTCCTCCCCTCCTTAGATTTAAGCAATAAAGTAATAAATAAAGTAAGTACAACTTTATTTGCACAGATATCAATTGTGGATTCCTTGCTTTACCACTGCACTTTCACTGTGATATTGGTTTAATAACCTAAGCTTTTACAGATGATCTGCACAAGACATACTTTATAATAAAGATGCCATTGGCAGGTGCCGGCACTATTTTCAACTGTTTGCATTACTTCTTTAGCTCGGCACTGCAGACTCAGGTGTGACTCAGCTTTTCTTTGCACCTATAAGATTCTGTTTATCTTGATCGGTAATTTTCAATGTGGACCCAAGGATGTCTTTGTAGCTACTGTCTGTAAGCCCTCTGTTCAAGTTTTTTTTAAACACCAAAAATCCATTTATCAGTTGTAACTCTTGATCTACCTGAACTTTCATTATGTGAAGGTTAGCATTATGTCATTTAAAACAGAAGTGTAAACATCATATGTATAAGTGGAAATATTACTATAAATAGAAGAAAATTATGTTCCACCGGCATATATTTTAAAGTCCCTGTCATGATTCAAGAGGATGAAACCTTAAGACTTAAACATCCAAAACAGAATCTGGGCCATAGGGGTTTATGGCAGCATCAGAGCAATGTCAAAAAAGCACATGCCCCTCTTGCATCCAAACTGCAAAGTCTGTCTCCTTGAGTATAAGACTGGGTTAGGAGACCAGTACCTGACAGGTAGTAAAAGTGGAGCCCACAACCACCCCAATCAATTTCCAGTTTTTGGTAGGAACAGGAAAGGGAGAAAATCCCAGAATCTGGGGAGGACAGAGAGGAGTTAGCAGGTTCTCTGGTGGGTTAAGCGAGTATAATGGGATAGCATGTTAAGGCAAAAGCACTCAGTAGTAAGATGAAATTAAAGCGATTTCAGGAAGTAACAAAAGCTGTGTCTGAAGGTTGACTGGGCATTGTAAATATCTTGGGAAAGGGGTACCTAGTTAGATAATATAATGAAATACATATCCAGCCCTAATATCAGCTCTAGATAACATCTCCCTTATTTTTAAGTGATTTTTTATCATCCTCTTACCCTTCCCGTGTTTCCAGATGCTGCTAGCTTCACCTCCCCTACCCTTTGTGCTGCTAGCCACCCCTCCCCATTCCTTTGTCTGTGTAATGTGTGTAATTACTGCCTCTTGTCAACTGAAATGAGCTCCTGAAGACTGTTCTGTTTAAAGACTCCTTTTTGAATAGACTCTAGGGCAAGCTAAATACCTTCATAAAATGGGACCTCCATGCTACATATGCAAAAGATACAGTATGCAAAGAAGGACATTAGACAACTGATAATTCTGTTGTATACATTGAATTTCTAAGTTGGCTGTTTAAATGTCTTGTTCTGTCTTCCATAATGGCAGATGTTGCAGTTATCAAACGCATACAACTCTTTTGGTTTTACTGGCAAGGCTGAATCATTCTTGAATTAATTAATCACTCTACACCTATAAAATTTTGCTTATCCTGCTCAGTATTTTTCAAAGTACAGCCAACAATGTCTTTGTAGCTATTGTATGTAAGCCCTGTGATTCACCTGACTTAGATTTTGGTCCAGTTTCAACTTTTAAAGACATACTCAGCTCTGATTTTATTAATGAGATACAGCACCTATTTCACCAGGTGTACTGTATCTAAAAGCAACAGACTAATAGTGATCAGTGTACAGTACTATTACTTTAATGTTTAACTATCCGTAACAACTTTACTGATCAAATCTCTGGTAGGTTTACAACCAACCTCTCTTTCAAAAAAAGGAGCGCAGTAATTTATTTTTTCCTATATATGTAGTAGACAGGTTCTGATTAAATCTGTTAAGTAATTATCATGGCAAAACCCCTACAGTACCTTATTGAGCTCGATATTTAGGAAGCACCTATACTGGAACATAGCATATATGATATTATAATATCATTTTCAATACTATAATCTAGCATGTCTTAAGTATTAACAATTGTGTGAGAAATTTATGTAATTTTTGTTCTCAGAAAGATGTCAGTAAAGTCCTGCAAATTATTTTGTGAATTATCATAACAAACAAAAATTTTGGCAATATAACCTACCTAGTTAACCAAAGCAAAATACATAAACAAATATATCTATCAAAGATGCTAATTTGCTTTGAAATTCTGGATCCCTTATGGATGCAATAGCTACCCATCTGCCTCCACTAACAAACACTAACCACCAGTACTCATTACAGCTTATAAATGAGAATTAAAGAAATGAAGGAAAGAATGGTTGAGTATCTAGAAGCCAGTGGGGCACAGAACCCAAGGCAGCATGGATTCACAGCAGGAAGGTCATGTCAAACAAATCTAATTGATTTCTTTGAATGGGTGACCAAAGTAGTAGACCAGGGAGGGGCTATGAACATGGACTACCTAGACTTTAGCAAGGCATTTGACACCATCCTGCACAAAAGATTAATAGACAAATTAGCCAATTTGGGAGTGGGTCCCAGGGTGGTAGCCTGGGTAAAACACTGGCTGGACAACAAGACACAGTAGGTAATAGCAAATGAAGTCCACAGTGAAGAAAGGAGGGTTACTAGTGGGGTACCGCAGGGTTCAGTACTGGGGCTGGTCCTCTTTAATGTCTTTGTAAGTGACATTGCAGAGGGACTGGAGGGGAAGGTATGTCTCTTTGTAGATGACACAAAGATCTACAACAGGGTTAATACACAAGGTGGGGTGGAAAGGATGAAAAGGGACTTGGCAAGGTTGGAGGAATGGTCAAATGTATGGCAACTTAGATTCAATGCAAAGAAGTGCAAAGTAATGCACCTGGTAAACAAAACCCAGAGCAAGAGTACACAATGGTGGAGAGATACTGACAACAACAAAAATGGAAAGGGACCTGGGGTAGTCATATCAGATGACCTAAAGGTGGGTCAGCAATGAGAGAAGGCAGTAAGGAGCACTGGGTGGATACTGGGATGCATAGGGAGAAGCATCACCAGTAGAAAACAGAAAGTTGTTGGTGCTCTGTACAGACAGTTGGTAAGACCACATCTGGAGTACTGTGTACAGTTCTGGAGACCCCATCTCCGCAAAGACATAGACAGGGTGGAGGCTGTCCAGAGGAAGGCAACCAAAATGGTGCAGGGTCTACACCAGAAGACATATGAAGAGAGATTAATGGAGCTTAAGATATATAGCCTTGAGGAAAGGAGGGAGAGGGGGGACATGATAGAAACTTTCAAATACCTCAAGTGAATCAACAAAGTCCAAGAGGGTAGCATCTTTCAAAAAAAGAGATGTGTAAGAACAAGGAGGCACAATTTGAAGATGGGGGATGGCTCAGAGGTAATGTGAGGAAGTATTTTTTCACAGAGAGGGTTGTAGATGCATGGAACAGCCTTCCTTAGGAGGTCATAGAGTCAAAAACAGTGGGGGAATTCAAGAATGCATGGGACAGACACAAGGCAATTCTAGTGGGAGGTAGGAAGAAGTAGGCTGTTGGTTAACTAGGATCTGCAGCTTATCATTTGACATTTGACCTTCCTCAGTATTTACTGAAGAGAAGGTAGGGCAGGGCCCACAGCTCAGCACCATGAACACAGGGGTGAGGGAGGTGTACACTAGTTCCTTCATAAAAGAAAGGGTCCTACAAGAGCTTGATAAACTCAGGGTGGACAAGGCAATGGGACCTGATGGCATACATCCCAGGGTACTAAAGGAGCTAAGGGTGGAACTAGCAGAGCCATTATCAAAACTGTTTAGTGAGTCTCTGAGCACAGGAGAGGTCCCAGAAGACTGGAGAAGGGCTCATGTGATTCCGCTCTACAAGAGTGATAGCAGGGAGGAGGCAGGGAACTACAGACCAGTCAGTCTTACCTTAGTAGTGGGCAAGATTATGGAGACACTCCTTAAGTAAAGGATAGTGCAACACCTGGAATCCATAGGTGCACAGGATCCAAGACAGCATGGGTTTATAAAAGGAAGGTCCTGTCAAACTAATCTCATAGATTTCTTTAACTGGGTAACCAGAGTGGTGGACCAAGGGGGAGCAGTTGATGTTGCTTACCTAACTTCAGCAAAGCTTTCGATACTGTTCCACATATAAGATTGATTAATAAGCTGGGTAGGCTCGGGGTGGGTCAGATGTTGGTCAACTGGGTGGAAAACTGGTTGACATGCAGAAAACAGAGTGGTGGTAAATGGTATACAGTCAGAAGAGATGTAAGTCACAAGTGGGGTACCTCAGGGATCAGTCCTGGGGCCAGTCCTCTTCAATATTTTCATCAGTGACATTGCAGATGGACTTGAGGGTAAGGTTGTCTGTTTGCAGATGACACCAAGATCTGCAATAGAGTAGATGATCCAGATGGTGTGGGCAGAATGAGAAGAGATCTAGATAAACTAGCAAAATGGTCAGAGGAGAGGCAACAGGGGTTTAATGCAAAGAAGTGCAAGATCATGCACATATCGAAGAGAAACCCTGAAGCCACCTATAGGCTGGGAAGGGAGTTGCTGGCAGACACAAGGGAAGAAAGAGACTTGGGCATCATCATCACCAGTGACCTAAAATCATCAAAGCAGACCTCTAAAACAGTAGGTAAGGCTAGAGGGATGTTGGGGTGTATTAGTAGGGGTATCACAAGTCAGAAGAGGGAGGTAATAATCCCTCTTTACATGACCCTCGTTAGGTCCCATCTGGAGTACTGCATGCAGTACTGGAGGCCACACCTTCACAATGACATTAACCAAATTGAGGCAGTCCAGAGAAGGGCAACCAAAATGGTGCAGGGACTTCATCAGAAAACATATGAGGACAGATTAACTGAACTCAATATGTATACCCTAGAGCAAAGGAGGGAGAGAGGTGATATGATTGAAACATTCAAACACCTTAAGGTCATTAACAAGGTGAAAGAGTCTAACATGTTTCAATATAAGCAAAATAGCAGGACAAGAGGACACAGCATGAGATTAGAGGGAGGCCGATTAAGGGGTAATGTGAGGAAGTTCTTTTGGGTTGCAGGGGATTGTGCAAAGCATTTGGTCTTGGACCTTCCAGGTTTGGAGGATTTGCCAGGAGATCTTGACTTGGTCATAGGGGAGCCCAGTGGTTTGGAACACATTTTCAGTTTTATAGTTCATTTACTAGGATAGCCCAACTAAAATGCAGCATTTCACATCCTGTGGGGCACTTCTTCTACCCAGTTTTAAAGCTGCAGATACTGAAGCACTGGGAGGTCAAGTAACTTAATTAGGGTCACACAATGAGCAAATGGCTCTGGTGGGATTTGAGCCTGGGTCACCTGTTTTACAATCTTGTGCTGTCATCATTAGACCATACTGTGTAGTGTCTCCATAGCTTGGGAAGAGAAGTGAGAAAGGAATACATCTAAGGCAGTACTTAACAAAAGCTGACATCATTTGGGAGCAGATGGTAAAACATACTCCAGATTAGAATGATGAAAATACATTAATTTAATTGTTGTTAATTGTTAATGTAATGGTTGCTGAAATTTGCACACATAATACTATCTGATATTTGCTGTTGGATTTCTATTTATTAAAACATATTGTTCTCATGCATATTTTGGCAGATACCAGAATACCATTATGTTTCAAAGCATAAATTGGGAAGTAGTTGTGAAATGATTATTGTTTGGTGCATGATTATTTAATGGACTTGTTGGAACACACCAGTGGGTCAGAGACACTGGATACGATTTATGCTGGATAAATTGTTACGTAAAGGACAACTAAACTGAAAACCAATTAAGAAAATGCCCTTCAAATCCCCCACAGTACATGCACAGCTTGTTTTAACCCAGCCTCAGACCCCCCACACACACACTACTGTGACAATCCCAACCAGTAATTTTCAAGGTTCAGTGATTCCAGCTGACACCATGACATCATAAATTTTAATCTTTGTGAATGAAAGATGACAAGCTGTTCAGTAGGAACATATTCACTCACTCAGGGAGTATGCACTCAGTGGCTATCTGCTTTTTAAATTGCAGACACAAGGTTGTGGAGAGTGTGCTGTCCGTTATTCTGATGAATGCTGGATGCATGGTTGGGAGTCCTGCTTACAGCAATGCATACTCAGTTCCATTGTATTGCATTACCCTTTCAGTGGTGGTACCAAAGCCCTTTTTTTTCTCATGTTCCCTCCAGTAAACAAGTATAAAATTATGTTGTTTGTGCCATTTATGCTTTGTGAGTTCACAATCACCACATAGTGCATAACATCTCAACTGATTATTAATTCAGTTCATTTTTACAGTATTGTCAAGTGAATGTTTATATATATATATATATATATATATATATATGTGTGTGTGTGTATGTGTGTGTTTTACTCTTGTGCATAAATCAATGGAATGGGCATGAGTGGTATTGGGGTGGCTAGCGCTGGCAGATCAGGCCCAGTCAGCGACACTGCTGCTGGGTTTGGGTGAGAGAGAAAAATATGAGAGAATCAATGGAGTCTAAAGAAATAGCTGAATAAAGAAACAGTTTGAAATAAATGTATACTTGTAAACATTAAACATAAATAAATACAAAAAATGACCTTTTTTTGTAATCAAATCATGCCACTGCATAATCAGTGAAGTTGGTCAGATGGGGATTAGGGTGACAAGAGTTAGGACATTGGTGTGGGTGGTTGTGCAAAAGTGTTTATTTATATCAATAAACAGCAGGAAAAAAAATCAAATTATATTCAGTGGAGATCCTACTACTGGTGAAGCAGGTAGGTAAAAAGTAACACAGATCATGTATTTGTGAGGAATATAAACATGGGTATTGCAGTACCCACATTAAAGGAAAAAGTTAGAGATCACCTCCTACACAAGAAGTAGAGCGGGTTGGATGGGGGGTTAGGATAGCAAGGCTGAGGATTTTAAAGAAATATGTAAATATATGCATATGAACATAAAATTCTCATTAAAAATAAATACATATATGAATAATGTCTACTGGGGTCAAATCCTGCTCCAGCATATTCAGTGTGGTGTGTCTGAGGGATACTGGAGCAGTTAGTGCTGAGATGTTGCTGTGTAGTAGTGCAACAGTTTTTATTTATTGAGAAAAACAGCAAAAAAACACAATTGTGTTACACCACAGTCCTGCTACTCCTGGATTGTGTCAGAGAAATATCACTGCTGCTGGTTTTGGATGGCCATGAAAATAGGTTAGAATCATGGGGACTATGGTAAATACATTCAAAACATATGCAGTTTTGTCAGACCACGCTCCAGCTGATTGAAGAGTAGGTGTGTGGGTGTGGGTGTGGGGGTATGTGTGTGTGTGTGTGTGTGTGTGTGTGTGTGTGTGCACGTGGGGGAGTGGAGGTGTTGGGGTAATTTTGCTATCACCAGGGTTTGTGTCCAGTACATTTTAAAACATGACAAAATGGGCTTGGCTTGCAATTTATTTATTTATTTGTAATTGCATTGATGGGTGAGGGGGAAGGGTTCTCACTTCTATGCAATGTTTGGATCTAACTGACAAATATGGAATTACCAGGATCTGTCCCCTTTTAGTTGCCATCCTGCTTACCAATTGGAGCTATTAACATTTCATGACTTAAAAAAAATAAAAGTAAAAAGGTAGGTAGGATCATGAATTAGCAGTGCTGTATGAATTAATGGCAGTCAAATAGCATTCTCAAAACCCAAGCGTAATGGATATGCAACTGTGCAATGTGAACAAAGTTCTTGATGCATAAGTGATTCAGTTCAGTGCAGCTATGCCAGTATGACACCGGGTGCATTCAGCAAAATTGGGAACTGATAAAGTGTACTAACAGAAAAAAATAACATCTAATCTTCATCACATTGGGATAAGAAAAAAACTGCATTAAATTACATAATACAAAGACAGCATGTACTTGACAAATTTCAACATCATCTATCCCACCACGTAACACTGACAGTTACAAATATATCAGATATGCTGAGAATACAGAATGTAAAAATAGTAGTCTTGTTGTAATTGTACAAGTCATGTTACTGCCACATCGCTATCTCCTTGAAATCAGTTATATTTTACTTTGTTCATGTTGTTCCTTTCAACTGACATATCTTATACTGTAGTGTGAGTGACAGATATTTGCCGATGCCAAGAATGCTTCACCCCCTGCACCACCACAACCATTACAAAAGGAGTCCAGCACCCGGTACACTAAATAAGCCATCTTTCCAGTGACACTAAAGTTGTGTATTTACTAATCAATGATACATAACAAGCATTACGTGTCACTACTGTTTAATGGAGAGTCAGGCATGACTTGATGATAACTAAGAATTTGATATCAGCCTTGAATTACGTAACAAGGAACATACTGTAATTCATTAAAAAAATAAGGAATGTCAGTATACACAATACCACTCAACAATCAGTCAAGTCTTTATTTAACCAGGTGTTCATCATTGAGCAGAAGCTCATTTGCAAGATGGACCTGGGTGGAGCATGAACAATTGTATATACAGGTCAACACAGGTATTTACAAGGATGAACAAGATTGCATATCTTACGTATAATGAAACCAATGGTCACTGATGAATGCAATAAGGTGTGACCTATGGTGTGACCTGTGCTACCTTCCTACCTTGGTGAACAGTTTTTAGAAATAGACTGCACAGCCAGTTGCTATTGTTGAAATGTCAGAATGGTCAAAATGAACAATAGCCAGTTGCTATTGCTAAAATGTCAGAATGGTCTAAATGAACACCAAAAAGATAATCAGCTTGCTAATGAGAATTTTATCCAAGTGGTGTTAGTGATAAAAAAAAAAAACACAAGAGAACCCAATAATTTGGAATGGTGCAGTGATTAACTCTAGGCAAACAGATGCTGGGAATACAACACATTATAAATATGACAATGAGTATAGCAATGTGATAGAAATGTCTTTAATTAGTTTCTCACTAATCCTGTGTGGCAATGTGGAGTTTGGAATAAAAAAAATACATTGGCATCTAGAAACTACATAGTCTAAAGCCGATCAGAATCACTGACGTCATCTGCAGGTAAATTGTGAGGGCAAAGTCTATTACTGTTTCGGGCACACAGATTTGAAGTGATGGCTCATGGAAATCACCATGTGGATAAGTGTGGTACCACATTAGACCAACTTATATGATCTGGCTTCCAGCACTGTGGTAATGCTCTACCACATATTCTAACGCACCACAGAGAGGTACCGAGAAGTATTCTGGGTTACCAGGCAACTTCACTATAACGACCACTGTACATTTTTATCAGTCACTTCACTTCTGTAGCCTGAAATGTTGAAGTTTGCATGAGCATCCATGGCTACAGGAGTGCTGGACCATGATGATGGATGTCTGTTGTGTAATCTGGAAAGAGACGTATGTTGTTTGTCTTAACTGATGATGGCTGTCTGCAGTTGCTTGTCTTTTTCTCTTTGGCTGCTTGTTGAGGGATGGGGAGTTAGAGTTGGAAACCCTTACATCACATTTCCCTACTTTTGTTGCTTGAAGTTACCTTAACTGGTGCATTAAAACAGTTGTTTGCAAGAATTTCATTTCTTTTTATGATAGTATACAGAATGCATATGTTTTGTTCTGTTTTTACACCACACATGTAATAAATGTCTTCAGCAGTGTTGTCTGTATAAGCTGGTCAGATCTTCACATTTAATTCGTCTTCCGCATCAGTTCTCCACATGATCAATGTTGTTCTAGAGATTCAAGTTTGCAAAATGCAACAATAAATCATTTAACTTGAGTAGTCACCTGTTTTTTTATTGTAAATGTGATGTTTATGTAATGTTAGTTTAATACCATTAGCCACCCTTGACATTTCTTGACACTATTTGCAACCCAACTAATAACCATATTTTTACAATTTATAGATAGAATAATAGATAGATAAGGGAGTATTACAAGGCAGTAAGACCATTGAGAGGTTTGGGGGGGGATTGGAACCTCAACAGCAAAGCTCAAGAGGTTCCCAAAATCCCCTAAACCTCAAGATGGTCTTACTGCCTTGAAATACTGCCTTATCCATGTGTTATTTTTGCAATATATGGATCTGTTTCAAAATTGTGTGCCTTTTTGTGTGGAATGACTGGCTGGCCGAGCACTGTACTGAAGAGGTGCTTGCTCTCAGCTGATCAGATTACTGAAGACTGCCTTGCTTACTCATTCATCGTAGTACCCCCTCCCTGTCTGTTAACTTTTTGACATTTAGTTTTCAGAGGCAGTCAGTCCTACTTTTTCCTTTTCACATCTTTCTGAAAATGCAGGATCAACCAGATAATCCAGTTAATGTTTAAAAAAAAACAAGGAAATGAATGGGTCAAGTTAGCAACAGTAAACAGCAGCCATGTTTTTTAACTTGTTCTGCCTGCCCACAGAGGAAAGGTGCCAATGAGAATGCATGCCATCTGTTCAGCTGTGCAGGAAGTAATGTGGCACTATGGTAACCGGGTTTCTGTAGCAGGCAGACTTACACATGTGTTGCATCATCTGTGTGATAATACTATCATTCAGAGCTGAACCATCTCTTATCAAGTTTGTGCTAGCTGCCAGTAAACACTGTTAGCTTTTTCCATCTGCACTCTTTTTCATGTGGTATTTTTCTAAGTTTTTCCAAAACATTTTCAAACCAAGCATGAGACCAAAAATATGTATGTACTCTTTTATTATTAATTTCTAATTTTTTATCTGGGCACTTGGTAAACTGTTAAGACAACACTTTTACTATGTCAGTGAATCAGTCATAAAACCCCTGAGTGATATAGTCTTTTACTTTACCCAGTTCTTTCTCTTCTCTCCCAAGTCTCCATTTTTTTCTTGGCTCAGTTGCCTATTTCCACTGAAAAAAATTTCTGTGACTGACTTTTTTCTCCCTTCATTTGTTCAAGCCTGCTTATTGCTCTCTATCTGCATGCAGTCCAGAAACCATAATGTGTTCCTTATGATGCCCTACATTTAGGGTAGCTAACTTTTTTCAACCAATTTCTTCTGCCTCTCACAGATCAGTCATCTTTGTGGCTTACAGCTAGGTCAGGTGGTCAGCCAAGTGAACGTGCTGACATTTCGGAGGTCACACCTCCTTCCTCAGAACTCTACCCCTCGGGGATTTTATGAATGATTCACTGATGAAGTAAAAATGTTGTCTTAACAGTTTATCAAGTGCCTAGATAAAGAATAAGAAATAAATAATAAATGAGTACATAAATATTTTGGTCTCATGCTTGGTTTGAAACATTTTTGGAAAAGCTTAGAAAAATACAGCATGAAAGAGAGAGCAGATGGAAAATGCTAACAGTGTTTACTGACAACTAGCACACAATTTAAATCCCTGCCATTCTGGCACCTGAGACACCTTCTGCCTTTTGTGAGGTTTTTGAGCTGCACAAAACAACTTTTTTTTTGAACCATCTATTATCAACTCTGAACAATTATATTATCACTCTAAACCATGTATTATCAGCGTTGGAACAATAGCATTATGGCAGTGGCAGTCTTGTATTATAAAAAAATTCTGATGGGTCAAGATAGTATTATTAACGCTTATCCATATATTACAAAGATATAGACACAACACAGTATAGAGCTTTAAAAAAAATTATTACAGAAACAAAATGCCAGTTGAATTAGTGCCAAATTGTTGCAGTGTTCCTGGAGAGGGTGAAAACCCAAATGAAAAATGAAAAACAACAACATAAATCAGAACAGTAAGTCATTGCCAAAATGTTATTTTTGTTGTCCACCTGGAGACAAATGATCTGGCAAGGGAAATTGTAGTGGTAGTGTTGGATAGGTTTAGGGAGCTGGAGTAGGGCTTAATGCATGTAGCTCACACTGTGGCCTTCAATGAGGTGCTACCCATGAACAGTCAGGGAAAGGCTATGGAACTTTGCACCAGGTACTTCACTGGGTATCCCATAATAATAGCAACAGAATAAGGGCAACCATCAAAATGGTGACTCATATTCAGCGTAATTGTTATAGGTGATCTGCAAGGGTAGAGACTACTGCTACCGCAAGAGTAGGGGAAGACAACCAAAAAGGAGGAATGGTGAGGTGAGGGGGGGGATAGGGAAGAGGGTTATCTTGAGGAAGTGTGCCCACTACTGCCGAGCCAGTCATGTGGTGTGGTGGTGAGGGAGGCTGACTCTGGCACTGTAGGTACTGGGTTCGGGGCTGGGGATGGGAGGGATTGAATTTTGCCACTGCCTGCAGCTCCCAGGCTTAATTTTTTTTTCAGGCAGATTGTGCCCCTCCTCGACATGCACCCCCAAGAGTTAAGAATCCTAATTCAGGGGAGCACAGGGCCAAAGCCCCCCATGAGGGGGGACACGAGAGGCACAGCCCCCCACAAAAACACTTTATTCAGCCGGATGTAGATTTGCCAGTAAGTGTATATTGCCAATTTGCTTTTCAGCATTATACTGTACACTTGCCATAATAGCGATCACTGTTTCACTTTTGCCACTATGACATAGAACCCTTCACTAAGAGGTTGAAGGCATTGTGTAGAGAGGAGGACTTTGGCTACATCAGGTACTGGGTCACACCTGAGGGATTGTGGCTTGTACAAGGAAGATGGCATCCATCCATCCATCCATCCATCCATCCATCTAGGAGAGGAGCAGTAGTCCTAGGTGGAAGGTTTAAATGCTACTTTGATTACCATTTAAACTAGCCAAGGGAGGAAGCAGAAAGACTGAGGGAGGCATAGATTGCCCCCCCCCCAGAGGCTAGTGCAGCAGGGAAGGTTAACAAGGGAGAAGTAATTCCCTGGAGGTTGATGGAAGCAAAGAGAAGGGCAGCGCAGTTGGCTCTGTAGGAACAACTTCAGTTGGAAGAGATGGGAAGGAGAGAAGGCAGGAAGACCACATAACAGGAGAGGGCAGAACAGGGGTAACAGAAGGGGCAAGGAGGAAGCAGGAGGGGAAGCAGGTTAGAGGAAAAGAGGAATACAAAATGGAGAGTCATGTGTGTCTATGCAAGGAGTCTGGCAAACAAAATGAAAATGACTGACCTTGAGGCAATCATTTTAGAGGCAGACATGGTTCTGGTGTCCATAATGGAATCATGGTGCATGGACAACTATAACTGGGAAGTGGCCATTCCAGGCTATGCCATATTCTGGAAGGACAGTTCAGGAAGGGAAGGCAGAGGGGTTGTTTGACATCTGAAGGAGGGTATAAGGGCCACTGAAATACAGGGGCAACAGTGGGGAATGAAGGGCTGGTAATACTATGGGTCAGCCTAGAGATGTGGTCAGGGACCATTATCCACACATGGGTGGTGTACAGGCCTCTGACACATGAGGAGGATTTAGACAGGGTTCCATGTCATAATAGTGATCACAAAATAGCGATCGCTATTATGGCAAGTGTATATTGCTGAAAAGCAAATCAGCAATATACACTTCCAGGTGATCCGACATCTGGATATATAAAATGTGTTTTTCCCCCTGAAGTTAGATTCTCAACTCCAGGGGGGTGCATGTCGGGGGGGGGGGATTTGGATTTTGTGAAAAAATTAAGTCTCGCTGCAACAGGCAGTGGCAAAATTTCCATGTTCTATACACCAGCCCTGAACCCAGTACCCACTGCAGCAGAGCTTGCTATGCACACCACAATACCACATGACTAGCTTGGTGGCAGCAGGCACACCAGTCCCCTAAAACTCTTCCCTGTCCTTTCCCTTTCCTCTGCTATCCCCCCTTCTGATCATCCTTCCTTATGCTTGCTTTCATGTAGGGTCGCTCCCCTTGCAGGGTAGCCCATGGGGAAAGCACTGAATATGAGTCACCAGTTTCATGGTCACCCAAATTCAGTCGCTATCCTCACCGTATCCCTTTAGACAGGGCATTGGGGGAAGCCATTAGCAAAATGGCTTACAAGGGGAGAAATTATTGATAATGGGGGACTTTAATCTCATGGATGTAGATTGGGGCATTCTTGCTGCAGCTACGTCAAGAGGCAGGGCCATCCTTGACTCCATACAAAGGGTATTTCTCAGTCAGTTGGTTTTAGAACTCACTAGGGTTGGGGCAGTGCTGGATCTCATACTTACAAACAGAGACAGCACTGCTGATGTCACAGTGGGTAGTCCCCTGGGTGCAAGTGATCACTGTTTGGCATACGAATAGGAGAGAAAAAAATGAAACACTAAGATTAGGATCCTGGACTTCATGAGGATAGATTTGTGTTTGTTAATCTACATTTTTGGCCCATTTTCAGGGAATTGATGGGTAGGGCTCTGCCCCCCTAAGGGGGGGTCACATCTGTCCCCAGCTGATGTCCTTATCACCGGGAACACCATTAGGACATTGTGGAGCCTGCCAGCTCTGTTTTCTCCCCACCTGTGCCATGGCCACCTGTATGCACCTGGAGGCACATACACACCATGGTTCCACAGCACCCTCCCTATTCATGTCACCCACCCACCTGCACTATCCTCAAGCCTCCACTTGGAAGCAGTTGTACTGTGGGGTTGACAAGGTCCCTTCCTGGGAGAGGAGAGCTGCCTTTTGGCTGGTCAATCCTGTTCACATCTTCCTTCCCCCCTTAGTCGACCCCCAATGACCCAGACTCATTCCTGAACCTGAGTTGCTGGCATAGTGTGACGTGTGGTGTCTAGTGCCTCAATCCTCAGCAACACTGGGTCAGAATGAGGGCAGATGTTAAAGAATTAGAAACTTCCTTAGAGAATGCCTTGGGGGGGAGGCAGAGGGGGAAATGGCAGCTCAATGGAGAAAAATTAAAGAGGGTATGGTCTAGGCAATGGCATGATGTTTGAAGGACGTGAGCAAGGGAAAGAAGAAAAGAGGCCACTATGGTTCTCTAAGGAGGTGGTAAAAGCAGTTAAGCATAGAAAGATAAATTGTGACAGCAGATAAGGTCCACTGGGTGCACCCAGAGTGTCCATTTTTTCTGACCTTCATTTTTGCTTCAGAACCTACTTGATTTACTGTTCACTTGCTTCCTCCCTCCCCTTACCTCTATGATACCCTTGTGCCTGTTCCAGCCAATTTGGAACCCCATCACTGTTTTCATCACCATTACCTCTGGTGGAAGATCATTTCAGAAATCCACAGCCCTTTCTGTGAATAAGTACTTCCTCACATCCCTCCCTAATTTACCCTCCTCCAGCTTCAAAGTAGTAGAAAACAGTGTTTAGAAAGTACAAGGCAATCCAAAAGGATGAAGACAAGTGGGTATATCTGGCAAAACAAAGTGAGGCAAGAAGGAGAGTGAGGGCAGCTAAAGCACTAACAGAGGAGAGGATAGTGTAAAGGGTCAAAAAAGGTGACACAACCTTCTTAAGGTATGTGGGGCAAGAGGAAGACAAGGGGAGGGATTTTGAGAATCAGGAGGGCAGGAAAACTGCTCAAAGAAAGATCAAGTGAAAGCAGAAACATGAAATGATTACTTCTGCTCACTCTTCATGGTAGAAGGTGGTGGGGTAGACCAGTATGCTACAGAAAGCAACAGGAAGAGGAGGGAGTGCTGAAATATCCATTATCAGTGGAAAGGGCCCAGAAGGGATTTGACGCTTTAAAGGAGAATAAGGTGATGGTACTGGATAGGATTCATCCAAGACTCCCAAAGAAACTGAGTGTGGTGCTGGCTGCCCCTCTGTCAGTGCTTTGTAGCACTTCAGTGGAAATGAGGGAAGCTCCAGAGGGGTGAAGGAGGGCTGTTGTGGTCCCTCTGCACAAAAAAACAGCAGTTGAGAGGATGCTTGCAACTACAGGCTAATTATCTCACATCAGTGCTGGAGAAGTTAATGGAGACACTACTAAAGAAGGGCCTGTGGAGCATCTGGAGTCAAAATGTCTGCAGGACCACTAGTTACATGGCTTCACAGGGGAAGGTCATGTCAAACTAATCTCACAGATTTCCTTGAATGATTTACCAGGAGGTGGATCAAGGTACAGCAGTGGACATGGCCTATCTGGACTTCAGTAAGGCTTTGACTCTACCCTGCACAAGAGGCTAGTTAAGAAAAAAAAATCAGCCTGGCTGTGGAGGGGAATGGCAAGCTGAATAGTAAAGTGATTATGTGATAGGAGGCAAAGCCTGGTGGTAAACAGTAGCCACTCGAGTGTTAAGAAAGTGACTAGTGGAGTGCAACAGGGTTCGGTGCTGGGACTGGTCCTCTTCAATATCTTCTTAAGCAACATTGCAATGGAGCTTAAGGGTAAGTTGTGCCTGTTTGCAGATGATAGAAAAATCTACAACAGGGTTGACACACAAGAAAGGGTAGAGAGAATACCAAGGGATCTGAGGAAACTAGAGGAATGGTCTAGGGGTGACAGCTGGGTTTCCATGCCAAAAAGTGCAAGGTTATGCAGTTAAGGCTGTGGAACCCAGGGGCTGTGTATAACATAGGGGAGTGGAGCTTACAGTCACCAAGCAAGAAAGAGATGTACAGTGGTTGTTACAGTAAAGTTGACAGTATTGTGGTAAGTCACGGGGTACTGCGGTAAAAAGTACCGCAATTTACTGCAGTAACGTGGTAATATCCCATTGAATAACATTGGGGTTTTTACCACAGTACCGCAGTAAATCACGGTGAATTTTACCACAGTAGCGGGAATTGCCGTGGTACTGTCAACTTTTCTGTAACAACCACTGTAGGGGTTATCATATCAGATAACCTCAAGGTAGCTAAGCAGTGTGACAAAGAAGTGGGAAAGGCTAGCAGGATGCTGGGGTGCATTGGGAGAGGGAATTCCAGCAGGAGGAGGGAGGTGGTGCTGCCATTGTATCACTCACTGGTAAGGCCCCACCTGGAGTACTCTGCCCAGTTCTGAAGGCCGCACCTGCACAAGGGTGGAGGCTGTACAAAGGAAGGCAACCAAAATGATGAGTGGATTGCACAACACCCCGTGTGATGAAAGGCTGCAGAAACTGAACATGTACTCCCTGGAAGAGAGCAGAGCATGAGCGGACATGACTGAAACCTATAAATACCTCACAGGAGTGAACATGGTGCAAGCTGAGGTTCTACTTCAGAAAAAGGAAGATACTAGAACAAGGGGGCATGCATTGAAAATAAGAAGCAGAAAGTTTAGGAGAGATGTGTGGAAATACTTCTTCATGGAAATGGTGTTGGATGACTGGAACAGTCTGTCAGAGGAGGTAGCGGGGCAAAGAATGTGTGGAGCTTCAAGCATGCATGGGATAGGCACAGGGGGCTTATTGAGTAGAGGAATGGGGGTGGGAATGATATCTATGGCCAACTAGGGTCAGTGGTAATGGACTAAGCAGGAACAAGGGGCAGACTGAATGGGCCTAAAGGTCCTTTTCTGTCAAAAATGTCTATGTTTCTTACAACCATCCAGCCAGTATGTGTATAAATTAAATTTAAGAAAATTAATTATTCATGACTCAGCAAGTGATATCATCCAAAGAGGAACAATGTCAGCAATGTATGTGTGATGTCTACCTCATTTAGCCTACTTAATATTGCTGTGCAGAATGTGGAATTCTGCCAGTGAAAGAATGACCATTCCGTTGGTGGAATTTCCACCAGAATTGTGAGGGGTGCCAGTATTTTGCTGGTTCTTCTGTGAAATTCTGCCTGCTGTGATCTGTGGAATAATATCCTGTGGAACAGCATTTTTTTCATCAGAAAAATATTCCACAACCATTTCCATGGAAGATATTGAGATTCATGGAATAATATTCTGTGGAACAGCATTTTATCCATGGAAAATCATTCAGCAACCATTTTTGCAGAAAATATTGAGCTCCATCGAATAAAATTCTGTTGAAATGTTGCAGAAAATCTCATTCCACATATTTCTATAGTAGAATTCTGCCATTTCCGCCATTCCATTTCTGGCAAAATTTGGCAGAATTTCAGCTGAATTTTGACAATTTCTCAAAATTTAATTCTGCCAGAAGTTGAAAATTCTGCACAGCACTGCTATGTAAATGAGAGGCATATTATTAGTAACCATTCTTCTGAAACTCTCACACACTGCTTATTTTTTAGGACTATTAGATATGTATCCTTTATCTTCCTTGGAAGCCGTTACTGAAAGGTGCATGTACAGTAGCATCATTGCACTCTATCCAACCACCACTGTACTGCAGCCAAGTTATATAATAATTAGAATGCACAGAGGCTTCTGCTGGAAAATTATTGCTTTTGTGTCAAAATGCATGTCCAAGCATGTGTGTATCTGTAATGAAGTCAGTTATTGGTGTCACAACTTTGAATCCTTGTGAGACAAATCATTGTAGTATCATCATGTTGTAGTTAGCAGAACAGGTCACTCTCAGTGATCAGTTACTGTTCCTGGGACAGCTTCTGTACTCCCAGCCAGATTTAAAATTGCTGAACATGTGTCTGAATTTGATGGATAATTCATGCAGAATACATAAAGAAATCCATGTCATCAGTCACTTCTCTGTCAATATTTCCACAGTAAAGGAAAACCTCTCTGCAGACATATTTGACTGTGAAGTATCTCCTTACTGGAATTCATTCTTCTTCCACTAAGTTGATGATTGCTATCATAACCTCTATGACATCTTGCTCAATATTGTCAACAAAGGTGCTATGCTGGTCCTAAGATACCACAGCTCGATGGAGAGATGTTGATAGCAAAGTGTTGTTTTGCCATTGACTGACACAACTTGCTTCAGTGAATCTGTAAAACTTTTGATTTTGAAGCACTTATTGCATTAACAAATTCAGGCAAATGTAGGTATAGTTGCATCACAGAATTAACATAGCATCTAACTCTAGTACTGTTGTCAAATTACAGCATTGCAGTTAAACCAGCATTTTTCTGTTTGTTTCTGGAGTTGATCTGGTATCATCAGCCACAGCTCTCTATTTATTACCTCTTGAAGTGGAAGAATCATAGAACATAGAAACATAGAATTTGATGGCAGATAAGGACCGCTTGGCCCACCCAGTCTGCCTATTTCCCTACCTAATGGATAAGCTCCAGATCCTAGTTAACCAGCAGCCTACTTCTTCCTGCCCCCACCCCCTAGAATTGCCTTATGACTGTCCCATGCATGCTTGAATTCCACCACTGTTTTTGACTCCACAACCTCCTCCGGAAGGCCGTTCCATGCATCCACAACCCTCTCTGTGAAAAAATACTTCCTTAAATTACCTCTGAGCCGCTCCCCTCTATCTTCAAATTGTGCCCCCTTGTTCTTGCACACCTCTTCTTTTGAAAGATGCTACCCTCTTGGACTTTGTTGATTCCCTTGAGGTACTTGAAAGTTTCTATCATGTCCCCCCTCTCCCTCCTTTCCTTAAGGCTATACATATTAAGCTCCTTAAGTCTCTCTTCATATGTCTTCCGGTGCAGACTCTGCACCATTTTAATGCCCTCCTCTGGACAGCTTCCATCCTGTCTATGTCTTTAGGAGATTGGATCTCCAGAACTGCACACAGTACTCCAGATGGGGTCTGACCAGCTGTCTGTACAGAGGGATAATAACTTCCTGTTTTCTAATGGTGATGCCTCTCCCTATGCATCCCAGTATCCCCCCAGCCCTCCTTGCTGCCCTCTCACATTGCTTGCCCACCTTTAGGTCATCTGATATGACTACTCCCAGGTCCCTTTCCATTTTTGTTGTTGTTAGTATCTCACCCCCCATTGTGTACTCTTCCCCTGGGCTTTTGTTTCCCAGGTGCATTACCTTGCACTTCCTAGCATTGAATCTAAGCTGCCATACATTTGACCATTCCTCTAACCTTGCCAAGTCCCTTTTCATCCTTTCCACCCCACCTTGTGCATCAACTCTGTTGCAGATCTTTGTGTCATCTGCAAAGAGACATACTTTTCCTTCCAGTCCCTCTGCAATGTCGCTTATAAAGACATTGAAGAGGACCGGTCCTAATACTGAACCTTGCGGTACCCCACTAGTAACCCCCCTTTCTTCAGAGTGGACTCCATTTACTATTACTCTCTGTGTCCTATTATCCAGCCAATTCTTTACCCAGGCTGTCATCTTGGGACCCACTCCCAGGCTGGCTAACTTGTATATTAATCTTTTGTGTGGGACTGTGTCAAATTCCTTGCTAAAGTCCAGGTAGGCCATGTCCACAGCCCCTCCCTGATCTATTACTTTGGTCACCCAGTCAAACAAATCTATCAGATTTGTCTGGCATGACCTTCCCGCTGTGAATCCATGTTGTCTTGGGTCCTGTGCCCCTCTGGCATCTAGATACTTGACAATTCTTTCCTTCAGATGTGATTCCATCATTTTCCCTACCACTGAGGTTAAACTAACAGGTCTGTAGTTTCCTGCTTCTGCCTTGCTCCCACTTTTGTGAAGGGGAATCACATCTGCCCTCCTCCAGTCCTCGGGTACCACCCCATCCTCCCATGATTTGTTAAAGAGGGTAGTCAGTGGTGTCACTAGTTCTACCCTTAGTTCTTTTAGAATTCTGGGATGAATCCCATCAGGCCCCATTGTTTTGTCCACCTTCAGTTTCAAGAGTTCTTTCAGAACCCTTTCTTCTATAAATGGGCTGGTATCAACTTCTGTATCCAGAGTGTTTCTACTGTTTGTTTTAGGTACCTCCCCCTCTTCCTTTGTAAATACTGAGCAAAAATATTTATTTAGTGTCTCTACCTTTTCACAGTCACCCTCTGCCCACCCTCCTCCCTTTATTAAGCCTCACTATCCCTCCCTTGGTCTTCGCTTTGCTCCTGATGTACCTATAAAGGTTTTATCCCCTTCTTAACCGAGTTGGCTATCTTTTCCTCGGTTTGGGCCTTTGCTGTTCTGACTGCCTTCCCAGCTTCCTTTTGCTTTAACTGATACAGTTCTCTGTCCTGCTCCTTCTGTGATTCCTTGTACTTCCTGAATGCTTTCTTTTTCTCTAGAACCTTCACTGCCACTTCCTTTGAGAACCATAGTGGTTTCTTACATCGTTTCATTTTGTTTATTTGCTACACACAAAGGCTTGTTACCTCTGTGATGGCAGTTTTTATTATTCCCCATTGTTCTTCCACCCCTCCTTCCTGCTCATTTGCTAGTGCATTCCTTAGGCACTCACCCATTTTGACAAAGTCAGCCCTCCTAAAGTCCAGTACTTTTGCCTTTGTATGACTTGACTCTATTGCTGTGTTTATTGCGAACCATACTGTTCGATGGTCGCTAGTTCCCAGATGGCTACCCACTTCTACATCTGAGATTCTCTCTTCATCTCCATTTGAGAGAACCAGGTCTAAGATTGCTCCCTCTCGAGTGGGCTCCAATACTAGTTGTCTAAGGCATGCCCCCTGTAGGGCATCTAGAATAACCCCACTCTTTGAAGTGGCTGCTGCAACTGCACTCCAGTTAACATCTAGCATATTCAGATCACCCATCAGCAATATCTCTCCTTTTTCTGCCATTCTAAGTATACTTTCTATCATTTCCTTGTCCATTTCCTCCCACTGAGAAGGGGGTCTGTATACAACCCCTGTGCAGATTGTGGTTCCATTGCCAGTCTCCAAATTTACCCACAGTGCTTCTTCTCCTCCCTGTTTTCCCTTTTGTTCTGTTGCTTTGATTCCTTCCCTTATGTAAAGAGCTCCTCCTCCTCCTCTTTTACCCTCCGTGTCCCTCCTGTAGATAGTGTATCCTGGTATGTTTATGTCCCAGTCATGGTTTTGTGTGTACCATGTTTCTGTGACTGCCACGATATCCAGATGTTCCTCCTCCATCAAGGCCACTAATTCAGGAAGCTTGTTACTCAGACTACGGGCATTGGTACTCATTGCTCTCCATTTTTTTGATGGCTTTACCTTCTGTTGCAGTATCCCCCACTGACCTTTCTACCTCGGTCTTTTTCTCATTTAGTACCCTGTTTTGTAGGGAGAGGCTGGGATTTTCCTGCTGCTTATCAGTGCCTCCCCCCCCTTGACTAGTTTAAAAGCTTGCCAATGAAGCATTTAAACCGATTGCTCAAAAGACTTGTTCCCTTCCTGGACAGATGCAGACCATCCTGCCAGTATAGGCTGGTGTCCCTCCAGGTGGAACACCAGTCCCCAATGAAGCCAAACCCCTGTTCTCCACACCATTTTTTCAACCATTCATTAAACTGCATGGTGCAAAGTACCCTCACCTCACTCATGCCATTGACAGGCAGCTCCTCTGAGAAGGATACTGTGTGTGCTACTTGTCTTAGGCCCCTCCCCAATTCTACAAAGTCCTTCTGCACTGCCCTAATCTCATGTTGAGCCAAGTCATTTGTCCCTAGGTGGACAATGACATCCAGCTCAGACTCCTGTACAGCTGTTCTCATGATCCTGAGGATGCGCTTCCTCTCCCTCCAAGCCATGGCACCAGGCAGGCACCTTACTTCAGTTTTCCCTGCTCCCCCAAGTTCTATCCCCCTAATAATTGAGTCCCCCACCAGGAGCTGCTTCCTTTCCTTGTAGTGTCCTCTGTCTCCTTCCTGTGGGTCTTCCTTGTGATAGTTGTCCTCAGCCTCCTTAGTCTTCTCTGCGAGTGCATCCATAAGGGAGCTATGCTCCCCCAGAATGGTGTATGGATTGTGGAGTGGAACAACTGACTGGGTGTGCCTCTGTTCCACCATCCTCACCCTCCCTGAGCCCACTGTGGTCCAACGGCTGTGCTTTCTTCACAACCTCTGAGGTAGTGGTGGTGGCTCTGGTGCTCCCTGGATGGGGGAGGTTCCCTTCCTACCGTCCAGTGTGGCCTTTGGAAAGGTTCCCTTACTACTGTCCAGTGTGGCCTGAAGACAGGCAACCTCCTCCCTCAGGACAGAGAGTTGTCTGCAAATAGGGCAGCATCTCAGCCTCCAGAAAGACTCCTAGAAGACTGCTGCCCCACAGCCATTACATTGCACTACTCCCCACATGTTTATCTACTTTTTTTAGTGTGTGTTTGTGTGTGTGATTGGTTTGTTATATAGAAATATATATATTATACAATGTGTATGCTTATATTGTCAGTGCAGTGTGCTAGAGAGGATATGACAGTGATATGCACCTTGCACTCTTGAGGAAATGATGTCAGAACCCCAGGTATAAAGGAACTATTTCCAGGGGTGGGTGGGGTGAGGGTGGGAAGGGGCTGGGCCTAAACTGTGCCCTTACAAAACAATCAGCTAAGAGCTCTGACCCACCGCTGCAATGAGTGCCTTCCTGTCAGCAAGATACCCTACACCACAATTTGACAGAGAAAATACCCTGTTAATCAAACAGAGAAAAATGCAGACATCCAAGTCAGACACAGGTAAAACCTTCCCAGCCCCAAAACAGCCTGGTGGTTTGTGCTCTGAAAGCAGTCAGCCCCAAAATAAGTCAGCTGTGCTTTAAACTCTTCCTGCACTGAACATCTTAAGAATTGTAACAAAGACTGCCTTTTCCAGATAATTCTAAGTTCCTTATTTCACCTTTCAGTTAGAAGTAGCCTCCACCTGCAGAATATCTGCTACAAACCAAAGACAATTGTAAGGTTCACCTCCCTCTTTTGTGAGCACAACTCACTTTCTTGCAACTCCTATGTTCCGTATTGCAGCTTCCAGCCAGAGGTAGTTTGACTTGAAAAATATTAGCTGTTCTGATGAGTTTGCTATAAAACACTTGCTTATAATACTGTTGTTCTCAGGTCTGTTACCAAAGCTATTGGCTGATAAGTAGCTACGATGTAAGCACTTCCTGCTAAAGTCTGGAATTTCCTTTTAAGGCACACACACAGATAAACACAAAAAACAGTTTCCACCCCTTAGGGCACTTGTCTGGGTCAAATACACAACCTGTACCTGCACTTATTTCAGGATTTATGACAAATTCTTAGCCCAAGGTTTAAACTCTTCCTGCACTGAAAATCTTAAGAATTGTAACAAAGACTGTCTTTTCCAAATAATTCTAAGTTCCTTATTTCACCTTTCAGTTAGAAGTAGCCTCCACCTGCAGAATATCTGCTACAAACCAAAGACAATTGTAAGGTTCACCTCCCTCTGTTGTGAGCACAACCCGCTTTCTTGCAACTCCTATGTTCAGTATTGCAGCTTCCAGCCTTTCATGCTTCCAGCTTTTCATGTACAGTAGACTTCTTTCTCTTCAATTTCTGTGACATCTCAGAATACACATCTCACATGACTACTTTATTCACCAGTGGAATCAAAGACATGCTAGATTGATATGAGGTACGTGGTGACTGTTCTCTATGATGCACATTTTCTCAGCAAAAATTTTATGTACAATATTGATAATGTACAGTCCTGGTAGAATTCTGATGCATGACAAAGCAACATAGTTCATACCATCTTTGAAGACAGCATTCCCTATATCGATGATCACAGCATCTAAACTTAAACCTGGTGACTTGTGATTGGATTTTGCATATGCAACAGAGTGGAAACTGTTTTCATGTTTCATAAATGTCTTTCACAAGTTAGAATTTTACTGAGCATCTGTTGATGCCTTGTGGATAATCAAGGTTGTGAGACTGTACCACAACAATTTCAACAAATGTTCTCTGAACATTATATTGAAAGTCGGCTCTGTGCCTCATTGCACTGTTGATCAGTTCACTATCCACATCAAGATTGTGATGCATAATCACACATGCATTTCTACATAGTGTAACAGCTGACCCTAGACCAGTTGTTCTTCACACAACTACGTTCAATTATTTTAGACAGTCAATCATCTTTGAGATCATTGCTGGACTTAGACAAACTCCATTCACTGCATCAAGTGATGACAGTGTGATAATTGGTTGTTGCTGTCTCTCCAGCATTATCTGATTGAACTGTGCACACTGTTTCAGCCTCTGTATCATACAATTCGTGTGCCATTACAGCATAGTTTGCTAGACACATCACATGCTTCAGACATGGAACTCCTATTCAATATTGAAGCATTAGAAGCTGGCAAGTTTTCAGTTCATGCCTCATTAAGTAGAGCCTTGTGCTGTCAATCAGCACTCTGACACATATTCTGAAAGAGTTCAACACTGGTGAATAACTCCCAAAGGTTTATTCCACCATTGCACCTATTGTTTTTCTAGCTTCCTCAACATCAAGTCTAGAAAAGTTATGCTTCCCATTCACAGGTGCAAGTTGAAGTAGGTCACCAAAAACAATGCTTTTGCCTCCAAAGGCAACTTCATCATCCATGCCAGCAATTTTCTGCAGACATAGGTAATTGAAGGCAAGCATCACATTGGAGACCATACCGATCTCATCAATAATCAAAAGCTACATTTTGTCAAACGTACTGCATTGGTTACTTGTGACTTCAAAAGACAACTTGCAGTATTCATATGTTTTTCCATGTTAAACAGGCAGCATAAAAATACAATGTAGAATCACTCCACCCATGTTATATGCTGCACACCCTGTTGGAGCAGTCACAACTATAGACATTGCTACTCCAGTATGTTTCCTTATACTAGCACAGATTACTTCAATAAGAAAACTCTTTCCTGTGCCAGCTGAACAACTGACAAAAATATGTAGTGGTCTATGTTCATCACAGCAACATTATTTTTTATGATGCCAAACACCATAGTGAATGGCATATGTAACAGCAGTATATGCAACTCACTGCTGATGATTTAACTGCTGTTCAATGACAGAGATGTCAACATCAGGTTGGCATGCTGTTCTGTGGCTGTTTCAGCCTCTGACATCAGTTCAATGGGGTCATTCATAAGAAGAGGCACTCCCTGTGCACCTTCTCCCTCTGGATCTTAGTTATTCTGAGAATTAACTGGAGTTTCTTCTCTCAGTTGTTCTCTCGCTTTTTCTACCTGTTCTTTCTCTGTTTCTAGTCCTTTTATTCATGCAACAAAACTGGCAGTTTTGAAGGTCTCACAGCTCAAACTGAGTTGCTCCTCATGTGTCAGATTTGCTTTTCCATGAGTTTTCATGTCTCCATGACTTGAACAAGAAAAGTAGAGATGCATAGTAATGCTCTCTTTTCTCTTGAGATTTCAGAGTCAATTTGCAATAATGAAAAACTAAGGTTTGCATCTTTGACCAGACTTACTTGGACACCAATAACTTGGAAGATATCCTTTGCTGGGTTAGACTTGACTCTAGGTTTAAACAGTAGTCATACCATTGGGTGACTTCAAAGATGCACATGTTCTCCATAGCATTATGTTGCGGTGGGTAGCATGTGTCAATCATATCATTTTTTAGAATGTTTGTTGAAGATGGCTTGTTTGCAGCAAGAGCAATTTGATCATAAGACTTGAAGACACAGTGTTTGGTTTCTTTGTAGTAGATGCTCAAGTACCGTATTGCTTTGGATTTGCTGCAGAGGCATGTTCTAGTCAAATGGTCACTTGCTTTATAGGCTCAGCATTCACAGTGTGACAGAATTTTGAACCCTAGAGACCAATGAACTGATAGATCTGTTGCTGTTGGAAAGATCCTCCCATAGCTCCTGCAAGCAAGTTTGCTTGTTTTTGGTAATATATGATGTCACATACTATAACAAGGCCATGGAATTGTCAGTAACAAACTGGACAATTTTTTTGCCTGCCACATCAACACCAGAACAAGGCTGTAGTGGATAATGAATGCCTCATTTTCTTTTCAAGGCAATTCCTACACTCTCTTTGTTGATTTTGCTTTTAGATGGTGTTGCATGGCAGAGAACAATTCATTCATATGACTAATTTTAGATGCACATCTAGGAAATACAAAGTGATACCTCATGTACCAATTGCCACAATTTATTGCCTTGTCTTGACAATACTTGCTATAGATGTGTCACATAAACTTTCCAACCAGTTTCCCTAAGGTTGAACTTTTGTACTTGTCAGGAAGTTGACATGAAATGTACTGCATGATAAACTTCAGGAGTCCACTGTCTCCACTATCACCTATATGGGTAAGTTCATGAAACAGGGTTACCAAAGTGTGACATAAGGGAGAATTTTTCAGATCAACAACAGATCAATTTTAATAAGCTTATTAAGACACTGTGACTGAAAAGTCAAAAAGGAACCAAATTATGAGATAACTCCCTAGCAGGGATTTGAGAAAAAATCACCTTCAGTGTTGCATGTGCAATGGGGACACCAAACGTTGCACATGCAACAGTGGACATAACTAGTATTTAACTTGAAAAACAATGTTACTTTTCTTTTTACTTTATTTTACTAAGCATTTCAAGACACTATGACCCAAGAGTGAAAAGGGGATATGTTGTGGGCTAACTCTAAATAATACTTGAGAAAAAAGCACCTTCAGTGTTGCACATGCAATGGGGACAGCAAACATTGCACGTGCAAGAGTGGTCTCAACAGGTGTTTAACTTGAAAAAAAATACTTTAATTTTTTATTTATTTTGCTAAGCATTTCAAGACACTATGACTCAATAGTGAAAAAGGGACTATGTTGTAGGATAACTCCATATCAGATATGACAGAAAAGCAATTACAGTGTTGCACATGCAATGGGACACCAAGTGTTACACGTGCAACAGTGGACACCACACAAATGTTAAAGTTAAAAAAAGCATTGCCTTCACCCCTCTCTCACCAATGTCCTGCAATACTTTTAAGACCCAATCCGAAAAGAAAATCACCCACTCAAAAAAAGCTGGATGCTTTTGCTGAAAATTTGGGAACATGTAAAAAGTGCAATTTGCTTGGACACCACAGTTGCACATGCCATGCAAAACTTGAGTGAACCAGAAATTTTATATGCATTGAAAAACTAGGGTGAAAAAGTTTTCATTAACTAAAGACAACACCCAACGCAGTTTTTAACATAAATTTACTGAAGTGCAACTAAAATAAAGTCTTCATAGAAGCAATGGAATGTACTGTGGTTTTGCATGTCACATTTTGCTAGGGAAAATCTGACATTCTGGAGCTGGACATGGAATAAAAATAAAATGGTTGTACCTAGGTTTCTCAAACTATGAAATGTATCTGTACTTGTGGCTATCTTTTAAATTTACTTATCATGACTGCAGTGGCTGTTGTTAATTTTTTTTTAAATCAACATACAAAGTATTGGGCACATTGATACCCCTATTTCATGAACTTACCTACATGGGCTTCATCTTTTATCCACAGTAGCATGTTAATATGAGAGCACCACATGCTTTGTATTCCACTCTCTAAAAGTAATGTTCCACAGTACCAAAAGGTGGATTAGGTTTTGACAAAAGGAACCTCAACAGTGCATTAAATTGGAGATGAAAATGTTGTGACACAGACATTGGATTTAGAGAGCACATCTCATTAAGGGTCACTAATGATATACCAGCCATATCTGCATTTGCTCATTTTAGTATTTCTGGAAGTTCCTCCGAGCTGTATTCAGCACAGCTTAGAGTAAGAAACCAAGTGGCTGCACTATGGTCTCATAGCATAAACATTACTTCTGAGTGCTTTTGGTACCAACATTATTTGGTGCCATGCATACTTGATAGGATGGAGTTCAGGTTTTCATCTAGTGTCTCATACTTGTTTTTCAACTTTTGCAACAATTCTGTTGATGTGAGATCATGCAATAGTCATTCTCACAGTATATGTAATAGAAGCAGACAATAAACCTCTCTCTCTCCTGAAGGAGGTGAAACAAGTGCTGGATATTCCTTATGAACTTCCCAGCAGAATTGAACACTCTAGATGCATGGTACTCAGCACCAGAAATACATATCACATGCTCATCTAAGCAACCACCATTGCTTTGTGGAAAAATATCTGGAAAACATTGGGCTTCCAATGTACTGTCCCAGATACTAACAGGATTGCCTCTAACCTGTTTTATTTGATACAATTCAGTGTTGTCACTGACTGGATTATTGCCATGGAGAGGAAGAATTGTGTGCTGCTCATACATATTTTCTTTTGTAGATAACAAGACCTTCTCAATTATTGCTTTCTTGGTGTTCAGTATTCCAAGCTGAGTGTCAACATCACTCTTGTGGTTGACATTTAAATCCTTTTGGAATGGATTTTGACCTTTTAGGTAATATAGAGCTTTTTTAACTCTTTCTACATTTCATGACATGCTACTAAACAGTTTTTGCCTTTGTTGGAATACAAGTCACCAAAATGACAATGCTTTTGTCAGAAGTTATGACCTCAACATTTTCCAGAAGTGGAAATGTCAGGTACATCATAGATCCCTTCAATTACTTTATGTTCTTCCTTTATCATGAACTTAATCTTTCTGTACAATCTTAGAATTGTTTGGAAGAGTTTATAGTTTGGATAAGAATCCATTCCAACAAGTTCAATCAAGGAATCTGTATGGGTGTAATATCTTCCTCCATGTTGTTTAAAACAGATCTTGGAGGCAGTACATCTTCTGTATTGTGGATACAGGATACAGTACAAACACATGTGCACTATGTCATTTAATAAAACCTCACTCTAAAGTAGCAAGTATGCCACCAAATGACTCACCACCCGATTCCACTTGATAAATTGTGTCAGATCTACTTACACTCTTTGTGAAGTATAAAACAGCTGCTTGCAAGAGACATTCACATTCAAATGTTTCTCTCTTTGCCATTTCAAATTTGGCTGCCTTATTTTCAAATGTGTCCATTAACTGTGCTTCTGTCAGTTTCACACAACTAGACATGAGTTGTGCATCCTTTTTTGATAATTCATCGGAAGGTGCATAAATGTTTGAGGGTTAACAAATAAAAGCCTGTACCACTGTCCATGTCACCTTCTGTTAATAAAAGATCTAGCTATGCAAATTTACTAACAGCATTCCTGACCTGGTATATTTTAGAAACAAATTGGTGCATTCGTGTATTATTCCTGTATTAAACACAGCAATCATGCACATGTGGTGTAACACAATGTCACAAGCTCCTGTGTGCAAACATGCCAATGACTGACCCATCAAACCAGTATGAGATCTAATTGGATATTTGTCTATGTTTTGTATCGGTTTGTATTTTTGGTTAGTCTTTCTGATGATGAAAAGATTGATGAATTCCTTAACCTCATCAAAAGACTTTTGCCTAAAGTTACATGTGTCATCACATGTCCTCATCAGACACTGTGTTTTCTTCCCTCTGCTGAAGAGTCATTGTCTTCCTCTATCTCATGCAAATCATGAGGTGTGTTTTTCCCATCTTTGTCAACACATACAGTTACTTGCTTACTATGTGAATGGTACATTTCTTCCCAAAAATATGCCTTTCTCTGCTCAGTGTGCAACCTACAGTAGACTAATCAAAGATCAGGTAGAAGCTGTCTCTGTTCAGATCTGGAAACTCCTGCAACTTCATCTTAGTCTTAAAATGTTTTTCTTCAGTTCTTCAATCTGCACCATCATCTAGGACCACAAACATTATTAGAAATTTACAGCAATATGCACAAATTGTTTAACTCTGAGACACTGTTTCATAACCTGGGTTTTTCTTTCCCTTTTACACTTTTACCTCTCATTATTGCAGATCTTATCCATTCTATTTTTTACTTTGGCAGACAACATCCTAAAATAGGTAGCATGCCTCTGATGGATGCTAGCCACATACTGACTTTTTATCTGCTTTCTTTGCTGCATGATATGCCACATTGTTTTCTTGTGTTTATTCTATTGTTTTTCTGTGTGTGTGTGTGTGTGTGTGTGTGTGTGTGCACGCACTAAACTATAGACTGTGTAGCCATATCTGCCATGTTTCTTTATCTTCTTTATTTGTGTTGACTGACAGACTTCCGTCTTTATTTGTGTTGAGTGACAAGCATCGGTTGTTGCTCATGACCTACTATGTGTCACTGCACCATCAGATTTGTAAGGCATGCCATGTGTATCAAAGTACCTTTTACATTCTTTTAAAGTATAACTATGTCCTCTTGTAAGCTTTTTTTGTTGAAGTTTCAGAAAACCAGGTGAAATTGTATTCAGTATCTGTAAAAAAGAAAGAGGAAGAAAGGTATACAATTGATTTTTTAAAGTAAATTGACATACAGTAGTGCCATTAAAAAGATAAGCAAAATTGTTTTTATTACAAGTAAATCCTATAAAAACATTTAAATACGTAAGATACACTAAATACACACACTCAAACATAATCCATCTATAATATAACTAAAATAATTATAACAATTGTTTTGCAATTTTTTAACATTTCCCATCATTTCCAATTGAAATAAAATCTTTTGTGAGTCAATTTCTTCTTTCATGAGCCAAACTGTCTTCTTTCATGAGGCACTCCTGAAAGAAGAGTCTTTGTCTCACAAAAGCAGATAATTTTAAATCCAGAAATAGAATCTCCAAGCAAATGGGAATTCTGTACTGACATAATCACAAAATAAAAAGTTGTCCATCTTGCTTCAAATGGATCTACAGCTATGTAAGTACTACTTTCATATTCTTTACTATTTAAACAGTTTAAACTCATCATTTTGCTGAAATAATGTCCAATTCTAACGCAAAATGTACTACTGCTGTTGAATATGTTAGTTATTCTAGTAGTTAACATACTTTGCTTCCAGTTGCATGTGTTACAAATGTCAATGCCACCAATAAACGTATTTGTTTTCTTCTTTCATCACTCGATATTCTTTTGTGGGTGCTCACAGAAGAAGATCAGCTCACAAAAGAAGATCAAGTGACAAAAGAAGATTTTTTTTTCAAAATGTTCCAAAATGATTCCCAGCCTTCAGAAATTACATAAACCAAGTTGTACACATGGGAAAATGACAAATCAAATAAACTGTGGAAATAACATCATGTTAAGTACAAAGAAATACACCTCTAATTTATGTGATTATGGCATTATCATATAACTATTTTGTCACAACAGCAGTACAGTTATATAATATAGAGCCACTATAGTAATTATAAAATCACACAAACCTCCATAATGCAATGCATCATGGGATGTTTATGCAAATCACCACAACATATGCTGGTTCAACTTTAAGCAGAAATGCATGGTACTGAAAGGCCTCTCACACAGTCTGCAAAGGGTGCCAACAGAAGACACAGACACGTGTTTCATCCTACCAGGACTCATCAGTGTGCCTCATCTGTATGATACCCCAATGGAATGAACCAGCTACCCTAAGTTGGTATATCTGGGTTGGGTTGTGGTGAGCCCAATAAAAACAAAAAAAAATCTAAAACAAAGAACCTTAGTATATAAGCACTGAGGCAAGGGATACTCCAAAGGGCATTGGCTGGAAAGCCAAGTTTCAAAGAAATACAAAATCACATATACCCACATGTGAGCCTTGTCTGTATGACATCCCAGTGGAATGAACCAGCTACTCTAAATTGGTCTATCAGGGTTGGGTTGTGGTGAGTCCAGTATAAACACAAAAATAAGCTAAAACACAAAGAACATTAGTGCATGAGCTGTGTATATGCATGCAGCTGTGGTAGGGCTATGCACTTCAATTTATAGGACAATGGTGACCAAATTGTCAGCATAGACATCTTATTATCCCACTTCATGTACCAGCTACAGAAAATTGTCAAATCCCCACCAAAATGTAATTCTGCACCACTGCAATGCAATTCCATGCCACAGGTGAGAAAACACATTTTGGCCAGTATTTGAAACATGACAGCTGTGACATACATGAGGTAGGGTAATAAGAAGGCAATGTTGAAAATCTGGGTTCAAAATATTTAAAATTTCCAATGTTATGACAGTGCATAGCAAAATTGCAATGACTGGGCAAAACTTTGCAGTTTTGAGTAATTCTGACTTTAAATTTTCAACATAGCCTTCTTATGACCCCACCTTATGAACAAGGTCAGGAAAAATTATCAAATCCCACCCAAAAGGTGAATTCGCTAACCAACCAAGAAATCACCTTTCTGGCAGGAGTTGCATAATGACAGTCATATTATTCACAGCTCCTGCAGGTTCCACGTTGTCGTACCTCACAAGGTCAAAGATCTTTTGCCTACAGGGCTTCCAGCTGGCTAAATGGTCTAAACAGTTACATCTCCTCCACTCCTACCCTTGGTGCATTTAAATCAAGGCTCCACCTCTCTCTCACTGCCTCTAGCTCATCTGACTGCCTCCTCTAGCTGACCCCATGAATATTTCCCTAACTTTATGCAGTTATCTCTCCTATTGAAGATATGTCTTGCTGCTGGAACTGATGACTATAATATAAGAAACTAAGGTAATTGCGGCTTATTATATTTCAATGGAAGTTTCAACCTTTATGCATAACTCAGACAATTTTTTCAAATTTTGAGACCAAATTTCAACACGGTCTTTTGGGGACCTCACCTCATGATTTTTTTTTTTTTATTTATTAGGTCTAGGATTGCAATATCTCTCCTATTAGCACTTGGTTACCCCTTAGCACGTACTTCCCCATGTTATGTCTACAACAATGCTTCTGGCTGGACTCCTCCTCTATAGCTCTCTGCCCCTCTACTATTCCTCTCTCTGGTCCTTGATCCTTTCTGCACCTCATCCATTCTCTCCTTGTAACCTAGCCTCCAAAACATATTTTGTTTCTCAGATGCTTTGTAACTCTGTTTAGCTTACACTTTTGTAACCTTGTACTATGTATTGAATTTGTAATCTGACTTACATGTCTTATGTTTTGAATTGTAACCTGATGTGGAACCTTTGTAAAAGAGCCCTGGCTCAAAGATATTGCAATCCTAGATCTAATAAATAAAAAAAAAAAATCATGAGGTAAGGTCCCCAAAAGACCGTGTTGAAATTTGGTCTCAAAATTTGAAAAAATTGTCTGAGTTATGCATAAAGGTTGAAACTCCCATTGAAATATAATAAACCGCAATTACCTTAGTTTCTTATATTATAGTCATCAGTTCCAGCAGCAAGACATATCATCAATCAGGAGAAAAGATCTCAAACCTGGGACCTGTTCAGGTGAGTGAGGGTCTGTGGGGATGCAGTGGGGGTGAAGGGTGGTGGGTTCTGAGTGGGAGGTAGGGGTGGAGGATGTCTTATTGGTGAGGGACCATTTTATTATTTTAGAAAAAAATATTGAGGACCATTTTTTTATAGCTGGGGAAGCCATCAGTTGGTGGGGGTGCTACTAGACACCAGGGAAAAATGAAAATAAAGAATGAGGCATAAATCGGAGGGTGAGGGGGTGCCATTAGACACCAGGGAAAAAAATAAAGTAGGGAACTGTCTGCATTTTTTTTTAAAAAGTACCCCTATTCCTTAATGTTCCCTATTTATTTTATATTGCTCCCAATTGTAAACAACCCCTTTTCTTTGATTTGACTGAGGAGGAATGCCACTTATTGGTGAAAGTGCCACCACTGTGTGGTACCCACCTGTGCAGTTGTCCTGCCAAATTCCTCCCATCCCTTTTCCACCACCTGGGCACTCAGATCAAAACTCACTCCCTCCCCCCCCATGTGCAGGTGATGTCATGGTCATTGCCTATATAGGGGAAGTGGAGCCAATCAGTGCAGTGAGTCTATGGTGCTGAAGGGACAGTGGCAGTTCTGGTCATTGGCAGGCATTTTTTTATTTTATTTGATAGGAATTCATTGGCTTTTTTTCTTCACTGAATTGCTGCAGGTTTTGATTCTTAGACCATGGTTTCTTCTATGGATCTGGAGAAACTGCAGATGACTGGCACTGGGAAGGCTATTGCAGTACTGACAAGCGGGGGAGATGCACAAGGTAAAATAAACAGCTTGGGTTCAAGATGCAGTGTTTACCAGGGGAAGGGTATATCTATTTTATGAAGAACTGACATGCCGCTGTGGCAGTGCCCTTCTACCAAAAGAAAGATAACCTGTAATGCAAAAGGCTCAACAAAGCTGTGACAGTTATCTGCCTCACACAGCTGAGCATTCACATTGTAGGTCTCTAACCTTTAACATTTTGTATTAAACTCCAAGTAGCCCTGCATTCACAAAAACACCTGAATCACTGAGCCCGGTGTGAGTATTGCAAAAGGAAAATATGGGAGTGGCAATTGGGGGCACTAGACACTAGGGAAGGGATGTTCATCACAAAAATCGATCTTTTTTCATGACACATACTACGAAAAAAAAAATATTTGTATCATGAGTTACGAAAAAAGATTTATAATGTTAAAAAAAAGAAATCCAAGTGCATTTCTGCAACAATTAATTGCAGAATGCAGCTGAGAGAGTCCTGATAAGCAAGCTACATGTGATGGTTTCCACCAAATAAATCATGTTGTTAAGTTATTAAAATTGATTTCCCTCACTAACTGATAAAAAAGAAGGCAGCAACACGAAAAAGGGTTTCAAATTTGTGAGAAAGGATTACCCATTTGTGACAAATGATTACACATTTGTAACAAAGGATCATTTTTCACACAGGACATCTAACTACTCCCATTGAAAATCATGACACATTTAACAATTTTTTTTTTAGTGTTTGATTCAGAACATAGGGGTTGCTTAGTTCATCATAGACACATACATCCTCCTTTTTTTCCATCATAATCAAACACCTGTCCTGCCACCTAAACCTCTCTGTATTTTATATCCTTGGAACACATGAATGGAAGCTAAATTTGGTAAAATGTATCTGCTTGATTTTCTAGTCTATAATAAGCTCCCATGACCCTATGATGATCTAACATACTCTGAATCCATTCTGCAAAGATTGGAGGGGATTCATACTCCCAGTGAAGTAATATATTTTTTTGACTTAGTAAACCTAAAGAAATCAATTCAGATAAATAGCCAAATCCCTTATCTGAATACCTGGGTCCAAATAAAGCAATACCTGGGTTGAATGGAAAATACCAACCAATAAGTTTACCAAAGAAAGAGAATATCCTCCTCCAAAAGGAAATTAACAAGTGATCCAATGTCCCTTTCTTCTCGCCACATCTTTGGCACACTTCAGATATATCACTATCAATTTTATGTAGTCTTGCCGGAGTTAGACATGTTCTGTGAATTATATTTATATATATTTGTTTAAGTCTATTATTCTTAATAGTTTATTGTACACGATTGACTAGGGAGTCCAATAATGAATCATGAATGGGATGGGCCCTTTCTTTCTCCCAGTCCTGCTTAAGGTTATCCAAAGATGCAACTTACACATTTTCATTAATAAAGCTATATGTGTATCCTCTTAAATGAGTCAAGGATTCATGACTTTCAAAGAAAAGCTCTACCATCCCCTTTTTCAAATGCAGGACATTTCTATTTTCCCAAAAAATAAAATTCTTGACCTGTAAATAAGGAAAGTAGACTTTTGAAGATAGCCCAAATCTCTTTTTTAATCCTTCAAAGGGGAGGACTATGTCATTAATCAAAAAATCATTCAATGTATAAATTCCTTTATTCAATAGCTCCTTTTGAATCAGCCCTCTCCCCAAAGATGGAGTAAAGTGTATATTATTAACAATAGGAGTACAGAGTGCCAGAGTTCTACCTTCCCCTGATAACTTCTTAACTGTATACCAGGCTCAATTTGTAGTCTTAGTTGCATGCAAAACATTAGAATATCAACCCAATTCAGTATTGCATATATTTACTCCAAGACAGTAAATTATGCCTATAAATGGAGATCTGTCTGCCTCTATATGAAAGCATGCTGGTAATTCTTAATTTTCATGAAACCAATACCCCAGATATTCTAATTGAGCTGCTAAATAATAATATTCTAAATTGGGTAATGTCATGCCCCCCTTTTCTTTGGATAACTGTACTTTTTATAGGCTATTCTTGTAGTCTTTTGTTTCCAAAGAAACTTACTAATAGCCCTGTTCAAAGAGATGAAACATGATTTAGGGATTATAATTGATAATGTTTGAAACAAGAAGAGCAGCCTTGGCAAGATGTCCATATTAATAACATTATTCCAACCTAATAAGACCAGAAGAATATTTTGCCATCAGATCCTGTTCTATTTTTTAAGGACTGGCAAGAAATTCAGGTTGTATAATGAATCCCTATCAGGGAGAGATAAAAACTCCAAGATATTTCATATCAGTTTTAAGAAGCTTCAGTAAGGGGTGGTTTTGAGGGAAACTCTCTTTTTTTATAGTTGTTATTACCTCTGTTTTTGCCCAATTTATTTTGCACCCTGAGAATTTACTAAAATTTTCAAATATCTGAAGTACAGTCTCATAATCCTGCACTGGGTCACTCAAAAAGAGCAAAATATCATCTGCATAAAGAGATACCTTATGCATTTGTCCCCCTATGGTAATCCCTTTAATCCCAGTATTATTCCTAATTAAATTAGCCAGAGGCTCCATAAACAGAGCAAAGAGTAGGGGGGACAGAGCACACCCCTGCCTAGTACCTCATTGGAGAATAAAATATGGGGAAGAGTTATGATTTATCCTTAGCGAGGCCTTAGGTGAAGAATAAATTATTCTCATTGAGTCAAGAAATTTTCCATTGATGGTGAAAGCCTCCAACAAAAGAAATAAAAAAGTCCATCTCACTCTATCAAAAGCTTTTTCCGCATCAAGGGAAAGCAGTGCTACATTTAGGTTTCGGGAGGGATCCATCAAACTTAGTACTCTCTTGACACTGTGGTTCAATATTCTACTTGGTATAAATCCACACTGGTCTAGGTGTACAATGTTGGTTATTATGCCAGCAATCCTGTTAGCTAAAACTTTTGCAAAAATGTTATAATCATTATTCAGTAATGATATAGGCCTATACGAACCACAGAGATCCAGAAGTTTATCTTTTTTCAGGAGTAAAATTACTAAAGCTTCATTAAATGAAGATGGAAAATCTTTCAGGGTTTGAAGATTGTTGAACACACCAGCCAGAAAAGGAATCAAATCCTCCTTAAAGGCTTTATGGAATTTAACAGTAAAACCATCCAGTTTAGGTGACTTCTTAATAAGCATGTTAGAAATTACATGATCTATCTCCTACGTCTTTATTTCCATATTAAAGTTAGTCCTGTCCACTGATGAGATGTGAGGTAGATCAGATTTCTTAATGTAATCCTGAATCTCAGCATCAGTTATGGGACCCTCCTCCTGATATAATGTCTTATAATAATTTATAAACTCAATATTAATCTGGCTTGGGTCCCACACCTTCCTAGTATCCAGTGTGGTTATGAAATCAATCCTATTTTGACTGTTCTGTACTTTCAGTTGTGTGGCTTGCAATCTTGAGGGTGATTCTGCAAAAAATTTTTATTTAGCACTCGAATTATACATTTGTTTCTGTGCTTTAATCTGGGACATCCTTTCTATTTTTTCCCTAAGAAAGATCATTCTGATTTTATTTTCCTCACTCTCTGATGCAGCATATGTCTCTTCTAGTGATTTTAGCTCCTGTTCTTGTTCTAAGGATAATCTATACTTTCTCCTGACCATGGATTCATAAGACATAATATAACCCCTTAGGTAAACTTTAAGGAACTCCCATATAGTTGACCAAGAAGGTTCATCTGGAGAACTGTATTCCAGATAGAATATAGTTTTTTTTTTTAGGAGGCTAGTGAACTGAACATCCTGTATTAATAAGATGTTAAACTTCCATCTCTGAGTGTGGAGGGACCCAGCCTCTTTGTGAGGTCTATTTCCATATAGCAGGAAGCATGGTCCAAAATCAAAATATAATTATACCTAACAAATTTAATTAAGTGTAACAATGAAGTAGAGACCAGAAAAAAATCAGTTCTTGATAGACAATTACATACCTTAGAAAAAAGGAGAATTTCTTTAAATTTGGGTATAATGTACGAAAGGGGGCCAGTAGGGCTAATTCTTGAGCATAATTAGTAATTAGCTCAACCGTTTTCACTTTACGCTTGGGTGCTGAATGAGCTTAGTCCAGTGAGGTAAGGGCTACATTACAATCCTCCCCCCCCCAATTATAACTGGAGCATCTAGTGCAGAGACCTGTAGAAATAAGTTGATAAAAAATTCTAAGTCCTCATCGTTAGGAGTGTAAATGCTTAATAATGAAAATTGTGATTTACCAATAAGGACCTTTGCATTCGCTCATCTACCTTCAGTGTCTACTTCAGACTGAAGAATGTTCAGATTTAAATGTTTTTTTAATAAAAATAGCCATGCTCCTTGCATCACCCACCAAAGATGTGAAGACACCTATTGCCCAGAAAAGGTTGGAGAAGTAAACCACATCCCTTTTCTCAAAATGGGTTTCCTGAAGAAGAACACAATCAATTTTTTTGTTATTTAAATAATTGACTATTTTTCTGAGTTTAACCCTATTTTTGGCTTTATAAAAAGAAGAAAACAGAACAAAACTTATTATCCAATAATAGGCGGCAGGGCAAATTTGTCAATTGATATTTCAATTCAAATTGTATTGAGAGCAACCTCATTTAGGCATTCCTTACTTAGAACTAAATTAGTGTCCTTTCAATAACTAAATATAGCAAAAAAGTGACCCTCTCCCCCACCCGTCAACCCATTGTCTAAAGACTTTTACTTGAATGCAATTATTATGCTCTACCAAAATAAGAAGAGCATTCCCCCCTCCCCCTCTAGCTTTAAAGATGACATACCTAAATTGTATGTAGAGGTGTGGCTTCCTGGGCTTACTCATATGTAACTCCTCCTCCCAGATCACACTGTGAGATGAGTAACTTGTTGTTCAGTGTGCCCTCCTGGTGAAACATTTCAATAAATAAATAAATAAAAACTCCATCTAACACCCACCTACTATTAACATACCATAATACCAGGGCTATTCCTTGGAACTCTAAATCCAAATAGAGTTTAAATTTTGTCTTTTGATGAGCTATACAGTATGCACCAAAAGTACCGTCCATGTTTGAACTGGACAGCCACTTGTAGAGGACAAAATACATTTGCCAAATGCCATTTCCATTGATGCCAGTGTTAAAAATCGCAGTTGTAACGGACCTGGTTCTTCGCAAGTACCGGCCACTTTTTTGCCCACATTGTGTGCCATTTGCACCTATCTGCACCTATTGCAACATTCTTTTTGGTCTCCTCCTCTGGCCACTGTTTCCCCTGGCAAGCAGTGGCTGTAGCCAGGCACTGCTTTGCAACTGATCGCGAGCGGAGTAGGAGAGCGTGACCTAACAATTGAGAGATTTTGAGACCCCAGTGATTTTGTCATAATGGATCGAATTGCTTCCTACACTGCCGAGTACAATTGAGAGAATTACTGTAGGAGAAATGGTGAGATGAAAAAGAAGTTTAAAAAAAGGTACAGTTCTTGCTGACAGTCGTAGTGAGGAGAGAGGAAACTGGGATAAGAGCTGTAGAGTGAGATGTGTGTGTGTGTGTGTGTGTGTGTGTGTGTGTGTCGGGGGCAGTGAGCTGATGACAGACTGCATTAGGAGCCGTGGCTTCAAGGAGAAGGTAAAGGAGAAGGTCAAGTAAGATTCTCTCCAGCTGCCCTAGTTCTTGCTTGCAGGCGGACAGACCAGCAATACAAATCTGGTGACAAAAAGCTGCAATAGATGTACTGGATGCCGCTTCAACCGGACATGATAGCATATGTCAAACTAGTCCGGTACAAGCGACGCATACTGTACCACACACACACACACACACACACACACACACAGTATATATGTTATGCTAAGACTTCCTACTAGTCACTGCAACTTATGTGTTAGAGGCTGATGAAGCTGTAAAATCTGAGTGCATTTTATTATGTATGAAATCTGTGGCCTCTTATGGTCAAGAAAAAAAGAAGGCCTTCCCATCCAAAAATATCTTCAACTTTGCAGGATATAAAAGGGCAAATGAGACCCCTTATTTATGTAACTGGTCTCTCACACCATCAAAAACCTTACATTATGCCAAAGTGGAGGGGGGGAGAGGTTGGGGAAATCTTGGAGTTTCATGCCTTTATAAATGAGCCCCATTTCTCTTCTGGCTTTAGATAGAATGTTTTCTTTGTCCTGAAACCTTAGTGATTTTATAAATATGAATCTGGGTTAGAAATCTTCTCTTCTATGACCAGAGGCTCTGTGGGCCCTGTCCAGTTCAATTTTTTCCTCTGGGTACTTGAGCCCCATTACTGAAGGCAACATCTGCTCACAGTAAGCCAGTGGGCCCCCCCCCCCAGTAGATTACCAATCTTAATGTTCACACATCTTGATCTGGATTCCAAATCTTCCACTTTGTTTTTTTAGAAATTCCAGCTCTTTATTTACTGACCTCAAATCTGTGGAGATGTTGGGTATCCCATCCTTCATATTGGACAGCCTTTGTTGAAATTGTTCTGTTTCTGATGTCACCATGCTAAGCTTTTTAGCTATATCCATAAACATTTGATCTAAGGTAGCCATAGCAAGATTTATATTTGCAAAGCCAGCTCAGAGCTCCTCTAATAAAGCCTGCTGCATAGGCATGATGTTGGAAATAGAATCCTGAGGGGCTTCTGAGTTTTTAGTACTGTCCTGAGTAACATGTGGTGGGGGGGGAGGCAGCTTGAACGGTTAGCTGTTCAGGATTTTTCTTCTTTAAGTCCCCTTTATTTGTTTGCTCTTCTGTTTTATTCCATTTACCACCCTTATCTTGTTTCTCTGTCAGGTCAACCAACCTTGTTTTTTGGTAAAGTGGTCATTTCAGGGTATAGAAAAAGATTCTTTTTGCTAATAGGGGATTGTAGAAAGGTAACTATGGAGTGTTAGAATAGTGACCAGGGTGTCTTGACATTTACTTTCTTGTCAGAAATTAAAGTGTCCCCAGATCAGACAACTCCTTTCTTATTTGTACTTGCCAGCACTATACCCCCTTTCTGTTCCCCAGCACAGCCGATGTTTGCCTCACAACTACCTCTTCCTCTGTTCTAGGACTCAGGACTTCCCTCACTCCCTACACCCCAAGCATACCTTCCAGTTGAACAAGGGTCTCAACGTATATGGGCCACAAATTTGACTTCTGAAATGGTCCCTGGAGGTAAGTGGGTTTGTAAATTTGAACTGGTATCTGTTGGGGAATCTAAATCAACTGGGGGTTTCCTGGCCAAAGCTTGTTCTCCTACTTCTAAGAAATTACCCAATGTTTCTCCCCAGGTTGATTTTGCTCCCCACCAGGTCTCCTCTTCTAATTCAGTGCCAACTGCCAAAACAGAGGAAATACCTAACATACCTGTTTTGCATTCAGAGGGCTTGGGTTTTACCTGACTGAGGTCCATGTTTGGTGCAGTCAGATGCTGGATTTTCTTCGAGTTGTCAGTTAACAGTAGGTTATGGTGTCTTCCCAAAGTGAAGCTATCTTCTGTCATTGGTAGCAGGATATCCCGGTTCCACCTAAAACACTTTTGTATAACCAGGTGTCAGCTTGAACATACACAAAACTCAGAGAAGTGACTAGCAGTGGAATAAAAAAAACAGTAAACACACAAGCCCATGTTGCTATATCAGGAGGATGAGTTAGGAGTGCTCAACACACACAGTTACTATACTTAGCCAGCCATTTTGGATCCTCTCCCACCAGAAACTTAACAATTTAATAACTTTGGATTGGATTAATATTTTTTCACCAAACCTTCAAAAGGCACATCTGTGACCCAAGACCTTTCTATCCTCACACTTTCAGACCAAAATCCCACACCATTTGTGCACAGTGGGGTGACAAAGAATTAAACAAAACATAGTAATTTTCACATTTTTGTGACACTCCGTATCTGCACATCAACACATCTGACCAGAACAAAACTTGCCACATAAAGAGATCTTTGGTCCCTGATGATGTATATACAATTTCATGCAAATAACTTAAATGGTTGCAACATTACTAAATTGCAAAATTATGAGTTTAACATAGACATGACAGTTGAACCCTATCACACCACTATATTTACTGCACAAGGTTACAATATCATAAGAAGATGTTACAGTTTAGAAATCCCAGTCTTACCACCTAGGATACCAGCAAAAAAAATGGGGAGAAAAGTCTGAATGGCTCAGTATACAGGGCTTGCAATGGCCAATGTTGCACTGAACTTATGGTTAATGTTACTTTGTAAGGTTCGTGTATTAGTCTATTCAATGACACTGTTGCAAGAAATCATTCTATGAACATTTACTGTTAATGTCTGCAATTTAGTATTTTGTATTTTATATATGCTTATGTTATGAAATGCTTTGTATTAGGTCAATCAATATGGCTGTTGTCATCCTCCATCTTGTTTCTCTCTCTCTCTCTCTCCAGCTTGTTTTTGCGTGATCTTAATTTTATATTTGCTTCATGATTGAATGTAGTCTTTTTATGAGAACATGCTTGTAAGGACATTGTGGTTTCTGTGTCTGGCAACAGGTTCCAGTAAGTCATTTTTTGCACTGAATGCAGAAGTTACAAGCTGTCATGTCTGCTTTATTTTAATGCAAGTCCCTAATGGAAAGCTTTCCTGGTCACCACACTTCCCTTCTTAAGATGACTGTATCTTAGAACCTTTTGTTTTACTAACCTTTGGAAATCCCTGGCAGTTTTGGGCTTCAACATCATCAGGTCTCAATGTTATAATATCATGTTATGTCAGACTGACTATATAATAACAGACAGCAGCATATATTTTTGGAACAAGTTTTAGAAGAAAGCAAGACTTGTTCCTCTCAGGGTCAGGTAAAACAGTTTTGTTCATGCATGTATGTTCTGATGGATTTGCTTGATTGAGTTTGAGGTAAATAATTTTGCTATGTATGTGTGTTGCATTTTATTTTTACTGGTAATTGCAAGCAATAAAGCAAAATATTGCAACTTACTAGGTTCTGATCCATTGGACATTGCATTTAGACATATAATTAACAATTAGAGAGCCTGGAGCCAGAAGTCCAAGGCTTCAGTATCGGTCAAGTGAATCTAACAGGTCAAGTGGCAAGAAATAAAAACCTAACCTCAACCAAAGTCATTAATAGCAGAAAGGGATTGTAACTTGCCAACCCTGACATACATACACTAGGGACAGTTAGGATTGCCACATGTATTAGAAGAACCCAGGGAACATCAGTAAAACTCTAGGGGATGATATACATAGTCAGACAAAAAAGTGACAGGGGTGAACAATGACAAATAATTCAGAATTAGACAAATTTTTAATACAATACTTTACATTCCATGGAAATTGTGATTTTGTTCAGGAAGCAGAACACAAACATGATCCATCGTCCTATCTCATGGACCTGTTTAAAGAAAAACTACTTGGTGCCAAAAAGAAAAATCAGAAAAAGAGCATGACTGTAACAGCTCAATGTCTTGAGGATACTTTAAAATGTCAAAAGCCAAAAAGTGAAAATTTAGAAACATTAAAAAGAGAAAATAAAAATGTGACTGCCCTCAATAGCATGTTAACACATAACCATCAGAGTGCACTTAAAAAACAAAAGGAATTACCAAGACCGGCCGAAAAATGTGAATGAGCATTAGTGGAAGTACAGATGGAGAAAAGTAATATTGCTAGTGGTTACACACTACTTTATAATCAAATGATGAAAGTGAAGAAAGGGACTCCGACTGACCACACACAATGCAGGGAGGAATAGACAAGACTTAAGAAAGAGATCTGAGTCCTTAAAGAGGGAGTCTGGCCAAAATTTCTAGTATCAGTAAATTCAGAATTTGGATCAGCATATCCCCAGGTCTGCCACATGCCAAAAATGAGATTTCTAAGTTACTTTGTTTAAAAGTTACAAGTCATTTTGTAATCCTAAATTTACTGCCTGTTCAAAAAAGCCAGTTTCAGTAAAGAGCCACTGATGATGTCACATCCAGAACTCATAGCCTAGTCCTTCTTGTAAACTACCTTCGAAGACTTACTTCTCCCACATTACACAAAACCGCAGTGGTGTTAAACATCTGGAAAAGCAAAGCTGACAATGGGTGAGTCAGGAAATGCATTTCCATACTGTGCAGATGCAATGTACAGTACTTAAGAATGTGATGGGGGTGTTGGAATATAGCTGCAAACATGGCTTTAGAATGACAAAAATAGTTCGGGGATAAGATTTTGAAATGTCACCAGACTGCAACTATGGAATGCAACTATGACACAATATCAGAAAGTAAGTGGGACACATGGCTTTGAAAAGTGGCAGGGATGCTAAAATTCTTAATGTTGTGGAGTCATATAGTTTTAAAATGTAGCAGAGATGCACAATTTTGAAATATGGGAGCCCCATAGCTGTGGCAGATGTTAGGGATATGTACATTTTGTAATGTGGCTTGGATGGATTAATTTGGCATGTGGTGCAGTGATGCAAAATTTAAAAAGTGTGGTTGGTTTGCTTGATTTCAGATTGTGGTGGCAACATTCAATTTCAGAATGTGACATGGACATGAAATCTCAGAAAGTAGCAGTGATGCAGTTTCAGAATCTGGTAGCCACATGGAATTTCAGAAAGAGGCAGGGATGCATAATTTTAGAATGCAACTTGAGTATGTAATTTTTGAATGTCGCAGTGACACTCATCTTCAGAATGTGGTGGGGATGTGCAGTTTCGGAATATAGTGGAAATGGACATTTTCAGAGTCTGACAATGACAGGCAATACTGGAGCATGGAAGTTTATACACAATTTCAGAATGCAGCAGGCAGGTACAATTTTAGAATGTAGAAGAGACAAGCAGTTTTGGAATGTGGCAGTGACACAATTTCAGAATGTGGCAGTGATGCTCAGTTTTGGAATGTGGTGGTGACACAAATTTTGGAATATGATGGTGATGCTCAGTTTTGGAATGTGACGATGATGCACAATTTCAGAATGTGGCAGTGACACGCAATTTCAGAATGTGACAGCGATACGCAATTTCAGATTGTGTCTAACACGCAGTTTCAGAATGTGGCTGATGCACAGTTTCAGAAAGTGGCTGACATGCAATGTTAGTATGTGGCAATGATGCGTAATTTTGGAATGTGGTGGTAATGCTGACGTACGGTTTTGGAATGTGGTGATGACGTGCAGTTTCAGAATGTAGTGGTGGCATGCAGTTTTGGAATGTGGTGGTGCCATGCAATTTTGGAATGTGTCAGTGCCACACAACTTCAGAATGTTCAATGTGGTAGTGCCATGTCACTTTGAATTGTAGCGGTGGTGCACGACTTTGGAATGTGGTGGTGCTGCATGACTTCGGAATGTGGTGCTGCAGCACAGCTTTGGAATGTGGCAGTGATGCATGACTCAGGAATGTGCCAGTGACCCACAACTCTTGAATGTGGCAGTGATGCATGACTTCAGAATGTGGCAGTGACGCATGACTTCAGAAAGTGGTGGTGATGCATGACTCAGGAATGTGGCAGTGATGCATGACTCAGGAATGTGGTAGTGACACAAAACTTAGGAATGTGGCAGTGACACATGACTTTGGAATGGGTGGTGATGTATGACTTTGGAATGTGGTAGTGATACATCACTTTGGAATGTGGGGGAAGGTAGTGCTGATACACAACTTCAGAATGTGACATGATGCACAGTTTTGGAATGCAGCGGTGATGCTCAGTTTCAGAATTTGGCCATGACACTCAGTTTCAGAATGTAGCGGTGACATACAGTTTTGGAATGTGGCAGTGATACACGGTTTCAGAATGTGGCAGTGATGCGCAGTTTCAGAATGTGACAATGACAATTTTGGAATGTGATGGTGACAGTTTAGAATGTGGCAGTGAAACACAACTTTGCTACATGGTGTGGATGTGCAATTTTGAAACGTGGCGAGGATGCACTATTTTGGAATGTGGCTGGGATGCAGAATGTCAGATTCTGGTGGGCATGTGATGCACAATTTTAAAATGTGGTGGAAGGATACAGTTCTGGAATGTGGCAAAGACAAGTAGTTTCATAATAAAATGGTGTGTCCTGCCATATTCCAACAGTGTACATCTTTACTTATACAGTATTCCAGAATTGCCAGTCCCCACTAAGTTCTTCAATGTGTGTGTCTCTGTCACATTCTGAGATTTAGTGTCCCACCAAATTGTGAGATGGCACATCCCTGTCACATGCAAAGATTGCATGCTCCCCCCGCATTCCAAAATTGTTCACAACTTTGACAGTCTATATCTTTGTTTAGTGCTGCATTCCTAAACCACCTACTGATGCATTCTAATGTAAAGTACCAAGCATAGGAACATTCTGGAAATGCAAGCACTGCAGGCAACCCTGTGTCAGTCTTTGTTTTTTTTAAATAAGTACTTTTTTTTAGTTGTTTAACCAGGAGTAGCATATTAAGCTGAAAGCTTTTTTACAGGTGCGACCTGGGAGCACAGGGAAAGTTAAGTGACTTGCTCAGGGTCACACAGTATGCAAGTGGAAGCTGTGGGATTCAAACCCAGGTCTGGTCTGCTGGATGTCTCCATATTTGCAACTCAGAGCCTTAAACCACTGCACTATACTGCCTCCCTATAAATACTACAGCTACAGTTTCGATAACTTTGAAGAAATAGGTCCTATAAGGTTGCTGATAGGGAGGACTAGTCTGTGAGTTCTGGTTGTGACGTCATCAGTGACTTTTCACCAAAACTGGTTTTTTGAACAGAGAGTGAAATCAGTGTTACAAGAAAGCTCATAACTTTAAAATAAAGTAATGTAGAAACCTAATTTTTGCATTCACTTGTGCGCACGCACAAGAAACGTCTTGTCACAGTATGACTTTTTGGAGGTGTGTGACCCTCCTAACCAATGCAGTGCTCAACGTGGCAGGCATGGCCCTACCACACCAATAGATGCCTAGCTGTCTATGATAACAGTTCATCTGCAGTGGTCTTCACTTGAAAGAAAACCACCACTGCAATCAACGGTGGTAACGTGTATATTTAGCATATTGATGTCAGCATTTCCCCTCGCTGCTTGAAATCCCTCCCACTTCCTCCCTCTGCCACTGTCCTCCCAGCTCCCTTGTTATTGCCCTACCTGTTGTGTGCCAAGGGGGGTGCCCAATCCCCCTTGGCTCATGCACCCCCGAAGCACACTGTGTGGCCAATGGGGGTGCCCAATCCCCCATCATCTCCAGCTCCCATCCAACAAATACCCAGGTGACAAGATTTGAGCCCACCCCAGCTGTGTGCTCATGCACCTCCAGCACACTGTATGGCTGATGGGGTGCCCAGTCCCCATCAGCTCCAGCCCCCTGCCAGCAAACACCTAGGTGGCATGCTGGGAACCCACCCCCAGCATGCCAAAAGCCTCCTGCATTGTCAGGATTTTTTTTGTTTTGTTTTTTCCCTACAAAACTAGAAAATGGTCCCTCCCTGACTCTGGTGCCCCCACCTCCAATCTGCAGCCATCCTCTGTGCACCCCACATCCCTGCACCCCCCCTCACCCCATACTTACATCCAGAGCCCAGTGCAATGATCTTCGGTGGACCAGAAACACATCTGCACTCTTCAAAACCGACCGCAAACTGAAGAAATGCTGGTAAGCTGTATAATGGCATAAATGTGTTTTTTTTTTTCAACTTAACTGGATCTCTCAGCCATTTTTGTGAATTTTGGCACCAAAATTTCAACATGGGGTTCTTGGGACCCCACCTCATGAACTCAGTCACTGCCATGTTGTTTTTCAGTCCCAAAAAGGTGATTTCATGGTCACTGCGTGGATTCACATTTTGAGTTGGATTAATGAAACAACAGTGTCACTGTTCATGAGGTAGGCTCTCAAAAAGCCTATATTGCAAATTTGGTGAAAATAGTCCAAGATATGACTGTCTTATGAGTGTGAGTTGTGCAGTTTTCATGCACTCTCGTAACTTCACAAATTTTCAATATTTTCACTCCATATTTTCAACATTGGCATTTTTTCACGCTTCCTTATGAAGAGTATAACTGTCATTTTTTACATCCTGGCCGAAATGTGTTTTTGTACTTCCAGCTCAGAATAGCACGGTCACGGTGGGAAATCAGTGTTCGGGACAGATTAAGAAAATGACAGTGACACTTTTCATGAGCAGAGGTCCTAAAATGCCTATGTTGAAAATTTGGTGACAAAAGTCTATAAAATGACCATGTTATGAGCCTGCATTGCGCAGTTTCCATGCACACTCATAACTTCAAAAATGTGTAATATTTTCACTCATAATTTTCAACATTGTCAGTTTTGCACACCTCTTTATGAACAGTACAGCTGTCATTTTTCACATCCTGCCTGAAATGTGTTTTCACACATCTGGTGCACAATGGCATGGTCGCTGTGGGAAATCAACGTTTGAGGCAGATTAAGAAAATTATAGTGTCAGTGTTCATGAGCAGAGGTCACAAAATGCCTATGTTGAAAATTGGATGAAAGAAGTCCAGGAAATGACTGTGTCATGAGTGTACATTGCACAATTCTCATGTATGCTCCAGAGACTGAGAATTTTTAATATTTTCACTCCACATTTTCGACCTTGCCATCTCTTCACACCTCCCTATGAATGGTACAGCTGTCATTTTTCACATCCTGCCAGAACTGTGTTTTCACACATGTGGCACAGAATGGCACGGTCACTGTGGGAAGTCAATGTTCAGAACAGATTAACAAAATTACAGTGCCACCGTTCATGAGTAGAGGTCCAAAATGCTTTTATGAGGTGAGGGGGTCACAAAAAGGCAATGTTGAAAATCTGTAGTGCAAATACCAGCAAACGCCTGGGGCGTTGGGGGTTCTAACCATAACATCCCACTCTGTACAGATTGACAGGCATCGGGGTGTACCTTTGGATTACTGGCTGTAATGCTCATGCCATTCCCCCCCCCCACCCTGTAGCCAGTGACAGGCATAGAGGTGTGCCTTGTAATCTTCACCCCTGAGTTCACCCCATTCTCCTATACTGCACCCATTACAGTGTATCTCCTTATGGAATGGGGTGACTGTAAAACTGAACACCCCAATGCACACCTCAACCCTTGTTGGTGTCTACAGGATAGAGTGAGGTGAAATGCCATGAGCATTATGGTCAATGATCCAAAGGCACATCCCAATGCCTGTCCATCTCTGCAGGGTGGGGGTGGGGTTGCCATCACTTCAGTACTTCACTGCCATTCCTATTCTGCATCTGTCTAACTCATGCACTTCCAATGGTAATACCAGCAAGCAAACACTCAGTACCCCTACCGAAGCAGGGTAATCCCAAAGTCCTGGATAACTATCGGCAAATTGCTATCCTATCGGCTATTAGTAAGCTCCTTGAGAAAGCTGTGGCTGAACAACTCACAGAGTACATTCAGGCCCATGAGTTGCTGTCCCCTGCATAGCATGGTTTTCGAAAAGGGTATAGCACGTCCATGGCCCTAGTCTCTGTCTCATCTAGCATCAGGGCTGCCATGGACCAGGGTAAACTCTCTGGAGCTATATTCATTGACCTATCAAAGGCCTTCGACCTTGTGGACCATGCATTATTCTGCACTCAGATGCGGTCCCTTGGCCTGTCCCCTCCTGCCCTGAAATGGCTAACAAACTACCTTCAGGGCAGAGTACAGCTGACCAAATTCAACAAGGTCCTCTCTGATCCTTCTCCAGTGACCTCAGGTGTTCATCAGGGCTCAATCCTGGGGCCACTTCTCTACTCTTTATTTGTTAACCATCTCCCAGCCACCATAACAACCTGTAGCGCCACCCTTTATGCAGATGATCTGATTATCCTGGCACACTCCCGGGACATTGCGACTCTTAACCTTCAGTTCACTGAGGACTTTAAGAATATTCAGTCCTGGGTAACCTCACACAAGCTGGTCCTCAACCTGAAAAATACTCAGGCCATGCTGTTTGGGTCATTGGCCAAGTTAAAAGCCTCCCCTACTCCTCTGCACATCAATGGTATGGATGACGCTCCCCTCCTAACCGCAACTTCCATCAAATACCTTGGAGTGACACTTGACCCCCAACTGGACCTAGGGAGTCACATCCTAAATGTCTGCAAAACTGTAAACTGTTTTTTATTTATAACTTAGATAACAGTTGATTTCAGCAGACAATTGTTTCCTATCTGAAACTTAAACTTTGCAGTAATAAAGGCATGTGTTTCCCCAGTGTTCCCAGATTCTACCTCACTGTTTGATGATGTGACTCATATTGTCCCCCATTGTGACCATCAGTATCCCATATTTTGAAGACAGACACTTAAGAAGCATGAGGCTGAAATGTAAATGAGATGCAAGAGGAGTTGCAGAGAGGTACTCTGTTGGGGCATGGGTGTTGAAGGGAGATGAATACAACTAAGGGGTTGCCTGCATAAATACCAAACATCACTACAAATACCTGCAAGTGAACGTTTGGCATTGACAAATGCTTGTTAGGATGAGATTTATTGGAGGTAGGCTGATTCTATTTCTGTGGTGCAGTACTTTTGACCAGACTTCCTCTTTAAGGAACAGGTTGTAGTGGTCAATTCCATGCAGTCCTCCTTCAGCCTGGAGTACAGGTACAGGACACAAAGATCCAATTGGCACCCGGGGGGAGACTATACAGTCAGATATTAATCCAAAAAGTCAGCAACTATAGATATTTTCCTCCATAGTCATGAATAATAAATTGATCATTTAAAAATCTTGCTGAGGAAAAATAAACAGAAACTCCTAGAAAGAGATGAGCAATAAGGGACCTTCAGAAATAAATGACAGTCTAACAGTGTTTAATTCAAGTCTGTCTCATAATCATAAGCCTGTAGGAAAATGGAAATGTCTTTAGAGATGCAGCTCCAGTCATGAAAAAATATTTTAACTGTTAAGTATCTTAGTTTAGTAATAGTTTGGGTTACATCAAACCTGTCTTACAATTATGACACAGCAGTGAAACTGCAGTGAAACCTTACAGAGGTAGTTCAGTAGGAAAAATTAGTTATGGTTAAATCAACAACAGTCTCAGTTAGAATGCAGGCAGCAGCTCTGCAAGGATAGCCCCTGCTTTAGGGCAGAACTTAACCCTTTGGGTACATATGCATGGGACTTGGATCTGCCTGCTAGTCTAATGTGATTGAATTGTATTATAATTACTGATGACCCCCTTTATCAACCTGTTTTCAGGGTCTCCAAAATGCTGTAATAACCAGAAAACAAGTTATTAAAGTGTTCACTAAACTTTTTTTCATCCCCAGTGTCCTTTGTCTGTCCTGAGTGTATTGTGCCACTTCATTGGCTCATGCTCTGGGTGTGGGTGGGCTGAATAGTACCAAACAAATGGTGGTTCAGTTTTCCGTGTACTGACAAGTCGCTACTCTTAACTACCCTCCCAATATTTCTGCATTGTTTTATTCATTATCTGGTTGATCCTGCCTTTGAAATCCCCCAAAATATCTGTTTGATCCCACTGTGTCTCCCAATCAGGAGATGCCGACTCAGAGTGCGATCCAGGACCAGGTGATAGTGATACTGCAGACAAGGTAGCTGACCCAAAAAAACAACCAAAAAAGTCTGTCAGAGAGAGCAAGGCAGTGTGACTCTGTATGTCAGAGGATATATGTGTGTGTGTGTGTGTGTGTGTGTGTGTGTGTTGACTGCAAGTGAGAGAGGGAGAAAAAGTGAGTGTCTGTAGATAGGGGAGACACTGTCTTGCACCAGTAATTATAAAAAATAAAAGATATGCAAGTGTATTCTTATTAATTTTTTTTACACACCCTCAGTGTGTGATGACTTAATAAACCTCTCGAGCTTCGCTCTTGAGGTTTATGGGTCATCACACACCTTGGGTGTGTAAAAAAATCCATAACAAACACTTGCATATCCATTATTCTCTATATATTGTTTGCTTATTTGGAGTCATTTGTGACTTTTCTGTTGCTTGGCACATCTGCACCATCTCATTTGCAAGGTGGTCCCAACCCACAGCATAACCTATTATGTTACCTTACAAAACCACAGGTGTAACAAGGGATAAAGAAGTTTGTCCCTATATTTCAGCCTAACCTCATTTGGTCTAAAATATCATGTGTCTGTGTAACAAATGTTGGCCTATATAATTGGATCATATAAAGCTTGTGAAGCCACAAGACAACCTAAGCCACAGCTGCAATATTAAAGTGCCTTTTGACATTTGTGCTGACCATGTAAGTAACAGCAAACATTTGGCCTATGTGACTGCAAGACAGGAACACAGAATAGTGTCCAAATTACCCTCTTGACTATCTCTAGTGTTTGTCCTTATGTGGACAGGCCAAAATGCTTGTATGCACATTCCTAAGTCCAAACCTATTTCTTCCTCCTGGACTTTGGTAACTGGTAGTGACAGCTGTTGCTAGCCATATATGATAATAGAATGTACACTATCTATACTTGTGCTGACCAAGGATGAGCTCATACATATACCAAAGAAAAAGTATTACCTTATAAGTTGATGTTTGTGCTTGTTTTAAACCAATCCTAGAAAACCATAGGAAATGATGATGCTGTCTTCCACTATATAAGCAAGCCAGCACACACTGTTATTTTGAAGAATGTACCACTTGTAATCTCTAGCTGTGATTATTGTTATAATCATTAAATTCTTCCGCCATCAGTCTCGTCTCCATTCGTCTCCTTTCTGAGTATCTGTAATTGATAATTTACTAACTATAGTTTTTCCACAATGCTACAATTGGTGCCTTAAAGACTCGGATCACTGGTGCTGCATGTGAGGAAGCCACCTAGCTGCTGGTCGGTTAGCTTGCGAGCCCCATAGCAGGGTGGCAACGCTTCGGAGACGTGGTGCTGCTGGCTTGAAGAGAGAGAAGACGGTACACACAGACAGCCACAGCCACTTGACAATCAGGTGATGTATGCTTTGTATGCTTCTCAAATTGTTTAAAATAAAAAGTAATGCTTAACTCTGTAGGAACTCATGGGGCAGAGTAGGTAAGTGAAGGTGCTGGGACTTGCAAGCCGGACCTCACAAGGGAGCCGTAAGACATAACCAAACAGACCAGGGCACCAGTGCACGGGTGAGCCCAGCTGTGGAGGCTAAGCAGGCAAGAAGATAAAAAAAATGAGTATGGAAACAATAACAGGCCGTTTTTTAGGAAAACACCTAAAGGGGGAAGCATACGAACCAGTGCCTGATGATCAACAAGCACAATTGTATTTTACTCAGCAAGTGTCCTTCCGTAATGAGGGAGTAAAAAAATGAAAAGGAAGTCTTTGCAAATGCATTGCAAAGGCTGTGGCAGTATAATCAGACTATTGTGTGTCACCGAAATAAAGAAGTAGCTCAGTTGAGGGATGAAAGGGATCAAAATGCTAAGTTGCAACAACAACTAGAAGAATTAACATCAAAGTATAAAGATAGCATCCCAATAGATCAACACCAAGAGTTAGAGCAGCAGTGTATTAATTTTAGGGAACAGCTAATAAAAGCACAAGGGGATTTGTGTCTGTTAGACAGAAATAATGCCCTCTTACAAATTAAGTTAGACCAACAGTCACAAGAGCATGCTAGTGAGACTAGGCGCCTGTACACTGAGCTCCCGGATGCTGCGAGCAAGATCCAGGAGTTACAGGAAAAACAAGATGAGTTAGATGAGCTCCTTACTGGAAAAAGGGGTGGGACAGTAACCATTCAAATGGCACCTGTAAGCACACGGGGAATGACCGCAGCTGGGGGAGCCATGTCGGCTGCAACCCGACATCAACAAGAGCAGTATCTACTAATGTTAGACTCTAAATAGCTAAAACATAGATTAAAAAGGGAACATGCTGAAAAAACTGGGCATACAGAAGAAGCTGAGAGGTATAGGAAACAAGAATTCTGGGTACATGTTGATTGGTGTAAAAAAGTGTCAAACAAAGCTGGTTAAAAATTAAAATACTACACTTGATGTTTATAGCCATGAAGACACAAGACATCATTATCACCGGCATGGTGGCAGCCATAAGACTTTCTATAATCCTCAGCCTGCACATTAATGTGGAACAGACTAATGTTACGTGTGAGTATGAACAGCCCATTGTACTGTCAGTCAGTTGGAACTGGGACCCTGTTGATACAAACACCTACACAACGCGGGCATGGAAAGCCACCTGGACCAAAAATAACCGTACATTTATATCTACAAATTGGTGTGTGGACATTTTTAATAGCTGGTCCAGCTGTGCCTCAGAGCTCAAGACTGGATCACAACAAAGTTACATGGATTGGAAACAGAAAAATGGGTCTCTTGTCATAGACAGGGCCACACCAAAGGACAATGGTGTTTATGTGTTAACTCTGTCCTACTGTCTTTGGGGTGATAATAGTGTTTGTAACTATGCTGGTTTAAACAACTCATTACATTTTGCAGTCTCAGATGCCATATACTTAACTGTAACACCAACCAAATGCCCAAATGTGACAACAGGGCCAGAGAGTGGACTTACATCAACACCTATTGATCAAATGCTTGTAAATAATGTAAAGTACAGTAGAGTGCATATAATTCTAGATTTCTCTGGCTGGAATATAAATGTTAACAGTAGTTGTGCTGACACTAGCATGTCAAAGTTTTATGCCACTATGTTAATTGACATGTTAAGCACCTTCCATGCTAAAACTGGGAGTATGATGGCCCCTCTTATTAGTAAAGAAAGGGTTAGTAATACTAGAAAAAAATGAGATTTGTGGGGAGATCTGGCTGGACTCTTTGGATCAGGAATGAGTATATGGAATAGGGCAGACATGTACCATTTATAACCCAAACTTTTGTATCACTCCCAAACATAACATAATGTATATATTGGTGACAAAGTGTTGCACCCTATTACCAACTCAGGGGATAAGAGATATAATGTGACATTTGATACCCCACACCAGGCATATGATATTAACAAGTATGCGCCATCATTTGGAGCTGTGATACCTCCCCTGTCTCTTAACGTGCAGTCACTTTTAAATCGAAAAGATACTCATTTGATACAAATCCAAAATACTGCCCATGAGGCACAAGCAGTTGTAAATGAATTGCTCAGTGAGAATGATAATGAGCACTTGATTTATAGCTATGCAGGGGGGTCCTTAGGAGTCCTGTCTTTTAAAACTTTACTTGTGTTGTAAGTGGTCTTAGTGTTCTTGGTAATTATAGGCCTGTGTCGCTTAAGACTTGCTATTCGTAAAGTATGTAGTGAGATGTACATGCTCTGAGGAGCTGCATTGTTGCACAAATAATAATTAGGCAATATAGGACCAAGGGGGGCTTGTAACAAGGGATAAAGAAGTTTGTCCCTGTATTTCAGCCTAACCTCATTTGGTCTAAAATATCATGTGTCTGTGTAACAAATGTTGGCCTATATAATTGGATCATATAAAGCTTGTGTGCCACAAGACAAACTAAGCCACAGTTGCAATATTAAAGTGCCTTTTGACATTTGTGCTGACCATGTAAGTAATAGCAAACATTTAGCCTATGTGACTGCAAGACAGGAACACAGGATAGTGTCCAAATTACCCTCTTGACTATCTCTAGTGTTTGTCCTTATGTGGACAGGCCAAAATGCTTGTATGCACATTCCTAAGTCCAAACCTATTTCTTCCTCCTGGACTTTGGTAACTGGTAGTGACAGCTGTTGCTAGCCATATATGATAATAGAATGTACACTATCTATACTTGTGCTGACCAAGTATGAGCTCATACATATACCAAAGAAAAAGTATTACCTTATAAGTTGATGTTTGTGCTTGTTTTAAACCAATCCTAGAACACCATAGGAAATGATGATGCTGTCTTCCATACTATAAGCAAGCCAGCACACACTGTTATTTTGAAGAATGTACCACTTATAATCTCTCGCTGTGATTATTGTTACAATCATTAAATTCTTCCGCCATCAGTCTCGTCTCTATTCGTCTCCTTTCTGAGTATCTGTAATTGATAATTTACTAACTGTAGTTTTTCCACAACGCTACAACAGGTTTTTCTTCTTGTGCCATAATGTTTGTTAAGCCCATTAGATTCAGAAATGGCTGTGGAAATAATCAAATTTTGACTTCTTTGAACAGAACAGCCTAGTAATCTGTGCACCAGATGTCTTTCATGGCAGGGGACAAGTTTCTGAAAGAGATGCCTCTGAACTTGCACCTACCACCTTAGAGAATAAAGACATCTGTAATGTACTAATACTGTAATTACTGATGTCCTAGTGTAGACTGACCATATTTTCAAACTAAAAGCTAAGGAAGGGTTGTATCTGAAAATTTCTGACTTCAATTATAGTCAAACACAAAATGTAGTTAATGAACAGCTGGCTGAAATCCAGTGCAGGGCTGAGAAAAACAGAAAATTTGGAGACTGTACAGAGGACTGAAGTGCATATATTCTGAAACTAACAACAAAAACAACAACAAAAGAGTAGCCTTAAATTTCATAGTAGAGCGGATTTTCTTGTGTCATTATGCATACATGTGTTTCAAGGCATGAAAAAAGTAATATGCCAGAGGGTTGACTTTTTGGTAAGGATTACAGTCAGTGTCTAGCTAGATGCTGACCAGCTTGCCATTCAAGCCCACCTCCTGGCATCACTTCAACCCTTGGCTTGCACTATATTTCAAATGAAAGCTAGCGAGTGGGTAGCGAACAGATTGTCACTATTTGTTATGCAAAGAGAGCTAAAGGCAAGAATCTTTGTGTTATTTCTTTTTCTATCATTTGTCTGTCAGTTTGACTGTGCAATAACATTTTTCTTGTGGAGCTTCAGGACTTGGTCAATCCAGTGGTTCCACAGTCTCTACTTGTTATTTTTATTCTTTCTTTTGCTTCACAGTGGTTAAAAAGAAAAATATGTGAACACCTTTGGTTTGCAAGTGTATATAATTTTATTATTGAAATGATTGCAGAATACTGTCAGTCTAGAAAGCAGGAAGCTGACCTTCAGATGTACAGTACTTTGTCCTCCACAAGCTTGTTTTCAGAATTGCAAACTGGGGATCAGCCCTAGGACAGAATGTTCCATTTTGTTTTACCACTTTGCTTTGAAGACAGCATGTAAACCAGACAAAGTTGTTTAAGAGATCTGATAGCTGTAACTTGCACTAACATGTATGTGTTTTAGTATCCCTTCTTTTCTCTAGCTTTTTAGAAGAACCATGCTAACAAATAACTGAAGAATGTGCTCAGAAAACAAAACTCCAGGAAACATCCACCCATTTTGAGTGGACTTCACATTCACTTATTTACTCCAGAGACAAACTGGAAGTAGCCAACTTTTTTGGAGAACTCTTAAAAAACTGAAAAACTTGTTTTGTCAAATCCTGAAAATGATGAAGAAAATGTATCTCCTCTTTTTGCATTTGTACTCTGGAAAATTGTTGTAATTTGTGCATTGAAGGATTTTATATAGTGGCTATAGTGAGAGATGGTGAGAGGGTTCACATAAATGTTGAATGAGGCAACATCACACTCCAAGTGAAGGATCATCCCTCTATGAAAACAGTTTCTTCCCCACTACTAAACAGCTAACCATGGGACATTCAAAGGTACCTTTACAATGCCCTGAAGTGGAACTGGGTCCACTCAGTAGTTTATTTACAAAGAAATCCAACACTCAAACTTCAAATTCAGTGAGAATATTATTTTTATTTAAAAATGAAATATTTTTTGTAAACAAAACTGAATTACTTACAAAATATTTAATACTAAAGTGCAAAAATCAAGCTAATACACCATAGATGAACAAACAAAGCCTTAGTAGTTTGACTGCTACTTCTGTCCCAGGAACTCTGATAAATAATGTACAAAAATGTGATTAAACTTACTTAATAAACTTACTTTGGATATCAGCATTCAATACCAACTAAAATAATACACAACAAAACCAAAAATACTAATGGATGGTTTAACAAATCTATAAAGAAATTAATTAATAAGAAAAACATAATGTATAGAACAATAAGGAAAACAAAAGACCCCAAGGGAAAGAAAATTTACAGGGTCTTGGTTAAGGACACAAAAACAACTATTAGAAAAGCCAAGTCCAACTATGAATTGACTCTTGCTTCAAAAACTCAGGGTAATCATAAACTGGTCTATGCACATATTAATAGGATAAAAAAACAATGAATACTATACGCCCTTTTAGAAATTCAGATTGGAATACAGCAAATGATAAGGAATCGACTGACATTCAAAATAGTTATTTCTGTTCAATATTCAACATTACTAAAAACACAGCTAGTCCCCTTATTACCTCACCTTCAGTATCTGGCAAAATCAAAATTGACGTTAAAGATGTATTGGAACGTTTAAACAAACTTAACATAAATACATCTCCTGGCCCAGATAACATTCACTCTAGAATTCTAGTGGCGCTATCAGAAACCTTGGCACCTCCATAAACAGATATCTTTCAAAAATCTCTAGATGTGGGCAAAGTAGTGCCAAATTGGAAAGACACAGTGGTAATACCAATTTTAAAAGAGGTCCTAAGACAAACCAAGAAAACTTCTATCCTATTAGCCTTACCTCCATTATATGCAAGATCTTAGAAAGTAAAATAAAAGATAAAATTCTGATCCATCTGGAAAACATAAATTTGATAGATGCTACTCAACAAGGATTTATGAAATCCCGCTCATGTCAAACTAATATGTTATCCTTCTATGAGAGAGTAAGGCGACGCAGTGGATGTGGTTTTTCTTGATTTTTCCAAAGTATTTGATGAACTACCACACAATGAATTGATGATTACACTTGAGAAAACAGAACTGGATACTAATTTGCTTAGCCGGATTACATCCTGGTCGACAGGGAGGAGACAGAGGATGACTATAAATGGTACCCTGTCAGACTGGGCAGATGTGATGAGTGGGGTTCCACAGGGCTCTGTTTTGGGACCCTGTCTCTTCAAAATATATATATATCCTCACTCAATTGTGACCAAGATAACATTTGGCTAACCAAGTTTGCTGATAATTGTTGAATTGGGGCAATTGTTAACAATAGCGAAGATGGCATTACTATGCAAAATGCCCTTACAGACATAGGCAATTGGACAACAAATCATAAACTGGAACTAAACGTGACCAAATGCACCACAATGCATCTAGAAAATAAGACTCTCAATATACCATATGCCATGCTAAATAAAACAGTACCTATCACCAGTAAGGAACGTGATTTAGGCATAACTATAACCACTGACTTCCATTTTAGCTCACCTTGTAGTATCAATACTAAAAAAGCAAATCAAAAACTAAATTGTATACTATGACATATTAAAAGTAGATATAAAAAAGTTATCATCCCCTTATACCAGGCCTTAGTACGGCCCAACTTGGAGTATGAGGCACAAGTTTGGGCACCGTACAAAAAAGGAGACATTGGTAAATTGGAGGGAGTACAGAGAAGGGCTACAAAGACAAGAATGGGATATTGTGACAGGACATACTCAGAGAGACTTAGGCACCTAGATATGTTCACCCTACAATATAGGAGATTAAGGGGGGATATGTGTATGACTTTTAGAGCACTACAAAATAAAATAATTTGGTCCAATTATGGTCTTAGCCTAAGAGAATCCTCACACAATACTAGAGGTCATCCCTTCCAATTAGTAGCAAATAGATGGAAACTTTTAAAAAGAAAATTCTAGTATAGTCAAAGAGTGGTTAAACTATGGAATGGCTTACCAAATGAGGTGGTTGCAAGCACTACAATGGAGCAATTTATAAAAAGGCTGGATACATTTTATTTAAACAAGTACGGGATAGTCTAACCTAAGTCAAACAACCAAAGGACAAAAGTCGATTTATGCTTGATAATCCTATGAATCCTATGAATTCATGCATGTACCTGTTGTTGCGAATATTTCTCACTGGAATACAGCAGAGTTTAGACATTGCACTGAAAATGTGCTATGAAAATGGGGGAAGACTAAATGAGATATTTTATGGTCTCTGTGTACTATATAGTTACTTCATGTTAATTCAGAGAAAACAAAACTGGAGTAAGATACAGTATCTGACTGCGAAACTCAATAGAAAACAGTTTCTAAGTACAGTGATGCTATTGTTGGAATGTGGTGAAATACAGACATAGTGGTTTTTGTTACAGTGGAGGCCCAGATTATTCCACGATTCCATGGCTGTGATTGCCAAATAATTTAATGTAAGCCATGTTAAAATGCAGAATATTATTCCGTGGTTTACATGAACTGTGGAATATTATTCTGCGGTTTTCATGAATGGCGGAATTATGTTCCACGGTTTACATGAATTGTGGTATATTATTCTGCAGTTTACACGAACTGTAAAATATAATTCTGTGGTTTACATGAAATGCAGGATACTATTCCGCAGTTTATACTGAAGAGCCAGTATTTATCCGACTCACCAACACAGCGATACTGCTACTGCTTGTGATGCCAGTGACCTAGGTTCTGGAACGATCCTGGGCAGTTGGAGGGCCTTCCAGGAAGAGGAGGCTCAAGCATCCTATGGACTGCTTTATTCCTTCTGGGGAAGGGGGAGGAAGTTGACAGTATTTGGGTAACCTCTTCTGGTAGTCTGGGGTATGACATCTTGGAATGACTGTGTTTGGGAGGCATGTCAGATGTTCAGCATACCACTCCAACGACATTGCACGTCATGCTTCCTGTGGCAAAAATGGGAAAATGGAGGTTTCATCTCCATATGATGATGTCCTCCCTGACATTGCAGATCTCACAGTACAGACTAGGCTCTTGCTCCCATCCTACCATTTAGTCTTTATTGGGGGAAGGGGGCCCCTGGTGGGTAAGTCAGAGGTGTTTAGGAGTGAGGTAAGTCCTGGGGTATGTGGCAGGGCTGAGTCTGTGTAGATCAGACTGATGGAGGCTGGTGGCTAAGGATATACAGCATAATAAATTTAAGAAAAAATAAAATGAAGAGTCAGTATGAACTGTGGGTAAAATAAATCTGCAGTTTACATTGACTCTGAAAAAGGAACATTATTCCATGGATCACATAAACTGTGGTTATTCCATGGGTTATATAACCCCTGGAAAACTATTCCATAGTTTACATTAAATTCTGCAGAATGAATTTTGGAATTCTGTGGAATTTAAAAACAAAAATCTGAAAAGCATTTTGGAACAGCCCCTGCCCATTAGTTTGTCTGCTAGGGCTTTACCCTAAAAATCAAAACAGATAAATCCCCCCACTCCCATACAGCTCATCCCCACCACCTTCCCAACCCCACCCTGAGAACCTCCATGAATCCCTTTATTTGAAATAGAAATCTTTTTATCAGGGCCCATGCTGTGCAGCAATCCTCATCCTTCTAATTTCACTGCCAGGCCAGAATTCTGGTTTCTTGTCCCAGAAGTACTTTGAGCACAGCTGCACAAAGCACTACTGGAATGAGAAACTGGCATCTGGTCTAGTGGTAAAACTAGAAAATGAGGATCATTGTGTAGTGTGGTAGCTGTTAAAAATATTACTCATTTAAGTTCAGTATCCTTGGGGACTCTCAGGCTGGGACGGAGAGGGTGATGGGGCTAAAATGAACAGGGTGGATTTTTTTACTTTCTAATACTAAGAACTCGGGATTTAATTGACAGCCTCCTATGGTATGTAGGTCCCAGCCCAAAAACTAAAATTTTTCCCCTACCTGGGTGCTTGGAGGGTGGTTGCTGACTGCTACCAAAGCCCCCAAATGACACTGCAGAATTTCCACAGAAATATAAAACTAATGCTGCAGATGTTTTGTGGCAACAGAGGGACTTACCGCAGAATTTAGACCCAAATTGCTGCAGAAATATCAGGGCCTTGGTTACAGTATTGAGAATTACTGAAAAATGACCCCATTCATATAACCAAAAACCCTGTAAATCTTGCACATCAGTTTTCAAAAAGGTATAAAAATGTTTTCCCTCTAGATTAGACAGAAATGCAGTTGTGAAAATACATAGTCACAACAAGTGGTTATTTACTTTCCTAAAGAGAAGCATGCAATTGTGGTTTGAAACTTAAAATCTGCATTGTATTATCATAATTATTTGTACATATTGGTAAACTATGGTAAACTATGGAGAGAAGTACCTTAAAGAGCTATTTCACAGAGGTGCTGCCACTCCTTAAAGAAGACCCCTTTCCAACAGTCAGTGACATGTTAAACACAAACTTCTCTTAAAGAATTTGAGGCTAAGCAGGAGTGTCAGCCAAAATCAATTGCTTCACTGCCCTCTTCAAAACAAACAAACAAAAAATGCCCTCTGTTTTTAAAATATAATCACATGAAATTAAAATGTTAAGACTTTTTCAGTATATAAAATTTAATGAATAAAATAAATATTGGATCTGAAGGTTACCCTACTTCTAACCCTCCTTTTACATGAGACTGGGAGATTAAATTTGTGCATGTGAACTATAATATCCATTATAGAGGGCATGGCTATCCGCTGAGCTGCATGAATGTCTAAGCCCTGTGCTCTCTGTATCCTCACTGTAAACCTATCCTAAATCCACTTCATTTCTGCTATTTGGCATCTCTCCTCTAACGTTACCTTTCCCGGTTGACCATGGCTCCGAGACATCATGTTCTGTCAGCTTGCTGTCAGTGTGGGAGGTGAAAACTGCATTCTCCATTCTGTGCTCCAGACTGCGACCTAGACACCGCTGAGATGGAATCTAATTAGCCATCAATGAAGCAAGAAGGCAACTTGGCTGAAATACGGCAAATGTTTGCTGAAATCCTTTCTCGCATAGATAACCTCGATTTAGCTACAAAAAAAATACTGCTGATATAACTGATCTTTCCCAGTGGGCCTGTGTCTCAGAGCACAAACTTACCGAAGTGGAGGATGGCTGGCACAAAGCTGGGGCACAAGTACATGCACAAGAACGGACCATACAGCTTTTGTGGGTAAAAGTCGAGGACTTAGAGAACCGCAGCAGGTGAAATAACCTGCAGTTCATGGGTTTTCCAGAGGGAAGTGAGGGGAATGATGTAATTTCAATTTTGCAAACTGAGCTACCCCTTTTATTAGATTGGTGTTGTGATGGGCCACCCAAGATAGATAGAGCTCATAGAACCCTGGCTCCTTCTCTTGCCCCTGGGGAGCGTTCCCACACTATTCTGGTTTGTTTTCTTAGGTTTCAGGACAGGGAACTGATTACTCAAATAGCCCTACAAAAAAAAGATCTTATTTGGAAAGGACACAAGATCCAAATTTATGCAGATTATTCACAGGAGCTCACTGCACGCCATAGGGTCTTTACAACTGCACGCAGAGCCTGTGCTGAACTTGGACTTGAATACTCCCTGAGATACCCTGCTTCCCTACGGATTTTACTAAGTGGCTCACCATGGCTATTTGATAATCCAGCAGCTGCAGAGAAGTTTTTGGCAGCTCAAGCCCCCAAATTAAACTGGGGTTCACTGAAAGAAATACCCCCTTCAGGGACTGCCTCTGTGGAGCCTAATCAGATGGAGATCTCTCAACAAGAGCCAGTGGTTTCTATTTCGGCTCCCAGCCCATCGCATGCCTCGCATCAAGCTCCATCACCATGGACCCCTGCTTGATCGATCCCTCAAAAGTCACCAGGGAGCAGGAAAAAGAACAGAAGGAGGGCCCGGACCAAAGGGGCACATATCAACAAGATTAGTGGGTTGAACTGCAGGAGATAAGTCCTTCTTTATGATTACTGTTTTCTCAGGCCCCTATCAATAGGTTAAACTGCCAAGCTCTCCTTTTCATATAGGATGTGGTACCTCTTCCTCTCTATATGCATTTGAGCCCTAAGTCAGGTTTTTTTATAAAAATACGATCAAGATGCAGTTTTATGAGCAGTTATATGCCTCGCCTCACCCCCCAGAGCACTCAAAAATTCAACAATTTTTGGCTTCAATGTCTACTCCCAAACTGCTCCCTACTGAGGCCCAATCACTGGAAACCCCGATTACACTGGAAGGAGTGGAAAAGGCTATTAAATCAATGAACCTCCTCCATAAAGCACCCGGGACAGATGGACTACCCATCGACTTATACAGAGTCCAGGGAGTTAACCTTGCCCCATACTTGGTCAGGGCTTTCAATCATTCTCTGAATGCCGGGTGTCTTCCCCCAACCATGAGGGAAGCTACCATTATAGTTCTACCTAAAAATGGGAAAGACTTACTTTCATCTGGCAGTTACCATCCTATTTCACTTATTAATGCAAATGCTAAAATTTTAGCCAAGGTTCTTGCTAGTAGGTTCGAACCCCTTCTTTCAGGCCTCATTCACCCATCTCAAGTGGGGTTTGTTAAAGGCCACCTGGGGTCTGACCACCACAGAACTTTGCTGTCTTTGATGCATCACACCAAATTGTCCAAAAAATTCTCAGTTGCCCTGCCTGTAGATTTCAAAAAAGCTTTTGATTCCATTGAATGGCCCTTTCTTTTTCACACCCTTTTCTCAACGGGTATGGGGCCTAGTTTTCTCTCTTGGAAATGATTGCTTTATACATCCCCTTCAGCTAGAGTATTGACCAATGGTCTACTGTCTTCGCCATTCCAGCTGCAGAAGGGTACGAGACAGGGTTGCCCTCTCTCCCCCTTATTGTTTATTCTAGCTATTGAACCCCTGGCTATAGCACTCAGGGAGTCTCATTATATCCCCGGAATACGAGTGGGTGGCATTACCCTTAAAACATTTTTATATGCTGATGACCTTCTCATCACCACTGAATGTACCCCACAAGTGATGCAAAATATTCTTCATATCTTGTCTGATTTCTCCACTGTGTCTGGCCTCAAGATAAACCAGTCCAAAACAGAAGTCCTACCTTTGAACTCTGTACCTTCTAGTACAGACTTTGCAGCTCTTGGCCTTAAATGGTCTCCTGCTGGTGTAAAATACTTAAGTATCATCTTACATCCTAATCAGACTAAAATGCTTACTCTTAATTTTTCAACTCTGGTGGAGTCTCTCAGACAAGATATGGAACACTGTAAGGCTTTGCAGCTCTCCTTGGCAGGCAAAATAGACTTCATTAAGATGATGGCTGCCCCTAGGATTCTATACTTGCTGGCCCATCTCCCTATTTTTATCCCACAGAAATGGCTCTTAAAATTGGAAGCTCTGATGGGTAATTTTCTGTGGGAAGGTTCGCGACCCTGATATACTCAAACTTCATCAGCATTGGAGTAGGGGTGGTTGGGGCCTCCCTTGGTTGCAAGGATATCACATGTCCTTCATCTCCGCACAAACTACTAAATGGTTTTCCAGACACGGGCATGGTTCTCCCATCTGGCTTTCCTTGGGGGCCTCAATGCTCCGAGCAGCCTCCCCCGTGGTGGCCCTGTATACTAAGAAAAATCTGTATCCCAATCTCTCTCCCACTATTCTGCTATCTGTTCAATACTGGAAACGTGTCCTACGTCACCTGGGACATGATCAGGCCCCCTGGAATTATACACCTCTATGGAATAACCATGCCCTAGAGGTCGGTAAATGCACAATATAATGAAAGTTTTGGGAGGCACAAGGCATCTCCCTAGTGCAGGATTTATTATCCCCGAACTCCAATACACTTGACACTTTTCAATCCCTACAATCCAGATACCATTTAGATTGTGCCCCTAGTGTCCCTCCCTCTCCTTAATCTTAAAATGCCCTCTGTACCATCTTTATTTATGCCTTTCATATATTTGAAGGTTTATATCATGTCCCCTCTATCCCTCCATTCCTCCATGAAGTACATGTTGACCTCCCTCAGTCTCTCCTTGCAGGGCTTGTCCTCCACTTGTACTCACTTCTGGAGATATCTCCAGATCAGAGATGCCATATCTCATCTCCCCACTTATCCTAGAACACAGGTGGCACAGCACATCCTGCATCCCTTAAATATTTGATGGCACTGATCTAGGCACTTAGCTAGTGATATTTACAGTGCCCTAAGGGATGCCTCTCTGGATCCTACTCACTCAGCTAAAACCTAGTGGGAGAAGGATCTCCAATCCCCTATCTCTGGGTGCCAATGGGATCATGCATGGGCACGTACACATTTGGCCTGTAGAGATAGGCATACTCACCTTATCATGAACAAAACTCTGCATAGATGGTATAGAGACCCTGCCAAACTTAAGAAGATGGGACTCACCCCAACTGATATTTGTTGGCGTTGTGGTCATATGGGGGCTCATCTGTTCCATATTCTTTGGGACTGCCCAACTCTCCAACCTTTTTGGGCTTCAATCCAAGATACATGTGGTCAGATATTCCCTCAAATAGACCACGACCACCCTCTTCTCCTGTTTGGATGTGCCCATCCCAATACCCCAAAGTTCAGCCCTGGGGCTCAATGGGTCACAGCAGTATGAACTATAGCCAAAGGGTTGATTTTAATGAAATGGAGGTCCCTTGAAATCCCAACTTTCCATGAGTTCCTTCTAGCCCTAAACCAAGGGGTTACTTTTGAGAGATTATCCAGCTTTGCAGAGGGCACTGTGGCTCATTTTAAGAAATGTTGGCAGCCATACTTATTGTCAAGGTACTGTCATGATGTCCACCCCCAAGCTGATACTTAACCCTGCAAGATTCCCTTGCTCTTTTCCTTTTCCCTTCCTTCTTGGAGGATATAGGACTCTCTTGTTTGGTCCTACATTAGGCCCGTACCTGATTCTCAAGACCTGATTGCCTTTAGATTTGATGTTTTTCTTGTATATAGTTATCTGTATTACATGCCTGATATCAGACAGATCATGCCTTTTTCCAGGCCCTTTTGACCTTAAGGCTTTATACGCTGCAATAAAGACCTATCCAAACCTTGAAAACTTTTGGAATTTGGTAATCATATGTACTGTCACATTTAATTATCAAGCGATCAAACTTCTAAGCAATCACTCTTACACTTCACAGTATTCTTTGTAAGTTGCATCTGCTTCATGTTCCTTTTGCTCCTACCAAATGTTGTGGTAGGCCTCAATGTGGTTGCATTCCTGTGTATCTGTATATGTGTCCTAAGATAAATGCAATAAAATCTTAAACTATAAAAAAGAATAACCATTATACTTTCATAAGGATGTGGAATTTCAGTACTATAACCCTAGTGGCAAAACGATGTGTTCAAGATAATTGAGGACTATGAGGTCTTCTGTCTTTTGAGGTTCAGGTGTCCTGAGCAGCATAGGTGTGCTAGACTGTCTCCAGTCAAGCCAAATCAGGGGTTACTGTAAAACAGGTGTTCTGGGCAGCACACCAGAGAAATGGGATGTAGATCTATCTTTGGAGGTGGAGCCTACAGGCACTGGACCTAGCAAAGAGGGAAAGTGAAGTCAAAACATGCTGAAAAATGCATGCTAATGTCACAGTGATGAGCATTCTGTGAAGAGCTGCTCTGTATAAACAGAGTATGCTGCCTATTTTACTTCTCATGACCACAATCTTGCATCTTCCCCTGTCCTCATGACTCAGAATGCTCCACTATACATTTGATCTGCTGAATCCTCTATAAACTGCAGAGCCTTATGCAATTAAAAAATAACCATCTGGTGACTGAAGTTTGCTTCAAGGATCAAGCAAAACATTGCCTCAAAACCTTACTAACCCTTAGGATGATTTTCTTATTTATATAAAATATGTCCCAAAGGGCCTAGTGGCACTGAGGGTTGAGGCACTGGATGCCACTAGTTGCGCCATGCCGATGTCCGGGTTTGGGAAAATACTCATGTTGCTAAGAGTTCTGCCAGATGAGGAAGGACTGAGCATCCATACACAGCTCTCCTTTCTTGGGGAGGGTGGACTAGGGCTGTGCACTGTAGACTGACACCCAGTGGTGGCTGAGTGTCAGCAGAGGTGTACAGCCACATAAGGGGGGCCATATCCAGGGCACTAGGCTGTCTCCATTAAGGCAGGGATAGCCTCCCCACCTATTTCACAGATGTGGGCTTGGGTAAAAAATGGAGAAACAAAAGCCTGGAACCCACAGGCCCATGATGGCCCGGTCTTTGCCCCCACAATGCTGCCCCCAATTCTGGATTTGTGCTCAAGGGGGAGTACTCCAGTGTTCCTCACCCTGGCCCCACCATGGGGGCAATCCACGGGGGAATTGCAGGGGGTTAGCAGAGGGGGGATGACCAGGGCTGGAGAAAGAATCCTCTGAGGGAAGGTACGGAGCCACCTGTTGGCTGCACGGAGGAGCAGAAATTACAAATTAAAAAAAACATGTTCCCAAAATGCTTCCTGGCTACACCCTGTCTACACAAGCTGTGGTGCGTCATACTCAAAATAAACCTTCATTCTCTAATACTGTAATCATGGTATTGCCTTTACAAGGCAACACGGGAAGGATTGTTGCACTGTAAATATGGTTAATGTTGCCTTGTAAGGTACTTGTTTTTGTTTAATCAATGACACTGTTGCAGGAAATCATTCTATGAACATATACTGTTAATATTGTACCTGTAATTTAGTATTTTGTATTTCATAAAAGATTATACTGTGGAATGCTTTGTATTAGGCCAATAAATATGTTTGTTATCATCCTCCATCTCGTTTCCCTCTCTATGTCCATCTTGTCTTTGCAGTATCTTAATTTTGTATTTGCTTCATGATTGCAGATAATCTTTTATAAGAACATGCATGTAAGGAAATTGTGGTTTCTGTTGTAAGCAACAGGTTCCTGTAAGAAACTTTTTTGCACTTGATGTAGAAGTTACAAGTTGTCATGTCTGCTTTATTTTAATGCAAGCCCCTAACACAAAACTTCTGTGGTCATCACACTTCCTTTGTAAGGTAACTATATCTTAAAACCTTTTATTTTACTAACCTTTGGAAAGCCCTGGGAGTTTGGGGGCTTTAACATCATCAGGTCTCAATGTCATAGTATCATGTTATGTCAGATTGACTATATAATAAAAGACAGCAGCATATGTTTTTGAAACAAATTTTAAAAGAAGACAATACTGGTTCCCCCTGAGGTTCAAGTAAAACACAGTTTTGTTTATGTATGTATTTTCTGGTGGATTTGATTGACTTAGCTTGGGGTAACTGATTTTACCATGTATGTTCATTGCATTTTATTTTTACTGATAATTGCAAGCAATAAAATATTTTGCTATAACTTACTAGGTTTACTGTAATTCATTGAACGGAATGTGATCCATTGGACACTAATTTAGACATATAATTTACATGGTAACACCAATCAGACACCACAAAATTCTTTTAACCCAAATATTGTACAGTCATTTATAAATGTTTTCCCTCCCAAAAACGTATCAGTCGTCTGCCATTTAAGCAATGACAACTCACTGCAGGTAAACTTGTTGAAATGATAAACTGATAAGGACACTACAGTACATAAGACCAAGTGTTACAGTTGAAAGCTGATTGCTAAACAATTTGTCCATGCTTTCCAAAGAAATGCCAAGAGAGGGGTAAACATTACTTTCATTTTGTCTGCTTGGCAATCCAGACCTGTTGAATTGAATGCAAACTGTCAGTCAGAAAAGACTGCTTTGAGAGAGAGAGAGACTCATGTACATATTTAGCAATTCTGTTATTTGTAGTGTCTTTAAAGAGATTAAGCAGGATGAAAGCTTCACTTCAACAGCCTGGATTGTGGGCAGTTCACTTGTGCAAAGGGATGCACAGTTTGTCAGAAGAAGTCATTTTGGGAATGATTTGCAACTGGAAAACTCTGAGGTTCATTGATTTTGGAAGGGAGACATGAGATGGAAGCAACTTGTGCCAACCATATGTAGGCTTCTGAACAGTCACCCCAAGCCAGATATAGTACTCATCCATGCTGAAGGTAAACATGTGGGCTACAAAACAGATTTAATAGAATCAGCTAAATTTGATTTGGCTGAGATTCGTGGAATGTTGCCCAACTAAATGATTCTGGACTCCATTTTCAAATAGCCCTTAGAGTGACACAAGTTGCATCCAACTTCAGCATGTATCCAAGCCTGGTGCACCAGGGACCCTGCAATGGATTTTCAAAGAAAAACAATTCTGGCACCCAGTTCCCCAGCTCTGCAACAACCCATCCCTTGTGCCAAACAGATGGTGATTGTGAGTAGATTTATGAAGGTTGCCAGCAGTCTCTGGCCCATCAGAACTCCAACCAGCCACAGGGACAGTGCCATAAGTGTGCACCAATCTACTCCTGATGGACACCAGTGACCACTCTGGCCCATGCCAGGAACACCAGCCTCTGTAAGAGTGTGTACAGACAGAACTGGATGGGGCATGCATGGACCCATTGGCCCACATCCTGAGCAGTTCAGCAGGTGAGTGTGCCACCAGGGTCCAGTAGTTATGTGCCACTGCAAGGAGAGCACCCAATACTTGCCCACTGGACACCAATACAGCAGAACTGGGGAGTAGAAACTCACCATTTACCAGTGGCAGCAACTGGGCAGTTGCACAGTCATGGTACATGCACCTACTGATCACCAGCCTGGATCTAGCACCTACAGCTGCCTTTGGTGCAGCCAGTTATGTCTCTGTGTGCAGGTGGTATGTGCCATGTAGTTGCAGCAGTATGATCCTTGTTGCTCATGGTCTCTATGAGTGCAGGGCCCCATTGCCAGTGTAAAACAAACACACAAACACAAATAACAAAAAACAATTGCAAAAATGTCCTGGTTTACACTGAAAAATATGTTATAGGGTGCAGCCTGTCCTCCAGCCACCATTAGCTTCACCACTTTTCCCAGCAAAGTAGTAATATTTTTTGAGTATAGGAAACAGTAGACCAATTGGTTTCTCAAATTGAATTGATTTCCTTGCTATATAAAGTACCATGTGTGAATATTGTGCTGTCACATCTTTAAAAGATATGTCAAATTTTAAAATATTACCATTTGTGAAGCTAATATTCTGCTGCTTTCAGAAAAGACTGTGTACTATACAGTAGGTGGTGACATGCCAAAGTGTATTGTCCAGAGAGTGCAGGTATGGGCAAGAGTGCTGTGGCTGCTTGCATGATTTAGGAGACTGTTGGAGCTGTGCCACATCTGTGTGGCACCACATGTGTTTGCATGCCTATACAGAAAGCACACAGCATAGGGGTACTGCTACAGATTGTGCCCATGTGTAGCAGCATTCTGTGCAGGTCCCAGTGTCTGAGGTGCACACCCACCATGGATATTGAGTATGGCACAATGGTCTTCAGACCAGCTTTGGCTGGTCTAAGTACCGGTGAGCCATGTAGTTGTCCACAATCCCAAAAAAAAAGGGATGCTGCATCACCAGTAAGGCACAGGGCTCCTGTCTGCTTGGTCACAGCCATTGCATCATTGCAAGTCCAGTGCATGCCGCTCTGGCACAGGCAGCCCACTTTGGCTGCAAGCAGCATATAAAATTGGGAATGATGCATGGTGTGGCACAAGGTGCCCCTTATGTCATTTCTTTTTGACGTAAGAATCATGCATCATTCCCAGACCTTTGAAAATCAAGCCCCTGTATTCAGGTATTATAAAATATATAATGTGAAAAGGCCAGCAGTATGCAGCTGGAACTAAAAGATCATGTTGAAAGGTCAACATTCAAATATCAAACTTTTTAAGTAATCTGAGTAATTTTTAAAAAGATTAGAGAAGTGCTAAGGGAAAACCTGGATAACATGGAGGAGGGCATAGGGGTGGACCAGTTATGGGCCACCATTGGGGGAGCCTTTCAGAAGGCCATAAGCATTTGTATCAAAATGAGGGGGATGAAATCGAAAGCCAGATCACCAAACTGGTTTAATGGGGAGGTGGCCAGAGTGATAAGGGAAAAGAGGACAGCCTACAGAAGATTGAAAAGAACAGCAAAGGAATAGGATGAGGAAGAATACAGGGGGCTAGCTAAGATGACAGGAAGGTAGGTGCAGTGGGACTTCCGGCGTGATGGCTGCCTGATTAAGTGCTCTCGTGGATAGCTCCTGTGCCAACCCCACTCAAATCGTGTTTTTTGCCTGAGTTTAACACTTTTATTGTCAAAAGCAAACCGGGTAGAGGGTCGGTATCGAATCCACATTGCTTAGTCAGGGAAGGGTCAAAATTTCACTGATAATTGATGCGGAAATGAAAAAGACCTCACTGAAGCATACCCCACTGTCCACCCCAAGCAAGGAGAAGATGTCTAAATGGGCCAAAGTGCAGGTGGAAGATCCGAGTCCCCATACCCAGCAGCCAGAAGGGCTTAGTGAAAAATGATTTCTCGAGGAGCTAACACCCATGAAAGACACACTGTTGGTGTTAGACTCGGAATTGCGAAGCATGAGGGCATCACTCGAACAGCTCACTACTCGGACCTCGGATAATGAGGCCTGCATATCATTGCTGGATGACTGGTGGCAGCGTTTAGAGCCAGAGATGGTGCATATGAAACACAGGCTCAAGAAAGCCGAAGAAAAACTGGAAGACCTCGAGGGGCGATTGAAACAAAATAATCTTGTGGTGCTGGGATTGCCTGAGGGGGAAGAGGGTTCCCTACCCGTAGTGTTCTCCCAGAAGCTATGTGAGAAATTAGTGGGGCCCTCTCCCAATGGGCCTGCATACATAGTCGAGAGGGAACATCACTCTTTACAGCCTATGCCGCCTGCAGTCTCTCCTCCCAGGCCCTTTTTGTTCAAGCTACTCAACTTTCTAGACAAGCAGCATATTATTGCCAAACTTCAAGATTTACAAGAAATTAAATGGGAGGGTAAAAGGATAAGAGTGGCACTGGACTTACCATACACTGTGCGACAAAAGAGGTCTGTCCTTCATCCTGTGGTCACTAAGCTTATTTCTGCTGGAATCAAGTTCAGAGTGAGGTATCCAGCAATTTTACAAATATTCCATGAGGGCAGTTGGCATTCGTTTGAAAGTGTGGAAACTGCAACTAAATTCTGCAAGCATATGTTCCCTGATCTGTTTAAATGACACTGTAGCGACATCTAGTGGATACTTGGTAGTACTAGAAGTGCCTAGCTGGAGATGTGAGCTGGACAGATTTGCATCTTTGTTTGTACAGGACAAAAAGAAATATTGTGTCAGATGATTTTGCCTAAGTGTCAAATATTTAGCTGAGATGGGCCTGTGAATCCCAGAGCAAGATAGAGAGTGACTGGCCACATTGAAATATAAAAGGAGTGGGGAATTTTTTCATGTTTAACCCACGGTGTTAATTGGTTGGAGGACTCGAATATAAGGAGCGTTGTTATATTGATCTTACTTTTTTTTTTCTTTCTTATATAGCTAATACCTCATGATGGCATTTTGGGATTATTCAAGTTAGCTATGTTTAGGAATGGTAATAGTTTAAACCCTTATTTGGGTTATGAGACCTTGTTCTCTGGTTTGCTATTTACTGAAGTCGATAGGTTATTATGGAAGCTCATTATAGAAGCTTTTTGACAGCAGGATTATGGAATCTTAAGTAAATATATTTACTTTTCCTGGTGTTATATTAGGATTTTTTGTAAACTATAGTGGAGATCAAAATGTACAGGATTTGAGTGGGGGGGCGGGTAATGGTAGTGGGAGAACTTTTCGGGCAGCATGGTTGTCATCATGCCAGATAAAGAGGCTGGAGTACAGTCATTTGGACTGGGGGATGAAGGTAGTACATTAGTGTTTAGGGAAGCTTATGAATGGGGGCTGGGATAAGGAGAGGGAGGGAGGTATGGATGAGAATGTATATGGGTGGGATTGGAGTGGGAGGGAAGGGGTAGGGTGGGGGCAAGCCATCTTTAACACAGTTTTTAAGGGTGCAAGTAATACACTCTGATGCCCAAGTGGATATCCCAAATATTACATTTTTGACATGAAAATTATATCATGGAATGTTAAAGGAGCTAGGTCTCGGGTTAAGCAGCTTCGAATACTCAAGCATTTAGCAGTATTGAACTGCCATGTCACTTTTTTACAGGAAACGCACATGCTGGAAACAGATAATAATTTACTGAGAAGGGGTTTTATTGGGACGATGTATACGGCAGGGATCTCCACAACACAATGTGGTGTAGTGATACTGATAACTAAGGGCACTCAGTTTCTAGAACTACAAAAGGTGATTGACCTGCAAAGCAGGTTTATTTTCCTGAGGGGGATTCTAGAAAGTATGGAAGTGCTCATAGGCACGATACATGGTCTGAACAAGGACTCCTCAGATTTTTTTGTTAACCTATCATTAACCCTTGCTCCCTTTAGTGGACTACCCATAATTCTAGCAGGAGGCTGGAATCTAGTTATAGATTCCGCTCTAGACAGATCCTCTTCAGTAGGTCCTAATCTTTCCCTGGCTCAAAGATCTCTACGAGATCTTATAGACGTGTATGGCTTAATAGACCCCTGGCACATACTGAATCCTGGCACAAGGGCTTATACTTTCTATTTGCCTGTGCATAGATCCCTCTCCCGGATTGATTTCTTTCTGGTTAACCAGAGAGTAATTGCAGGATTGTGGGGAAGTGGGATCACTCCCAGGGTGCTATCTGATCATTCCCCAATTTGGTTGGAAGTTAACTTAGCCCCAAATATTCAAAAATACACTATATGGAAATTAAACTCTCAGCTTCTTAATCAGGAGGACACAGTAACTTGGATTAAAGATCTTATAAAGCAATTTATGGGTCAAAATGAAGGATCTATTCCTGCTTTTGATAAAATATGGTGTACATTAAAATGCGTTCTGCGGGGGGAATTTATTAGAATTTTGGCTACCAAAAAGCAAAAACAGGATATAAAAACTAAAGCCCTCATGGAGGAAATTAAGACCTTAGAACCCTCACTGTCAAATCCTCCATTAGATGAGGAAATGTTATGTCTGGTAGTGCTGCGGAATGATTATGCAGAAATTCTGAGGGAAAGAGCGGAATATGCCCTCTTCAAAACCCAAGCTAAGTACACTGAACAAGGGGAGAAAACCAGTCATCTGGCGATGAGGCTTAGAAAACAAGAGGAGTCTCGTCTTGTTCCCTTTGTGTTTTCCCTATCGACCAACGCTATCTTAACCACCCCTAGGCAATACTACACACAGCTGTATAGCCCTCCTGAACCTACCTCCCCCCACCTAATGAAATTTGGGATTACTTGTTAGCTTCATCATTGCGTTCACTGGAGGTAGCCCAGCAAGAGTTTTTGGCATGCCCTATTTCATAGCAAGAGATTAGGGATGCTATTAGGTCTCTTATTAAAGATAAAGCTCCGGGCCCGGATAGTTTCCCATCCAATTTTTCTAAGGTTTTTGAAGTGGATCTGTGCCCCATTTTCCTTCACCTGTCTAATTTTATATGTGAGAATGGATCACAGATATGGCATTCTTGGAGGCAATTATAGTGTGGTTGTCAAAACCAGGTAAGGAGAAAAATAGGGTTACAAACTTTCGTCCCATCTCATTGATGAACTACGATATACGATATAAAAATCTTTGCCAAAATACTAGCAGCAAGGGTGTCCAAAGTCTGGGAGGGGCTTCTGAGTCCTGAACAGATTGGGTTTGTACAGGATAGAGTCTCATCGGATCATATCCGTAAATTGGCGCATGTCTTCTCCATATCTAGGGAGACAGACAAACCAATGGCTCTGGTTTCCCTGGATGCAGAGAAGGCATTTGACAGGGTTAATTGGATATATCTGTTTGATACCCTAGCTGTAATGGGTTTTCTAGCCCTTTTTATTTCCTGGGTTAAAGCATTATATTCTGAACCTAGAGCAAAGGTTTACTGCAATGGAGTTTTCTCCTCTGCTTTCCCCTTAAAATCAGATACTAGGCAAGGTTGCCCACTTTCTCCACTATTATTTAACCTATATCTAGAACCATTGATACGACAGTTAAATGCTTCCCCAATGTTACAAGGCATTAGGATAGGGACGTTTCACTTAAAGTTATCAGTTTACGTGGATGACATCCTTCTGCATGTCACCAATCCTAGTGAATCCATCCAAGCTGCCCTACAGATGATTCAAAAGTTTAGCAAAGTTTCAAACTACAAGCTTAATATTAGCAAATCAGAAGTGATGCCCTTGAACCCCTTGCTTTTTAAGGAAAGATATTACCCCGCTATCCATGGCCTGGACCACACGCCTTAAATACCTAGGAATAATTTTATCTACATCAGTGTCTCTGATGAAAAAGTTGAATTTAGATAATTTAGTAAAAGAGATTCAATTGGATCTAATTAGATGGAGCTCTATGTATTTGTCCCTCCAAGTGAGGGTTAGTGTAATTAAAATGAATGTTTTGCTGAGGGTATTCTATCCACTCAATATGTTAAATGTTTATCTCCCACTGAACTGGTTCCATAGACCCCACAGTATAATTTCCCAATTTATATGGAGAAACAAGCCCCCACATAGAGCATATAATCATTTAAGTGCTCCAAGACAACTTGGGGGTCTTAAACTCCCTAATTTTTACTACTACTATTTAGCTAGCCACATGGTTAAGTATCTGCACTGGATTGCTACCCCTTCTGACATAGAAAATGTTGCTAAATTTCCCATATGGTTACAAGTTTAACAATACTTATTAACTGGGATATCTCCGGAGACCCTTTTATTCATAGCCCCGGGTAAATTGCCCAGCAATTTACAAGGCTCGGTTTTATATATTTCACTAAAGGTCCATTCATAGTTTTTCAAGTCAAGGAGATACAATAACCAACTGGACTTATCGCAACCCATTTTCGCTAATCCCAATTTTAAATTGGGTGATAAGAAAATTGTTGCTTCCAAGGAGTGCTCGGACTCTCAAGTCAAAGTTCATGACCTGGTAGTAAATGGTAAACTAGGGGGGATGTTAGAGCTATTAACTTTCTTTCAGCTTCCCAATAAATACTAATTATTTGTGTTTCAAATTAGGCACATGTTGATAAACTGGTTCAGCTTGGGTGTATGGAATACACAACAGGTGGCTCCTCTTCAGGAGCTTCTTGAATGTGTTAAGCAACCACATGCCATATCTCAGCTGGTCTCATTGTTATATGGGAAACTAAACCCGGAGGTATCAGGTCACTCTAATTATTGGGTGCATAATTTTCTGCAAGACAATTTTTTATGGGATAAAATCTGGGAAGAAGTTTGTTTATACACTGCCAATGACCGTTTATGACTAACACAGTTCTATATATTGCATAACATTTATTATACCCCAGCTAAATTGCATGGAATGGGCAAGACACAGAATAAAGCATGTTTTAGGTGTGAACAGGAGCCAGGGATGCTACTTCACATACTATGGGATTGACCCAAAGTGGCCTGCCTGTGGAGAACCATTTGGGAAAGGGCCAACCCATTGCTGGGGTTACAGGAACATTTCTCACCACAGGTTTGTATAGTAGGGGACTATACCACTGTCCCTTTCAAGGAGAGGAGGTACCAAATGGCCATTATTTTTCTGTCTGTTAAAAGGCTTGTCCTTCACTATTGGAAGGACCAACATGTGATTTCTTACCTTGAGTGGGTAAAGGAACTCCTACATAACCTAAGACTAGAAAAGACAATTGTGAGTCTTCATGGTAGACTCCCCCTGTACAAATCCAGATGGGAGAAGCTTTTTACGCTTTGGTCCCTGCCTCCTGTTTCTTAGAAAATCAAGTAAATGGTGAAGAATAGCTAAGTAGACAACATGCTATACGGGCATAGCATAGGGAGCCCTTGACTGTCCTAAATTAGAGATACTTACACAGATGACCCCTTCCTTTCTTTTATCATAGATAAAGGGGATAGTGGAGTTACCTAGTAGTCAGGAACTGCACCTTTGGGGAGGGTAAATATGGCTCTGGAGGGACGGGATGGGGTGGATAGGGGGGTAGGGAGAGGTATGGGGGGAGTAGTCGGCTGTTGATTTGAGGGTATGGTTAGACTATATTTATTCCCTGTATCTAGTATATTACAGATTTTTAAAATGTTATATATGTTTTGTTAATGACTCATGCCATGGTACCAATGTAATTATTGCTGGAAAGTCGTATGCCTGTTAAGAAGCACTGCAATGGCATAAAATGAATAAAGTATATTCAATTTAAAAAAAAAGGAAGGGAGGTGCAGCAGGCAAAGGCACAGAAAGAGCTCCAAATAGCTGAAGGAATAAAGAATGGGGAAAATGCATGTTCTTTTTGCTACACAAGCAAAAGGGGGGATAAGAAGGATGTCATTGTTAGGCTGAGGAAGGGGAATGGTTGGGTTGATGAAGACGGGAGCAAGGCAGAAGTATTAAACAAATACTTCTGCTCTGTCTTTACAAAAGAAAAGGATGAACCGGTGCCACAGACAGGGAGAATGAGGGAGGGGATGGAGAGAAGCTGTAGGGATAATTGGGATTGAAAGAATGAGGGAGGGGCTGATGGCCCTGAGGGGGGACAAAGCCCTAGGGTCAGACAAAGAGTTAGCAGAGGATCCAGTGGGACCACTGGCTGTTGTCTTCAATAGATCTCTGGATTCAGAAGTGGTGTCGCTGGCATAGAGAATGACACATGTGGTGCCACTTCATGGGAACAGATCCAAGGATGACCCAGGAAACTATACGCCAGTCAGCCTGACCGCGATAGTATGTAAACTCATGGAGACCGTACTAAAGGAAACGCTTGTGAGTAGAGATGCAGCGAAGTTTCATTTCACTGGTAAAATTGATGCGAAGCGCACAATTTCACATCCATGCATCATTTTTCTCAATCGTGCCTCTGAACCTGAAATTGGTCATGTCGATTTTACATTATAATTTCACCTTATATCTAGAAACATAGACTTATATCTATACCACTAATTTCACATTGTGTATTCTTGGTGAAATTAGCCAAAACAAGGTCATATTATCACATGTCTGCCTTTCATCAGATCACATGATGGGCAGGAAGTAATTGAGTGAGACAGGAAGTGAGTGTCTCAATTTCAGTTTCACAGCTGCAGAGAAAGCAAAGTGTGTATCTTTGTCTGTGTGAGAGTGTGAGAGGTGATCCAAAAAACAACATTTATCCTTTGTTCTTACATATTTTCTTTGTTTACCCTTAACTGAACTCTTTTTATATACCTGTAAGGTATGTTTTCAGAACCTAATTTCTTTGCAAGATTTGTTTTTTGTTTGATTCCCTCTAGTTCATTGTGTAACTCTTGTTACACCTTTTTTAGTTTTACTTTTCTTTCCTGTCCCTTCATTTCTTTTACAGTTAAACATTAGTTGAAATGAAGAGCAAGAGAGGTAAAAGCAGGGTGGGAGAACCGTAAGGCTTGACCACTGTCCTTTTTTGTCTGGTCACGCACTGGAAATGGCATCAGCAGAAGAAGTGGATGCTCTGGCGGCAGCAACACCAGAACTGGCAGCAGTAGATGCATCAGCAGTAGCACAGCAGCAGCAGTATTAGCAGCAGTAGATGCTACAGCAGAAGTAGTCAATTCTGCCTCTGTTAGTGATGCCACAGCACAGTCAGTTCATGAACTGCCCCAGCAGCCAGAGCAGCCAGAACAGCAGCAGCAGCCTGTTGTCTGCCCCTTCTCCTGTTTGTTCTGCCACCACAACTAGCGCCCAGGCCTTACCTGCAGATCAGCCCATTATATCACAGTTGGTGGTCCCCACTTCCTGTTCCCAGACCAGCAAGGAGCCGTGTAGTTTGGGAATATTTCAAGATACCCAGGAATGATCCCAGTGTAGTGCAATGCAGTATTTGTGGGATTCATGTCCAGCATGGGAAAAGGAGAAGCAACTTTGTCATGGGTCAGTAGAGAAGCCACCTTAATAATCACCACCGTGTGGATTTGGAGGCCAGGCTGCAGGAGGGAACAAAAAATCCTGGTCCTGTGGCAGTGGATGTAGTAGGACAAGACAGTACTGTGCAGGAAAAACATGCTAGATAGAGGAGGAGAACTGAGAGCAGGCCTACAAGTGAGAGGGAGGATCAATCTGCATCATTGCCTGCACAATCCACCTCATCTTCCTGGCCTCCATGCACACCAGGAGGACCTGTGACTCAAGCTTACCTTGTCATTGTCTGGTCTTAGATAGATAATCTCTGCAAAGAGATCATAGCACAAGATGCAGACACCTGAAGGGTATTGGAGAACCAGGAGACAATAAGTCTCCTGAGAGAGCTCCATGATTGTCTTTTGTTCTTCTTTAGTTTCTTTACGTATTTGTCACAGTATGTTATTTTGATTGTTTTTGGTGTAGTTGTACTGTACATTATGATTTTTTTATTCTCACTTCCCTGCCCTCCTCTCCTGTCTCAACACCACAAAATAAATACAGCAAAAAAAAAATTAAAAAGATAAAAAAATAAAAATAAAACTTTTTTGGTCATACACATGTTTATTTCTCAAACTTCTTTTCATTTCTAAAGTATTTCCCATTATATCTTCCTTATCGTTCTGAAGTCTCATTTTTTCACGTGTTGTTGAGAGTTGTACTCCCCACTCCAAAAATATTAAGCAGCAGTACATTAATGTTGTGAAACATTTGGCCTATACTTTTTTATTCAGTTTTATATTTCCCCTTACCTACTGACTTGTTGAATCATACCATTCTTTCTCAATTATGAGTCTGCCTTCTATTTTGGTTTCACTTTTGAAATATTAAAGTAAGACTCAGTACAATATGGATACCATCTGATTTTCATCAGTCTTTGCAGCAGTTTTTGAACAAGTGCTGTCCCACAATGTGATGAAGCAGTGTGTGCTGCATAGTAGTTGATTTCAGTCAATGCAGAAGTGATTTTCAAAAATTCATGTACAGAAACAGCTATTAGAACTGTTGAAAACCTGGCCCTGGCCATATTCAGTTGAGTGCTCCTTTATTTCAGATGTGAAAACAACTTCTGAAGCATACTCAAATTGTGTGAAGAATGGTATCACATGACTCTAGTTAGTAGACAAGCAGCAATTTAAAATAGAATAACAAATTATAGGTAAATATGTTCTCGTAATATTTCCTTAATTCATTGCTACTGTAACCCACCCCAACACCCCCCCCAAAAAAAAACACAAATTTTCCTATCTTATGTAAACTAGGCATGCCACCACATCAGGCTGCACACTGTCCCACTGATTGATAGTGTGTAACAGGAAATGACAACCACTAATAGTAGTGTATTTTTTAAGAAGCCATTACCTAAAAATCATTTAGTTGTTTACCTTCGGGTAATGAAACTATCTGGTAATATACATTAATGTAAATTGCTGGTGCAAGCTGATCACAAAATGCACACACAATACCTAGAAATACACTATGCCTTCTTATGCTGTGCTGTGCAACCGCCCAGAGAGGCTGAGAAGACCCACATGACAAAATGTCTTAATTAGTGAAATAAATTTAGCAGAGAAGCCATCTTATTTGTCACCACCGTGCACAGTGGGATACCAGGCTGCAGGTGGGAATAAGAATGCCTGTTTCTGCGCCAGTGGCTCTAGCCAAAGAAGACAATGACAGGCAGGAAAAATGTGCCAAGAAGAGGAGGAGAAGGACTGACAGCAGACCTACATCTGTGAGGGTCTGCCAATCTGCATCACTGTCTGCTCCATCCACCCCATTTTCCTGGTCTCCATGCACACCAGGGAGTACCTGTCACTCAAGTTGACCTCACCATTCTTGGGTCTGAGTTAGATGATCTCTACAAGTAAGATAACGGAAGAACGAGACACAAAATGGGTAGTGGAGAACCAGGAGACAATAATAAATCTCCTGAGAGATCTGTGATCATCTATAGTTTTTCTTTATTTTGTTGATAAACATGTCATATTGTGTTATTTTGATTATTTTTGCTGAAGTTGTACATTATAATTTTTTATTATCACTTCCCTTTCTCACCTCATGCAAGATTTCTCTGGCTTGCCCTAATAACAGACAAGTCGAGAAGTGATCCATTAGAAAATGTCTTATTATGTGAAATGCATTGTTGAAATTGTAATGCAACATTTCCGCTGCTAGTCATATTAGTCAAGTGCATTTCCAAGTAGCCAAAATTAATATCCTGCTGCTGCATGCCTACTGCTGCTGTGCTGTGCAACTGTCCAGAGAAGTCGAGAAGACACACATAAGAAAATGTTTTAAGAAGTGACATAAATTGTGGAGTTTAAGACTGCAAGATGGTAACACCAAGAGTTCTACAGTATGAAACTGATGATGACCAAATGTCAAGTTGCTGTGCTGCCTAAAACTACTACTGCTGCTGGTAAGTGCTACTGTGAAAGTTTGAAGACAGCACATTGTCAAACCATGGGAAGGTAAGAAATGGTTACTTATTTGCACAATGTGGGTTGTTGTTATTTGTACCCATATCCATATCTCAGTAATGTTTTCCTTTTTCAATTACTATTCATATTATGAGCAATGAAGTGACGTAATCATCCACACTACACTACATTTGGATTCTTGGTACCCTGAAGGAAGTTGTTATTAACAATGTGTCACAACCACGGTATGGTAAGTATGTATTATTTCTATGTTTCTTATTTGGGGGGGGGCTGTTTTTTTTGGTGTAATGACCATGTAGTTTTACTTTTTCCTTGTCCGGGTAATATTATGATGACATATGCCACTCTGCATCCTGCATCTCTGTGAATTCAGCAACAACCACATAAAGGGAAGTATATTTTTTCGGGGCTATTGAAGTATGCATAGTTTCACTAATGTCAGACTCAAAGCTGTCTGAGTCATAGTACATGTTTCGTGTTTCTGTTGTTTGATTGCAAGTACTTTCCAAGATGTTTCTGTGTCACGTTGTCTGGCCAAAAGAAGAAGAAGAAGACGTAGATGTTGTGTCAAATGCAGATATGAACAATCATGATGAAGCAGAAGCACAACTGCATTGACCTGCGAAAGCAAAAAAAATATTATTTCAATACAGTGAAGAAGATGATTTAAAAAGGAAAAAAAATACTGACCATCACATGAGTAATAGCGATGCTGGCTATGATATTGTACATCATTATCACATGTTGCTGTTGGAACAGCTGTAGCATTGCAAACCTGTGTGGCAACACAAGGAACAAAGCAAAAACATGTGAATGTGTTTCTGAGCAACTTCAAGGCCTTTAGTTCTTTTGAGGTACTCTACCATCTACTACCAGCCAGACCTTTCACAGTAGTGATATCCAAAGTCACAACACCAGAATTTAAAATAGAAACTGTAGTAAACACTGAAGGTGTCTTACCTTCACAGCTATCAAGGACAGCCTGATGACATTGACATCTCTCTGGCCATATGTGATGGTGTCATTCTGGCTCCAGATGGAACACTTCATGATGGTGCTTGATGATGTAACTCATGTTAGTCTGAAGAGCAGCAACGCATCTGTTTTATTATTGTAATTCTTGAAATTGCATTTTTATGCTGCATCACACTATATGCAGCTGACAAATCATCATGTTTGTGCCTGATCATGAAGGAGCAACACAAGTAGGCCACAGTAGAGGAGGAAGTGGAGGCTAATGAAGCAGTGATATGTCCCTCTGTATGGAGCAGGTATGTTATGCAGACATCACATTCAGGTGGTGCAGTACAATACTCTATCAGGAGCAACAGTAGCATCAGAAACACAGTTATGTAAGGCTGGAGACTGGTGGTGAGGAGCCATTTGTAATGTTGCATCACTGTGGATTGGACAAGGATGTTTCTCCCTGGATATGAACAATGCAGTCCACCGGAGGATGAAGGGGAATAAGTGCTGTACAATATGTTGCCACAATTGTCCAAACAAAATTTCTAACCTGGTTGCCCTTCCAGATTCTTTAAACGACGACTCCCCTATCCTCTTCACCAGGTCGTGTCAGGAGCAAATGCCTCAACCAAACAATTTTACCCGATGCCGCTTCCTACCAGGAGGCCTCACTAAACTAAAGAGACACCTAGCACAATGTGATTGGTCCCCTATCAGACACTCCCCCTCTATAGATGGAGCTCTGGATTACTTCACCTACACGTTCAACACTAGGTGTGGTAGATTTACCCCCATTACAAAGGTACAATCCAAAAAACGTAATGCCCCCTGGGTCTCCCCTTCCCTACTTCAGCAGCTAAAGAACCATGATGATCTCTGGCACAAAGCAATTGCCTCTGGGGTGCTGGCAAACAGGCTCGACTACAAAGTGGCCCACAATAGGTGTACCTGGGCCATAAGGAGGGCTAAAGCAAACTTCTATAAAACTACCCTCACCTCCACCTGGGGGAATGCAAGGTTGTTCTGGGACAACCTTAAAGAACTTAACAGAAAATCCAGGACACCTCCACCCTCCCAGCTAACTGTCAACAATGCTTACTCCTCGGACCCACTTACTATTGCCAATTGCCTAAATGCCACATTCTCTGACCTGAGTGCAATCCTTCCAAACAACTTCTTTGACCCCACCCCCACAACCCATGAACAAAACAATATCTACCCCCCTTTCCACCTCAGGGTTATTACTAGGAGGGAAGCAAGGCCATACCTTGCAAATGCCCTCAGGGGTTCAAACTTTTGCAAAGACTCCTTTAATATGAGAATCCTTAACTTGGTGCTAGACTCAGTACTTTCACCACTGACTGATCTCCTTAACCTCTCCCTATGTCTGCAGCAATTTCCAACAGACTGAAAGTCGGCCACTATCACACCAATTCTGAAGAACTGGGACCCCACCTCACCCAATAGTTACCAGCCCATCTCCATTCTACCACCCCTCTCAAAAGTCCTGGAAAAAATCATTGGCACTCAACTCTCCAACTACCTGCTCGTGCACAACATACTATGTAGAGAACAACATGGCTTTAGAACAGGGCATAGCACAACAACTGCCCTCAGAGAATTCTCGAACTCACTGCACAAAGCCCTGGATAAGAAGCACCTAGCAGGAGCAGTATTTATTGACCTGTCAAAAGCTTTTGATGCTGTCTCACACACCCTGCTCCTAAATATTCTCTGCATCGCCGGGCTATCCCCTGGACCCATCATGTGGTTTGCAAGTTACCTCTCAGATAGGTCCCAAAGTGCTAAGATTAACAACACTCTCTCGACTACCCTGCCTGTCTGCTCTGGGGTACCACAGGGTTCCATCCTCGGTCCATTATTATTCAGCATCTTCCTGAACACTCTGCCAAAACTGGCCCAAGTAAACTTCTGCTCTATGCAGATGATGCGGTTCTGTTTGCTGCACACCCAGAACCTGCAACCCTACAGTCCTCACTACAACTTGCATTCAACCATGTCAAAAAATAGTTCATGTACCACAGACTGGTGGTCAATGTAAAAAAGACTAAGTCAACGCTTTTTGCTTGCCAGCAAAGCAGGAACGCAGATGCCCAACTAAAGATCTTCTCCAAAGCCCGCCTCCCCTTGGAGTAGGTCCATACCTACAAATATTTGGGCCTTACTTTTGATCCCAGCCTCTCATTCCACCCACACATCGATAACCTCACCTCAGCCATAAATATTCACACAGGACTACTGTATTGGCATAGAGAATGCCTGCCACCAGAGGCCCTCAACCTTGCAGTCACCTCCTCTGTTCTGTCTCGCTAGTGGATTATGGACTAACCATTTACGCAGCCACTGACCACACAGTTCTAAATAAAATCCACTTAGCCATTAAAAAAGCATGCAGACTACTCGCCGGGGTAGACAAGCATACCTACAGCTGCACCCTGTATGCCCTAGCAAATATCCTCACTCTAGACAAAAGAGTCCACTATCAAACAGCTCTTCTCACCAAAGAAATTCATCCAGGTCTCACACCCCCTGAAGTTTCTTCCACCCTCTGCTCTGCTTATGCTGCAGATAACACCTGCTCAGCTAACAAACTGATGTGGGCTGTCCCCAGGGTCATGACCTCATTAGCTCAAAGGTCCTTTTACTACAGAGTACCATTATGGTACAAGGAGCTGCCTTCAGCCATTTTCTCTATTGCCAGATTGGGCCCATTCAAAATAGCCCTCAATGACCACATACTTTCCACCCACCACTGCCAGTGCATTGGCCAGTATGGGCTGCAACTCAACACCACCAACACCTGGCTACCAAGCTCTGGCCAGGCCTGCCAGGTCTTGTCTCAGTATTAGAGATGTGATGCAGGTGCCTGCAAGTGCACATAGACCATCAGTACACACCTACACCTCATAGAGTAGGTTGGGGCTAAAGTGCCTTGTACCCTACTGCTGCTAACTCTCAACACAAGACTGACTGTGCAATGACAAAGTCAACTTCCCAGCATGTGAGGAGGAGCCAGATGTATAACTAACATGGCACTGAAAGGTGTTGCACATCGGAGCTCCCAGGCAGTAAAGCAAGCCCTTCGGGAAATTCGTTGGAGTCAGGGGATATGAAATGCTTCCTTGGGTAATGTTATTAAGGAAGGTTTGGGTTGTGATTTGGAAAGTAAAATCTGCTTTGATTAAATTAGAGCTTTACCCAGTACTGATGTTTTGCATTTTCTGGATATTTTTGACTGACCCAGGGTATAAATCTCGAAGTAAGGAGACAGTAATAAAGGAAAATCAAAATATTTGAGTTGAAAGTTATGTTGTATTAAACAGCATGCTTTGATACTTCTTCCTATCTTGGTTTTTGAAACAGCTGAGGAAAACAGGCACAGGTGTTTACGTTTGATGTCGGGAAATGATCTACAAGATTCTATGAAACCCTTTGAAATGGGGAAAAGAGAAAAAGTAATATTGGGTAAAAATGTAAGTGTCTTTATATCCAGAGAAATGAGTAGACATTGGCTTTTTCCACCCTCCCCTTACCAGGTTATTTCAATTAAGACTGTGTTGAGTGTTTCTCCTTGTACATTGGTGTTGACATTTTTTCAACTGCTGAGGTTGTTGAGAAGTGCACAGAAGTACACGCAAGGACTGCTTGCAACCTTTTTCCTCTCTTTCCCAAAGAGTTGTAACTATGCAATTTGTAACTGGGGAGCCCAGAGATATACAGTTTCAGGTTGAAGAAGTGGGAATCTGTATAATCTTTTCCTGCATGACTTTCAGCGTGTATTGGAGCAAATTTTTTGGGGTTCTGTATTCTTTGACTCTGGCTATGAACTTGGTGCTTTCTCTTGTTTTTTCTGAATGGCCACTAGAACCAAAAATCAAAAGGAGATCAGAACATTTCTTCCTAAATCTGACCGGAAACCTAAAGGTAAGAGAACTGGGAAACAGCAAGAAAATCATCAAGCAGCTTGGGGGAGGAGTTGTTCTTCTAACAAGAAACACATAACATCAGTAAGTAACTGCCCATCACCTTCCTTTCTCAGTTTTGACAAATATGCTAAACATTTCTGGGACTGACTCTGAGGTGTTAGCTCTGCTTATGACCACTGAAATACAGGTTGATATAAATCTCCCCTTTTTAAATATGGTGGTGAATGATGAATTAGTGGATCAAGATAGCCAGGATATTCCTGGTATGCAGAAACTGTTACCTGAGACAGAAGGAGTGCAACTTAACACAAATACCTTACATATCTTGGCTTCAGATAAAACACAAGGGCTTACAAGAACACAAGAAATTGATACAGAACATGGAGGAATGGGTGAAGGAACCAGTACTAAGGGAGCTCGGAAGAAAATCTCAAATCCCCCCCCCCCCAAGAGGACTTTAACCACAAACAAGAGAATAATATTATACTTCAGGATATTTTACTTCAGATTAAAACTTCAGAGAATAAATAGGGAAATGAGAGAAGTTAAACAGGAAATCTCAGACCTTAATAGAAACATAGAAACATAGAAACATAGACTTTGATGGCAAATAAGGACCGCTAGGCCCATTTAGTCTGCCCATTTCCCTACCTACAGGATAGGCCGCAGATCCTATTTAACCAACAGCCTATATCTTCCTGCCCCCCACAAGAATTGCCTTATGTCTGTCCCATGCATTTTTGAATTCTCCCACAGTTTTAGACTCACAACTTCCTCAGGAAGGCTGTTCTATGCATCCACTACCCTCTCTGTGAAATAATACTTCCTCACATTGCCCCTGAACGCCCTCCTTCTATCTTTAAATTGTGTCCCTTGTTCTTGCAAGTCTCTTTTTCTGAAAGATGCTACCCTCTTGGACTTTGTTGATTCCTTGAGGTACTTGAAAGTTTCTATCATGTACCCCTCTCCCTTCTTTCCTCAAGGGTATACATATTAAGCTCCTTAGTCTCTCCTCATACGGCTTCTCTTGCAGACCCTGCACCATTTTAGTTGCCTCCTCTGGACTGCCTCTATCCTGTCTATGTCCTTGCGGAGATGGGGTCTCCAGAACTGGACACAGTATTCCAGATGGGGTCTCACCAACTGTCTGTACAGAGGATAACAACTTCCTGTTTTCTGCTGATGATGCCTCTCCCTTACATCCCAGTATACCCCGGCCTCCCTACTGCCTTCTCACATTGCTTGCTAACCTTAAGATCATCTGATATGATTACCCCAGGTCCCTTTCCTGTTTTGTTGTTGTTACTACCTCCCACCCATTGTGTATTCTTCCCTGAGTTCTTGTTTCCAGGTGCATTATTTTGCACTTTTTTGCATTGAATCCTAGCTGCCATACGTCAGACCATTCCTCCAACCTTGCCAAGTCCCTTTCATCCTTTCCACGCCTCCTGTATCAACCCTGTTGCAGATCTTTGTGTCATCTGCAAAAGGCATACTTTTCCTTCCAGTCCTCTGCAATGCCACTGATGAAGACATTAAAAGGACTGGACCCAATACTGAACCCTGCGGTACCCCACTAGTAACCGCTCTTTCTTCAGAGTGGACTCATTTACAATTACCTTCTGTGTCCTGTTGTCCAGCCAATGTTTTACCCAGGCTACCACCCTGGCACCCACTCCCAGGCTGGTTAATTTACTAATAATCTTTTGTGTGGGGCTGTGTCAAATGCCTTGCTAAAGTCTAGGTAGGCCATGTCCACAGCCCCTCCTGGTCTACTACTTTGGTCACCCAGTCAAAGAAATCTATTAGATTCGTCTGACATGACCTTCCCGCTGTGAACCCATGCTGCCTTGGATCCTGTGCTCCACTGACCTCTAGGTACTCAACTATTCTTTCCTTCAGAAGTGACTCCATCACTTTCCCTACCACAGAGGTCAGACTGACAGGTCTGTAGTTTCCTGCCTCTGTTCTTGGTCCCACTTTTGTGAAGGGGAATCACATCGCCTTCCTCCAGTCCTCGGTACCACACCATCCTCCCATTATTTATTAAAAGAGTAGCCAGTGGTTTCACTAGTTCCTTCCTTAATTCTTTTAGAATTCTGGGGTGAATTCCATCAGGACCCATTGCTTTGTCCACCTTCAGTTTTAGGAGTTCTTGCAGAACCCTTTCTTCTGTGAAAGGACTGGGATCGACCCCCTATCAAGAGTGCTTCTGTTAATTGGATTAGGCACTTCCCCCTCCTCTTTTGTGAATACTGAGCAGAAATATTTGTTCAGTATTCCTGCTTTTCACTGTCCCCTCTGCCCACCCACCGTTTATTCTATTCAGCCTCACTAGCCCTCCTTTGTCTTTCTACGCCGCTGATGTACCTATAAAAGGTTTTATCCCCTTCTTAACTGAGTTGGCTATCTTTTCCTCAGTTTGGGTCTTTGCTATTCTGACTTCCCTCCTGCTTCTTTCTGCCTTAACTGGTACAGCTCTCTGTCCTGCTCCTTCTGTGTTTCCTTATACTTCTGGAATGCTATCTTTTTCTTCCTGACTTTCACAGCCACCTCTCTTGAGAACCATAGTGGCTTTTTCTTTCATTTTGATTTGTTTATTTGCTTCACACAAAGGCCTGTTGCCTCTGTGATGGCAGTTTTGATAATTCCCCAGTGTTGCTCCACACCTCCTTCTAGCCTGTTTGCTAGTGCTTTTCTGAGGCACTCTCCCATCTTTCCAAAGTCAGCCCTCCTAAAGTCCAGTACCCTCACTTTTGTATGGCTTGACTCTGTAGCTGAGTTTAATGTGAACCACACTGTTTGATGGTCACTTGTCCCAGATGGCAACCCACTTCTAGATCTGAGATCCTCTCACTGCCCCATTTGAGAGTACAAGGTCTAAGATTGCTCCCTCACAGTGGGTTCCAAAACTAGCTGTCTAATGCCTGCCACCTGTAGGGCGTCAAGAATGGCCCTGCTCTTGGATGTCGCTGCAGCAAATGTGCTCCAGTTAACATCTGGCATATTCAGGTCTCCCATCAATAGTATCTCCCTTTCTCTGCCATTCTAAGAATGCCTTCCATCATATCCTTGTCCATTCCTTCCCCTGACATGGGGTCTGTACACAACCCTGTGCGGATTGTGGTGCCCTTTCCAGTCTCCAAGGTGACCCACAGTGCCTCCTCTCCTCCCTGTTTACTCTTTTGTTCAGTTGCTTTTATCCCTTCCTTACATAGAGAGCTACCTCCCCTCTTCTTCCCTGCCTGTCTCTCCTGTAGGTTATTGTACCTGGTATGTTAACATCCCAGTCATGGTTCTCTGTGTACCATGTTTCTGTGACTGCTACGATATCCAGGCATCCCTCTTCCATTAAGGCCACCAGCTCAGGGAGCTTGTTGCCTAGACTATGGGCATTGGCACTCATTACCCTCCATTTCCTGATGGCCTTACCCCCTTTTGCCCCATCCCTGTCCTTCTTGCCTTTGTCACTTTCTCCATTTACCCCTGCCCTTCCTATCGACACCTCCATGTTGGTGCTTGCCACACTTACTACCGTGATTGTTTGGGGGGGCTAGAATTTTCCTGATCCTTTCAGTGCCTCCCCTTGGCTAGTTTAAAAGCTTGCCAATGAAGCATTTAAACCTATCACCTAGGATCCTGGTTCCTCCCGGACAGATGCAGCCCATCATGCCAGTATAGGCTTGCATCACTCCAGGTGGACCCCAGTCCCCAATGAAGCCAAATCCCTGAGCTCCACACCAGTTTTTCAACCACTGATTGAATCCCATGGTACGGAACACCCTAGCCTCTCCTATGCCATAGATGGGTAGCACCTCCGAGAAGGTTACCGTGCGTGCTACTTGACTAAGGCCCCTCCCCAATTCCACAAACTCTTCCTGCACTTCCTTCTAATGGTAGAATATCCTATTTTGAAGACAGGCTGTCTGGCCTTGAAGACAAAGTCAGCTTCCCAATAGCTTCTTAAATGTACTTGTTTTAGCTACCCCCCACTGTTGTATTGTACTGTTTATATCCTGTGTTTTCCTTTACCACTTTGAATTATTGTATTCTAGATGCTATTCTTAAGTTGTGTACTATGTTGATGCTTTGTACTCTGATGAGAAGCCTTTGTAAATGAGTCTTTGACTCAAAGGTTGTAAATCTGATTTACTCAATAAATAAAAATAAATAAAATGTGGAGCACCAAGAAATGTCAATGGTGTTGGAGATAGACACTGAATTTGGCAGCAGGCAAAAACAGCAGAACATTTTGCATGGGGAGTGTTTTGACATTAATGAAAGTAAAGAAATTACTTATCAAGACATCAAGACATGAATGAAAATAAAGTAACAGAATAATTAGGTCATAATTAAAATGATTATACTGCAGAGGACCAATGACTGAAAAATCATGCCGTATTTTAATCAACATTTGCAAGGAAACAGCCCTCACAGTCCTCCAGACTGGAGCTGTAGCCAGATGGAAACTCTCTCTCCAATACTGCTCCTCCTACCTCACTTTTGTTCCTACTACTGAGTGTGCTGACAGTACCTTCCTCTTCCTCTTCACTGCTGTCATGTGGCTTGAACACAGGCATTATTGACTTTGTTGAAATGTGTCTTTGATTCATTTTAATAAACGTTAGCAAGCTAACATTTTTTGGTGACATATTGGTGCGCCTGTCCTGACTATGGCAACGGATGAACTAAATAATCATTCAACACTTACCTTCGATGATGGACAATTCAGGTACTTAATGGCCACTGATGTCAGTGCTGCCAAATCAGAGACCTTTGTGCTCCAGTACATCAGCGGCTCATCTCTAATGCTTAGGTGCCTCGTGTCTGCCAGATAAGCATCAATCATTCATTGCAATGCTTGCATTCCTGCTAATTCATCATTAGCCTCCTCCTCATTGTCTTGCATGTCTGCCACACCCACCTGACTTAAGACATCCCAAATGGGATTAGTATTTTTTCATTCATGGTACATATTTTGGAAGCAACATTCAAATTTGAGGACTGTGTGATGGTAGCAGCACTGGGTCTATTAGCTGTGTCATGTTTTGCCTTCTTTTGCACCTGTGTGTTTATTAGCATCTGCTCACCATGCACCCTTCTTATCAGAAGGTCTGTCAACTTCTTAACCTGCAAGCACCTACCTTCAATGATTGAAGCGAAGCCACATTTATATTATGGGTCAAGCATTGTGGTGATGCCAAACTCTTCAGGGTACAGAATTCCATTTGTATGTGTGTTGGACTGTAACACATTCAGCATTTGATCCATCAAGTCACAAGTACATGGTGAAGGGCCATCTTGTCACAATATCCATTTTCATGTGGTGCTGAGGCACGTTGTTTCAATCTGCAGCTCACGGAGTAGGTCACATGTGTTTCTGGACCTTTCAAAGTGCACACAGATATGGCACACAACAGACAAAATCTCCCTGATATCCAGATTGGTGAGAAACTGCTGGACCTTGAGATTCAGACAGTGTGCCAGGCAGGGCACACTGAAAAAACTACCATCACTAATGCACTTAACATCAGATCCATTATCATTGGCAATAAAATCTGCCTTTAGTGAATGTGGGTGGAGCCACTCATCAATTTCTGAAAGAAGTGTTTCCAGCATCTTCTCACCCATATGTGACCCCGCTATGCTTTTCATCATCATTGTGGCATGTTGACGAAGACCCAGAATGTTGCTACCACCACAATTTGCCTTGCTGCAACTTTTGCCACTGCTCAAGTCAAACAGCACCCCAGGTATCTGTGCCCAGTGAGCTGTAATGCACAAATATGAACTACCAGTTGTTTTGTCACTGGTGCACATATCCATACTCAGATGTATATAAGGCATTGCTGAATGAATAATGGCATGATTTAACATATCTGATACTCTACCACACAATTCAAGAATAGCACATTTTGTAAAGTACATTCAAAATGGTATTTGGGACATACACGGCCCATGAACCACCAGAAACCTGTATTCTCAACAAATGAGTATGGCAAGAGATCAAGTGCCAACATTTCAGCAGTTGCTGCATTGAGCTCCCTTGCAGTCATGCGATTCAGTGGGAATTTTAAATTATGATTAAGCATGGTGTGGATTGTGGGCTGGACCTTTCTTTGGGCAGTTGGAGCATACAACTTTAATCATTATGGTGGAATTGCTGTGGTGCTATGAGTTGGTGCTTCAATACTAACTTTGACTGCATTCTGCAATACAGTGACTATGCTTCTGTGACTCAAAAGGGTGGCACTAGTAGCACTACTGCTATGTACCATACTACTAGAGAGAATCGAATCATGCTCCTCTGCTATGTAGTCCACAGGATTTGACATTATGGACCATCCAACCACTTTCTCAACTGGACTGACAATGTGAACTCCACCGCTAGCTTTCTTTTCATGCTGACACCAAGCGTGCAGGGTGTCTGTTCTTGAGGTGGCCGAGTTGCCCACCTGTGCCTAGATGACTTTCCTTTTAACCCCTGCTTACCTAGGCTTGACACAGCTGACAGATCACAACTGAGTCATGAGCAGGGTCAACAAAATAGAAATCTCACACAGGAGATTTAATTACCCTTTTTTCTCCATGGTGCCAGGAGGACTTTGACAGCAGAGGGGAAGGTGTAGATAGAGACATTGTGTTTTTGAGCTGATTTCAGCACATCAAACGTATTAGGTGCGCTTTCCTTACTAGCTGTGATGCTAGTGAATGCAACATCCTCCTCAGGAATATCTGAACAACATGACATATGTTTCTTAATGGCAGGCTCCCAAACTGGATCCTACACATCATCATCATAATCATCAATAATGCTCTCCTTCTTTTCAACAACTATGTCCTCCTCAGTCTCTACGTATGCAGTCTCAACCACATTCTCTGCATCTTTGGTATTTACCACTGTCTCAACACTGTCTGCTTCAGAAGCATGACCATCAACACCACCCATGGGTACCCAGACTATCTTCTCTTCTTCCACTATTTCCTGCCTGCTGGTATGCAGGTACTTGCGATGCTGCTACCTTTCTCCTTAGGTGTCACCTCACCCACCAGCATTGCAGCCACTGATTTAGCTTTGAAAACTATTATGACAGATATGCCGCCAATGCTTATAACTCCAGTACTCTCACTGCTATTTGCCCCAGAGCCCACAGGAATTATTGATGACATGTACACAGATATTGATTTTGGCAGTAGAGTATAAATTGGTGCCTTTGATTTACCAATCCTCTTCTCTGATGCACGTGGGCCCATCCATTTTCCTGTCCCTTTTTGCCAGTCATGATTCCTGTTTGTGTTTTAACTGTAAGGTTTTTTTTTTAATGGTCACAACATGGATAGTAGTATTTTATATGTCCAAAGTAAAGGTCTTGTTTTCAAGCACAGGGAAGTCTGGCAAGTGAAACTGAACAAAGAATCAATATTTTATATGCCCAAAGCACAGGTCTTGTTTTGTAGCACAGGGAAAACTGACAAGTGAATATGAACACGGGGGACCTGATTCTAGAAGGCCGGTGCAAGTCGCTACCAAACACAACTTACGCCCCCCACAACTGTGACATTGACCCAGTGCCCCACTCTAGAATAGGAAGGGTCTCCTCAGCTAAGTCTTGTGACTTGTGACATTTGGCCAGGTATACCAAACTGCGGGCTCACCTGGCAAGCATGTCGCAAGCTGCAACATGGTTTGCAAGTGCCCCCATGCTCAGCTTGCTGCAATACAGTAGTAGCCAGAGACATTGCCAGCTATTTCCAGATATTTCATGAAATTTCTGAAGAGTTTCTCTCTGCTGTCCCTACTGTGGAAATGCAGAAAGAAGGAGATGTTTCTGGAAATATCAGAAATTTCAGGAACTATCTGGCAGTGTCTGTATGCATCCTCAGGGCTGCCCACATCAACTGCCACTGAATCCCTGTATATGTACAGCCCAGCAGGGCTGCCCACATCAACTGCCCCCAAATCCTTGTAGACTTACAGTCCCACAGGGCTATCCACACCCCCAGCCCCTGATATGCACATACAGAGCCCTGCAGGGCTTCCCAAACCCCCTGCACCCTGAATCCCCCATTGTAAAATGCCTTGCAGGGCTGTGCTGTCACACTGTTTGCGCTCTCGATTCCCTGAGTCACTGACTCAAATGTAGCACACATGCTCGGTGCTCAGCTGCCTCACCCAGCATAGTCAGCTCAGCATTCTTCCACCCATCCTTGCCAGCAACCATTAGTCCTTCACCTTCCATGGCAAGTCACTGACAGAGTTATGGAGACTTACTAAAAGACATGCTCAGATATTAATTTCTGAGCTTGTCTTCCAGATAGCTGCCTTTACATAACACAGTCGGTGACTGGCCATGAAGGTGAGAGGGGCTGTGCCAGTTGCCGTCTGGGGATGGATGGGGGTGCTGGGTGGGCTGGCATGGCTGGGTGGGGGGCCACTAGACTACCAGGGCAGGATATTTGCTGCACTTGCAGCTGGCAACTCGGGGTCAGGGTATGGGTGGGGGGATGACTGTGCCTCCCTGTGGGGTGGTTTGCAATGGGAGATTTGGGGTGCTGGGGGTGTGGACAGCCCTGAGGAGTGTTACACATGGGCATGGGGGTGGTTGGTGTGGGCAGCCCTGTGGGGCCATTACTGTATGGGGGGCTTGTACAGTACGGGGATCAGGTGGGAATGTGCAGGATGCCCTGTGGTGCAAAACCAGGGGTGGTCTGGGCATGGGGGCTCATTGACCAGGTTCTACAGGACCTTCAGAGGATGGATGTAAGTTACATTAACTAAATGCAAGTGTAACTTACATTGCTGGTTCTCTTCTGGGGGTTCTTGTAGAATCCAGACACAGGGGACTTTTTTGCTGCCCTTCTGGAATGGGGCACAACTGCTGCTGTAAACCCCCTAGCACCATGTCACAGGAGGTTTATGGTGCAACTGCCGGTGTAACAGCTGTTTGGTGCAAGTGGCCTGTGACATGTCACAGGCCATTTAGTAGAATAGCACAAGTTGCAAGTGCTGGCGTAAATTGCTACTTGCGTCATTCTACTTGGTGCAAGTGCTGTTATGCCAGTTGTAACTCTTCTAGAATCTGGCCCTGAATCTGTATTTTATATGCCAAAAGCACAGGTTTTGTTTTCTAGCACAGGGAAATCTGACAAGTGAAACTGAACACTGAATCGGTATTTCACAAAATGCACAGGGATTTAATTTAGCAGTGGGACATATGGCAAGAAAATAAACAGAAATAACATGTAACAGAAAAGACACTGCTTAATGAGGAAGTCTCCCATAGTTTCACACCAATATTTTCCCAACTCCTTATGTGTAACTGTTGTGTGCCTCCTCCAGTTGCCAGCAGTCCTATTGCTGTCCAAATCTAGATTATAAATAAAAATATACAGCCCCCAGAGGTTATCAATGTGTTTGTCCTCCATGTTACCATCAATGTTGCTGGAGGATGATGTCATCAGAGCAACAGATAATGGTGGTGCACTAAATGCAGTTCCTCCAGTAAACCAAACCCACACTGTTTGGTTCACCACTTGAGTAATGGAGGAACCCTTTATGTGTTGTGCACATCCTGAAGTGCAAGTCTAATAGGGACTAGGACCTTGTGAGTGTGATGCAGCACTGATTTGAGGTATATACAGTATTCATATAAAGAAGTGTCTGTATGTGTTGTGTTACTGTTCCTGTTAGCAAAAACAGTTTAACCAATAAGTTTTAAGTGGTATTTTACAGCTGTTGTATTATGTTCTGTGTGTGTTAGCATTCTCTGCTTTGATTGACACAAGCAGTGAGAAACAGTCTTGCAAATATTCCCCTTTCCCTTTGTAACTAGGTAGTCAGTGATTGGATGGCTGCTGTAAGGCAAAAAAGAGTTCAACTATAACAAGAAATAGGTTATCAGGAAAGCATCAGTTGCAGCATATGGAAGAAGGGCAATCAAGTGGATAAAGCACAGGTACAAGAACTGGGAGACTCTGGTTCAAATCCTTCTAGAGTCCCTTACTTGTTAACCCTTAACAAGTTCCCCTGGCCTCCTTGGGAACTGTGATGGCCCCTCAGGTCCATGACTTTAAAAGTGCCCCCATTCTCATTGTAAATCATTAGCAATGATGTGAGAGCTACAGGACTTCACTTTGTAGGTACTGAGGACAAGCTGTGGCAGTCCCCCCTCCAGCTTTGTAATGCCAGCATTTGAAGTGCAGTATGCTACACTTCAGCTGTTGTAGGTAAAGAAACTAATCAGTCTCAGTGTTTGTAGTGCTCTGTATTTGCTTAGTTCATTCTTCCCATGTCATATGCATTCTGTGTCTTGGTATTTCCAGTCAGAAACTCAGATTTAAGGAGCATTTGAAATGTAAAACAATACACTTTATAAAGTAAGTGATCTAGCTCTCCACGTTCAGGCTGCTGAAAGGGTGTATGTATGTATCATTTGTGCAAAGGAGGAATTCAGTCTTGTGTGATTCTTTGGGAAACTGTTCAGGCCCACCTTGTACATGAATCTTCTCAAAGGTGTTCACCTAGTTCAACACAGATTGACTGCTTGATTGATTCAGTCTACTGCTCTCCACAGCATGTTACAACTGTCTCACAGAGAGACATGAGCAGTACAAGGAAGCAGAGTTTGTTTCCTGTGAATGAAATACTATTAGATGTATGATTTGCTCTACACATACGGTATTAAGGCTACACGTGATACTCCCTGTCTGAGTTGCATGACAGAACTGTCTTAAGCCATTGCAAACATAACCTAAAATCAGGATAGACAGCATTGATACCCTTATGTTTTCTTCTGCACTGTTGCTGCAGTGACATCAAGGAATGGGAAGGGCTGTATTACAAGTGACTCATTTGCATGTAAATTGAGGCTTGCTTGACACTTTACTACCTTGTGTCAGAGTCTCAGACTCTAGATATGTGTTGCAACAGAAGAAATGACTGATCTCTTATTGACATCTGTACAGTAATTGATGTAATGTATAATAAATACATCAGACATTTCCAAATCAGAAATATTCAGGAGTCTTCTCCTTTAACTAAGAAAAAAATTGCAAAACTATAGATCTTGAACCTAGCCTTCTACAATGCTGCTGCTCCCCTCCCCCACACAATTCACAGAAACCGCCACCAAAATGCAGAAACTGAAAAACATGCTTTACGCTATCTAATCAATGAGTGAATAAAAAAAAAACAATGCTGTGTATGCACAAGGCAATCACAAACAATTTTTGATCAAAATGTTATTCAAATGGAACAGTTTCTTTAATGTTTCAACAGGTTTTTATGATCAGTTAGACTAACACAATTTGCTGTCTGAGATATTCAACTACACTGCACTCAGACATGAACTACTCAGCTTCCTTTAGGTTCTTCAGCAACATATAACCCCCCAGAGCATCATATGACATCCTATCCCAAACTGCAGTGTGAATTTCACATCAAGAGCAAATTTCACTGGCAAAATTGTTATTTTGCATAACACTAACAACCCAGATAGTGGCACAAAAGAATTGAAGTCAGCAATTTTGCATTTTTCATGAAATCACCAGAAAAGCCAAAACTGGGATTTCACAGGGCATAAAACTTTGCAGAAAGTTGAAACTGCAAAATATTATGTGGAGCGAAATTTGCTGACTTTGCACACCTCTACTGGTGAGGTACATAGAAGGAAATGGTCTACAGGACTAAAGCTTGCACACACTAAAACAAGAACAAAAAATCAACAAAAGAAAAGCATCTGTAATAGGAAGGGTGACAGACATATGGGGAGTGGTGCAATGTACTGGCTAAGGAGCAACAGTCTTCCAGGAGATATTCTGGAAACTGCATTGCTGCCCTATTTGCAGGCACCTCTCTGGTCTGAGGGAGGAGGTTGCTCGTCTCCATGCTGACCTGGCAATGATTCAGAAAACCTGCTGCCCCACCCAGGGACCACTGAGGCCACCGCCACTACCTCAGAGGTTGCCAAGAAAGAGGAGTGGCTGGCCCACGGTGGGCTCAGGGAAGATGAGGGTGGTGGAACAGAGGGACATCCCTTCAGATGTGCCTCTCCACAATTCATTCACTACTCTGGTGGAGCATGGTTCCTCTATAGAGGCACCCACAGTGGAGACCAAGGATGATGCTGAGAACCTCCACAATGGAGCCCCACAGGAGGGTGGCACAGGACCCCACAGGGGAAGGAAACAACTTCTGGTGGGAGACTCAATTGTTAGGGATGTAGAACTGGGGGAAGGAAGAAAAAGGGAGGTAAGGTGCCTGCCCAGTGGCATGGCTTGGAGGGACAGGAAATGAATCCTCAGGATCGTGGGAGCAGCTGCAAGGGGGAGAAAGCTGGATGTCATTATCCACCTAGGGATGAATGACCTGGCTGAGAATGGGATCAGAGCAGTGCAACAGGAGTTTGTGGAGTTGAGGAGGGCCCTTAGACAAGTAGCACACATGGTAACTTTCTAGGAAGTGCTACCTGCCTATGGCATGAATGAGGCTTGGGTACTCCACACCATGAGATTGAATGACTGGTTGAAAAACTGGTGTAGAGCTCAGGGATTTGGATTCATTGGGGACTGGGGCGCCACCTGGAGGGATGCAGGCTTATACAGGCATGATGGTCTGCATCATTCCTGAAGGGGAACCAGGATCCTAGGTGATAGGTTTAAATGCTTCATTGGCAAGCATTTAAACTAGCCAAGGGGGAGGCACTGAAAAGGAGAAGGGAAATCCTAACCCCCCCCAAAATCAGGGTAGTTACTGAGTTAAACACCAAGGTAGAGCAGTCGACAGGGATTAAGGCAGTGGTAAATGATGAAAAAGGCAAAGACAGTAAGGATAGGAATGGGGAAAAAATAAATAAAGCCAGAAAAGAAATTGAGGGTAGTGAGTACCAATGCCCATAGTCTAGGTAAAAAGCTCCCCAAAATGGTGGCATTGATGGAAGATGGATGCCTGGATATTGTGGCAGTCACAGAAACATGGTACACAGAGAACCATGATTGGGATGTCAACATACCAGGGTACACAATCTACAAGAGGGACAGAGAGGGAAGAAGAGGAGGAGGAGTAGCTCTCCATGTAAGGGAAGGGATCAAAGTAACAGAACAAAAGGGTAAACAGGGAGGAGAGGAGGCACTGTGGGTCACCCTGGAGACTGGAAATGGCTCCACAATCTGCACAGGGGTTGTATACAGACCCTGTCTTAGGGGAAGGAAATGAATAAGGAAATGATAGAAGGCATCCTTGGGATGGCAGAGAAAGGTGAGATATTGCTGATGGGGACCTGAATATTCCTGATGTTAACTGGGGCACCTTTGCTGCAGCCACTTCCAAGAGCAGGGCCATTCTCGATGTCCTACAGGGGGCATGTCTCAGACAGCTAGTTTTGGAACCCACTCGGGAGGGAGCAATCTTAGACCTGGTACTCTCAAATGGGGAAGGAGAGAGGATATCTGATCTTGAAGTGGGTAGCCATCTGGGAACAAGCAACCACCAAACAGTATGGTTCATGATAAACTTAGCTGTAGAGTCAAGCCACACAAAAGTGAAGGTACTGGACTTCAGGAGGGCTGATTTTGTCAAAATGGGAGAGTGCCTCAGGAAAAGCACTAGCAAACAGACAAGAAGGTGGGGTGGAGCAACAATGGGAAACATCAAACTGCCATCACAGAGGCAACAAGCCTTTATGTGAAGCAAATAAACAAATCAAAATGAAAGAAAAAACACTATGGTTCTCGAAAGAAGTAGTGGGGAAGGTGAGGGAGAAAAATATAGCATTCAGGAAGTATAAGGAAACACAGAAGGAGCAGTACAGAGAACTGTACCAGTTAAAGCAGAAGGAACGGGGAAGGCAGTCAGAATAGCAAAGGCCCAAACTGAGGAAAAGATAGCCAACTTAGTTAAGAAGGGGGATAAAACCTTTTATAGGTACATTACAGAGCAAAGAAAGATAAAGGCAGGGACACTGAGGCTAAATAAAGAGGAAGGTGGTTGGGCAGAGAGTGACAGTGAAAAAGCAGGGATACTGAACAAATATTTCTGCTCAGTATTCACAATGGAAAATCAGGGGGAGAGAGACCTAATCCAGTCAACAGAAGCACTCTGGATAGGGGGATGATATTAGTCCTTTCACAGAAGAAAGGGTTCTAAAAAAACTCTTAATACTGAAGGTGGATAAAGCAATAGGGCCTGATGGAATTCACTCCAGAATTCTAAAAGAACTAAGGGAAGAACTAGTAACACCACCGACTACTCTTTTAAATAAATCACGGGAGGATGGTGTGGTACCTGAGGACTGGAGAAGGCGAATGTGATTCCCCTTCACAAAAGTGGGAGTAAGACACAGGCAGGAAACTACAGACCTGTCAGTTTGACCTCAGTGGTAGGGAAAATGATGGAATCACTTCTGAAGGAAAATATTGTTGAGTACCTAGAGGCCAGTGGGGCACAGAACCCAAGGCAGCATGGATTCACAGAAGGAAGGTCATGTCAAACAAATCTAATTGATTTCTTTGACTGGGTGACTAAAGTAGTAGACCAGGGAGGGCCTGTGGACATGGTCTACCTAGACTATAGCAAGGCATATGATACAGTCCCACACAAAAGATGAATAAACAAATTAGCAAGCCTGGGAGTGGGTCCCAGGGTGGTAGCCTGGGTAAAACACTGGCTGGACAACAGGACACAGCGGGTAATAGTAAATGAAGTCCACAGTGAAGAAAGGAGGGTTACTAGTGGGGTACCGCAGGGTTCAGTACTAGGGCCGGTCCTATTTAATGTCTTTATAAGTGACATTGTGGAGGGACTGGAGGTGAAGGTATGTCTCTTTGCAGGTGACACAAAGATCTGCAACAGGGTTGATATGCAAGGTGGTGTGGAAAGGATGAAAAGGGACTTGGCAAGGTTGGAGGAATGGTCAAATGTATGGAATCTTAGATTCAGTGCAAAGAAGTGCAAAGTAATGCACCTGGGAAACAAAACCCCAGGGCAAGAGTACACAATGGGGGGTGAGATACTGACAGCAACAAAAATGGAAAGGGACCTGGGGGTAGTCATATCAGATTACCTAAATGTGGGTCAGAAATGTGAGAAGGCAATAAGGAGAGCTGGGGGGATACTGGGATAAATAAGGAGAGGCATCGACAGTAAAAAACAGAAAGTTGTTGGCCCTCTGTACAGACAGTTGGTAAGACCACATCTGGGAGTACTGTGTACAGTTCTGGAGACCCAATCTCCACAAAGACATAGACAGGGTGGAGGCTATCCAGAGGAGAGCAACCAAAATGGTGCAGGGTCTGCACCAGAAGACAAATGAAGAAAGACTAAAGGACCCTAAGATGTATAGCCTCGAGGAAAGGTGGGGGGGACATGATAGAAACTTTTAAATACCTCAAGTGAATCAACAAAGTCCAAGAGGGTAGTATCTTTCAAAAAGAGAGATGTGCAAGAACAAGTGGGCACAATTTGAAGATATAGGGGGGAAGGCGCAGAGGTAATGTGAGGAAGTATTTCTTCACAGAGAGGGTTGTAGATGAATAGAACAGCCTTCCTGAGGAAGTCATAGAGTCAAAAACAGTGGGGGAATTCAATAATGCGTGGGACAGACATAAGGCAATTCTAGTGCAGGGTAGGAGAAAGTAGGCTGTTGGTTAACTTGGATCTGCAGCTTATCCGTTAGGTAGGAAAATGGGCAGACTAGGAGGGCCAAGCGGTCCTTATCTGCTGTCAAATTCTATGTTTCTATGTTAAAGACAGCATGGGTTTGTGGCAGGCAGATTGTATCAAATGAACCTGATCGATTTCTTCAATTGGTTCACAGGGGCAGTGGACAAAGGTCAGGTGGTGGACATCATATACCTCGACTTCAGCAAGGCCTTCAATACTGTATCACACAAAAGGCTGATAATGAAGCTGAGTGATCTAGGGGTGGAGAGAATATGGTAAGATGCATTGAAAACTGGTTGAGTGGTGGAAACCATAGGAATGGTTGGGGGTGAGTTGTCCAGCACCAAGGAGGTCACCATCGAAGTGACACTGAGATCAGTGCAGGCACCCGTGTTGTTCAATGTCTTCATAAGTAACATTGGGGAAGGCATTAAAGAGCAACTGACACCACTTCTGCTACATTGCAGGATTAGAATAAGCATACTCCCAGGAAATCTCATACCACAAACTAGATTTTTACACTACTTCATTTTAAAGGTATGAGATATGTTGTAATCCCGAATTCACTACCTGTTCAAAAAAGCATGTGTCAGTGAAGAGCTGCTGATGATGTCATCTCAGGAACTCAGTCTAGTACTAGCTATCATAAAGCTTATACGACCCGTGTCTCCAAAGTTGTAAAGATCATGTGCAATGGTTTTCACAAGTAAAACAGGCAGCACCATTCAATAAACATTGCTTTAAAAACTATGTGTGGTTCAGGTTTTATAATAAAGCTGGCAATATTTTTGAGGTGCCTTTTTGCTGAGATACTTTTTTCCAGGGTTGCTGGATGCTGGGTCATACCACACTGTTGTGAGGTTTGAAGACTGAATAAGTTTCTGATGTGGTGAAAGGCTAAGATTATTCACACCTATCATTCAATTGAGGTGATTTCTAAGGATGCCACTTTAAAACAATTATTCCACCTCCTTGTCAATGGGGATGGGAGAGGCAATGCTGTTTTGAAACCTTATTACTGTAGCAGTTTCTAATTTAGCCAGCACAATGTTTTCTCCCCATCAGGCTGTTCTGACCTACACTCAGGCTCATCTATGTTCGACTCTAAATTAAACTAATCATTTTACCAGAGCTAACATGTCCATACCTTTTTTTTTTGTCCAATTGTTTAACCAGGTGAGACACACTAAGCTGAAAGCTTGTTCACAGGTGCAACCTGGGAGCACAGGGAAGACAAGTGACTTGCTCAGGGTCACACAGTATGCATTTAGGGGCTGTGTGCTTCAAACCCAGGTCTCCATATTTGCAGCTCAGAGCCTTAAACCACTGCGCTATACTGCCTCCCAGTAGGAATTAACACATATAAGGTCCCTGTTGCAACTTAGTGCAAAGCAGACACTGACAAACATCAGTGAAGTTACTAACATTATAATACTAGCAGCAATACAATGTCCTAACAGGCACAGTAGAGTAGCACTCCAAATTACATCAGCAGCCTGGATGCATGCTGACTCAGCATCCAGCAACCCTGGAGCCACTGAATGTAGAAAAAAAAAAAAAAACATCTGACAGGGAGAACACATTGGGCTGGCTAAATTAGAAACCCCTAGTAAGATTTCAAAACAACATTACCTCTCCCACCCACATTTCCATGGAGATGGAATAATTGTTGTAAAATGCCATCCTCGGAAATTGCCACAATTGAATGACAGGTGTGAATGATCTCAGCCTTTCACCATATCAGAAATGTATTCAGTCTGCAAACCTCACAGCAGTGTGCTATGACCCAGCATCCAGAAACCCTGGAAAAAAGGTCCACAACAAAAAGGCACCCCACAAAAAATTGTCAGCTTTGTTACAAAACCTGAAACACATATAATTTGTAAAGCAACATTTATTGATTGATGCTGCCTGTTTTACTTGTAAAAACCATTGCACATGCTCTTTACAACTTTGGAGAAACATGTCATGTAGCAATGCAGAATTCCATTAATATGTGTAGCAATATAGCACTTTTGGCCAGAGTGGTGTTGTTATGCCTGGGTTATGCCCCTTATCATCTCACATACACCTCACACTGTATTCCTGGTCTATTGTGCTGTAATACTGCTATTTTGCACTAATATATAGATATGGGCACCGGTCATATAAGCATGGGTGCTTGGAATGTGCTTTGCTGCTAACATATGGTAATGTTGATCATGCATGATTCAATATACCTCACTATACCACATTTATATAGATTATTTTGTCTTTCATAGATATTTCATATATAATCGACCTAATTACTGATATGATGACTCTGAGGGATTATCAGTGATTATTGTATACTTATATTCTCATATAATTATATGTAGTGTGTGTATTACACTCAGGCAGATTTGCCACGTGTAATAGGGTCTTGTCATCAGTTCTCTTTGTCTAAGCAAGCTGACACAGAGATAAACCCTTTGTTATGTCTCTATGTTTTATACTGTATGTAAGCAAGAAATGCTGCATGTAGTTTGAACCAGTCAGCATTTCTTTTGTCTAAGTTATAATGCTAATGGAAGTATATTCTGTCTCATATGATACTCATTAGTAATTCTGTATCCTAAGTCATTATACAATGGAGAATGACTTAGGACCAATACATATGGTTTCTCATATCTGTAACTATGAGGTAATCTATGTTGCTACGCTGTTATTTGTAGTATATAGTTGTCTGCAAACTTATTGTAGTGACTCTAGACACTATTAGTTCGGCTCTAGAATAATTAGTACTCTCTGGCAGACAGCTGGAGAATGGGGAGAGAACACAAAACCTTAAAGGACCTAAGATTTACAATCCTGGAGGTAGTGTACATTCTTCAGGCTAGTGGTGAGAAACCCATCTATCTTGTGATTTTCTTTGTCACATGCTTGGCGTAAGTAGTATAATAAACTTTATTAGCACTCCCTGCTTGTTTACGAATGCTTCTTGGCAGACTCCGAGACACAAGAATCTGTATTATTATTATTTACCTTACACACCAAGAGTGTTTAGATTATATAAATGGTGACCGCAAGTGGAGTCTGGATGTTTCCCAACTTTCGTTTTAATTTCCTCTGTAAACTAAAACACTGGGCGAGAAATCTCCAGTAAGAAACAAGCAATTAAGAAAGTGTCTTATGTTTAACTTTTTTCAGTCAGTTGTGTGTTCCACAGTGTAGACAAAGCAATCTCTTGGCAGAATAGTTAATCTCTGTGTAAAGAGTTGTTTTATTTTTTTCCTTATGCTTTCTATGTGGGAACACACAGCTGTTAATGGATCTGAAAAGACAGACTGCTTCCTTGTGGATTCAAATCCTAATGGGTATATACTCATCTAGGAGTCCACATACGCCAAAGGCTGTTTGTGTCCTATCATGAACTTTGCTTGCAAACAATGTTTTTGATCCACAGACAGTTAAGGGTCTCTTATCTTATATGACATGTCTAAATATATCAGTACTGAGTTGAGGCTGGATGCCTTAACAAGCCAAACTGCTCCCTGTAGTTGGTTTGATTTTGCCGAAGTAACAGAATCCAATTGCAGCCTTTTAAGGGATATTATTGCCCATTATGAGGAATTGAAAAATGATACCAATGATCCTGAAGGATTATTAATTGCAACGTTGTTTAATTATTTTGATATTGTTCTAAATGAAATATCTGTTTTGGAATCTGAGTATATTGCTTGCAAAATGGAGAATGCTGCTTTCAAGCAGGAAATTTGTTTGAAATGGGCTTCTCATACAGAGAAGATACCTGGACTACAGTCTGAGCTGGAGTCTGTCCATCTAGTAAATGAGTCTCTATGTAATGAGAGAAGCAGCACAGACCTGCATACCTCAAGAAATAACACTGAAAAGGCAAAACTTATTAGTAAAAAAGTTTTTCAAATGAATGGTGTTCTGGCTAGTAACACTGCTTCCTTACGTTTTGAAAACAAGGAACATAGGGCTTATAAGTCTGAAGTAATTGGGGTTTAAACTTGTGAAGGGGGGAGGGATGGGAGAAAAGGCTGTCAAGGAGGTGCTGATAAAGGAGGGACTCTGTCTCCACCCCCCTGGGGAGCTGGAGGATTGCGGGAAAAGGCCGACTGGTAAAGTGCAGACCAAGGGAAAACAGACTCCCCATGGGAACACGAGCAGGGGAAATGGAAGTATAGGGAAAGGGTGGAAGGTAGTCCTGCTAAATACCAGGAGTTTGGGAAATAAAATGCCTGAGCTCCAGGCGATGCTAACTGAGGGAGCAGTGGATGTGGCAGCAGTCACCGAGACCTGGGCCACTGCAGGACAGGACTGGGACCTGAACCTGGAGGGTTACACTATGTTCAGGAAGGACAGGGGGAAGGGAAGGGGAGGAGGGGTAGCAATGATAGTCAAAAACTGCATTGGCATAGGGGGAGTAGAGGAGGCAGAGGGAACCGTGGAAGCGATTTGGGTCACCTTGATAACAAGGGGGGGCAAGAGAGTAAAAATAGGAGTGGTGTATAGACCCCCTGCCCTGGTGGAGAAGCTGAAGAAGAGTCTGGTGGCAGATGTTGGGAGACACTGCAGACTGGGCAGAGGAACGATGGTGGTGTTGGGGGACTTAAACATGCCAGGAACAGACTGGGAGACTATGACATCTTCTGTGACCAGGGAACAGAGGTTGTTGGATGTCTTTCAAGATGCATTCCTAACTCAGCAGGTGGGGGAACCGACCAGGGAGGTGCAGGTACTGGATGTGGTCCTGGCAGACAGTGACCAGATTAGGGGCCTGGAGGTAAGGGACCCGTTGGCAGGGAGTGACCATGCCATGGTCTGGTTCTGCCTGGACCTAGGAGGGCTAGAAAGCTGCACAAAGATGGAGGTAACTGACTTCAGGGGAATGGATTTTAAGGAAATGGGAAGGATCCTTAAGGAGCATTTGTATGGGATTGGGTCAGACATGGACGCTGATAGTAGGTGGGAAATCATCAGGAGAGGGGTGCAAGATGCTACCAGCACCTGTGCAAGAGTAAGACGAAAATGCGGTAGGGCCCAAAAACCCTGCTGGTGGACCAGGGAGGTCCAGGAGGTGGTGCAGGGAAAGAAGGCAGCCTATAGGCAATTCAAGTGCTCAAGAAGTGAAAGGGATCGAGGGGAGTATGAGCTGATGGCTAGAAGGGCCACTAGGGTGGTGAGGGCAGCTAAGGCAAGGAAGGAGCAGAACCTGGCCAGGGAAATCAGGAGAGGGAACAAGGGGTTCTTTAGATACATTGGGGAAAAATGAAGGGTGAAGGGGCAGATTAGCAGGATTAAATCAGGGGAGAGATGGGCACAAGACATGGGGAGCAGGCTGAGGTGCTAAATGAGTATTTTACCTCAGTTTTCACCAATGAAAATGGGGGTGCTGCATCATACATGGGAGGAGACAGAGATACTGATGGGGGGGGACCCTTACTGATTGGTGGGTCTGGGGAGAGGGGGAGGCATCACTGGCAAGAGGGGGGAGGGCTAAGCAGGGAGAAGAGGTACTGGAAGTGGAAATCACAACAGAGAGAGTGAGGGAAGCCGTCAGCTCCCTTAAGACGGAGAAAGCACCAGGGCCAGATAAATTGCATCCCAGAGTGCTGAAGGAACTTGTGGATGTCCTGGCGAAGCCCCTGGCGGAGCTTTTCACCATCTCTCTGAGGACAGGGTGGGTGCCCCAGGACTGGAAGGTGGTGCATATAGTGCCTATCCACAAGGGGGGATCAAGGGAGGTGGCAGAGAACTACAGGCCTGTCAGCCTGACATCGGTGGTGGGCAAGGTGATGGAGGGCATTGTCAAGGAGAGGCTAGGGGGGACCTGGAAAAGTCAGGGTTCCTGGACGATAGGCAGCATGGATTCGTCTCGAGGAAATCGTGTCAGACAAACCTTGTGGAGTTCTATGACTGGGTGACGAGTGCCTTGGACCTTGGTAGACCAGTGGACATCCTCTTTCTAGACTTCAGCAAGGCATTTGACTCTGCTCCTCACGTGGGCCTGTTGGATAAGCTGGGAGAAATGGGGGTGGGGAACCAGATGATCAGATGGCTAGGCAACTGGCACCAGGACCGGACCCAGAGGGTCGTAGTTGGCAGGATAGTCTCATCCCCAAAGAGGGTCATTAGTGGGGTCCCACAGGGATCAGTCCTTGGGCCCCTCCTGTTCAATGCCTATGTCTCTGACATAAGGACAGGAATCAGGAGTGAGATGAGTCTCTTTGCGGATGACTCAAAACTGGGGGCAGTGGTGGATGGGGAGGAGGGAAGGGTGGCTCTACAGGGGGACCTGGAGGCTCTGGAAAGATGGTCTAGAAAGTGGAAGCTGAGGTTCAATGCAGGGAAATGCAAGGTACTCCACCTGGGGCCAGAAACCCGGGCCAAGTGTACACCTTGGGGGGGGAAATGCTACAAGTCTCAATGGCTGAGAGGGACCTGGTGGTGGTGGTGGATGTCAAAATGAACAATTCAGAGACTTGTAGGAGGGCAGCAGCCAAGGCCAACAGGATGCTGGGATGCATCGCTAGGGGGATCACCTCCAGATGGAGGGAAGTGATGCTCCCTCTGTATAACTGCTTGGTGAGGCCACACCTTGAGTACTGCTTGCAGTTTTGGAGGCCACACTTAAAGAGGGACATTAAACTCCTGGAGAGGGTCCAGAGGAGGGCAACCAAAATGATTTGGGGCTTGGGGGACAGGACCGATGAGGAGAGGCTCGAAGAGCTAAATATGTACACATTGGAAGAGAGAAGGGACCGGGGGGTCATGATAGAGGTCTTCAAGTACATGAAGAGGGTAAATAGGGGAGGAACAGTCAGGGTGCTTTGAAGGAAGGAGGAGGGGCCACTAGAGGGCATGGGTGGAAGCTGGAGGGGGGAAGATTCAGGGGAGAAAGGAGGAGGTGCTACTTCACTGAGAGGGTGGTGGAGCCATGGAATGCACTGCCTAGGGGGCTGGTGGAGGCAGAGACGGTGGAGGGGTTCAAGAGGGGCTGGGACAGGTACAGGGGAAGGGTTCTGGAAGCAAAATCCAATGCAGCAAGAATATCCAGAACGGGGAAGGGAGAAGCCAGAGAAGGCGAGGGGGGCAGCAAGGTCAGCACCCAGGGTGGGGGCTGACCAATCGAGCAGACTCAAAAGACCATTAGGACTATTCTGCTGGCATTTTAGTATGTTAGTATGCTAGTAATTACTGAAAGAGTTGACGTGCTGGTGTTTCAACACCAGACCTTGACTGAACAGCGTGATTCAGTATGTTTTAATTACAGCAGACTTGAAATGAACATTTTGAATATAAACTATGACACAGCTTCTGTTGATAATAAGCAAGTTTTACAAGATGGGAATGTCTTGTGATCTGAAAACAAAGCTATTTACAGCATGCTAACTCCTGTATCTGAGCAGTTAGAATGTAGGAGTAAAAAGTCAGGTATGGCGAACTTGTGCCATCAGCGAGAGGTATTGTCAGGGCATACTAATTTAATGCCCAAAGACCTTGCCTCTTCTGATGTTGAAGAGTTTGATTTTGAACACTCACAGTATGCTGTGGGGTGGACTAGAACAAAGGCTAGCCACTTGTTTTTCTGTGATTCACAAAATGGAGAATTATTAGCATCTCAAAATGGTGGCCACACATGTCATCAGGTTGCATCCGCATACCATCCCCAAGATGGCAGCTCATGGTAATGTGATGATGGTCATGACACAGTAACCCATGATGCCCATGAGGTAATCCAAAATGGCCAACCACCACACCACGGAGATTCGATCTTGCAGTCACAGGGACCTGTGATTGCTGCCATAACCAAACAAAACAAACCAGAGTTTTTTGGCATGATTATTAATGTTGTCAGTAACACTAATGTTTGTGAGGGACTGAAGATTCTCATTAAAAATGATGTTGATGTACTTTTGAATAAGGTTGATACAAAATCTGTCATGAAGTCAGTGTCTGATGCTGCAGAAACAGCTTATGTTTGCTTTATTAGCATGGCCTTGGTTAAAGAGCACATTTCAGTTAATTACATAAAAGGTCGTTTTTGTTTCCTATGCAATTTAACATAAACTTTCCCTGAGAAGACTGAACATACTGCTTTTCCTATGCAGTGCATTAATACCTTATGCTGCAAAATTAAAAATAATATTGCTACCATTCAGCAACATTCCGGTGGAGAAACCCACTTTACATTTGATGGGAGAGGGGACAACCCTGATTCTGAAAGCCCCATGGCTGTGATATTTTCAGCATCACAGGCCACCTTGGGGGGGGGGGTTACAGTTTTGATTTCTGAACCTGAGCTTGCAACTGTCCCTGCACTACTTTCTCCATCCCTGATGGCTACTGAACCTCAATCCATAGCTGGAGAACTATGTGCAGCTTGCACAACACTTTTCTCCACTGTGCAGGCACCCCTGATAGTGCCAGCACTCCCAGCACATGATGCAGAACCCCTTCCATCAGTGACACCTGGATTATCCCATACTCCCAGTACAGACAAGTGCAGGCATTTCTTGCAAGAAGTTGCAAGATACAGTAATATTGATATTGTTGTCATTTCTTTTGGGATCACTGACCATGATCCCAGCATTGGTTAATCCTAGCACAGCTTTAGGGTATTACTTTGAAACTGCTACATTAGATAAAGTAATCATACCCATTGCTTATGCATCCCAGATGCTTGCCCCAGTGGAGCTGAAATACAACCTTTGTGAAAGGAATCTTTTGGCTACATACTGGGCAGTGATATACTTTATGTACATCATTGGATATGCACCCATTGTACTGCATTCCAATCATTTGCCAACTAACATTCTGTTGTCAGACAGAGTAAAAGATGACTCTGTAACCAATGCCAGACTTACACACTGGTCTCTCATTTTACAGGTTCATGACATCACTGTCCTTCCTATCAAAACTTCATCCTTGTTGGCCCATGGCCTACAATTTGCAGGAGAGACTCATGATAGTTCAGTCCAACCCCCTGACCTACCTGCCCCAGTGCCCTTTCTGACAGAATTTCAGAAAGTGTTACAAGACACTACTGTGTGTCATGTTTTGACTTATGACTCAGCCACACGTACCAATGAGGGTCAGATAGCAGGGTTTAGAATTATTTTACATTCTGGTGATGACAGAGTGTGCATGGCTAGTAATTGCATCATCGTATATGTACGATTCACAGGCAATGTTAAAACAAGCCTGGGAAATAAAATGAAAATCAAGGAGGCAAGGAGTCTCCTAATTACCACAAATATTTGTGAATGGTTTAGAGAGCTGGAACATCCTTGAGAAATACACAGCTTGTGTTAAGAAAGGAATAAAAAGATTTTTACTTACGTAAAATGATACCAGCACTCCATGAGAGGGTTAAGTGTTGCAGTCTGACAAAATGGCTTTGCTCTAAAAGACTGCAGAATCCATGTTTTTATTACAGTTTCTAATTGGGTCTGTTTCTCTCTAAACTGAATTTCTTTGCCAGAAGACACAATTCTGTTCCAATTCTCTGATATTACCTCTGAGAAATGCAGTGACTTGTTTGTGTACAACACAACACTAACCAGTTTAAATACTGTACATTCATAAGGTTCGAGCATATTGTAAAATGTGAACCTAACGCTTTAAAAGAAGGACCCCCATTAGAGGGCAGTGTATAGGTTCCTTAATAAAGGAACTGAACGAATAACTTCCAGAAAAAGCTCTTATAAGAAAGTGAAAATGACATTCACCTATCCAGCAATGGCCTACTTATTTGGAACATCGCTGCTGTAACACTCATGAAAAGTTACGCGTAATACTGAACATCTGAGAGTAGATTTTATCTACTGTACCAAGTACATGATACTCCAACTGGTGAACACCAATGAGTCAGTAAAAACCCTAGACAGACTAAAATCCTCTGAATTGTGGTCACACATAAGAAATGATGCAGAACACTACATTAATAACTGTTTGACCTGCACAGAACCATTCTATATCAGCTAGGAAAAATACAATTAGGTCCCTGGAACAAAATCCAGTTTGACTACATTGGCCTTATGCCAACCATTAAGAACAACTAGTTTGCACTAGTGATCACTGACCTATTTTCCAAACAGTTTAAAGCTATCCCAAAATGAAACAACACAGTCAAAGTGATTGCAAATGTCTTGGTAAATCAGCTATTCACTAGGTAGGGCTTACCCCTAAAGGTAAATTCTGATTACAGGGATCTGGCTTTATAGTCAAAGTAATGCAGGAAATTCTGGATTTGTTATGGGTAAAACAAAAGATTTATATCCCTTACAGCCCACAGTCATCAGGACAGGTGGAATGGATGAACAGGCCAATCAAAGTTATGTTTTACTTAACTTGTTCAGAAAACCCAAAAGGACTGGAATTCATTATTGCCTTTACTCCTTATGGCAATAAGAGGGACACCCTCTGCGGGTACATAGCATACGCATTTTTGAAATCATGACCAGACGGTCCATGAGACTCCCAGAACATTTACTTCTGGACCTGTGTACTACCACTGCTGATAGAGCATCAGTAGATAAATATGTTAAATATCTCAAACAAGACATCCAAAAGGTACACGTGTTTGCTGCACATTGTATGGGCAAGGCCCAACAACAGGCCCTATCCCATTGTAAACAAACTCAGTCCAGCAGCCTACCAAGTTAGACTGCCTCACTATAACAGTCATTGATAAATGGCTATATGCCAATCAAATGAACCTGTTTAAAGGAAATTAAATTACTTTTCCATACCCCAATGGGCGGAATAGTACTATACTATGTTTTTCTTTTCTCTTTTCTTTTATGTTCCAGAGACAGAGAGATGCTTGCTTTTATGTTTATTCTTTTTAGAAGTATGGGTCTTCTTACATGCCCAAACTGCACATCTTATTGCAGATAATGACCAGTGACCTAAACCTAAACAGATTGTTGAGGTAGAGTACCTCACAGTCCCACATGATTTAATTGCATCCTGTGGAATTCACACTAAAGTCCTAAAAGACATGTTCATTGTCCAGAAGGGCAGTGAGGCCCTACTGAATGTTATGATCATTGCTTTGGATCAATTCTAGCAGCTAGACTTGATCTGGACTCCTTTTTATATTTTATTCATAATCAGGAATTTTACATCCAAATTTATATGGTAATAAAAGACATTAGACCTTAAGGTTTTTAACCCTATAATGCCCCATAATTTGTGACACTTAATATTGAGTGCCCTAAACAGAACCATGGCTCAACCAGTGGCCTTAACAGCCACTTCCAAACCAGGTACCCTAGTTAATAATGTGCAGCTTAAGCACAACCCAGTGATTTTAAATCTCACCCTTTAGAACTTGGAATGATTTGTTATATGTTTCACAACAAACATTTCCCACTTTTTTTTCATAATGATGGTGATTGGATACCCTGGCAGCATACCAGGTACTCATTGATGGCCCCTATACAGGGACTTGTTAGCACACACACATATACACACTTAGGATTTTCACATCCTGACTGCTAGTGGTACATCCTATGACAGTAAACCTACCCAAACACACTAGGTGTTTTGTTTTCATTTTTAGAAAAAAAAACACAGGTTTAGACTCAGGCCTACTTGGCTCTGACATATCTATTTGAAATAGGGCTGATGTAGCCATTATTCAAGCACATATGTTAACAGTTCATGAGAGTATGGAATACAATATCATACCCCCCCCAACTGCATGGTACACATGGTTTTGCTCATAAAGAGTGATTTACATAAACATTTACAATATTAAGGCTATTGTGAAGGGGTTTGACATGACAAATGTTCATATTAATGAATTAATTTCTGCTCACATTAAGGAAGCAGATGAGCATCACATAGCGAGGAAAGTCCTTTGCACTGCCTATAGCTATTATGTTCTTACAACCATTTGGTTATCTTCTGGGATCTGGAATTAGGCTATATCCTTGATCTCATACATGGCAGACATATGGGTCAGTGGCATTGCCACTTTTTGCACTTCTATTGCAAGTGTTAAAAAATGTTTACTTGAATCTAGCACTATTCCCTTGTCAATGGCAAGGAACCTTGGATATGTCACCTCACACATCAGTATTGCTACATGTTTTGAAACTTATTCCTGCACAATCCAGGAAGCCATATTTGCGACTCTCACAGTGTTATTGCCACATTTTCATCCGGCAACATCCAACTCTGATCATCTGGCAACTGTCCATTCTATTGGTCATCTTGATGGGAACTTTTATCATGAAAAGGTTGACACTACCTCCTTTCCTTGTTTACCATGAGGTCTTGGAATCGTGACTGATTCTGAACATTGAATGTCGTACTGAAAGGAACATCACCTTTTATGCAGATGTGACATCTTCCAACTTGTCTTACCAACTTGTGAATACAGGCCTAATAACTGAAATTAGGCTTCCACTTGTGAACTTTCAAATAAACTGTATTTGGTCCAGCCAATTAAGATTCTACAGTCAAGCTCATTGTTATGCATACTATGAAGCTAGTCTGGGATGGGGGCAATCCCCTAACTTAGCAAGAAGACTCTTTTTAATTTGATTTACAATATAGAAATCCATTTTCTTCACCACTTGTTTTCCAAGCCTGGCTGGCACCTCATACAAACTGAGTTCTGTCATAAACTTTTATACTTTGTGCAGCCATGTCATTATCTTCAACTGAACACTGTTGCTATTCCATTGTAAAACTCAATGTGCAATCTAATGCACCCCCTGCAGAGGCCTCTGAAAATAATGCTGCCTCCTGAACATTTTGATCAACCTTTGGAAAATCTGAATGCATTGAATTTGAACTAAGACTCTTCTTCTAACACTTGAGGAAACCCTGGATTTATCCCTGGAACTGTTCGTAGTTTATGCATTGTAGACATTGACATTTCATGTCCTGTTCAACTTACCAACTGAAAAATGCCATCCCCAAGGTGGTATATTCTGCTGATGTGGAACATTGTGTGGTTACCAACTATACATTCTTCTGATATGGACTAAAAGTTATGCAAAGTGAACTTTTCTAACTACTGTTTTTACTCCCTAAACAGGTAATAGGTTATACAGTAATCACACCTGTTCCCAACCAGATATCATCACGTGTAGTCCTAACTATCTTGATGCTCTCTCTCAATTTTTACTTATTTTTAATATCCATACAGGCAACTTAAGTTTGTCTCTTCAATTTCTTCCCAATAAGACAGATACACACACCTGATACATTTCAGTATTTATTGATTGCTTTGATATTGGAAAACCCCATTGTGAAGTTTTATTCCAAATTTTTATAGAAATACAAGGTTTACTAACCTTTTCCCTTATAATTACATTTTGTTGTTTAAGGAAAACCATGAAACAGTACCGTGACCAGTTAATATTCCTCTATCAGGCTCGTTCCTTGGGCTTGTAGATGAATGGTGCCTAACCTCCATTTTTTTGTTGTGTTGCTACTTTTGCAACAGGGCAACAATGAGGGGATTGTTATGCCTGGGTTATGCCCTCTATCATCTCACATACACCTCACACTGTATTCCTGGTCTATTGTGCTGTGATACTGTTATTTTGCACTAATATATAGATATGGGCACTGATCATATAAGCATGGGTGCTAGGAATGTGCTTTGTTGCTAACATATGGTAATGTTGATCATGCATGATTAATTATACCTCACTATACTACATTTATTTAGATTAGTTAGTCTTTCATAGATAGTTCATATATAATCTACCTAATTACTGATATGATGACTCTGAGGGATCATCAGTGATTATTGTATACTTATATTCTCATATAATTATATGTAGTGTGAGTATTACATGCAGAAAATATACTATTTGTGATAGGGTCCTGTCATCAGTTCTCTTTGTATAAGCAAGCTGACACAGAGAGAAATCCTTTGTCATGTCTCTATGTTTTATACTGTGTGTAAGCAAGAAATGCCGCATGTAGTTTGAACCAGTCAGCATTTCTTTTGTTCAAGCTATAATGCTAATGGAAGCATATTCTGTCTCATATGATACTCATTAGTAATTCTGTCTCCTAAGTCATTATCCAATGAAGAATGACTTAGGACCAATACATATGGTTTCTCATATCTGTAACTATGAGGCAATCTCTGTTGCTATGCTGTTATCTGTAGTATATAGTTGACTGCAAACCTATTGTAGTGACTCTGGACACTACTAGTTCAGCTCTAGAAGAATTAGTACTCTCTGGCAGAGAGCTGGAGAATGGGGAGAGAACACAAGACCTTAGAGAACCTAAGATCTACAATCCTGGAGACTATGTACATTCTTCAGGCTTGTGGCGAGAACCCCATCTCCCATATGATTTTCTTTGTCACATGCTTGGTGTAAGTAGTATAATAAACTTTATTAGTATTCCTTGCTTGTTTATGAATGTTTCTTGGCAGGACTCCAAGACACAAGAGTTTGTATTATTATTTACCCTACACACCAAGAGAGTTTTGATTACAGTGTCAGTTGCTCTTTAAAGACAAAATGTGCCTGTTTGCAGATGACATCAAATTTTGTGGGAAAGTGAACACCAAGGAGGGGATAGAGGAACTGAGGGAGGACCTCACCAGACTAGAGAGATGGTCAGAAATCTGGTAACTGAGTTTCAATGCTAAAAAGTGCAAAGTGATGCACATGGGGCCAAGAATCCTAGAACAGAATATTACATAGGAGGAGCTCAGGTAACTGCTTCTAAAAAGGAAAAGGATCTAAGGGTAGTGACTACAAGTGACCTGAAACACACCTCTCCATGTAAAAAAGCAGTGGCAAAGGCTAACAGGATGCATCGGTGTATTACAAGGGGATTCAGAAGTAGGCAAATCAAAGTTATTTTATCATTGTATAGGTCATTGGTGAGACCATCATTAGACTATGGGGTGAGGTGCTGGCATCCTTACCTTAAGATGGACATTAGCATAGTGGAGTGGGTCCAGAGGAGAGCAACCAAGATGATCAAGAGGTTACAGGATAGGTCCTATGAGGAGAGGCTGGGAGCCCTGGGGATGTACTCCCTGGAATAGAGGAGGCATGGGGTGATATGATAGAGACCATCAAGTACATGAAGGGAATTAACAGAGAGAAAAGGAAGGGTCTCTTTAAAGTGAGTGACAACAGCACAACTAGGAGGCAAAGCCTAAAAGTGATGGGGGATTCAGAAGGAATGTAAGGAAGCATTTCTATTTGGAGAGGGTGGGGTCTACCTGGAATGAGCTGCCAGAGGAGGTTGTATCAGCAAAGATGGTGGTCGCATTCAAAAGAACCTGGTACAAGGAGGGAGAGGGAGGGACTGTTGGGGGCAGGGTCATGTACGTAAAGTGTAAAGCTAGACCCTGCATCACTTACTGAGCAGACATGACAGGCAGGGTGGTCTTCTTCTGCTGGCTCTTTTCATATGTCCCTATGTTCATATGTGTATGCACAGCATTGCTTGCTCCCAAATTAAATATTATAATGATTTGCTGTCTCTAAAAGATTGTGTGCATTTCCCAGACAATGTAAATATTATTTTTCTGGGAGACCTCCAACATGGGACCCAAAGTGTTTTGTGATGTGTGTTAACAATCAGTTCATACACACTTGGAGTACCCTAATGCCATCCCACAATGGCTCTTTTCTGATCAACACATACCTTGATCAAACAACAGATACAACAAATACAATTAACAGACATGAATGAGCCATACACAAGCTTTCTTAAGTAAGCATAATTACATCATGATGCTGTATATGGACAGTGCCTGCATCTACATTTTTATTACAGATGTTTTTTTTTTATTTTTATTTTTTTTACTTTTTACAGATCATGCCCCAGCTATGGACAGAAAAGAGGTGTTCACCCTGTCAAAGGCATCAAAAAGTATGGTCAACTACAAATTTTGATGAGGGGGACCAACTTGTCACTCAAAAAAATGATGCAGGCTGTAAGCAGTGTCTTGCAAGGGAGTGGCTACACAAAGGACCCTGACTTCTGCTGCCAAAAGTGGAAACTGCTGTGACAGTGCTTATATAAGCTGCAAAAATATGGCAATGTCCAGATCAGTAGTAGCACTGGTACAAGCATGCTCTAAAGATGTGGACTGAGGCAGGGATGCCAAAGTGGGTGACAGGCACCATGGAAGTAAGTTACATAAGAAAATAGTTTAAAAAATGTTCTGTGAAAGCAAGGTGGTTTAGGTGAATGTCTGTAAGGAAATGTTGATGTCAGACGTTATGACACAGATAGTTTCCAAGTTGTCCAGGTGAAGAGGATGTTGAACTCTCCCAACCACAATGGATATGCATTTAAACAGAATGAATGACTTGGGTAATATTTCTCCTTAGTTTGGGGGATCACAGGTCAATTTAATTTTGAATGCCGTTTTACTTTACCAACCACATAAACGATGCCTATAAAGCACTTTAAAAACTGCGCTGTATGAAGATCTTTTCCCCCTCCCCCCTCTCTTGACCACACTCTTGTTGTGCTCCTCTTCAAATGGAATATGGCCCGTTATGTTGAAGACAGTCTGACAAGCAAAAGAAATCACGGAAACTCATGTTGAGGAGAAGAAAAAAACAAGAGTGACATGAACATCAGCCAAGAAAAGCTATCCTAGCCTACTAGACCTAATGATGCTTACAGATGCTCCACCAATACTGCTATTACCTCTGGTAAGCCCCACAGAAGAGAGGGCTTCACAAGGTAAAATCCTGAAATATTTTTTGTTAAATGAGGCAATGCAAAGAAACAGCTTGAGGGTAAAACTCTTCCCCTCTTAGACAGATGCAGACCATCATGCCAGTATTGGCCTGCATCACTCCAGGTGGACCCCCAGTCCCCAATGAAGTCAAATCCCTGAGCTCTGCACCAGGTTTTTCAACTACTGATTGAATCCCATGGTGTGGAGCACACTAGCCTCACCTATGCCATAGACAGGCAGCACCTCTGAGAAGGTTACCATGTGTGCTACTTGTCTAAGGCCCCTCCTCAACTCCACAAACTATTCCTGCACTGCTCCGATCCCTTCTTTAGCAAGGTCATTTGTCCCTAGGTGGACAATGACATCCAGCTCCCTCCCCTGTGCAGCTGCTCCGGCGATCCTGAGGGTTTGCTCCCTGTCCCTCCAAGCCATGGTGCCAGGCAGGCACCTTACTTCCCTCTCCCCTTCCTCCCCCAGTTCTAACTTCATAACAATGAAGTCCCCCACCAGGAGTTGTTTCCTTCCCCTGTGGGGTCCCATGCCACCATCCTGTGGGTCTCCTTTGTGGAGGTTCCCAGCATCCTCCTTGGTCTCCACTGTGGGTGTCTCCATAGAGGAACCACACTTTGCCAGAACATCATATGAATTGTGGAGAGGTACAGCTAGAATGATGCACCTCTGTTCCACCATCCTCACCCTCCCCTGAGCCAACTGTGGTCCAACTGCTCCTCTTTATGGCAACCTCTGAGGCACCGGCAATGGCTCTGGTGGTCCCTGGATGGGAGAGGAGGTCCCACAAATCCTGGCCAACTCAGCCTGGATATGAACAACCTCCTCCCTCAGCCCAGAGAGGTGCATGCAGATGGAACAACACCGCGTCCTCTAGAACATCTCCCAGAAGACTGCTGCTCCACAGCCACTGCACTGCACCACTCCCATCATGTCTTTTTTCTGGCCCCTTCACTGTTGTTTGGAATACTTATGCTTTCCTCTGTTTAACTTAATGTCGTGTTTTTTTTAATTCTAAAAAATATTTGATAGTAAGTGAGATATCCATCTGGCTGTAAAAGTGCAGAACCCTCAAGACCCTATGCTTTTGTCAGACACATGCAGACACATATCTCCCCTCCAGGCCATGCACCACATGAGTCTGCACATCTAGCTTCAGATACAGATGTGCAGGGCCCACCAGGTCTTGTGTCAATTGAAGGCATCCATATGGCTCTAGAAGCACAGGATCCTATAAGCACTGTGATTCTGTGCATCTACAGACACACACAGCCCTTCAGGTCATGTGCCATGTGAGCAGGCCCTGCTCTTCTGTCACTGCACATGCAGATGCACATCATCCTCCAGCCTCTGTTCCAAGTGAGTAGGCCATTACAGATGCAGCCATGAGAATGGGTCCACCTAGCTCCAGATGCAGATGTGCATGGTCTCTGGGCACTGTGCCATGTTAGGTGTCCATCTGGCTGCAGATCCATACAGCTATAGATGCAGATGCACAGAAAGAACCAGGCCCTGCACTATGTGAGGGATCCATCTAGCTGTGGAAGCACAGTGCCCTCTGGGCATTACACTACCATGCACTTACAAATACATGCACACAAGGTCTTTATTTTATAACTTATTTTATAACTTATTTATCTTTATTTTCATTCAAAATACTCAACATAGCTTTTTAGTAATCACACCTCATGAACCAGACAAGATGCATTTCTCAAATCATGCTCAAAAGCAATTTTGAAGAACAACTGCAAAATCTCCTTATGGGCCTTGTTTGAAAAATTTCACCAGTATGGTTCATGAGGTCTGGTCTTAAAAAGCATGTGTTGGAAATTTTTGTAAACAGCTGACTTATAAACTGAAATTGGTTTTCTTTTAAAATACAAAATTCTTCTTTCATGAGCCAATATTCTTCTTTTGTGAGACCACAAGAAAGAACTGAAAAACTAAGTCCCACCCTCTTCTTTCATGAGTTGAGATTCCTCTTTCAGTCTTCTTTTGTGAAATTCCAAATTCTTTCGTGCATCACATGGAAGTCTATCAGCTCATGAAAGAGGAATCTTGACTCAGGAAAGAAGAGGGTCAGACTTAGTTTTTTTTTTTTCATAGTTGTTTTGCGAGACAAAGTTCTTCTGTCATGACTCTCATGAAAGAATATTATTGTTTCATGAAAAATTAATTTTGGCTCATGAAGGAAGAGGGAGTCTCTTTGTTTTTTTATACAGCAGTTATTTTGTGAACTGACAGTCTTCTTTTGTGAGACTCACAAAAAAAGAGCATCAGCTCATGAAAGAACTGTGCAAAAAAAAAAAAAACTTAAGTTCACCCTTGCCTTTTGTGAGCTAAGATTCCTCTTTCATGGAGCTGACAGTTGTCTTGTTTTTTTTTTTTGTTTGTTTTTGAGGACTCTATTTTTATACCCTAACTTTGGGGCATCTCTCAGGTTTTTCATGCTCAGCTCTGCAGCTCCACCACCCGCTTGAACCATACTCCACTGTCTACATCAGTTTCAGGACCTCCGGACTCTCCAGATCCTCTCAGAGAGGCCCCGGGATCCCCAGGGGAAGGTACAAAGGAAATGCCAACATTGGACGTGTGGCCTTGGGCTACTGATGGTTGCTGTCACCTCACCCACCAATAGGGGGATTTTAACATAGTTTTCTCCCCAAAGTTTGGACATGCAATGACATACCACTCAGTGTGTGCACACTCCCGTGCACAGCTGACAGACATTTGCCGCAGCTTTAGTCCCCTGCATTCTGCGGCCTTGCACTGTGGTGCCTCCAGCCTCTGCTAGAGGTCACCTGTGTGTTGGCTGGTGAAATCCCCCCACCCTGGGGAAGGAGAGCAGTCTGATGGACACTTAATCCTTCCCCATCCTTACAGACCCCCAATGACCCGGGCTCATTCCCAAACCTGGGTCACCAGCGTGATGTGAGGTGTGGCGTCCAGCGCCTCAACCCTCAGCACCACCGGGCCGGCTAGTCATCTTGTTTTTGTACTTTATTTTTATTCATTTTCAACTGTGTACCAAACACAATGAAAAAGAAAAATTGAGTTAAAGTACATCCAAATGAAATCATTATCACAAAGTCAAGACAGGATCCATGTACTATAACTTGTGAAATGACGTGAAGGGGGTTCTCATACAACTAAATTATAAATTGCAGTGTCCAAATATAGTACAGGAAAAGACCATTGCAGCAAACACATGGACTAGTATTAAAAATATTGTCCATCATATTAACCAGGTACAAAAACTCCAAATAATACCATAGGTGTTTTATGAGGCCATGTAAATATCTAAAACTGGAAAATCCTATATAATAAATGCCTGTGCTAATACAAGAGAGTCTCCACAGCAAACAAGTGAGAGATTTATAACTAAAACAAAACAAAAGGCACTTCAGAGAGATGAACAGTAAGAAATATCAACAGTGAGTAGTCAATGGACCCTGATACCAGTATCTTAACAAGGCAACAACATAAACATATTTAAGGATGCAAACCATTATTAAAATCTTAAATATATAACAGATATAATATAAAATGCCCCATCTTTGTAAATATAACAAAACCCCACTAAAAGTGGCATTTAAACAATAATCCAACTCAGCAAGGTCCACTGAAACAGGGATACATGCATTCAAAAATGGTAGAATGGCGAGGACACCATTACACAAGAAATTCAGTCACCCTCATCTTCTTCATCAGAGGCATGGGGCCTATGCATAAAGTCTTGTTTAATGGCCTCTAATCTTTTACCTGCCTCAGTAGGGTCAGAAAACATGAAAGTCTTACCAGTATAGTGAACTCAGAGGCAAGTCGACAGAAGTAAGGAGTGATTAATTCCCAGGGCCTGCAAACCTGCATGGACAGCATCAAAACGTTTACACCGTTGTCAAGTTGCATAACTCTAATCCAGAAAAAAATATACCTGCTCTCCAGAGTCCAGTTTTAGAGGACCATAAGATTTAGCTGCTGTGAGAACCAAATCACTAATATGGGCTCCAGCTGTGACAATCATGATGGTGCGTGGGGTATTGTCAGATAGCCTCCTTCACAGGTGGAGTTGATGAGTTTTAATTATTTGTCCCTGCAAGTCCAAATTAAGTTGTTTAGAAAGCAATGCAATAACAAACTCCAGCAGGTCATTTCCCTGAAGGGCTTCAGGAACTGCCAGTGAGTGAATATTATTGGCTCATACATTGTTTTGTAAAGTCTCCAGCTTGAGGCACATAAGTTTATTCTTGGCCAGGATCCCTGTCATGGCCACCACCAAGGTATTTGCTGAATCCACAGCCTGTTTTGCTGCCTGTTCCACCTCCATGTGGGCCTCCATTGCTGTGAAGAGGGTTCCAAGATCATCCACCTTTTTATCGAAGTTGCAAATTGAGTGCAGTAAAGCACTGTAGGAAGGCTCCAGAGTTTTGTTCCCTTCCACTGCTAGGGCACTGCCATGAGGAGTCTCTTGTGTTTTACCCTTACTGCAGTCCAGTAACACCATTTGTCATGATTTTCTTATTCCTGCTTCAATCTGAGCCACAAGTATTGGCAAGCAAGCATCAAATATCAATGGCCAAGGCTATAAAAGTAGGATACTCGACAAAAAAGTGCCTTATTTGTTATTCAAGAAATAAAAAAAATTCGAACTCCTTTAGAGCACATCTGCACTGTCTAGCTGCTGACCCCACCCTCGAGCTGTCAGTCTTCTTTCATGAGATTCATGAAAGAAGTTATTCAGCTCATGAAAAAAGCCTCACTAATCCTTCCACCTAGGATTTTAGAGATGTCCCAAAATCATACACTGGCAGTGTTTTTTGAAAAACGGACTCCAGAATTGAGGTAAACGGGTCCGCTTGGCTAGATGATGGGGGTGCTGCACTCTTGAGGTGCTGTCTTTCGGATGAGATGTTAAACTGAGGTTCCATCTGTCCATTCTGGTGGCAGTTCAGGTGGATGTTAAAGATCCCATGGCAGTTCTTCAAAAGAGTAGGTGAATTTCCCCAGTGTTCTGGCCAAATTTCCCCCATTCACTAAAAATACCACTAACAACTTACTCTGGTTCAATGTTAGTTGGCATCCATCTGTATCCCCCCCCCCCCAGTCGAGGCAGAAAATAGGAAAAACTGTCTAGTCCTGCTTTCCCAGTCAACAAAAAAGAAATAAATATATAGATGCATGTGGTTATTTTTCTCTAGTGCACAATTTTTATGGGTTTTCAATTTTTTTTTTAAATAAAAATTAAAACAAGCTGGCTGCCCTACGAGAGAAGAATGTTTTCTCATGAAAGAAGAAACTCAACTTACAAAAGAGGAATCTCTTCCATGAACTAGAAATTCTTCTTTCTTATCAGAAATATAAATGAAAGACTCTACTAGATATGCTCAACATTTAAATTTCAAATCCTTATAACTTGGAAACTGATTAATATTTTTTTCATAAAACCTTTGAACATCTTTTGTTTTTTGTTAGGGCAAGCCCCTTCTACCTGGAATATTTTAGAACTAAATTTCAAACCATCTGGGCTATTGGCAGGAGCAAAACAACAGCGAAAAAAAGGCAAACTGATTTTTCCACTTTTTGCACTATCTGGGTCTTGGAATTTGGACATCTGACTGTCACGAAACTTGACAAATCAAGAGACGTTGCCCCCCAGACTGCCCATGCAAACTTTCATGCAATTCTTTTGAATGCCAAGCTATTAAGGGGCACATTTAGGGGTTCAGCAGTAAATACCCTGCTCAACTTTAACAATAGCGGGTGCCACTGAGCCCCTGTTATGTATATGTACTGATATACTTTCAAAAAACTGCATTAATGCACCAGTTAGGGTTCAACTTCACACAAAAAAGTAAGGAAATGTTGCATTGGGGTTCCAACCCTAACCCCCCCTTCCCGGCAGCAAAAAGAAGACACTACACAAGCAACAAAAGACAGCTATCATCAGGTAAGACAAGCAACATACAACTGTTTCCAGATGATACAAATACAGTAGAACTGATGTGTTACCTTGGATGTTTTGTGTCTGTGGCATGCACAATGTAAGACATACACACTCACTTGTTGCTGCAGATACAACTCCACAATACTCAAATCACAGGACTGATTCTGTGTGCAGAAGCACAAGCCCATGCAGCCACAAATACAAATCAATGATAACCAAATTATAAGAATTCTTACGTCTGCAGAAATGCATGCCCCTATGGGGGCAATGTTTCTGTAGCCTCAGGTACTCATGCACATTGTAAGACATACACACACTTGATGGGACAGCGGTTATGCAGCCATAGGTGTAAGTCATGCATATTAACCTCTTGCTGCACAAATACAGGCATCACAAAATCCATGATAACAAAGTTTCAACACTACTTCTGTCTGCAGAAGTGCAAGCTCCTGATGGGCTTTGCCTCTTCAGTCACAGGTGTAAGAAATACACTGCAGTTATGTAGGCAGATGTATTGTTGCACTGTGGATATAATGGCTTCAGTAGTGGATCTAGAAACTGTTCAAGGGGGCAACAGTTTTTCAGTTATTCAGACTTGTATAGAAAATAATGCACTAACTGATTATGCTATCTAGTGAGGTACTTTGTAGAGAATGCATGAGTACAGTGGACAACAAAGGAAGGTGGATAAGGGGTTCATACCTCAGTGGTAACTACCAATCTGGTGCACACAGGTACTGAATCTGTAACCAAGCACAGCAGGAGCCAAGTCCCTAAAATCCAGTGGCACAGACCAAATGCAATGCAGTTTTGCAAAAATAAAAAGAGGCTTACATTACTGGCAAAGGTGCAAAACTTTTCATTCATGTTAATAGTGCTGAAAATGGAGCCTTCTGTCTACAGAAGGGCAGGTCCCCATGATGCCTGTGCTTCCTGCCAAACATACTCATGCATGCAGAATGACAATCAGGGAGTTGTGATAAGCACAGGCCCCTGGGGTCCTGTGCTTATTCATCCACAGATACAAATCCAAAAGGCAGCAGATCAGTGCTACGTGTCATCTGGAAGCAGTTATATGTAGTTTGTCTTACTGGACGATGGCTGTCTATGTTTGCACTGGCGAGTTGGGGTTAGAAACTGTAATACCATGTTTTCTTACTTTTGTCTAACTGGTGCATTAACACAGTTGTTGTTTTTTTTTTTACAATGAATTTCCTCTTTTTTTAGATAGTGGAATTATATCCTCATTCATAGAAGTGTCTTTATAAACTGCATGAATAGATGCAGAGCTGTCTTCAATATGTGGTACCCAGGCCCATGTGGGCTACCCTGCATCTTTCCTTTCTGGCTGAGGTGTGTTGCATCACAGCACCATCCCCCACCCTTACCCATCCAACTGACTGACTGAGCTCATTTCCAGACCCAGGTCACTGGTGTGTGATCATAGCCGCTGAGGTCAAACCTTCACACCCCTGGTGCTGATAGGCTGTCAGTAAGTTAGCCTCCTCCTTTCCCTGTTGACACACTGCCACTGACGCAGCCAAAAATGCTTCTTCCTCTTTCTCGGTGTGACCACCAATGCGGATCACAGAAATGCAAGTCCCACACTGTGTGTGGCTGGGCCCTGCTTTAAAGGCCAGCTGCTGAGATCAAACCTTCACGTCAATGGTGATGATAGGCTCTCAGTAAGGGAGCCTCCTCCTTCCCCTGCTGACACACTGCCGCTGATGCAGCAAAAAACACTCCTTTCTCTCACTCAGTGTGACCGCCAATGCGGATCACAGAAATGTAAGTCCCGGCCGCACACAGTGTGGGACTTGCATTTCTGATGTCCACTGTAACCAGGGAGCAGAAACTGCTGAATGAATTCCTGGACATGTTCCTCAATCAGCAGGTGGATGTGGATCTTGTATGAGATCTAGTTGTGGAAGAACCCCTGGCTGAGAGCTACCACAACACAATCTGGTTTTGGGTTAAACTGTGGGGAGGGGGATCATTCAAGGACAATGATAGTTGATTTTAGGGGGGTGGACTTTCAGAACATGGGGGAAATTCTCAAGGGGCATTTGCAGGAGATAAAACCAGGTTTGGACATGTAAAGTAGGTGGAAGATCACAAAGCAGGGGCTACTGGAGGCCACCAGGACCTGTGCAAGAGTGAAGTGCAAGGGTGATAGGTTTCATAAACCATGCTGGTGGACCAAGGGGGTCCAGGAGGTGGTAAGGGAGAAGAAGGCTGCCTACTGTACAGTAAGTACAAAAAAATGAGAGGAGAGAGGAATGGAGAGAACTATCACCTTGCAACCAGGAAAGTCACTAGAGTGGTGGGGGAGGCAAAGGCCTGGAAAGAGCAGATGCTGGTGCAGGGGATACAGGGTGGGGAAAATGGGTTATTTAGGTATACTGATGAACAGAGGAAGGTCAAGGGCCAGCTCAGTAGGTTGAGGACAGTTGGGGGGTGGGTGGAAGGGGCTGGAGAGCAGGCGGAGGTACTAAATGACTACTTTGCATCAGTGTTCACTAGGAAGGAGGCTGGGTAACTTCCAAAAAAGCGGTTGATGGACACAAAAGGCACAGCAGACCTGACTTTTGGGGTACCTGCTGAAGAACAAGCCACTGGTGGAGGTAGGCCAGGGCTGGAATATCAGGATGATTCTGCTGAATAGGGGGGGAGGAACAGATGTGGATATTCCTATTGGCCGGGTGTGGGAAGCCCTCCAGTCCCTAAAAAAGGATAAACCTCCGGGGCCTGATGCTATTCATCCCAGAGTACTGAGAGAGTTGGCGGATGTTTTGGCTGCTCCATTGGCATATCTCATTAACTTGTCGCTCCAGACAGGGAGGGTGCCAAGGGATTGGAAGTAGGCACATGTTGTGCCCATCCATAAAGGGGATCGAGAAAAGAGCCAGGAAACTATAGATCTGTCAGTTTGACATCGGTGGTGGAGAAAGTAATGAAAAGCATACTTAAGGAAAGGCTTGGAGGTTTCTTGGAGGAGATGGGTTACCTGAATGACTGGCAGCATGGGTTTGTGCCAGGTAGATAGTGTCAAATAAACCTTGTAGAGTTCTATGAGTGGGTGACATCAGCACTCGACAGGTGGAGACCAGTGGATGTGCTGTTCCTGGACTTCAGCAAGGTATTTGATTCGGTCCCTCACATTGACCTAAGGGAGAAGCTGGGGGGATAGGGGTAGGCCCATTGACAGTTAGGTGGATTGAAAATTGGCTTTCAGGTCACACCCAGCAGATAGAGGTCGGAGGGGAAGTCTTGTCTCCTAGGGAGGTCATAAGTGGGGTCCCACAGGGATCAGTCCTGGGGTTACTCCTGTTTAACACCTACATATCCAATATCAGGGAAGGTATCAGGTGTGAAATGAGTCTCTTTGTGGATGACTCTAAGCTGGGGTCGGTGGTGGAGGTGAAGGAGGGGAAGAGTGGCACTGCAAGAGGACCTGGATACCAGGATAGGTGGTCCTGCACCTGGAAATTAAAATGTAACCCCTCCAAGTGCAAGGTGCTGCACCTAGGGTGAGAAAACCCCAACTATGTGTAGCCCTGGGGGGGGGGATGAGTTGCAGGCTATGGCAGCGGAAAGAGACCTAGGAGTCTTGGTGGATATTAACATGAATAATTCAAAGCAGTGCAGGAGGGCTGCAGTCAGGGCAACTAGGATGCTGGGATGCATCACTAGGGGGATTACCTCAAGGAACAGGGAGGTAATTTTGCCACTGTACAACAGCCTGGTTAGACCACATCTTGAGTACTGTGTGAAGTTCTGAAGGCCTCACCTAAGGAGGGACATTCAGCTCCTGGAGAGGGTTCAGAGGAGAGCAACCAGAATGATCCGGGGCCTGAGAGATATGACATATGAGGAAAGACTAGGGGAGCTCAACCTGTTCTCACTGGAGAAGAGGAGAGACTGTGGGGACATAATTGAGGTCTTCAAGTACCTCAGGGGGAGTAAATAAGGTAAGCCAAGATAGGATCTTTCGACTGAAAGAGGGTGGAATCACTAGAGGACACAGTTGGAAGACTGATTGTGGTAGGATTGGGGGGGGAGAAGGAGGTGGAGGAGGAGGTACTTCACCAAAAGAGTGGTGGAACCATGGAATGTGCTGCCCAGGGGCTGATACAGACAGCTACGGTGGAAGGATTCAAGAGAGGGTGGGACAGGTATAGGCAAGGGGTGAAGCAAAGGCTGGTTTGCCTAGGGGGCAGGATTGGGGGATGGAGTAACAGTGAAAGGAGACAGATAGAGGGCTATGGTACCTATTCAGGATGCTGAAGCATGAGTAGACTTGATAGACCTATAGACCTACTCTGCTGGTGTCTAGTATGTTAGTATGTTAATATGTAAAAGCACTGCCCCCTGGGATAAAGTCTGGTACTACATGCAGTGTTTCTTAATTTTTTTTTTGTTTGTTTTATTTTGACCCCAGATTTTCAAGATAGTATTTTTATGACTCCCATTATAAACATGACATGTGGCATTTATAATATATTGCCTGAAATGTCATTTTATTCCACAAGTGCAAACATGTTTTGGCTAGGATTTTAAAAATGATGTGGCATAAAAAAAATTGCTATGATGAAAATTTGGGGTCAAAATATTGAAAATCACCAAAGTTATGCATGTGCATGGAAACATTTTGATGTACAATCATACCTTTGTTGTTTGTTAATATTTGTACCCCAGATTTTCAACATAGCCTTCTTATGACTTCACCTCATTAACAAAGACCGAGAAAATGTTCAAATCCCACCCAAAAGGTGATTTTGTGCAATGATCAAGAAATCACCATTTGGGATGGATTTGTATATTTTCACTGTCAGTGTTCATGAGGCAGGCTGCCAAAATGCCATGTTGAAAATTTGGTGTAAAATGTTCAAAAATTACAAAGTTATTGTAGCGGAGGAATTTAAGATGGGGGCCCTCCAAGCTACGAATTACCTTGGGACCTGGTAGTACAGTACAGTACAAATGACACAGATGCAGTCAAAAGAGTAAGAGATACATTTATTACCGAGTGGTACTACACAGCTGTTGGTGTTACATTTTCTCTTTAACTTGGTGAAGCAAGCAAGCATATATATAACACATTATTTCTCCCTTCCCTTTCCAGCATAAAATCACCCATGCACCAATGGAATTATTTGATCATTTAGTATCTAGGCAGAAACTGTCTGGACATGTCTGGGCATGTTTGGGCACTGCATTCTACACATTGGTTTCTGCTAGATCCATATAAGGGCATGTAGGATTGTTGTGTGGTATGTTGCTACGGTGTGAGTGAAACCCATTGTTTCCTGCAGGTCAGGTTGACCCACTGTGTACACATGAGCAGTTAGGCAGTTTGGTTTAGATGACGACATAGGTACACTTATATGGCTACAATCCCCCCTTGTACCTATGGAGACAGCCAGTTAACTTTAGACAGTTTAGGTCTTTTGTGCAATAGTGGAAGTCCTCCGATAAGGGGTCCTATTAGGGACCCTCTGGTCGGCTTTTCCTATAAGTATGCAGTCTGGAGACTATTTATTAATTATGACATGGCTGCTCTCACAAGTCCTGCTCCATGCAGAGTTTGCAGTTCCCGCCTCATGCCTCTGATGGTACACCTTAGGCAGCATACACTAAGCATTAAAATGGCTACCAACACCAGTTGTAGTACCAATAGGGCTTTAAAGGTCAACACACCCCATGGCCCACCCAATGTACTGTAGATCAAGTGTTCATTATCAGCATCATTAAGTAACTCTTGAACTTTAAGCTGTATGTTATGTGCTGAGTTCTCAATGTTAATCAGATGTGTGTCCTTACAATCTAGCATGTGCTGTAAATTTAGAGTAAGTGATGGTATTGGTGCTTTAAATGCAGGTGCATAGTTATTAATTTGATATGCCTGATGGGGAGTTTGAGTCCGTATGTTAATTTGAGATGACTTATGATGTGATATAGGATGGAAGATATAGTCTCCAATTTGTACATCACCATTAGGTACAAAGCAAAAGTTAGGCTGGGTAATAGGAAAGGTTTTGCCTTGATGTGTTAATGTTTTAACATTTGTTACAATACAATACCGGTTAGTAGAGTTATAAGTGGAGATTACAAGCTGGGTGTTCCATTTTTGTATTTGAACTGGACACCAGACAGTATTATTGTTCTCTTTCTTTATGGAAAGTTCTCCACAGACCGACTGAGTCTGTGACATAGCATTACACTGGCAGATCCACTGGCTGTTTATCTCCTCACAACAATGTAGATTTGGTGCTACCCAGGACCCATTTTTATTTTGCACTAGTATATTAGGTGGCTTTACACGGTATGTGTAGAATCCCCCTGGAGTTGACCTAGAGAATGGGCCTTTACAACACTAGTATACCTTTGCTCTGTATACTGCACTTGGGGTAATTTTACAGTGAGGAGTACCTTCATTGTGTCTGCCAGCATGCTATTTGATCTGAACCCTTGTGGTCTTATATATACTTTGGCCATTTTCCTTACCCACCAAATGGGTGGGGCTCTATTGTAAGCGCAAGGGTTCAAACAGTGGGAGTCATTGACATCCCGACACATGGGGCAATACCATAATTTGATTTGGGCATCTGACATTTGATCAGGTAACTTATTGTCGCTTAGTTGCTGTAACAGCTTATTTACAGTGGTTAGTACATAAGATCCATAAGCAGAACAGGTTATAGCTTTCCCTATAGTATGGTGCCCTACTTCCTCATTATGCTCATTTATAATGTCATTTATTTGATTCTCAACTTGTTTAAATAGCTTAGCTATCTCATGCATATTATATACGGTCAGTCGTTCCTCAGCTGCCAACGCAGCCTGGTTGATTGTTAATGGCAGGAGAACTTCTCTCTCCTCCTGTAGGTTTGTAGTATTCTGGTGCTCTCTAATGGCTTCCAGATCAGCTCAATTTCAGATACTCATTCCAGAGCCAGAGAGTCCTGTTATGTCACCCAACAGGCCTCTCTTTTTTCCTTTTAAGAGATTCATGGGTCTGATTAATAATCACGAACCCCCCCTCTCAAGCATGGAAAGCACTGACCATATCTAACAGCATGGTGGCGTAGAATTTTGATACATTTGCATTGGCACAATCACTTGTATTATTTAAGTCCCAACTAGAAAAATCAAGCCTAACATGTAATCTAATGTATTGTACGTTATTCACAAGAGTTTGATCAGTGGGTGTTGATGTAAGCCCACTGTTTGGCCCTGCAGTGAGGTTAGGACATGTGGCAGGGTTAACAGTTAGTGTCACTTGTGCACTAGTCTCTTGAGGGTTAGTTTTATGGGAGATAACTCCCCCCAGGATACCAGTAACATTTACCCAGGTAACTAAAGTATAGGTTGAAATAGTCACTGTGTAGGTGCCTGAATCTTCGGGGGCTACCTTTTCCAACACCAGGGTTCTGGTATCTGGTTCAATCCATCCTTGGTGGGGTGACCAAGGCAGGTCACAATAGGGTGTTTTCCATTTTAACAGTTCATTGACTGACCTACTTCCTCTCTCTGGGCAAAATCTCAAGATGTTGATTTGCGTATTGTTTAGCATCCAGGTTATATCTCGGACATAGGTTGTAGTATCACTGCAGTCTCTGGTATAGTTTATTCTCAAGTGGGCAGTGTCCTCATAATCTGCGGCTACATGATTGGTCTCAACGTATACTTGTATGTCAGAAGACAATCTGTAGTAGGTTGCCAACATTAATAGAAGTAATATAAGCATGGTGTCAACCTGGGAAGACAAATCAAATGCAGTATCATTGTTTAGTCAGCTTTATTTGATACCTTTTTACACTGGTCAACATGGACTCATAATTCTGGCCTGCTCTTTTGTATTTTCTTTTTGTTTACAAAAGCTAATTGTCCCCCATATTGTTGTTTCACAGCTTGGGGCACTGGTTTGATTTTTTTAGTAATTCACTTTACATATACTGCAGTCTCTCCCAATTTCATTAGCACGGTATAGGGTCCTAGCCAACTGGTATCTTTCCAAGGTGAATTTTGTTCCCAATTTCGGACCATGACTGTGTCCCCCTCTTTTATTGGGGTGGCACTTTTTTAATGCATTTTTAAGTGTTCTACTCATTCTTTCTACCATTCCTGATGACTGGGGATGGTATGATAGGTGGTATCTTTGTTGGACCTCAATTATTTGTCACATCGTGGCCATTATTTGATTTACAAAGTGTGTGCCTCTATCTGATTTGATGATATTGGGGAAGCCTCACCTAGTGCACACCTGGTTATATAGAATTTTTACCGTTGTTATTGCTGTGTTGGTTTTGTTGGGAAATGCCTCCACCCATTTAGAAAACATGTCTATAATAACCAGCATGTACTTATATCCCATCTTTGCCATTGGGAGTGGCCCCACATAATCAATTTGTAATGCATCCCAGGGGTCATTTGCCAAGGGCAATGGCTGTAGTTTTGGCTTGCCCCTTTTGGGGTCTTATTGCAAACATATAAGACAGTGACATAGGCTGTCTGCAATGGTATTGTCCGTGCTAGGCCACCAGTATTTAGATTTGACAATTTGCGTGGTTTTGTTGGACCTCCCATGGCCACACCAGTGGTGGTTTTCCATGACAATATTATGATATAGTTGACTTGGGGGTATTCATTTTAGTGCTTTATCATCCTCCTGTTTAAACAGGATGTCGTCTCTGATTTTAAATTTGTAGTTAGTTTGGGAATCCTCCTTTGTTTGTGTGCATTTATTTACAATCCAGGGGTCCTGGCTTTGCAAATCTCCCAAATTTGCTTTGGGTAACAGTTTGTGAGTTGACAGTAGCACTTTGATGGCTGATTTAATTTGTATGGAGTGAATGGGGGTTTTTGGTTGAATCCCTTTCCAGGGTTCCCCCATTTTTGTTGCCATTTTGGTGAGCTTATCTGCCCTATTATTTCCTGATTCTGCTGGAGTAGCGTATTTAGAGTCAACATGGGCCTTAACCTTTATGATGGCTATTCTTTCTGGCATGGCATCCCCCTCCTTTAATATGGCCTGTAAAAGTTCTCTGTGTTTGACGTGCTCCCCAGTTGCTGTTTTCATACCTCTGTTAATCCATATGGGTAACCAGGTAGTAAGTGATTTCACTGCAAACTGTGAGTCTGTGTGTATGCCTAACCTACCTTTGGGGTTTGCCAGGATGGCCTCGTAAATTGTGACCAATTCAGCGAATTGGGAGGAGTCCCCTGGTGACAGCTTTCTGAGTATTTCCTGTTTGTATATGGGCCTTTTATCCTCCAGGTGGTAACACCCGGTGCCATGATACACTGCTGCACCTACGTATGGGACTCTTTGTTCCCAATGCCTTGACCTGTTCATGTAAACTATGTTATAGCCATTTGTGTTATGCCCATCTACAAAGGGTGACTCTCTGGTTGCTATTTGCTGAACCTCCCCACAATCATGTGGCTCTCCCTGGTAATCCAGGTACTGTAACATATTCGGCACTGTTAATTTTTCAACAGTGATATTTTTATTTTACAGGGCTAACAGCCACCTTGCTTGTTGAATTAGGCTAACTCCCTTGACCTTGTTTTTTAACAATAATTTTAAAGGGGTATGTGTAGTTTGTATTATAATGGGGTTAAGCCTAGTGGTTGCCTCACATGCTTGTACAGCCTAAGCAATGGCCAGTACTGCTCTCTCGCACATGTTAAACCCTCTCTCTACCTCTGAAAGTTGCCTATTTAGGTAGGTGACTGGTACTGGTTTTCCATTTTGTTTTTGTAACAGCACAGCGACGATGGTGTTATTAGTTGCATTGGCCTGTAAAATAAATGGGTTTGAGTAATCAACTTGGATTAAGGCTGGCGCTGTTTGTAATGCCTTTTTTAACTTATTAAAACAGTATAACTCTTCTCCCTCCCAGATGAGCTTATACTGGCCCTTTGGGTCATCCTTTAACATATTATATAATGGCTTTGTAATCTCTGAGTACCCTTTGATATAATCCCTACAGAAATTTGTCATACCCAATAATTTTTTTAAGCCAGTAATGGTAGTCGGTAATGGTAGGGTCTGGATTAGTGCTGTTCTGGCAGGGTCTATTCACCTCCCCTGGGGAGAAATAATGAATAATGAATAATGAATAATGAATAAAGAAATAATGGTTCCTAAAAAGTTGACCTTTTGGTTGCCAATCTGTGCTTTGTTTGGATTTACTTTAATTCTTTCCTTTCCAATAAGCCTAGTACCCTATCCAGCAGCACTAGGTGATCCTCCTTTGTTGAACTTTGCAGCAGGAGGTCATTTATGTATTGAACTACTGAGTCTCCCAGCCCTTCTTCCTCTAGAATTTGTTTTATGTACTTTTGGAACAAGGTTGGTGCTGAGTGGAAGCCCTGTGACAATTGAGTAAATGTATATTGTTTACCCTAAAAAATAAATGCAGATTTATACTGGTCCTCTGCCTTGAGGGGCAGAGACCAGAACCCATTAGCCAAATTAGGGACTGAAAAGAATTTGCTCTCTGGCCGTAGTTTGTTAAAAATCTCAGTATTGGAGCTAGTAACAGGGCTATCCTAAGGGGCTACTTTGTTTAAATTATGGTAATCAATGGTCAGGCGGTACTTTCCATTTGGCTTTAACACTGGCCAGATGGGACTGTTAGCTGTCAAGCACACAGGCCTAATGACTCCTTGTTGCAACAGCTGTTGTATAACTGGTTTGATTCCCTCTACCGCCTCCTTTGGTATCGGGTACTGTTTAGTGTGCCCTGGACATGGACCTTTTACAGCTATTTTTATGTCGCTTACCTGTCCACAATCCGTGCCAGTTTGTGCCCATACCATCTCATGATTTTGTATAACTTGCTTAAATTCAGGGTGCTTTAATCGTGTCTCTAAACTTTTAACACTTGTTGCAGCATTTGATTTTACAGAGGTTAAGCATAACTTTCTACAACAGTAATTGGTTTAAAACTTTTAACATTTAGTTTCCATAAACATTGATTACTAAGATCTACAACAAGCTGGTGTTTTGTCAGGCAATCGCTACCAATAATATTGCCTTCTGTGAGCCCCCCTTCTGCCCATGCAAAGGCTTGGTGGCCCACGAGTGTACCTCCCAGTCTTATGTGTTGTGGTTGGGACCAATACCCTTCTGTGGTATGTCCTGTACATCCTTCTATATGCATTGGTGGTCTTTCAGGGCCTAAGGGTATGATGATATTTGTAATTGATACGGCTGCTCCGGTGTCTATGAGTACTTCTACAGTGTGACCGTTAATGGTAACCTTAGCTGTAGGCCTCCCCTGACTATCAGCATGTAAAGCACATACCCATTTAGCGTCAGGCTACCGGAGCCTCTGCCTCCCTATTGCTCGTCCATCTCACATATGGCACTAAGCTTCTTTATGACGTCATCCTCATTCAGGGATGACTCCAGCCCCTTTCTTTGGGATGCCTTTAAAACCACTTGTAGGCAGTCGAGCAGATCCACTACAGTGTCTCCATCATTAATCTGTCTGCCCGTTGGCTGTCCTCTCGCTCAACCCCTCCCCCTAGCTTGCATCTGCCTCAGACCCTTTCCTTCCTGTCCTCCACCTTGGGCCCAACAGTCACTTTTGATATGCCCTGTTCGCTTGCAATTAAAGCATGTTGAGTTTGATTTGCCAGTGGCTGGGTATTTGCTGGGACCCTCATTTACCCAGGTGGCTGCGGCAACTTTATTGCATTTTTGCTTTTCATTGAGGTACGTCTCTAGTAATTCCAACCTTTCATCATGTGATTTTGATAACTTTAGCACAGACCTTAGGGTGGGATCCAGGTCGTATGCCCATATCCACAGGTCCCTAAAGGTTGGATCCTCCTTGGTGGGGCACTCCTGCCCCCCGTGTCGCTGGTAAACTTTGAAGAGCCTCGGGATAAATGCCCACGGCCCTTCCCCTGTCTTTGGCTTGGTTTGCAATATTTTGTCCCAGTCGACTTTCTGTCATGCCAACTCACCCCTCACCCGTTTTATGTCATCTACTATCTCATTGTAATCTGCCCATGAGTTGGGGTTCTTGGACGCATCCTTTTGCTTGCCTTGCACCTCGTCCGGCATTGCCTCTGCCAAATGTGGACTAAGTTTAAACATTACGATGCAGCAGACATCTTTGCTAGTTAGCCCCATAGTAGTTTGAATGTTTTTTAACTTTCTTCCTATCTCTACCAAATTTGTCTTATAATCAATGGGTTCTATTTCCTGACTCAGTTGTGTTAACTTTTTAATAGTTAGGTCCCTAACTTCGGGTCCCGGGTTTGGCTTATCCACGATATGCCTATTTACTGTCCTTTTTGTTCGGACACTCTTTCCTGTGGGTTTCAAGTTCCCTTCCTCATTTTGTTCTACCTCCACTGCCTCTTCTATTATTTCGTCTTGTCCCTCCAGGGTAGCCCATCTACCATTTATTACAATTTTATCATCTACTCCTACCGCATCTTCACCTAGCAGGCTGTTTCTCGCCTGCTCGTCCACATCAAGCTGTTCCTGTATCCATCATATTTTTTTTGTTAAAGTTCTCTTTTAACTGTGTCAACTTGGCTACCTCACTTGCGTTACCCCTTTGTTCAGCATGTTGACTGTTTAATTCATATCGCTCCCTTTTTCCTTCTAACGAAAGTAGTAACTCTTCCTGTTTATGTCTAGTTGCTTGAGACATAGTACCACCTGTGGCGGCCATGCCCCTCGTGGAAACCAGCGCCATCTTTACAACGGCCCCTTCCTTGTTCTGTTGCTCCTCCATCTCTTGCTCTTTTAACTTATTTTGACACTCTGCTACCAATTCTGATAACTCTTCAACTTTTCCTTGTAGCTCATTATTTTCAAAACTCAGTCTATGCTCTTCAGCAGTGTGTTCCTGTGACTGCTGGTCTACTTTTATTTTTAAAAGAGAATTATCCCTATCTAAAAGACAAAGGTCTCCCTGTACCTTTACTAACTGTGACTTTAGTTGCTGGTTCTCCTCCTGCAGTGATTCTGTCTCTTGATTTATTTGCATTTTTAAACTATCTATTTCTGATTGTAGCTGGGTTACTACATCTCACTGCTCTGTCTCTTGATTTATTTGCATTTTTAAACCATCTATTACCAACTGTAGTTGGGTTACTATATCTTGCTGCTCATGTAAGTTTTTATAAAGTTGGTGTTGTTGGTGAGTTACTTCTTGGCTATACTGCCACAGACCTTGTATAGCATTTGCTAGCTTTTCCTTTTTGTTTTCGGTTGCTGAGTTATGATCCAGCACTAGCCTGTTAAAATACTCTCAGACTGACTTGTCCTCTGGAGGGGCATCGTATGCCCCTAACTTGCATCTTTTTCCCAGATACTTATGTATCTCTACCTCCATTGCTAACTATGTTGCGTTGTGTTTACAGATTAACTCTGTGGGGTACTATCCCCATGGTCCGATACTTATCCGTCTGCTAACTCTGACAAAGTATCACCCCCTTGTGCACCAGTGGTGACCCTGTACAGGCTAGTCTTACGACCCCCCAGAGCCCTGTCTTGCAAGTAACAGCGGTCTCTAGCCTATATCTTGTCCCTAGAGTTCTGCCTCACGAGTTCAAACAGTAATCTCTAGTTAACATTTAACAGTTGCTTACTTATTTAATCTCTGAGCATATGTTATCTTGTGGACCCCATGGTTGGTTGAGGTGATCAGTCTCTCCCATGACACTGAACTCTCCAAGGATTAAATGCAGACAGGGTAATTTCTTACAGCGTGACAGACTACGCCAAGGTCACGATTCGGTGATCTGAGTCACGGCACCAATTGTAGCGGAGGAATTTAAGATGGGGGCCCTCCAAGCTAGGTATTACCTTGGGACCTGGTGGTACAGTACAGTACAAATGACACAGATGCGGTCAAAAGAGTAAGAGATACGTTTATTACCGAGTGGTACTACACAGCTGTTGGTGTTACATTTTCTCTTTAACTTGGTGAAGCAAGCAAGCATATATATACACATTATTTCTCCCTCCCTTTTCCAGCATAAAATCACCCATGCACCAATAGAATTATTTGATCATTTAGTATCTAGGCAGAATCTGTCTGGACATGTCTGGGCATGTTTGGGCATTGCATTATACACATTGGTTTCTGCTAAATCCATATAAGGACAGCTAGGCTTGTAGTGTGGTATGTTGCTATAGCATGAGTGAAACCCATTGTTTCCTGCAGGTCAGGTTGACCTACTGTGTGCACATGAGCAGTTAGGCAGTTTGGTTTAAATGGTGACATAAGTACACTTATATGGCTACACTTATGAATAAAAGTTTCACCCTCTTTGAAATACTTTAAACAGTACTTACCTTATGTTCACATGTTACAGTTGCTAGTTCCAGCAGCAAGACGTATCTTAGATTGCAGAGTGGATCTACAGTATGGGACATGTTCAGGTGAATGAAGATGTGTGGAGAGTGTGAGGTGGTGGGTGCTGAGTGGAGGGGGCGTGGTGGTGAGGAGAGGGTCTAATCACCAATGGACCATTTTCTTTTTTAGAGACTGACCCAACCCACCACCCTCTTGCCCCGAAGCTTCCAGCTGAGAGTCATCCTAAGCCAGCTCTCATGTGTCTCCTACACTTTCAGGATAGGAAGGAGATCTTGCAAGCTGCTCAGGAAAGAAAAAAACTGACATGGCAGGGTCACAAGACATCAACATTTTCTGATTTCTCTCAAGAATTATCTTACAAATTAAGAGCCTCTACTATGGCCCACAGAGTCTGTGCAGAGATAGGCCTACAATCCTCCCTTTGCCAACTGGCCATTCTTAAAATTTACTTTAATGGAGCTTCCCATTCCTTTTACTCTCCTGAAGCTGTAGAATCCTTCCTGGCCAAACAAGCTCTGCAACTCAATTGGGGAAGGTTCCAACAGTCTTCAAGGAGGCCTAGGGCCCACTCGGTTTCTTCCAGAATGGACATAATGCAGCCTTTACAATGATCCGGCTCCCCTGGGAAAATCCTTGTGCCTTCTGTTACCTTCTTCTGAAGATCCATGGCCCTCCCCCAAACAGCACAGATGAAACAAGCAGAGGAAATCGGGATGGGAGAAAATATCCTCCTCACATCCCTAGGCCCCAAAGTCAAAGCTGCAGCAAGGACTTGTGTTCATCTTCAGGCTTTGCCCCTGCAACCCTGGATGGGAACAGGTGTGTTCTACTGGCACAGGTCTCAACTAATGAATAAGCCTTCTCCTCTTCTCAGCCCACGATGTCAAGTTCAGTTATCCCAGTGCAGGATATTCTCACAAATCTTAAGCCAAGTTGTGGGCTCACAAGTTCAGATCAATGTTCTGTTTCTGTTGCAAGACTGCTGCTTAGACACTACTCTAAAGCACTCTCCTGCAGTAAAATGGGTCACAGCAGTGGGAGTTGTGGCCAAATGGCTAATGCTACGCAATTGGTGCTCCGCTACAGTTCCCAACTAATGTGAATGGCTCCATGCAATTCGGCATCTAACTACATACCTGCATCGTTTGTTTATCTTTTTATAATCTTGTTAAATATTGCTCTGTCTGTACATTCCTTGTAATCTCCTGGGTTGCACCTGAAAATAGGTATATGTTTGTCTGGTGTGCTTACACAGCTAACAAAAGCTAAATAAATAAATATGAGAAATTATCCAGTTTTGCAACCAAAACTCTACCTCAATACTTTGATTGTTGTGGTCCTTATCTCCAATCTAAATACTGTCATAATCCTGAAGTACTGCAGTCCTGTACTGGTGCTATCCAAGTCCCCCATAGGACCAAGTGTCACCCTATAGACCTAAATTTATCCCCCAGGTATACCCCAGTTAGCCATTTTTCCAGCATAGGCATTATTTAGAACTTTGATCATTATGTTAGTGGTTTTCTTAGTTTCTGTGTTTACTCCTATTTGTTTTTTCATCTGTTATTTTACATGTATGTATATGTATATGTATATGTATATGTATATGTATATGTATATGTATATGTATATGTATATGTATATGTATATGTAAACACAGTATAACACATGTGTGTATGGCCTAGACCTAACTTTGCCTGACTGGATACTGCTGGATGACCTGTACATATCCTTTTCTCCAATATGTCTGATTGGTGTGATTAAGTTGCAGAACATCAGTTTACTTGGGATATTTTCTCTCTCTCTTCTTCTGCAATATTGTTTCTTTAAGGCAACTTATAGATGGTCTGCATAGTCTGAATGGTATTAATTTGTTATGGTTATAAGTTGTGTATGTTTTTCTTTGGTGTGCTGCCATTACCTGCCTACTCACTTGATGTATATTTCTTCTCAGATGTATGTTTTGTATTTGTATTATGTTTTCTTGTTCAATAAAAAGATTAACAAATAAACAGGTTCTGTTTACCTAGATTCAGATGTTTTTTTTTTTGAAAACACATCATTTTTAGGTATTTTTCTAATTGTAAAGAAAAGAAGAGTTGGCATCCACCATGATCACTATTTTTTTTTCATGATCAATAAATTACAAATGATAACCCTCATGATCGATGTATTTATTGTTCTTACTAGACAGGCTTATCCAAAAACCACACTGAGCATGCTCAGAAACAATCTTTTAAATCCTTGTAACTCTGAAACCATTTAATATTTTTTCATGAAACCTTCAAAATGCACTACCTTGGCACAGGCTTTCTTCTACTCAGAATGCTTCATGAAAAATACTATACCATGTAAGATGTAGGTTTGAGCAAAAATGTGTATCTTTACTTTTCCCCAAATAAATCTGTGTTCTGGATTTTAGAAACCACATAAGATGCCATTAGAAAACTTTTCACATCTTGAAAATCTACCAGCCAGACCACACATGCAAACCTTTGTGCTATTCTGTTGAATTCTGCCAAAGATATTAAGGTACAAAAATTGGGTTTAACATTGAGCACTCTGCTCAACCCTAACTATATCGGTGTTACTGTTCCAGTATAATGCAGTACATATACTTATACATATTCTTTTCAAAAAAACTCATTAATGCACCAGTTAGGGAACTTAATGCCACAAAAGTAGAGAAATGTGGCATTAGGGTTTCCAGCCATAACTCCCCCCACCTCCAAAAAAAAGCAGCAAAAGAAAAAACATTAGTGATTTGGGTCTCTGGAGTCTTGGGGACATTCTTGGGGTTGTCTACCCTAATGCTCACCCCATTCCATGACTAAATAACATCACACATGATCTCCTGCAGGCCCTAGGTGAAGAAAAGCTACAACAAATTGTGTTGGTAACATGTGGTGAGATATACTTTTTTACCTTTCAGGAGAGTATCACTATGAGGCAATGGCCAGGAGCTGTACCTTGTGCATCAGACTGGAGGCTATGGGCTAGGGGAAAGTGTGAGAATTAAGGTTGACAACTACAAGGAGGACCCCACCACTGATTTGCCAAGACTCAGAGACCAAAAACCATAATGTTGCTTCCTTTTGTTGTGGTGGGGTTAGAGATGAGAAGCTAGGGCTGGAAACCCTAACACCACATTTCCATACTTTTGTGGCATTAAGTTACACTAATTGGTGCATTAGCTAAGTTTTTTTGCAACAAATTTCCTTTCTTTTTGAGATAGTGGATCACATCTTCATTCATGCAGGTCCCTTCAGGACCTACGTGAACAGATGCAGATGTGCACCATCTTCTGGGCCATGTGCCAAGGGAAGACTCTGTCTGCCTATGGAAGTGCAGGGCCCTGGTGACCCTGCCCTTGTATGCAGTGTCAGATGTCAAAATGACCACAGGTATGAACATGCTAGAGAAAGGTTAATGTACCTTCATAACTGTGTTGTTTTGTATATTTTATACAAAATGTTCAACATAGCCTTGACACAAACTCGCCTGCAGAACTCGGTAGGTGAAAATGTTCAAATCTCATCCAAAACACAACTTTTCAGCCAGGTTTTGAAAAATGATGGTTGTCAAGTTCATGAGGTGATGTAAAAATGGCTATGTTGAAAATTTGGGATCAAAGTATGTAAAATTACCAAAGTTATGAGTGTGATTTGCAAAATTTCAACATACACTCATAACATTGTTGTTTTGTAATATTTTGACCCCAAATTTTCTGGGCTATAGCCTTTTATGACCCCACCCTCCGAACAGGGGTGACAACATTTTCAAAACCTGTATGAAAGGTGATTTCATGCAGCAATAATGTCATTCCACATCTCAGATGCAGAAACACATTTTGGCCAGGATTTGAAAAATGACAGTTGTCATGTTCATGAGGTGAAGTGAAAAATGGCTATGTGAAAATTTGGGGTCCAAATATTGAAAATCACTAAAGTTATGATATGAGTGTGCAGGGAAAAATGTTGATGCATACTCATAAGTTTGTTGTTTGTTAATATTTGTACCCCAACTTTTCAACATAGCCTTATGATCTCACCTCATGATCTAAAGGTAGAGAAAATTACCAAAAAAAATGAGCATGTGTTGCAAAATTTCAATGTAGTATGTTCAGAAAGTTGTCATTTTAAATATTTTGAGTCCAAATTTTCAATATAGCCTTTTATGACCCCACCTCATGAAACAGGGTGGAGAAAATTTTAAATCCTGCCCAAAGGTGATTTCACCAAGCAACCATGAAAATGCCTTTCAGGCCAGATATGCATGTGGCAGGGTCCCAAAAAGGCCATGTTAAAATGTGAGCTCAAAATATGAACAAATGCATATGTTATGCATCAAAGTTGAAAACCCTATCAAAATACATTGAACTGCACTTACCTTACTTTCTCATATTGCAGTCACCAGTTCCAGCAGCAACACATGTCTTTGATCAGAGAGTGGCTCTTCACCATGGGGCATGTTCAGGTGAGTGAGGGTGTGAGGATGTAGGGGTGTAGGGTGGTGGTGGCTGAGTGGGAGGTCGGGGGGGAGGTCAGATCAGTGAGAGACTGTTTCTTTTTTTGTAGGTTACAAAAATCAGCTAGGATGGTTTTCTTTATTTCAGGTTAGTTGAAGTCTGACACTGGGACAGAGCCTGGCAACCTGGAGTAGAGGGGTCCAGAGAGGTAGTGCTGGGGTAGACATCTGGCCTGCTTATATAATTATAAAAATACATTATTAAGATTGGGAAGGTTGGGTGGACACCTGGAAGGAGGGAGCAGAAAATGGTACCATGTCTGGGCACCCTAGTCTGCTAATAAAACAAAGCAAAGCTAGCTAGATAGATAGACAGGGAGATAGACAGAATGGGGATCGGGTGGCTCACTCTTCTCACTGCAGACTGCAGCAGGACTCAAGCTGCAGCTGCAGAACTCAACAAAGTCCCACTATTCTCAAACAGAGAACGTGGGCAAATGGCTCATCTTGCTAAGCTGGGCACCCTGGATTTTGGGGTAGTAAAGGTATTTTGGGCAATTAAAAAAAACAGGATTTAGCTAAACAGGTCCCATTTTGTTAGGTTCAGGTACTTGTTTTTTTTTAAATTATACCACTTTATGTACTCTCCATGTTTTTTATTTGGAGGGGAAAAGAAACAAGACGGCTGCTCTCACAACATAAAAAAATGTATTCTGTTATGAGAAGCAAGTAGTGAGAAACCAAGAACAGTCCTGTGACACAACATTTTTGGTGTCATATCAGAACGTTATCCCAAAAACCCTACTGAACTTTCTCAGAACAGAAAAACACAACATTTAAAGCCTTATATTTCTGGAACCATTTAATATTTTTTTCATAAAACCTTTCAAAGGCACTACCTTAGGGCATCATGCCTGTACTCTGCAAGTTGGGAGAAAATTAAATTCCATGTAGGCTGTAAGTAACAGCAAAAAAATCCCATGTTAGGTATAGGAAAAAATTAAATATCCACAGAAAACTGACCTTATGCAGATCTTAGAAGTGCACAAGTTGCTGTCACAAAACTTTCCATAACTTTAAATCTTGCCTCCTAGATGACACATGCAAAATCACAGCTGATTTTGTCAAATGCTGACAAAGCTATTAGGGTGCAAAGTTAGGGGGTTAACATGGAACACCCTACTCAACCCTAACTATAGGGGTGCTACCACGTCCATATAATATATATAATATGTATTAGGGCAGTGAGAACCTTGCAAGGTTTGTGAACTTTGACCATTGAACCGCATAAAGTTTGTCAAAGTTCCCTTAACAGCGAACTAGTTTTTGTTGGTTCAATCATTTAAAAGCATTAGGAAATTAGATGAAATTAATAACGTAATGCACTGTGATGGAAAAGCACCCAAAACATTAGAATGATGCAGTGAGCCACATCAAGGGCTACTAGATCCAAAATTGGCTTCAGGTTATGCTATGGATAAGTGTTCTGAACACTGGTTTCATGGGCAATGTTGCCTCAGAAATTATAAATTAGGCCAGTGCAGGACTGGCAAAACTTGAGCAAACATTACTTCAAAGAAGACTGAGTAAAACAACACTGTTTCAACCATTTAAAAGCATTAGGAAAGGGGATAAAATTAATTATGTAATGCACTGGGCTACTTGTTCCAAAATTGGCTCAGGTTATGCCATGGCTAAGTCTTGTACACATTGGTTCCATGGTCTGTGCAGGCCTGGCAAAAATTGTGCAAATAATAATCTGAACAAGACTGAGTAAAGGCAACAGTACAGCATCCCACAGTGTGTGTGTAGGCTACTGCACCCCCCCAAAAAAATTAATGGACATAGAAGCCCTTCCCATCCACCTTGTCATCCTCCTTTGTTAGCCCAACTAGAAGTATACGAGATTCACCATCTATAAACCATGGCAAAAAAGGTTTTGAAAAAATGGGCAGATTAATTTTAGAAAAGAGCATCTCTAAATTTTAGGTTGAAAGGTATGCTCTCTTGTTTTTTGACAAATATTATCTGCACCACTAAAAATCCTCTTTAAGTACATACGTAGGTGGGCAACGGAGGTGTTCAATAGCTACCTCTTTCAAAGAGGGCCAAATGGTCTTTTTATACCAGTACAATACAGGCTCATTTCATTTTGCTAGTGTCATGTTCTGATCCATATAATCCTGCTCCATTTTGTTTGCTGGCATATCAGGCATCACTGTGTCGGAAAGTGACTTGCCATGCTTTTTCATCAAGCTATAGTCAAAAAGCTGTTCCCATAGTAGTTTTTCATTAATTGCTAGAATTCTGGGGGGTGTAGTGGCAGAAGCAACACTAGTAGCACATTGACATTGAAACAAAGATGAGTGACTCCTGTGATGTTCAGTAGCAGTAGAAATGCAATAGTATCTTCCATCTTCCCTCTCCTCTTGGTATCTTGGTATCTTGGTATTTGTAGACAGAAGGAGGTGTAAGCCCATCAAGTCTGTCTCCCACACTGTGTGGCTATTTAGAATCCCATGTATATATCCAGTTCCCTTTTAAATTCTTGGAAGTCAGTGATATAAAAGTATTGAGGGAATCGGTTCCATAATCTGGTGCCCCAGTTGGTAAAATAATTACTCCTTCTTATCATATTACACTTTGGAATCTCAATTTACCTGTTATGGCATCTAAGTTCCTTTGGTCATGGATAGGAGTAAGACCACAAATGGTGGACAATTCCCTGTCATTTATTTTTTATATTATTTCTTTTCTGCCTAGAGCCCTGGCGAGTGGCTATGGCCCTCCTTACAGAAGGATTCACTCTCCGGTCCCACATGCTCCCACTCCTCCCTATCCCCAGAAATTCCCCCACTGCTTGCCAAGGGTGTATATGATTCGGGAGAAAAAACAATGATTCAGAATAATTAGACACATAGCTAGCCCCTGAAGCATCACGTGCTTCACTGAAACTCCTACCTTTGCTATTAGTTATATCATCCTCTTCAAGTTCTAGAATAGTAATCTGACTTATTGTGCTGGCTGAACTTAGTCCATCAGCATGTGGGAGTCTGATATGTTTTTGGGAATATGAAGACTAAGAGTTTCGAATTGAAAACTGCCAGAAAAGAAAAACATTTTTTTCATGGGATGCCACCAAGGTGCCTTCTACCAGGTGTGAGGCACCAGCACACTGCCAGCTGGTACACACTTGCTGCCATGCTGCTCTGCCCTGGTTACACTGCAACAGCACAGCTCAAGACAACATGCACACAGGCTGCTTCAGTACTCAGGAGAAAGGAACCACTGAAACTTGGGAGAACATGAAGGCTAAGAGTTTTGATTTTAAAACTGCCACAAAAAGAAGAAAAGCTAATTTTTTATGGGATATCACCAAGGTGCCAACTACCATGGGACAGGCACCAAAATGCTGCCAATCGGCACACACTTGCTGCCCTGCCTACTGCCCAGATCACACTGCAACAGCACAGCTCAGGATGAAATACACACAGACTACTTCAGAGGAAGGAACTGCTGCAACTTGGGGAATGTGACAATTACATTTCCATTTAAAAAATTGCCATAAAATAAAAAAAAAATTATTTTTTATGGGATGCCACCAAAGTGCAAAATATCAGTGGCCAGGCACTGTCCTGATGCCAGCTGGCACTCACTTAGTTGAGTAAAATAACATTAGTACTCCCCCCCAAAAATAAAGTCACATCCGGCTTCCGCCAGGGGCTTAAAAAAACATTTTATATTCTGTAATGCCCTGATAATGCCATGGTAAAAGGCCAGTTCTGAAAAAAAAAGGTACTTCACTGCTGAGATTACATTATTTTGGCAAGTTAAGTGGGCACTGGCACACTACCACATCATGTCCCATCTGCCCACTGCCCATACCTACACACATTCCCAAATCCTCCAAATACCCCCAGAGTACAACCTTTCTCCCCTCTCCCCTCTCAAACAAGCCCCTGGTCCCACGTGCCTGCTGCAAGCTTGATAAACATGGTTGCAGATCAGTCTGCCTTTTATTTACTTTTTTTTCCTTCTCCTCTCCCCTTCTGCAGCCCTGCTACTGGGTTCAAGTTTTTCAAGCAGGATTTAAAGTTTCTATGAAGTTTTTGAACGATATCCCAGCTCATCTATCTAATCAAAATCACTCAGCTCTGCCTCTGCTATCTAACAGCCTGAAGACAAGCACACGAGTGAGTTTCCCTTCTGAGTCATGTGAAGCATGCAGACTGAGTCAAGCAGCTCCAAAACTAGGCTGGAGTCTGACACCGCACTGAGCCCGGCAATACTGAGTGACCATTAACTCTTTCAGGGGCAAACTGTGGTTCATGATTCAACTGGTTGAAAAGGTTCAACTGGTTCACACCATTCCGACTAAACAAACTAGTTAAATCTAAAGTTCACTGATTTCTGTGGAAAGTTCACCATGGTTAGCAAAATCAACCACCAGAAGTTTGAGCTGTTTGATTCTTGTACAAGTTGAAATTGCAGCCCTAATAGATATATATATATATATATATATATATATATATTGTGTGTGTGTGTGTGTGTGTGTGTGTGTGTGTGTGTGTGTGTGTGTGTGTTGTGTTGTGTGTGTGTGTGTGTGTGTGTATATATATATATGTATATATACAGTATGTATATATATATATATATATGAGAAACATATTTAATACTGTGTGGAATGGGGAAAGCAGACTAGGATAACGAGGGAGGTAACAGAGGATTATTACAGATGACTTAAGGGATAGCGTAAGAATAAAGGGTATCACTTTGTGAGGAACTGAGAGGCTTCTGGGACAGGAAGCACTTCAAGGGTAATAGAGTTCAGCTGGCGAGAGAGGGAGGGAGCCTGCACACTAGGGCAGATGTTTGTCATCTATATCAGATGTTTAAACTGACTGAAGGGGAGACTGGGTCTAAGGAACCTCGATGACAGTAAGTAAAGTAAAATTTATTTATAAAGCACCATATCCCAGAGCTCTGGGTGCTGTACAAGCAGGCAAGAATTTGAAATAAATAGCATGTATCAAATATAAAAACATATATCAGATGATGATGACAACGAACAACCGTGATACCTAACTAAAATTCTTATTTAAAATAAACAATACAGAAGTCTACTATTTCTAAGACTCATAACAGTTCATATCCAGCTCTCAAAAAATGTGCCTTCAGATCCCGCTTAAATACCTCCACCAATGGGCCTTCCTCAATGATCAAGGAAATGAGTTCCACAGTGCTGTACCCTACCTTGAATGATCAACCTCTGGAGTCTTCAGTCAGTCCTGGGAACACCAGGAGGCCATCAGTGGAGAAATGGAGTGAGCAGAGTGAGCAGAGCTCACAGGAGTCAAGCGGTCACCAGGTAGCCAGGGCCCAATGTATAAAGGGCCTTATAGGTGAGCAACCCCATTTTGAAGAGATTCTCCATCTCACCAGCAGCCAGTTCAGGTCATGCAGGACTAGGTCATGACAAGACAAGGCAGGGAGAAGAAGGATCTGCTAATATGTCCAATGTCTGGGTCTGGTGGTGCTTGCAGTAGGTACAAAAAAAGCTGTGGCCCATACTGGACCAGGTGAAGGGACTTTGGAGAGAGGGAACAAAGGTGCAAGAACCAAGAAAATCTACGGATGCAAGCACATGGGAAGTGCAAGGGTAGTAACAACACAGGATCAGGTGTCAGATGGATGGGGGTATGCCCCAATGCAAGAAGCCATGGTAATAAAATCAACAGAAGCACAGACTTCAGAAAATAACAACTGGAAACTGATGATCCCTGGGTACTCGTTGTTCAGGAGCCCTTTTTATCAATGAGGGCATCAAGATGGCATAAGATGGGTGCACCAGAAGTATTAATGGAGATACTGAGTTACTGTGGGTGCAACTCACAGTAGCCTCAGGCAAGAAACTGCATTTGGGAATGATCTAAAGACCACTGGTGGGGGAAAGGGGAGGAGAGGGACAGAGAGCTCAGGGAAGAAATGGAAAGTGGGGTAGCTAAGAGGGAAGTAGAGGTGGTGGGTTATCTGAACCCACTGGGCATTGGTTGGGATGTTCCAGTGGCCAGGAGAACCAGATGTCATGCCTTGGGGGATGCTTTCTAGTACTGTCTGCTGGTACAGTTAATTAAGGAGCCCACCAGACAGACCACAGTTCTCAATGTGGTGCTCATCAAAGTACAGATGATTGGATCTGTGGAGTAGGGAACTGCTAGAGAACAATGATCATAACTCCATTTAATGGCCCTTGGGTCTGGTAAGCTGCAATCGAGACTGGAAGTCCTTGATTTAGAAAGACAGAATTAAGTAGACTGAGGGAATTATAGGGTAGTTAGTAGGGGTTAGTAGGGAAAACATACAGTAGATGAGGTGGAAGAGATGGGAGTAATTATGGGGCCAATCTCAGGGCATCCAAGGTATGCATAATAACAGTAACCAAAAAGAACAGGCTCAAGAGATCTCTGTAGTTCTCAGCAAGGGTTAGAGAAGCAGTGAGGGCCAAGGAAAAAGGTATTCTACAAATGAAAAGAAAAGCAGAAGGAGAAGAACGGGGAGAATATTTGCTGAAAAATAGGGAGAAAAAGATGGCGGTTAGGGAGGCAAAAGCATATACAGAGCTAAATATTGCAGAGGGGGTCAAGAGCAGACAAAAACAGCTTCTTCAGGTATTTTAGTGAAAAAAGGAAGAAAAGAGGGGGATTATAAGGCTAACTGAGGGGGATAGGGTGATTGAGGTGGACAGGGAAAAGTTTGCCGTCTTTAATGATTACTTTTGCTCAGTCTTCACTAGGGAGGATGGTGGGTCTGATGAAATAGTGTGACTCTACGAAACATTACCCAGTGTACTGTATATGTTAAGTGGAATAAATTTAAAGAAGAATATAACTTGTGGTGGAAGGGTGTTCATCCAGCTTGTTTATTGATGGAACCCTTGCCAGAGAGTGGCATCAAAGTGGTCACTATGTGGGTCCTGGAGATGAGGCAGACAACATTTACTAGTAAAAGGGTCCTGAAAGGGCTTGCAGCCCTAAAGATAGATAAAGCTCCAGGACCAGATGGGTTGCATCTGAGGATACTTAGGTAATTTTCAGTGGATCTGGCTGATCTTCTGGTGGATCTACTCAGCAGCTCTCTAAGGACAGGGGTAGTGCCAAAGGATTGGTTGGTGGTAGACTAAGTTCTGCTCCATAGGGTAGACAAGGAACAAGCAAGGAACTACAGACCTGTCAGTTTTACCTCTATTGTAAGAAAACCAACAGAGTCAGTGGTCAAGGAGGACCTTGTGGACTACTTTGAGAGCAACAGTCTTCAGGATAGTAAACAGCACATATTCATTGCAGGGAAGTCTTGTCTGACAAACCTGATAGTTTTCTGTTACTGGATAATGAAGGTTAGGGCCCATGCTATGGATTTGCTCTGCTTCAACTTCAGCAAGGCTTTAGAGTCGGTGCCTCACAGATCTTTGCTGAAAAAGGTAGGGGATCTGGGTGCAGCTAAGGTCAGAGTAAACTGGGTATGTAACTGGCTAAAGAGGAGTCAGCTAAGGGTAGTAGTCAATGGGGTTAAATCAGAAAAGATGGATGTCACAAGTGGGTTCCACAGGGTTCTGTCCTTGGTCCAGTCCTCTTCAACACATTCATCTGTGACACTGATAAGGGGATTCAGGGCTAGTTGTATCTCTTCAAGTATGACACTAAGCTCTGTGAGAGGGTTGATAGTGATGAGGGAATAAAGTAAATGCTGAGAAACTTGCAAAAACTGGAGAGGTCATCAAAGGTTTGGCAGGTGAAATTCAACAACTGTAAGTGCAAGGTTAATCACCTAGGGTACAGGAATCCCAGGACGGAGTACTGGATGGGAGGGGTGAGACTTAGTAGCACGGCTGAGGATCAAGATCTTGGAGTAATCATCAGCAACTCCCTATAGCGACTGAGTCAGTACAATAAGGCTTATAGCAAGGCTTATAGCAAGGCAAGGCAAATAGGATGATTGGGTGTATCAGGAGGGGTATTGAAAATAATCCCCCTGTATAGATCCTTGGTGTGACCCCACCTTCCGTACTGCACCCAGCTCTGGAGTCTTCACCTCAGGAAGGTTAAGGACAGGCTAGATGGTGCAGTGCAGGGTAACAAAAAATGATTCAGGGTCAGCTAGGCATGTCCTATGAAGAGCACCTTATGGCACATTATCATGTATTTGCTGCAGATCAGGAGGGAGAGGGGAAGTATTTATTTATTTATTTCAATCTAGGATTACAATACCTTTGAGCTGAGGCTCTTTTACAAAGGTTCCACATCAGCGTGTGCAGCAGTCATCATTTTTAGTTACAAACATGTAGTCATTGACTTACAGACATGTAATAACCAGTACAAAGACTTGAGCTATGAGCAAGACAAGGGAAGGGGTGGTGGGTGGTGGGGGACGTGAGGGTAGGAGATTGAGGGAAGGAGGTGCAGGGGTAAGGGGGAGTATGGGAGGTGGTTGGGGCAGGGGCAGGAGTGGAGATACGGAGGGGGAGGTGGGCAAGGGTGGGAGACAGTGCAGCCAGGGGGCCTTGTTGAGGGAATATGACAGGTAAGGTACTAGGGGTGCAAAGACTGATTGAAAGTGCTGGGTGCTGGGGCATTTGCAGCTGGAATGGTGGAAGTGTTAAGATGGGCAATCGCAGGATACAGTGATAGACACCTTCAAATTCCTAAACTAAATTGACAGATTGGACCACTGGGGACTATTTAACTTGAATACTAACCTAAGGTCACATTGTCAAGAGTGGAAGCGAACGGGGGGGGAGTTCAGGAGGGACATGAGGAAGTACTATCTTACAGAAAGGGTGGTGGAGTCATGGAACAGGCTGCCAGCCAAGGTAGTGACTGTGGAAACTATTAATGGTTTTAAGCATGGCTGGGACAGAATTAAGGGTATAGTGGTTTCTCAGGTATCAGAATTGGGGAGGTGAATGGGGGTCTGGGCAGGGCTAAGACACTGGAGGAACAGTAGCTCCCATGGCTAAATAGTGAATTTGGGTAGACTAGATAGACCTTTGGTCTATTTCTGCCATCACTGTCTATGTTTTTAGATATCCCATGAGGAGGGCGCATGGGGAAGAGTGCCGTCCATAACGGTGACCTGCTCCCCAGCGAATCCCTCATGGTGATGGAAAGGTAGGGTGGCTGGATGGGGGTGGTCAGCAAAAATAGTAACAGGATGTTGCTACACCTATGTGGGTGCATGGGGGGGGAAGCAAGCACACCAAACATGGGCTGGGAGGGGATGGAGGCACTGTAGGGGGTGGCACTGTGGTGGGCTGCCGAGCTGCATCGTGGCATCAGAGGTTGGTCCGCAGCTGTGGCAGGTGTGGTTCCAGGTTTGAGGCAGGGCACTGGTGCAATTTTATTGTGCCCGGCCTGAACCTTTTATTTTTTAAAGTTTTCACCACCCCAACATGCACCACTCTGGAGTTGAGAGTCCTTTAGTAGGGGGATGTGGGGGGCATGCCCCCCCACAGAAAGCATTAAAAAGTATGTCCCCAGTGCTGTTATCCTGTGTGCTGGGGTGTCAGAGTGCCAAAAATGTTTTCAGCACTCTAGACTTCTTTGATAATGGTCGCCTTTAGTCTTTGCTGTTATCATATAGAACCATGTTTCTATGTTTCTATATATTCTTTGCAAAAAACTGTATAAATGTACCAGCTGGGGTTCAATAAAACACAGCAAAAGTAGGTAAATGTGATGTGAGGGTTTCCAAGTCTAACTCCCTCAACCCTAAGAAGCAAAAGGAAAAAAAATAACTTGGAGTATTTGGTTGCTGGAGTCTTTGTGAATCAGTGGTGGGGTCTTCCTTGGGGTTGTCAACCCTAATGCCCATCCATTCCCATGAGGAAACAGTGTCACAAGCTCTGCATGAAGAAAACTACAACAGATTATTTTGCCAACATATGCAAGACATATTTATTTACCTTGAAGACTGTATCACTATGAGGCACTGGCTTGGGGTTGTACCCTGTGCTTTGGACAAGAGGCTACAGGCTGGAGGAGGGAGAATTAAGGTTGGCAACCCCAAGGAACACCCCACCACTGATTTGCCAAGAGTTCAGAGACCCAAAACCCAAATTTTTCTCCTTTTGCTGCCTATGGGTGGAGGTGAGGAGTTATGGTCAGAAACCTAATGCCACATTTCACAACTTGTGTTATGTTGTTGAAACCTAAGTGGTGAATTAAATCAGTATTTTGCAAAGAACTTCCTGTCTTTTTGAGATAGTACAATCATATCCTCATTAATCCAGATCCCTTTGGGACCTGTGTGTAACATGCAGATGCACACGGTCCTGCACAATCTGTGCCTAGGGAAGAGTTTTCTTGCAGAAGTGCAGATCCCTTCTGGGCCATGCACTTCCATGTGGCAATGGCTCTCAAGGATGTGTTGGACTGTCTGGCATACTACAGAACTGCAGGGCCCGCTGGGCCCTGTGCTTCCATGTAGCTACAGAGACAGACATGTAGGGCAAAGATTTCATCTGTCTGCCAAAGTGCAGGATCAACTTGCAACCCGGGATATAGAGGTGCAGGGCTCCATGTTAAGAGAAGATTTCTCTTCACTACATGGTACTTCGTCGGGTGAGTAGCTCTGCAACTTCTCTTCCCAAAGTAGGGTGGTAGTGCTGCATGACAGCACAGTACCCCCAGCCTTGGTCCAACCAACTGGCTCACTGAACTCACCCCTGAACTCGGACCACCAGCACAGGATCACAAAGCACTACCCTCTGGGATAAAGGCCGACATGACACACAGTGTTTCTTAATAGTTTGTTGTTGTTTTGAAATTTTGACACCATGTTTTAAAGATAGTCATGTTATGACTTCTCCTTATGAACATGATGTGTGGTATTTATAGAACACTGTCCAAAATTTCATATCATGTCACAGGTGTGAAAACACATCTTGGCCAGGACTGGAAAAATTATATACGTAGGGTGGGATATTCAAAAGGGTTGCGCCATGCGCAATAGGGTTGCGCCTCAAAGTCCAAAATTGTGCCATTCTACGATATTCAGCAGGAGGCAGTTGCACCACTGAAAACATGCTGAGCAACAGCGCAATGCAAATGAATGCATGCTGAACTAGAGGGGAGGAACCATGCATAAACTGCACAGCCGATATTCAGCCGGGCTGTGCAGAGTGTCTGCAGGCACAACTCCCAACCTGCGCCTGCACAACTCTGAGCCCAAAAAAAGGAGTAAGTCGAGGGCCACCCACAGGTGAGCTGCCACATTGCAGGGTCCAACGCAGTAGCTGCCACCTGTGGCTGGCCCTCAACCTACTCCCTGTGCCCCCTGCAGCCCAATCATGGGCAAAAGCAGAAAAGTCCCCCACTCCCCGACTGGCCCGATCGTGGGCAGAAGCTAAATAACCCCACCAGCCCGATCGCGAGGCAGCAAAGTGCTCCCCGAACATATCCCTGGTGGTCCAGTGGACCGCTAAGCCCGATCACGGGCTGATACTGTATAAACAGCCCCCTGAACATATCCCTGGTGGTCCAGTGGACTGCTAAGCCCGATAGTGAGCTGATACTGTTAAACACCCCCCAGAATGTATCCCTGGTGGTCAGTGGACCGCTAAGCCCGATCACGGGCTGCATTATGTTGCGACACCCCAAGACCATATCCCTGGTAATCTAGTGTCCCCCCACCCCATCCACCCGAAGCCCCACCACCCGCTCCGCCCGGCGTAGCGGGCGGCAGCATCCACCTGCCTGCCACCCCGCTGCCCACCAACTGACTGCCGGTGAGGGCTGCCGCCCATTGTTGCAGAGCAAGAGCCAATGGGCGTGCAGCCATAGCCTATAGTGAAACCAGATATGTGAATAAATTCATTCATTCACATATCTGGACCGTTTTGTATGGTATGGGCTGCAGCTGGGTGTAAATAAATGGCTATGTCGAAAGTTTGGATTCAAAATATTGAAAATCAGTTAAGTTATGAGTGAACATTGAAATATTTCAACATACTCTCATAACTTGGTCATTTTACCATATTTTTCCATCACATTTTCAGTATAATCTTCATATGAACCCAGCACACAAACCCAGTCAGTGAAAATCTTCAAATCCTGGCAAAAATCTGATCTTGCAGAGTTACTGTGAAATCACCTTTTGGGACAGATTTGAAAAATGTCATCTATCTTGTTCATACTGTGGGTCCCAAAAAGGTCATGTTGAAAATTTGGTGAAAACAAATATTGAAAAATTAAAAAGTTATGAGTAAAAGTTCAAAATACATTTAAATAAATTAAATTAAAAGGATTTACCTTGTTTTCTCACATTACAGTCTCCAGTTCAGGCAGCAAGATGTGTTTTTGATTAGAGAGTGAATCTATGCTGTGGGACAATTTTAGGGAAGTGAGGGTGTGTGGATGTATGGGGAGCTGAGTGGAGGGTCTGGGTGGGGTTGGTGAGGTGTGGGGGGGCAGATTGGCAGGGGACCATTTTCTTCTTTGCAGGTTTAAGTAAATGAAAAAAAAATTAACAAGGGGCAATCTTTTTAATTTTACAGGGAAGCCAACACTGGGGATTGGGCACTCTAGTGTCAAAATGATCTTTGGTGGTGACGGGGAAGGG